>OX638235.1:40000-2440000 GCA_951805285.1 Thymelicus acteon
CGCTGGTGAAAAAATATGTTTAATACCATTTATTTTACAAAAGTTCTGAAATTCGCCGGAAGTGAAGGAAGTACCATTGTCACTCACTAATGTATTAGGAACCCCTACCCTAGACATGAAGTCGCACAACTTACCGATCACCGCCTTGGAACCGTACGTCGCCGCCATCGGATAGCATTCAACCCACTTACTGAACGCGTCGACTATAATCAAAAACATTTGGTTGTTCAGCGGGCCTAAAAAATCCACATGCACCCTATAAAAGGCATGCGGTGGATGCGGCCACGGCGCGAGGGGCGCGCGCGGCGGCGCCGGCCGCAGCGCTGCGCACACGTCGCAGCGCGCCGCCAGCCGCTCCAGCGTCGCGTCGATGCCGGGAAACCACAACAATCTCCGCGCTTCGGCTTTCATTTTCACAATTCCGAAGTGAGAACTGTGTAATTCGTTGCATATGGCTTCCCTTAAACCCTCAGGGACCACTACCTTATGCCCGCGCATTAACAGACCGTTCTCGAGCGACAACTGCAACCGGCAACTATGGTAAGGTTTTAAGTTTTCATCTACCACCTTCCGTGGCCATCCGTTCATCACATAGCGTTTGACCTTTGCTAGCAGCGGATCGCGGTCGGTCTCGCCACGGAGCCGCTGTGACGTCACAGGCAAGTCTCCTTGCAGCACAAAGTTGACGTACGCCGCCCGTTCGTCATCGCTGCACTCCTCGCCCCGCGCCTCTTCACGCCCCCCCGATCCAACCGCCTCGCTCGTAGATAACGACGCGCGCGACAGAAAATCTGCGGTGTTATCTTTGCTACGTATATATTCAATAGTGTAATTATACGCTGACAAGAATATCGCGTAGCGTTGGAGCCTATTCGCAGATACTTCGGGTATGCCCCGGTGGGGACCAAAGATGGTCAACAACGGTTTATGGTCCGTGCGTAACACGAAAGGTGTCGATCGACCGTATAGGTACTGATGGAAACGCCTAACTCCGAACACGATAGCTGTAGCTTCTCGTTGTATCTGCGCGTACCTTCTCTCTGCGGGCGAGAGCACGCGCGACGCGTATGAAACCGGTCTCTCGTGTCCGTCCCTACCTACTTGCGACAATATCGCTGCTAACCCTGTCGGCGACGCATCCACCGTCAATACCAATTTGGCTTCACAGTCGAAATGGGTTAACACATCATTCGAAGCCATAATTTTTTTTATTTTTAGAAATGCATCGTCATGGTTCTTTGTCCACTCCCATTTTACATTTTTATGCAACAGGTTGTACAGAGGACTTAATACGGACGATGCATCTGGGACAAAATTACGGTAGTAGTTAGTTAACCCGAGAAATGACTGTAATTGCGAAACGTTCTGGGGCTTGGGCGCACATAACACAGCTTTAACTTTATCAGGTGACTTCCTAATGCCGTGTTTATCAATTATGTGCCCCAAGTAGCATATCTCATCTTTAAAAAACTCGCACTTATTAATTTGTACGGTTAATCCGGCACCTTTTAGCCGCCCCAATACTTCAATCAAGCGCTGCTTATGTTCGTCTTTATTTCTACCCGTCACTAGAATATCGTCTAGGAAAAACACTACTCCTTCTAGGCCAGCCAACACACACTCCATAGCACGCTGGAAAATAGATGGAGCTGATGATAAGCCGAAAACTAATCTAGTAAACATCAGCAAACCTCTGTGAGTATTTATAGTAGTGAGAGCTTGGGAGTCTTCACTTAACGGAAATTGATTATAGGCCATCGAAAGATCTATCTTACTAAACTGTACTCCCCCATTTAGCTTTGAAAAAATTTCATTTACCGTTGGTAAGGGATACTTGTCCACGATTAGCTGTTTATTGATCGTTACGGAGTAATCGGCACAGAGTCTCAAGCCGCCATCTTTCTTCAACACCGGTACCACAGGGGAAGCATAATCGGAGTGTTCTGTGGCCCTTAGAATACCTAATTCAATCAAACGATCTAACTCCCTATCGATTTTTTCCCGTAAAGCAAATGGTACGATCCTGGCTTTAAAAAAAATTGGCTTAGAATCAGGCTTCAGCCGAAGGTCAACCGCATATTTATTAAATTTGCCTAATATCCCTGAAAACACACTAGGAAATTGGGAGGTTAAGCTGTCGATTATAGACTTATCTTCCGAATTTATAGCGTTAACGAAAGGTGCTAGCTGCAAATTAAAAAGATAAATAAAATCTCTACCTAAAAGAGATGTATTGTTATTCATCACTACGAATAATTCCATGGAATGTGTTTTCCCTCTGTAAGTAACGGTGGTTTTTAACACCCCAGAAGTAGTAATAATATCACGAGTGTAACTATACAACTTTTTATTTGTGGGTGACAATGGTAAGTCATTCAAGTGCTGTTTATATATTTCATTAGAAATCAGACTTACTGCCGAACCGCTATCGACTTGGAACTCCAAAAACACACCCCCGACACAAACACGTTCCGTCATGGGCCTGCCCCGGTCGCAACGAATATTATAAACACACTCACCATCGTCTCCCTCACCCTCGTCCTCAACAAGTTTAACCGTACACTCGTTATTGGGACACATCTTGCGCAGATGCCCCTTCCTGTTACACTTTTTGCACTTATAATTTTTAAACCGACACTGATTAGCCTTATGGTTCGAATAACCACAAACACTACACTTTAACTTCGCAACCGCGAACACCGGGTCGCCCACGCCGATGGCTGTAGACGTGACGTCGCCGGCGGACGGCGGGCCTGCGCCCGCGGCCGCCCGGCGTGCGCAGCGCACGCTCTCCGCCATGTCGACCGCCTTCGCCAACGTTAACTCCCGCTGGTCCTGCGCGAACAGCTTATCTCGCTCGTGGCCCGGTGCCATGCCCATTATGAATTTATCCACCAGGGCCTCATCTAGACACTTGAAACCACAGTGTCCCGCCAGACCTCTGATTCTGGCTGCCCACTCTGTGGGGCTCTCGCCCGGCCGCTGCACCGCGGAGTAAAATGCCGCCTTCTCTGCGAACCCGAACCTTTTCGGGGTGCAATGATCGTCTAGGAGTTTTAGAATTTGGTCATACTCCACGTCTTCGATCTTCTTTGGCAGCGCCAAATCGTTAGCCAACTTGAAAGTCGACTCACTGAGTGCACTCAATATTATTGCCCGCCGCTTGATCTTGCTTTTATCCGTCGTGTCCGTTATATCGTTCGCAATGAACCACTGCGCCAACCGCGACTTAAAGCTAACCCAATCATTGGTTAGATGATCGAAGGTACACAGAACCCCAAAAGTCGTCCCCGAAGACATTTTTCGACTGTAAATTGTGAGTCCCGACGTCGCCACGTGTTAGATAGCCGTGTAATAAGGGACGCGGGGTGACATTCAAACGACGCGGTAGCTTGATGCACACTGATTTAATTGTCTCAAATACCTGCACTTAAAACCATTCGCGAGACGCAGCTCGCACGCACACACGCTCACACACACGCACACATGCATACATAACAGGAAGCAAGCAACAGTTGTCGTCCTACGTAAGCCTGGGAAGGAGGATTATACCAGCCCCAAGGCTTACAGGCCAATAGGATTGTTGCCAGTGATGGGAAAAATACTGGAAAAACTGATCGTAGGTAGGCTAAAATGGCACATTCTTCCCAGGATTAGTACTCGCCAATACGGATTCATGCCCCAAAAAAGCACTGAGGATGCCCTCTATGATCTGGTGAACCATATACGCCGCAAGGTAGAGACAAAGAAGATTGTTACCATCATATCACTAGACATAGAGGGCGCCTTTGACAATGCATGGTGGCCGGCAATAAGAGTCCGATTGGCTGAGGAAAAATGCCCTGTAAACATACGAAGAGTGCTAGATAGCTACCTACGAGACAGGAGAGTCACAGTCAGATATGGGGGGGAATGCTACTCGAAAAACACAACGAAGGGATGTGTCCAGGGGTCGATCGGCGGACCCGTCCTGTGGAATCTGTTGCTAGACCCTCTCATCAAACAACTACAGAATAGGGGAGTGCACTGTCAAGCATTCGCAGACGATGTGGTGCTTGTATTTGATGGAGACACGGCCCTCGATATACAGACGCCTGCCAATGCTGCCCTTGCCCATGTTCGGGGTTGGGGTGTGGAAAATAAGCTAAACTTTGGACCAACAAAGACCAAAGCCATGGTCATCACAAGAAAGCTGAAGTTCGACGTCCCGATACTGAGGATGGGCGGGGTCAGTATTGAAATGTCTGATCACATCAAGATCCTGGGGCTCCTTATAGACAACAAGCTGACCTTTAATATGCACGTTACCGAACAATGTAAAAAGGCAGCTAATATCTATAAACAGCTCGCTAGGGCAGCCAGGATCAGCTGGGGTCTCCATCCGGAAGTTGTGCGCTTAATCTACACCGCGGCAGTGGAGCCCATAATCATGTATGCCTCCAGCGCCTGGGCATCAGCGACCAAAAAACTAGGGGTGCAAAAACACCTCAACAGCGTTCAGCGGGGCTTTGCCCAAAAGCTGTCTAAAGCATATAGGACGGTATCTCTAAACTCTGCCCTAGTTCTGTCTGGGCTCCTTCCGCTCGATATCCGGATTAGAGAAGCAGCCGCCCTCTACGAGACCAAGCGAGGGATACCCAGAGCGGAACTAGGAGATAGAGAGGTGGAACGAGTCACTGCATATGACAAAATCCCCCACCCGGCGGAACATATGAGCATGGAGTTCATATGTCTGATAAACCAAGAGCAAGTCAATCGCGAAAACATCCAAGCGATCAGAATCTTTACGGATGGCAGCAAAATTGACGGCAAGGTCGGGGCCGCCCTGTCCATATGGAAAGGAGAGGCCGAGATCAAAGCCGTCAAATTTAGCTTGTCACCGTACTGTACGGTTTATCAGGCAGAACTACTTGCCATATGCAAATCCACCGAGGTCATCTTGGAAAGCCAAGAGACCAATTTTGGCATATACAGTGACTCGAGATCCGCCTTGGAGACCGTCGTAAACAATGCTACGAAGCACCACCTAGCCGTAAGGTCGCGTGCCAATATAAAGGCAGGAAAAGCCCAAGGCAAGACTATATCCTTATACTGGATAAAGGCCCATGCGGGCTTGACAGGCAATGAGAGAGCCGATGAATTGGCTAAGGAAGCAGCCCTAAAAACAAAAACAAGGCCATCATATGACCTCTGTCCGATTTCATTCGTCAAGCGACGGATCCGTGCGGGGTCCCTTGAGGAATGGAATCGGCGATACAAAAATGGTGAAACGGCTGCAACGACAAAATTGTTTTTCCCTGACGCGGTGGAGGCGTACAGACTCATTAGAAAGATAAAACCAGCTGGCACCCTAACCCAGGTGTTAACGGGACACGGTGGCTTTGCCCATTATCTTCACAGATTCAGATGCAAAGATAGTCCATCGTGTGTCTGTGACCCGGATGTGAATGAGACAATCGTACACCTTCTGTTTGACTGCCCCTCCAACTTAAATCTTAGACAGAACTTAGAGCTACAAATAGATACAGTCTTAACAAGGGAAAACATAGGAGAAATAATAGGAAACAAAAAACATAGAAATAAACTAATAGACTACCTAATAAAAGTAGCGAAAAAAGCCAATGAAAGAAACAAGTAAATAAAAATATGATGGTAATATATATTAGTATATATGTACACATGCATATGATTTAACAGTAAGAAATATAAATGTAATAAAGTAGATATATAAAATTAGGTTAGTTACAACAATTAAAAATTTCCAAGCAAAATTATGTTGTAAAACTTAGGAAAACTTAGGTATGCAAAATAAAATAGAGTAAGTAACAGTACGTAAAAATTATGTAATAGAATGTAAGCAACTAAAATAAGGAAAACGGTTAAAATAAAATATAATAAGAAAAAGGAAATACGAATGTAAACGTAAATAAATTAAACAACAATAGAAATTAAGCAAAATATAATATATAAGATATATTAACAAGATATTTAGAAAAATAGTAAGTAAAAAATAAGCTACATGTTATAAAGCAATAAGTAAAGAAAAATAAATATAAATGTAATAGTATAATAAGTCAATAAAAAATAGAAATTAAGTACTCGGTTTATATATATTAGCAACATACTTAGATGTAAACAAACTGTAATTAGCACTAGTTCTGTAATAATATACTGTACTGATTGTATTTAATAAATAAAGACAAAAAAGGGCCCTGACGAGTAATGTCAGGGGACAAATTATTTAGCTCGCGGGCCGGGCCAGTACAGCGCCCGGACAGGACCCTTAAAAAAAAAAAAAAAAAAAAAAACCTAACCTAACCTAACCTAACCTAACCTAACCTAACCTAACCTAACCTAACCTAACCTAACCTAACCTAACCTAACCTAACCTAACCTAACCTAACCTAACCTAACCTAACCTAACCTAACCTAACCTAACCTAACCTAACCTAACCTAACCTAACCTAACCTAACCTAACCTAACCTAACCTAACCTAACCTAACCTAACCTAACCTAACCTAACCTAACCTAACCTAACCTAACCTAACCTAACCTAACCTAACCTAACCTAACCTAACCTAACCTAACCTAACCTAACCTAACCTAACCTAACCTAACCTAACCTAACCTAACCTAACCTAACCTAACCTAACCTAACCTAACCTAACCTAACCTAACCTAACCTAACCTAACCTAACCTAACCTAACCTAACCTTTTTTTTTTTTTTTTTTTTTTGATATCGCTGGAAAATCCTCATGGATACCCGACAGACGCGGGGGCGCTGTCGGGTTATGCCGGACTCTTACCGGCTAAAAACCAGCGGTGTTCCTCCTCACCGTCTTCCGGCGGAGCTGCGGGAACGCTTACGCACACGTCCGCTGCTCCGCCGACGGTTGCCCGGGACTAGGGGCCCATCATGTGGGGCGCTCACCTGGAGCGCCACTCACCATACAACCTGGCGTGCCGGAACACGTGACACGCCAGCCGTCTCGGGGGTCTCCTCCTGCTGGGCGATGGTACCCCCCGGTTCCACCGCCCGGAGACCCGCGTTATGGGGGAAGGCGGCGCTCATGCGCCAGGCGCCTGCGCCCCACTCTCTTGCGGCGGATCGGGGTCGACAGAGGGTCGTCTTCCCTCACCCGCTCCGCCGCCTCCTTCTGCGCCATCACCGTGGCGCAGAATCGGAGCACCGCCTTCCACGCTCTGTCGCTGCCGACCATGGCTTTCACTACGCCCGGCAGCGACAGGTCGTCCCCTATAGCCGCGGCGAGCATCGCCCGCGGCTCGTCCCATTCCGGGCATTCCGCCAGCGTGTGCTCCGCCGTGTCCTCCGGACACCCGCAGGCGTGGCACACGCTGGTCGGCTCTCGACCCGCCACGCTGCACAGGTACCTGCCGAAGCAACCGTGCCCCGTCAGGATCTGCACAGCGTGGAAGGTGAGGGCCCCGTGTCGGCGATCGACCCACCCTTCTAGGACGGGCCGAATCGCCTCCACCGTTCTTCGGCCGGCGGTCGGCTCCGCCAGCCTCTCCTTCCATTTCCGGAGGAGGACCTGGCGGTCGAGTCGCCCCTGCCGCCCGGCCTCCCCCGGCTCTGGTTCCACCCCATTGGCTCGTGTTGCTGCGCTGCGGCGCCAGTACACTGCCGAGAGCACTTCCGCGTCCAGGTCCCACGGTGGGGTCCCGGCCAGGACGCACGCCGCCTCGCACGAGATGGTGCGGTACCCTCTCACCACCCTGATCGCCAGGACCCGTTGCGCTTGGCGCAGGAGAGTCCTGTTCTGGGCGATCAGGGTGTCCGCCCATATCGGGGCCCCATACAGGGCCATCGACCGCACCACCCCGGCGTACAACCGGCGGCACGCGACTGACGGCCCGCCCAGGTTCGGCAGCAGCCAGCTCAGAGCGCCGGCCGCTCGCAACAACCTGGGGACCAGTCGCCGGAAGTGCTCCCGGAAGTTCCATCGGCTGTCGAGGACGAGGCCTAGGTACCGCATCGTCGACTCGACAGCGATGGAGACACCGCCGACCACCAGCTGGGATCCTGCGGGAGGGGCGCGTCGGGCTCCGTGAAAGCACAGAGCCTCCGACTTATCCAGCGCCACCTCCAGCCCCAGCCGGCGGATTCGGGCCACCACTTGGGCCACTCCGGCCGTCGCCAAGAGGGCCGCCTCTCGGTACGTGGCGCCGCAGGACGTTACGAGGGTGTCGTCGGCGTAACACGTTACGTCGACCCCCCGTAGATTCGCGCCCCGCAGCACCCAGTCGTAGCCGATGTTCCACAGGAGCGGCCCGAGAACCGATCCCTGTGGAACACCGCACGTCATTACCCGGCGGCCCCACCCGTCGCGCGTCGGGTACACCACTTCCCTCTCGGAGAAGTAGTCGGTGAGGAGACGACGCAGGTATTCGGGCACGCCGTGGTATCCCAGCGCCGCCCGAACACAGCCCCAGGGGAGGGTGTTGAAGGCGTTGGCGATGTCTAGAGACACCGCCAGAACAACCTCTCCCCGGGACACTGCCTCCTCCGAGAGGTCCCTCACACGCGCGATGGCGTCGACCGTTGACCGGCCCCGGCGGAAACCAAACTGCCGGTCGCTCAACCCCGGCCCGACCCGTTCGAGGTGCTCGACGAGGCGCGCGGAAATAATCCGCTCGAAGAGCTTGCTCACCTCGTCGAGCAACACTATGGGCCGGTATGCCGACGGCGAGTCCGCCGGGCGGCCCTCCTTGCGCAGCAGCACGAGCCTGCCGACCTTCCACCTTCGAGGAAAGCGACCACGCCGCATACAGGCGTCGAAGAGCTCGACCACCCTGGGCCCGAGGGCCTCCAGGGCTAGCGCCCACACTTTACCGGGCACCCCGTCGGGGCCCGGTGCTGTGCGTTTGGCGCGGAGCCGTTGGACTGCGGCCTCCAGCTCCTCCTGGGACACCTCGGGTATCGAGGCGTCCGAGCCCTCCGACGATGCAGCCGCCATAGGCGGAGGCACCGAGTCGGCCCTCTCTGGGAAGAGAGTGGCGACGACGTTATCCACCAACTCTGGTTGGAGACTCTGGGTCAGCGGAGGGGCCCAGGGGCGCAGCTGACCACGCACCGTCTTATACGGGCGCCCCCAGGGATCTCTATTCAGAGTCTCCAACCACTCTCCCCACGACTCAGCCTTTGCCTCCCGTATGGCGGTCTGCAGAGAGACGCATCTCTCCCTGTATGCGGCGTAGAGGCGGCTTTCCTCGGCATCCACCCGACTTCGCCGCCTTCTGTAATGTGTGTACTGGCGTCTGGCCGCTACGCACGCTTCACGAAGCCGGCGCAGGTCCGCCGACCACCAGTACACCCACCTGCGGGGCGGGAGCGGTCTGGCGCGCGACATACCGGCGTCGCACACCTGCACCATGGACTCGCTCAACCGCTCCGCTCGCCCGTCCACGTCGGCCGCCGGGCCCTCCGGCGCCGGTAGCCATGCCTGGACGATGGACGCCTCGACGATGACGTCACCGTCCAAGGTCTTGAGGGCCCAGCGCGGTCCTTCCCCGCGCGGGGGCCGGCTCTGTGGAGCTCCAGGGTTGGCGGCGACCTCGAACCGGATATACCGGTGGTCCGAGAGCGTCTCCGCCTCCCCGAGCACCCTCCAGTTTCGGACACGGCGCGCAAGACACGGGGTCGCGAACGTAAGGTCCACGATGGAACCCCCGTTGTGCCGCACGCACGTGTCTACCGACCCCCGGTTCAGAAGAACTAAGCCCGACGTGGCAGCCCACTCCTCCAGTACCTCGCCCCGCGCATCGGTGACCGGGGAACCCCAAGCCGTCGACTTGGCGTTGAAGTCCCCGGCGACCAGGACCGGGATTGGGTGACTCTGGCCGACCAGAGCACCGACCTCGAGCAGGAATTGCTCGAATGCGGCCAGGCTCCGGTTCGGCGAGAAGTACACGCCGACGACCGTCACGCCCATAAAGGTGGCCGCGACGCATCCGTGGCCCTTCGCTGTTTTGTCGAAGGGCGAGGAGCCGGCGGCCGTCTGCGCGACGATCGCCACCGTGTCCTCCCGGTCACCAACCCAGTTGTCCCTGGCGGGGACGAGGTAAGGCTCCGCCACCACCGCCGCTTGGATCGACCACTCGGCCAGGCTCTGGTACAAGAGGTCCTGAGCTCTGGCCGAGTGGTTGAGGTTCGCCTGAAGGACAGACATGGCCATACTTAATCTACGACCATGTCTGCAACCCTCGCGGCGCGTTCCGCGTCAGCGGCGGACGGGCGGGCCGGTCGGGGGTGGGCTGTTGGGCCTTTCCCGGCGGGCTTCCCTTTCTTTTTGCCCTTCTTTTTGGGGCCGGACTTGGCGGACTTGGCGGAGGCGGGAGCGGTACAGGCTCCGCTTCCCGCTCTGTGGTCCGCCGGCTTCTGCTTGGCCTCGCACAACGGGCAGTGTGGGGCAGCCGAACAGCCAGCCGCCTTGTGGCCCGGTTGACCGCAGCGATAGCAGGTATCGCTGCGGTCTACCTCGGCGGTGCATTTGCCCCGAACGTGCCCCGAATCGAGGCACCGGTAGCACCGCAGTGGTTTGGCCTCAAGGAGCCTGACCCGGGCTGACACCCACCCCACCAGTAGCCGCCCGCTGGAGGCGACCTTCTTGGCTGCCGTGACAGGGCAGCGCACCCACGCCGTGCCGGGGCTGTCGGGGGAGAAGCGATGGATCTCCCCGCACTTCACCTGCTCGGGGGGGCACTCCCCGGAGCGGGCCACCGCGGCCGCCACCTCCTCCCGGGACACCGCGTCGTCCAGGTCGCTAATGCGCAGGTCTGCGCATTTCACGGGCCTGGCGACGCGGACCAGGTCCGCGGGAAGGACCTCCCGCAGTTTGCCCGCCAGCAAGTCCGCTTTCTCGCCACCGTCGGCCCCGGGAACTTCAAGAACGCGGGCCCCCGTCACAGCGGTTCTGAAGCGTAGACCCTTCAGGCCTAAGCCATCCAGGTCAATACGCCGCTTCGCCCCATCGAGCACATCCTTATAGGATAGCTCCTTGCCCTCCATCGTGGCGCCCGGCTGGATGGTGATAGTCACCGCAGCCGAGCGCGGGGCGCGAAGCTTCGCCGCCTTCTTCTTGGACGGGGTTGCCGGCTTCTCCGACGCGGACGGTGCGCTGCCCTTTTTCCCCCCCCGCTTGTCCCGCTTGCCCCGCTTGGCAACCGTGCTCCACTGTTCGGAGACGGCTGTCGTCGGGGGCTTCGGAGCGCCGGGTGGCGGCGCTACCACCTGCGAGTACGCTTTGGGAGGCGCTTTCCTCTTCTTCGCGGGAGGGGGAGCGGGAGGCTCTGCCTCATCCCTTGCCCTGACGGCGGCCTGAGGCGGCTGGAGGCGCGGCTCGGGAGCGGGAGGCGCAGCCTCAGCCCTCGCCCTGTCGGAAGCCAGAGGCGGCCGGAGGCGTGGCTCAGGAGGGAGCCGCATCTTGATCGCCTCGAGCTTTGCGTCCATCATGGTCCCCACTTCCACCATGATTGACCGCATCAGCAAGGCGTCTCGATCGGCTCCGCTCGGCTCAGTGGGCCTAACGAGGCTCGCCCGCAATTCCGCGATCTCCTTGCGGAGTTCAGCGACCTCGCTCTGCAGGCGGGCATTGGCCCTCTCGAGCCGAGCCGTCTCCTGCGTAGCGGACCGCTCTGCGAGTTCCGCTACCACCTCCCTCAGATTAGCAGAGGCCTCCTTGAGGTCCCTCTGCAGCGTGCCCTTCAGGTTGCGCGACTTTGTCGCGACAGCCTGAATGAGGAGCACGCTTTCCTCCGCCTTTTTCCGAAGCTCGGATGTCGAGGGTCCGTCTTCGTCGCGTGACAGCGACGACGTGTCGGACAGACACCTCGACCGCGAGCGAGATCGAGATCGGAGGTCTCGGGCCATCTCGGCCACCTCCTTCTCCGCCCGGAGCCTCTCCTCTTCTCTCTGGGCTTTGAGATACGCCTGCTTGGCTTTCGCCAGGCCGACGTACTCGCCCGTTGTAGGCGGGCGCCCTCTCCCTCGCTTCGTCACCGGCGTGGGAGCAAGCTGCTCGACCACTGCCGGCTCCTCCTCACCTTCCTTTCGGGGCCGTTTACGCATATTGCGCCACAGGCCCCCCGACGAGTCGTCTCCGGACGACACCGAGACCAGGGTCACCACCGAGGAGTCAGACTCCTCCGCAGTCACCTGTGTCTCCTCGTCTCTCGCCACTCTCTCTCCAGATTCGGTGTCCGTTGTGCAGTCGCTTACGTTGTGTTCACGGAGGCCAGCGGATTGCTGGCCTACGAGGCTGTTCTTGCCCACCCCAGGATACGGAGGGCAGCTCCCGTCCGAAGACAGGAGGGGGGACTCCCCGGCTGAGCCGGGACCCCCCTGGGGAAAATTACACGTATTCTCAGAACTAGCCATTTTTGTTTCTTTTTTTGAACGGGGTGAGATCCCCTGCCTCTCGGGATTGGGTACCCCCCAACCATTCATCCCATCGCCAAGGCCAGAGCTTGGGATTAGGGTAATTTTTTATAGAGGTTTTCTTCCTCGCGGCCCCCACCGGAGTGGCGGCCCTCACCCCTGACGCCTACGGGTCAGGGAGCGAGTTGGCCGACGGTGGCCTAAGCCATGCTGCCAGTCTCGCGACCGACAGCCCGTCGCCCCCGCGTTAGGGTGGGTAAACCTCAAGGGTTTATCCCACCCTGGTCCCATCCACAGTGCCCTCTGCTAAGTCAGAGGGACACGTGGAGAGACACCAACTTAGGGTAATTTTTTAGAGAGGTTTTCTTCCTCGCGGCCCCCACCTGAGTGGCGGCCCTCACCCCTGACGCCTACGGGTCAGGGAGCGAGTTGGCCGACGGTGGCCTAAGCCATGCTGCCAGTCTCGCGACCGACAGCCCGTCGCCCCTGCGTTTGGGTGAGCAACCCTCAAGGGATTTTCCCACCCTGGTCCCATCTACAGTGCCCTCTGCTAAATCAGAGGGACACGTAGAGGGACCCCACCCCATGGTCTCATCCGCACTAAACAGTGTGGAGAGACACCAACTGTGAGCCGCTCTTGGTCTGGCCCCTCCCTCCAAGCCTGTCCGTTATGGGAAACCCTGTACGGTATAGCCTTGGAGATCATTGGGACACGCAAGCCCCCCCACCACGACAAGGTGGCGGCCCTCGGGGGGGAACCTAACCTAACCTAACCTAACCTAACCTAACCTAACCTAACCTAACCTAACCTAACCTAACCTAACCTAACCTAACCTAACCTAACCTTTTTTTTTTTTTTTTTTTTTTTTTTTTTGATATCGCTGGAAAATCCTCATGGATACCCGACAGACGCGGGGGCGCTGTCGGGTTATGCCGGACTCTTACCGGCTAAAAACCAGCGGTGTTCCTCCTCACCGTCTTCCGGCGGAGCTGCGGGAACGCTTACGCACACGTCCGCTGCTCCGCCGACGGTTGCCCGGGACTCGGGGCCCATCATGTGGGGCGCTCACTTGGAGCGCCACTCACCATTCAACCTGGCGTGCCGGAACACGTGACACGCCAGCCGTCTCGGGGGTCTCCTCCTGCTGGGCGATGGTACCCCCCGGTTCCACCGCCCGGAGACCCACGTTATGGGGGAAGGCGGCGCTCATGCGCCAGGCGCCTGCGCCCCACTCTCTTGCGGCGGATCGGGGTCGACAGAGGGTCGTCTTCCCTCGCCCGCTCCGCCGCCTCCTTCTGCGCCATCACCGTGGCGCAGAATCGGAGCACCGCCTTCCACGCTCTGTCGCTGCCGACCATGGCTTTCACTACGCCCGGCAGCGACAGGTCGTCCCCTATAGCCGCGGCGAGCATCGCCCGCGGCTCGTCCCATTCAGGGCACTCCGCCAGCGTGTGCTCCGCCGTGTCCTCCGGACACCCACAGGCGTGGCACACGCTGGTCGGCTCTCGACCCGCCACGCTGCACAGGTACCTGCCGAAGCAACCGTGCCCCGTCAGGATCTGCACAGCGTGGAAGGTGAGGGCCCCGTGTCGGCGATCGACCCACCCCTCTAGGACGGGCCGAATCGCCTCCACCGTTCTTCGGCCGGCGGTCGGCTCCGCCAGCCTTTCCTTCCATTTCCGGAGGAGGACCTGGCGGTCGAGTCGCCCCTGCCGCCCGGCCTCCCCCGGCTCTGGATCCACCTCATCCGCTTGTGCTGCTGCGCTGCGGCGCCAGTACACCGCCGAGAGCACTTCCGCGTCCAGGTCCCACGGTGGGGTCCCGGCCAGGACGCACGCCGCCTCGCACGAGATGGTGCGGTACCCTCTCACCACCCTGATCGCCAGGACCCGTTGCGCTTGGCGCAGGAGAGTCCTGTTCTGGGCGATCAGGGTGTCCGCCCATATCGGGGCCCCATACAGGGCCATCGACCTCACCACCCCGGCGTACAACCGGCGGCACGCGACTGACGGCCCGCCCAGGTTCGGCAGCAGCCAGCTCAGAGCGCCGGCCGCTCGCAACAACCTGGGGACCAGTCGCCGGAAGTGCTCCCGGAAGTTCCATCGGCTGTCGAGGACGAGGCCTAGGTACCGCATCGTCGACTCGACAGCGATGGAGACACCGCCGACCACCAGCTGGGATCCTGCGGGAGGGGCGCGTCGGGCTCCGTGAAAGCACAGAGCCTCCGACTTATCCAGCGCCACCTCCAGCCCCAGCCGGCGGATTCGGGCCACCACTTGGGCCACTCCGGCCGTCGCCAAGAGGGCCGCCTCTCGGTACGTGGTGCCGCAGGACGTGACGAGGGTATCGTCGGCGTAACACGTTACGTCGACCCCCCGCAGATTCGCGCCCCGCAGCACCCAGTCGTAGCCGATGTTCCACAGGAGCGGCCCGAGAACCGATCCCTGTGGAACACCGCACGTCATTACCCGGCGGCCCCATCCGTCGCGCGTCGGGTACACCACTACCCTCTCGGAGAAGTAGTCGTAGAGGAGACGACGCAGGTATTCGGGCACGCCATGATGTTCCAGCGCCGCCCGAACACAGCCCCAGGGGAGGGTGTTGAAGGCGTTGGCGATGTCTAAAGACACCGCCAGAACAACCTCTCCCCGGGACACTGCCTCCTCCGAGAGGTCCCTCACACGCGCGATGGCGTCGACCGTCGACCGGCCCCGGCGGAAACCGAACTGCCGGTCACTCAGCCCCGGCCCGACCCGTTCGAGGTGCTCGACGAGGCGCGCGGAAATAATCCGCTCGAAGAGCTTGCTCACCTCGTCGAGCAGCACTATGGGCCGGTATGCCGACGGCGAGTCCGCCGGGCGACCCTCCTTGCGCAGCAGCACAAGCCTGCCGACCTTCCACTTCCTCGGAAAGCGGCCACGCCGCATACAGGCGTCGAAGAGCTCGACCACCCTGGGCCCGAGGGCCTCCAGGGCTAGCGCCCACACCCTACCGGGCACCCCGTCGGGGCCCGGTGCCGTGCTCTTGGCGCGGAGCCGCTGGACCGCGGCCTCCAGCTCCACCTGAGACACCTCGGGTATCGGGGCGTCCGAGCTCTCCGTCGATGCAGCCGCCACGGGTGGCGGCGCCGAGTCGGCCCTCTCTGGGAAGAGAGTGGCGACGACGTTGGCCACCAGCTCTGGTTGGAGACTCTGGGTCAGCGGAGGGGCCCAGGGGCGCAGCTGACCACGCACCGTCTTGTACGGGCGCCCCCAGGGATCTCTATTCAGAGTCTCCAACCACTAACCTAACCTTTTTTTTTTTTTTTTTTTTTTTTTTTTTTTTTTTTTTTTTTTTTTTTTTTTTTTTGATATCGCTGGAAAATCCTCATGGATACCCGACAGACGCGGGGGCGCTGTCGGGTTATGCCGGACTCTTACCGGCTAAAAACCAGCGGTGTTCCTCCTCACCGTCTTCCGGCGGAGCTGCGGGAACGCATACGCATACTTCCGCTGCTCCGCCGACGGTTGCCCGGGACTCGGGGCCCATCTTGGGGGGCGCTCAACTTGGAGCGCCACTCACCATTCAACCTGGCGTGTCGGAACACGTGACACGCCAGCCGTCACGGGGGTCTCTTCCTGCTGGGCGATGGTACCCCCCGGTTCCACCGCCCGGAGACCCGCGTTATGGGGGAAGGCGGCGCTCATGCGCCAGGCGCCTGCGCCCCACTCTCTTGCGGCGGATCGGGGTCGACAGAGGGTCGTCTTCCCTCACCCGCTCCGCCGCCTCCTTCTGCGCCATCACCGTGGCGCAGAATCGGAGCACCGCCTTCCACGCTCTGTCGCTGCCGACCATGGCTTTCACTACGCCCGGCAGCGACAGGTCGTCCCCTATAGCCGCGGCGAGCATCGCCCGCGGCTCGTCCCATTCTGGGCATTCCACCAGCGTGTGCTCCGCCGTGTCCTCCGGACACCCACAGGCGTGGCACACGCTGGTCGGCTCTCGACCCGCCACGCTGCACAGGTACCTGCCGAAGCAACCGTGCCCCGTCAGGATCTGCACAGCGTGGAAGGTGAGGGCCCCGTGTCGGCGATCGACCCACCCTTCTAGGACGGGCCGAATCGCCTCCACCGTCCGTCTGCCGGCGGTCGGCTCCGCCAGCCTCTCCTTCCATTTCCGGAGGAGGACCTGGCGGTCGAGTTGCCCCTGCCGCCCGGCCTCCCCCGGCTCTGGCTCCACCTCCTCGGCTCGAGCTGCTGCGCTGCGGCGCCAGTACACTGCCGAGAGCACTTCCGCGTCCAGGTCCCACGGTGGGGTCCCTGCCAGGACGCACGCCGCCTCGCACGAGATGGTGCGGTACCCTCTCACCACCCTGATTGCCATGACCCGTTGCGCCTGGCGCAGGAGGGTCCTATTCTGGGCAATCAGGGTGTCCGCCCAGATCGGGGCTCCGTACAGGGCCATCGACCGCACCACCCCGGCGTACAACCGGCGGCATGCGACTGACGGTCCGCCCAGGTTCGGCAGCAGCCAGCTCAAAGCGCCGGCCGCTCGCAACAACCTGGGGACCAGTCGCCGGAAGTGCTCCCGGAAGTTCCATCGGCTGTCGAGGACGAGGCCTAGGTACCGCATCGTCGACTCGACAGCGATGGAGACGCCGCCGACCACCAGCTGGGATCCTGCGGGAGGGGCGCGTCGGGCTCCGTGAAAACACAGAGCCTCCGACTTATCCAGCGCCACCTCCAGCCCCAGCCGGCGGATTCGGGCCACCACTTGGGCCACTCCGGCCGTCGCCAAGAGGGCCGCCTCTCGGTACGTGGTGCCGCAGGACGTGACGAGGGTATCGTCGGCGTAACACGTTACGTCGACCCCCCGCAGATTAGCGCCCCGCAGCACCCAGTCGTAGCCGATGTTCCACAGGAGCGGCCCGAGAACCGATCCCTGTGGAACACCGCACGTCATTACCCGGCGGCCCCATCCGTCGCGCGTCGGGTACACCACTACCCTCTCGGAGAAGTAGTCGTAGAGGAGACGACGCAGGTATTCGGGCACGCCATGATGTTCCAGCGCCGCCCGAACACAGCCCCAGGGGAGGGTGTTGAAGGCGTTGGCGATGTCTAAAGACACCGCCAGAACAACCTCTCCCCGGGACACTGCCTCCTCCGAGAGGTCCCTCACACGCGCGATGGCGTCGACCGTCGACCGGCCCCGGCGGAAACCGAACTGCCGGTCGCTCAGCCCCGGCCCGACCCGTTCGAGGTGCTCGACGAGGCGCGCGGAAATAATCCGCTCGAAGAGCTTGCTCACCTCGTCGAGCAGCACTATGGGCCGGTATGCCGACGGCGAGTCCGCCGGGCGACCCTCCTTACGCAGCAGCACGAGCCTGCCGACCTTCCATTTCCGAGGAAAGCGAGCACGCCGCATACAGGCGTCGAAGAGCTCGACCACCCTGGGCCCGAGGGCCTCCAGGGCTAGCGCCCACACCCTACCGGGCACCCCGTCGGGGCCCGGTGCCGTGCTCTTGGCGCGGAGCCGCTCCACCGCAGCCTCCAGCTCCGCCCGAGACACCTCGGGTATCGGGGCGTCTGAGCTCTCCGACGATGCAGCCGCCACGGGCGGCGGCGCCGAGTCGGCCCTCTCTGGGAAGAGAGTGGCGACAACGTTAGCCACCAGCTCTGGTTGGAGACTCTGGGTCAGCGGAGGGGCCCAGGGGCGCAGCTGACCACGCACCGTCTTGTACGGGCGCCCCCAGGGATCTCTATTCAGAGTCTCCAACCACTCTCCCCACGACTCGGCCTTTGCCTCCCGTATGGCGATCTGCAGAGAGACGCATCTCTCCCTGTACGCGGCGTAGAGGCGGCTTTCCTCGGCGTCCACTCGCCTTCGCCGCCTTCGGTAATGGGTGTACTGGCGTCTGGCCGCTACGCACGCTTCGCGAAGCCGGCGCAGGTCCGCCGACCACCAGTACACCCATCTGCGGGGCGGGAGCGGTCTGGCACGCGACATACCGGCGTCGCATACCTGTGCCATCGACTCGCTCAACCGCTCCGCTCGCCCGTCCACGTCGGCCGCCGGGCCCTCCGGCGCCGGTAGCCAAGCCTGGACGATGGACGCCTCGACGATGACGTCACCGTCCAAGGTCTTGAGGGCCCAGCGCGGTCCTTCCCCGCGCGGGGGCCGGCTCTGTGGAGCTCCAGGGTTGGCGGCGACCTCGAACCGGATATACCGGTGGTCCGAGAGCGTCTCCGCCTCCCCGAGCACCCTCCAGTTTCGGACACGGCGCGCGAGACACGGGGTCGCGAACGTTAGGTCCACGATGGAACCCCCGTTGTGCCGCACGCACGTGTCTACCGACCCCCGGTTCAGAAGAACTAAGCCCGACGTGGCAGCCCACTCCTCCATTACCTCGCCCCGCGCATCGGTGACCGGGGAACCCCAAGCCGTCGACTTGGCGTTGAAGTCCCCGGCGACCAGGACTGGGGTTGGGTGACTCTGGCCGACCAGAGCACTGACCTCGAGCAGGAATTGCTCGAATGCGGCCAGGCTCCGGTTCGGCGAGAAGTACACGCCGACGATCGTCACGCCCATAAAGGTGGCCGCGACGCATCCGTGGCCCTTCGCTGTTTTGTCGAAGGGCGGGGAGCCGGCGGCCGTCTGCGCGACGATCGCCACCGTGTCCTCCCGGTCACCAACCCAGTTGTCCCTGGCGGGGACGAGGTAAGGCTCCGCCACCACCGCCGCCTGGATCGACCACTCGGCCAGGCTCTGGTACAAGAGGTCCTGAGCCCTGGCCGAGTGGTTGAGGTTCGCCTGTAAGAGGGACATGGCCATCCTTAATCGACGACCATGTCTGCGACCCTCTCGGCGCGTTCCACGTCAGCGGCGGACGGGCGGGCCGGCCGGGGGTGGGCTGTTGGGCCTTTCCCGGCGGGCTTCTCCTTCTTTTTCCCTTTTTTGCCGGACTTGGCGGACTTGGCGGGGGCGGAAGCGGCACAGGCTTTGCTTCCCGCTCTGTGGTCCGCCGGCTTCCGCCTCGCCTCGCACAGCGGGCAGTGTGGGGCAGCGGAGCAGCCAGCCGCCTTGTGGCCCGTTTGGCCGCAGCGATAGCAGGCATCGCTGCGGTCCACCTCGCAGGTGCACTTGCTACGCACGTGCCCCGAGTCGAGGCACCGGTAGCAGCGCAGGGGCTTGGCCTCAAGGAGCCTGGCCCGCGCCGACACCCACCCCACCAGTAGCCGCCCGCTGGAGGCGACCTTTTTCGCCGCCGAGATAGGGCAGCGCACCCATGCCATGCCGGGGCTGTCGTGGGAGAAGCGGCGGATCTCCCCGCACTTGACCTGCTCGACGGGGCATTCCCCGGAGCGGGCCACCGCGGCCGCCACCTCCTCCTGGGACACCGCGTCATCCAGCTCGCTGATGCGCAAGTCTGCGCACTTCACGGGCCTGGAGACGCGGACCAGGTCCGCAGGAAGGACCTCCCGCAGCTTGACCGCCAGCAGGTCCGCCTTCTCGCCGCTGTCAGCCCCGGGGATCTCCAGCATGCGGGCCCCCGTCACGGCGGTGCGGAATCGGAGACCCTTCAGGCCTAAGCCTTCCAGGTCGATCCTCCGCTTGGCCCCGTCGAGCACGTCCTTGTAGGACAGCTCCTTGCCCTCCACCGTGGCGCCCGGCTGGATGGTGATGGACACCGCAGCCGAGCGCGGGGCGCGAAGCTTCGCCGCCGGGGCCTTCTTGGACGGGGGCTTGTCCGCCGGTGCGCTGCCCTTTTTGCCTCCACGCTTGTCCCGCTTGCCCCGCTTGGGAACCTCGGTCCACTCCTGGGGCACGGCCGTCGTCGGGGGCTTCGGAGCGCCGGGCGTTGGCGCCGCTACCTCCGAGTACGCCTTGGGAGGCGCTTTCCCCTTCTTCGCGGGAGCGGGAGCGGGAGGCGCAGCCTCAGCCCTCGCCCTGACGGCGGCCAGAGGCGGCTGGAGGACCGGCTCGGGAGCGGGAGGCGCAGCCTCAGCCCTCTTCTTGTCGGCGGCCAAAGGCGGCCGGAGGCGTGGCTCGGGAGGGAGCCGCATCGCGAGTGCCTCGATCTTTGCGTCCATCATGGTCCCCACTTCCACCATGATAGAACGCATCAGAGAGGCGTCGCGATCGGCTCCGCTCGGCTCCGAAGGCCCGACGAGGCTCGCCCGCAGGTCCGCGATCTCCTTGCGGAGTTCGGCGACCTCGCTCTGCAGGCGGGCATTGGCCCTCTCGAGCCGAGCCGTCTCCTGCGTAGCGGAGCGCTCTGCCAGCTCCGCTACCACCCCCATCAAATTGGCAGAGGCCTCCTTGAGGTCCCTCTGCAGCGTGCCCTTCAGGTTACGCGACTTCGTCGCGACTGCCTGGATGAGGAGCACGCTGTCCTCCGCCTTTTTTCTAAGCTCCGATGTCGAGGGTCCGTCTTCGCCGCATGGCAGCGACGACGAGTCGGACAGACACCTCGACCGAGAGCGGGACCGAGATCGGAGGTCTCGGGCCATTTCGGCCACCTCCATCTCCGCCCGGAGCTTCTCCTCCTCCTTTTGGACTTGGAGGTACGCCTGCTTCGCCTTAGCTAGGCCGACGTACTCTCCTGTCGTGGGCGGTCGCCCTCTCCCACGTCTTACAGGCGCCGGAGTGGGAGCTTTCTTTTTAGAAAGCTCGACCAACTCCGATGCCTCCACCTCGTCCCCTTTCAGGGGCCGCTTCCGCGTACTGCGCCAGAAGCGTCCCGCCGTGTCGTCTGCGGACGACACCGACACCAGGGTCGCATCCGAGGAGTCAGACTCCTCCTCCGCGATCTCCTGGGTGTCCTCGTCCTTCTTCGATCCGTCCGTGAGCAAATCGGTGTCCAGTGTTCGTGCGTTGTCGTCGTTGGAGTGGAAGGTTGGTGCCCCCCCCAGATACGAGGGGCAGACCGCACCCAAAATGGGCACGGTGAGGGATTCTCCGGCATCGGAGATGCCGGTACCCTCCTGGGGTAGTTTGTTTTCGTCGCAACTTTCCATTTTTGTTCTTTTTTTGAGCGGGGTGAGATCCCCTACCTTTCGGGATTGGGTACCCCCCAACCATTCATCCCATCGCCAAGGCCTGAGCTTGGGATTAGGGTAATTTTTTATTGAGGTTTTCTTCCTCGCGGCCCCCACCGAAGTGGCGGCCCTCACCCCTGACGCCTACGGGTCAGGGAGCGAGTTGGCCGACGGTGGCCTAAGCCATGCTGTCAGTCTCGCGACCGACAGCCCGTCGCCCCTGCGTTAGGGTGGGTAAACCTGGGTTTATCCCACCCTGGTCCCATCCACAGTGCCCTCTGCTAAAGCAGAGGGACACGTGGAGAGACCCCACCACATGGTCTCATCCGCACTATCCTCTGCTTGAGCAGAGGGATACACGGAGAGACCCCACCACGTAGTCTCATCCACAGTGCCCTCTGCCTGAGCAGAGGGACACGTGGAGAGACACCGACTTAGGGTAATTTTTTAGAGAGGTTTTCTTCCTCGCGGCCCCCACCGAAGTGGCAGCCCTCACCCCTGACACCTACGGGTCAGGGAGCGAGTTGGCCGACGGTGGCCTAAGCCATGCTGCCAGTCTCGCGACCGACAGCCCGTCGCCCCCGCGTTTGGGTGAGTAAACCTCAAGGGTTTTACCCACCCTGGTCTCATCCACAGTGCCTTCTGATAAGTCAGAGGGACACGTGGAGAGACCCCACCCATTGGTCTCATCCGCACTAGGCGGAGAGAAACCAACTTTGAGCCGCTCTTGGTCTGGCCCCTCCTTCCAAGCCTGTCCGTTATGGGAAGCCCTATACGGCATAGCCTTGGAGATCATCGGGACACGCAAGCCCCCCCACCACGACAAGGTGGCGGCCCCTGGGGGGGAACCACTAACCTAACCTAACCTAACCTTTTTTTTTTTTTTTTTTTTTTTTTTTTTTTTTTTTTTTTTTTTTTTTTTTTTTTCGGGGGGGAAAATGCATTACGCATACCACCCGGGCACAGGGGGCACCCGAGTGGTTATGTGGGACTCCCGTCTAGGCTAATGAGACCCACGGTATACCCACTAAAAACCCCCCCATCTTCCGCCTCGCCGCATTGTGACGGGGTCACGGGAACGCTTTCGCACACATCCGCGACCCCGCCGGCGGCAGCCGCCCACTAGCGGCTCCACCGCGAAAGCCCGAAGGCCCTCCACGATGGGCGCACCAGATGTTAAGGTGCGCCTCCCTCCTCGGCCTCCACCAGTACTGTAGCAGACTCCCCCCGAGTCTGCTACTAGGAGGTCATGGGTGCCAGATAACTGGTACCCGGTGGAAGATAAGGTCTGTGGTTCTTCCACCGACCACAACTCGGCCGCAGAGGATAGGGCAAGCGGCGCACCGCAATACCGACATGCCTCTTCCTCTGCGGCCCCACCAGTGCCGTTTCGGCGGAACGGCCCCGCCAGCTCGCAGGGGGTAGGGAGAGTGGCGCACCGTAATACCAACACGCCTCTCCCCCTGCGATCCCTCCACGGCCGCAGAAGATAGGCGCACCGTAATACCGGCACTCCTCTTCTTCTGCGGTCCCACCTCCACGCGCGTCCGCAGCGGACTGGTTCAGCCCGCTGGGAGCGCGTCCTCCTCAGGCCAGCCGGCGACCCAAACAGGCCGGCCCTGGTTGCCTCTTAGCTTCACCGTGGGTGACCAGTCCACGGTTACTAAGCCCCCCCGCCACGACAAGGCGGGCAACCCCCGGGGGGGAACCTAACCTAACCTAACCTAACCTAACCTTTTTTTTTTTTTTTTTTTTTTTTTTTTTTTTTTTTTTTTTTTTTTTTTTTTTTTTTCGGGGGGGAAAATGCATTACGCATACCACCCGGGCACAGGGGGCACCCGAGTGGTTATGTGGGACTCCCGTCTAGGCTAATGAGACCCACGGTATACCCACTAAAAACCCCCCCATCTTCCGCCTCGCCGCATTGTGACGGGGTCACGGGAACGCTTTCGCACACATCCGCGACCCCGCCGGCGGCAGCCGCCCACTAGCGGCTCCACCGCGAAAGCCCGAAGGCCCTCCACGATGGGCGCACCAGATGTTAAGGTGCGCCTCCCTCCTCGGCCTCCACCAGTACTGTAGCAGACTCCCCCCGAGTCTGCTACTAGGAGGCCATGGGTACCAGATAACTGGTACCCGGTGGAAGATAAGGTCTGTGGTTCTTCCACCGACCACAACTCGGCCGCAGAGGATAGGGCAAGCGGCGCACCGCAATACCGACATGCC
The DNA here is from genome assembly GCA_951805285.1 of Thymelicus acteon. NCBI lineage: Eukaryota > Metazoa > Arthropoda > Insecta > Lepidoptera > Hesperiidae > Thymelicus > Thymelicus acteon. The sequence continues at coordinate 63,644 of OX638235.1, forward strand.
TCTTCCTCTGCGTCCCCACCAGTGCCGTTTCGGCGGAACGGCCCCGCCAGCTCGCAGGGGGTAGGGAGAGTGGCGCACCGTAATACCAACACGCCTCTCCCCCTGCGATCCCTCCACGGCCGCAGAAGATAGGCGCACCGTAATACCGGCACTCCTCTTCTTCTGCGGTCCCACCTCCACGCGCGTCCGCAGCGGACTGGTTCAGCCCGCTGGGAGCGCGTCCTCCTCGGGCCAGCCGGCGACCCAAACAGGCCGGCCCTGGTTGCCTCTTAGCTTCACCGTGGGTGACCAGTCCACGGTTACTAAGCCCCCCCGCCACGACAAGGCGGGCAACCCCCGGGGGGGAACCTAACCTAACCTTTTTTTTTTTTTTTTTTTTTTTTTTTTTTTTTTTTTTTTTTTTTTTTTTTTTCGGGGGGGAAAATGCATTACGCATACCACCCGGGCACAGGGGGCACCCGAGTGGTTATGTGGGACTCCCGTCTAGGCTAATGAGACCCACGGTATACCCACTAAAAACCCCCCCATCTTCCGCCTCGCCGCATTGTGACGGGGTCACGGGAACGCTTTCGCACACATCCGCGACCCCGCCGGCGGCAGCCGCCCACTAGCGGCTCCACCGCGAAAGCCCGAAGGCCCTCCACGATGGGCGCACCAGATGTTAAGGTGCGCCTCCCTCCTCGGCCTCCACCAGTACTGTAGCAGACTCCCCCCGAGTCTGCTACTAGGAGGCCATGGGTACCAGATAACTGGTACCCGGTGGAAGATAAGGTCTGTGGTTCTTCCACCGACCACAACTCGGCCGCAGAGGATAGGGCAAGCGGCGCACCGCAATACCGACATGCCTCTTCCTCTGCGTCCCCACCAGTGCCGTTTCGGCGGAACGGCCCCGCCAGCTCGCAGGGGGTAGGGAGAGTGGCGCACCGTAATACCAACACGCCTCTCCCCCTGCGATCCCTCCACGGCCGCAGAAGATAGGCGCACCGTAATACCGGCACTCCTCTTCTTCTGCGGTCCCACCTCCACGCGCGTCCGCAGCGGACTGGTTCAGCCCGCTGGGAGCGCGTCCTCCTCGGGCCAGCCGGCGACCCAAACAGGCCGGCCCTGGTTGCCTCTTAGCTTCACCGTGGGTGACCAGTCCACGGTTACTAAGCCCCCCCGCCACGACAAGGCGGGCAACCCCCGGGGGGGAACCTTTTTTTTTTTTTTTTTGATATCGCTGGAAAATCCTCATGGATACCCGACAGACGCGGGGGCGCTGTCGGGTTATGCCGGACTCTTACCGGCTAAAAACCAGCGGTGTTCCTCCTCACCGTCTTCCGGCGGAGCTGCGGGAACGCTTACGCACACGTCCGCTGCTCCGCCGACGGTTGCCCGGGACTAGGGGCCCATCTTGTGGGGCGCCCACTTGGGGCGCCACTCACCGTTTAACCTGGCGTGCCGGAACACGTGACACGCCAGCCGTCTCGGGGGTCTCTTCCTGCTGGGCGGTGGTACCCCCCGGTTCCACCGCCCGGAGACCCGCGTTATGGGGGAAGGCGGCGCTCATGCGCCAGGCGCCTGCGCCCCACTCTCTTGCGGCGGATCGGGGTCGACAGAGGGTCGTCTTCCCTCACCCGCTCCGCCGCCTCCTTCTGCGCCATCACCGTGGCGCAGAATCGGAGCACCGCCTTCCACGCTCTGTCGCTGCCGACCATAGCTTTCACTACGCCCGGCAGCGACAGGTCGTCCCCTATAGCCGCAGCGAGCATCGCCCGCGGCTCGTCCCATTCCGGGCATTCCGCCAGCGTGTGCTCCGCCGTGTCCTCCGGACACCCACAGGCGTGGCACACGCTGGTCGGCTCTCGACCCGCCACGCTGCACAGGTACCTGCCGAAGCAACCGTGCCCCGTCAGGATCTGCACAGCGTGGAAGGTGAGGGCCCCGTGTCGGCGATCGACCCACCCCTCCAGGACGGGCCGAATCGCCTCCACCGTCCTTCGGCCGGCGGTCGGCTCCGCCAGCCTTTCCTTCCATTTCCGGAGGAGGACCTGGCGGTCGAGTCGCCCCTGCCGCCCGGCCTCCCCCGGCTCTGGATCAACCTCCTCGGCTCGTGCTGCTGCGCTGCGGCGCCAGTACACTGCCGAGAGCACTTCCGCGTCCAGGTCCCACGGTGGGGTCCCGGCCAGGACGCACGCCGCCTCGCACGAGATGGTGCGGTATCCCCTCACCACCCTGATCGCCATGACCCGTTGCGCTTGACGCAGGAGGGTCCTATTCTGGGCGATCAGGGTGTCCGCCCAGATCGGGGCCCCGTACAGGGCCATCGACCGCACCACCCCGGCGTACAACCGGCGGCACGCGACTGACGGTCCGCCCAGGTTCGGCAGCAGCCAGCTCAAAGCGCCGGCTGCGCGCAACAACCTGGGGACCAGTCGCCGGAAGTGCTCTCGGAAGTTCCATCGGCTGTCGAGGACGAGGCCTAGGTACCGCATCGTCGACTCGACAGCGATGGAGACGCCGCCGACCACCAGCTGGGATCCTGCGGGAGGGGCGCGTCGGGCTCCGTGAAAACACAGAGCCTCCGACTTATCCAGCGCCACCTCCAGCCCCAGCCGGCGGATTCGGGCCACCACTTGGGCCACTCCGGCCGTCGCCAAGAGGGCCGCCTCTCGGTACGTGGCGCCGCAGGACGTTACGAGGGTGTCGTCGGCGTAACACGTTACGTCGACCCCCCGTAGATTGGCGCCCCGCAGCACCCAGTCGTAGCCGATGTTCCACAGGAGCGGCCCGAGAACCGATCCCTGTGGAACACCGCACGTCATTACCCGGCGGCCCCATCCGTCGCGCGTCGGGTACACCACTACCCTCTCGGAGAAGTAGTCGTAGAGGAGACGACGCAGGTATTCGGGCACGCCATGATGTTCCAGCGCCGCCCGAACACAGCCCCAGGGGAGGGTGTTGAAGGCGTTGGCGATGTCTAAAGACACCGCCAGAACAACCTCTCCCCGGGATACTGCCTCCTCCGAGAGGTCCCTCACACGCGCGATGGCGTCGACCGTCGACCGGCCCCGGCGGAAACCGAACTGCCGGTCACTCAGCCCCGGCCCGACCCGTTCGAGGTGCTCGACGAGGCGCGCGGAAATAATCCGCTCGAAGAGCTTGCTCACCTCGTCGAGCAGCACTATGGGCCGGTATGCCGACGGCGAGTCCGCCGGGCGACCCTCCTTGCGCAGCAGCACGAGCCTGCCGACCTTCCACCTCCGAGGAAAGCGACCACGCCGCATACAGGCGTCGAAGAGCTTGACCACCCTGTGCCCGAGGGCCTCCAGGGCTAGCGCCCACACCCTACCGGGCACCCCATCGGGGCCCGGTGCTGTGTGTTTGGCGCGGAGACGCTCGACAGCGGTCTCCAGCTCCACCTGGGACACCTCGGGAATCGAGGCGTCCGAGCTCTCCGACGATGCAGCCGCCACGGGCGGCGGCGCCGAGTCGGCCCTCTCTGGGAAGAGAGTGGCGACGACGTTAGCCACCAGCTCTGGTTGGAGACTCTGGGTCAGCGGAGGGGCCCAGGGGCGCAGCTGACCACGCACCGTCTTGTACGGGCGCCCCCAGGGATCTCTATTCAGAGTCTCCAACCACTCTCCCCACGACTCGGCCTTTGCCTCCCGTATGGCGATCTGCAGAGAGATGCATCTCTCCCTGTACGCGGCGTAGAGGCGGCTTTCCTCGGCATCCACCCGACTTCGCCGCCTTCGGTAATGGGTGTACTGGCGTCTGGCCGCTACGCACGCTTCGCGAAGCCGGCGTAGGTCCGCCGACCACCAGTACACCCATCTGCGGGGCGGGAGCGGTCTGGCGCGCGACATACCGGCGTCGCACACCTGCGCCATCGACTCGCTCAACCGCTCCGCTCGCCCGTCCACGTCGGCCGCCGGGCCCTCCGGCGCCGGTAGCCAAGCCTGGACGATGGACGCCTCAACGATGACGTCACCGTCCAAGGTCTTGAGGGCCCAGCGCGGTCCTTCCCCGCGCGGGGGCCGGCTCTGTGGAGCTCCAGGGTTGGCGGCGACCTCGAACCGGATATACCGGTGGTCCGAGAGCGTCTCCGCCTCCCCGAGCACCCTCCAGTTTTGGACACGGCGCGCAAGACACGGGGTCGCGAACGTGAGGTCCACGATGGAACCCCCGTTGTGCCGCACGCACGTGTCCACCGACCCCCGGTTCAGGAGAACCAAGCCCGACGTGGCAGCCCACTCCTCCAGTACCTCGCCCCGCGCATCGGTGGCCGGGGAACCCCAAGCCGTCGACTTGGCGTTGAAGTCCCCGGCGACCAGGACCGGGATTGGGTGACTCTGGCCGACCAGAGCACTGACCTCGAGCAGGAATTGCTCGAATGCGGCCAGGCTCCGGTTCGGCGAGAAGTACACGCCGACGATCGTCACGCCCATAAAGGTGGCCGCGACGCATCCGTGGCCCTTCGCTGTTTTGTCGAAGGGCGGGGAGCCGGCGGCCGTCTGCGCGACGATCGCCACCGTGTCCTCCCGGTCACCAACCCAGTTGTCCCTGGCGGGGACGAGGTAAGGCTCCGCCACCACCGCCGCCTGGATCGACCACTCGGCCAGGCTCTGGTATAAGAGGTCCTGAGCTCTGGCCGAGTGGTTGAGGTTCGCCTGCAGAACAGACATGGCCATACTTAATCTACGACCATGTCTGCGACCCTCGCGGCGCGTTCCGCGTCAGCGGCGGACGGGCGGGCCGGTCGGGGGTGGGCTGTTGGGCCTTTCCCGGCGGGCTTTCCATTCTTTTTGCCCTTCTTTTTGGGGCCGGACTTGGCGGGGGCGGAAGCGGCACAGGCTTTGCTTCCCGCTCTGTGGTCCGCCGGCTTCTGCCTCGCCTCGCACAGCGGGCAATGTGGGGCAGCGGAACACCCAGCCGCCTTGTGGCCCGGTTGACCGCAGCGATAGCAGACATCGCTGCGGTCCACCTCTCCGGTGCATTTGCCCCGTACGTGCCCCGAATCGAGGCACCGGTAGCACCGGAGGGGTCTGGCCTCTATAAGCCTGACCCGGGCCGACACCCACCCCACCAGTAGCCGCCCGCTGGAGGCGACCTTTTTTGCCGCCGAGATAGGGCAGCGCACCCACGCCGTGCCGGGGCTGTCGGAGGAGAAGCGGCGGATCTCCCCGCACTTCACCTGCTCGGGGGGGCATTCCCCGTAGCGGGCCACCGCAGCCGCCACCTCCTCCGGGGCCACCGCGTCATCCAGCTCGCTTATGCGCAGGTCTGCGCACTTCACGGGTCTGGAGACGCGGACCAGCTCCGCGGGAAGGACCTCCCGCAGTTTGCCCGCCAGGAGGTCCGCCTTCTCGCCGCTGTCGGCCCCGGGGATCTCCAACATGCGGGCCCCCGTCACGGCGGTTCTGAAGCGCAGACCCTTCAGGCCTAAGCCTTCCAGGTCAATACGCCGCTTCGCCCCGTCGAGCACGTCTTTGTACGTCAGCTCTTTGCCCTCCACTGTGGCGCCCGGCTGGATGGTGATGGACACCGCAGCCGAGCGCGGGGCGCGAAGCTTCGCCACCGGGTTCTTCTTAGGCGGGGGCTTGTCCGCCGGTGCGCTGCCCTTTTTGCCTCTCCGCTTGCCCCGCTTGCCCCGCTTGGCAGCCTCAGTCCACTCCTCGGACACGGCCGTCGTCGGGGGCTTCGGGGCGCCAGGGGTCGGCGCTGCCACCTCCAAATACGCCTTGGGAGGCGCTTTCCCCTTCTTCGCGGGAGCGGGAGCGGGAGGCGCAGCCTCAGCCCTCGCCCTGACGGCGGCCAGAGGCGGCCGGAGGACCGGCTCGGGAGCGGGAGGCGCAGCCTCAGCCCTCGCCCTGTCGGCGGCCAAAGGCGGCCGGAGGCGTGGCTCAGGAGGGAGCCGCATCGCGAGAGCCTCGATCTTCGCGTCCATCATGGTCCCCACTTCCACCATGATAGACCGCATCAGAGAGGCGTCTCGATCGGCTCCGCTCGGCTCAGTAGGCCTAACGAGGCTCGCCCGCAGTTCCGCGATCTCCTTGCGGAGTTCGGCGACCTCGCTCTGCAGGCGGGCATTGGCCCTCTCGAGCCGAGCCGTCTCCTGCGTAGCGGAGCGCTCTGCCAGCTCCGCTACCACTCCCATCAAGGTTGCAGAGGCCTCCTTGAGGTCCCTCTGCAGCGTGCCCTTCAGGTTGCGCGACTTCGTCGCGACAGCCTGGATGAGGAGCACGCTGTCCTCCGCCTTTTTGCGAAGCTCCTGGGTCGAGGGTCCGTCTTCGCCGCGTGACAGCGACGACGTGTCGGACAGACACCTCGACCGAGAGCGAGACCGAGATCGGAGGTCTCGGGCCATCTCGGCCACCTCCATCTCCGCCCGGAGCCTCTCCTCTTCTCTCTGGGCTTTTAGATACGCCTGCTTGGCTTTTGCCAGGCCGACGTATTCGCCCGTTGTGGGCGGTCGCCCTCTCCCTCGCCTCGTCTCCGGCGTGGGAGCAGACTGCTCGACCACTGCCGGCTCCTTTCCCCCTTCCTTTCGGGGCCGCTTCCGCGCACTGCACCAGAAGCGTCCCGCCGTGTCGTCTCCGGACGACACCGTCACTAGTGTCACCGCCGAGGAGTCAGACTCCTCCGCAGTCACTTGTGTATCCTCCTCTCTCGCCACTCTCTCTTCTAATTCGGTGTCCGTTATGAGTTCGCTTGCGTTGTGTTCACGGAGGCCAGCGGATTGCTGACCTACGAGGCAGTTCTTGCCCACCCCAGGATACGGAGGGCAGCTCCCGTCCGAAGACAGGAGGGGGGACTCCCCGGCTGAGCCGGGACCCCCCTGGGGAATATTACTCGTTTTAGAACTAGCCATTGTTTTTTCTTTTTTTGAACGGGGTGAGATCCCCTGCCTCTCGGGATTGGGTACCCCCCAACCATTCATCCCATCGCCAAGGCCAGAGCTTGGGATTAGGGTAATTTTTTATAGAGGTTTTCTTCCTCGCGGCCCCCACCGAAGTGGCGGCCCTCACCCCTGACGCCTACGGGTCAGGGAGCGAGTTGGCCGACGGTGGCCTAAGCCATGCTGCCAGTCTCGCGACCGACAGCCCGTCGCCCCCGCGTTAGGGTGGGTAAACCTCAAGGGTTTATCCCACCCTGGTCCCATCCACGTTGCCCTCTGCTAAATCAGAGGGACACGTGGAGAGACACCAACTTAGGGTAATTTTTTAGAGAGGTTTTCTTCCTCGCGGCCCCCACCGGAGTGGCGGCCCTCACCCCTGATGCCTACGGGTCAGGGAGCGAGTTGGCCGACGGTGGCCTAAGCCATGCTGCCAGTCTCGCGACCGACAGCCCGTCGCCCCTGCGTTTGGGTGAGCAACCCTCGAGGGATTTTCCCACCCTGGTCCCATCCACAGTGCCCTCTGCTAAATCAGAGGGACACGTGGAGGGACCCCACCCCATGGTCTCATCCGCACTAAACAGTGCGGAGAGACCCAACTGTGAGCCGCTCTTGGTCTGGCCCCTCCTTCCAAGCCTGTCCGTTATGGGAAACCCTGTACGGCATAGCCTTGGAGATCATCGGGACACGCAAGCCCCCCCACCACGACAAGGTGGCGGCCCTCGGGGGGGAACCTAACCTAACCTAACCTAACCTTTTTTTTTTTTTTTTTTTTTTTTTTTTTTTTTTTTTTTTTTTTTTTTTTTGATATCGCTGGAAAATCCTCATGGATACCCGACAGACGCGGGGGCGCTGTCGGGTTATGCCGGACTCTTACCGGCTAAAAAGCAGCGGTGTTCCTCCTCACCGTCTTCCGGCGGAGCTGCGGGAACGCTTACGCACACGTCCGCTGCTCCGCCGACGGTTGCCCGGGACTAGGGGCCCATCTTGTGGGACGCCCACTTGGGGCGCCACTCACCATTCAACCTGGCGTGTCGGAACACGTGACACGCCAGCCGTCACGGGGGTCTCTTCCTGCTGGGCGATGGTACCCCCCGGTTCCACCGCCCGGAGACCCGCGTTATGGGGGAAGGCGGCACTCATGCGCCAGGCGCCTGCGCCCCACTCTCTTGCGGCGGATCGGGGTCGACAGAGGGTCGTCTTCCCTCACCCGCTCCGCCGCCTCCTTCTGCGCCATCACCGTGGCGCAGAATCGGAGCACCGCCTTCCACGCTCTGTCGCTGCCGACCATGGCTTTCACTACGCCCGGCAGCGACAGGTCGTCCCCTATAGCCGCGGCGAGCATCGCCCGCGGCTCGTCCCATTCAGGGCACTCCGCCAGCGTGTGCTCCGCCGTGTCCTCCGGACACCCGCAGGCGTGGCACACGCTGGTCGGCTCTCGACCCGCCACGCTGCACAGGTACCTGCCGAAGCAACCGTGCCCCGTCAGGATCTGCACAGCGTGGAAGGTGAGGGCCCCGTGTCGGCGATCGACCCACCCTTCCAGGACGGGCCGAATCGCCTCCACCGTCCGTTTGCCGGCGGTCGGCTCCGCCAGCCTGTCCTTCCATTTCCGGAGGAGGACCTGGCGGTCGAGTCGCCCCTGCCGCCCGGCCTCCCCCGGCTCTGGTTCCTCCTCATCGGCTCGTGCTGCTGCGCTGCGGCGCCAGTACACTGCCGAGAGCACTTCCGCGTCCAGGTCCCACGGTGGGGTCCCGGCCAGGACGCACGCCGCCTCGCACGAGATGGTGCGGTACCCTCTCACCACCCTGATTGCCATGACCCGTTGCGCTTGGCGCAGGAGGGTCCTATTCTGGGCAATCAGGGTGTCCGCCCAGATCGGGGCCCCATACAGGGCCATCGACCGCACCACCCCGGCGTACAACCGGCGGCACGCGACTGACGGCCCGCCCAGGTTCGGCAGCAGCCAGCTCAAAGCGCCGGCCGCTCGCAACAACCTGGGGACCAGTCGCCGGAAGTGCTCTCGGAAGCTCCATCGGCTGTCGAGGACGAGGCCTAGGTACCGCATCGTCGACTCGACAGCGATGGAGACGCCGCCGACCACCAGCTGGGATCCTGCGGGAGGGGCGCGTCGGGCTCCGTGAAAACACAGAGCCTCTGACTTATCCAGCGCCACCTCCAGCCCCAGCCGGCGGATTCGGGCCACCACTTGGGCCACTCCGGCCGTCGCCAACAGGGCCGCCTCTCGGTACGTGGCGCCGCAGGACGTGACGAGGGTGTCGTCGGCGTAACAAGTTACGTCGACCCCCCGCAGATTAGCGCCCCGCAGCACCCAGTCGTAGCCGATGTTCCACAGGAGCGGCCCAAGGACCGATCCCTGTGGAACACCGCACGTCATTACTCGGCGGCCCCACCCGTCGCGCGTCGGGTACACCACTTCCCTCTCGGAGAAGTAGTCGGAGAGGAGGCGGCGCAGATAGTCGGGCACGCGATGATAGCCCAGCGCCGCCTCAATACAGCCCCAGGGGAGGGTGTTGAAGGCGTTGGCGATGTCTAAAGACACCGCCAGAACAACCTCACCCCGGGACACTGCCTCCTCCGAGAGGTCCCTCACACGCGCGATGGCGTCGACCGTTGACCGGCCCCGGCGGAAACCGAACTGCCGGTCACTCAGCCCCGGCCCGACCCGTTCGAGGTGCTCGACGAGGCGCGCGGAAATAATCCGCTCAAAGAGCTTGCTCACCTCGTCGAGCAACACTATGGGCCGGTATGCCGACGGCGAGTCCGCCGGGCGACCCTCCTTGCGCAGCAGCACGAGCCTGCCGACCTTCCATTTCCGAGGAAAGCGACCACGCCGCATACAGGCGTCGAAGAGCTCGACCACCCTGGGCCCGAGGGCCTCCAGGGCTAGCGCCCACACCTTACCGGGCACCCCGTCGGGGCCCGGTGCTGTGTGTTTGGGGGGAACCTAACCTTTTTTTTTTTTTTTTTGATATCGCTGGAAAATCCTCATGGATACCCGACAGACGCGGGGGCGCTGTCGGGTTATGCCGGACTCTTACCGGCTAAAAACCAGCGGTGTTCCTCCTCACCGTCTTCCGGCGGAGCTGCGGGAACGCATACGCATACTTCCGCTGCTCCGCCGACGGTTGCCCGGGACTAGGGGCCCATCATGTGGGGCGCTCACCTGGAGCGCCACTCACCATTCAACCTGGCGTGCCGGAACACGTGACACGCCAGCCGTCTCGGGGGTCTCCTCCTGCTGGGCGATGGTACCCCCCGGTTCCACCGCCCGGAGACCCACGTTATGGGGGAAGGCGGCGCTCATGCGCCAGGCGCCTGCGCCCCACTCTCTTGCGGCGGATCGGGGTCGACAGAGGGTCGTCTTCCCTCACCCGCTCCGCCGCCTCCTTCTGCGCCATCACCGTGGCGCAGAATCGGAGCACCGCCTTCCACGCTCTGTCGCTGCCGACCATGGCTTTCACTACGCCCGGCAGCGACAGGTCGTCCCCTATAGCCGCGGCGAGCATCGCCCGCGGCTCGTCCCATTCCGGGCATTCCGCCAGCGTGTGCTCCGCCGTGTCCTCCGGACACCCACAGGCGTGGCACACGCTGGTCGGCTCTCGACCCGCCACGCTGCACAGGTACCTGCCGAAGCAACCGTGCCCCGTCAGGATCTGCACAGCGTGGAAGGTGAGGGCCCCGTGTCGGCGATCGACCCACCCCTCCAGGACGGGCCGAATCGCCTCCACCGTCCTTCGGCCGGCGGTCGGCTCCGCCAGCCTTTCCTTCCATTTCCGGAGGAGGACCTGGCGGTCGAGTCGCCCCTGCCGCCCGACCTCCCCCGGCTCTGGATCAACCTCCTCGGCTCGTGCTGCTGCGCTGTGGCGCCAGTACACCGCCGAGAGCACTTCCGCGTCCAGGTCCCACGGTGGGGTCCCGGCCAGGACGCACGCCGCCTCGCACGAGATGGTGCGGTACCCTCTCACCACCCTGATTGCCATGACCCGTTGCGCCTGGCGCAGGAGGGTCCTATTCTGGGCAATCAGGGTGTCCGCCCAGATCGGGGCCCCGTACAGGGCCATCGACCGCACCACCCCGGCGTACAACCGGCGGCATGCGACTGACGGTCCGCCCAGGTTCGGCAGCAGCCAGCTCAAAGCGCCGGCCGCTCGCAACAACCTGGGGACCAGTCGCCGGAAGTGCTCTCGGAAGTTCCATCGGCTGTCGAGGACGAGGCCTAGGTACCGCATCGTCGACTCGACAGCGATGGAGACGCCGCCGACCACCAGCTGGGATCCTGCGGGAGGGGCGCGTCGGGCTCCGTGAAAGCACAGAGCCTCCGACTTATCCAGCGCCACCTCCAGCCCCAGCCGGCGGATTCGGGCCACCACTTGGGCCACTCCGGCCGTCGCCAAGAGGGCCGCCTCTCGGTACGTGGTGCCGCAGGACGTGACGAGGGTATCGTCGGCGTAACACGTTACGTCGACCCCCCGCAGATTCGCGCCCCGCAGCACCCAGTCGTAGCCGATGTTCCACAGGAGCGGCCCGAGAACCGATCCCTGTGGAACACCGCACGTCATTACCCGGCGGCCCCATCCGTCGCGCGTCGGGTACACCACTTCCCTCTCGGAGAAGTAGTCGGTGAGGAGACGGCGCAGGTATTCGGGCACGCCGTGGTATCCCAGCGCCGCCCGAACACAGCCCCAGGGGAGGGTGTTGAAGGCGTTGGCGATGTCTAGAGACACCGCCAGAACAACCTCTCCCCGGGACACTGCCTCCTCCGAGAGGTCCCTCACCCGCGCGATGGCGTCGACCGTCGACCGGCCCCGGCGGAAACCGAATTGCCGGTCGCTCAGCCCCGGCCCGACCCGTTCGAGGTGCTCGACGAGGCGCGCGGAAATAATCCGCTCGAAGAGCTTGCTCACCTCGTCGAGCAACACTATGGGTCGGTATGCCGACGGCGAGTCCGCCGGGCGACCCTCTTTGCGCAGCAGCACAAGCCTGCCGACCTTCCACTTCCTCGGAAAGCGGCCACGCCGCATACAGGCGTCGAAGAGCTCGACCACCCTGGGCCCGAGGGCCTCCAGGGCTAGCGCCCACACCCTACCGGGCACCCCGTCGGGGCCCGGTGCCGTGCTCTTGGCGCGGAGCCGCTCCACCGCAGCCTCCAGCTCCGCCCGAGACACCTCGGGTATCGGGGCGTCTGAGCTCTCCGACGATGCAGCCGCCATAGGCGGAGGCACCGAGTCGGCCCTCTCTGGGAAGAGAGTGGCGACGATGTTATCCACCAACTCTGGTTGGAGACTCTGGGTCAGCGGAGGAGCCCAGGGGCGCAGCTGACCACGCACCGTCTTGTACGGGCGCCCCCAGGGATCTCTATTCAGAGTCTCCAACCACTCTCCCCACGACTCGGCCTTTGCCTCCCGTATGGCGATCTGCAGAGAGACGCATCTCTCCCTGTACGCGGCGTAGAGGCGGCTTTCCTCGGCGTCCACCCGCCTTCGCCGCCTTCGGTAATGGGTGTACTGGCGTCTGGCCGCTACGCACGCTTCGCGAAGACGGCGTAGGTCCGCCGACCACCAGTACACCCATCTGCGGGGCGGGAGCGGTCTGGCGCGCGACATACCGGCGTCGCACACCTGCGCCATCGACTCGCTCAACCGCTCCGCTCGCCCGTCCACGTCGGCCGCCGGGCCCTCCGGCGCCGGTAACCAAGCCTGGACGATGGACGCCTCAACGATGACGTCACCGTCCAAGGTCTTGAGGGCCCAGCGCGGTCCTTCCCCGCGCGGGGGCCGGCTCTGTGGAGCTCCAGGGTTGGCGGCGACCTCGAACCGGATATACCGGTGGTCCGAGAGCGTCTCCGCCTCCCCGAGCACCCTCCAGTTTTGGACACGGCGCGCAAGACACGGGGTCGCGAACGTGAGGTCCACGATGGAACCCCCGTTGTGCCGCACGCACGTGTCTACCGACCCCCGGTTCAGGAGAACCAAGCCCGACGTGGCAGCCCACTCCTCCAGTACCTCGCCCCGCGCATCGGTGGCCGGGGAACCCCAAGCCGTCGACTTGGCGTTGAAGTCCCCGGCGACCAGGACCGGGATTGGGTGACTCTGGCCGACCAGAGCACTGACCTCGAGCAGGAATTGCTCGAATGCGGCCAGGCTCCGGTTCGGCGAGAAGTACACGCCGACGATCGTCACGCCCATGAAGGTGGCCGCGACGCATCCGTGGCCCTTCGCTGTTTTGTCGAAGGGCGGGGAGCCGGCGGCCGTCTGCGCGACGATCGCCACCGTGTCCTCCCGGTCACCAACCCAGTTGTCCCTGGCGGGGACGAGGTAGGGCTCCGCCACCACCGCCGCCTGGATCGACCACTCGGCCAGGCTCTGGTACAAGAGGTCCTGAGCTCTGGCCGAGTGGTTGAGGTTCGCCTGTAAGAGGGACATGGCCATCCTTAATCGACGGCCATGTCTGCGACCCTCTCGGCGCGTTCCACGTCAGCGGCGGACGGGCGGGCCGGTCGGGGGTGGGCTGTTGGGCCTTTCCCGGCGGGCTTTCCTTTCTTTTTCTTCTTTTTGTTGCCGGACTTGGCGGACTTGGCGGAGGCGGGAGCGGTACAGGCTCCGCTTCCCGCTCTGTGGTCCGCCGGCTTCTGCTTGGCCTCGCACAGCGGGCAGTGTGGGGCAGCCGAACAGCCAGCCGCCTTGTGGCCCGGTTGACCGCAGCGATAGCAGGCATCGCTGCGGTCTACCTCGGCGGTGCACTTGCCCCGTACGTGCCCCGAATCGAGGCACCGGTAGCACCGCAGGGGTTTGGCCTCAAGGAGCCTGACCCGGGCTGACACCCACCCCACCAGTAGCCGCCCGCTGGAGGCGACCTTCTTGGCTGCCGTGACAGGGCAGCGCACCCACGCCGTGCCGGGGCTGTCGGGGGAGAAGCGATGGATCTCCCCGCACTTCACCTGCTCGGGGGGGCATTCCCCGGAGCGGGCCACCGCGGCCGCCACCTCCTCCCGGGACACCGCGTCGTCCAGGTCGCTAATGCGCAGGTCTGCGCATTTTACGGGCCTGGCGACGCGGACCAGGTCCGCGGGAAGGACCTCCCGCAGTTTGCCCGCCAGCAAGTCCGCTTTCTCGCCACTGTCGGCCCCGGGAACTTCAAGAACGCGGGCCCCCGTCACAGCGGTTCTGAAGCGTAGACCCTTCAGGCCTAAGCCATCCAGGTCAATACGCCGCTTCGCCCCATCGAGCACATCCTTATAGGATAGCTCCTTGCCCTCCATCGTGGCGCCCGGCTGGATGGTGATAGTCACCGCAGCCGAGCGCGGGGCGCGAAGCTTCGCCGCCTTCTTCGTGGACGGGGTTGCCGGCTTTTCCGACGCGGACGGTGCGCTGCCCTTTTTCCCCCCCTGCTTGCCCCGCTTGCCCCGCTTGGCAACCGTGCTCCACTGTTCGGAGACGGCTGTCGTCGGAGGCTTCGGAGCGCCGGGTGTCGGCGCTACCACCTGCGAGTACGCTTTGGAAGGCGCTTTCCTCTTCTTCGCGGGAGGGGGAGCGGGAGGCTCTGCCTCATCCCTTGCCCTGACGGCGGCCTGAGGCGGCTGGAGGCGCGGCTCGGGAGCGGGAGGCGCAGCCTCAGCCCTCGCCCTGTCGGAGGCCAGAGGCGGCCGGAGGCGTGGCTCAGGAGGGAGCCGCATCTTGATCGCCTCGAGCTTTGCGTCCATCATGGTCCCCACTTCCACCATGATTGACCGCATCAGCAAGGCGTCTCGATCGGCTCCGCTCGGCTCAGTGGGCCTAACGAGGCTCGCCCGCAATTCCGCGATCTCCTTGCGGAGTTCAGCGACCTCGCTCTGCAGGCGGGCATTAGCCCTCTCGAGCCGAGCCGTCTCCTGCGTAGCGGACCGCTCTGCCAGTTCCGCTACCACCTCCTTGAGGATTGCAGAGGCCTCCTTGAGGTCCCTCTGCAGCGTGCCCTTTAGGTTGCGCGACTTCGTCGCGACAGCCTGAATCAGGAGCACGCTGTCCTCCGCCTTCTTCCGAAGCTCGGATGTCGAGGGTCCGTCTTCGTCGCGTGACAGCGACGACGTGTCGGACAGACACCTCGACCGCGAGCGAGAACGAGACCGGAGGTCTCGGGCCATCTCGGCCACCTCCTTCTCCGCCCGGAGCTTCTCCTCTTCTCTTTGGGCTTTGAGATACGCCTGCTTGGCTTTCGCCAGGCCGACGTATTCGCCCGTTGTGGGCGGGCGCCCTCTCCCTCGCTTTGTCACCAGCGTGGGAGCAAGCTGCTCGACCACTGCCGGCTCCTCCTCGCGTTCCTTTCGGGGCCGTTTACGCATATTGCGCCAGAGGCCCCCCGACGAGTCGTCTCCGGACGACACCGAGACTAGTGTCACCACCGAGGAGTCAGATTCCTCCGCAGTCATCTCTGTCTCCCCGTCTCTCGTCCTATTTCCGTTCGTGTGCAGTTCGGTGTCCATTGTGCGTGCGTTGTCGTCGTTGTTTGTGTGAAAGCTTGGTGCCCCCCCCAGATACGAGGGGCAGACCGCACCCGATGTGGGCACGGTGAGGGATTCTCCGGCATCGGAGATGCCGGTACCCTCCTGGGGACGTCTTGTTTTATCCGAACTTTCCATTTTGGTTCTTTTTATGAGCGGGGTGAGATCCCCTGCCTCTCGGGATTGGGTACCCCCCAACCATTCATCCCATCGCCAAGGCCAGAGCTTGGGATTAGGGTAATTTTTTATTGAGGTTTTCTTCCTCGCGGCCCCCACCGAAGTGGCGGCCCTCACCCCTGACGCCTACGGGTCAGGGAGCGAGTTGGCCGACGGTGGCCTAAGCCATGCTGTCAGTCTCGCGACCGACAGCCCGTCGCCCCCGCGTTAGGGTGGGTAAACCTCAAGGGTTTATCCCACCCTGGTCCCATCCACAGTGCCCTCTGCTAAATCAGAGGGACACGTGGAGAGACACCAACTTAGGGTAATTTTTTAGAGAGGTTTTCTTCCTCGCGGCCCCCACCGGAGTGGCGGCCCTCACCCCTGACGCCTACGGGTCAGGGAGCGAGTTGGCCGACGGTGGCCTAAGCCATGCTGCCAGTCTCGCGACCGACAGCCCGTCGCCCCTGCGTTTGGGTGAGCAACCCTCAAGGGATTTTCCCACCCTGGTCCCATCCACAGTGCCCTCTGCTAAATCAGAGGGACACGTGGAGGGACCCCACCCCATGGTCTCATCCGCACTAAACAGTGCGGAGAGACCCAACTGTGAGCCGCTCTTGGTCTGGCCCCTCCTTCCAAGCCTGTCCGTTATGGGAAACCCTGTACGGCATAGCCTTGGAGATCATCGGGACACGCAAGCCCCCCCACCACGACAAGGTGGCGGCCCTCGGGGGGGGGGGGGAACCTTTTTTTTTTTTTGATAACGCTGGAAAATCCTCATGGATACCCGACAGACGCGGGGGCGCTGTCGGGTTATGCCGGACTCTTACCGGCTAAAAACCAGCGGTGTTCCTCCTCACCGTCTTCCGGCGGAGCTGCGGGAACGCTTACGCACACGTCCGCTGCTCCGCCGACGGTTGCCCGGGACTAGGGGCCCATCATGTGGGGCGCTCACCTGGAGCGCCACTCACCATACAACCTGGCGTGCCGGAACACGTGACACGCCAGCCGTCTCGGGGGTCTCCTCCTGCTGGGCGATGGTACCCCCCGGTTCCACCGCCCGGAGACCCACGTTATGGGGGAAGGCGGCGCTCATGCGCCAGGCGCCTGCGCCCCACTCTCTTGCGGCGGATCGGGGTCGACAGAGGGTCGTCTTCCCTCACCCGCTCCGCCGCCTCCTTCTGCGCCATCACCGTGGCGCAGAATCGGAGCACCGCCTTCCACGCTCTGTCGCTGCCGACCATGGCTTTCACTACGCCCGGCAGCGACAGGTCGTCCCCTATAGCCGCGGCGAGCATCGCCCGCGGCTCGTCCCATTCCGGGCATTCCGCCAGCGTGTGCTCCGCCGTGTCCTCCGGACACCCGCAGGCGTGGCACACGCTGGTCGGCTCTCGACCCGCCACGCTGCACAGGTACCTGCCGAAGCAACCGTGCCCCGTCAGGATCTGCACAGCGTGGAAGGTGAGGGCCCCGTGTCGGCGATCGACCCACCCCTCCAGGACGGGCCGAATCGCCTCCACCGTCCTTCGGCCGGCGGTCGGCTCCGCCAGCCTTTCCTTCCATTTCCGGAGGAGGACCTGGCGGTCGAGTCGCCCCTGCCACCCGGCCTCCCCCGGCTCTGGATCAACCTCCTCGGCTCGTGCTGCTGCGCTGCGGCGCCAGTACACCGCAGAGAGCACTTCCGCGTCCAGGTCCCACGGTGGGGTCCCGGCCAGGACGCACGCCGCCTCGCACGAGATGGTGCGGTACCCTCTCACCACCCTGATTGCCATGACCCGTTGCGCCTGGCGCATGAGGGTCCTATTCTGGGCAATCAGGGTGTCCGCCCAGATCGGGGCCCCGTACAGGGCCATCGACCGCACCACCCCGGCGTACAACCGGCGGCATGCGACTGACGGTCCGCCCAGGTTCGGCAGCAGCCAGCTCAAAGCGCCGGCCGCTCGCAACAACCTGGGGACCAGTCGCCGGAAGTGCTCCCGGAAGTTCCATCGGCTGTCGAGGACGAGGCCTAGGTACCGCATCGTCGACTCGACAGCGATGGAGACGCCGCCGACCACCAGCTGGGATCCTGCGGGAGGGGCGCGTCGGGCTCCGTGAAAGCACAGAGCCTCCGACTTATCCAGCGCCACCTCCAGCCCCAGCCGGCGGATTCGAGCCACCACTTGGGCCACTCCGGCCGTCGCCAACAGGGCCGCCTCTCGGTATGTGGCGCCGCAGGACGTGACGAGGGTATCGTCGGCGTAACAAGTTACGTCGACCCCCCGCAGGTTGGCGCCCCGCAGCACCCAGTCGTAGCCGATGTTCCACAGGAGCGGCCCAAGGACCGAACCCTGTGGAACACCGCACGTCATTACCCGGCGGCCCCACCCGTCGCGCGTCGGGTACACCACATCCCTCTCGGAGAAGTAGTCGGTGAGGATACGACGCAGGTATTCGGGCACGCCATGATATCCCAGCGCCGCCCGAATACAGCCCCAGGGGAGGGTGTTAAAGGCGTTGGCGATGTCTAGAGACACCGCCAAAACGACCTTTCCCCGGGACACTGCCTCCTCCGAGAGGTCCCTCACACGCGCGATGGCGTCGACCGTCGACCGGCCCCGGCGGAAACCGAACTGCCGGTCACTCAGCCCCGGCCCGACCCGTTCGAGGTGCTCGACGAGGCGCGCGGAAATAATCCGCTCGAAGAGCTTGCTCACCTCGTCGAGCAGCACTATGGGCCGGTATGCCGACGGCGAGTCCGCCGGGCGACCCTCCTTGCGCAGCAGCACGAGCCTGCCGACCTTCCATTTCCGAGGAAAGCGACCACGCCGCATACAGGCGTCGAAGAGCTCGACCACCCTGGGCCCGAGGGCCTCCAGGGCTAGCGCCCACACCCTACCGGGCACCCCGTCGGGGCCCGGTGCCGTGCGTTTGGCGCGGAGCCGTTGGACTGCGGCCTCCAGCTCCTCCTGGGACACCTCGGGTATCGAGGCGTCCGAGCCCTCCGACGATGCAGCCGCCATAGGCGGAGGCACCGAGTCGGCCCTCTCTGGGAAGAGAGTGGCAACGATGTTATCCACCAACTCTGGTTGGAGACTCTGGGTCAGCGGAGGGGCCCAGGGGCGCAGCTGACCACGCACCGTCTTGTACGGGCGCCCCCAGGGATCTCTATTCAGAGTCTCCAACCACTCTCCCCACGACTCGGCCTTTGCCTCCCGTATGGCGATCTGCAGAGAGACGCATCTCTCCCTGTACGCGGCGTAGAGGCGGCTTTCCTCGGCGTCCACCCGCCTTCGCCGCCTTCGGTAATGGGTGTACTGGCGTCTGGCCGCTACGCACGCTTCGCGAAGCCGGCGTAGGTCCGCCGACCACCAGTACACCCATCTGCGGGGCGGGAGCGGTCTGGCGCGCGACATACCGGCGTCGCACACCTGCGCCATCGACTCGCTCAACCGCTCCGCTCGCCCGTCCACGTCGGCCGCCGGGCCCTCCGGCGCCGGTAGCCAAGCCTGGACGATGGACGCCTCGACGATGACGTCACCGTCCAAGGTCTTGAGGGCCCAGCGCGGTCCTTCCCCGCGCGGGGGCCGGCTCTGTGGAGCTCCAGGGTTGGCGGCGACCTCGAACCGGATATACCGGTGGTCCGAGAGCGTCTCCGCCTCCCCGAGCACCCTCCAGTTTCGGACACGGCGCGCAAGACACGGGGTCGCGAACGTTAGGTCCACGATTGAACCCCCGTTGTGCCGCACGCACGTGTCTACCGACCCCCGGTTTAGAAGAACTAAGCCCGACGTGGCAGCCCACTCCTCCATTACCTCGCCCCGCGCATCGGTGACCGGGGAACCCCAAGCCGTCGACTTGGCGTTGAAGTCCCCGGCGACCAGGACCGGGATTGGGTGACTCTGACCGACCAGAGCACTGACCTCGAGCAGGAATTGCTCGAATGCGGCCAGGCTCCGGTTCGGCGAGAAGTACACGCCGACGATCGTCACGCCCATAAAGGTGGCCGCGACGCATCCGTGGCCCTTCGCTGTTTTGTCGAAGGGCGGGGAGCCGGCGGCCGTCTGCGCGACGATCGCCACCGTGTCCTCCCGGTCACCAACCCAGTTGTCCCTGGCGGGGACGAGGTAAGGCTCCGCCACCACCGCCGCCTGGATCGACCACTCGGCCAGGCTCTGGTACAAGAGGTCCTGAGCCCTGGCCGAGTGGTTGAGGTTCGCCTGTAAGAAGGACATGGCCATCCTTAATCGACGGCCATGTCTGCGACCCTCTCGGCGCGTTCCACGTCAGCGGCGGACGGGCGGGCCGGCCGGGGGTGGGCTGTTGGGCCTTTCCCGGCGGGCTTTACCTTCTTTTTCCCCTTCTTTTTGGGGCCGGACTTGGCGGACTTGGCGGAGGCGGAAGCGGTGCAGGCTCCGCTTCCCGCTCTGTGGTCCGCCGGCTTCTTCTTAGCCTCGCACAGCGGGCAGTGTGGGGCAGCCGAGCACCCAGCCGCCTTGTGGCCCGGTTGACCGCAGCGATAGCAGGTGTCGCTGCGGTCTACCTCGGCGGTGCATTTGCCCCGTACGTGCCCCGAATCGAGGCACCGGTAGCACCGCAGGGGTTTGGCCTCAAGGAGCCTGACCCGGGCTGACACCCACCCCACCAGTAGCCGCCCGCTGGAGGCGACCTTCTTGGCTGCCGTGACAGGGCAGCGCACCCACGCCGTGCCGGGGCTGTCGGGGGAGAAGCGATGGATCTCCCCGCACTTCACCTGCTCGGGGGGGCATTCCCCGGAGCGGGCCACCGCGGCCGCCACCTCCTCCCGGGACACCGCGTCGTCCAGGTCGCTAATGCGCAGGTCTGCGCATTTCACGGGCCTGGCGACGCGGACCAGGTCCGCGGGAAGAACCTCCCGCAGTTTGCCCGCCAGCAAGTCCGCTTTCTCGCCACTGTCGGCCCCGGGAACTTCAAGAACGCGGGCCCCCGTCACAGCGGTTCTGAAGCGTAGACCCTTCAGGCCTAAGCCATCCAGGTCAATACGCCGCTTCGCCCCATCGAGCACATCCTTATAGGATAGCTCCTTGCCCTCCATCGTGGCGCCCGGCTGGATGGTGATAGTCACCGCAGCCGAGCGCGGGGCGCGAAGCTTCGCCGCCTTCTTCTTGGACGGGGTTGCCGGCTTCTCCGACGCGGACGGTGCGCTGCCCTTTTTCCCCCCCCGCTTGCCCTGCTTGCCCCGCTTGGCAACCGTACTCCACTGTTCGGAGACGGCTGTCGTCGGGGGCTTCGGAGCGCCGGGTGTCGGCGCTACCACCTGCGAGTACGCTATGGGAGGCGCTTTCCTCTTCTTCGCGGGTGCGGGAGCGGGAGGCGCTGCCTCATCCCTCGCCCTGACGGCGGCCTGAGGCGGCTGGAGGCGCGGCTCGGGAGCGGGAGGCGCAGCCTCAGCCCTCGCCCTGTCGGCGGCCAGAGGCGGCCGGAGGCGTGGCTCAGGAGGGAGCCGCATCTTGATCGCCTCGAGCTTTGCGTCCATCATGGTCCCCACTTCCACCATGATTGACCGCATCAGCAAGGCGTCTCGATCGGCTCCGCTCGGCTCAGTGGGCCTAACGAGGCTCGCCCGCAGTTCCGCGATCTCCTTGCGGAGTTCAGCGACCTCGCTCTGCAGGCGGGCATTGGCCTTCTCGAGCCGAGCCGTCTCCTGCGTAGCGGACCGCTCTGCGAGTTCCGCTACCACCTCCCTCAGATTAGCAGAGGCCTCCTTGAGGTCCCTCTGCAGCGTGCCCTTCAGGTTGCGCGACTTTGTCGCGACAGCCTGAATGAGGAGCACGCTTTCCTCCGCCTTTTTCCGAAGCTCGGATGTCGAGGGTCCGTCTTCGTCGCGTGACAGCGACGACGTGTCGGACAGACACCTCGACCGCGAGCGAGATCGAGATCGGAGGTCTCGGGCCATCTCGGCCACCTCCTTCTCCGCCCGGAGCCTCTCCTCTTCTCTCTGGGCTTTGAGATACGCCTGCTTGGCTTTCGCCAGGCCGACGTACTCGCCCGTTGTAGGCGGGCGCCCTCTCCCTCGCTTCGTCACCGGCGTGGGAGCAAGCTGCTCGACCACTGCCGGCTCCTCCTCACCTTCCTTTCGGGGCCGTTTACGCATATTGCGCCACAGGCCCCCCGACGAGTCGTCTCCGGACGACACCGAGACCAGGGTCACCACCGAGGAGTCAGACTCCTCCGCAGTCACCTGTGTCTCCTCGTCTCTCGCCACTCTCTCTCCAGATTCGGTGTCCGTTGTGCAGTCGCTTACGTTGTGTTCACGGAGGCCAGCGGATTGCTGGCCTACGAGGCTGTTCTTGCCCACCCCAGGATACGGAGGGCAGCTCCCGTCCGAAGACAGGAGGGGGGACTCCCCGGCTGAGCCGGGACCCCCCTGGGGAAAATTACACGTATTCTCAGAACTAGCCATTTTTGTTTCTTTTTTTGAACGGGGTGAGATCCCCTGCCTCTCGGGATTGGGTACCCCCCAACCATTCATCCCATCGCCAAGGCCAGAGCTTGGGATTAGGGTAATTTTTTTAGAGAGGTTTTCTTCCTCGCGGCCCCCACCGGAGTGGCGGCCCTCACCCCTGACGCCTACGGGTCAGGGAGCGAGTTGGCCGACGGTGGCCTAAGCCATGCTGCCAGTCTCGCGACCGACAGCCCGTCGCCCCCGCGTTTGGGTGAGTAAACCTCGAGGGTTTTTCCCACCCTGGTCTCATCCACAGTGCCCTCTGATAAGTCAGAGGGACACGTGGAGAGACCCCACCCCATGGTCTCATCCGCACAATACCGTGCGGAGAGACCCAACTGTGAGCCGCTCTTGGTCTGGCCCCTCCTTCCAAGCCTGTCCGTTATGGGAAACCCTGTGCGGCATAGCCTTGGAGATCATCGGGGCACGCAAGCCCCCCCACCACGACAAGGTGGCGGCCCTCGGGGGGGGGGGGGGGGGAACCTAACCTAACCTAACCTAACCTAACCTAACCTAACCTAACCTAACCTAACCTAACCTAACCTTTTTTTTTTTTTTTTTTTTTTTTTTTTTTTTTTTTTTTTTTTTTTTTCTCGGGGGGGGAAAATGCATTACGCATACCACCCGGGCACAGGGGGCACCCGAGTGGTTATGTGGGACTCCCGTCTAGGCTAATGTGACCCACGGTATACCCACTAAAAACCCCCCCATCTTCCGCCTCGCCGCATTGTGACGGGGTCACGGGAACGCTTTCGCACACATCCGCGACCCCGCCGGCGGCAGCCGCCCACTAGCGGCTCCACCGCGAAAGCCCGAATGCCCTCCACGATGGGCGCACCAGATGTTAAGGTGCGCCTCCCTCCTCGGCCTCCACCAGTACTGTAGCAGACTCCCCCCGAGTCTGCTACTAGGAGGACATGGGTACCAGATAACTGGTACCCGGTGGAAGATAAGGTCTGTGGTTCTTCCACCGACCACAACTCGGCCGCAGAGGATAGGGCAAGCGGCGCACCGCAATACCGACATGCCTCTTCCTCTGCGGCCCCACCAGTGCCGTTTCGGCGGAACGGCCCCGCCAGCTCGCAGGGGGTAGGGAGAGTGGCGCACCGTAATACCAACACGCCTCTCCCCCTGCGATCCCTCCACGGCCGCAGAAGATAGGCGCACCGTAATACCGGCACTCCTCTTCTTCTGCGGTCCCACCTCCACGCGCGTCCGCAGCGGACTGGTTCAGCCCGCTGGGAGCGCGTCCTCCTCGGGCCAGCCGGCGACCCAAACAGGCCGGCCCTGGTTGCCTCTTAGCTTCACCGTGGGTGACCAGTCCACGGTTACTAAGCCCCCCCGCCACGACAAGGCGGGCAACCCCCGGGGGGGAACCTAACCTAACCTAACCTAACCTAACCTAACCTAACCTAACCTAACCTAACCTAACCTAACCTAACCCAACCTTTTTTTTTTTTTTTTTTTTTTTTTTTTAACGATGGGAAATGCTTTTACGCACGGAGTGTGGGACTCGCCGGCCTACTGCCGGAATACCCACTAAAACCCATCGGGCGCCATCCTCAGCGCTACGGAGGGCTCCGGGATCTCTGTGTAGAACGCACCGGTGCCCTCCAGCGCGGTGCCTGGGCAGGCACGTCACGGGAGTCAAGACTCCGCCGGCGCGGGACGTTGTTGACATCTGCCGCGGCGGCTCCTCCTCCGAGCGGGATCCGAGCGTTCTCGGCTTCGCTCGGCGTCCTCCTTCGCGAGCATTACTGCGTCGCAGAAGGAGGTGACGCTTCGCCACGCTTCCTTGCTCCGGAGCATCGCCGCGACCACGGCTGCCGGGGAAAGGTCTTGTCCAATTTTGTCCGTGAGGATCCGCCGCTCTGACTCCCATGCAGGGCAGTTCTCGAGCGTGTGCTGCGCGGAATCCTCTAAGTGCCCGCAGTGGTGGCACTGCGCCGTCTCCTCCCTACCTATCCTATGCAGATACTCACCGAAGCAGCCATGTCCGGTGAGTATCTGGGTGAGATGATAGGTGACGTTATCGTTGTTTTCAAGCCAGCGCTTGAGGTTTGGCAGGACAGCCCTTACGATACGCTGGCGCGCACTGCGAGGCTCTGCCAGTCGCTCACGCCAGCGCATCAAGGCCCGCCTTTTCGACCTTCGTCGAAGCTCTCCGATCGCCTCATCGGGGTCGTCCCTCTGGTGGAGGTCGCGGGTCTTATGAAAGACCTCTGCGTCCATATCCGCCAGAATGTCCAGGGGCGGAAAACGCGCCAGGATTGTTGCCGCCTCGTAAGATATTGTCCGGTACCCTCGAGCAACCCTGATGGCGATCACGCGCTGCGCGGCGTTGAGTTTCGCTGCGCGTCGCTTGTTGCTTGAGAGCCGGCCAGCCCATACGGGCGCTCCGTAGAGCGCCATAGACCGCACCACGCCTGCGTAGAGGCGGCGGACTTCTCCCCTTGGTCCCCCGAGATTTGGCAGCAGTTTGTGCATCGCACCCGCTACCTTGTGAATCCGGGGGACGAGACGATCGAAATGCTCGTCGAATTTCCATCGGCTGTCCAGCACCAGCCCCAGGTAGGTCATGCTACGGCCAACCTGAACGTCAACGTCACCTATCCTCACCGATATGCTCGGAGGGTCCTCTCTGGGTCTAAGACCGTGGAGCCATAGCGCCTCGGTCTTGTTTGGCGCTATTGTCAGACCCAGTTTTCGGACCCCGGCCACTACCCGTGCCACCCCGAGCTCGGCCAGCCTCGCCGTCCTAGAGAAGGACTCCCCTTCGGAGAGGACAAGGGTGTCATCGGCGTAACAGACGACACTCACACCAGGTGGAAGCGTCGTCCTCATCACCGCATCATACCCGAGGTTCCAGAGGAGTGGCCCTAAGACTGACCCCTGTGGAACCCCGCGCACGACCTCTCTCTCCAGGACACGACCATCGCGCCCAGGGTAGCAGATCTTACGACCGCTAAGGTAGGCCCGGATGACATTCCTCAGGTAGGGAGGAACCCCGTGGTATACGAGTGCCTCCATTATCGCCTTCCCAGGGAGAGAGTTGAAGGCGTTTACAATGTCTAGGCTTACAGCCAGGACTACTCTCCCCTGGGATATAGCCTCCTCCGATAGCGCCCGCACACGGAGGACGGCGTCCAATGTTGAACGCCGCCGGCGGAACCCAAATTGGTTTGGGGACAAGTCGGGACCATCGCGCTCGAGGTGGTCGTTTATCCGCCTGGCAATCACTCGCTCGAAGAGCTTGCCCACGTCGTCCAGGAGACAGATTGGCCGGTAGGCTGCTGGCGAGTCTACTGGTTTGCCCCGCTTGTGTAGGAGCACCAGCCTCGCCAGTTTCCACTCGGTCGGGTATTGGCCGCTTCTGAGGCAGCTGGTGAAGAGGCGCAGTAGCCTTCTCCACAGGATAGGCAGAGCGATTGCCCATGCCTTACCCGGGATCCCGTCGGGCCCTGGAGCGGTGTTACGCGCAGCCAAGGCCTTCGCTGCCGTGCACAGTTCTGCCTCTGTTACGGCCAATTCGTCCGACCAGTCGGAAGAAGCCTCCGGTATGGAGCGGACGTCCTCCTCTGCCTCCGGGAACAACGTGTCCAGCACCTGGGATAGGAAGGCGGGATCTAAGGATTCCGTGAGGGGCGGGGCCCACGGGCGTAATTTGCCCATGACCATCTTGTATGGCCGTCCCCATGGATCTCTGTCCAAACCATCCAGGAGATCGCGCCAGTTACGGGCCTTGCTGTCGGCGATGGCCAGTTGCAGCCTCATCGTCGCGGCGCGATACTCCCGGTATTTCTCCGCCTTTTCCTCCGCAGTGGCGCTGCGGCGTCTTCGAGCTCGTGTGTACCTTCTCCGCGAGGACAGGCAAGCCACGCGCAGTTGCGCGATAGTCTGCGACCACCAGTATGCCGGTCCCCTACTGGTTCCCCCTTTGACTCTCGGCATAGCGGTGTCGCAGATGGATTCCATGTCCTCGCGGAGACGGACAGCCTCCACCTCGGGGCCCTCGACTTCGCTTTCGGCAGGACTGGACCAGTCCACGACGTGGGCTGCCGCGACGAGTTTGTCACGGTCAAGTCGTTTGACCGCCCAACGCCGTGGAGGAGCGCTCGACCGACGGCCCTCTCGGACACCGTGTAGCGCAACATTGAGGATAATGTGGCGGTGGTCCGACAATGTGACCAGCTCCTCTGCCACTCTCCAGCCCGAGACGAGACGCTCCGCAGAGAGAGTCGCCCACGAGAGATCGACGACCGACTCCCCCTGCCAGCGCACGCAGGTGCTGACCGCTCCCCTGTTTAGGAGGCGGAGGTCCAGACCCGCCGACCACTCAAGGAGTGTGTCCCCCTTCACGCTGTCCCGCTTGTCCCCCCAAGCCCTGGAGTGGGCATTAAAGTCACCCAGTACCAATGCCGGGCGCGGAAGGCATCTGCGTGCGCAGATGCTCAGCCGGTCCAGGAAGGCCTCGAACGCCGCCAGGGTGCAGTTGGGCGAAATGTAGCAGCCGATTATTGCCAGATGGCCCCATTCGACTGCAACTATACCCCGCTCGGACAGGATTCCGCGGCACGGCGGCTCTCCGCTGTGTCCTCCCCAATAGAACCTAACCTAACCCAACCTAACCTAACCCAACCTTTTTTTTTTTTTTTTTTTTTTTTTTTTTTTTTTTTTTTAACGATGGGAAATGCTTCTACGCACGGAGTGCGGGACCCGCCGGCCCACTGCCGGAACACCCACTAAAACCCATCGGGCGCCATCCTCAGCGCTACGGAGGGCTCCGGGATCTCTGTGTAGAACGCACCGGTGCCCTCCAGCGCGGTGCCTGGGCAGGCACGTCACGGGAGTCAAGACCCCCCCGGCGCGGGACGTTGTTGACGTCTGCCGCGGCGGCTCCTCCTCCGAGCGGGATCCGAGCGTTCTCGGCTTCGCTCGGCGTCCTCCTTCGCGAGCATTACAGCGTCGCAGAAGGAGGTGACGCTTCGCCATGCTTCCTTGCTCCGGAGCATCGCCGCGACCACGGCTGCCGGGGAAAGGTCTTGCCCAATTGTATCCGTGAGGATCCGCCGCTCTGACTCCCATGCAGGGCAGTTCTCGAGCGTGTGCTGCGCGGAATCCTCCAAGTGCCCGCAGTGGTGGCACTGCGCCGTCTCCTCCCTACCTATCCTATGCAGATACTCACCGAAGCAGCCATGTCCGGTGAGTATCTGGGTGAGGCGATAGGTGACGTTATCGCTGTTCTCAAGCCAGCGCTCGAGGTTTGGCAGGACAGCCCTTACGATACGCTGGCGCGCACTGCGAGGCTCTGCCAATCGCTCACGCCAGCGCATCAAGGCCCGCCTTTTCGACCTTCGTCGAAGCTCTCCGATCGCCTCGTAGGGGTCATCCCTCTGGCGGAGATCGCGGGTCTTATGAAAGACCTCTGCGTCCATATCCGCCAGAATGTCCAGGGGCGGAAACCGCGCCAGGACTGCAGCCGCCTCGTATGAAATTGTCCGGTACCCTCGAGCTACCCTGATGGAGATCACGCGCTGCGCAGCGTTGAGTTTCGCTGCACGTCGCTTGTTGCTCGAGAGCCGGCCAGCCCATACGGGCGCTCCGTAGAGCGCCATTGAGCGCACCACGCCTGCGTAAAGGCGGCGGACATCTCCCCTTGGTCCCCCGAGATTCGGCAGCAGTTTGTGCATTGCACCCGCTACCTTGTGAATCCGGGGGACGAGACGATCGAAGTGCTCGTCGAAGGTCCATCGGCTGTCCAGCACCAGCCCCAGGTAGGTCATGCTACGGCCAACCTGAACGTCAACGTCACCTATCCTCACCGATGAGTTCGGAGGGTCCTCTCTGGGTCGAAGACCGTGGAGCCATAGTGCCTCGGTCTTGTTTGGCGCTATTGCCAGACCCAGTTTTTGGACCCCGGCCACTACCCGTGCCACCCCGAGCTCGGCCAGCCTCGCCGTCCTGGAGAAGGACTTCCCTTCGGAGAGGACGAGGGTGTCGTCGGCATAACAGACGACGCTCACACCAGGTGGAAGCGTCGTCCTCATCACCGCATCATACCCGAGGTTCCAGAGGAGTGGCCCTAAGACTGACCCCTGTGGAACCCCGCGCACGACCTCTCTCTCCAGGACACGGCCATCACGCCCAGGGTAGCAGATCTTACGACCGCTAAGGTAGGCCCGTATCACATTCCTCAGGTAGGGAGGAACTCCGTGGTATACGAGCGCCTCCATTATCGCCTTCCCAGGGAGAGAGTTGAAGGCGTTTACAATGTCTAGGCTTACAGCCAGGACTACTCTCCCCTGGGATATGGCCTCTTCCGATAGCGCCCGCACACGGAGGACTGCGTCCAATGTCGAACGCCGTCGACGGAACCCAAATTGGTTCGGGGACAAGTCGGGACCATCGCGCCCGAGGTGGTCGTTTATCCGCCTGGCAATCACTCGCTCGAAGAGCTTGCCCACGTCGTCCAGGAGACAGATTGGCCGGTAGGCTGCTGGCGAGTCTAGTGGTTTGCCCCGCTTGTGTAGGAGCACCAGTCTCGCCAGTTTCCACTCGGTAGGGTATTGGCCGCTTCTGAGGCAGCTGGTAAAGAGGCACAGAAGCCTTCTCCATAGGATAGGCAGAGCGATTGCCCATGCCTTACCCGGGATTCCGTCGGGCCCTGGAGCGGTGTTACGCGCAGCCAAGGCCTTCGCTGCCATGCACAGTTCTGCCTCTGTTACGGCCAATTCATCCGACCAGTCGGAGGGAGCCTCCGGTACGGAGCGGACGTCCTCCTCTGCCTCCGGGAACAACGTGTCCAGCACCTGGGACAGGAAGGCGGGATCTAAGGATTCCGTGAGGGGTGGGGCCCACGGGCGTAATTTGCCCATGACCATCTTGTATGGCCGCCCCCACGGATCTCTGTCCAGACCATCCAGGAGATCGCGCCAGTTACGGGCCTTGCTGTCGGCAATGGCCAGTTGCAGTCTCATCGTCGCGGCGCGATACTCCCGGTATTTCTCCGCCTTTTCCTCCGCAGTGGCGCTGCGGCGTCTTCGAGCTCGTGTGTACCTTCTCCGCGAGGACAGGCAAGCCACGCGCAGTTGCGCGATAGTCTGCGACCACCAGTATGCCGGTCCTCTACTGGTTCCCCCTCTGACTCTCGGCATAGCGGTGTCACAGATGGATTCCATGTCCTCGCGGAGACGGGCAGCTTCCACCTCAGGGCCCTCGATTTCACTTTCGGCGGGACTGGACCAGTCCACGACGTGGGCCGCCGCGACGAGTTTGTCACGGTCAAGCTGTTTGACCGCCCAACGCCGTGGAGGAGCGCTCGACCGGCGGCCCTCTCGGACACCGTGTAGCGTAACATTGAGGATTATGTGACGGTGGTCCGAGAGTGTGACCAGCTCCTCTGCCACTCTCCAGCCCGAGACGAGACGCTCGGCAGAAGGAGTCGCCCACGAGAGATCGACGACCGACTCCCCCTGCCAGCGGACGCAGGTGCTGACCGCTCCCCTGTTTAGGAGGCGGAGGTCCAATCCCGCCGACCACTCAAGGAGTGTGTCCCCCTTCACACTGTCCCGCTTGTCCCCAACCTAACCCAACCTAACCTAACCCAACCTAACCTAACCCAACCCAACCCAACCTAACCCAACCCAACCCAAACGTAACCCAACCCAACCCAAACGTAACCCAACCCAACCCAAACGTAACCCAACCCAACCCAAACGTAACCCAACCCAACCCAAACGTAACCCAACCCAACCCAAACGTAACCTAACCCAACCCAAACTTAACCTAACCCAACCCAAACGTAACCTAACCTAACCCAAACGTAACCTAACCTAACCTTAACGTAACCTTTTTTTATTTTTTTTACGAGGGGAAATCCGCCTGGAGAATGGTGGAGGGGCGTGCCGGACTCTTACCGGCTAAAGCGTACGGCGTAACGGCACGTGCGCGCGGGGCCGCTGGAATCCAAACGACACATACAACCTAACCGAACATAACCCAACCCAACCTAACCGATTTTCAATCAACCAGACCGATTTTCAATGAACCCTAAACAGAACAAGATCAGTTTTCGTTCTGATGAGATTTAGTCGTTTAAAAGGCGTTTTTGTTTTTCATGATTCTCAATAAGCTTTTCCTCCGTTAGCTCTACTCCAAGCAGGTAGCAGGGGGACCAGCTTCTGTCGCCTCTAACGACAGTAAGCGAAGCTATCACGGTGCCCGGTGTTGATATTTTTCTAAAGCCGGCGCCAGATACAGGTTCAAACATGTGAACACTGCTTTAATTGATATGTGTGGCACGGGACTTTGAACATATGTTCAATGTTTGAACAAAGATTTGCTCTTTGCCATGCGGTATCGGTTTTTTTGGGCACATCAAAGCGTTCAAACTTAAATGTGTTCAAATGTTTGCGTAGCCTGCCACTCTTGCGAAAATCCAGTTGCGGGACCGTTGCTGTGGCGAAAGGTCGTGCGCGGTAGGCAGTTGATGGAATCCTAATTCCGAAAAAAAACTACTTAGTGCCATGATTATGACTTTCGATCATCCAACTGGACATTGGAAAACATTTGTTATTTTTATGAATCATGCTTGTACTTTAATATATAATGCATACCAAGTACACCATATTTTTTTAATTTTTCTTTTTACAGCAATTTTTTTTTCTAATGTAATACTGTTATGTACTAGTTCAGCACATGTAATAAATAATTACAAGCACTTAAATAATAAAGGCATCTACAAAATCTTCGTTCATCTTGTTTGTCGTCTACCAGCATACTGTGAAGAAAAACGATTGCAAAACATATCTGGCAGGTTGCGACAATATTATTTGTTCAAATGTGTTTTCAGTCTTTCAAAGAAGTGTTCAAATATTTGAGCTGTACCTGGCGCCGGCTTAATTTAATTAGGTCCTGCAACTACGCGTCTTTGAAGTCGCGTCGAACAAGTAGGAAGCACGGTAGTGTACTGGTCTTTAGTTCACATGGGGACAATCACAGGGTCGTCATTTTTATCACAGATAATTTAATAAAACATTATTCACATGTAAAAATGTTTATTATTGTAAAATATTTTAATGTACCCTTAGTAGTTACAAAGTTTTACAATTGATATAACGATATAATCAAAAAATGATACCCTTTCGGCGTGTCATTAAAATATTAATAATATCAAAATTGTTACCGGTCGTTGACGCGAAGTAAAAACGAGTAATGAAATGACCAATTACTAATTATTTCGTTAGTCAGTAATCAGTAAAACAATTTTAATGAGTATCAAAAAGTTTTCATGTTAAATATAATATTGACCATGTCATAAGTGAGTCATTAGCTTACAGCGTCATAAAAGCTTATTCAGCAACAATTCACTTGTTCTAATTATTAAAAAAAGTGTAAAAAAACTTATTGATACAATATAATTATAGATTTACGCCCCAGTTAACTAACGGTTACTTCAATCGCTCCTTAGTAAAGAATCAACATACAAATTCTGTACTAAGGAGCGATTTAAGTAACCGTTAGTGACTCGAATTGTGGCGTAAGGTTTAGTAAGCTTCAGTATTGTCAAACAATAGGTCATGTCATGATATTGGCAACAATGATTCATTAAATACTAAATAGGTAATTATTAAACGCAGCTCGAAACGAGTGACTTGTCCCATAAATCAGTCTTATTCCACATTAATGTATATTTTTATAGTTCAAAGGGCGGCTTTGACGAAACTTATATCAAAGTAATGCGGCTAATAAATTCATCTTTCATACGTAGGACACGCTTGAATGTTGTCACGGTAGTGACGGTTGCACAGATTTAGAACCAGTAGATTCTCCCATACACTTGACAGAGCGAGATCGCCAAAATATAATGGGTTCAGTGTTGCTAGGTCCAAAAACAGGATTACGGTAGATTCCTTCATGAAATACGGTAGATTCTAATAAAATACGATTTTAATGAGGTTTTTTTCTACAAAAATGTGTGTTTTGTGTGGGTCAGAATACGGTACAATGTACTAAAAACACAAAATCGTTACGGTAGATAGAAGCTGAATACGGTAGATCTACCGTAATTGTGTGGTACCTGGCAACACTGGTTGGGTTACATGTTCATTCGAGAAAAATTAATGCGTCAAGTATTCGAGGGATTGCTACTCGGCCACAGCAGGATATTTTCGAATCCACCCCTAGTAACTATCTCTTAACTAAACATTACAGCTGTAATACAAAACACTGTTATCCACCCGTTCTTTAAGGACACAGCAGGGCGATCAAACAAAGTACTTTGATCTATCTAACCGGCACAAGTTTGCTGAGGATGTCCCATTCACTCATTCAATAACATTTCAAAGTAAAATTAAAAACAAGTCAAGCATATTACAGAGCACCATCACTAATTAATTGTCAAAATGAACTTAATTTATTTTGGTGTAACATTTTAACCATCTTATATTAATACATACATCTTCTTATACTAATACATATGTAAACAATCGATATAATAAAACAAAGTCGTGTTAGTTAGATCACTTATAACTCGAGAACGGCTAAAGCGATTTTAATGATCTTTGATTTTTTGGATTTGTCTCGGCCTGGAATAGCAGAATAACTATAAAAAATTAAATATAGAAAAAAAACACGGAGAGAAAAAAAGAAAATGAACATAAAAATTTATGAGAACAAATGACAGCTGTCAAATAATGATAACGGTCATAACAAATAACAACCGTCAAAACAAAATGACAACTGTTAAACCAAATGACAAACCCAAACGGCTTACCAAATGTTGATAAATGAATGTCTAAATAAGGGAATAAATGAGTGAATGAGTGAATGAATGAATGAATGAATGAATGAATGAGTGAATGAATAAATGAGAAGGAGGGAGGGAGCCGGAGCCGGAGACGGAATTGGAACCGGAGCCGGACTCGATGTCGGAGCCTATGCCGGAGCCGGACTCGATGTCGGAGACGGAGCGGGATACGAAATGGAGATGGAACCGGGGACGGAGACGGAAACCGAACCGGAAACGAAACCGGAGACGGAGTCGGAGCCGGAGGCGGAAAGGGAGACGGAGAGGGAAACACACGAAGTTTAGTTAAAAGTAACATGACATTGATTTGTTACGCGGTACAAAGTTCGCCGGGACAGCTAGTAACTGTATAAACATAACTGCGTAAGAGCCATAAATGGAGCCCAGCGCTCGTTACGGGACACTCATCGATGATAGGGAAGTACTTAAATTTAAACAATTATAACCTTTTGACAATCTCTGACGGGTACCGGACTACAAGGAAAAACACAGGATGTTTTCTTAACTTTAAGCCATATTGTCAAAACTCCCAGAGCGATCACAAACCGTACGCGACGCCAGCTGAAATGGTAAATAGTACAAAACCTACGAGACTACAATTGCGATTTGGAATGTACAAATTGGAAAGGAAGCGTTACTTAATACATAAGATATACAATAGTAATTACAGTGTTGTTCATAATTTTGGATTAAGATTGAGATTTTCGGTTGGCGAGATTCAATGTGGGCGAGTGGGCGAGTGGGCGAGTGGGCGAGTCACGCGAGGTGGTGGTCGGACGTGAGGTCGCGCACCAGCCGCGCCACGGGCAGCACCAGCGCGGCGCCGCACAGCGGACGCGCGTACGCGCCGCGACACTCCCACCTGGACATTATAACACATTATTATAGCTTGTGTACTCAGTAGGGGATCAATCTTAGTTTAAAGATTGACCTCCCAGATACTAAATTGATTCCACAAATTAGCAGTTTTTTTTGGTGGTTGAAAAAATGTAATAGGCAAGTATTACACAATATTTATAACACTTCCCTGTTAAATGCAGGTTTTAAAAAGACTACATTTTCAAGATAAAGCCAAAGCTCTGACACGTAACAAATTGATAATGACGAAAGTTATGTCAGCATGTTTGTGTTTGTGTGTGTGTGTGTGTGTGTGTGTGTGTGTGTCTGTGTGTGACGGACCCCTGGTCGTGCAGCAGCGCGCGCGCCGCCCCCTGCAGCAGCGACACGGCGGCCTCGAGCGAGCGCAGCCCGGCGCCCCGCGCGCCCCGCGCCGCGCCCGCCGCCAGCGCGCACCCCACGCCGCGCCGCCGCCATCTGACACGCACACACGAGTGTTTCAAAGCATTTTATGTATGGATTTAAACGTAACTATGCACCACTTTTTCCAGTGAAGAGAAAACCTCGTGAGGAAATTTAAATAAGTTATAGATGTAATCGTAGATACGACTGACTGCTGACATGGCTGACATTACTGCGAATTCGACCATAGCGTAGCGACACTATTGACAGGTGTAATAATACAAGGGTGGGTTCATGGTGTGTTTCGTATTTTCAAAATCAACGTGTTATGTTGATTTTTTTAAATCCAATGATGCACTTAGTTTTCTTCAAAATCGGGCTCGAGAGTCCTTTGAGCATTTTTGCTAATCCTTATGGTCGAAGACTTGGTTCGTGCCCACTTGAAACATTCACCCTGAATATTTATGCTAACGTTGGATAAAATTTCACTAGCTCGATCGAGGTGAGCAATAAGATGTACAGCTACAGATGGGGTGATGGGGTAGGGACGGCAGTGCGGTACTGACTGCGGGTGCACGGCGAGCGCGTGCAGCCAGCCGCCGCCCGGCGCGCCGCGCAGCGCCAACACCGACACCGTCCCCACCACCTACACACACAACACACACATACACATACACACACAGATATCAACATCAATATTAAAGCTACACTAAACATTCCGCGGACTGTAGGCAACTGTACGTAACTTTCAATTACCCTAATTAGAAACAATTTGTTAACAGCGGTATCTTTTGAATTAACCACAAATAGTGAACAAAAATCAGGAGTAAACACAAAATATCTCTGTAAAAAGTCTGTCGGTACAGTAGAACAAGGTTACCTGCGTGTGCACCGGCTCGCGCATGCCGACTGACGGCGAGTCGCAGTGGTCGAGCTCCGCGCGCACGCGCGGGCGCGGGGGCGGCGCCGCCAGCAGCGCCCCGCGCGCCTCCGCCACCAGTCCGAACACCTCCGCCCGCATCTTCTGCAAGCGAGCCACGGCCCGACGTGTTAGTGTCATCCACCAAGTTAATCGGAGGACCTAACCCCCCTTCGCGAGTAGCGTTACAGTGTAGTGTCACCTACACGTAGGCCAGCAGCAGGGTAGCAGTATTGTATAAAATGCGACCACCGTGGAGACATTGGCAGACATGTGACAGAAAAACATTTGGTACTGGGATCGTGGGTGTTATAGTGAATTGATGTGTTACTTCTGATATCCATGCCACCCGCGACACAAGGAAAACTCGTGCAGGGGAATGAGCGTGAATAACTTCTTACGTGCGTACATAAGTACACACACACGTTTTTTTATAGTAATGTTCAAAAGTGTCGGTGGGCGCAGCGGGAGGTAGGTGTACCTGCGCCTGGTCGTGCGCGAGCGCGACGGCGGCGGCGGCCACGGCGGCGAGCACGGCGGCGGCGGCGGCCGGCAGCACGGCCAGCGTCGCGCGCGCCGACACGCCGCAGAAGATGAACAGCACCGCGCCGCCCAGCACGCAGCACTCCAGCGTCAGCTGCACAACACACTTGTATGGTATAGCCGACTCATTTTGCAAGTTTTCTTCCTGAAAACCTCACATTATGGTTCTCGCCTATATTGGAAAATAAACGTCGTCTTTTTTTTCATCTTTTTGAACCAATTATCTTTGTTGTGTTTTTATTCTGATAGCTATTAATTTGTAGTTAAAGTTAAATGTTAACTCACAATATATCTGTTTTGTATTAAGTCGCATTTTATCTTATTAACAACAAACTAAGGTGTATTTGCATTGACTTCGAAATTGCAGTCAGAATAATAAATAAAGATGTACCGCTGCGCCCGCGCCGCTCGTCGACCTACGCGCGATATACAGGCGCGCTGAAATATCAGAGGACGACGGACGCAGTAAGTTAATACCAACCACTTACTGCGCCATTTTGTGAGTGCGACACTTTTCCGACATTTTGGTAACTGCAACTCTGAACTCATCATACAAAAGAGTAATGTATCTTCCAAGGAAAAGTTAAATTTTTACCACCAGCTACAGGCACTGTTTCCCTAAAAGGCTGGGAACACAAGTTGTTCCAGGTTCAAAAATTAGACAAGTGCAAATCAATATTTTCTCATTACTGGATTATTAATCATCAATATAAGTATATACACAATTAGAATTGTGGGTGTGTCCTCAAGGGTGGATCCAAACCTAACTAGCTCTCTATTATTTGCTTTAGCTCAGTTAGCAGTCTGGAGATTAGGTAATGTATTCTTTCAATCCAATCCATTTCAAAGCAATCTGCACTGGAGTAGCATGGTGGAGTATGCTCTAAGCCTCCTCAAGAGGAGAGACTCATGCTACATTATGCGCCAATAACAGGTTGAAGGCCATAATCATCAAATCACATTTTGAATTAACCTATTAAATACTAAAGTCAAATTCGTGTCGGCAGCCACTGGTTCAGAGCATGTTGCTTACTTCTTGGAAGAAGAAATACAGGAAGGCGTCCCAGAGCAGCGAGCAGTGCCCCAGGCGCAGCAGCTCGGCGCGCGCCGCCGCGTCCGCCGCCCGCGCGCGGCGCACCACCACCTCCACCTGCCCCACCATGCTGACACTGCTGTCACAGTCAGCCGATGGTAGCTTTTATATCACCAGCATGGGCTGGCTATGGATCTAAGGTACCTGATTTTGATATTGGTGTGAGTTGAGAGATGTTGTCAGGTTTTAGTGTGAAAGATTAAAACCATTTTTAAATCCAGGAGATGCATTTTGAATTAATAACGACAAAAATAAGTTCAACAAAAATTGCGTATTACGGAAGACAATTCTCATCAATTTGGTCAAGACTTAAAGGGTACTTCGTCAAAAATGATTGAAATGGAAGTTAGCACAAAACTTATTGCACTGTCAGTGTTGTATTCATTCATTCCGTTAATCTTGTTATTATGGGAATGTCCTCTGTTGTGTTTCTTTTGGATTTTTTTAATTTCCAGATGTAGGTCGAAATGATTACAGAATCGAGTTAGCCTACCCCTACTCCACGTAGTCTTGTTTGCCCTGCCCCTAGAGGGTTACGCAAGGGCGAAGGGGTTGCACCTTCCTCAGTGCCGGAGACGTCACGGTTCGAAATTAAGCTTACGGCTTAACGGCTTAAAATGCTTTGATTTACATAAAAAAGTGACAGTCTTGTTGAAAATTTGTTGCTTTGCAAGGTTTTTCCGATGTATTGATTTTACAAAAAAAAAACAGTTTAAAAACTATACCTTTTTAGGATATAAAAATAGTGGGGGGCTCCTTCATAGAACATCCTCTACCCCTCCTTCCATCCTCCTATGGTTTACTTTTTCCGATGTATTATGATTTTACAAAAAAAATCATAACTCGAAAGTTATACTTTTCCTGGACGTAAAAATTGTAGTTGGGGGCTCCCTCTTAACCCCTCCTCGCAACTCTGAAGTTGCACCCTGAAGCTCTCTTCACTCTCACCTCTGAAGTTGTACCCTCGCGGGTACCTTAGATCTACAGTTTCACCAGCAGCACTTACACGCAATGCAAGCAGCTCAACACATCACAAACAATACCTGCTATCTGCTATTGGCGCTGTCAGTTATGGGAATTAAAACTGATGTACAGTTAAAAGGTTACAAAATTCACATTCACAAATACACATTCTCCTAAAACGCAATGTAATGAAAATAACAAATCTCTATTTACAAATTAAATTATTTTTGTTATGTCCTTCCACAACACAAATCTTATCTTATTGACGTTTCATAGGATGACCAGCACAGAGTACTTAATCACTATTCACTACATGACCAGTTTCGGGTGCAAATTAAATAGTGATGACCATAATCCGGAAAGTAAATCGTAAAAATATTCGCAGCTTTTATGGTGGATCGACTATTTCTATTATTTGAAGAGTCCCTAAAACTAGTATTATGATAAGTTACAGCAACATTAGCAACCATTGCCATACATAATATCCATAATATATTTACCCTTACTAACTGAATTTAAAAGTTATTCTGTTTACAAGAACGAGTATTTGGTTAAGGTTACATTCGGTATACAGTTAATTTTATACTATTTAGCCGAATACTAAATATCTAGGTAGATATGACTGTCGCTTCTACTTAGTCACTATTCTTACGACATAGTTTACGATTCAAAAAAAGTAGATCGCAGTTTAGCTGGTATCATTATTTCGAACTTTGACATTAGTGGTTGTCATTTTAGTCTCTAAGATATTTTGTGGACAGGGTTTAAGTAACTGACACTCTGACAAGAGTCTAAACCCTGTCTATTTACAAATCTAGAGATTAAAATGGTAACCACTAATGTCAAAGTTCGAAATAATGATAGAGTCTGGCCAACGAAAGTAGAAAATCGGCAAGCCCGCGAAATTTGAAAAAATTGTAGATGGCAACACACAAATTAGAGCTTTAACTGATGTTGATACTTGAAAAGTAGAATATTACTATTTATAATTACAGTGGTTCATATTATTGTAAATATTATTAAAATTAGAGTTTCATGTGTTACATCAACTAACAAACAGAGGAAATAGTTCAATTATCTTCTAATATTCTTTAATTATCTGTGATATTATAAATTATGCATACCTATTAATATTATAACATAAATGAATTTATTATATAAAAATAATCAACAACCGAGAACTATTGTTAAGTACGGCGAATCAACAGGAAAAATAAACACAAATGTCGCGATACAATTTATTTTTTGTAATCGTATAGCGGATGTTAAATATTAAAGATCAAAAAATTGATCACTTTTGCTCGAATCACTGTTTCCAACAAATTATTCAACTCTTCTTCTGTGATTCTATCGCATTTCTTATATTAGTTTTTTAAATTTACAACATGGTCAGTCATGAGGCCGTTTTTGTTCATACTCTGTAATCCATATCCCATTATTTGATTACCTAGTCCTGAAAAATAAAATAATTGTTTCATTTTTAACATACTTACTCAATTTTATTTGTAGGTAACTACTTACTCTAAAATTCAGTAATAGAAAATTACCTTTATTGAAGATAATTATATCTTAGTTCTCTAGGTATTCATTTCGATTTTATATACCCAATATCTTCTAGGTTTGACAAATTTTGATAAATATTATGTATTCCGTTAATTTCTATTTCAATATAAGCACCCTTCAGCTTGTCTGTAAAAAAAAAACACAAAAGGTGTTCATTTCAATTACATTTCACGCGTTGTTTAAATAAAAATAGAACAAAAGTATCAAGGATCTTTCATAGTTGATCCGACTCACCAATAAATGCAGTTACGACGTGTAAACATTCCATTTTTTCATATAAACATTAAGAATTTCTTGTTGACGCTTTTCATACTTTGATATTATCCTAAAAATTAGCTTTCTCGACCCACTTTTAATTGTTTTATTCATTAACACAGCTTATTTCGCGATTAGAAAATAATATTGACAGCCACACATCTGACAGTAGTGACAGTTGTCAGTAGTTTTGACATAAAATTGGTGCTGCCATTTAAAATTGTCGGCATTTTACGATTTTTCTACTTTCGTTGGCCAGACTCTACGAGCTTTTGTGCGATCTTTTTTTCCGGTTTTTTGAATCGTAAACTATGTCGTAAGAATAGTGGCATATCAGTTGCAACACTTATATTTACCTAGATATTTAGTATTCGGCTAAAAAGTATTAAATTAGCTGTATACCGAATGTAACCATAACTAAATACTCGTTCTAGTAAGGAAAATAACTTTTAAAGGACAATGTCCACTTTGTATGGACATTTGGCTATCAGTGAACACCACATTTCAACATAAATATTATATTGGCTTAATACCTTTACTCAGTTTAAAAACGAAAATAATAATTGTTTTTTAACCAGATGTTTATTATACTGGTTATTTGAATAAATATTTTGTAGGTATTTTAAAGAAAACGCCCAATTTCCTTGACATTTTTTTTATTAATCTGACTCGTATGTTATTAATATATTGTCCAAGAACGGGGCTGGTGCATTTATATCATCTCTGTACCTTGCCCAGCTCAGAAACCAAATAACAGTCATTACATGAGCAACCATACAAACCAAGGGTCAACCATAGTTATACATACAATATCATTGAACATAGGATTAGTTTCGGGGTCCGTAGCGTGCCAAGGTCAAAGTGGGAAGCAGGGTCTAAATCCATTTTCGTAAGCCAAAGGTCGTAATAATATTAATGATGAAAAACACAGACGAAACACGATGCGAAAAACAAAGCGAATGTGACTTGAAAGTTGAACGTAGATTACTATGATCCAACGAATAACGATTGACAGTTGAGATTACTGTCCAACGATTGACAGTTGGGGATGCAAACAATGCATCGATTCGAGCGTGTTTGCAAAACGTCGATATATTGTTCATTATCGTGAATTATTACAAAAGCAACGTACATAAAATAATATGTTATTCTAGTAAAAATAATACCTTATTTATAGTTTATTGCTTCTTATACGTGTATCTTACCAAACTTAACTTTTTGTCGTGAGAATTAAAACTTCGAAATAACATCGATATTTCGTTTTATTATCGTTATCGGAATAATGTTGAAATTCTACTGACGTGACTACTCTGTGTATGTGACAACAGGAAGTGTTTATCAGTAGAATGTTATATTACATATATTATTTTAAAAAAGTAAATTGATACAAAAATAATTCGCGTGTATAAGTTAAAAAACAAAATATATTATTTCGTGTAATTATTTATTTTTGAGCATCCTGTCCACGAATAGCCGAAAATGGACATTGCCCTTTGGGTAATAAGGGTAAATATATTATGGATATATGAATGATAATGAAATGGTTGCTTATACTTGTTTTTATACTAGTTTTAGGGACTCTTTAATAATAATCACACAAATAGTCGACCCCATGTCGACCCACCATAAAAGCGGCGAATATTTTTCCTCATCACTATTTAATTTGCACCCGAAACTGGTCACCCATGAAAGTCATGAAACGCCAATTTAGTCATAAGATTTGTGGACGGACTATTTATGACAATCCTCTTTTAATATAAGATCATTGAAGACAATAATTGATTTTAATTGTTAATTAATACCAATAATACTATTATTATTTCTCCATGGGGTTCGCCTGAATAGCTTTCACCCTTGAACATGAGCCAGCCCCAAACGACTCGTCGTGTTAGGGCTGGGGGTTTGAGAGCCAGTTCTTTCTTTCTTTTTCTTCTCTCTTCTTGGCCGGCAACGCATCAGTGATGCCTTTGGTGTTGCTGATGTTCATGGGTGACAATAGCCACTTACCATCAGGTCATAAATCGTAAAATATTTATTGTCGACCGGAACTGGTTTTCCGGCCGAAACCGAAACTTAGGGTGAGGCCAAACGAGCGTATTTTTGGAGGTGTGAGTCACGTGAAATGAGCCGGTTTCATACAAAAGTTCAAATTCAATTGTTTGGAATTTGAATTTAACGCGATTTTACAATTTACGCTATTGTATGCGATGCACAGCTTTAAAAATACGCTCGGTTGGCCACACCATCAGGTATTTTTTTGAGCTGCTCATTTATGGACTCAACAGAAAAAAGTAGGGTAAAGGAGCTGAATTTTTGAAGTTTTACAAAGGTTATTTTTTGACATTAGGTAGGTCAACCCTCAAGCTGTCTGTCCCCTAACGTTGATCCACTACTTACAGGACCCCCTGTATAGGCACTGAAATCCTATATCCTATATACTGAAATCCACTTAGAACCCCCTCCCACCCCTTGTCACACTACATCGACGTTACGTCGAGTCGTACTGAGGTCAATTAGTTTAAGGTCAGGCTGGTTCGACTTTGGTATAAGGGGATTTCATAGATATGAAAATTGTAATGATTATGGACACATATTTATGTCTTCTTTATTATTTTAGCACACGCATACATGTTTTATACTAATGATGCTATATACTTTTTTTACTTATTAGTAGTAACAAGATATAAGTTACAACTACAAACAAAACTAAAACCCGGCTACAAGAAAATCGTGCGGGGAAACCGGAATGTAACAATATACATCGTACATAATTATGTATTATAAATAAAATACTCAGTTTGTACTTATGTATTCATGTAAGAAATTATACTGTTTGGTAAGTAAGCAAATATATTTTTTGCATTCAAATAAATATTAACTGTACAAACGACGTTCGCCAAACAATGGTATAGGCAATTAAGACTTACATCGCAGCCGCGTAGGAGCAACAGAGCAACAACATAATAAAATATCACCACTGACCACAAGGTTTGCAAGAGGTGGTGCGGTACTGGCGCAGGTACTGGCGCTGGTACTTGTAACTCACAACACAGCTAGTGGTAACTCAACAATCTTACAAATCAAATTATACAAAATATATTATATAACATTATTTACATAACTTTACGACTGTTACGAGGTTCAGACATTTGTGTGAGTACAGTTCGTTCACCTGAGGTTCACCTAATCTTATCATTATTACGTCATAATAAAAAAGTTTCACCGCTGACATAGTCCTTCGAGCCGGATCTGAACCGGCGATCATTGGATTGTTACATTTTTTTAGGCTTTTACTTTCATATTTTATTGTTGTTCTTATCTGCGATAGGATTCCCTGTGGGTTCATCTAAGAAAGACAAGAGAGCATTCAGTTCCTCGCCCCCTCCTGTCAAAACTCAAACAGTCTTATCAACATCGTCGAATAGCTTCTGGAGCCTGCTAAGTGCAACAGTGGCCTGCAACAAATATAAAAATGTGCGGTCAGTCCGGCTCAGTGGGTGAAGCCACTAGTCAGTAGATCTTAGATGAGGTCGCCGCACCTTGAGGTAGTCCGGGTGGTGACGCAACGCGGCGGGCGGCGGGTGCGCCAGCGCGGCCAGCAGGCGCGCCGCCCCGCCCCCCGCGCCCCCGCCGCGCCCCGCAGCCGCCGCACCCGCCACCACGCGCGCCGCCAACCCGGCGCCCGTCAGCTGCGCCTCCAAATCTATTTATTTATTTACACTTTAGTGACCACAATACATATTACAAGTGGCGCATTGACACTGGCGCGCTTTTGTAGAGGGAAGTGCTTCGACTACAGGGCGACAAAAATGCATGAATACCTAAGCTATTCCACCGCGGCGCCAGCGTCGCGCACAGCTC
Source organism: Thymelicus acteon (assembly GCA_951805285.1). Lineage (NCBI taxonomy): Eukaryota > Metazoa > Arthropoda > Insecta > Lepidoptera > Hesperiidae > Thymelicus > Thymelicus acteon. Next base: position 106,883 of record OX638235.1, read on the forward strand.
GTCGACTTCTAGCGCACCCGCGTGCCACGCCACCGGGGGAGCGGCGGCGCCCAACAGCGCCCCCAGCGCCGCGCGCAGCAGCAGCGCCGCCAGCCCCGCGCGCCCCGCCAGCGCCCAGGCGCGCGCCTCTCCCCCAGCCGCCCCCGCGCCGCGCGCCGCCGCCCCGCGCAGCGCGTCGCTCACGGTCACCAGCTCGCGCGCCCCCAGCGCTGCGTGCAGCGCGCGCGCCACCTCCACCACCTAGAATGCGACAAAAACTATAAACGAAATAAATAATCAATGTAATCAATCAAGCTAAAACGTGTATCTAGGCTATCTGAACTATTATACCAAATTCAGTTTGGTGAAAAGATGATACTGAGTTTCCATTAGTTCAGCGAGCAGCGAGGTACAACGAAGGTGCTCGTGAGCATGGTGTTCGTGTAACAAACAGTGTCTCGCCTGGTCAGCGGTGAGGTGTGAGAGCATGTGCAGCAGAGCGCGCGGCGCGGCGGGCGGCCGGGGCCCGCGCCACGCCGCCGTCGCGCCCAGCCAGCCGGCCAGCACCACGCCCGCCGCCCCGCCGGCCCCTGCCGCCCCATCCGCCCCCTCGCTCGCCCACAGCGCGCTCTCCACGTTACGCATTAGCTGGAACAATTCATGGTTTTTTTTCATGTGTGTGGTAGTAGCACAGAATTAATATTAGAGATGAAATGGATATCCAGTAGAATATTTGGAGATTAGAATATTTGGAGTCATTTACATATATTTATACATTTTTTTTTTCTCTTTTCTTATCATTGTTTATCATGAAATGAACTCCAATTCCATTCCAGAGCAGCTGCTTGGCAGATCCCATGCGTACAAATGCGAACGCACCTCATCGGTAATGGTCTTGAGGTCAGAGTCGTTGTGCGAGACGAGCACCAGCAGGTAGTCGTCGAGGAAGCGCGTGTCGTGGTGCCGCAGCGCGCCCGTCAGCCGCGCCAGCACGCCGGCCGCGTCGGGCGCCGGCGGGGGCTCCGCGGGCCGCGAGCGCAGCGCCGCCACCGCGCTCTCTAGCGCCGCCGCGCCCGTCGACATCGCACCACACAACACTAGGGAAAACAAGCCAGACCTGATTAATTCCACTCTGTGTATACAGAGCAGCGAGTGCAAGCTTGGGGTTTATTTAATTCAGTTATAAAATATAGTGTATGTTTTGCTTCAAGAAGTTAACAAGTAGGTAACGTAAGAATCTTATTAAGGCAAAAGGTTCCTACTGTACCTAGTGAAATAACAGTGGTCTCCAGTCCTTTTAGTTATGCATCAGTTAAAATGATGAATAGATAACTATACTCCAGTCACATTTGTTTGGACCCAACGTAAACAAATAATTAAAATTCCTTTATAGGGTTTTCACAAACCGATTTATATTTCGCACACCAAATAACTATTAAAGAACTAAATAATTCATTCATTATTTTACTATTGACCTATAACAACAACACTAAGAGAAAACGAGGTAAAAACCAACAACTGAAAATAATTTTCATCATTGAATAACACACGCTCGCACATCCTTAATTTTGTGAAGATACTTCAAACCTTTAGACAAAATTATTGTTTTAAGGCCTGCCTGCCTATGACTACAAATAGAAATGACTATGAAAACTTCACAGGTAATGGCGCTGACATGCTTTGCAACTTGGTCATATTAATTTTTGAAATACAGAATATACAGATATTTCATTCCACTCAATATGCATGAGCATAAAATTATTTATAAGAAATTAAACAAAGCTGAATAATATTTTATTTATTTTTATGTATTTTAAAACAAATTATATAGATTTTTAACCGACTTCAAAAAAAGGAGGAGGTTCTCAATTCGACTGTATTTTTTTTATGTTCATTACCTCAGAACTTTGGACTGGATGAACTGATTTTGATGATTCTTTTTTAATCGAAAGCAGGTGCTTGTCATGTAGTCACACATAAATTTGAACGAGATCTGATAAGTACTTTTTGAGTAATATTGAAGTCGGTTATGTTTTGTTAGTAAAATTTAGATTATATATGTAACTATTCCATGTTATTTTAAACTATTGCAAAATAAACAATATACAATTTGATAAATGGAATTTATAAAGAGTGGAACGGAATGGGACTTGCCGGTATTGCCGCCGGTTGGTCTTATTTCAATGCTACCAACATTATATCGAACTGCAGATTTAGTTCAAACGCACTTTATTACGACAAAAAGATTCATGCACTTGTTTGTTGTTGTTAGGCAACAGTTTGTTTACATCGAGTCCACACGAATGTGACTGGAGTATAGGTGCTGTGATTTATGGTTGTAGCACTGATGCTCTTCCTCAGATTAATATTTAGTGTGAGATGGTGAGCACTTACCATAACAAAAAAATGTAAATGACCGTGCTACACAAATCACAGTTACGCACAAACCACAGTGGACCGCATGCTGTACACACAACCAGACTTATGAGATCATTATTCATCAATGAAAACTGTAATGCTATAATTGAAGGGGTGAGTGTAAAAAGGGTTTAAGTAACAAAAACAATAATTCGAGATAAATGTGTTTGAAAGTCAAGACTTCATTTTTGTTATATTCTTAGTATTCAACTTAAATCTGTTTTTTTATGATTCCAAATTATACAAGATACCTTCGATTTCTCATAAATAAAGTTTTTTTAAAATTATTACTCCGTAATAAGCAAATATTGTCAGTTTTGCAATTAAAACCCAATAAAAATGCGCCACATCCGTGTGTTTTTCACGAAACAAGGATTTAAATAACATTATATTATATTGAATTTTCCACTATAAAACCTATGCCGTAACATTAAGAATCGAAAGACGAATTCAACGATACCAATAACACTATTTCAGTAATTTCATCAGTTGAACCCTTTTTACACTTACCCCTTCAATTATGTTTCTAGTATCTGTATGCTGAAACTGTATCATTGCTGTGTTTCCCTAAAAAAATAAAATAGAATGTCTACCTAAGCCTAAGTCATTACTCAATGTAAAATGTAATAATAATGAACAGATGATAGAAAGATGGCCACCTACATCACCACCAACAAACCAATCAAACTCTTTTGTTTTTCAACAAGAATATAGACTTGTACAAGGTTTGTAACTTCTATTTGTCATGGAAATTAGAAATTATATTAAATTATCTTCTAACCATTACAACTTTAAAAATATTTCAATGACAACAGGACTAAGGACTAAGTTAAGCAGTGGGGCGAGTGGGGCGATAGTTGACCTATTCAAACTTTTTAAGTAGTTGATGTGCACTTACCGAATGCGCCACGGTTTCACGTGTGGATTAAACTGGCCGGTTCATCACCGATCAGACGCGTAGACGGCGCGGAAGGTACCATACTATTGAGGAACTCTACAATATTTTTCGATAAAAAATGCGCTTTGAAAGATAGTAATTCATAATAAACTTTAATCATTTTATCCACTGCATCAAGCAGTTCAGTGCTTGCCCTAAATCTGTTTACGAAACACAAATTTAAATTAGTACTAAATGTATGTATGAAATTGAATTAAACTTTATCTTTTGTATTATTTATTTATTTCTTTACTACTGGAAAGTGGAAACGTCAGACGGCTAAGTCAAAACAAACATTTAAAACCATAGATTCTCCCCATACATTTGATAGGGGTTTAACCATTGATTAAAGAAAAAGTAGGGTTTAACAGAGTGAATCCAAGGAGTGAAGAATGTACGTGAAAGACGTAAACACAAAATTAATAATATTTTTTATCCCATTAATAATAATCATTATACATAGATGTAACTAGTCTGTGCAGGCATAATAGTTGTCACCAGGGATAATTTATTACTCTATCTCGCGAATCGCTGACTTTGTAGAGGTACCTGAAGTCCAAAGACGTCATAACAGAATGACTATTCGATCAATCACAGGTCGGATTGAGGTTGTCCAAGACAACTTGTCCTTCATAATTGTAGGGTGTCCACACTTAGAAAAATCATGTCCTATTTCGTTAAGGTTCTTCAAAATGTTTTCTATTGGTATTTTTTCTAGTGGTAAAAATTATTATATTGAAATAATACATTTTATTAAAACTTCAAAGTTACCGTATTTAAGTTATTGCATTAAGAGTAAATTAAAAATTAATGTACACAATTATTAGGGGTCATCCATAAATTACGTCACATTAATTTCATGACTTTTTGGCCCCTCCCCCCTCTCCTCCTTGTTACAGCTGGTCACATTTGTGAGACCTCCCCCCTAGTGTGACGTCACATAATATGAAATTTCACACCCAGAAAATATTAAAAAACAGCAGTATCGAAATAAGTTTTATTTCCTTTAATTGTTTTTTAATATTTACCTATACATACCAATTATTCCTTAATTGAATGTCCTTGTCTAGTGTGTTGTCCATAGTACCCACGACACAGGGAATCCTAGTGTGGGGCTATGAGCGTGAAGCGTTATTATTATTCGATTTTGAAAAGTATCGTCACGAAATTTAGGAGCCCGTCCCGTCCCTTGTCACACAATGTCACACTACATTGCCACCCCCTCCCCCCAACGTATGACGTAATTTGAAGCGGTGAGTGTAAAAAGGGTTTAAGTAACAAAAACAATAATTCGAGATAAATGCGTTTAAAAGTCAAGACTTCATTTTCGTCATATTCTTAGTATTCAACTTCAAATCTGTTTTTTTATGATTCTAAATAATATAAGATACCTTCGAATTCTCATAAATAAAGTATTTTTTTAATTATTACTTTGTATTAAGCAAATATTGTCAGTTTTGCAATTAAAACCCAATAAAAATGCGCCACATCCGTGCGTTTTTCACGAAATGATGTACACCCACTAAATATCCTCGTATAAATTGAATTTTCCACTATAAAACCTATGCCATAAGATTAAGAATCGAAAGACGAATTCAACGATACCAATAACTTTATTTCAGTAATTTCATAAATTGAACCCTTTTTACACTTACCCCTTCATTTATGGATGGTCCCTTACGGTACATCTATATTATGATAAAAAAAATCACAGTTGAATGATATATCCTGGGACTATTATAGATAACATGGGCACAGTACAACAATGGTCATTCTGATATGACGTCATATCATCGGACTTGAGGTACCTCTACAAAGTCAGTGATCCAGATAGAGTAATATGTCCATGGTTGTCACATTTCTTGGATTTGATTTGACATTTGAGTCATTTGACACAGTTGTCAACTTGTCAGAGAGTGATTTTTATTATTACGAATTACGATACGATTACGATTTTTTTCTTGTTATTTTTGCGATTTCAATCTAAGTTTGTAATTTTAATTGAACTTTTTCGTTTTTTGGTGAGTCTGGTGACTGTATTGTATTGTTTTGTTTAAAGTTGTTCCATAAAATAATAGCTCCTAATTTTGTGATTATTAATTTTGATTCAAAAGGGTGCTTGATTGATTGCACTTTATCGATTGGCGCAGGGTGCAGGCAGTGCGCGGTAGGGCGGGCGGACGGCCGGGGGCGGCATTCGCGGCCATTGTTTAGTGTCGACTGGGGCCTGTTGCGCGGCGGCGTGTGGTCGACTGTCGAGCACGATGGAGGACGACGCTCGCGACGCCGCGGCCGACTCGACGGAGAGCAAGTACCACGACGCGGTGTTCGCGGACCTGATGAGCGAGTGCAAGAACAACCCGCCCGGCGCGCGCTTCTCCAATAACCTGCGGCAACAGCTCGAGAGGTAACGACCGACCTGCTACTACTTCGACCTGCACAATGCGATCTCTGTCAATGCGAATTTTTATAAACATCATTATAAGGCTACCTGGTAAATTCCATATTCCTGCAAAATGCCTATATTTTCTATTTCCTTTTTGGCAAAATAAGTACAGTTCAGTATAGTACAGACTATTACTATTATAAATTAAACAAATAAAGTTCTATTTCAGATTATATTTCAGATTGTATCATGATCAAGATTTAATTTGTGAATGTTATGATTTTTTCAAGGTTTTCCCAGAAATAATCAGGCCAAAAAGGATCTTAGAGATTTTAATAATAATAAATCTATAAAATATATTACTATATTATTATTATGTGTCAATGATGAAGACATGTAAAGAAGAACTAAACAACTAAGAATCATACTTATGATGTTGGTGTTATTTATAGGTACAATAATTTCCAATATTCTGGAAAACTTTGTTTAAGATTTATGGTAATAATGAGCTGAGTAACAAGGATTAGTTTAGTTGTATGATTGCTGGCGACCCTGCATTGCTGTAGAGTGTAGACATGCTGCTCTGCATATGTCGGCTAATAGTGTGCAGTGGCCAGAATGTATGCATGGGTGAGAGAAAGATAAGGATCTAGACTTTATTTATTATGATAATATCTTCAGTAAGCAGAGACTCTAAACAACATGGTTCTGCTTCATGATTGCATGATGCCTGTATTGTAGCCATTAGTTAACTGGAGTGCTGGATGTTCTTAAGATTACTAAATGACTGCTATCTCAGATTAACTCTGAAGAACTATTGCCTATTAACTGTGATCACAAAGGGACTAGAATTCCCACACAATCAGCAGCCAATAGTAATGAGAAGACTACTCTGATTAAGTGTTTAAATTAATCCAGATTTCACCATGACTATGTTTTCGTTAGTTTTTTACCTTCGATTACAGTAATCAGTAATTCAGTTTTTTTTTATTTTTGATCATTTTTGACTTAAAGTACAATAAAATTATGTACTATTATGTCTTCTGTGCTTAAAGTTAGATAGGTAACTTCCGTACGACATGTTGTGGTTTTTTCCTAATAAAATAAAGCTTTTTAATTATTTTTTACTCATCTGAATCAGATTCCTGCCCCGAACCAGACTCTGACCTTTAACTTACTCGAACCTCTACTCCAACCCCGAATCCGATTCCGACTACCACATAATGTATTTTGGAGTTGTAGTCTACTTGTCCTCGACTTCAAGAAGTGCTCTAACGCAAGTTTGAACTTTGTATTTATGCTAGTGGAAGACGGTGTGTATACTCGTATTTAACATATGTGTGTGTGTTTGTCAGCATGCGTCCTAGCGAGCGTCGTGCGCTGGTGTCGCGCACGCGCGACGGGTGCGCGCCGCTGCTGGTGGCGGCGCGGCGCGGGAACGCCGAGCTGGTGGAGTACCTGGTGCACGTGTGCGCGGCCGAGCTGGAGCAGCGCGGCGTGTACGAGGTGGCGGCGGACCGCTCGCGGCACTCGGTGACGCCGCTGTGGTGCGCAGCCGTGGCGGGGCGGCCGGCCGCGCTGCGCGTGCTGCTGGCGGCCGGCGCCGCGGTGGACGCGCCGTCGGGGTCGGGCTCCACGCCGGCGCGCTCGGCGTGCTTCATGACGCACATGGAGACGGTGCGCCTGCTGCTGGCCGCGGGCGCCGACGTGTGCCGCCCCAACCACAACGGCGGCACGTGCCTCATCAACGCCGTGCAGTCGCCGCAGCTGTGCGCGCTGCTGCTGGACGCCGGCGCCGAGATCAACGCGCGCGATGCGCAGGGCAAGACGGCGCTGCACTACGCGGTGGCGGAGCAGCGGCTGGAGACCACGCGGCTGCTGCTGGCGCGCGGCGCCGACCCCGCGCTGCGCTCGCACGCCGGGGACGACGCGCTGCGCACCGCTGCTCTCAAGGGCGCCAGACATGTACGACACACACACAGACACAGACACACACACATACTATGGGTTCTGAGCTGGGTAAATGAACACCTGTGATGCGTTGCTGGCCAATAAAAAAGGTTTCTGCAATATTAGATGCGCACTCTGCATATTGCTAGTTCACAATAGCAATTTAGTGAATATGATTGTCCCAGTGACGTTAAATCCTTTACACAAATGAGATATTTATTGTAGTTAAGTCTTTTTTTTTCTTGAATAATATTTGATGAAAAATTACAAGTTTTAAGAAAAATAGATATATAATTGTCGTGAACAACAGCTCGGTGCGCAGATCGTGAAGCTGCTGCTGTCGCGCGGCGGGTACAGCGTGTCGCGCGCGGCGGACGCGCTCGAGCTGCTGGGCGCCACGCACCTGGACGAGCGCAACGACGTGGCGGCGGCGCTGGGCTGCTGGCGGCGCGCGACGGCGCTGCGGCACGCCACGCCCGGCCAGTACGTCGACAAGGAGCACGCGAGCAGCGCCCCGCTGCGGCCACTGGGGGCGCGCGCGGGCGTGGAGCGGGCGCTGGGCGGCGCGGCCGAGTGGCGCGCGGCGGGCGAGCTGGAGGCGCTGGCGCACGACGCGGACGGGCTGCGCGCGCAGGCGCTGCTGGTGGCGGCGCGCGTGCTGGGCGCCGCGCACCGCGACACGCTCTTCCGGTTCATGTACCGCGGCGCGGCGTACGCGGACGCCTTCCGCTACCAGCGCTGCATCGACCTGTGGCTGTGGGTGCTGGAGGTGCGCATCCACGCCGACACGCTGCTCAGCACCGGTCAGTACCCCGTTGTATTGTTTGTACAGATCATTGTTTGCTTTCGATGAATCGGGCTACTCTCGAGGTTCAATTCGAATATTTTGGTCCTTCGAGCCGGACGATGGTAACGTGAGTGCGGTCGTACAGAGACGGTGCAGACGGCGGTGGCGCTGGCCCGGCTGCTGCAGGCGGCGGCGGGGGGGCGGCTGGCGCGCGCGCGGGGGCTGCCGCGCGCGGGGGACGCGGCGCGCGCGCTGGAGCTGTTGACGGACGCGCTGCGGGCGGCGCGCCCCCTGCTGGCCGTGCGCCCCGCTTGCCCCGCGCAGCGCGAGCTGGCGGACGCGGCGCTGCGGGTGGCGCTGCACGCGCTGCTGACGGCGCTGGGCGCGGCGCGCGGCGCGGCGGGGCGGCGGCGGGTGGCGCGCGCGGCGCGGCGGCTGCGGGGCGCGCGCACGGCGGCCGGCGAGACGCTGCTGCACCTGGCGGCGGGGCGCGCGGAGCTGCCGGCCTCGCCGTACTTCGCGGACGAGGGCGCGGTGGCGGGCGCGCGGCCGTTCCCGAGCGCGGCGGCGGCGCGGCTGCTGCTGCGGGTGGGCGCGGCGCCGGGCGCGCGGGACGCGCAGGGCAACACGCCGCTGCACGTGGCCGCCGCGCCGCACAACTACTGCGCGGAGGTGAGGACGTTATAGCCTTACATCATAATATAACGTCATAAAATTTTTATATTCCGATAAAAAATATGTAATGCACAGACAAAAACACCTTGATATAAATGTTTATGTACTACGCGTCGCCATAAGACCTATAGGAAATGAGATAACGTGTGGTGAAGTGTAGGCGGTGCGTGAGCAATAAGATTGAATTCAGAATTAAAGTTAATAGTTTATTCACAAAGCACAATAGAATAAGTTATGGTGTAAATTAATAGTGTACTCCAGTGACTTTTATTACGTTACGTACCTATCTAGTAGTTAATTAAATCAAACACAATGTCATCAAAACAAATAACTGAATCAAGTCACTATCACTGCGACATGTAACAGACGGAATAAAATGCACCCACTGTAACAATAATCGTCACTAATAAAATATAACGGTCATGATTTATGTCGTGATATAACAGTGACAAGAATACATAACTTAACGGACATGATAGTGAAATAAAAGTTGTGGTAATTCCTATCAATAGACATAATGCGAACGTGGGACGGAGGTGCCTACAGACCCATTAGTGCGAGTGAGCTCTTGATATGCTCCACTGTGCTCGCACCTTCTGTTGCTCCGCGTGCATAGCATGCGTGCTAGCATGGCACTGACGTGTGTGTGTGTGTCGGTCAGATCGTGGAGCTGCTGGTGGCGGCGGGCGCGCACCCCGACCAGCCCAACGCGTTCGGCGACGACGCGCTGGGCGCGCTGCCGCCCGCCGCGCGCCCGCTGCGCCACGCCTCGCTGGCGTGCGTGTGCGCGCGCGCGCTCGCCGCGCTGCCGCCGCCGCCGGCCCGCGCGCTGCCGCGCCCGCTGCTCGCCTTCATCGAGCTGCACCGCATCCCGCCGCACGCCGACGCCATGGACATGGACATCATGGACGCCGACGACGCCGACGACTGCGCCGACACGGCCGACACCGCCGACACCGCCGACACCGTCTAGACAGGCGCCCGACCCGCGCCGCGCAGTCACTGAGGTACAAGTGGAAGTGTTACAGTTTGAGCGTTACCGGGCCCTAATGTATAAAATGAAATCAAAAAATATTATTATATTTTCAAAGTGAACACAACGTATTTTTAAGGTAAACAGCGAGTGTAGCCTTGGCCATCATCCATGCGACTGGGTCGAACGAACAACATCTTTCCTCATTAGGGCCCATCCATAAAGTACGTCACACTAATTTCATGACTTTTTGACCCCTCCCCCTCCTCCCTGTCACAACTGGTCACATTTGTGAGACCTCCCTCTAGTGTGACGTCACATAATATAAAATCTTACACTTAGAAATTATTAAATTAAAACAGCAGTTCCGAAATAAGTTTTATTTCCATTAATTGTTTTTTAATATTTACCTATACATACCAATTATTCGATTTTGAAATGTGACGTCACGAAATTTAGGACCCCCTCCCACCCCTTGTCACACTACATCGACCCCCCCCCCCCCCTAACGTGTGACGTAATTTATGGATGGCCCCTTATCAGTGTAGAATGCCCGTTTACACTTAAAAATGGCCTTTAACAGAAATGCCTTCACGCCATCGAAAGTTTCATGTGAACGCGTTGGTGTACTCCAAACAGCCGTCAGCAACACTGGAGGCTGTGAGGTGTTTGGTTTAATGAGTAAGGAGACGCCGATCTCGGTGGAAACTCGGTTGTAGCACTTCCCACTTGAACCTCGTGTGGCCGAGACGTACCCTGTGGTCCCTGTCACTCCCTCCCTTCCCTCCCACCCCTCACCCGTCTCACCACACTGCTCTAAGTATATCGTTCACATATTTATCATGTAGCGGGTATCTTATTGTCCAAGTCACTGCAGTGTGGTGTAGTTGATGTTGCCGTATATAATGTAATCGCTTTCGATGTTGTATTTTATCGATTCGTATTATATAATGCATGTATTATGAAAACACTTTCCTGTACCTGTGACTCTTTCACCTAATGTTGTTCGATGTAATGCTCAATTATTAATTTACAATTTATTTATAAGTTAATGTTAATGTTCACACGGGGGCGATTCAATGTCGACACATCTGTTATAATTGGATCACGGACAGCGTCCGACCAACTCGGCCCGTGGCTCTGTACATGTGGACGGGTTCCGGGCTATTTGTATTAACCGATATTTTTGAAACTTTACACCAGAGCAGTTTAAAGTTTCGATTTTTAAAAAAAAATTATAACATTAGCAAATCGCATAATTTTTTCAAAAAGAAGGGTATTACTGTTTTTATAACATATTCCCCATAATCAGATTCATATTTTTTTCTAATATTCCTATTTTTAACGAAGATAAATGTCGCTTAATACAAAATGACCCATATTTTACTTTTTGTTCTTCCAGGCTAAATGACTTAACCGCCTATGATTATTGTTTCTTATTCCAGGCTAAACGACTAAAGCGCCTAGGTTTATTATTTCTTGCTCCAAGCTAAATGACTTAAACGCCTAGGCACGCAAATAATGGCCCTAAGCTAAGTGCTTTAATCAACGAGTTGGTCATATTTCAAACCTAAGCTAATTGATTTAAATACCATATCTTAAAGTTATTGATGTATGGCTAAATATTTTATGCGACTGATTTTTTTAATAAACTGTTTGTAATCATACTTGAATATTGAAGTTTGCAGAAATTGGTGATTAAAATATTGATAAATGAAAAGGTACATACAGAGAGTGTACCTACCTATCTTGTTAATAATTATGAATTAGTTTTTTTTATTTAAAATGACAATCACCTAGGAACAGCAGTAACATGTCATGTACAGAGTTAACCGACACTGGACCGACACTGGGTATGAATTTGACAAAGAGGCTAAATGTATTAAAATTAAACGACATTCTTTTATATTTATAAGGTAAAGCTAATTGTATTAAGCGACACTGGTTAAGAATTTAACGAAGAGGCTAATTGTATTAAACGACATTTCTATATATTTAAAAGGTCAGGCTAAATGCTTTAACGTACGTTGCCTGTAAATTGTTGCTCCAGGAAAAAAGGTTTAAACGACTGTCTGGTATTTGGTAGTGAGCACACAGTTCCTAAATTTGTCAATATTTTGTGTCGCTTCATACATTGCAGTCCAAAATGGAACCCAAAAATGCGGTTGTTTTAAGCGACAAAAAGTGCTCCGATCGTCACCAAACGCAGCTCAAACGACGCAGAAAAATTCGCCGATTCCAAATATGTATAAAAGTCTGTATCGCCCAAAGTATCGCTTAATACAATAGCCCGGAACCCGTCGATGTATTCATTTATTTATTATTGGTCATTAAGTGTAATAACATATTTTCATATCATATTCAATATAAATTATTTATTAAAAAATAAAAGCGTATTAATTAACAACCTTGTCTACAACATTTATAGCTCTCTTTAATTTGAAATCTTTATCGGTAAATCTTTTCAACGATATTTAACAAAAAAGAGGTTGGTAATTATAATAGAAATATCGAATTATTTTTCGTAGAAAAACAAATTATAAAATGTATGTGGTAGCCGACAGTTGTAGCTCTGCTTCCCCTAAGCTTTGGGAAACGCAAAAGAACTCGAATGAAATGCATGTAGAATGTATAATTATCTGTATTCCCTAATATTACATTTGTAATGGCGGCAGATCTTTCTTCTTACTATGCTACTTGGTAGTTGGTGTACGTTACCGAAATAAAAATAACGCAAAAATTATATAATTGTTTTATTTTCAATATATAAAAATTACAAAATCTTTTACTTACATTATAAAATTGTATAAGAACAGGAGAGATCTAATAAAAAAAATTGTTTCAATGAGACGTGTACGAGCCTTGTGATAAAAATGCATTAAAGCAGAGATACAGGATAGTAGCTACGCTTAAAATACATAAATGTAATGTGATGTGTGTGTGTGTGTGTGTGTGTGTGCGTGTGTGTGTGTGTGTGTGTGTAGGAGTGCCATTGACCACTCCGCGGCTGGGAAGTGTCACTATACTTTGCAAGCTATATAAATTACAAGTCCGCACTTATATCCTTAGTCCTAAATAAATATAATAGTGTAAGCTCGTACGTGTGTTGCGTACTGAATAAGGAGCAAAGCTTAAGCGAGCTATAAAAATGATCATTCTTATTGTCAAAGGGTACACATTGACACTGAAAGTGAGCAATAAAAGTTTAATTATCTATGGTAAATGTGTTTGTAACACTTACAATACTATGTAGCTGCACTTGTTTTCATGTGGACTTTAACTGCTAAATGTTACATTCCTACTCCTACATGCGGGCATTATTAAAACCCAAAAAACGAGTATCAAGGTAACTGAAGAATTTTTGATTTTAGGTTTTTTAAATGTGTACTAGTCTCTTTGTATATTAACATAAAGCTAATGTATCGTAACCTAGTGGACGGAGTATTGTCGCAGATCATTACCCACCGCTGCACTCGGTGGCGAGCTCTCTCAACGAAAATTCAAACACAGTCAACTTTTTGAAATAAATATTACATTGGCTGTTGATTTGTAATCAGCCGTGTAATTCTGCTTTGAGTATTATTGAACTAAAATCAAACTTGTGAATAATGTATGCGATGGAAGCAATCTATTCATTCTAAATTAGAGTCCATAACTTGATGAACAAAGTCGACATTGAAACATCCATGTATTTATCAACAAAGTTCTGATGGATTCGACTGTGATTGACGTCACGTGTGGGGGGAGGCGGTTCAGGCCCACAGCTGTGTGGTGGAGGCGGCGAGCAGGGCGAGCGCGAGGAGGGCGCCGGTCGCGGAGGGGGCGCGGGGGGCGGCGGCGCGCGCGATGTTCCGCCGGTGCCGGTCCACTATGAAGATGCGGCCGCCCATGTCTGTACACACACACACACAGTTACATTCATTACTGTCCGTTAAATTTTATACCGTTGATATTTTACATTTATTGGCCGTACTGGAGCGGATTACAATATAAACCCCAATTCCACGTCGTGCATCGTAAGAGCCACTAAATAGGGCCCACTGACGGTAGGGCCCCTCGGAGATATTAAATTAGTAATATTGATTATGATAGTTTAATATAACATTATTACTAGTTTTATTTCGCCCAGAGGTCGCCGGGATAGCTCACACTCTTGCTCGAGTCAGCCAACAACAACGACTCTTTCATTTCCTTTTCTCTTTTTTGTTACATTTGTTGTCGCGGGGTCCGTGGGCGACGATAGCCACTTACCATCAGGGGGATCGCCAGGTCCCTCGTTGGCTACTTCCATTTAAAATAAAAAACGTAATAAACCTTCGCAGGGTTGGAATGGCGGTAGCTTGAACTAGCGGGACAGCAACAATTATCATTGTATTAAAATTTGTGTTCAAGATGTTGGTTCTTTTGTCTCAAAGATGACAATAATGTGACCGACTCAACTGATATCGAGTACTGACCGGCGTGCGTGAAGGAGTGGTAGTAGACGCGGTCGGGCCACGTGGAGTTGGGCGTGACGTGCAGCTCGGCGGGCCCCCCGACGGCGGGGGCGGCGGGGCAGTCCCAGCGCAGCGAGCGGTTGAACGCGCGGAAGGTGTCGTAGACGTCGCGGCGGGGGTCCGCGGCGGGCGGCAGGCGCGCCAGGCACAGCGGGCCCGCGGCGGTGGGGTAGAGGCGGCCGCGGCGCGTGTGGCGCGCGCCGGCCAGCACGCGCACGGCGCGCTGCTCGCGGTCGGCCAGCCGCTCCAGCCCGCCGCGCCGCTCCGCCGTCAGCACGAGCGGGTGGTACAGCGCCGCGCTGTGCGGGTCGTCGCCGCCGAACACCTGCACCCGATTGCAAGTCAATTTAAAGTTATAAATTATATTATATCGAACAAAAGGGAGTAACTAAAGGGGGTGTGGCGGTGTTTTAAAAATTCAAGGTATAGGTTTAGCAATGATTCTTTTTTATTGTATCACAGTAGTGATAACCGAGCAGTTTGTACGTTGGTCTCCCGAATTCAGAGGCCTGATTTCGAATCCTGGTACACACCAGAAATTTTCAAAAATTATGTATTATCCGAAGTTAATCAAAAGCGAAACCCATCCTCACTCGGCCGGCGTGATAGACTATAGCCTCACATTGTGAGAGGAGACTTAAGTCCAGCAGGGAGACAACAACGCCCACAACCAGCGACCGCGTCAACCGACCTTGAAGGTGTACTGCAGCCCCCTCCGCAGCTGCAGGTCGGGCGCGAGCTGCCCGTTGATGTACCAGGCGGTGGCGGGCGCGGCGCCCCCCCGCGCGGCCAGCCCGCGCGTGCCGCCCGCGGGGCCCAGCGTGGCGCGGAACACGCGCAGCGTCGGGTCGAACAGCTCGGCGCGCTCCCAGGCCGGCGGACGGGGGCGCGAGGTGCTGGGGAACGCAAACACATTGTACGGACTTCGTGAAAACTTCATTTTACTTGGTGTCCAAGTAAGACTTTCGTGTAGTAAACTCATTTCATTTATTCCTCTCACTAGGCCCGTCAAGCCTTGACATGGCACTGATGGCCTGCGGTCGAGCGGGTGTTGCGTGAGACCAGTCAGTCGCGCGGCGTGCCGGAGATGATATAAA
This sequence comes from Thymelicus acteon, assembly GCA_951805285.1. Taxonomy (NCBI): domain Eukaryota; kingdom Metazoa; phylum Arthropoda; class Insecta; order Lepidoptera; family Hesperiidae; genus Thymelicus; species Thymelicus acteon. Next base: position 122,581 of record OX638235.1, read on the forward strand.
CGCCCATAGTGTATTATTTTCTAGACCATTTATTCCCGACATATATTTTACAGAGTCACAACAGCGTAATTCACAGTACAATTTTGTAACGACATCTATTATTATTTGTACGAATGACATTTTTGTTCTATGGTATAAGTTGTGGGTAATAGTGGTTAGTGCGGTCACAATAATGTTCGTGATGTCTGGCGTGTAAGGGTGTTTTATAATAACACAAAGTTCGTACGTACCAATAGTCCTTTAATGGCGGTAGCACACAGGTAGTACTTACGAGCACACAAGAATTACACATAAACAGACAGGCCACAAGCACAACACTAAGGGAAAACAACTATATACAAAAGTAAGAAAGAAAGAAAGAAAGCAGAAGGGCTAGAGAGAAGTAACAGAAAATAAAGCACAACGTTAAGCGAGCGTGAGCGAGCGGTGTGATAGCAAGCGGCAGTAGTTTCGCGTCGGACGGCTGTGCATCGACTGACTCGGCTGACTCGCTCTCGCTTGCGGGGTGGCACGGGCGTGTCGCCGGCGCAGGAATAACGGTACCTCACATGAGGATGTTTCCACAGCGCACGGCGACCGGCGCGACCGGAACGTTATTGACGTTCCGTATTAGCGTTCCGTCATTAATTAATTTATATTGTTATTTTATATATAATGTAATGTATATATATCGATGGTGGAAAAGCATATTGTATTAACCGCCATTTAGTAAAATGACCAGGAGAGACGATTAAAGTTTTAAAAAATTCATAACTTTTGAAGTATTGAAGATATCTCTATGAAATTTAAGCGAATTAGTAGTAAAATTTATTGAAATGGATACATGTAATAAAAAATAACGTATGTCTTATATTTGTATTAATTTATGGAGTTAATACAAAATACCACAAATTCTCAGATAGGTAAAATTAGTTTATATCCAAATATTATACACAAAAAATTTCAAGCAAAGTGTTTTATATCCAAAATATAATTTAGATATTTTCAAGTAAATTGTTTTATATCCAAATAAATGTAATATTACTATCGAGTAAAATGACTTAAAAACAAATCCAATCATGACCAGAGAGAGGTAAACACTTTTATGTAACTTTTTCATATCTATGCGAACCTGTAAAAACAGTTGTACAGACATCATTTTATTCGAACAAAGAGGGCCAAGTGGCTTAACCATACACTTAAATATAATTTAAGCCACAAACTAAACTTGGGAAAACTTTAAAAAATCCTGAAAATTGTAAAAAAAATAAAAATGAAGGTAAATGTTTTACTAAAATTATATTTATCAAAATAATAGGCATACTAGGATCTAAGACTGGTCTTTCGAATCGGTTCTTTGAACTTTGTCCTGAGCCTTCTGAATCCAGCGGATGCCCGGTGTCTTCTTTGGGTCGTCAATCCACCTGGTCGGGGGGCGTCCTATGCTCCTTTTTCTGAGACGTGGGCGCCATTCGAGGACTTTTCTTCCCCAACGGTTATCGGTCTTTCGAACTATGTGGGCAGCCCATTGCCACATCAGCCAGCTAATTCTTTGAGCTATGTTGGTTACCTTTGTTCGCCTACGGATCTCCTCATTTCTAATGCGATCACGTAAGTAAATACAAAGCATAGCCCTCTCCATAGCCTACTGCGCTACTCTGAGCTTGTGCATTAGGCCAATAGTAAAACACCACGTCTCGGATCCGTATGTCATCGCTGGCAACACACACTGCTCGAACACCTTCGATTTATGGCACTGAGGTAGTGTTTTGGACGACAAGGTATGACGCAGTTTTCCGAACGCAGCCCATCCGAGTTGGATTTTACGAGTGACTTCTTTCTCGAAGTTGGACTTACCCATCTGGTTCGCTTGTCCCAGGTAAATGTATTTGTCTACAACTTCGAGAGCAGCGCCATCAACAACAACCGGTATGGGTGTGACATGGACATTCGACATGGTTTTCGTCTTGTCCATGTTAATCTTAAGACCCACCCGTTGTGAGGCGCTGTTCAAGTCCCCAAGCATTGTACCAAGTTCTTCCAGGGAACCCGCCAGGATGACTATATCATCGGCATATCGCAGGTGTGTGATGTATTCACCATTGATGTTGACGCCACGTCGTTTCAACTCCATCAACTTAAAAAACGTTTTCCAATGCAGCGGTGAACAGTTTTGGGGATATGACATCCCCTTGTCTGACACATCTCTGCAGTTGGATGGGGTTCGTTGCTGTGTCGTGTACTCTGACAGACATGGTGGCATAATGAGTACAAACACTTCAACACCTCGATATACCGGAAGTCGGTCCGGCACCGCTTCAGAGAATTTAGTACCACCCAGGTCTCGATAGAATCAAAGGCTTTCTCAAAGTCCACATAGGCAATACACAACGGCAGATTATACTCCTCAGTCTTTTGTATAATCTGCCACAGTGTGTGTATATGATCTATGGTGCTGTAGCCTTTTCGGAATCCTGCTTGTTCGTGAGGCTGGAAAACAGCTTATAAACGTGGATATGAAGTGCAATGGGCCTGTAGTTCTCCTTCTTGAAGAACAGCGTCACCACACTTCTGCCCCACGCTTCCGGGGTAGTTCCATTATTAAGACGGAATCGAACAGTTTTTGGAGCACCACTAGAAGGGGTTTACCTCCAGCTCTTAGTAGCTCGGTTGTGATTCCGTTGCCTCCCGTTGCCGTTTCCTTCCGTTGTCTTCCGGTGCCTTGTTGTTTTTAAGCTGTTTGAGAGCCTCTCTAATCTCATACAGGCTGACGTCCGGGATATCCTCTGTATAGTGTCGGGTCAGTCTAGCTCGCTTGTCGCTCTCCTCACGAGGAGGTGGAGCTTGAGAGGAGGCATACAAGCGTCCGGAGTATCTCAGATATCCAGTTTCTCTCAGAACTCCTGGTTTCGACGAAACCATGGTGCCGGACTCGGTCTTCAACCTCGTAAACTGACTTTGCCTAATAGACAGATCCCTGGCGAACACTTTGGAGCCCTGGTTTCGCTCCATCCATCCATCCATCCATCCATCAGCCCTTTGAGGTCCACTGCTGGACATAGGCCTCCCCTAATCTACGCCACTCAGACCGGTCCTGAGCCTTCTGAATCCAGCGGATACCCGCTGTCTTCTTCAGGTCGTCGGTCCACCTGGTCGGGGGGCGTCCTGTGCTCCTTTTACCGAGGCGTGGTCTCCATTCGACGACCTTTCTTCCCCAACGGTTATCGGTCCTTCGAACTATGTGGCCAGCCCATTGCCACTTCAGCCGACTAATTCTCGGAGCTATGTCGTTCACCCTCGTTCGTCTACGGATTTCATCATTTCTGATTCGATCGCGTAGAGAAATACCGAGCATAGCTCGTTCCATAGCCCGCTGGGCGACTCTAAGCTTATGCATTAGACCAATAGTGAAGCACCACGTCTCGGATCCGTATGTCATCACTGGCAATACACACTGCTCGAACACCTTCGACTTCAGGCACTGAGGTAACTTTTTGGACGACAAGATATGACGCAGTTTCCCGAACGCAGCCCATCCGAGTTGGATTCTACGAGTGACTTCTTTCTCGAAGTTGGACCACTTGTCCCAGGTAAATGTACTTGTCTACAACTTCGAGAGCAGCGCCGTCCACAACAACCGGTTCGGGTGTGACATGGACATTCGACATGATTTTCGTCTTGTCCATGTTCATCTTAAGACCCACCCGTTGCGAGGCGCTGTTCAAGGTTGGTTTCGTTCAATTGGGTTTTTTTCAGAATTTGTGTTGTGTTTTCGCAAATCACGTCGTTTTCGGAAATCTGTTCTTTGAGCCGTCGATATTCCCTCATAGAGGTTGGAGACTGCACACATAGTTCTCGACGATCCATCATAAGACCGAGAGTTTGTTCTGAGAGAACCTGAGATCTACCACTAGGGTGGGTCTTGAAATACTTCGACCCTACCTCGTGGATAGTTGTTACCATCCTGGTGTTAAGCTCGTCCACTAACGTGCACGATTCTAGGCACGCAAAGCGGTTTTGCAGCACAAGTTGAAAGTTTTCGGATCACTGGATTTGGACGGATATTGGGCGAAGCGTAGAGTTCATCAGGCGTGAAAGTTCCAGCTTCAGGCAGATATTTCATGTGCCTCTTACAAGACGGTGATCGCTTTCGGTTTTGAACCTGCTGATCACAGAGACATCATTAAATATGTGCCATTTGTCTGCCAGAATGAAGTCTATCTCGCTTTTCGTGGAACCATCAGGACTTATCCAAGTCCACTTACTTGCTTGTTGAAACTTACCGTAATCGAAAAGTCGATTTTCTTTTTAATCTTCGTTAATGCAGTTCTTAATATTTTTTCGCTGCGGCGTCGATTCATTATGCTTAAATCTATAGTTCTACATAAAAGAAAATAGTATTACTAATAAAAAGGTTTTAATGGTAAGGACGGAAAATTAAAGCAATTAATTCAACAATAAACAACACGTAACTAAACAATAACTTACCTAAAATACTTAAATAATAGCGAACCCCGAGGTTTGACAACGGCACGAAGTGCGCTCAGCCGTCCTCTCCGACACAAGAGAGGTGTCTGAAGCGCCTACGCATCAGCCTGTACTTAATATTATCGTCTGATTTACTTGCAATTTGCTTTATTTTGTATGATTTAACCACCAATTTTTGTATGCGATAAAAAATTGTAAAGTAGTTTAATGCCAAAAACAAAACTAGTACAGTCAGTTTAAATGCAGATTTTATTTGTAAAAAAAAACAAGTAAATTTGTTTTATTGTACTAAAATTGGTTCTAGAAAGAACAGCAAAATGACTCAACGCATAATGTTACCTTATTTTCTATAGGTAAAATGTATTATCTTGCAAACAATAGCATTTTAGAGTAGAGTAAAATGTATTAACTTACAATGACTAACATTTAAAATCGGAGTAAAATGTTTTAATTATGTTGATGAAGAAAAGTCAAGTTGGGTAAAATGTATCAATTACAAAAATGATAATATTATAATTTGGTAAATTGTTTTATCATTTAAATTTAGTTAAAGTCAAGCAAGGCAAAGTAGCATAACGTAAAATTTTTAGTTGAGATGTGTTTTAATGACAAAATCCACTATTTACTATGGAGTTAAAACACAAAAAAATATGAAAAACTTCAAAATCATAGGTGTATTAACGACCATAAAAGTTGTCAGATCGAGCTGAAACTAGGATCATTCGAAAGAGTTTATTCTCCCGATTCCAACGGTGTATATAACTCGATATCGCCTAAAATGGCAGTTAATACAATATGCCTTTCCACCGTCGATATGTACGGTTGTTTTTATGAGAGTCTGTGTGTGCGCGAGTGTGTGTGTGTTGGTGTGTATGTATGTTTGTGTGTATGTGTGTGTGTGTAGTATACGCCACAGTTCTATTTACAAAATTACAAACTATTCTGTTCTTATTTTAAGTCAAATCATCTTTGACGTTCCAAGATTCAACACACATCCTTTACTATATAGTTTAAACCATCCTTATTAAAGTTTCATTTGGTGGGCAAACTGAGGAGCTGACGATCCACCTGACGGTAAGTAGCTTTTTTCGCCCATGGACATCAGCGACATCGAGGGCATCACTGATGCTCACCGGGCCAAGAGAGAGAAGGAAGGAAGTGGGTCTCAGGCCCCAGCACTCACATGGTGAAGGGCACGCAGTCGCTGTCGGGCGGGTTCTGCGCGAGCGCGAGGCGCACGTCCCCGCGGTGGTACAGCCGGTGGAAGGCGGGCTCGCGGTCCGCGTCCAGCCGCCCCGCCGCCCACACCACGAACACGGGCGCCTCCAGCGGCCACTCGCGGTCCAGCGGCTCCGCTGGAATCAAACAATTATAAAACATAACATTTTTATTTATTTAAACAAGTACCTACAATTCCATGATTTACATGTCTGCCAAACTGCAAAGCAGTTTGTCGCCAGTAGTCGTCATTCCATGTGGTCGGGAAGCTAGCTGTGCTAACTGTGGGCGCAGGCGGTGTGTAGCGTGTAGTGTGCGGGGGGGGGGGGGTACTCACCGGGCGCGAGCGAGCGGCGGTAGGAGAGCACGGTGAGGCCGGCCACGCGCGACGCGCTGAACACCTGGTTGCTGTCCAGCCCGCCCAGCCGGTCGTCGCGGCACACGCCGCGCCACGCGCCCAGCACCTGCACGCACTGTGCGCGGACATTGAGTTAGTTACGTATATCTATACCACAGGGTAAACTTAACCACGCTGAAGTCGGTTTAGCAAAGGATCTGACGCCAGGCGAGGAATATCTGAGGAGCGGTTGTTAACGCAGTCCACATTCTAGCGTTTGTAGAGAAAACAGTTACTAATTACATACGTTAGTAATGACTAGATACCGGATTATATGCATTTGCATATTTGCATATTTAAGCCATCCTCAGCGGTAATTGCATATTTTACTTAAGATCTAGTTATGATGCATATTATTGTGTCAAATTGATAGTTTTAGAACTTTTTCCAGAAACTATAAGTACTAATACAGCACCAAAGTTCAAATTCTGCCCAGTCACCTCAGTGTATGTGGAGCGACCACGTATAAATATTTTTTGAATGATCGAAGACACAATCTCACTACTGTACATTTGGAACAATACGTTTGCGTTTATAAAAATATTAAAAAATCGGGCAAGTTCGTGTCTGGTCACGTGCAATGTAGGGTAACCCAGGTAGTTTTCTTTGTATGGGTTCCTTAAAATTAAGATTTAATATTGCATAATATTTTACACATTTTCGTGATATTTCAAGCATTTTTCATGCATATTTGCATGCATATAACAAGCTTTTTATGTTGCATATAATCCGGTCCCTAGTAATGACAATAATTCAGCAAAAAAATCAGTTGATATGTTAAGTGGCAGCGGTGGGATGGTGGCAGCGGTGGGATGGTGGCAGCGGTGGGATGTTGGCAGCGGTGGGATGGTGGCAGCGGGGGGATGGTGGCAGCGGTGGGATGGTGGCAGCGGTGGGATGGTGGCAGCGGTGGGACGGTGGCAGCGGGGGGATGCAGACCGGCGCCACGGCGGTGATGTTGTAGTCGGTGGCGAGCCCGCGCTGCAGCGGCGCGTCGTAGTGCGCCACGGCCACGTCCGCGCCCAGCATCTGCGAGCGCGACTCGTTGCCCGAGATGCCGAACGCCATGTACTCGTCCTCATCGATCTGCAAATATAATTGAAATCATCATATTTAATGCGTCCACTACTAATCGAAAGACCTAAGTTTTTTACTGCCTTACTCTATTTTATCGTGCGGTATTTATTTTTTATAGAAATAGATCTCGACGATTCACCTGATGGTAAGTGATTTTCATCGCACAAAGGCGGCACCAAAGGCATCACTGATGCGTTGCCGGCCAAGAAAGAGAGAAAAAAAAGAAAATTGTGTGTGCCAGACACACGACTGGAGTTTACTCCTTACGAACGATTATATAATATATATATTAGTAAATGAGGGTAGATGAACGCATTTTTTATATCACTGAAAATGTACTTGATACATTTATTTGTATTAATTATGTAATTTAACATGACGTTATCGTCAAATCTGTAACAACGCCATCTAGATTCTTGGTTGGGAAATGGGAACATAACGCGTAACGTAACAGAGAAAGTTTGATTTTACTCTCCATAAATTTTCATATCCCAGGCTTATATGTATATGAAAATCTATTTTTAAGAAGTAAACTCCAAAAAAGAAAGAACTGCCTCAAGGCCCCAGCCTCCCAACGGGCGGTACCTGTCCGGCGAGCTGGATGGTGATCTGGCTGCCGAACACCTCCCACGCCACCTGCAGGTCGCGGTGCAGCTGCTTGCAGTGCGGCAGCGATGTCCTGACAATGTAACAACACGGAGCATGTTAAGTAAACACCTGACTGTATAAATCATTGAAGTATTATTACTAGCGTATAGAACCGACGCCGCGAACACAATGCATGTCTCAATCAATTGGCGCCGATGGGTTTTCATTTGTAATGATAACAAGCCAACTCTATACATAACAGTTTTGCTATGCTGTCAAATTTTTCATGACGTCAGACGTGTGCCGTGTCCACCATATGATGTTGCTCCTTACTACGATGTAAACTGTGACTTATTACTAAGGTAATAACTACTAACACTGTGACTAAGGTAATGTCAAAGTCACGTCAAAGTGGATTTTTTTTTTATGAAAATAGCCGGCAAACGAGCTGACGATCTACCTGATGGTAAGTGGCTATCGTCGCCCATGGACATCAGCAACACCAAAGGCATCACCGATGCGTTGCCGGCCAAGAAAGAGAGAAGAAAAAGAAAGAAAGAACTGGCTCTCAAGTCCCCAGCCGGAACACGACGAGTCGTTTGGCGGCTGACTCATGCTCAAGGATAGCTACCACAGCTATCCAGGCGAACCCCATGGAGAAATAATAATAGTAATAATGGTATTAATTAATAATTAAAATAATAAATAAATAAATAAATAAAATCAATATTACTAATATAGTCCCTCGAGGGGTCCTACCATTTAGTCGCCTTTTACGACACCCATCCGGCGTGGGATTGGGGTTAGTATTCTAAGCCACCCCAATACGGCGAAAATTAGCAGGAACTAAACCGCCATTTTTAGTTGCGGAGGTATGCACGTTTTTTTTCGTAGGTATGGCAGTTCCATTAGTTTCCTTATTGAGAGGGTGTGGCTCATCCGCTCGTTTGTCAAGTATGGAGTATCGTGTGTTCCGCTGCAGTCGCTGCACATTCACTGTAGTAGTTGTAGTACTTACGTGCACAAGTATAAGTAGATCCACTCTCGTCTACGACTGTCACGTGATAGTCCAGTGTCGACCTCTACCTGGTCCCAACTACAATGACTATGATAGTAGTACAGCCACTACACTCACTGATGGTCGTGCACGGCGACGTGCGCGGGCGGCACGTTGAGCGCGTCGGGCACGAGCACGGCGGCGAGCGCGGCCTGCGCGCGCGCGTCCCACACGCACAGCCAGTCCACGTCGAACACCGTCTTGCCGCCCGGCAGCGACAGCGTCACGTCCTCGCCGTTGTACGCGCGGATCGGCTCCAGGCTGGGGATTATAACACACATAGGTATAAAAAAAAAAAAAATCTTTATTCAGTCCATCATTTACATTAAAGTTATACAGTTGATGAAGCAACCTAGTAAGCGTAATATAATTTACACTTGTGGCAGGATGCCCCTCTTCCTTAACGTTACATAATATAATAGACTGCAAGTATAACAAATATTTATGAAATGGTGTGTGTATGCGTGCGTGGGTGCGTGCGTGCGTGCGTGCGTGCGTGAGTGCGTACGTGCGTGCGTGCGTGTGCGTGTGTGTGATGTTATGTACAGTGTAAGTATAGTGTAAAGAATAAGACGTGTTATTCATACAATGTCTTTATTAGTACTCGTGATTCATTAGTATCTAACCTAACTTATATGTACTGAATGTTTGTTAGCTACATATACACACTAAAACAATTCCCGCCCGGTACAGAACACTTGCGGGCGCGCTTTGTGGTCGAGAACGCATTTGCGAAGTGAATGGGTGTCAGTGACCTGTCATTTCCCAGGTTTTGTTTAAAGTTAATACCAATCTCCAATACAGCAGATGTGATAAGCCATTGTTTTCAAGATATTTATACAAATACAGGCCCATAGTGATAATGTACATGATAATAATATGAAATGTATACAATAGTGTGTACTCACTATCCGTCTTCGTCAGGTATCTTGGAGCCGCGCGAGGAGGGCTGCGGGCCCACACCGGTCCAGAAGTATACCTCTTCTCCGCTGCCATCGTACCGGAACTCCGGGATACTGCACACACACACACAGTACACTATGTTAGTCTCATATACATATGCGGCCATCAGTAGACAGTGCTGTCTGTTACTTGGAACAGAAAACAACACCATCGGTAGTTTCTTGCTGCTTCTTCACCGCGGATCACTCACCGTAGGGATTGTTTGAAGCAATAAAGTAACTCGCCTTTCGAGCAAACGAGCTTGTGGTAGCACCATTACCTGCCACTCAAGCACATTCTTTGCTACACAATACAAGCTGTTAAGCATGTATTTCCGTCATCGCATTATTAAGTGTGATCACACTTTTCCAACATTGTGTCTATTATTCATATCCAAATTAAGTTTACACACCAAAGTATCAATAATGTAGTACATACACAAAGGTGCAGGCATCAATAAACTTGACGTTTTTGCTGGAGATCTGCGCGCCGGGGGCGGCGGCGAGGGGCGCCAGCGTGCGCGGCGCGGGCGCCTCGAACTCCTCGGGCACGTACACGTCGCCGAACGCGTTCTGCGACGCGATGTCGTACACGGCCAGCCAGCTGATCTTCGACACCTTCTTGCCGTCCGGCAGCCGCAGCCGGATCTCCTCGTTGTAGTACCGCTCTAGGATGTTTGTTCTGGAAATTGTTTCTTTTTTTTAAGTATTTTTTGATTAAGAAAAATAACAGAAGCAACTGGCTTCCAGGCCCCCAGCTGGAACATTGGTCCTTTGGCTGCCGAGTCTAAAAAGACGGTGGCAACTCTAGCCACATGGCCAAGATAATTATTGCTTTAACAATAATGTTCTGTTACTTGGCCGGCAATGTGTCGGTGATGGCTTCGGTGTTGCCGATGTCTATGGATGATAGGGATCACTATCCATTAGGTTGTCTCCTTTGTTGGCTAAATATAGTGAACAATTCGTGTTTAAACTAATAAAAATATTGTCAATAGAAAGTACAAACTCACACTTTCTCTCATTCTGTTTCACAGGAAGCAAGGCAGCATGGAAGATAACAATAAATGGTTTAATAATAATATCTCTTACAAACACAAACCGCAAAAATGTTGTCTTTAAACAGTCCTCCCCAGTTGCAATGACTTACTTGCCGTGTTGGTCGGGCACGATGAACCCCATGGGCCCCGGCCGGCCCGAGTCTCCTGCCCAGAAGAATGTGTCGTCCCCCGTCCCATCATAGTTGAAGTCTACCAGCAAAATTGTCCAGTCGTCAACCGCATAAACATCTCCGGACACCTGCAAATATACAGTTGGAATTAAATCACAATTATTGCACAGATAATAAAATCTGTAGACAGTTTTAGATTTGTCCTTTCTGGGATACATAAATATATATGTCCCGCAACCTGTACATAGATATGCCACTGATAACACTTTCTCTTTCAATAAATATATAACCAATTTCAGTAAAAATACTATATAAGAATGAAACAAACTTTTATCAATATTAGGGTAAATAGTGATGTAGCCTTTTTTCACATTTACAACATAATCCTTCATTGATTTTTACACTTCAATTACTATACTTTTCAGTCACAAGCAGGAATCAGTCACATCAGTGTTTAGGCACTTTTATCAACATAATAATAAATCAATTGTTATTTACAGTCATCAAAATACATTTAGTAACAATTTATCAACTACCCACATGCATACCAGCCTGTTTCCAAAGATGGGATTTAAAATTATATCTTTAGTTAAATTCAATAAAAAACTGATTGAATATTTTCAAAATACGATAGGTACTTAACAATTTAACATCAAAGTGTTTATATAAAACAATAAAGTTAGTTTAATTTATATCATTGTGATGACTAAAATTAATTCATTTGCAAAGGCTAATTATAAAAAAACTGGTTTGGTTTCATAAATATCGTATTCTAAAGTTGATTTCTAACAAAATACGCTGGACATACTTAAAAAATGAATGGTCAGAACTGTGTGACTCACAAGGTTAACAGAACTATTGTCTCAACTTTTGAAGTAAGTTATAAGAAAAATTAAAGTGGAAAGGGTACATTATTACCTGGTGGTGATAAGAATTAAGTTTCCCAATATATTTTCCCTTATACGGTCCTTCATCATCTTGGGAGTTGCAATCTGTAATATAAATAGAAACATTCGAACATAGCACCCGTTTGAAACAAAACTAGGGAGAGAAAGTGACATTCGAAAATTTAAAATGGATCAAGAATTACGCGCTTTACCTTGCGCGACGAGTATAAGTAGCGCAGCACATATTGTAAACATATTTTTAGTGGTGGTGATAACTATTTAATCCCTTTACACAGACACATTTGTAAAAATATTTCGTTCACTTCGCGTAGCAAGACTAGCAAGTTTCTTTCGCAAACGGACTTGACGTTTTACTTTACTTCCGGCTGCCGTCCGTCCGTGTCTGTGACGTACACAAACATTATAACTTCAAACTTGTCGATGTCGAGTCTGACGTTTCAAATCAAATTATCATTCGATTCGTCATTCGTGTTAATCGCCTACTACCCGATTCACTCTGTGTTCGTATTCGACTAACTGAGCAAGGCCGCTTACATGATTGGTGGATTTGTAACTTGAAATGAATACCAGCCAATAAGATTGAAGTACTTTCACTTTACATTAATATAAAAGCTATGAATTCCTTGAATACTTTAATGTGTTGCCACTAAACAAATAAGAAGTTTTAAACGAAAAGTTTTTAGCCGTATTGGGGCGGTTTAGAATACTAACCCTAATTCCACGCCGGATGGATGTCATAAGAGGCGACTAAATCCGGCCCGCTTGTGGTAGGACCCATCGAGTGATTATGTTGGTAATATTGATTTAAATTGTTAATTAATACCATTATTACTATTATTATTTCTCCATGGGGTTGATGGGGTTAGCCTGGATAGCTACCACCCTTGAGCATGAATCAGCCGCCAAATGACTCGTCGTGTTCCAGCTGGGGTCTTGAGAGCCAGTTCTTTCTTTCTTTTTTACATGCTTTATACCAAGGAACACAGACACTTATACATTACTAGCTTCACTTGTATATAACAGACTCCTTTGGATTGATTTTAACCCACTTCAAACGGTCAGTAGCTCGAGCACGAATATTTGCGAGAAAGTATTCGTATGGTTAACGTAAGCAATTTGTATGGCATTTTTTCAAAAGCGCCCCTATCGTACGTAAATGGTACTAAAATGCCATACAAATTTGACAAATTGCTTACGTTAACCATACGAATACTTTCTCGCAAATATTCGTGCTCGAGCTATAGATTTCATTTAAACTTCGTAGACTTATCGAGGACCGATGACAAATTCAATATTTAAAAAAAAAAGAAAGACAAACCTAAATTTTATTTCAATGCATCAAACTAAAAATTAAAAAATAAATAATAATAAAAAAACTAAAAAAATACAAAAAAATCGTAGGTTCAACAATAAGCACCTTAGCACACCTCTATTAAATGCAATGATGATATATGGCATTTAGCTCAATTTTGAACACTGTCAAAGTAATACTGCACCTTTGCTAAGACGCCTAATTTCCTAGCAGCAGCGTAACCTTTGGATTCTGAACTGTAGGCGGTCGGTGTATTCCAAGGACACATTCTGAAATGTAGGAGCCAAGATGAAAGGGCTTCTTTTGCTGGTGGTGATTAGTTGGTGGTACTTTGATATTGTAAAACTAGCATATTATTGGCCAAACTTAGGGCCTAATGGTGTATCTTGTGAAGACCAAATAATTATGTAACTCCTGAACGAACGGAAATAACATAATTGATTTCAAAGATATTTGTTGTTGTTTTTTAAACCATTTTTAAAAGGAAATTAAGTGAATGTTTCTTATTCACTCAAGTTTAAACTACTAATCGAATTTAGTTTAATTTGGCTCACAAATATTTAATATCCCGCATTAAAAATTTAAAAGACAGGGTGCTTTTTAAATCGGGGATAGAGCTGTTCCCTCAAGATAAGTAGTATAATTATAATTCGCACCCTCAGTGGAAAAAAAGCATAAGTCGTGTTACTTTGAATTTTAATTAATAATATGATCGGAAAGAGGGACAAAAGCTGCATAATTATGCTCAATTTTTTTCAAATTTTTATCATTAATTTTGACGGTTTTCTGATGTCTGACGGTACTGATATTTTATCAGTTTTTTTGCTCTCTTGTAAAATTGCAATATTCATCTTATGCCTTTTTCCATTGAGAGTACGAATTAAATATGGAAATTTTGTTTACAGGCTTAATAATGTGCTACTAGCATAAAATTTTTGTATCATTTCTTTTATTAATCACTCTTTTCTCTTCTTTAAGGAACAAATTCTAAAGTTCACGCAGACGAAGTCGCGGGTGGAAGCTAGATAATACATTAATATAAATTTTATCAATTATGTTGCTTTAGCCGGGGGACGAGTTGGCAATATCAGTTGCTAATAGCGTCCGTCCAGAGGTTTGCGCCATACATACATACATCCGGAACGGTCGAAGTATCGAAACTATCATTTTCATTGGCCCTTCTACTTGATTAAAGTAACAAACTACTTTTTAAATTAATTATACCAATTGATACAAACTAAAAATAAGTAACAAAATTAGCTTCAAAGTGCTCGCCTGTGTATCGATACTGTGCATAGAGGCAGTCGAAGCGTTTTCAGTCGGTCACATCAATATAATGTAGTTACGTTTTTACTCAGCACGCACTGACTGAATCAAATGAAGCAAAAACCGCTCGTTCAGTTTCGTTGCGATACACTTACTAATTTGACACAAATCAGTCGACAAGTACAAGTGCCCTACCCAACTTACCTCAATCCTCAATACATACTAGCGGCTGCACACCTTAATACACATTATGCTAATTTGTAGTGGCAGAGCAGAATATTTCAAGGAACACAGATCTTATTCGGACAGTCCGAACATCACTTGTCAAAGGAACAGAAGGTGCTTGAGCATGTAATGAGTTCTTCGATCGAACTGGTTCTTCGAACGAGGTGATCTATGCAGATGTTTCCCGGGACACAAAATGCCACTCATTTGGACAGGCTGGAAATCTACCTCGGCCTCATCTACCTCAGTTGGCAGACAAGGTATGTCTACATACCAAGCACCGGTAAATTCATTGATCACTAACGCAAATAATTAATTTCCAGTAACGTGACCGAATCTGCGTTAGCATACATGAATAGCGAATAGCAATGAGAGCTTGATCAATGCTGCATAATAGAGAACAAGCAT
This sequence comes from Thymelicus acteon, assembly GCA_951805285.1. Lineage (NCBI taxonomy): Eukaryota > Metazoa > Arthropoda > Insecta > Lepidoptera > Hesperiidae > Thymelicus > Thymelicus acteon. The sequence goes on from OX638235.1 coordinate 137,616, forward strand.
CTAATTACCGTAAACATCCCGTAACCTGCCAGAGCTGCCAGAGCTGCCAGAGCAGACCGATATAATTATGAGAGTCATAATAAGCTCATAAACACAATTATTATTGTATCTATTGCACGCTGAATGACCGTTGACCATAACAGGAATTTTTTGGACCTAGTATTATATTGGTTTGGATAGGAGGAATTATTATTTCCTGGACTACCTATCTCCATTCCTTTCGTACTATCCATTTCGTAGATTTTCGGAGTTATAGATTTTGGAGTCCATCAATGACTTCACCGAATAAAGACAATGATATAAATTCTGTGCAATATCAGTTACTAAATTTCTGGACCTCTCCTGGCCCACATTTTGATGGTTAATGTCACGGTGAATGTCCGTGAGTGAGCGATGTGTGTTGAGAGTGTGAACCGTCAATCTGTCACGTGCTGAGCGGCGCGTGGCGCACGTTCTAATGAGGCCTGTGTATCTGACGCGAGCTGAGCGATGGAGCTGCAGTGAAAGTTCGGCGCGAGGTGGCTGCCCGCTGGTCGCTGGTCTCTCCGCAACTGGCAGAGCAACAAAAACAAACTGGACTCTCAACGCTGGAAATCATCAACAAATAGGATAGAAGCGCAAACAGTGGTTTCTGATAGATATTCATAAGAGAATTTTTTGCCGCTTTTGTGTTAATTATTTTACCAAAAACGTAACAACATCTGCCCACGTGTGGGACTACATAAAACAAAATAGGAGCGCAGCGCAACAGTGGTTTCTGCCAGATCTCGAAATAAGACGTTTTTGTCGTTTTTGCGTTAATTGTTTTATAGACAATGTAACATCTGCCCACGGGTGGCACAAGTCGGACAGGTTTATGAGTGAACAAGAAACATCGCCCTCTGTTTTTGCACCTTACCTAATTCATTATTAATCAAAGGAATCTACTTGATTACAGAACAATTACAACTGTTATTTCACAATCAAATATACGAGAATATAGTTGCGATGTAAGTTGTTCAACATACAGTACCAAGTAGGGGTGTTGCCCATCGCTGCGACCAGTGACAGTCATGAAGATAACGCTCTCATCGTCCACTAATTACTTAGTGCTGATAGCGTTGAGCCATTCACAATACCCGCGATAGGCGCGACAGTTATCAATGTTTCCGACAAAGGGCATGACGACAGGTCGATGAATAGGTAATATTCATCTTCAATATTTGGGTATTTCTTCCATGCAGAAGGAAGCACGCAGTGACCAGAGTGGTTCCTTTAGTGACGACAACGCAGCATTAATAATATAATTTAGTCAATTATGTACTTTCTATAATTCGGAGGGGATGCAAAGCCGAGAACGAATCTCGGATTTTATAGGAAAGTATTGAAAAACTGCAGCCGTAGGTCTTAAAGCCGCAAAAATACTTAGGACATTCAGATAGATTTCTTCAAGGATCTGAACTAAAGCAGCATAATCAGAGTACGCTCTAGGTATCTTCAACTATCGAGATTGCGAGATTGCGATTTTACGAGACTCTTGAGATCCGGGCTCTGCAGTGGGATGATGTACGCAATCAAAAAAATCGATAATGCCTCATCAAACAAGCTCAGAACCGACCATTAAGGCTTGCCCAACGCGGCAGCTCTGCAGCTCTGACGTAACTTCCTTAACGAGAAGAGCACACAGCAAGAGTTGCATGTCGTATTGTTTTGTGTTTCGGTCGACGTTAGGCGCCGCACACACGTCGCAACGCTTGCAACACACTGCCACTTGCCAGTTGGCGGCCACCCGTAAGTGTTTATTTCCACTTAACATTTTATTGACACAATCGACATCAAAATATTAAAGTTACCCAACTGAGCAAATAAAGTCTTCAGGTGTATATCGAAAGGTAAGGTGGAATCGTTGTACCTAACTGTAAAGGCGTCGCCCACATGCAGCTAAGGATTTTTCTTCAGGAACCCAGTTAGATTCAATACTGCAACCGAAGGATGTTAGAAATATTATCGTTTGGGAAGACGGGTGTTAACTAATGAGGCAAGCTGGGAGAGAAATCGGTTGGTAGATAAATGGAGACCGCAGAAACTTTCTCAAATTATCCATTAGCCAACAGTGTTTGAGCAAGAGAGGTTAAATAGAATTCAATGATAGTTTTATCCTTAGAGTTTTAACACCACAAAAATTTTTCCGTGGGCCACTCTTCACCTTACACTGTAGCGACTGATTGTAGTCCCCGTGCGCCGCACCCTACGGTCCCAGTGGTAATGCGCAAGCAGCGGCGGCGCGGTACCGCTCTCCGGTCACAGGCGGGTGCTTCGGTTTGGGAATTAACGACTCACTGGCATTTAAGGCCCATTTGTTTACACAACAAGTGCTTTCCGAGCGATGTCTAAATGCGCTTTAATCGCGTACGAATTTCGCTAACACGGTTCTCTGGCTTTTGGGGGCGTAAAAATTTATACGGCTATCAATAATATGTAGAACTTTGCTTCGTGTTTGTTTGGTTTGAATGATAGAGCCGGCTACACATTGGCATTAGGAGGCTCTTTTATCTCGGTTCGACAACATTTTACAATGTAGTCTGTGGAATGGAAAAAGAAAAGAATAAAGAAGAAGAGAGAGAGAGTTAATACTTAAGTAGGTTTCAATTGAGTTTGTCATAATTTTCTTTAACTTGGCCATTTAAATGCCGAAATATTTATGATGAAATTATTAGTAATTAAGTTAGTTTTAGTAATTGAGTTACATTAACTCATTTTCCCACTTCTTGACTCAGTATCCCGCAAGCTCCGGCGTCAGACCTTTTGTCTTCATAAGGTTAATAATAATTCATTTGAAAATGGTCGTTTAAGTCGTTACCTTTTTTTATCAGAATAAATTACAGTCCTTACAGTACAAGTACTGCAGCGGTGGCGCCACCACTAACTGTAGCGCAGTTCGTCTTCATCTGCGACAAATAGGTTTGTCCGCCCGACCGGTCCGACCGGGTCATCGCGAACTTATTTAGGGCCCTCACAGAAAGATTAATAGAGACACTATTAATCTGTAATTTTTCTTTTAAATATCTTGTTAAAACTGTTGTTTTCAGTTATAGATTTAATTAGAAGTTTTCATTTTACATCACATCATTCCTAGTTTCATTTCAATAAAATAACATCTGTTTGTAAAAATTATTAAAATAATTAGCAGGTATTGTAAAAGTGTGACGTGGCAAACAATATTTCAGTTAACTAAAACATATCTAAGTTTTTAAAGATTTACGCTCTACGCATTCTGCCAATGCTACTACTGTACTACAGCTGTCCTAGTCATCTCTAGCTATAGAAAGGCTAATGTAATGGCTCCAGCTAGCAGCCAGCATCCCGTCACATCCCATCACACGCACGCAGACGCTCGCTGAAGAGTTTTGCACAACACATGCGCGCGCGCAGCAAAACTGGTCGCCACGGCGGCCGCCGGCCAGTCTCGCGCGAGATACGAAGAGCGGCGGGTGTGTCGGCCGCGAGAGTTGTGCTTTATAATTTATACGAGGATAGTGAATAAACAATCGTGATGCATGTCGGAGCGGTGCCGCTGATGCTGCTTCTCATAGGTATGCAGACGTTACAAATATTTATAGACAATATATGTATTAATTAATAGCTATATCAATAAATAATATTAGTTACTGTCTCTTTCGTTTATTTTGTGTAAAATTGTAGAATTATGAATGTGGAACAAACAACTGGAGTGAGTTTATGGAAAGTGTTGTATAATAAGTAAACAAACGTTTAGGTACATACTCCCACCGTCTTTCAATCCCCGGCAGCTTGGACATACATCATACAGATTACCTAGGCCGAGAATCAAACCCGGGAACCTTCGCTCCGCAGACTCGGTATGTCTGTTAGGCATGACTGTTGTCAAAATTATCGTAAATATGAAATCTGTTCCAGCAATATTTACCGAAGCTCATGTAATGCACATCAAGCAGAAGCTCGCAGCGCCGGCACGCGCGCGGAGCTTTTCAAGCTTTCAGGCATCATGCAAAACGAATCTAATTTCAGCAAAATTTTTCGACAGCAGTTTTACACGTTTACTTTGCGTTTGCTTTGCTGAATATTTTCCTCATTCTGAACAAACTTTGTGAAAATAGCTGAAACCGGCGCTCGCTCGTGATAAATAAAATATTTGAAACTTAAAGGATCACTTCACAAATTGAATTTACTAAAACAACTAGAATATAAAGTTGACTTTAGGAACAAAAAGACACAAATAACTGTAATACATATTTTACGGTTATTGTTTGATTCAACATTAAGAACCATTTAGATACAGCGAGCTACAGCTACAGCTACAGCTACAGCTACAGCTACAGCTACGTCCGACCTGTTAAACCACAAAGGCAGTGGCAGCGAACGGCTGCGCTTGTTTACATTCAGCAAGAGAAATGCTTTACTTGCTCGGTGAGGGAGAACTGGCGGATCATTCTCAACTGACACCATTGACATAATAATCCCGCGGGTGACATCGCGAGCAAACACACTCTATGAAAGTTAGGTTTAGTTAAAGTAATTAAATAAATAACTAAATTAATGGTATAAAGCTACCCGCACTTGGTCCGTTAAGTGTTATGACCTTAATTCCTTTCTCGTTGACACAAGAACGACATATTATAACTGAAGAGCTTCTTAAGAATGTAATATATAAAATTCTCGTGTCACGGTGTTAGAAATTGAACTCCTCCGAAACGGCTCGACCGATTGTCGTGAATCTTAGCGTGCATATCGGCTAGGGTGGAGAATCGGACAACATCTATTTTTCATCCCCCTAAATGTTAAGGGTGGTCCATCCCTAATTTTTTTTTATTTTTACGCGTGCGAAGCTGCGGGCAACAGCTAGTAATAACAAATTATCGTACATAGGGTTATATTAGCAAAAGTATTATTGATTAAAAAATAACATCCGTAACTAACAAACATAGAGGTTAAGAGTTGTTCTACTTGGATATCGATTTTAAATCTGTACAAAATAAAAGAGAAATAACTTAGATCATGTACGGTACTTGAATACAGATATAGGAAGTAGCGCATGCGTTGACCGACATTTACGAGTATACAAAAAGTAGTTAGCGACTGTTGTCGAGTTGTACGGAGCGGTCGCCGCGCACTTCTCCTTTCAACTCGGACGACATAATCAATTCGATCGTGGAAAAATAAAAGTGAATCGTTCACTGTCATTGTGCCATGCCAGCTAAGTACAATAAATAAAAGTAATGAGGCACATAATTCTACTGACATCTTTACGGAAGCAAATCTTCGTAGGCTACGTAACGAAAGCCGCGCGAAAAAAGTTTAAAAGAACACGGGCTACTACTGATTCTTGTGTAGTAAAACAGCCGCGTGCTAGAAACTTAGTCTTCACATTACGTTGTTCAATACATTCACATCATTAATTGTTCCTGCAGTGTGTTTATGAGCACTAGGAAGCTCTCGGACACGAGTATCTCTTTCGAATTAGATCGAAAAATATAACCGAAAATATTTCACTAAAATTGTATAAATAAACCTTTCATTCAATTTTATTTGGGCTACCTAAAATAAAAGGGGGTCTTAAGTTATTACTGAGGAAATATTCTAGTACGAGAAACTAAACATCCAACAGTTAAAACTTATTTAACAGAAACTTCGGATCAGATGATTAGCAATTTAGTTTGTACGGTTGTATATTATACAGTATAATCGTGATGTCATTTGTTTGTATCGATATCGACGCTAAGAACAGTGACATATACAAGTGTGTGAGCATTCAGTTGTTTATTTATTTAAATCGCAAATTGTCGCTACGGTCATTCGTTGTCGACAATAGCTTTTGTAGTCCCAAGGCTTCCACCGGCTTTCCCTCGGCGTGAGCTTTATGCTCTAGCTTGTTTGAGACGCAATATTTGAAAAGATATTGAACATTAGAATACTTTAAGGTATTTGGCAATCGACGGGCGGCCGTCTGAATAATTAATAGTTTCAAAGTGCGCTGCAATCTACAGGCCTCGCGTTTTATGTTACGCCTCAAGGCTTGTGGGTCGCGGACTGTTACTGCGAATCAACCAACTCTTTGAAACCGATTAAGGGCACTGTTACTTAGTTTGCTGCACTGAATATTCCCAGGATTTACGGATTAGAATACTAAAGTTGTTTATTAACTGTTTAGAACCAAAACAATATCAAGTTTCTATCTTGCCAGACCACGCTTCAAATTCTGTTATAAATGTTTGGGCGGAAATAATGATCAGATTCTATTCCTTACTAGTTTGTTGACTAAGGACGAGATCACGAGAATCAACCAGATATGTACGCTGTATGATGTGCGGAAAAATCCACTAATCCTCGCACCACACAGCTACACGCCGTGGAAAATTCTATTGGTGGTAGATTTTTTCTATCCCGCTCACGCTCACAGCCGGGCTACCCACATCTCTGGATGCTCAGCCAATACCTTAACAAATAGTCACCCCAAGTGCAGAAGGGTCCCCAGTCACTACTGGTGACCGGCTGGTCTCCTACACGAGAGCTATCCGCTCGTCGAACACATTATAACAAACGATATAGACACTACAATGCATAACAATGAAATGCTGTTCTTGGATTTGTCTTTTTGTTCGTCATAATTAAGACAATGAAGACTTTAAGCAATTATCCTCTTATTATGTTGTGAGATTTTTCACATAATGTATACGATTGTTCTTTAATACGTCATATCACGAGGTACATGTTAACTGACAGGGCAATACATCCTAAGTAACGGCTGTGACACTCGCTCCGTGCTAAGCAACAAACTTCTTAATGTAGTGCTGGAATGTGGAAATATCGGAATTCGGACCTCACCGCTGACACCGTATTTCATTCGTATACCTGCCTTCTTATAAACTCCAATAAAGGAATCGTGGTATTTAATTATATGGATTCAACTTGTATATCACTGTCAGTGACATTTCCGTAATCCGGTTAGTGAGTGTGTGAGTGTGTGTGTGAGAAGTCAGGGTCCCTGGTTCTATTCCAAGGTAGTGATAATAAGTTTTTAGGACATTGCATTAATACGTGCCATAACACGTGTTTGTACGAGAGAAATGCCTTAGTTGCTAAGGCAATGGTCCCCAACAAACAGAGTTCTTACAAGTACTTCTTGGTGGCTACTTCAAATGCTATTGTAACTTTCCCCCCGAGTATTTTCTAAAATATTTGTCCCAGGTAGAAACGTAATTAATTCCATGTTATGTACTCGTACGAGTATATTAGGTAATAGTAATTACTAACACGTAAATGGTATGATGTCCAGCATGAGACCGCGGGAGAATCCCTCTCACATAAACAAAATAAACGAAGTAGGTAGTCTGCGACCAAAACAAAAAGCACAATTCGGCGGAATGTTGGCGCCGGTGGCAGACGGTGGTCGGCGGTGGTCGGCGGTGGTCGGCGGTAGTCGAGGCACCCACCAGCGACAAGCGACTAGCGAATATCTTTGGTCAAAATTTAGAGCACTCATAACTTCGGTATTATGTTAGAAAGATCAAATTTCCAAAATGTAAAGTGGTTAGCAAATTCATTGATTAAACTAAGATTAATTGGTCTGGCTTCCATACTTTAGATTATATGACAGATTAAAGAATTCAAGATAATATAAACATACATTATAAAATGAATAGGAGTGTTTTTGTCTGTGTTTGTCTGAGTGAAGTGTAGGCAGATATTCCATCCTCTATACATATATTTTGCAATATATGGCGGCATTTGCTCACATTTTTCTTTCTTGGATGGAAGAGATATAGAATACAGAGCATTTCAACTTAATGTCTTTTAGAAGTACCTACTGTACACAAATAGATTGAAAATCATTTCGTCAATTAAAAGAATAGCCTCGAAGTTAAAAAGAGAGAATCTTACCCTCGTACAACTGTAACCAATATAAAGAGGTTGTCACACCTTAAGTAGTAGAGCAGAGCCAAGTCGCCCGGAGAGTATCACTTAGACCACAATGTTCCATTTGCATAAGAAGAGGTTTTATTGTCGCTTATCAGGTTAACATTTAGATTGGTCCCGTGCAGCCCGATACAATACAACAGGTTAGGTAATACATATTCACATGGCGTCTTCGCGAGACACCTTTTAAATCACATAAAAGTGATAATGTATTATAGGAGCTTTATTAATGGCGCCAGTCTCTAAAGTACAGAATTTACTTTATTTGTTTTGGAATTTTACCGTAGCAGCTGGAAACATTATCATATAACTACAATTATACATAACACATTGGTTTGTATCAAGTGCGGATGAGATGTTGTTGTAAACATCGTTTTGTTTCGTCAATAAATAGTTAAATTCAGTAGTCATCATTTCAGTAATCAGTCGTTGATAATGATCTTGTTTCGGTTAATTGTTTTTGAAGTTATACTTCTTTAGGCGCGTTATGAAATAAATGGAAAAAATGATGAGAGTGAAATTTTAAAATTTGTAACACGGACGGTGACACGAAAACGACGGTCACGAAAAACGTCACGCGCGTTTTTAAAAACGCTCCTTTTGAAAAAATAATTATTATTTAAATTATAAATTGAATCATGAAAGTGAAAAGTGAAAGACATTCTTTCGTTGCTGTAACAACCGACGCAGGAGCATAATTATGTACTCGTACGAGAGCGTCATTTTCTCGCAAAACTTCTCTCTGACGTCATCCGATTCCCAGCGGAGTGGCTCGAATGAAACGTTACGATTGTTACGAGAGCCACTCGCGCTGTGAAATATGAGATTTGATTGATCATACAAAATGTTATTTTCACAGTAAATTATCCATGCGCGGAAAATACTCGATAGAAACATGTATATCTTTGTGAAATTTCTGTGAGTGCCGTAGTATTCACTCATCTGGAAATTCATACTCATCTTACTACAGAAGTAGCTTTTCATCGAGAGAACAATACTTGCTGCTATACGTGCTAATTGTGGTGTGAAGCAAGGGCCTCCAACAACATATTATTATTCTGACTCCAAGGTTGGCTCTCTCTTAATGTCAATATTTCGGAATATCTCTCTAATCTAATGAGACTCTTCACCTATTTTAAGATTTTGATGCCATAGATTTGACGAGTCATGGCGATTTGCTAGTGTAGTGTTGGTTTAGATTTATTCCACGTAGATGTCGAAATATAGAGGGGTATTGCCCAACCGTAGTACGAGTTCACTGAGATAATCTAAGCAGAATCTCGTTGCAAGTGCAGCGCCGCTTACCGCCGGGCACCACCGGTTCACCTCGGCCGAGGAGCTTGCGATATGCTAAACGCTCGAACTTGTACTTGTACAAGTGGCGTCGTTGTGAAGTTTCTCTCAGCAGCAATAACAATATTGCGGAATTTGCTCTTCATGAATTTCGATAAGGCCTTCGCACGAGTGTAGAAGTTTGTAAGCCGAAGCCGAATCCTCTCACTCGTAAAAAATACTTTATTGAGACTAAGTATCAACAGTCGACTTCTACAACATACTTTTTTTAGCTTATTTACTTAACTTTGATATGTATCAGATGTTCGTGTTGTTATATACGTACCTATTTGTTTACAAAATCAATAGTTACAGTTATGCAAGCTTGTCTCTTCTCTCTTCCCAGTATTCTCTTCTTATCGTGCTTATCTAAAGGTATGGGCACTGGGCAGGTATAGCAGCCGGACGATATTTAATAATAAATAAATAATTAATAAACGCTTACACATTCATACCACCGCATTAGGTTTTTACCTGTGTCGCTGGTGGCATGGACGACACATATAACACATAACAATAACACCCTGCACCCGAGTACAAATATTTATCTGTTACATAAATATCTGCCCCAGCCGGGAATCGAACCCGGGACACATCGCTTCGCAGGCAGGGTCGCTACCAACTAGGCTACAGGGTCGCCAATTTAATGAATTCTTTATACCTAGTAATCTTAAACCAGAATAAACATGAACACACGTATGTGTGCGTACACAATTCAGGAGGCATTGTGTTTGTTACACGAAAGTCGTGGCGCACACACACGCACTCACAGCCCCATACTAGGATTCCCTGTGTCGTGGCCGTCGTGGGACCCGTGGGCGCTAGGGACAACACATAAACACAACAAATCTTCGCAGATTTAATTGTTTTATATCAAAAACGTCACTTCGTTTCGAGGAACAGTTCCACATCATTCTTAAGCAAAATTCGTAATAGTACTACTCAGATCATACTCTGAATATTTTCCATAATCGGTAAGTCGTCTGTGAAAGTGGAAAATGGCGGAACACACGAAGTGAGTCGCGGTCGGTAATGGAAGACGATGGCACTTCTCACGGAATTTTCCGTTACCCAATTTGATCGGAACAGCACCAGAACAGTCATTCGGAACTCGACCTTCCATATCGGTTTACACTGAAATTAATTACGCACAAATGAAGCACGCACCTCTGTAATTTAATATAATTATCATTATATTTCTATGGCATGGTTTTCCATCTTTTCTGTCTGTATATTTCGGTAGCTCCCACACTACACATCTTTATCTTATTTTATTAATTACTGACGACCCTGTAGCCTAGTTGGTAGCGACCCTGCCTGCGAAGCGAGAGGTCCCGGGTTCGATTCCCGGCCGGGGCAGATATTTATGTGACAGATAAATATTTGTACTCGGGTCATGGGTGTTATTGTGATGTGTGTTATATATTGTGTCGTCCATGCCACCCGCGACACAGGTGAAAACCTACTGCGGGGGTATGAAGTGTGTTAGCGTTTATTTATTACGAGTAACCGCCCTCGCTTTGCTTCGGTTTTATTTTTTTACACCTTGGGTTACATTATTGGAGTTTTATTAAGGGTCCCTAATTTTTTTGAAAATATAATATAGCCTATGTTACTCGGGGATAGTGTAGCTTCCCAACAGTGAAAGAATTTTTGAAATCGGTTCAGTAGTTTCGGAGCCTATTCAATGCAAACAAAAAATCAAATCTTTCCTCTTTATATATTAGTATAGATTAAAAAAAAAAATTAGGTAAAGTTGAACTTATGACAGACCTACTACTACTATCACTACACGCACAGTAAACCTTGTGAACTATCTTAAGGTAGTTATTAGTATAGTAAATAAAAACATAGTTGTAGTGTAATATGACATTTGTATGTTAATTTTTCATTTGGCAAATATTCACCTACACGACAACATGCATCTAAAAGTCAATAAGCAGAATTTACATTTTCGACATCATTATTATATTACAAAATGTTTAATAAATGTACATTTGAATATTTTCTCTAGAAGGAAAATATTACAATTTATCAAAGTTTAAAATGATGTCATGAATAATGTAGTTCCAGCAAAAAGTTGAATACCTCGCATTAGTCCGGCCCAGCGCTGCAGTGCTCGAGGATTCATGGTGTGATTGAGAAATATGATTGAGTTTTATTCAAATCTTACCTCGTTCACGTTTCATCGGGAAGCGGCCGGGGCGGCGGGGCGGCGCGGCGTTCCGATGTTCTCGCTGCATTTAAACATAATGTTATTGGATCGTGCTTCGTTCGTTTCACTTATTAAAAGTGGGACTCCTAAATTTAGTTTCGATATGCACGGATTTATCTTTGTTTCAATCTGTCTGACGAAATATATGTATAGTCAGCAATAGGAAATAACTTGCTATGAGCTTGGTTTTATAATGTTGAAAAAATTATATGATTATTAAAAGTAATAAGACATTGTAAATGTAATCATGAAAAAATTAAGTCATTTAATTTTCTTCACCTCAATCCCAAAGTTTTAAGTCGTTATATTCTTTGAAGTCCACATTTTTCGCCCGTTAAGTAAATCTGAGGCGCGCTGTTTTTGCTTTAAAACTGATGTATTTTTCTCTAAAAATCCGTGAAACTCTGTAGCTTTGAAAGTTTCGGAACGATTTTAGTGAACGTAACTCATCAAATCAGAACAGGGTTGGTTGCAGGATGGTTCATGCGGGGTGCTGTATTGTAAGATGCTTCATGTATTGAGTTTAGGCCAAATTTTCAAGTGACTGGTACGCACTGCTGAATAATTGATGATGCAAAGTGTGAGGACACATCTCATAGGAGTCGTTGGGCTGCACCACCAAGCGTTATCCCAACCAGAAACCTGTCAGTAACGTCACAGCAGGGTTTTCAGTTATCCGGCCAACCACCGTTGATAACCATCAACCTCCGTCTAAAAACCGCAATTTCGGATGACCAGTTGATTTATCATGAACAAACAACTACTCGCAGCTTTGCTTGCTTGGATTTGAAACTTGAGATGTTTGTTTCCTTAATTTAAGAGGCTAGATGTTGCATCATCCACCACGTACTAAAGACTTTATTTTCCTAATTCAACAGAATTTCCCAAAATTTCCTTGCCGAGGCAAAAGCTAGCAAAGTAAGGAGGCTATCTGAATTTTAGTATTCTAGCATTGTTGGTGGTTTCAGCTCTGGCTAAAAGGCCTTCCTCTTTATACTAGCACTAGTGATGTGTGTGGGGCGGCAGCGAGAACATCACAAGGCCTATCGCCACACCGCAGCACCGCCACGCTCCGCGGCGCGCTCGCAGCTCGCTCTTTCTTTCCCAACTCATTATTTTCCCAACGCGCCACAAAAACTGGCATGACGCGACACTTTCAGTTTCATTACGTTATTTATTAACAAGACGCTGCGTCGTCCTCTAACGAGGTGTCGCTTGCTGCTCGATGTGCGCCGCACTGCCGCACTGCCGCACTGCCGCACTGCCGCACTGCCGCGCATGCTGCTGCGCCTGCTGCATCTGCTGTTCACTGGCTGATGGGAACTTGGCGACACATTTTATAATATATCGAATATTTAGAAAGGCGTAGGTTGTAGCACCTGTAGTAAGTTATCGACGTAATATTAGTGTTTTGTTTTTGTAGTTAATATGTATGTTATTGTTATCTGTGTATCTCTTAGATATTTGTCTTTGTTAGTATGTTTGTCAAAAATTTACTTTAGGTGGTACTTGACCATATGATATAAGATATGCATAAAACCAGTAGATAACGTTATTTACCGGAAGCACGTCAGCTAAACAGAGCTGGCTGTTCTATTAAACTACATTTAGTTCCATACCTTTCTCGACATTAGACAAGATACTCAAAAATGTCGGCTAATTTTGCGAATTATCCTAAAACATTATGCCGAGATTTAGCGAGACAATGGATGGATACAGTCGGGTACCGCAGAACAATGCGGTGCAGCGGCGGCCGCGGCGCGGGGTACAGTCGGCGACACACTTGCTCAGTGGTCGCGGTGCCGCGGTGGCGCCGTTAGCGACGTGGTGGCCGGCAGCCAGCCGGACGGTAACTGTATCCAAATGTAAAGCCGCCTGTACATGTTGGCCGAGCCTGAACCGAGCGGCAAGTGCGTAATGTAGATGTGGATGGCGTTTGCCGAGTGAAGGCGAGCACCTTTGATTTGTACACAAAAACCGACGGCTCCGAAGTGAGATGATGGTGAGCGATCCCAAGCGCCGGCTAGTCATCGCAAGCGACCTCTACACGTTGGCGCATTCACTCGGTAAGCACTGACCAACATGTATAAGCGGCTTTATACGTTCCGGTCGATATCCTCCTGACGTGACTACTGCGGCATATAGCAGCTAGGAAATTCAATCAGTTAGGAACTAAGCCTACGCTTAGCCTGTTAAATAAGTTAATGGCTGAAGTTTTCGTATTCATAACAATTTTTCCAGTAACAACAAACTACGCAACAACTAAGATATTTTAAGAACTTAAATTCTGGTTCCGTTTGACCTCGACCAAGTTGACAGTATCACATTTTATCATGAGATCAATGTATGCAACACACATCGCTGTGCCAAAATACTATTGGCTCCTTTGGAAGTTGCTCGGAGAGAGCTACGGGCTTGAAGACGATATATACGAGAGTTTCTGGTGAACGGCGGCAATAGATCATCAGCAGTTAAAAACTAAATTGATATAACCAAGTAATTATGTAGATGTGAAAGTAGAAGGAAATGTATTTACGCCATAACGCATAAACTGTTGAGGGACGTGTAACTATTTTGGTATGTAATGAAGGATCTGATTGTAGCCTAGTGTGCCTGTTGCCTAATAAGATCAAACTTTAAAGCAGTGATGAAAAGTAATCATCATATTAATTTCTTTCTTTTTCTTCTCTTTTCTTGGCCGCGACGCATAAGTGATTTCGACAAAAAATGCAAGAGTCTGGGATACCAGCTGATGGAAATGACGTCAATAGACATCACCTGAAGTGTGAAGCGGGAGGGGAGGTGGGGGGGAGCGGCATTCCGCGCACTCACTGGGTCAGATGACAACGGTACCTGCACCGGTCCGACACACACACACACACACGCACACATACAGCGTCATCCGTATCTACATACACTACACGACACGCGGTCTTTATAAACAATCATAAGCTGAGCAGATCGGATTTCAAGGATTGTCCTTGTGTTTAATTATGTTTGTACTTCATTAAATTTACTCGAACAACTAAATTGTGCTGTATAATACTGTGCGCGCGCGCGACTCAATCTCTCTCACTGCAGGGTCGACTGTGACCGTTATATTAATAGCGTAAGACAATGACATGTTAAAATTATTTTATAATCGAATTTAAAAGTAGGTTACTTAAGTTATTACTTACGTTGACGCTACTAGTGATCCGCTGTAAAGCGAAGGTGTTGATCATTTCTGAAGTTTCACCCCCAGTTACTTTCTGCTCCTGTACTAATAATAAAAAACTTGAGAGGTGTCAAGGGACACCCGGATGGAACGAAGTTCCTTGCAGTCAGTGCAGGATAGCAAAAACATGCAAGCGAGTGTGCCAAAACAAATATGGGGTATTAAATTTCTCATCGGCTTTGTTCACCTAGTAGTAATTGCTACTTTTCTCATCGGCTTTGTTCACCTGGTAGCAATTGCTACTAGGTGAACAAAGATTTGTTTTGGCACACTCGCTTGCATGTTTTTGCTATCCTAGTACTGACTGCAAGAAACGAAAATATCTGGCTTGCTTTCTATGTAAAAAAAACTACGACGGCAAAAAGTGTCGTTAAAACTTTTCGTTACAAAATTTTCCGCCTAGCCTCCTTTCGCAACGCGCGATAAGGAACTTCGTTCCAATGACAGATGGTGTATGACCATTCCTTATTACACTACCAGTTTCCGCCCTTGGCTTCACCGGAGGATGAGTGTTTTCACAAACCAAATCACTGAAATATAAACAGGGGAACATGCGAGCACAACCGGGATATGGAGTGTGTATATGTGCCAAGTTTCATGTTAACCCGCACAACAGTTAGCGCGTCATAATAGATAAACATCTAGATCTTTCCAAATTTTGACATTTAAACAAGTTAATAGTAAAAAAAATCGAAATATGGGTTTTATAGTGTCAATGTAGATACTAAAGTAAAAAAATTGGACTGTGCTGTTAACCAAGAAGGAACTCCCTCAGCTTCAGTCAAACCTGGGTGTATCAGGTCTAGCGTCTCACTAAAATCACTGATCACTGATAATTTTTAGTTTACTCCGTTGTTTTATGTTTTAAGTTATATGTTGTTGAAATGTAACAATTAAACAATGGTACCTATATTCGTGTTAAATTTGCATGCAGTGTTTACCTGTGATTGGTTGTGCATTTAGTTCTTTATACTGTTCCATGTAACTACTTTAAGTTTATATAATGTAACAATCGTCGGTAGACCAAATAAATAAATAAATAAAATATATTGTCATCAGAACTAAAACAATGTGTAATATTTGTAATATTACCGGAAGTCGGTCTTATTAGGCTTGCAAGATTTGATCCAAACAGGGCAAAAAATATGAGTAGAATTATCTAATAAATACAATATTTAAATAGTATTGTTTGATGTCTCGATCATCAGTCGTCGTCAGAGATTTCCAGTTAGCATCAACAACACCTCAGATACGACTCGTGGTTCTGGACAGTTTAAAGATGTCCGGATCAGTGAAACACCACCTGGTATGTTTCAGATACATTCCGAGCACATAATTGTAGAAACATCATAAAATTCCGTCCCTCTCACCGCGGGCGCGCGGCCGCGCGGGCGCGCAGGTTAAGCGGAATCCGTTTCAAAGGCGCATTCCGCCGGGAAGGTCGCCGGAACTTTGGGGTTCGGCAACTTGCTGAAAGTGTTCCTGAATAAATGAATACAATACACTTTACTGCTCCGAGAATACCCTTTGTATCGCACCGCGGCCGCCCGGCATCTCCGAGGTACTCCGGGTGTACGAAACTTCAATTGGGAAATGTACGTATAGTATTCGTTGAAGGGTCCACTGAAGACTAATTGCTAATTTATACCATTATTACTATTATTTCTCCATGTGGTTCGCCTGGATAGCTACTACCCTTGAGCATGAGTCAGCCGCCAAACGACTCGTCGTGTTCCGGCTGGGGTTTGAGAGCCAGTTCTTTTTTTCTTTTTCTTCTCTCTTCCTTGGCCGGCAACGCATCGGTGATGCCTGCCTACGAAGCGAGGGGTATCGGGTTTGATTCCCGGCCGAGGAAAATATTCATGTAAGAGATAAATGTTTGTACTCGGGTCATGGGTGTTATTGTGATGTGTTATATGTGTCGTCCATGCCACCCACGACAGAGGTAATAACATACTGCGGGGGTATGAGTGTGTAAGCGTTTATTATTGATCTGTGTATATGGTGAGGTGATTATGTATTCCTTATGTATTCCTGTACTTGTTATAATAAATTATTATTACGAGTTGTCGTTAGCTGGCGACAACATGCACACGTGTCACACATAATATTATAAACGTGTTACACAAATTAATTATTGCGATGTTAAATTAATTACTTCGCTTGAATTAATGTCCATAGTTTTTACCAGCGATCCACTTTTCATTAATATTGGACGAACTGATTGTGTTTTGTCCCATTTCTTGTGATATTTCGGGACGAAGCCACTTTGATTCTACATTAGTTTATTCTTAGTAAGTTGATTCAATAGGCTATGTGTTACATTTCAAAATGTGTTAGTCATCATAACTAAACTAGCGTTTCTCACTCCTGCAAATGAGGCATTCGATCACCGCGCTTGTATATTTATCAATCAAAATATTAGGGCCTTGGATCTCTGCTTACAATTGAAGTTGCAGTAAACGATCACATTTCGATCAGGATAAGTTACGAGCGCTCGATAGGTACTTGCTGCTGTGAGAGAAACCAGTCGATGATTAAGTTACCCGATTATTCAAATAAGATTTCTTTCTAATGACCGTGTGGCGCAATGGTTACCGGATCGCCGCACCAAGGGTCCTGGGTTTGATTCCCAGTGAGGCGAAAATTTGAATGATGAGTTTGAATTTCTGTTCTCGGTCTGGGTGTGAAGGTCCTTGTCTAGTGTGTTATCCATGGCGCCCACAACACAGGGAATCCTAGTGTGGGGCTATGAGTGTGAAGCGTTATTTATTTATTTATTTCTCCCACCACAAGTTTGTCGCGCGGTAACAGGAGTGGTTATTAATGATATAATAACAATTGTCTGTTGATGGCTATCGCTCTCTCTTTCTATTTTGACAAGGCGACACATCCACAATGGCAGAGCTTCGTGCCCTCAGAGTATATTATGTATAAGCTATGTATGCTCTAAGCTCGTGCCATTAGTAGGTGTTGCGTAATTGTATTACACACAACGTATGGTTTTTGTCTCATTACAGCCGCGCGTTGCTTCACAAAAACCGTTTTTTACTGGAATAACAAAGGATTTGTGATGCGTGACAACTTGCAACTAAATGCATTTTAATCGCAAATTAACTTTGTCTCGGTCACTGGTTTGAAATCCAATCTCCCTCGTGGTAGCTTCGGTTCTTTTATACGCCGGTAAAACTTTAAGTTAAAGTAGAAATTATTCATCAATGAAAGGAAACGGTTCAATGCTTGAGAGCTCATAATATTCTCATAAGCGTAAAGTCTGCAATCGCTTCACCTTGATTCAAAGAAGAACCGAGCTCAGTATTGGAACAGTATGGTTTTAGCTCAACAAAGAATGCTCTTTCTCATCTGCGTGTGATAAGAGCGTGACATAATAACAGTGCCAGTGTAACGTGCGACCCGACGTGTTACATCACGTGTTGTCACGTCACGTCTCGTCGGGATGTGTTGCGCGGTATTGTGAGGACGTTCCCAGGCGCTGGCGGCGGTGCAGCGGTGGTTGGGACACCGCGGCGTGGGATCCGCTTCTTGCGTCTTTGTTCTACAGCTGGGGCAAACATCTACATAATATGATTAACATTACCATTACATTAGATAATAACCAGACACAGATTAAACCAGTAAACCTAGAAGAAGGGGGTAAAAGTTTATATCAGAGATACTATTTCCAATGAAGTTGCGGGAATGAAAGAAGACTCAAAAGTTTTATTCCAAAGTTAAAATCGTTTCTTTTAAAATGGGACACAAGCAGATGAATTAAAAACATGGTTTCTTTTATTAAGATTATGTCGCAGTTAGATTGCAGATTACTATAATTTAAATTAACAAATCAATATTTGAATTGTTACAACGTAACATTAAATATTTAAACTTTTTTGTATCCAGTGTACAGAACCCGTCTTTCGGAACCATCGGGCGATCTTCGGTGTCGGTCGGCGCTATATTGTATCAGTTATTCGAATCGCATTGAAACAAAACAACTAAATCAATACAAAATCAATTAGAATTTGGTCTTCCTCGCTCATCGCAGTTGTTAGAAGATACCTTTTAAAGCTAAACCAGGCGCGGAACGGTTACTGCATCTCGTAACTCCACTCTCAAATCACGTAATGCTTATTATTTCAATATCTCTAATGGACCGGTCAATTATGTTTCATACCAATATAAATATAGATGTGAGCCTGATATACTAATAATGTAAAAGTATTTTATAAATGGCGATGTCTCGGGGCCACTATGTATTCCTCCGGCGGCTAACGAGCGAACTTCTCGCCGCCCGCGCCGCGAACCAGCCTCCAGATAAACTGAGGCTGTGCTTCAACTTTGTTCATATGAATTTTTGTCAAACATCTAAGTATCTTACTACTTGGACTTGGTCTACTTCATGGAATATAGAGGCAAGGAGAGCCATCTCATATGGAGGAAAGTTGAAAAAGTATCCAGCTGTTTACTGAAAATAGAGTATATAATTATAGTTCCAGTATCTACAACAAAAGCGCTGGCATCGGGAAACTACATATTTAACTACATATTTATAAATTTTTCTATTAAATATATATTTAAAAATGTTCACAGCTAGAATAGTTAGTAAAATGCCAGTATACAAAACTTCAATTATTTACGTAGTCTAAAATGTTTTAGTAAATATAACCAAAATACTGCTGTAAGAAAATGTTTCTTTAAAATTGATCCTAGGCTATGGCAGCGCCACCCTTATTGGACGCGTTCATAACAGAGATCTCCTTACCTCTACACTCCATATTCTACTTGGTTATAGTTTGAGACTCCGCTCCGTAGTCATTCAAAAGTTTTTCTTTGGCAGCGAGTTTGTAGATCAAGTTCGAATTATGAATATTAACAACAACATAAACTATTACCCGAATAAACAATTCATTCTGAAAAATTTGGTGTTCAATTTAAGGCCGCCCGCACTTTGGACACGTTTTCGTACGAATTTTACTCGTAAGTACACGTACGAACACGCACGAACGATCCCGACATTCCAAGTACTACGGGAGCGCGCAGACTGGGCGCGAGTTAGTTGTGCGTATACGGACGTGTACATCCGACGTCCGAAAACAATCCGAACATGTTGGGATTTTGAAACGCATTCGTACGTCGAAACTTAAAAAATGGATTTAGAAAAATTCATTAACTTGGTTTACGGACATAAATGTTTGTGGAACCACAGTGATTCATTCATAGTGATGAAATTCACCAAAATCGTGTCTTTTTAAATATGTTTCACGCACCCATTCGGTTCTACGATAGCGACGACGCCACCGCAGTCTCCGAGTTATAAGAGAATTATCGTAAAGATACAGATTATTCATCGTACTTCAACCAAAGAAGACTTCACAAATGCCATGTCACTAGAACACTAACTATTTTACGAAGAAAACCGTATTCAGTGTGCGCTCTCAATTCGTACGACCACGATCGCACGTATACGTACGATATGAATTCGTGTCCAAAGCGCGCGCGGCCTAACGCTGACACATTTTGTAAGAGTGAGTGTTCCTGTTCTAAGATTCTCAGTGCCCGCCCTTGACTTGTGTTGGATACAATGTCACAAATATTTATATCCCATGGACAAAACATTTACCTATTTATAAATTACTCGGATTGTGGAGTGACACACTTCCTAACTCCTACAAGCTATGACTTATATCCGTAGCTTGGCCGCTCTGGCTACGCTAACACTTGGCAGTAACTTTCAAATGAAAGTTTAACATCTTCCAATACTTAACCGACTGAAAATGAGAAATACGAAACAGAAGTGCGGTAATTATTGCCGAGAGACCTTAGAAACATATGAGCACCAACGCTATCGGTTACACTCCTCCCCCTCCCCCCGACGTGACCCTCTTCAATTTACAGATTGACCCCAGTAATGTCTGTGAAATTATTGTGACATTTCGTCTCCGCTTTCTAACACTAATAATGATGGACGGACGGACGGACGGACAGTAAACACCGTTCTGTACTTTAAGTTATCATTATGTATCTCTTTAATGAGGTGCCAAGTCAACACCTAAACTTTAAATGTAGCCGTCGGGCGTAATTTGGTGTAAATATTGATTATTAAATTCCAGCTTCAGGAATCAAAATACCTGTCGAAACATGGCCGACAGCCGACTATCTCATTGAGATGGCGTTTTCAATTGAAATAAGGCTTGCGCTTAAAGTAGCCAGTAATTAGATAAGATGATGTTAACTGTGATCACTTACAAAATCCATTTATATTTTTCGTATAATTATTTAGATGACCGCAAAACCCAGATACTCTAATACCCAGCGAAGCTGTATAAAACTGTTTTCCGATAGACACGTCCATTTATATTTCAAACGAATATTCTTTCGCAAGTCTCAGTATTCTTGAGTTGTGTATGTATTGTAAAACACAAAGGTGCCCCTGCACTGAGTTTGCTAGTTAAGTAACTGATATGGTTACTTCTAGAAATCAATTATAGCGATTCAGTTGTGTCCCAGTGTGTTAGTCTCCCTATATTGTGTCTCCCGATAGACTTCGCGTGTGACGCAGGTGTGTGTTGTACGTTGCGGATCCTAAAATAACTATTACGCTCTTCAACTCAGGACCATTGAAGTATTATTACTAGCGTATAGAATAGACACCGTGAACACAATGTATGTTCCAATGAATTGGTGCCGCGCGGCTTCAATGTTCAATGGATTCGTTCGATTTTGAAAGGAGAGCAGGGGCTCAATTTTGAAAATAGAACCTCCCGGCGGGGACACACATTTTGTTTGAGATGTCTTCTCTATGTATTATACCTTAATGGGTCCAACAGACAATACGCGTCCCGCAGCGCTACACCCAGAACTATTAATTAGCGGCATCAATATTAACACTTATAAATTGTGTCCGTCGATATCGCGGGGTCTGGTTCCACAACACACGCAGTTCGAGTCATCTGTAACCTGATATTGTAGTATTATAATCTTTCATTATTTCGTGTTTGGTGAACACCTGGCAATGTGCGTTACGTTCAATGTGCTTTTAATATTAATAGCTCTTTTTTGTTTGAAAATGTAAAATATTGTATTTAATTTTATAAATAAATACATGTCACGAAGCCGCTTCACTAAAGAAATGAATAATGTGACCATTAATCTCTATTACTTTATTGTTATTGATAACATAAAAAAATGATTTGAATTTGAATTTGATTTGTAACAAAATAAGTCAGTTGTGTTCTGGCGGCAGTATTTTATAATGAGACTTCCCTTCTTCTTTCGCCACCTTTTATGACCACTAACCACTTGGTTACTTTTCTTTCTTTTTCTTCTCTCCTTCTTGGCCGGCAAGGCATCAGTGATGCCTTTAGTGTTGCTGATGTCCAGGGGCGTGGATTGTCAGCTCGCTTGCTGACTATTAACTTAAACAATGTACCACTTGCATAGGAATAAACTAGAGCAAGATGACAATAGCTGTTGTCTCCGCGCACTGCGGGCGTCCGGCGCACGGCCTCGGCGCCACGGCGCGGCGGCGGTCGCACGGAGCGTTATACAACTGTACGTAATGCGCAGTTTTTACTGCGTTTGAGTGACGACAGCGGCTCAGATACAGAGATGACAGAAGCATTTGTAATATTTGTCTTAATTAATTGGTTTATTATTGACTTATAAAAAATGTTGAATACGAAACGTAGATACGCAAAATAAACGCGAATCGGAGCAATATTAAGAGGATTGCTCGAATGCGGTGCTCGAGAGTCATTCTTCTGTGTGTATGTATTGTATGGTATGGTGTAGTACAGTAGTGTCTGTAGTGTCTGCAGTGCGCACAGACCGCCGCCGCGCCGCTTGCTCCCACAGGAAGTCATCAACATTAGACAATCAATAATGTTCAATGAAACACTCGAGGAAGTTATTACGACGACTCGAGGAACCTGTATCTCGTAGATTGATCTCAGGATAGCTTTATTTGTATTAAAATAAATAACCTATCTCTAATGAACTTCGAGGACAATAAACAATTAAATTTTCTAATACTTCCGTAAAAATGTCGACACTTAAATATTGTATGATATAATATATTATGATATAATCATATTTTTAATTTTTTTTTAAATACTTGAAACGTGCATAATAATATTCTGCTGACGATGACTTGTGTTATTTTCGTATGGGTAACGATTAGCTTCAACTTATAAGCTGTAAAAAATCCCCCCGCGGTCATCAGTTCCTACCGCGGGCATCACCGATGTGTTGCCAGCCAGAAAAGAATGAAAAGATAGAAAGAGACGACGCTATCAGTACCATTAGCTAATGGCGGTAGCGCAGAGCGGTGCGGAGCGGCGGGTGCGGGGGGGGGGGGGGGTCGTCGAGCGCGTTGATGTCTTTTGTATTGATTTATTAGATTGAGTTTATATTTGCTCGCTACATTTATTTATCATGCATTTTATATTGATATTTTTGAAATATTTTTTTACGAAAATTATTAATAACGACAGACACTTAAAAAGCGGCTGTTGTTTTGAAAAAAATTATCGTGCCATAGAATCCAAAAAAATAATAATATTTAAAATATATTTTTAAAGCATATTGTTTATTTGCTTGTTAAAGTAATTTCACCGGCCCTAATGTGTCCAGTCAACACGATATTGTAAGCTGCTCCAACGTACAGCTCCACGACAGCTGTACGTTACGTCGCTCGTCGCATCACACAATCACTTTCCACTCTCACTTTCATCGCATTTTTGTACACACACGTACACACACACACACACACGACCTGTAAACAAATAGATATGTCACAGACAGACTGCGTGCAGGGGCTGCAGGGGTGCAGGGGTGCAGAGGTGCAGGGGTGCGGGGCTGCGAGATAATTGTAGTATCTTACTCCTACTAATATAATAAATGTGAAAGTTTGGAAGATGTTTATATTTGGATCACGTGCTAGCTGTTGCACGGATTAAGATGAAACTTGGCGCACAGATTCCTCTGATAGTTAATAATTGGAAAATAGGATAGATTTATTCCCGGTTGCAAATTCCTCTGAGATTATTAGTTGTATACGTATGTGTAGTATATTGCTTCTAGTTTGAGTGATGATTGCAGCAGCAGCCAGGTTCGTCCTGTAGTTATTTGTTTAATCTGGTGATTTTTATTCGTAAAATTTTTCTTCGAGTGATCTGTCTCTTTGTCAGATTTTTACTGCATAAGATTACATGAGATATTACATGAGATTACATGAGATATGACAGTAAGATGAAGACCGTATGAGTGGTACTACTAATATTTCATATAAGTTTCTTATACGAGGTTTCGTGAAAAAATTTTTCAGTGATATTAAGAATTACATTAAGTATGTTTATGTATTGAACACAAAAACACACATTAATAATACACATACATACATAAACGTGACTGACAGAAATGGACACTCGTTTTATGCTGTTAATGAATATATTATGTAGACCAACATAGACCATACCAAGACCAGATCATAACCAAGAGACAGATGAAAACACTTGAGTTCTTATTGTTATTATAACGTTATGTAAGGGTTACTGCTTTATCTTGATCTGTACGACCGTTATATAATTATATACAATTACTACTAAGTATGACGTAATGATCACATGAGGAGCTCCTTTCCATGTGTGTGTTGTGTGTTGTGTGTTGTGTGTATGTGTGTGTGTGTGTGTGGCGACGGACTGCCAGAGCTCACTATTTAGTGCTCCAAGCAAGCAATGCAAGAGTTGGTGTATTTAATTATTGAATAACTTAACACACAATAGACCGATCACAGAAATTTAATTCATCATTGAAATTTCTGCCTCGCTTGGAATCGAACCCAATACCCTTGCGCGGCCCCGGCATGGTAGGTGGGTAGGTAACCATTGGGCCACACGGGTCGTCATCGCTTACGGCTGCGTTGACACGTCCGAAGCTTCAAGCAATGTTTTGTGACTTGTTTGTTCGGAGGCAGCTGGTACATATTGTTCTCGCGTGTAGCTATGTGTCGTGTGTCGTGTGTCGTGTGTCGTGCGTCGTGTGACCGTCACTCGTCTGATCTACGAGCATCTTCACAATAATTAGCGAGCATCGAAACTACCAACTTATAATAATATGAGGTGAATCACTCTAACACTAGCGTCGAAGATATTTAAGTTTAAATCTCTTTGGAAGGGGCTTCGCGTGCTTGATGACTGAAATTAATAAAAATGAAACACAAAATAATTTGTTCACTTACATATTTACTAACTATATACGAACATCTATTTATTTTAATGTGAATATCATTATATTATCGTTTTATCTTTATATGTAAGAAGAAATGGTGAAAGAAAAATTACAGGATTTTATTTTCGAATTTTGTAACTTAAGCGGAACTGGATACGGTTGTTTATTTTCAAGCGTCCTTGTCATTATTATATTCAGTCAAATTGTTATCCCATTCAGTCGTTTCTACTCTTCAAGAGATTGTATCGGAACCGAAAGATTTATCCGACACCGGATCAATTAATGTAATCGAATAATTTGAGGATTAATTACTTAGAAAAATATTAAGACGTCCTAATCAAACCAAACCGCGGTTCATTTAATATAACCAGCAGGGTGAATCGTAATATTGAGGAATACTTTGAAAACTCCGCTAAACGGAAACTACTCAATAGAAAATTGTTTACATTATTGAAGTCATTAGCGGTGCGGAGCAATTTGAAGCTACATTCGACGGCCACTTTCAACGATGTAATGAGAGTGCAGGAGTCAGGACGTCGCGGTGGCGCCACCACTCACCAGCCACCCGCCAGCCCGGTGGCCGCTTTTTCATTGGACGACACGGCAACGACACAATTTTATAACCTATCCTATTAATATCGTACGATATTATTGTTGTGAAAGTTTGTGAAGATGTTTGGATGTTTGTTCCTCAATCACGCCACGACTACTTAACTGATTTGGCTGAAATTTTGAATGGAGATAACCTATACCCTGGATTAACACAAAGGTTACTTTTTATCCCAGAAAAGTTCAAGATTCTCGCGGGATTTGTAAAAAATCGATATCCACGCGCGCCAAGCCACGGGCATATCTAATATTATGTATCCTAATCCATCATTATACTTATAGGTGCACTTCATTTTTATGTGGTTCCATAAATCTAAATTAATTAAAATTTTTGTTTTTTTTGTTGTTTTTGTTGTTTGCGAAACCACTACCGCAGAGGAAGCCGCGGGAAAAGCTAGTAATTTTATAATTTCTTTAACGACAACAGTGGAGGCATGTTTCTATGCAATAGTACTGTAGGCTGTGTTATTTGACAACAACGACACGATAATATCGTTATCGTCGGCAGCGAGACCCCCGCCCCCCCGCCGGTGTCGTGACAACAGTTGTGTGTACAGATTTATAATTCACATGGCGCTGCCACACTGCGGTTATACCATGTCTTAAAGCATTACTTGATACTGCTACATTAACTGGTGTGACAGCCGCTTTGAGCACGTCACTCGCACGCACACATGGACGTTTATACGAGTACACACACTGCACGTATGATGACGTTGTCGTGTCTTCGATGACGCAGCGACAGATCTCTCCGGCTGTAGTGGTATCTCACCACCGACTGCGCCGCGGCGACCACCGCAATAATGTTGATAATGTTATTAGTGCAATCTGGTGACCATCAACAAGTGAAACGTGGTCAGTATCTTCTAGTATTTCAAATCTTGTTAGCGCTTTCAAGTCGATTTACCTATACTTTCTTTATTCGCTTATTTTCTACGATCTTGCGGGTGTCCTGTACTACACAATTAGCACATTATAAACAACCACGGCTCGAGTACAAATAACATATAACATAAAAGACACTACTTTAATTGCAGCTGTTAATTCAGCAGCTCCGAGAAGTGAGTCTTGAATCGGTTGGTCTGATGACACGAGCTTCAGTTGGCATCGAAGACGATGTCGGTCCAGGCGGTTCCGTCACAGCCCAAGTTAACATTATTATCACCGTTTTATGATTTTCACTTTACTGGTTAACGTCAATTTGCAGTAACTTTAAAAGTCACTTTCTTTGACTTTTCGTGGCGCATAAACTCTGCTTACTTCTTCCTGATTGGAATCTATGTAATAAACTTATTTCCATCTATATTTCTGATCCTTTCTGCGAAGCAAGATGTCCCCGGTTGGATTCCAGGTAAGGAGTACATAATTATGTGATGGATAGAGGTTCTTGAGGTATTGAATCAAACCCGGGACCCCTCGCTTCGCGGGTAGGGTCATTACCAACTAGGCTACAGGGTCTCTCCACTCCAATAGGGTTTTCTATCTCGAACTTATAACCGTTCCTGATATGGGCAAGATCGATAACTATTATGGCACATCGACTGGAACCGCAACCCTGATAGTGTATCGTTCGTTCACAGCTCATTAACCTTCGATGATCTGCTCGACCGGACTCGCTATACCTATTTATCCACCTTTGTTTTACGAAACGCAACTCTAAGCCTGAGGTGTAAAGTCTCATTCACGTTAGCAAACAAAGCGATCCAGATCGCATATCTTCGACCACTTAAGGCTAGTCGCATTCTGACGGATTACTTTCTCGGACGCTGTCACGTAACACTCCACACACGTAGAGGACGCAGCTGGTGTTTGTCATTTTAAATGTACTGCTCATTACTTTCTCAATTCCGATATAACATACGAGTAGTTGTATGACGTGTTATCTGTGAACTGAATTTCATTTGATGGGAAACTTATTTTTTATAATTACTAGCTGACCCGGCGAACTTCGTATCGCCTAAGAATGTAAAATCGGTACAGCCGTTCTTAGCCGTTACAGTTTCTGTGTGCTCCTCCCTCTCCCTCGCCCTCTCCCTCTCACGCTCCCGCTCCCGCTCCCGTTCCCGCTAATAGCTATCTATCAACTACACATAACAAAATTTTACCTTATCCCGCAGGAACAGGTCTATTTTCCGGGATAAAAAGTATCCTATGTTCGTCTCCTGATTCTAAGCTAACTCCCCACCAATTTTCAGCCAAATCGGTTCAGCCGTTCTTGAGTTATAAATAGTGTAACAAACACGACTTTCTTTTATATATATAGATAATGACTGCTCTCACAGTTTTCATTTGTAACCCCCCCGACGCAAAAAGTGGGGTGTTATAAATATGACGTGTCTGTGTGTCTGTGTGTCTGTGGTGTCGTAGCACATATACACACGTATACGATGCGGTTATTATGATGCGGTTTTTTTTGTTTCAAAGTTGACGTGATTCTGCTGTTTGGTGAAAATATAATTGTCGGGTGTTTTCTAAATTAAAAAAAAATACAGTTACATATTATTACAAAAGTTTATGGCTGCATCGTTATCGATCCTGCAGGGCCAGGTTCTTAAGGCCTCGTGTACACCGAGATAACCAGCAACATAATATATCTAATGTTAGAACATTGACATTTATGTGTTATTCATAATGCCGGGGGCACACGAGCGGCCGCCGCGGCCAAATGTCCCGCGCTCGCCTTCACCTACTTCCACGGGTGTTGTGTGAACCGTGCCTCATAGCTATGAGATTATATATCGACACATACCACACATAAATATTTAAGTCAATTATGGAGGGATTAAAGATATTTTAACTGAGTTCAAATAAAGGAATAGACTCTTAATTCGGTGGTATTGTTTTAATGTTCGTTACTTATGAAAGAATTTGGTTAAATTTTATTTGAAAAAATTTCCAGATTGGTGTCGTATTTATTAAAAAAATTCTAATGATCTGTAAAAAATTAAGAGAACTCCTTATTTAGATATACACATGACATTATGATATGTTCTTTTTTTGGTAGAAAATCGCTCCCTGCTCTTAATGGTTTGAAGTCAATGTTACTAAGTATATTTAACAGAAAGACTTGGTTTGGGATCGTGGGAACGGAATGCGACGTGCGCCTGACCCTGGGGCATCCTGGTCAGGCGCAACCTTTCCCCATGCCGTCCACACTCCACAAGTTACACCCTCAGCACTGTACACTCTGTACAGTGTCGGACACTCGTGGCCTGCTCTCGCTATTTTTTGCGGTGTTTTTGTCCTCGTCACGCACATGTCAGTGACGCAACGCGGCGGCCGGAGAAAGTCGCTCTCTCTTCCGTCCTCGAGATCACTTGATAGAACTGTCATGTTGATGGCCATTGTTCATGGGATGTTTGTGGGACAGCCGTGACGATGTCAGTTGATGTCACTTGATGTCATGGGAGTAAACTGATCTCCTGCTTGTCAGTGACAGTGACAGTTGACACTAGACATTGAAGCTGGTCTATGTTTATAACTGTAAGGCCGAAGTGACACTCTATGGATTAGAACCCGTTGTTTGAGGATCATGTTATACTCAAACACCTCCAGTAAGGCTCAAAGAATGTTATAAGAAAGGATTTAACGGAAGAGTTTGAGGAATAATTACTATTACCCATGTCGCTGTCGACTGCTTTTGAGCTATCCTTATTGTTTTTTTACTTATTTATAAACGACGCCTTTACGCTAAATCCTACCTAATTCTAAGTCTAAATAGCGTAAGATGTTTAGCGTGCTCAAAGCCTTTTCACTCTTTTAGGGATCTGTACGAAAAAAACGGAACCTTTATAGGATCCCTCGTGTATTTGTCCGCCTTTTACAGCTTTACTACGCAAGTACTGGACCAAATGAGTTGAAATTTTGTACTCATGTGCTTTTAATTAATAAAGAGTGATTTATTTTTTAATTAAAATGAGTGATTAATAAATAGACTGGCGGGAAAAATCCATCTCAGGGCCTTCTAGTCATCCAGTCATAACGGTCCCTTACTGTCGCCTAAGACTGGCGGGAACGATCCATCTCAGGCCCTACGAGTGATCCAGTCACAACGGACCTCTCCTGTCCCGCGGTATCGTCTAGTAACTGTAGAAGCGGCCGCAGCGTTATTCCAAACCTGTCGTACATTATGTTATTGCATTGCTCCTGTAGTAGAAGTTGCACAAGCATGATGCCATGCACTTTAAATATTCAATTAACAATAATTAATTTTAATTACAAAGTGATGTAATTGATAGGAAGCAATACGAAGTAATTTGTCTATGATCGGCGGTCTAGATAGTTAGGTTTAATTTGGTAGGTAATAAAAATTTATTAATACTAAGTATCTATCAAAGTAGCAATATATAATAAACTTACGACCGTTCTCAATTTTCTATCTATTCGAAATCCACAAGTTAGCCTTGAAGGCGGAGCACGGCCGTCACCGTTTGTTTTTAACCGACTTCCAAAAAGAGGAGGTTCTCAATTCTTTTTTTCATGTGTGTTAACTTTTTACTGGGTGTACCGAATTTGATGATTCTTTTTATATTCGAAAGTTGACGCTTGTCATGTGGTCCCATTTAAAAAGCTAGTTGTTTATTTTGTTCGCCTTCCGTGAGCGATTCATATTATTACAAGCTTTTATTTAACTAACACATCTTGCAGCTCAATTAGAATTACTCTTATCATTTACCTTTTATCCCACGGAGTTGAAATGTTGCGTCGCTTTACAGACATAAAACTTTATATGAGCATTCTATTACAATACCTCATTCTAAACTCCATCAAGCCTCATCGCCGCTCGAATGACTTCGAACCAGAAGTCTCCTCCGCTGCAAACCACTCAAACATACAATTTTTCAATTAAAATCTGTTACTTGTCCTGCGATCTCATTACACGATGTTCAAGTGTTTTGTTCAGTGTCCAGTATGCTATTGCTATGTAATACGCTTTGTTGCTGCTTATAGCGCGTTGCTGCGATATAAATACCCGATGTCTCATGTGTTTGTTGTTGTTGATGTCAATACTATACTTATTGAATTTCGACATTTTGCATACTTACCTGAAAAGATGGAACATATTAGACCAATCATACTGCATTACTGTACCATCCATTTTTACAGCAAAAAATTACTATTACACGATGTTCAAATGTTTGCTGCTGTCGTTAATGTCAATGACCGATGTCTCATGTGTTGTTGTTGTTGTTGTTGCAGGCAGCATCGAAGCGCGGTACTTCGGCGCGGAGATCGGCGCGCTGTCGCAGCTGCAGCACGGCGTGCGCGGCAAGCTGTTCGCGGTGGACTCGCGCACGCTGTACCTGCACGACCTGCACTACGACGGCGTCGGACCTGGTATGTACACACACACACACACACACACACACAATCACCACATGAACACCTTACTAGCGCTGTCCTATAGCTTATTTCATGATCTACCTGTGTGCTAAATTTCACGAAAATCCGTTCAGTAGTTTTTGTACGAAAGGCTAACAAACTTCCATACAAACTTTTACATTAATATTAAGATTATTGTTAAATTACATAAATACAACATGTTTAGAACGTTGATCCCACACTAGGATACCATGTGTTGTGATGACCAACACCGTCCCAGAGATACAGTAGTTAACCTCCGAGATTATTTATTATTCACTTGCATTACTACTACACTACTACATTACATTTTGAATGCAAACTGGTACTCACGATTTTAGAATTTTACGATGTGTCAGTCACAAGTTATCTCGACAGGCGAATACTTCACTTGTGAACCTCATGAGACAGTGGCTCTCTGTTGATCTTATCCTATCTATATATATACTATATACAGTATTCCGCGTCTTAAGGTTGTTAGGAAGAGATCGCTGTGTAGCGATAGGACCGCCTTTTGTTACTTTATATACTTGCCTACTTTACATTGTTGTTGTCTAATTCTCGGTGTGCAATAAAGAGTTAAATAAATAATCCTATAAACATGTCACCACTTAGTCAATACACCGTGGATGGATGGACGTATGGATGGATGGATGAATACATGGAATTCTTGTTAATATGTGATTCTTTAAGCAATTTCCTTTAGTAAATGTAATTGGTACCTACTCACAATTATTGTATTTGATATATGGTCACGCGAGCTTGCTGGAGCGGCAAGAAACTCTTGACAGCAGACAGGTATTACACGCTGACATTTACTAATAACAGATAAGCTTGTCAATGTCAGTGTCAACCTTCCGTCTCGATCGTTTTCTTTTCATATCACGACACGACATACAGCACGTGAGATACATGAGTAACCGTGACTGTACCCGTTTACATTTAAAATAATTTATGTCCTCGATTATGTACCTAAGTTTAAAATCATATAACCCACTACCATTTGACCACCTGGTCAAGCATTACATGATCATCGACTATCTTCGACCGAACCACTAATCATCATGACATGTGATGACAATCTGTACAACGTTACCACCATTCGTTATCACCAGCAAACCATACGACACAAGCAACATCACAAAATTTCTTAACGTTACTTATAATTTTTGAATACATTATCATCCATCCGTTCGTTCGTCTATCACACGAACCATAATACAACACATGAATTAATTACATACTAACAAGGTATTTATAATCAGCCGACTATCGAATTGATGAGCCACCGAATCCTGATCGCAAATGGTGAGCTACATAGACTGTATCACTTTTGACTTTCCACACATGTACTGAACGGATGCAGAATAAAATAGTTTAGCGTGGGACGACCTACAATGTCTATTTGAATCACGCCCCTGAAGTGTGCAAACTGTGCAGTGCTCGGTCCTCGGTCCTCGGTCCTCGGCCGGGTGTCGGGACAGACGTTAACATGGCGTCCTGGTGTAGCCGCTTGCTGCACGGGTCACTTGTCCGTGACATGAGCACATGGAGCTATGCCAATACAAACTGGATCATTCAAAAAACACTGCTTTTTGTTTCTGGACGTTTATTAAAACGCCTTCATTGGATCGTCCTTGGTCTCATTAACTATATAATAAAATCTATAAAAACCTCTATTTTCAGCTTTAAAGTTAAAATAAAAAACGATTTAATAAATTCAATTTAATTTAAATATTTTTATTGCGCTCATTACGTTGCGCGCCGCAACGAAGTTGCGAAACGAAGAAATTTAATTTAATTTGATGGTAATCGAATACGATGAGTGTTGAATTTTCAAATGTGAAGTTGAAAAGGAGTAATAAATAAAATTTCACACATTCAACCCATGTGTTGCTGCTGCAGTGGCGTTAACAAAATATGATTTTATGTTTTAATTTTACTTATTTGGTACATAAACATGATCGTCTCATGTAAAACTGTTAGCCACTAATATTATAATTATAGTAAAATCCTTTATTCTTTCATCTGAGAGTAAAATATACATATTCTGCGATGCGTTAAATAGAAATTCATATACTATTTATTAAGTCACTGCCTCAGTTTCTTATTTTTGACGTCGCGCGAGAGATACTCCAGTCCATGAATGACAATGGAATACAAATGATTGGAGTCGAATCGTGTTTGTAGTATAGTGTCTGATGCCAGTGGGCCAGTGGACCAGCGGGCCTCACAAGGCAATGCGAAATGGAGTACATTACAACCAATCCTTTTATGTTTCGAATAACACCGAGAGCCCCGAACATAAAAACCCGTCGTTTAACAAAGGACATCACTAATATTAGTTAGGTACTCTGTCAGTCAACGCATAATGTGTATAAGGTACATGACGTAATCATTCGTGACCTGTTAAAGGTTATTTAAGCATATTATAGGAAAGACGAATAAATAAATGAGAAGGTCACCTGAAAGTAACAGTGCTGCTTCCAGTTTCGAGTAACCTGGATAAGGTTAGAAGATTGTTCTGAAAAGTATTTTTCTTCGTTTCTGCTCGTCAATAATGCACCTCTTTATATTGGTACAGTTATATTGGTAGCACAAATGAATACATGAGAGTACTGATAAAACATCCAGATGATTAAAAGATTGCTAATATTGCTTATTGACCAGCCGGGTAGCGAAAGATACATTCTCTTTCAACTAATTTAACTCAAGTAAAGTCCTTAACACCTCAACCGCTCCGCTCTCCCATTTCCTTGTAATAGGCAAACGCAAGCTTTCCAAAGACACTAAACGTTCATTATGAAGTCAGTTTAATCGTGGAAGGGTGTTTGGGTCCGAAGTGCTCGTAACGGAACCATTCTGCCAGCGAGCGGGGTCTCGGTGATACTTTCAATTCAATTAAAGAAGTTTAGTGGCGACAATCACCCGCGCCATCTGCCGGGGCCCGGGGTCGCCAGGGTCAAGGTGTTGTTGGGCGCAGTGCACACTGTGTCTTTTTGTCTTTTGGTATTAGCTTTATTCGCTTGGCTTCGACCCGCGGCCGCAGTATAGTGTGCTTTTACTCGTAACTGTATTTTCATTTTATTAATATCTATAACGACTCCTCATGTTCCGGCTGAGGCCTTGGGAGCTAGTTGTTTTGTAGGGTTCCGTACCCAAAGGGAAAAAACAGGACCCTATTACTAAGACTCCACTGTCCGTCTGTCCGTCTGTCTGTCTGTCACCAGGCTGTATCTCATGAACCGTGATAGCTAGACAGTTGAAATTTTCATAGATTTCATGTATTTCTGTTGTCGCTATAACAACAAATACCAAAAACAGAATAAAATAAATATTTAAGTGGGGCTCCCATACAATAAACGTGATGTTCTTTCATTGTGTTCTTTTAATGGTGTAAATTTGTTATAAATTGTGTTCGTGACCTACGAAATAAAATCTATTCTATTCTATTTTTTGCTGTTTTTGCCGTTGTTGAGGCCGGGACAGGTGAAACTAAATAAAAGGTTATTAATGTCTAATGTTGTATAGATAATGGTACGGAACACTTCGTGCGCGAGTCTGACTTGCACTTGGCCATGTTTTTTCTATATGTTTTTGGTACTAATGTCCGGGCGACGCTAGTCGCTTAACACCAGGTGGATCGTCAGTTCGTTGGTCCACCAGTTAGTATACCGTTGTATTGATCGAGTCTCGGAGAACACTTGGACGGATCCATTGATGTTTCAGCACCGATTGGTAATTCACAAGATAATGTCAACCTCTTCAGGTTCGGATCCTAGCAAATGTTTTTAACAATAATTTTTTTTATTATCATTAATTGTATACTTATTTATTTTAGTAGTTGTCATGGAATTCACAATTTCAAACTCATTGATATCGAGAAAAAGTTCTGAGCTCGGGAGGGAAATTGTGATCATAAAGTTCTCTTTTTATATCTTAGCCACCACAAGTATACAGATATTTCTGCATAAAGCGGTGGTTTTGGTGCTCTGCGAGCTACGAGTATGTAGTTTGACCGAAAAATCCCATTCAGTATATTATTCCATTTAGAGAACCAATGTGTTGGCTTCGTTCATGGTGCCGATGTCTCTTGTAATAACGTTAGGGAATCAGAATGTTCCAAGTAACAAATTTAAATTCTATTTCAACGGAAAAAAGTCGGTTTCAGTTTGTATCTAAAAATAAAACAGGTGAAACGGAAAGTGAGTCTTGTTTTTAAGTAACAGGGTTAGGTATTGTGTGTTCGGGGGGGCCAGGGGTAGTATAGGCTGTGTAGTATAGACTAGTATTAGGCTGTTTACACACGGTAAGTCTTGCGTCGCGCTTGGCGCATGTAGCTTCACACTTGTGCGTCTAGCGCTACAATCATGTATTACATTTAAAAATTAGATAATTACACTTACGGCCCAACTCAGTCACTAATGATTATTTTAACCGCTTCTTAGTAAAGAATCACCATATAAATTTTGTACTAAGGAGCGATTTAAGTAACCGTCATACCCCATTTACACGCGCGCGCGAGCCACGAGACAATCCGCGAGACGCGCGCTTACGCGCGCGTGTGAACAGGGCGCTCGCGGACCAGACCGCGGCAAGTCTCGTGGCTCGCGGGCTCGCGTCGGGAGCGGTTTTGTAGGCGCGCGCCAAAGGGGCTCGCGCGAGCGCTCGCGCGGTGTTCACACGCGCGTAGGGGGCGTGGCTTACGGACGCGCCACGAGACGGTCCGCGACACGCGCGTGTAAATGAGCGGTCAGTGACTCTGAGTTGGAGCGTTAGTGATCAGTATGATGGCAATGACTGTTCTCCCGTACTGGTTATCTTTGCAATTATTTTTTCCTGCTCCTGCCCACTGTTCGCCTATGAGATGGACGGACCAAGTAAAGGCTGCAGTGGATTGCCCATTACATGTATGCTCCCGAAATGCAGCTGTCCGGGAAGAATGGAGACGGATCGTCAAACGTGTGACTGAGAAATGATGACCACGACCGCTCTGACAAGAGCGTAACGAAAGAGATGATGATGATGATGATGCCCGGTGTTCGGGATATACTTGCAACCCGACCCCATAAAAGTGTGGCGCATACTGCTCCGCGGCGCAACCGCCCGTGTGTATGCGGCCTAAGCGGTATTCTCCGTCGCAGATGTATAAAAGTAATGAAAGTGCTGCGCCCTGCGCCAGGCCGACGGTTCATCGCATCCACACTTTTGTTTCTTCGGAAAATTCTTTTGAATATTTATTATAAATAAGCTAAAGGGTGGTAGGTCGGCGCTATTTTTGGCTTTAAATAATAATATAATATGTTAAAGCATGATATTGTTGCGAGCACGAAATAATATTATGGTGTGGGAAAAATTTCGTGTAAATTTTTTGACGCTGAAATATAAAATGTTGGAACTTTATCATTATATCCTGTATCTTACCAAGACTTTGTTATGGCTGGTATCGTGGTATTGCGGTCATGCGAGGAGCGATCGCGTCCGATCGTTTAGGCGCTCCAAATATTTCTGTATTCGCCTAATGTACGTTTTAGTTATCTTCGATAGCGTAATTCAGATGTGATATGACGTCACTGATTATTCGGTAGTGCTGTTACGGGTTTACCAAATCATATTAACAAGGGAGATTTGCTCAAAAGTTTATTTGTGACACGGCCAATTATTACTGAACGATTTTGTTTTTTTATGGAAATAGCCGGTACATGAGCTGACGATCCAGCTGATGGTAAGTGGCTACCGTCGCTAATGGCCATCGCCCATCAGCAACACTCAAGGCATAACTAGTGGTTAAGGCCAAGAAATAGAGAACAATAAGAAAGAAAGAACAGATAGTAGGATAGTAAAAGATAGTAGATCTACATAATATGTAAACAAAACTCGCCGCAACTCCTGTTGACTGGCGAAAAATAAAATAATCAGAAGCAATGTATTCGCGGCGGCGCGGCGCCGGCGGCGGCGTGGTGGAGCGCGGGGCGCGAGACGTGAATGCAGATGTTAGTGGTTTCACTTTAAACCACTTATCTGGTTTCTTCTAAACAGATCCAGCCGTCGACAGCTTGCAGCGGCTGCCAATATACAAGACAATATAATGTTATGTTTATAGTTTCGTGTCTGGGGAGTCGCGTTTCACAAATATCGTAGTCACAACACGCGA
This sequence comes from Thymelicus acteon, assembly GCA_951805285.1. NCBI lineage: Eukaryota > Metazoa > Arthropoda > Insecta > Lepidoptera > Hesperiidae > Thymelicus > Thymelicus acteon. Next base: position 174,663 of record OX638235.1, read on the forward strand.
TGGGAAGCTGACAGTCAGGCTGGTTTATTTACTAACTAATGTGCTCTATAAGGACACTGACGGGAAACTTGCTTTTAATTTTACTGACGTAATAAAACCAACTCAGAGTCACTAACGGTTACTTTAATCGCTCCTTGGTAAAGAATCACCATACAAATTATCTACTAAGGAGCGATTAAAGGATCCATTAGTGACTCTGAGTTGGGGCGTTAGACTCTTGTTGTTTATTTGTTTTCAGTATCGGCTATTGTTTAGGAAACAAGAAGCTGAACTGTAAATGTAAACTAGACAATCGTAAACAATATACCAACTAGTGTACACAGGTTTAGGTCCGCCTCACGTTTATACAACGATATAATAATAATGTCAAGTTTTCAATATTACAACTGGAACATGTGCAGGGGAGCCTAACGTTCATGGTGTCACCTAAAGAAACAGTCAGTATTCATGTGAACTGCCCGGAAAATGTATTGGTCCCTGGAGGACTGAGGTGGGACACCGTGCCACCAAAATGGCACCACAAAAATGCAAAAGAAATTCTGGGCATTTCCCTGCATTAGCATTCTCCTACAAACCTGAAAAAATAATTTTGTTACATAAACACTTACTTTTGAATTTTATGGACATTTAATTCGTCATCGTCATCTTCGCAACCTATAATTCCCTGTTGATCTGAAAGACGACCTTCCATCCACTACCTGATCAGCTATTACTGCTGCAAAGGGATATTTTCTTCTTAATACACAATACATGCATAAAAATAACCCAATTCTTTATTATCACTAGACGAAATGAAGAATGATTTTAATTCTTACATTTTACCATGACAGTAATATCTTGTGGAGGTTGCGAATAAAGCTTAGGGAAAATATCACAGAAATTCACGCGTAAAGTGAATTTTCTTTTAAGACAAATTCTGAAGTAAATTTCCAACCCTAAAATATGCTAGTTTCATTTCTTCTCTTTGCACGTGACTGGCGATTTTAAATTGACTTTATGCAGACGAGCGCGTCTGGCGGTGATGGTGTGGATGGAGAGCCGCCAGCCACCGGGCGTCACTCAGCGTCACTCAGGGTCACTCAGGGTCACTCAGGGTCACTCACGGTCGAGTATACACACATCTTTGGTAGCACGTCACCTCGTTACTCTATCTATGTACCCCCAGCTCGTGCTATGTAAGTAAGAAGAGAGACTACAGATTATCTTTACAGAGCCCTGAGGGTACATAGTCCAGTGCCGATAGCTCTAAAAACGGTAAAAAGTGGAAGAAAATTATAGTAGAATGAAACCTATTGCAAAAGGAAGAGAATATAACGAAGATTATAGGAAAAATAAATTACGGGCGATCTAAGGTCGGGAAGGGTGGGGGAGGGGGGATTTAAGGGAAAAAAATGGTTTATCGCGATTTCCGGAAAAACTACATGTCCCATTGAAAAAAGTTGAATGGCAAAATTGTAGGTAATAAAAAGATCTACAACTTTTGTATTTACACTTTTTTACATAACCTCAAAATTTATGTGAAAAATTCAAAAAACCACGTTTTTGGTTTTTTATTTTTATCTTTTACAAAAAAAAATTTTTGTTTCACGAAATTTGATGAAAACTTACCTTTGTATGTCCTTGACATACTGTAATTTTTTTGATTCAAAAATATATTTTTTTTTCACCTTATTTTGACCTTCTGTCGCAGCACAATGACAAGCTCCGCACGCGTCAGGCTCGAATTTTAAAATAACAACTGTGGCGCTACAAGGTTTCGAATGTTCCAGAAATTGGCTTGTTTCCTGTAAAATTTTCCGCCAGCACCGCGCGGCAAAAAGGTAAAAAGATACGGGAGAGGCGAGACAAGTCGCTCCACTTACACCGCTCGACAGACCGACGCGCGACGTCGAATAGAATTGGAAGGAATTTCTCGCGGAAGGGTTTTCTTGTCTTCACTTCGCTAGGAGCTGAGCTCTCTGAGCTTTGTACCTTGTCTTCCTAGTTTTGTCATTATGAACCATTGAAGTATTATTACTAGCATATAGAACCGACACTGCGAACACAATGTACGAGTATGTGCCAATGAATTAGCGCCGTTCGGCTTCAATTTTTAATGGATTCGTTCGATTTTGAAAAGATAACGGGGGCTCAATTTTGAAAATAGAACCTCCCGGCGGGACACACATTTTGTTCGAGATGTCTGTTCTATGACATTATACTTCAATGTATGTATGTAAGGTATGAATATTACCTGGGGTGTTTGCGTTGTTTTTAATTTTTAACAATTAACATCAATCAATGAATTTATTGTTAAGGAGTTTGAGAATCGATACAGATCTCAGGATACGATCCGGACAGAGTGCCTCCAGTTATCGTGAATGGGACTTCAGTGGAGCGTGTAGACAAGTTCAGGTATTTGGGACACATATTGAAAGAGAACCTCCACGACGACGACGACGTGGAGCGCGAACGCAGAGCTCTAGCGGTGCGCGGCAACATGTTGGCGCGCAGATTCAACCGTTGCAGTGATGCTGTCAAGCAGATCTTGTTTAGGGCATACTGCCAATGCTTCTACACATGTCAGCTGTGGGTAAACTGCACGGAAAAAGCGCTTAGTGGAATTAGAGTACAATATAATGATATATATCGTATTCTAATGAAACTCCCTAGGTTTTGTAGCGCTTCCAGCATGTTTGCGGAAGCGAGAATACCGGATTTCTATGCGATAATAGGGTCTAGGGTTGCTGCGTTTTGGCTGCGTATCCGTAACTCAGACAATACTATCCTCCGTACTTTGTCTGAATACTTCGACAGTCCGATACTAAGACACTGGTTGTACGTGCACCGCGACGGAAACCAAAGATAATTCTATTTATATTTAACAATACTTTTACAGTTTTATTAATTATTATTTTTACAATTTTATCTATTGCTATTTTTATAATTTACAATTTATTTATTTTTTGTCTAAAAGTGCCTTTTAAATTTTAAATTTTAAGTCTGGGGGCACGGCAGTGCCCCCGCCAAGTCGAGCAAAAAAGCGGCACGGCTGTACCATCCTTTTCTCGAAGCAATTCAGGCCATTTTCGACCCCCTATAACTTCGTTGTGGATAAAGCTAGAAGCCTGAATTTTTTGTAACCAAGCAGGCATTGTATAAACACGTTATATTTCAAATTTCATTCAATTTGAACCAGTAGTTTAAGAATTATAACTAGTCAAAGTTTCTTAATTTCGTCACTCACTGACTGACTGACCGATCATCAAAACTCTAAGGCACTTCTAGCAGACATAGAAGCTTCAAATTTGGAACACAATTAGTGTTTAGTGTATAGATCAAGGAAAAACTAAAACATTTTGCAATTTCGGTCCAGTTTTCTAGATACATCAACTGCATAAATAACTTTGTAATCCCCTATAAATATATAGGATTACAAAGTTACATTTGCAGTTAATGAATTACTGTACCTGTATAACAAAGTAACATTTGCAGTGAATGAATCAGTGTACCTGTATATAATATAATGGAATAATAGGTGTAGATATTACTTATTTACTTATTAAAAACAAATTATATACACTTTAAGACCAAAAACAAAAAAGATATAGATTTAAACATCAAGTTTGAACAACAAAGAATAGTAAAAATAGAGAGCACCAGCTTTCTAGGTATTAATATTGACTCGAATTTGAGCTGGGAGAATCATATTATTAGGGTATGCAATAAAATAAATAAATTCAGATATGTCCTGCATCGCCTCCGCAAAACTGCTTCTAGAGAAATAGCATTAATGGCATATCATGGATATGTTGCGTCAAACTTGAAATATGGTATACTGATATGGGGAGCCTCCACTCATATAAATAGAGCTTTTCGGGCTCAAAAAAAATGTGTCAGAGCTTTGGAAGGTCGGCCGCCACATGAATCTTGCAAACCCCTATTCAGCAAACTAAAAATACTAACATTAACAGGTATTTATATTCTCGAAGCGTGCTCCTTTGTAATTAAACATAAACACAATTTTTTAACTGCTAGTCAATTCTACTCACGAAATACCAGAGATCCCCATCGACTGGTATTAGGTAAACCACCACGTACCTCACTCCTCCAGCGTAATGCGTACGGAATGTGCATAAAAATATTTAATAAACTGCCAACAAGTGCGAAAACAATGCCTGAAAGGCTGCTTAAAATTAAATTAAAGCACTTTCTATTAAAATCTGCATTTTATGACATTAATGAATTCTTAAATTGTAATAATATAACATTGTAAATTAATTAATATAATAGTGTAGTTAGTAAAATTCAATTATCTTGACATGTATAAATAATTATATATTATAAATAAATTAATATATAGACTAATGTAAAAATGTAATATTGACAGATATAATATAATAATATAAACATAAACTATTATTACAATGAAATTCGCATGCCTTATATGGTGGAATGTGGAGGACAGAATATAATTAATTTTTAAACATTGTTATTTACCCACTTTCAAGCGAATAAATGAATTTGAATTTGAATTTGAATTTGATAGGTACCTAGATATAATTATGTTCAAAGGCAACTTGTAAAAGGAAAAAAAGTAGAACTATCTACAAAAAGAAATGAGATGCCATCAAAAACAAAACTTGTAAAAAAAACCAAGTCTCGCAACTCAGTTCTTCTACCGTAAAAAGTTGTGAGATCCATGTAATACCAAGTCGGTTAATTTATTCAGTTCCTACTTAAGGGTCCTTCTGTCTTAAGTTATCACGTAATTAGCTAACCTAACAAGTAACAACATCTTATAGTGACCATATTATCAACATTAAAAATCTTTTATGTTTTAAATAAATAGATTGACTTGGCAATCGCACTAAACAATCAAATTTAATATAATATTATGTAGGTATTACTTGTGAGATATATTGTGTTTTCATGCGATGGCCAAGTCGATCTATTTATTTAAAACATAAAAGATTTTTAATGTTGATAATATGGTCACTATAAGATGTTGTTACTTGATAGGTTAGCTAATTACGTGATAACTTAAGACAGAAGGACCCTTAAGTAGGAACTGAATAAATTAACCGACTTGGTATTACATGGATCTCACAACTTTTTACGGTAGAAGAACTGAGTTGCGAGACTTGGTTTTTTTTACAAGTTTTGTTTTTGATGGCATTTAATTTACTCGTAATAATGTAATTCTGTACTGTAACCACAATTTATGTGTATATGGGTGTATACCTGGAAATAAAGACTTATTATTTTTTGCAAATTCATAATGATTAGTTTTTCGAATGGATAACAGAGTTCGCAGGGTCACTGTAAGCTGTTTTTCGCCGTCAGAGTTTATATTAATTTTGTGTATCTCATCTATGAAAACAATAACCAATTTCTATAACATTAACCTTTTTAAAATAAATTCATAATTTATTGTCATACACCGGCCGCGTCACCGCACATTTAGAAAAGAAATATCTTAAAAGCATCAACGGGATTTCTAAGTAACTTGTCACTTAAATACGACGTTTGGAAGTTTTTCTGTAACAAAAAGTGTCTAGCGGTCGCGGCGCGGCGGCGGTGGCGCGCGGCGGTTGGCGGAGATCTTTTTGCGGCGCCCGTCAATATCACTTACAGCTGAGTCATATTGAACACTGGAGTCTGGATGAAATGCTTTCACGTCTCACGTCTATCATACTGATCTTTGATTCTATTGTCCTGAACAAGATGTATTAACCCTGCTTTCTTGTATTCTATTCTAAGTTAGGTTGAAGCTATTATTAAGGATGGAACAAATTAAGTCAATTTACCCAGTGCTTACAATATAGTTTAATATAGTTTTAGTTAATTACAATATATCTCAAGTGTTGATTTATGAATGCTGGTCGAATGCTAGACCTAGTATGAGTTATTTACAATGATAATCAATGACGGCGGTCAGTGGAACATAACACTACTGTACACTCTGTGATATCAGCCAAGTGTTACAAGGGTGGAGATCTGCCGCTTTTCAAATGTTTTAAAGAATTAAATGTCAAATGCTGCATCGAAGTGGCAAACTATTCTAAAAGAATTTAATTTATCATTATTTTGAGGAATCTATAATTAATACTTAAAGCATTTAGTTTAACGGCGTCTTTTCTCAGTCCATAATATATTACAATGTCAACGTTGACATTAAAACACAATCTAATTTCCTAGAGAATATTCTCTCAAAATTCAATTTCCAACATCGCCAAACTTTGATTTCCAATTTTCAATTCCGCAGCCATCGCCATCGCTTCAAAGTCAATACTTTTCAATAAAATTTATCAACTCCCTTGGCAAATTTGTGACATTAGGCGCCTCTTTCACTATCGTCAAGTAAAGTCATAAGTAGTTACTTGCTAAATAACGTTAATCGGCAAGTAAAAGTCACAATTAACTTTTATCAATTTCACAATATAAAATGTAGTTCCGAGTAACAACTTGGCGGTTAGTCGAATGATTTGTCATAATGCGTTCCAACATTCGGTCAGTTTCTGTTTGCTAGATGTCAAACACGTGTCAAATCGGTTAAGTGCCAGTCCGTCCGTCATTACTACAAAGGTTTTGTATAAGTTGGTGTTATTAAAATTCGCAGGTAGTTTTTGATGTTTTTGTTTAAACCGATATTAAATTAGTAAAACATGGATATAATTAAGAGAGAAAGAAGTGCTAATTTTACTCTGTAACAAAGATATATTTTAATATCCATTGTTTAAAAAAAATAAGTAATAAACAAGCGGAATCTAGCAAAAAAATCATTTTCAACAAAATCGGTAAAATAATCAACACGGATATTAAATAGACTAATTCTTGGTGTTTTTCGTACAAATTTTTCGAAATCGTCTATTTGATTATCGATAAATGAAATAAGTAAATGTTTAATAATTTATTGTCAAATAAATATACTTATAAGGTTAGCTATAATAGTTTTTTACTTCACTGCACGTACCGTTATTCGACTTACTCGTCAATTAGACAAACTAATCGGCAGATGATGTTACAAGTAAGTTACTGGCTACTTTATTTGACGGGTAGCGCTATTCATTGATTGTGAAATGCGTATGCATAGTTACTCATCGCTTTAATCGGCAATTAGCCTACTCGGGACTTTACTTGATGGTGGTGAAAGAGGCCCTAGGTGTGCGACAACTAAGACCATTTTACTTATTAAGACAAACTCTTACTTAAATCCAGGAATAGGGATTTTAAATTATGAACCGAGAACACAAACATTAAAACCAAACATCGACTCTTTGTTCTCCGAGAACACTTTCTACTACGACAATCACGTTTGATTAAAAAAATAAAAAAATGATTAATTAAAAATATAAAAAAAAAGATTAAAAAAATGACGTGCATAAGTGTATCAGTGATACCTATACGAATAAAGAATTTGATTTGATCTGATTTGATTTGATTTGAGAAATATCGACTGGGAATCGAATCTGGAGCCCCACGCTCTGTAAACAGTCACCAAGTAGGTGCAGATTGATGAAATTTTTAATTACGTTGTGTTTTGTTTCTTTCTTTGTTCTGTTTTGCTTTTGATCTTTATTATCAGAAGGATTCATCACACTATCAATGTTGACTTACTCTTTAAACCGAAGTACCTCCGCTTTATAGTAAGATCTCATCGCTTAAACTACGCGTTAACCATCCCCTGTCTAATTTACAATTCCAATCACTTTGAAGTGTAAACTCTGTGAAAACAACCATATAAATCAGAAATTGATTTGACGGATTGCCATTTTCAGATCATCGTCGGATAAATCAACTTGAATCTTACTTCGTTACATATAAAGGTTGATTCGACTTGAAGGTTGCGTGGACACTTTCGCCGAGTTCCCACGGCTGATTAATGGTCATTCTTTTGGTACGAGATAATTACAAACAGCTTTCGCTTCCTTTCGGTGGAAGGTCAATTACCTGCCCGAGGAAGTAGTGCTATGAGAACCGATTGAACTAGTTTTGCCTGTCTTTAATGATATTCGGTCATTACGCGCGTGGGCAATGGGCATATCAACATACACTGGACATTCAGCCGGGCCACTGTCAGATGCAAATATTTCTGTAATATCCAAATAAAGATACGAGGGTGACAGATATTTTTTTACGGCGACTTGCGCTAAGCTTATCTTTGCTCTGAAGACAAAACGAGTTTCAAAATTTGGAAAGTAAAAACACTTGTCTGTCATGTCATTAATGGAGGCAATTTTTGTACAAAATATTGATAACGCTGTTGCTTCAGTTATTATAGTCAACACCCCTGAATTGTGATTAACTTATCATGCATTACGGGAGAGTTATAGAATTGCCATGCTGCTTATTATAGACAACAGGTCAACAGGCGGGATTGACTTATTATGCATTAAGTGAGTGCTATAGAATTTAACTGTGGAGCGCTCACTCGCATTGCACATTTATTTTTACTTTGCACATATTATTCTGTATATCTACTCTCTTCTATCCTACTAAAGATATTAATGGAAAGATTGCGAAGATTTTAGGATTCAGGTGAAACTTGGCACACAGCCAGATCCTGTTCTGATTTAGGACTTAAGTTAGATTTCACCCCAATTGTATATTCCCCTGGAATGATTGAAACGTTTATACGTTTGTGAATTCGGCTAATAAAACCACTCCTGGGTTCGAGGCGGGTGGAGACTATGTTGTATGTAATTTATTCTGCCATGACCAAGACTTAAGCTAGGTTTGATTCCCCTGGCACTTCATCATTCGGTTCTGATTACACTCGTAGTTTACTTCTTGCGTCTGTGAAGTGCACTCGAGTCGCAGCGAGCTATGGGAAGCGCGCCAACACATTGTTATCTTGCAGCTGAGTGATCTAGAACGTAGTCAGGCTCGCAGTGCGGAGGAAGATGTTTTTCTGCTAACTGATATTGCAGAAATATCGTAGAACTCTTTATTGTACATTGCAAATAGGTTACAATAATTATGTAGAAATATGTAGTACAAAGGGTGGTCTTATCGCTATAGAAGCGATCTTGGAATCAAATGATGTCATTTGGTAATTTGGAAAAGTATGAGACATTGCTGGAAGCAACGAATATGCTAAAATACACTCTGTTGTCTTAAATGGAATTTGAAAAAGTTGGAGTCATGTATAGTTGGCTTGAGAGCCAGTTCTTTTTTTTCTTCTTCTTCTCTCTTTCTTGGCCGGCAACGCATCAGTGATGCCTTTGGAGTTGCTGATGTCCATGGGCGACGATAGCACTTACCATCAGGTGGATCGTCAGATCGTTTGCCGACTACTTCCATAAAACAAAAAGTCATATAATTTGTTAGGACCATGTTAACCAGTTAAAGTGGTAATGGGCAGACCACATCTTTAAAGTACAGAAACAACGGGAACCCAATTCTGGTCTTCAACTGGTTGGTGTGCCAATTAAGGAAGGCCTATGTCCATCAGTTTAGTTTAAAAGACTGATAGATATAACCTCATCACACACCTGATTTAGGTTATCAGATAAGTTACTCCAAACTTTGTGATTAGCTGTGAAAGGAAATGGCTCAGGATGATCTTTAAACCAATATTTTTTTCAAATATCAAAAATATTCTTATCATCTCGTACTACCGACCATCAAAAGACGCTCTCATTCAAATTTCCTGTAAGGAAAACAATGCGACAAAGTTGAGTGCAGTAGTTGAGAACGAGAACTGAACTGATATTATTATCGTGAGTGCGCGATCTACAACTTGGGCCATAACTCACACGTCCCCGCGCCGCCGCGGCGCCGCCGCGCCGCCGGCCGCGCCGCCGGCCGCGCCGCTGCAAACTATCAAGGAAGGAAGCTGTAATTTATATTTACCTTATTGGCCCGCTGGTGGTAGGGCCTCTCGAGGGATTATATTAGTATTATTGATTTTAATTGTTAATTAATACCATTATTACTATTATTATTTCTCGATGGGGTTCGCCTGGATAGCTACCACCCTTGAGCATGAGTCAGCCGCCAAACGACTCGTCGTGTTCCGGCTGGGGGCTTGAGAGCCAGTTCTTTTTTTCTTTTTCTTCTCTCTTTCTTGGCCGGCAACGCATCAATAATGCCTTTGGTGTTGCTGATGTCCATGGGCGACGATAGCCACTTACCATCAGGTGGATCGTCAGCTCGTTTGCCGGCTATCTTCATAAAAAAAAAGAATTACATTTCATGATCGGCTGGTAATGTACCACCCTCCTAAAATTGACCTTAAAATGTGTTTAAGTATCGGTACACGCATAATAGAGTCAGTGATAGTGCGGTTCGGAAGGAAACGCATTAGCATTGTCTTTGATTAGTGATGTCCTGGAACTGCTCGTTTATCCATTTTTTCCAAAAAACGATCGTTCTCTCACTTTGTTTTCATATTTCTGCTATGTTTTGGTAATGTTGCTATCAGAGTTGAATGAGTTAATACTAGAACCAATTCCTATTTATATTTCAGGTTTCATTTACTAACGAAGAAGAGAGTTAATTAAGACAGGAGAAAAATCTGTCTTTGCCTGTTTGGATAGAGGTAGATAAGAAAGTTGAATAGGAAACAATTAAATATCGTTCTGTAAATATTATATCTACTTAACCGACTGAAATAATAAGATTTTATCTCATTAATGTTTTTATAGTATACAGACACAGCGGTTCACACGCGGGCGCTTTGCCAAACGGCCGCAGATGTGATGAACGATGGCATCAAGTTCTTACTAAATGATCAGAACTTTAGCGAAACTTCTGCTTATGTCTACCTTATCTTTTCTTATATATTATGTAGACAGAGTTTATTGAAAATATATAGTGTGCGAATAAGTTAGGTTGGGACCGATTTATCTTGTGTAATATAAAATGTTTATTCAATATTTCAATGAGGTATTTGGTTAGTAAGTATCAGGTTTGGTTAGTCAATATTTATTTCATCATAGAAACAAACGGCTCACTTAACGAAAGTCAAAAGTCACAAAATTCTAACTACATAATTATTAAACAACACATTAAAAGCAGTACATTAGAATTAATTATAAGTTGTATAGTTCAAATATTAAATAAATAAATATTTATTCATGTGAACTATTATTTCCAAAACAATAGTTGCCGACATAATTTGTCTACTCTACAGCTTTAAATAGCCGTAGTTGCGCTTTCAAAATGTCGTTGTGTTTTTTTTTTTTTTTTTTTTTTTATGGAAATAGCCGGCAAACGAGCTGACGATCCACCTGATGGTAAGTGGCTATCGTCGCCCATGGACAACAGCAACACCAAAGGCATCACTGATGCGTTGCCGGCCAAGAAAGAGAGAAGAAAATGAAAGAAAGAACTGGCTCTCAAGCCCCCAGCCGGAACACGACGAGTCGTTTGGCGGCTGACTCATGCTCGAGGGTGGTAGCTATCCAGGCGAACCCCATGGAGAAATAATAATAGTAATAATGGTATTAATTAATAATTAAAATCAATATTACTAATATAATCCCTCGAGGGGCCCTACCACCAGCGGGCCGGATTTAGTCGCCTTTTACGACACCCATCCGGCGTGGGATTGGGGTTAGTATTCTAAGCCGCCCCAATACGGCTAAAATGTGTTTATTCAGAGCTCGCTGTTGATTAGTTCGACACACACACACACACACACACACACACACGCACACACGCACACGCAGTTCTGTAACTTCTACACACCAACTTCATAACATATAACATGTATATTTATGACGTTCGAGGGTGTTTAGCAGTTTACATGGAGCTCGTTTACATGTGACAGGCGCCGCTACATTTGCCTTTCAAATTGGCGATCGGACCCGGCGCGGTCTTACAACTTTGATATTGGGACTTCGCTTTTGTTCTCTTCACCTTAGCGTACGCCAAGTTTTGTTTGTGGAATAATCAATAATGCAAAGGAAGTCAACCAGTCCAAAAAACGAGCACGACTACCTCTGTATGTACATATAACATTGCTTCTTGCTAAATTTCATGATAGGTCAACGGAAAGTACCCATTGGTTTTGATTCCCCTGCAAGTGAAGAGCATACGACACAAAGAGCCGTATCTTCTGACTGCGTTGACAGACAGGCAGTGATCCTAAAATATTGCCGTTTTTTTTTCTTTTATTTAGCTTACCCTCTATCTGTATGGGGCAAATCTTGCAAACTTAATTAGACCAACTTCCTCTTATCCTAAGGAGTTGCAATTTTACAGAGCTTTAGTTTTAATGACAATACATTCCTGTGATTTTTCTTTGCAATCCGGAACCCTAAACATGGTTGTACTAAGTTATACTAATGTATCCTTCTGTTCCAGCGGCGTACTTCTACGTGGGCACATCGAAGACCCCCAGCGCGGAGGGGACCCGGCTGCGTGACGAGCGCGGGGCGACGGGCCCCCTGCGTCGGTACCGTGGCGAGGGGATCACGCTGTCCCTGCCCGAGGGGAAGACCCTCAAGGATGTCAACTGGTTCTCCATCTGGTGTGAGGAGTACTCGGTGAGTTAACTGGGGCTTGGTGTACATTTCTATAATAAAATTCCAAAATCAATACGTGACTTGCCAATTAAATCTTTCAAAAAACGTGTAAAAACCCAATTGTTAGGCAAGGGATATTATAGAATAGAATGAGATCTTTAGCTAATTTAGAAACATTCCGTTTCTTTTTAACATTTATTTCTTACCTCTGTAGGTAAACTCAGAATAGATTGGTAATGTCAGCGATATTAGCTTGATATTGTGTTTATTTTTTACATATAAAGAAATCTTTCTACTATGGCGTACCTTACTATGACCGCGCTGTGTGTGATTTTTGTCGACAATCATTGACGGTCCATGCTGCATGTATGATACGCGACGAAGTTCGATGACGTAACAGTGACGGAACGCTCTTCCTGGCCGAGTCATGGTGTGGAACACTATAGTGGTCAGATACCTTAATGGAAACATCTACCACAACCGAAAGTCTGTGACAATTGGGAATATTTTTAGCAATACCTCCACCCTTCCATTCCATTCCTTCCGATAAAAAAGAAGATAGATTACATATAAACGCTGCATAATATAGTTGTGACTTCTAGTAGTGATAACTAGGATCAGTAATCCCGGATGATGTACGTGTGTAGAGGGGTACAGGAGTACCGGAGTACGCTGCCAGCTCTCGCCCGAACAGCGCACTCAGCGCTTCCCACGAGACCGCTTTATTCCGTATAATAAAACCATTGGCGCTGTTTTCGCTGCTCTCGCATAGATTAGCGAAGGGAACGCTCTTAATGTACCGAGTTTATAAAAGAGATTGCAAATATAATTTTCATTTAGTTTTAGCTGAGCTTCGTGGCTTTGTGTAAAATTGTTAATGAGACATTAGTATGTGGAAATTATAAGAGATGGCGCTACTTTAGTCGTAAATAACGTTAATAGCGATTTTTTTTAATTTCTTGCCTATTAGAAAACATATTTTTAAAAAGGTTTAAAAAGGGCTGTGAGCTAGCCCAACTGCTAATTAAGTATAAAATCATGTTCAAAGCTTTTACTTCCTACAAATGAAACAAAAAATTACTGCATTTAACTTTATCTTGCTGCAATCTGCAATGCATCGGGACTCGAGGAAGACATGTTTGTATCTGAAACATGCGAAAGCTTTTTCGAGTTGCTCAATACTCGTGCAGTTAAAGTATTTCAACGTAAAGTATTTCAAGTATTTTAAAAATAATAAAAGTGTACGAGGCGTAATTTGTACCGTCTGTACGTAAAATATACTTTGGCAAATTGTAATGTAGGTTTCGCGAAACATATTACTTTATAATGCTTATTATATTCTTTATTACTTTATAAGCTTATTATATAATTTATATTCTTTCTGACTGGCTGTCTGAGCACTGTTCATCCAGAATTCATTGAACAGATTTATAGTATTTTAAAAACTAATCTATATTTGTAATTTAATTTCAATTGAAACGTATTGGACTTTACACTCGTAAACTTATCTTTACAATTTTCGTACGAAAAAAAATGTTAATTGTATTTCTAAATAATAAATTATTTCCGTGAACTCTTCTATACACATATGTACGTAAGCTTATTATTAAGGAATATATTAAATTTAACATAATATAGTAATACCTCTAATATTGTATGTTCAGATAAACTTCGGCTCAGTGGACATCCCGCGTACCCTGGAGTACCCGAAGCCGGCGAAGGTTGGTGCCCTGCGGGGCGTGCACGGCGTGTCCTCCGACCCCGTGGTGGTGGTGGACGCGCAGACGCTGCTCGTGCCCAACTTCTCCTATGATGGAGAGGCTCCAGGTTGGTGATACTACAATAGTAATAATAACGCTACAGACCCATAACCCCTAACACTAGGTTTCCCTGTGTCGTGGCTGGCATAGACAACACACAAAGACAAAAACACCCACACCCAAATGGTAAACAGACATTTAAACTCATCGTTCAAACTGCCTCGCTGGGAATCGAACCCAGAACCCTTGGTACGGCGATCCGGCATGGTAACCATTGCGCTACACGAGTCGTCAAATACTCGTACCTCCTGTATAATACTTTTGTTAACACTGTTAGGTACGAGTAGAAACATTTACATAATGTCCGAGAAACATCTGTCAATAAACGTTAGTAACGTTGCACAACTTTTAATGGAAGGGTCTCAAGTTCAATTTTCAATAACAGTAGATTTTTTAACCGACTTCAAAAAAAGGAGGAGGTTCTCAATTCGACTGTATTTTTTTTTATGTTTGTTACCTCAGAACTTTGGACTGGGCGAACCGATTTTGATGATTGTTTTTTTAATCGAAAGCTGGTGGCTGTCATGTGGTCCCACATAAATTTTATTGAGATCTGACAATGGCATCCATGAGAAAACCACATAAGTCGTAAATTTGTGTTAAGATGTGCGCGACAAATTGACGAATAACTCAATATCACGCCAACCGATTTCGATGATTCTTTTTTTAATCGAAAGCAGGTGCTTGTCATGTGGTCCCACATAAATTTGAACGAGATCTGAAAAGTAGTTTTTGAGACTTTGCAGTCGGTTATTTGTTAGTAAAATTTAGATTATTACGACTTATGGACGTGATGGGGATGTTTAATGCATTTATTTATCTTCAAGGTTCTGTTACTGTTCATGTAACTAGAAGGTACCTTCTTATACAACATGATGGATATGATTGGATTGGAGCATAATTCATTCAGCGAAGCCAAAAATTTAATAAAGAAATCTCACACTAATCTAGATTTGCCGTTTCAATAAATAAACGGCTATATTCGCACTTGGATCACCTGCGTGCCGGCATGATACGCGGTCTGCTTTATATCGACCAGGCGAATTGGTCAATGACTATTAATTTATACCTTGTATATAGAAATCGACAGACATTTTGTCCCCCATGATACCACGTTCTTCAAAAGCTACATAGTGTTGAGAAAGGATTTTGATTTAATTTGAAAGTACTCAAACGTTCAATGTACTCTGGCGCCTCCATGTATTCCCGAGCCGCATGTTTCAACAAAACTAATCTAGTTCGTCAAACAATGAGGTGGCCAGCGACTAGTGACCGACAGCCGCGGACAAACTAATTTCACCTGCCAATGATGTGCTGATAATTGAGTTCTACATGGTCTGCTGCGACTACAATGATTTAGCACATTAGGTACTGTTTTTAACCGACGTCAAAAAAGGAGGAGGTATTCAATTCGACTGTATTTTTTTATGGTTGTTACCTCAGAACTTTCGATTGGGTGAACCGATTTTGATGATTCTTTTTAAATCGAAAGCTGGTGCTTGTCATGTGGTCCCACTTAAACTTGAGCTAGATCTGACGAGTAGTTTTTGTTACCCCTAATTTTGAAGTCGGTTATTTTTTGTCAAGTAGTATATAAGTAGTTATTATTATTGAAGGAATTCCTACATAGTTAGTCCTCTGTATTAGTCCTTAGAACTACGGATTAGACTACTACACACACCTTTGAGAACCTCACGGAGAACTCGTAGGTGTCCTCACTTCACCGAAGAATTCAATTCCTAATAGGCATATAACTTTCAAAATTAGACTTTCCTGCAGGATTCAATTCAAGAGGCTACAAGGTGATAATAGTTTATTGCAAGTTAAGGTCAATGCATACGTAACGGGTTTTTTCCCGTACGGGACGGGACGTGAAGTTTTGGAAACATCGTTTCATAGAAAATGTATACAATAGTGCATATGCAGCGGAATCCCGTACGGGACGTGGCGCGTAAGGGACGGGAAAAAACCCGTTGCGTCTGCATTGGCCTTAAGTTCGTGAATAAGCATTTTATCTTTTCTACTTTGCTTACCCATCAGTGATAATTATACTTTCTGTCACAATTGTTTGGACGGTGAAGACCATTATCATTTCGTATCGCGTAACTGAACCACCAGCTGAAGAGGTTTCAGCTGGTTATTAAAATAAAGAGGATTGAGAACTGTTTAAATGTTTCGCCATCAGAAACTCGTGACCTTGACGTTGTTGTGTCATTTAGAACAACAATTTAGAATAACTTTAACTCATAACTCGTTTATAAAAAAGGTAAAATCGTAATCTGCTATTTCATCTGTGAAGTAACGATTCGGTTCGGTTTGACTTTGTTTTTGTTGTTTTGTGACGTTAAATGAGGCTTTTCTGCAGTGTTTGGGGCAGTAGGTATAGCTACTTTGAGTTGTTGCATTCTCTTAAAACTTAAAGGACCGCTCAAATTATTGTTTAAGAAATATGTACCTACTTCGAAAAATTATTATACTCTCGATGTTCCAACAACACTAGAACAAAAAATATTCTATGCTCAAATCATTGAACAACTTTAGATGTAGTAGTCTTTTACTGACGAAAACTCACCGTAATAATTAACGTACTAACATTAAATATGAAACTCATGTGTTGACCGAATGAAATCTGTGCTCGCGACATTAATTATCGAATTAGCACGAACTGCAAGTGATGCGTTCACACACGATTACCCGGCAAATTGATGCCGCGACCCGCGACCGATCGCTAATTATGTTTTGATTCGACTATTCGGCGAATGAGATGTGTCGTGTGTGTGTGTGTGTGTGTGTGTGTTATTTGAGGATGGCCACATACAGATTTAAGTACTTGCAATCATTTAAGATAGCATAATGTAGGGCTCAACATCGGGATGGAATTAATAGTTCGGATCGTTGATTGTTTTTACGTAATCATTTACTTTACAGCACACTAACTGCTAATGCTAAAAGATGTAACTAAAATATTATACTGCGAATGGAATGAAAAGCAGTCATCTAATTATCGAAGGCGATTAAAAGTACCTTGAATGGTGGTGGGAGGAGTTGAGGAGCCTACATGAAATAGGTAATACCAAAGACGCTCTTTTGAAAGCGTTTGTCATTGCTTTTCTCGGTGAATCAGTTACGATATGCAATCGGCGGGGATATTGTTATGGTTACATAATGTAAATAATTCGAGATTATTCAACAAGCGTGGTGAGCGTAAACAAGTAGGTTTGTTCGGAAGTTCGAAGTCTGTTGTGTTGACGAGAGGATTGTATTATTGAAACCGCATCCAAATTATAGGAAATAACGTTGACCTACTGCTGCGAGCGCAGCGCACGGCGGCGCACGGCGCACGGCGCACGGCGCGGGGTAAGGCGGCGAATGCATACACACCGGTTATAATATTTACGTCAGTTATCGATAATAACCATGAAGTTTAAAATCTAAAAAGCCCCGACAATTTTACTAACACTAAACATAGCTGAGAACCATTTTGATTACAGCAAATTTCAAACAAAACAAAGCCACATTATAACCGGTCCGTTTAGGAGCTAGATGGAGCCACACAGATACACAGACAAATCAAACCTATAATATCCTTCTTTTTGCGTTGGGGGATAAATAAATTGTGTATGTCAGCTGCGACGCAGGACTGGAGTTTAACGCCATGGTGATGATGTTTCACATCATCAGAATAAGATGTACCAAGATTATTATTATCATTAGATGGCGTTGTTATTGATCAGCCATCCAACGCCATCTAGATTCTGTGTTACGAATTACAAACATAACGCATAACGTAACGGAAAAAGTTTGATTTTAATCCTTAAAATCAAATCGGGTTTAAATATGAAATCGATAGATAAGGTGCTAAATTCCAAAAAGCTACATGAGCTATATTGTAAGTGGTAACACCGCCACACAGAGATTTTATCATCGTAACATCAAATGTATCATCGATGTGTTGATGAAGGAATCGGGAATAGCCACTTACTTACCATCAGGTGGATCGTCAGCTCGTTTGCATACAAAAAAAATAGAAAGCATGTATCCTACGCTTTACAGTGTTACGTAGCCAAATAATATGATTGGCGGTAATAATGGGCGTCATTCGAATGCGCGGTGAGAGGTGTCTGACGCGATGACGCTGACGGCTGCACAACGCGGGTAAACAATTGTTGATTGATGGTTGCCGCTTCCGATGCTGGCTGTGGCGCGAGTATTGTTTGTAGATCGTGAAGTTTATAAAATTACGTAAATAAAATCAAAGTAATATAAATAATCGAAGAGATAGTCGTCAAAAACATACAATAGTTGAGGAGTTCTCTCAATTCCTCATGGATTCCATCACCAGAACTGAATTATGATATACGAGTACGTTGGAAAATATAGAAACTTACCCTTTCAATAAAAAAATCGGTCGATAAATGATAATGATAAATGAATCCTTTTACGAAAACGAAGAGTTTCGAGATCGATTCCTGGACGTGCTTGACATTTGTTTGTGAGAAGTTTGTTACATCTAGATTATTCTAGATCATGCGAGTCACTATCTTATGCCTCACTTGTGTCCGACCAGCCGGCCACCAAACACAAGTGATCCTAGTGGTATTCTGATTGTAGGAAGGTATAAAGAAAACTTAAATCATGATCAGAGAACACGTGCACATTTCTCAGCCACATAAACATTAACCCTGGCTGAGAGCTGAACCCTTGAACCTTCCCACGGCTAACGGGTAACGAAGTCAACTATCGCTTTCTTGGCCGAAGAGAAATGGAAAACATGGTCTGTGTGTAGAACACACATTTTGTATGAGCAAATCCTCGATCGGTTCGGATCGGATCGATGTAGCGACGGGGGTGAAAGCGAGGGGAGGGGGATGCCCTGCACAGTATGTTAATGAGGGCTACACACATAAGAGAAGATTATAATGTTTCAATGGAATATTAAGTTTACAGCGTAGAGGAAACAGTATGTTAAGGAGAGGCATAGGAGAAGCGTGATCCGACAGGGATCATGATTACGACACATTACTTCAAAGCAACTTTTTATTTGTTGTGTTATGAATTTAGACAATCAATGCAGTGAATGAGATATTATTGACTAGAAATGTTTTAAAATTGATTGCCGGAGAGGAACTCTACAAATGACGCATCAAAAAGGGATATATTAAAATATTATAAAACAGACAAAATACTGCGACACAGTAAGGATTTTCTTTCGCCATATCTTCTCCTCAACGATAGACACCTCACGGGAACAGTACCTAAAAAATTTACATGGATAGCACGTTTAATGTAGGTATTGACAAAATCTACCAAAATTATTTTGAATTTATCTACTTCGCTCGGAAACAGTGTAAGACTAGTGTATGCCGACATTCGTTGTCATTTCTGTGTCAATTGTATTCCTCTACTCTCATTTCACTTTGCATTGCGTTGATTCACACGTCTTCATGTACAGGCACTTGCAGAGAAAAGTAACCCATCTGTTTACATCGCAATAGGCAACGGAAACGTTGCTGTTCGTATGTTTAAAAACAGTTGGGTTACTTTTGTCTACAGGTGACTGTACTTCAATAGTTGCGACCGTTCGTTCTCTCGGGACATAAACCTACCGCTCGTTCTTTTTCTGTGGCGAGTTCTCTCGCATGTGACATCGTCAGGGGAATACGATATACTTTTCCGTCCATGTTTTATCAAAGGACCCTTCTTTATTGGACGACACGACAATTACATAGCAACGACACAGCTTTATAATAATTAAAGTTGTGATGCTTCACTAACAGAATTTAAACATCCCTGTATCGTGGGTAACATGGACAACACATAAGGACAAAAACGCACACACTCAGACCGGGAATATAAATTCAATGTCATCATTAAAACTTCTGCCTTGCTGGCAATCCTGAACCTAGGACCCTTGAACGGCGGTTCGGCAAAGTAAATCCATGTTTCACAACCCGGGTCGTCAAGCACAAACACTATAACATTTACTGTTGTGGCTCAAGCTCCAAGGTGCTGGCAAACACACATGCCTGTTTCCATGTGTACACATTACACGCATGAGATGTTGTCGTGTCGTACGATGAACAAGCGTCTATACACGGCAACGCTCCAGTGGATAATTATGACACATCGGCTAAGGACAGCCGCCACAGATTTTTAATGATTGTCCCCAAGCCACTGTCTTTCACCCTTTCATCTGTATGAACATTATGGACAAAAACGACTCGTATTTAATTCAAAATAATTAATTAATGTATAGAAATAATGTTTTAACATCAGTAATTTTCACATTTGCTCGTACTGTAATGGTTGTATATGTTGCTCATATGTTGCTCATATAGGGTTAACAGAAATGAGTAACAATTAGGTCCCTAAAATTAAATGTTTATTTCATAAAATGTTAGACCCTGTTTGGGCACATGACTTGTGACTTATTTCGGCAAGTCATATCGACGGTTTCCCGGGATTTTAATTATTGTTTTGGATCATTATATTCCCGTAAAATCAATAAAATATTATGTTATCTTTTTTCGATTATGACTATAATTATTTTATACGAGTAACCGCCCTCGCTTTGCTTCGGTTTTCTTATTTTTTTACACCTTGGGTTACATTATTGGAGTTTAATTAAGGATCCCTAGTTTTTTTTTGAAAATATAATATAGCTTATGTCAACCGGGGATAGAGTAGCTTCCTAACAGTGAAAGAATTTTTCAAATCGGTTCAGTAGTTTCGGAGCCTATTCAATGCAAACAAAAAATCAAATCTTTTCTCTTTATATATTAGTATAGATTAGGTATCTACGACACCATTTGATTCTGTTGATAATATTTAGCACTGCTTTCTTTCTTGGTTCGTTATGTTGCTAATGTCCATGGGCGTTCATTTACCTACTTTAAAAACTATTAATAATACGTCAAATAAAGGTTTTAATGACCACTCAATAAACAGTTGTATTAAAAGCTATCAGGAATCCGTAAAACGTCCGTATCACGTCTGAAGTAATTGTGGCTTTCACAAACCTCAGACAATGTAAAGATGCAGTTAACATACAAAGTTCCTCCGACGATAGTATGCCAGCGAGCCGATATCTCGGTCGTTTGCGAGCGTGTGCTCTGTGTTCACGACACACGACTCGTTTCATGAGATGTTGTCGTGTCGTACGATGAACAAGCGTCTATACACGGCAACGCTCCAGTGGATAATTATGACACATCGGCTAAGGACAGCCGCCACAGATTTTTAATGATTGTCCCCAAGCCACTGTCTTTCACCCTTTCATCTGTATGAACATTATGGACAAAAACGACTCGTATTTAATTCAAAATAATTAATTAATGTATAGAAATAATGTTTTAACATCAGTAATTTTCACATTTGCTCGTACTGTAATGGTTGTATATGTTGCTCATATGTTGCTCATATAGGGTTAACAGAAATGAGTAACAATTAGGTCCCTAAAATTAAATGTTTATTTCATAAAATGTTAGACCCTGTTTGGGCACATGACTTGTGACTTATTTCGGCAAGTCATATCGACGGTTTCCCGGGATTTTAATTATTGTTTTGGATCATTATATTCCCGTAAAATCAATAAAATATTATGTTATCTTTTTTCGATTATGACTATAATTATTTTATACGAGTAACCGCCCTCGCTTTGCTTCGGTTTTCTTATTTTTTTACACCTTGGGTTACATTATTGGAGTTTAATTAAGGATCCCTAGTTTTTTTTTGAAAATATAATATAGCTTATGTCAACCGGGGATAGAGTAGCTTCCTAACAGTGAAAGAATTTTTCAAATCGGTTCAGTAGTTTCGGAGCCTATTCAATGCAAACAAAAAATCAAATCTTTTCTCTTTATATATTAGTATAGATTAGGTATCTACGACACCATTTGATTCTGTTGATAATATTTAGCACTGCTTTCTTTCTTGGTTCGTTATGTTGCTAATGTCCATGGGCGTTCATTTACCTACTTTAAAAACTATTAATAATACGTCAAATAAAGGTTTTAATGACCACTCAATAAACAGTTGTATTAAAAGCTATCAGGAATCCGTAAAACGTCCGTATCACGTCTGAAGTAATTGTGGCTTTCACAAACCTCAGACAATGTAAAGATGCAGTTAACATACAAAGTTCCTCCGACGATAGTATGCCAGCGAGCCGATATCTCGGTCGTTTGCGAGCGTGTGCTCTGTGTTCACGACACACGACTCGTTTCGATAGCATCGCCTCATTGAGAGCTTCCTAAGCTGATCGTCTCCGGCCGGGGTTCAATGGCGGACAATATACACCGGTTGTGGGGCTATAGTCATACACTCTGGGGCCCGTATAATCTCATGTTATACCTCCGAATGACACATTGTTCTAACTCCCGTTATACCAATGTAATATTGATTTAATTGAAATGCTATACGAGCTTATCGTTTTTAAATTGTGTCGATGCTGAGCTACCGACAAAGTTAAGTATTGGACGTGTGTAAATGCTAGTTGTCTTGTCATTTTATGTGCGTGTCTTATCTTATCGCTAGATACGATAGAATCTTGACTCAGTACGATCAAATTTGGTCTTATATTGACGTTATTTAGTAACCAAGATCTTAAGAATGAGTGTTTCTCTTAGTGCGGTACCTCACCGGGACGCCAAGGCGACGTCACCGACCACGTAGCCAAACAGTTTATATTGAATTGTGTCTACGCTTCCAAATTGGCTACGTTGCCACACCGTCGCCAAGTGAGGTAGCCGCCATAAATTTCAATATAAACTGTTTGGATACGTGGCCGGCGACGTCGCCTTCGCGTCCCGGTGAGGTACCGCTCTTAGGGTCTTGATTCCTGATGACGTAAGCACTTGCGTCACCGTCGACCAGTTGATCCAGTGTCAGGTGCTAAGCGCGTCGGTTGTTCCAGACGCCAAGTTCTGGGTGGGGCGCGGCGACAAGCCGTCTCCGCAGGGCATCCGGATCCCCGACGAGAACGGTAAAGAGACGCCGCTCAGGAAATACGACAAGAAGACCATCGTGCTCACTCTGCCCGGGGTAAGTGTGGCGCTTACCAGAGTGTTTACTATCTTCCTTAATTCCTTCTTTAAACCGCTGTAGTACTGCATCAGTAATGTATGCAATAGTACAGCGATTTAAGGAAGAACGATCAGTCACACCAAAAACATATTATAATGTGAGAGAAGGACAGAGTGTGGCTTCAATCCATTTATGGCCCACTACTGAGCACGGGTCTTTCCTCATGAGGAGGCCTAGAGCATACTCCATCTTCTGCTCCATTGCGGATTGGTGGAGGGGTTAGTGGCCAACACAAATGTCGGAAGTTTTTAAGCCGCCCGACGGCCACGGACATGCCTTAACGACTATATCTTACGATAACAACCGGGACCGACGGCTTTACGTGCTCTGCGCTGAAGCACAGAAACGCTTAAGAAATAGTTGCTCCTAGCGGTCACTCATGCAACTAATGACCGCTCTCGCTGCTATTTAACTTTATCGATCATTGAGGATTCAGGACAGAGTGTAATGTGTCCAAATGTCCAGGAGCTGACGGTGTTCGACATCGGGCACTTCGCGGTGTGGTGCGAGGCCTTCACGGTGAACTTTGGCCACATCACGCTCCCGCGCGCCGCGCTGGCCAACGTGCCGCCCAGCCTCAAGATGCTCGGCGTCTCGCCACAGGTATGTCCGCCTTGTTTCACTTCCACGGATGTTTTGTGACATTGCCTTAGTATTTTGAAGGCCTTGAAGGAAGGATTTTGACATGGAGTTCTTTAAAATAATATGGTAAGATGGTATTCCTTCAGACTGCCCTGGTGTTACTTATGCCTAAAGACGATCAGTTGGCAACTTGCTTTATTATTAAAAACACGATGGGCGATAACGTCGCTTATGACATAAAAAACAGGCGATCCAAGTTAAAACAATTATTTTTCGCATAAATGTATACACTCATTAGCCGTATTGGGGCGGCTAAGAATACTAACCCCAATCCCACGCCGGATGGGTGTCGTAAAAGGCGACTATATCCGGCCCGCTGGTGGTAGGACGCCTCGAGGGATTATATTAGTAATATTGATTTTAATTATTAATTAATACCATTATTACTATTATTATTTCTCCATGGGGTTCGCCTGGATAGCTACCACCCTTGAGCATGAGTCAGTCGCCAAACGACTCGTCGTGTTCCGGCTGGGGGCTTGAGAGCCAGTTCTTTCTTTCTTTTTCTTCTCTCTTTCTTGGCCGGCAACGCATCGGTGATGCCTTTGTTGTTGCTGACGTCCATGGGCGACGATAGCCACTTACTATCAGGTGGATCGTCAGCTCGTTTGCCGGCTATTTCCATAAAAAAAAGAAAAAAAAACTCATTTAATTTTCTTCTTTTGTTTCTGGCAATGCAAAACATCCGTGGAACCTGTACAGAGTAATGTAGTGCGTAATGTATATAGAAACTGTTGGGTACTAATAATAACTCACTTCACAATATTGTACATACACAATTTGTAGATAATGCTAGAACATACAAGTATTTGGCACTTAGTTAATTAACAAAATAATCTCTACTTTGTTACGAGAAATTTATGCTGAAACAGTATTATTTCTACAATTATACATGAAATTGTTATGCATATCCAAAATGCGATTGTTAAACTATCTCATTTCGTTATAGTAAGTGTTCGGCACGTTCGGGATCCTTAACATTATGTCGAGGTGATAAGGTTGAATTTCGCGTGCACGTTGACGCTCGTACTCCCTCCGAGATAACAACGAAACCCTCTCATTTGACAAGCCGTGTGACAGCCGGGTGATAAGCTCCAGAGGGATCAACAGAGACAGCATGAACACTCGCAGCGTACAATATACACTGTGTGTGTGAGCTGAGTGGCATCTGCGATAATTTAATTCGTACTTTATTCGGATCGTTTGTTAGAATTGTTGACATTAAGGATGTTATTTTAAGTTTCTAACGCCCCAACTCAGAGTCACTAATGGTTACTTAAATCGCTCCTTAGTACAGAATTTGTATGGTGATTCTTTACTAAGGACCGATTTATGTAACCGTTAGTGACTCTGAGTTGGGGCGTAAGACACTTGCTTAAGTAAGGGAGGAACGCTGTGCAAAGAACGCTATTTTTCAGTGCGTTCGTTATGGCGAGCCCTTCAGTTTCACAGTCGACACTTAAGTCTTGTCTAAGCGGACGCGTAGTGCTGTATCATCCATCCATCCATCAGCCCTTAGAGGTCCACTGCTGGAGATAGGCCTCCCCTAACTTGCGCCACTCTGACCGGTCCTGAGCCTTCTGAATCCAGCGGATGCCAGCTGTCTTCTTCAGGTCGTCAGTCCACCTGGTCGGGGGGCGTCCTATGCTCCTTTTTCCGAGACGTGGGCGCCATTCAAGGATCTTTCTTCCCCAACGGTTATCGGTCCTTCGCACTATATGGCCAACCCATTGCCAATTCAGCCGGCTAATTCTTTGAGTTATGTCGGTTACCCTTGTTCGTCTACGGATCTCCTCATTTCTGATGCGATCACGTGTGTACACAGTCCTATACACAGTGCTGTACACAGTGCTGTAATTTGTTGTGATGTTCTCATAGTGTTGTTTGTTAATACAAACTTTTGTCTCTTTCTTCTTTATTGGATCCATTCCAACCTTTTCTTCCTGTAATGCAGCTGAACAACGGATTCTATTGCGCTAGGTCACTCCTGTCGTCAGTAGTCGCTGGGTTCTGTACCGCCTCGATTAATGTCGACTGGAGCACGATGTAGAGTTTTACTTCTCTGGCTAGATCACTCTTTTATAATGAACCCTATATAATTTGAATTCTAATCAACATTCATTTCATTAAGTGAGGCAAATCGGTAATTTATGTTCACGTAAATGGGACTAACTTTAATATCATCTCAGCCAAGGTGTTTTACACCCACGCAGCCCAAACGTTGCAAATACTTTCGTTTTCTGATGAAATAAAAGACGATAAAACGTCCTTAAAACAGTAACAATAAAGACGTTTGCTCGCGATTTTCGTAGATGTGGCCTTACCT
Organism: Thymelicus acteon; assembly: GCA_951805285.1. Classification (NCBI taxonomy): domain Eukaryota; kingdom Metazoa; phylum Arthropoda; class Insecta; order Lepidoptera; family Hesperiidae; genus Thymelicus; species Thymelicus acteon. The sequence continues at coordinate 200,990 of OX638235.1, forward strand.
TAAAGCTTGAAAGTAATGTGCACATTGATGTCGTGATGTCGGTAATAGAACAAGGCGAGCCGGTACGGGACGCTCGTGGCCTGTGGCCTGCTGACGGCCTGTGACGTGTGACACACTTCACGCACTGTAGCTCTAACGTTGATCTATACATCTATATCTATACTCTATACAATAAATAAAATTGGAGTGTCTGTTTGTAATAATAAAATAACCGCTTTTTACTAAGTGCATTTGGATGTATACACGGTACATATACCAAAACAACATTTTTTACAACTTCTGTCTGTCTGTCTGTCTATCTGTCTGTCTGTCTGTTTGTTCCGGTTAATCTCTGAAATAGCTGGAGCGATTTCAACGGGACTTTCACTGGCAGATAACTGATGTAACAAGACGTAACTTAGGCTACTTTTATTTTAGAAAAAAAATAGCTCGTTAGGCAAGACGAAGTTCGCTGGGTTAGCTAGTGTATTAATAACATTAAATTTGTATAAGCTGTATAAAAATTTGGTGTCGATAACGTTGAGTTAAACTCAGTGGGATATCTAGAAAGTTTCAAAAGTTCTTCAGAGTTAAAGACTATGTTGGATATTGGAGTTCGTATGGGAATTATTTGTTATTAAAAGTCTAATTTTGGTTAGAGTCAAGTGTTCCCACCTGCCAGCTAAACGGTTGGAGTTGGACATGTGAAAACATACACAAAAATAAGCCATAATTAAAATGTGTGCAATTCACACGTGGTTGAAGTGAAACCTTCAAAAATAAAGGTATTAATTTAATAACATTACATCAATTAACAATAATATCATTAAAATAAATATTTAACACTAGCTAGTGTCAAGACAGCTGTCTTAGCGAACTTCGTAGCGCCTATTAATCAGTGATTCATGTACTTTGTTGTTACTTTTTAACTTTTATAGGTTTGGTAGGTTTAACAAATCAGTAACCATTAAATTCCTTCTTCCTCCCGCTCCCTCTCCCCCTCCCCTCCCCTCCCCCTCCCCTCCCTCTACAATGCCCCTCCCCTCCCTCTGCCCTCCCCCTCCCTCTCCCCCCGCCCCCTGTACAATGCTTCCTATCTCATTTTCTCCCACGTTAAATCTTATGAATTTATGTCTGTCTCTTTTTACTGTCCCTTTTTCGTTTCATCGAATTTCAAATGACAACAATGCTAAAGAAGTTTTCACTTCGATAATAATATAATAAATTTAAAAGAAAAGCTATCCCGGCTACTAAGGGGTTGCAGGCTAACGAGCAAAAGTTGTTCCACTCCATACATTGCGTGTGGTCTGACACGCACTTCACCGGTTTTATTTTTAATTTCATCAACCGCCATAGTCTTTATTACAAAACAAGTTTCTTGCATTCTAATTAACTTAAATGAGTTGGTCTTGAACTGCAGGAGGTCATTCGATGAATGAGATTTATTGTGGAGCCGTAAAATGAATGCCATAATGATCTGTTGACAGAGTGTGCAATAGCGCGTTTGTTTAAAATCACTTCATTTTAATTATGTGCATATGTTTCAAAATCAAGTTAAATTTGATTATTGAGAACGAGAATTGTAGTGATATAATGAAACGTAATATATTAGAGATGTTTGTATTTAAAACACTGCAGTGGCACTGCACTGACCTAGATGATCTCATTTTGTGTATAGAACAATGGCCACTGTCTCAATCTGTCTCAATCAATTTTCCCAAATCTACTGCATCAATTACCTCTAAATATGTTACATATTTGATTACTCGTGTGTCCCGAACATAGATTTGGGAACGTTAATGATTTTACTCTCTACATTGTCCACGGAACTTAACTAGGTATGTCACCTTTCATCAAAATGCTGAAATTCACACGTGACATACCTGTATGTTATTGTGTGTAGATGCTAGCACAGAAGAAATAATAGTACTTATAATAAGTACTTATGATATTAGGTATAAGTTACATAAAAAGTATGTTAATGTCGAGTTATGTCGGTAATTGTCGGTTAAGAATTGAAAAATAGTTTGTCGGATACATTTATCCGAATTATTTTTAAGAGTTTATTAAAATTTTAAATTTTAATAGACTAACGCCCCAACTCAAAGTCACTAACGGTTACTTAAATCGCTCCATAGTACAGAATTTGTATGGTGATTCTTTACTAAGGAGCGATTAAAGTAACCGTTAGTAACTCTGAGTTGGGGCTTAAGGGGCACACGTGTTTAATAAAAATTAGGCATGCATTTACATTTATTCAACGCACTATAACTACGTACATACCTATGTATGTGTACTGTGTACCTGTTTGGTGCTAACAAAACAATTACAGCCGTCTTAAATGGACAATAGAAACCAGTTCATTGTGTGCTTCTTTATTTTGGATGACGTTGTTTACCTCGGCATTCGTTATGCGCGCCGCGAAGGACTGGAAGAGCACGTCGGCGTTCCCGACCGCTTGATATGTGGGACTTTGTGGGAGTTTTTAAATTAGTGATTAGGTTTTTACTAAGTTTGTGCAGTCATCATTGCTGCCAACCAAACATATACTAAACCAAACCAAACCAACGACCCATAATCGTGCGGATTGGTAGACTTCATACACCTTTGAGAACTTATGAAGAACTCTCCGTTGTACAGGTTTCCTCACGATGTTTTCCTTCACCGAAGCAAGTGATAATTAATTTCTAATACGCACATAATATTTGAAAATTAGAGGTGCGTGCCAGGATTTGAACGCGGGCCCCGTCGTTCGGGAGATCAACGTTCTAACCGCAAGGCTATCACTGCCTACACAAACATATACTAAAAATTCGTTAAAAAGAAGAACAGGGCAGGGACCTGAAAGTTCTCCCTTCAGCTTTTCGGAAGGACTAAGTCAGACTATGACAGAAATTATTGTCTATATTTTATTTATAAGTTTAGCAATAATTTTATGTCTGCATCATGCATGTAGAGACATTGAATTATGAGAGGACAAGAATAAACTATAGCGTAATGCGGTAACCGGGTCAGGGTCGCTGAGCTCCGGCTCCAGCTCCTCACTCACCGTGATGCAGTATGAACAATAACATAAGAATCTATTTTCTTTATATTTATACTAGATTCCGCCCGCGGCTTCGCCCACAGAAGAGTGGCTTCATAAACATAAACGTGTAAATCATCCCGGTGGAACAATAAGCACAAATTCCGGACATGGTCGGTCTGTGAGCTAAGTTTCATCTTAATACCTATAAGTGCGGTACCTCACCGGGACGCCAAGGCGACGTCGCCGGCCACGTATCCAAACAGTTTATATTGAATTGTGGCTACGCTTCCAAATTGGCTACGTTACCACACCGTCGTCAAGTGAGGTAGCCGCCATACATTTCAATATAAACTGTTTGGATGCGTGGCCAGCGACGTCACCTTGGCGTCCTGGTGAAGTACCGCACTGACGGTTAGCACGCGATGGTTACCCAATCATCGCCACAAACTTTCACAATTATAATATTAGACGGATAGGATAAGGCATCCAAAATCATTTATTAATTATTGGTGTAGCCTTATTTTTTTATGGAAATAGCCGGCTAACGAGCTGAGGATCCACCGAATGGTAAGTGGCTATCGTCGCCCATGGACATCAGCAACACCAAAGGCATCACTGACGTGTTGCCGGCCAAGAAAGAGAGGAAAAAAGCGGCCAAGTGCGAGTCGGACTCGCCCATGAAGGGTTCCGTAGCAGCAAGTAACATAATATAAAAGTTCTTGTAGTTTGTTGTAACTTTGATCAATGTTTTTTGTGGTTTACGATTTATGACGTATTAAAAAAAAACTACTTACTAAATATCATTCAAACCAATTTTCGTTGGAAGATTGAATGGTAATGTACATCATATATTTTTTTTAGTTTTATCATTCTCTTATTTTAGAAGTTACGGGGGGGGGGACACACATTTTACCACTTTGGAAGTGTCTCTCGCGCAAACTATTCAGTTTAGAAAAAAATGATATTAGAAACCTCAATATCACGTATGGGTTTGATGAAAAAAACATTTTTAAGTTTCAGTTCTAAGTATGGGGAACCCCCAAAATTTATTGTTTTTTTCTATTTTTGTGTGAAAATCTTAATGCGGTTCACAGAATACATCTACTTACCAAGTTTCAACAGTATAGCTCTTATAGTTTCGGAAAAAAGTGGCTGTGACATACGGACAGACAGACAGACAGACAGACAGACATACATGACGAATCTATAAGGGTTCCGTTTTTTGCCATTCGGCTACGGAACCCTAAAAAGAAAGAAAGAACTGGCTCTCAAGCCCCCAGCCGGAACACGACGAGTCGTTTGGCGGCTGACTCATGCTCAAGGGTGGTAGCTATCCAAGCGAACCCGATGGAGAAATAATAATAGTAATAATGATATCAATTAACACTTAAAATGAATATTACCAATATAGTCCCTCGAGGGGCCCTACCACCAGCGGGCCGGATTTAGTCGCCTCTTACGACCTGTAGAGAAGAGACAGAAAATAACATTTCTTTTTGGGGCAGCTAACGCATCTGTGATGCCTTCGGTGTTACTGAATGGACAAAATGGGTGACGATGCATTTCCCACCAGGTGGATCGTCTGTTCGTTTTTTGATTATTTTTATAAAAAAACCAATCACTAATTTTATGAATCAGTTCACGTCTAAAATAGTTGACTGATTGACTTCATCCATAAATGTGGAAGAAGGTATATTCTATGGCATCTATGGAGTTGTTTATGAAATGATATTCCTTTTACATGCTCCATGATATATTTCCAGTTCTAACGTTCACATCAATATTCCAAAGTACTTCAACACTACGTGATCAATAAGCATCTGTTCATTACTGACATTCTTCATTCTAAATATTTAGTTCCTTCATGACCTTTTTTATGGCAGCTTCTACATCGGCCAAGCGTTGAGAATAAAGAGCTCCGTCCCTGGACCTTCGCTAAAGATTCATGGCCTCGCCGGTATACAAAATTAACAACCGAGAAAGATTTTTTAATTGCACTCTGACTTTTGGCACTGAAATTACTAAAATTATTTATGTCTTCTAAGCAACATTTATGTAGACCTCCAGCAATACAGTTGTAAATATGGCATCTAATTTTGTCCAGTAAGTAGTTTTTGTGTAATGCGCGATCAAACATTTATTATTATAGATAGTCAAAAATTTAAAAATATATATTGTTTTGGATTCATTTGCTCCTAATATTATACAACGCGACATCGATCACATACAATTTTATTATAAGTATAGATAAATATCTTTCTCGGCCGGCAATTTTTACACATTGTGTCAAGATCTTCACTTACACAATTATTAAAATACATACTTTATGTATGTGTTCACTGTAAAGATGTAAACAAATCTCCAGCGAGCCGCAGCGATCATCCCGCCCGCGCCGTTCATTTGGCAACCGTCAAGGCGACAGCGATAATTAATCACCAAGTTTTTACGTTCTAGCTGTCGTTAGAAAAATACAAAGTGATTTCTTAACCATTGCTCAATTCTAGCTTTTAAAAGCCCCAGAGATTAAGGATTTTTCGCGCATCTTTAAATACATTTAAACATAATTAGTAAATATTCTTTTTCATCACCGTTGAAATGTTACACGTATATTCTGTTATAATTATACATTTCCTTCATCTAAGACATGACGTACCTATGTATGTAACTTCTGTAATTTCTGTTATATTATTCGAACTACCATTATTGTCTTGAATTGACTGGGAGAACATACTATATTGTATTTAATCCGGCCGTGTCTTGTTCTGACGTTATTTCGAGTACAATTTACATTGGGTCCCTGTTTTTCTGTCGGTAACCATGCCTTCAAGGGGGCATTCGACTCTCTGTCCAGGCATACATTTATATTAAAACTATTTAATATTAGATTTATGTCTAAAAGTATCTGCTTCACAGAAAATCAGTAGTATTTAGTGCAATATTATGTTTGTCTAACAAACTAAGAAAAATAAAAGTAAGTTAGGTAAAATAAAAGAAATACCCCCAAATAGATAAACAAAATAAAGGGTTTATCATAACGGGCTTAACGAACACCATTAATGTAGGTTTGTTGAGAATTCCTATTTCATTATTAACGATTTAACCTCATAAAGCTTATCTACTCGTACAATTCCTTCAACACAACCATTTACTGGTGATTTAGTTCTGGTTGGTGAAGTGCACTAACTCAAAAAAAACACTCTATTGATGATCTCTATCTATGCGCCTAAATTGCGATCAAACTATAAACATGAACGCGAATAAATTCCTTAACGTACTAGATAGATTGTTAGTTCTTCTGTCAAACAAAATGCGGTCTTACGATAGATGGCTTAGATAAGTGACTTATGACAGCAATTTCTTTTACACACCCATTATAAAATTCATTGAGGATTTTAAATTGATCTACATTAGTAACTGGACGAAGCTGTCACAATTTTTCGATAATCACACACAAAAATAGTTCCTTGAGAGTATCAACTTTGAAGCATGAGTTGGTCAACCTACCGAGGGCGGCGCGCTCTGACAATCTAGAGTGATTATAATTATCTCTGATTGTTGTAATCAAAGGATTTTGTTTAAAGCAGTAATTTAGTTAATTAGTTAAGTCAACGCTCAGTAGATCTACGTCTCAGACTGGTTGTTGAGAGCCGAGTTTTCAGATTCATTCTCGTTGAGTATCGTATATCTTATATCGGATGCATGTTTGTCGTCAAATATAGTTTCTGACAGTTATATAGTATCGTGTCGGTATCAGTTACATTAGTTAGTTGGATTACATACATTAGAAAACCAAAAATATGGGTTTTCTGCTTCCTTCTTGGCTGGCAACGAGTCGGACACTTATTATATAATTGTCCATGGACGGTATTACTACCTCGTTACTCAGGTCATCTCAATGTCAAAACCGAGCCCCCTACTCTATTATATCTTTTTAGCATGGTGTCTTTATTTTTCTTACAATTACATAAAGTTTGTTTACAAAGCGAAGTTTAATTCAACGTCCAAAATATAATCTTCTAAATAAAGTATAACATTAATTTAAAAGACAACAGATCTTCACTATCTCAAGTTATCTGGAGCTGCATCGAGCGGTTCCAGTCCCAGTTGGAACCGTTCCAGCGTTCCAAACGTTCCAAATTTCCACTCCGCTTACAATTTATTAAAGCCGCGACAACCAGCGAATTGAAATATGATTTTTAAATTAAAACCTGCTATTTAGCGTACGGAGTTTACTATTTAGTACGGAGCTTATGCTACTGACGTAATAAGAACACAACATTAAATTGAATAAAATCTATAACAAAGTTTTTATTACAAGGAGCCATCCATAAATTACGTCACATGTTAGGGAAGATTCAATGTTGTGTGACATTTTGTGACAAGAGGTGGGAGGGGGTCCTAAGTTTCGTGACGTCATACTTCAAAATCGAATAATTGGTATGTATAGGTAAATATTAAAAAAAAACAATTAATGGAAATAAAACTTATTTCGGAACTGCTGTTTTAATTTAATAATTTCTAGGTGTAAAATTTCATAATATGTGACGTCACACTAGCGGGGGGGAGGTCTCACAAATGTGACCAGCTGTGACAAGGAAGGGGGGAGGGATCAAAAAGTCATGAAATTAGTGTGACATAATTTGTGGATGGCCCCTAAGTTGCGTAATTCGTAGGAAACCAGAAAAAAGGGCGTAGAGGCATCTTCAATATATTAACTTTCAAGATCTTATGAGGTCAAACATACTGCAAGTTTACTTGCAGAGACTGTCTGATCTCAAAAAACGAAAAACTTCACTATAACATTTGGAAGTCGCGGCGCCATTCACAACGTAAATGGTGGTCGCTTGACCTCCTTCCGGTAACATAATGGTTATTATAAATACAGGCATAATACCATATTATATACAGTACATACATTCTTAATATGTATTTTATAGAATAGAAGTCTGAAAATTTCTACTTCTAGCTACGTGGAATGTTCCTCATTAATTACCTTATTTTACACTTTCACATGTCGTTATCAGAGTTTTATAAATGTTAGCGTGCTTTCTATTATTACAGTGTAAAGTACCCTTGGGGCTATTATTTTGTACTTATTGTGAATATAAGTATGGTGTTGACTAAAATATACTACTAACATCAGTCGCCACTTGGTGGCGCCAGTGAGCATATTGACGACATTGATGTCGACGTTAGAGCATAGAACTGAGGAATCGAGACATTCGCCATTCGACAGTCGACCTGGATGGTCGCATGCAAACCCGAGACAAAGGTTACTTCTCTGTTGAAGTCTGTGATTTTAGTGATAACTTATTTTGTGATAAATATAATGGAAAGTGTGATTAAAATAATTGTGAAATATCGTCGTTTTATTGGGCCGAGCCTACAGTTCAGAAGAAGGGATGGACAGATAGAAGAATCTCTCGCCACGCCCCAAAGAGATAAAAACGTGAGTATTTTATTATTTTTTCCTGATGACACGTGCTAAATTTAGGAAAATGGAGAACTATGCGATTATTTTTGAAAGTTAAATGTCTAGCCACGCCACAAAGAGGTGAGGTGAAATAAAAATGTGAGTAATTTTTTTTTCTCTCTTTCTTCTGATGACACGTGTCGAAATTGGAAAAATGAAGAAATATAATGGTTTTTTTTTCTAATTTGCGCTTGCTCTTCAATATTTTTGTCTGTCCGATAACGGATGCGAGTTGAAAGTCAGATTTTATTGTGTGCAGTTGATCATAATATATGTAAATAGAAAAACAACAAACACCATGAAAAGTGTACTAAACAGATGCTTTATGTATGTGGCAGCCATTGCATAGTAAGTTATTATTGAGCAGTCAAGGCTTAAGGACGTTGCGCACGCGCTTCACATGTTCAGGTGGAACGTTGGTTAAAAAGTAATCGTTCCGTATCCAAGTGATCCGTTAATATTATAACTAGTAATTGTTGATTTTGTAATCTGTATATGAATGTCTTTTGAATCTACGATTTATTTTCATTATAATGAAGGCCTGATCCCCTCACCCGCCTACCCACGTAAATAATCATGGATACGCAAGAAGACACCGATGTGCCTTTTATTTAATAAAGAAGGGAGGAAAACCAATAAAACTTCCAGGTTATTAAGTAACTTTAATTAGCTAGACTAGAACTGATAATACAAAAGCCTACCTTTTATTATTAGCTACCGAATCAATGTATCAAATTGAATGATAAACGAACTGTGAAACAAGCATCCAAAATATTGCTCCGCTATGATGTGGCGTCTTTTATAGAGTAGGTACATAATTACATATTAAGTTTCCTTCAATCCACGGCCAACAACGCGCTTGAGCTCCCTCCATGTCCCGCGAATACATCAATAATTATCAACCTAATAGTTAAATGGGTACTGTAATGCAATGTAAGAATTTTGGAAGCCAAAGATTAAATAAACACCAAGATATATTTCTTACAGGATTTTTTTTATTACTTGAGTATTAGCTAAAGAGGTCACCCAATACAATATCATGTGTATGGTAGTTTCAACTTTATGATACTCTGAAGAGATGGACGTGATGGTAAATCATGAGATGGACAATACAATTATTTTGCCGTCATTGAGTCTCCTTGACTTTGAGATCGTTTTGCTTTATTTTGTTGAGCTAAATTTAACCAAGTGGTGGGTTAACTTTATCTATATACTGGCTGCCCGGACGGACTACGTTCTGTCAACGGTTTTTTTTTATTATTTTGAGATGTACGCTATCCTATCTTTCAGGTTGGATCGAACTGCACACGATGTGCAAATTTGATTGGGAGTCCGTTGTGGACGGACGGCGTGACACGTGATTTATATATATTAATATTATATAAACCGCGAAAAATGCTTGTACGGATGTCTTCTATATACTTTGAGACCATTCAATTGATCTTTCTAACTTCAAAATGGTTTCATTTGAAATGCAGCGAAGATGGTTTGAGACCATTAAAATTATTATTAAGCATTAGGCACATTTTCGATTTCCGACTTTTCCTTTATACAATCTTTAGCCTAGTGGAACACGCCGGGTATCCACTAGTTTCTCATAAAACAATTGTCACATATGAAATCGCAACATACCAACCATTATAGCAAATCCGAAAATGAACATGCGGGTAGTTACACAAAAATCTTTTGCTGTCATCAAAGAACCTTTCCGAATTGTTGGTGGTTATGAAAGAAAAATGACGTGCATTAAGTATATTAGTGATACCTACATGGATAAATGATTTTGAATTTAATTTTTGATCTTTGATGCTACTCCGTAATGGATCTTCTCGAGTCATGATATTATGCACAATAGACGAGCTCGATTTTATTTAATACATATTATAATATCTTATATAAAAAAAAAATCTAACAGAAATCTCGTGTCACGGAGTTTGTGGTGTGTTTGCATTATACAGTCACATTAACCAAGCGCTTGTGCCGCCTTTCAGATCAATTGGACACTGGGAAGTAAGTCAAGTTAACCTTAACTTACAGGATTTGATTAGACACCGGATAGTTGAAAGTGTTGAAATGAAATAAAAGCTTGTTATAAAATAACGGGTTGTTGAGGTAAGACATGTAGTACTATTATCTATTCTGTGGTAAGACATTTTTTTTGTATTTTTGTTAGCAAGCCAAGAGGATTACTTGAGATGGTTTCTTGTGATATCTATTTGATTTACGTAACTAAGGTACGTTGCAGAATAAGATACAATGGATGCACACTTAAATGACTACCGTATTCAATTAATTCGGTTATCACAATGGCTTCTGTGCGTTGCACGCCAAATACGAGCTTAGATGGCTACTCTGGAATATTTTGGTGATTCCCGTTGGATGTTACAAGTATTGTTTTATGGGTTTTGGTTATGGCGATGCCGCGATGTTTATTGTGCTCACTGTACAGCGGTACAATACGTATAATTGACTACTCAACGGATTCAAAGAACTGGAAAGCGATAGTGACTGAGATTAACTAAACCATGTATTATGATTACAGATTTCTTTGTGACAAGAGATTGCCGGACTGCGGTCGGGATTCGACGGTAATTGATTTAATTATGCAGCCTAATCACACATGAGATGTGCCCTACGTGCGTGCATTGCTCTTCTAAGTAGTTACAAGGTAATGTAAAGACATTAGTGATATTTTATAATGCTACACACTCATAGCCCCACAGCAGTATGTGTAACAGTGTGTAATGAGTACCTTGGACGGACTGAGACCAGCAACTCAAACTTATTTAAATGTATGCTTCACTGGAATTAAACCCAGGACATGTGGCGCGACAGGCGGTGGACCGTAAAAAAAAAATAAAGGCTTGTAAAAAAAAATAGACATGACATGAACTTCTTCTTCCTACTCTATCGAACCGACTCCAACGAAATTTTGTGAATGTATATGGTTAGTTATAGGCTGAAGAGGATAGTATTGACCCGATAGATGGCATTTAACGATAAGAGCGATTCGCGGAGCATCGGGCAAACTTTTAGAGACATATAAATTGAGTTTAAACATTGCAATTATTGTTCAATGTGATGGAGTATGGATCTATATGTGTGATGTGACAAGTGTTTCTGCTATGAAACATTGAGGTATCAAACAGGCTTCAAAGCCAAAGCGAATAGAATGGGAATACGCAATGCGACATCCGTTAATATTATGTATATCAACGAATTATATAGATTTATTTGATGATCATAATTATTTAGTGACTTGCAGTCGAAGAGGGAATTCGTCATAGGAATATCCATGTCTAGGTACTATGTACATAAATATTATGTACATAATTATTATGGTATTATTTGTCATAATATCATATTGATATCCTTTTCCCTTGGAATGCGATTATAAAACCTGGTCAACTAAAATTACTAGACTACTTATCGGGCTATTAATATCCTGGTGGACGATACAGACAGGTAGTACAGATTTTCTTACAGGAGTTTAGGGTTATTTTTCCCTATAATGAAGCGATTATTCAAAAGGAGTGATGAATATTGACATGAACCATTTTATTGGATTGATTTGATGTATTGTTGTTAGTTTTTCGAGCATTGAAAGTAATGGAATTTAAGATTTTATTTATTTATTGATATTATTATACAAGTAAGAGTACGTACTACTGTACTAGAAACATTTTATCTGAAGAGTAATTTCTTTTGTTACATAAGCGCCCACTTATTCTTAATCTCCAGATATAAGTAAAAAAATATAGGAATATACTATTGATTTTTAGTTGCTTTGTCTCTAACGTTGCTGGAGACTGGACTGACAGAATACAGTTTAACATGTATCCCTTTTAATGATAAACGTATACCCTGATTCCTAAATAATGACGTGACGATATTATATCATGGAGTGCTTATGATTTATGTCTATTTGCGTTGGTGTATGAATTCGCACTTATACAGTATTTATAAGTTTCAGATTGAATATATACATCGGCGTCAGGGGGTACTGCGACAACACTGAAAACCACGATACTGACGAAATTCGATGAAAAACGATTAAGCACCTGGAGACCACCGGCACCAGAAAGCTCTGGTAAAGAACATGCAGTAAGTGAATTAAATCGAGTTGAATTGAATCAACTTGAAACAAATCGAGATTGATCGAATCGAATTGAATCCAATCGAGTTGAATCGAATCGAGTTGAATCGAATCGAATTGAGTCCAGTCGATTTGAATCGAAATGGATTGAATCGAGTTGAATCGAATTGAGTTGAATCGAATTGAGTTGAATCGAATTGAGTTGAATCCAATTGAGTTGGATCCGATTGAGTTGGATCCAATTGAGTTGAATCCGATTGAGTTGAGTCCAATTGAGTTGGATCCAATTGAGTTGAATCCAATTGAGTTGAATTGTTGAATCGGAGAAAATTGAAATGAAGCAAATTGAAATGAAGTTAATCGAAATGAAGCTAATCGATATGAAGCTAATCGATATGAAGCTAATCGATATGAAGCTAATCGATATGAAGCTAATCGATATGAAGCTAATCGATATGAAGCTAATCGATATGAAGCTAATCGATATGAAGCTAATCGATATGAAGCTAATCGATATGAAGCTAACCGATATGAAGCTAATCGATATGAAGCCAATCGAAATGAAGATAATCGAAATGAAGCTAATCGAAATGAAGCTAATCGATATGAAGCTAATCGAAATGAAGCTAATCGATATGAAGCTAATCGATATGAAGCTAATCGATATGAAGCTAATCGATATAAAGCTAATCGATATGAAGCTAATCGATATGAAGCTAACCGATATGAAGCTAATCGATATGAAGCTAATCGAAAGGCGTCAACTGAATTGCATTAATTGAAATGGATAGAAATGAATGATATAATTTGAAATAAAATGATGAATTTGATGAACGATAGGAGACAAGACGATAGGAGACAAGACGATAGGAGACAAGACGATAATACGAGACTAGACGACATGACTAATACTTTTCAGGACCCTACGAACAGACCCCTCTTTCTCACTGAGCACTCTGGGCACGTGCCCAGGGCCCCGTGATTGATAGGGGCCCCCTAGATGCTGCCAGCTCACTAAACGATAACCGATATTTATTACCGAAAAACTTTTTTTAATTCGAATAAATCGAACCTAAATTACTGACTACAATACCAATTTGCTTATTAGCTTTTGCATAAATCTAGAGGCTTGCATATCACTTTTTTTGTTTATTCTAACAAAATAGTGTTTTGACACAGTCATTGGGGCCCCATTAACTTAATATGCCCAGGGCCTCCAGTAGGTTAAAGACGGCCTTGCCTACGAAACAGACAATATTTGATGAAAAGATACACTTATTACCACCACCGGAGAGCTAGAGCAACGGTGAGAAAACTGAGATACGTTCCGGCGGTGAGCTTGAGCGACGACCGATGCGTATGCGATATCACCACGGTAATGATATGGTTCACTGAATTTCTCAGACGGTGAGCAAGAGCGACGTCTGAGGTCCTGCCAAAATGACAGTCCGAGCGATGAGCCTGAGCAACGGTCGGGTTTAGTGAACCAAGTGGAAAAGCTTGGTCGTGACGGACGGTGTGGTGAGCTTGAGCGACACTCCCCATCGCGGCCAAGTATGAATTGAGAGATGGATCTGATCAGAGAAGAGAGCCAAGTAAGGAGCATGACCGACGCATGAAGACGTCCCACGCGGCAAGGTGGCTGGCGATTTGAACACGTACCGCAACCGTAAAGGTTTGATAGTAGGTAGCTTTAACAATAATAGTTATTATAGACTTATTAAGCCATTTTATAGATGTTATGAAAGGTTTTTCTGGGTCGAGTAGCCACTGTGTGGAGAGTGTAACTATAATAGCTTCGGTATGATCATCGATTCATGTAACAAGGTTGAAATATCCGTAGTTATAATAATACACAACTTTCATTATTAGTAGTCAATTTTTTGCTTGATTGAAAGAAAATTTGAAATATTGTGTTATTTCCCATTATTCAGTTAATATGACCCTAATATTAGATCTTAGCAGAATAGTGTGCAAAGTTTACTTCATAGAATACTCATTAAAAGTTTTATATTTTTACATATTGAACATACTCGTAGATGATTACGATGAAAGTCATTAAGTTGAAAGTATAAAGTACCTATTGAACCTGAAAACGAAAATGAATATCGAAATAACAATTGTAATATATGACCGCTCTTACGAAATAAAGATTTTTATAGATGTATATTATGATATCGATCAAGATTTTTCTTATAGATTTATATCAAGTGTATGATATCGATTTGATCATATTATATTTAATTTTTTTTTCGAAGGCTCAAAAATTTATTTGAGAAGGATAGTAATTGTTCTTGGGACACTATTATTAAGATCTATTAGTTTTGATTAATAACACAGTTGTGATCAATATATTTATGAAAACTCATTTTCATATAGATACAGGCATAGCAATATTAGCATTTATCATAATTTCTTGAATTGTTTAAAACTTTGATGGAGAGCACGTTTAGATAATTGTACAGTATTGAATGCAAAATATAATGTGTATCACGTACGAGGACGTACGAAAAGTCAGATGGCCGAGCTGTTAGCGTGCTTTCTATTATTACAGTGTAAAGTACCCTTGGGGCTATTATTTTGTACTTATTGTGAATATAAGTATGGTGTTGACTAAAATATACTACTAACATCAGTCGCCACTTGGTGGCGCCAGTGAGCATATTGACGACATTGATGTCGACGTTAGAGCATAGAACTGAGGAATCGAGACATTCGCCATTCGACAGTCGACCTGGATGGTCGCATGCAAACCCGAGACAAAGGTTACTTCTCTGTTGAAGTCTGTGATTTTAGTGATAACTTATTTTGTGATAAATATAATGGAAAGTGTGATTAAAATAATTGTGAAATATCGTCGTTTTATTGGGCCGAGCCTACATAAATGAGAAATATATTGTTTAATACAGTTGAATCGAAACACATAAAATTTATTTATTAAATTATATTTTTATAATTTGATCTCCTATCAATGGGGACTACTAGTACAGAGGCAAGACAAAAAGGCTGTTTAACAATACCTATAAATATTCGAATAACCGATAAATGTTGATTTATATGATTGATGATGTATTCCAGTTAAACATTTAAATTGAAACAGACATTAACTCGAGATACAATTAACTATGACATTTGCGGTTCACAAAATAAGTGTCAAGTACATACTCTGTGCAATAATATATTTGATTGCATATAATAGACAAATTGCGAGATACGTCCGACATAAAGCACTCGTAAATATGCCATTAGATTGTTCCAAGAATACGTCGTTACGTTCACGACACCGCTGAATGGAGCGGCCCAATTTGTAGCTTCGTGACTCAGATATTACTGAATACTGCATTAGCAATTCAACATCCAAAATGGATAAGTGCCGACAGATGTATTATTTGCATAACTCGCGAGTCGCGATAGACGCATCCGACGTCAGAGCATCGAGCGGTCGAGCGGTCGTGTCATCGTGTGCTCGGACCGTGTCAAGTTGAACCGCACAAATTACGACAGCCGCATCATGACCACTCTCGCCGCGGGTCAGCGCACACGGCAACACCCGAGTCACACGACACACGAGTTCTCTCGACCTCGCGTCCAGTACCCAATCAGTGTAACGTTGCGCGATACCGGTAAGCTCCAAAGCTCCAGCTGAGCGCGGGTTTCCTGTTGCAGAGTCGCAACAGCGCGC
The DNA here is from genome assembly GCA_951805285.1 of Thymelicus acteon. Taxonomy (NCBI): domain Eukaryota; kingdom Metazoa; phylum Arthropoda; class Insecta; order Lepidoptera; family Hesperiidae; genus Thymelicus; species Thymelicus acteon. The sequence continues at coordinate 217,248 of OX638235.1, forward strand.
TGGCGGCGGCGTCTCCCGGGCGCCCCTCCCCCCGCCCCCGCAAGCCCCTCGCCCGCCTGAACGCCACCACGTACCGCCCCCCGCGGCTCGGCGCCGGCCCCCTCGCCCTCCTCGAGCACTCCGCCTCGCACGACCACCTGCACCGCCGCGCCGACGACTACACCTCGCCGCAGGAACAACTCCTGGAACCCCAACCGACGAAGACCAATGAGAACGACCAGCAAGCCCATCAACGGAGATTGGAGGAGCAGCAACGGTATAATCTGCAATTGCAACAGCAACAACAACAACAACAGCAGCAACAGCAGCAACTAAATCAACAACAGAACGAGCAACAGCAGCAGCAGCAATATCAACTAGCAAACGGGAGACAATATCAAAATCCGAATCAAATTCAGCAGCAGCAGCAAATCTATCAGCAGGCCCAAATACAAAATCAGCAAATCTACCAGCAGACACAACCACAGCAATACCGGTCAGGCGACCCGCAGACGCAAGACTTGTTGTACCAGCAGCAGTACTATGAGCAGCAACGGCTGCAGCTGGAGCGGGAGCTGGCGCGGTACCGGCAGGTGCAGCAGGAGGAGCCCTTCCGATACCGCCTGCTGCCGGGCAGGGACGACGGCCACTACGAGACCGAGATCCAGAGGAGCATTGACCTTGACCTAGTTGAGGGGTCGCGGCCGCAGTGAGCGGAGAGTGAGCGACCGATTGCTCAACGTATAGCATCATCGCATCATCGCATCCTTTCATCCGAACGTCTCGGGCCGACCGAACTCTATCAATATGTTGCGACATTTACGCGATTGGCCAATTTATATAAATACGGAGTAATCGGGGCCGTCGCCCTTCTCGCCAGCCTTGAGGACCATCCGACCATCCGACCATCTGACCATCTGCGTTACATTGTGACCCCAAATAACACGTTATTCATATAATTGCTATTTGCCACTCGCCCAATCATAGGACGCATGCCGAAAAGTTGCTGTCATATCATTTAGTTTTATCCCTAAAATTATTTCGGAGATTTACTTAGCGATATGGGTACGCAGGATGCGTATTTATCTCGGAATAAAGCTTCCAATATTATGTAGCTTTAAAAATATCGATTACTGAAGTCGTCGTAGTCCTGTCCGCACCCGCTAGAGGCCGCATACGTTTTCTTCAGGCCGGTGCCGCGGTGCGTCGGGAACGTCGTTGGAATAATTTATTTGTGTCGCAATCTGACACGCGCGACGGGATTGTCACGCATTGCGTACATTTACATAATGGCTACAGCGCTTATGAAAAAATCCTATCGGCCGATACAAAAATCATTTTTGTAACTATTTGCGACCAGTTTTTACGATTGACAACCTTTTGTAAATATTACTTCTTCCAAAACACATTGTTTCAAAATAAGTGAATAAGTTGAGGGATTTCAACCGACGCAAACCTTTTGTGAAACTCATGATCGTTACCGTTAACTGTTAACTGAAATTGCAATTTTCTTAAAATATTTCTTAGATTTTTGCTTCAAACACACTTGATGTATATATATGTTACCGGATATCTGTATAATTCAGCATTCTATACAATACCTAGGCAATGTATAGAATATCTAAAACGTTCAGGTAACGTTTTGAATATTATTTATTTCATACTTAGCCCAGGCATTCTATACAATACTCCATGCGTAGTTGGTAATGTGTGTAAAAGACAGTTCTCTAAGCTGCCTTTTCGCCGAAAATTTTTTGGCCGATTATCACTTGCCAACTAACTTTTCGCAGAATTTTATTTTGCCGAATAATCATTTGCCAACTTATCACATTTTTTTTTTATTTCCCAATCTAACAGTTGCCAACTGTACGTTTGGTCTGCCTTTTATAATGACCCTTTTCAAAAGGCTAACTTTCAAGTAGCGAATGTTTCAGTTAGAGTAATATTCATTTAGTTGTATATTGTTTATAAACCTAGGTTTGTAAATTTGCGGTTCTCGTTATCTTCCGGTGACATATGCACTTTTAAGGAGAATTTAGGGGTTTTTCATACACAAAAAGGCTTCCAAACATTTCCGGCGCTGCGGGAAGTGCAGCCCTTCCGCCCTTGCGTAACAAACTGCAGGCACTCCATGCTCGCCTACGCAGCTTCGGCTTTTTGGTCGCCTGCGGCGACCAGCCTCAGCCGCTTCAGCTCACATGGTGCCTGCAGTTAGTTACAGCGGGCGGGGGCTGCTCTCCCTCCGCGCCTCCGGGGTTTACATTCACTCTAGGGGTAGGGCAGACTAGTACCACGTGGGGTCGGGGTTGACTAAGTCGGTTCTGTCACTAATTTTGAAAAATCCGAAGCTGCGTAGACGAGCAGTGTAGTGTAGGAGCCATTAGACTGCATCTCTCCTTACCATCAAGTGTGATTTTGGTCAAGCATTAATTTAAAATGTATAAAAAAATATCTATTCATGCAGGTTCCAAGTTGACTACACATACCCAAATCTAACTTTATTCATTGCCGGTGGACCTGCAGGTATTCTGTACAGTAGTTGAGAAACGTATACATTACCTAGGCAAACTATGTAATGGTGATAATATTCATATAATTTAATACATTGCCAAAACGACCCAGGTATTATACACATTTCCTAGGAATTGTGCTGAATACCAGCATTATACAGATATCCGGTAACATATACATAAATTTAATCTTACCCATACATAAACGTCTGCCTTTCACTGTTTAACGCACAGTAGTGACGCGTAAAATATCGTACAACCGAGGAGACAAGATTAGATTAGATTAGATGCACATAATATTTATATCCATGGTAGATACGAAAATTTCAAAAAAATCTTTTTCCACTTTAATCTATAGTCTCTATTAGTGTTGAAGTCTGAAGATAAGATGAACCGCGCAATTAGAATTTTTCTCCAGTCAGAGATCTCATCTCTAAAGCGTCGTGTTTCAGTTCCCCACTGCGATGCTTGAAGCTCGTCGTCGGAATAATTTATATTCCTCGCGATCTGACGCCGGAAATGTCAGCTACACATTTACATAATGGCTCCTAGACTGTCGAATTTATCTGCACGATATATAGCCACCTTTCGGTAACTTTTGTTATGAAATAAGCGGTAAATTAGCACTCAATCAGTTATGCTGCATGATTAATTCAAAAATTTACTCAAAACAATCTAAGGTTTCAATTATGGATTTGTTAAAGAGGGATAACATAAGGACTAAAATTACAATAATCATAGTAACCAAAATCTAAAAGACAAAGAAAGATAAAGAAAGATGAAACGTGATAAAACTACTAAACCACTTTTTTTTGTAATTAAAAACCTTACGATCTATGCGGCCAGTGGCAATATGACGCAAATGATCTTTATAAAATTTTATTTCTAATATTTGTAAGAAGCGACCGCCTCGTCAATAATATTTAGTGCCAGAAAGAGCCAGTAATCTCCTGCCAGTAACAGTGATCATCATTTAGATTTAAGATAAAGTTAGGTATTCACTAGGTACGTAACTGGTACAATACGAAGATGTAAAGTGATTAGATTGAGTACAAAAATATCGTTACTTAAATGAGTTCTAATTTATAGTTTAAAATCAACAGTTTACAACTCAGACAAGGGTCGTTAAAAAGAATGTTATTTATTATTTTACAAAGTCTTACGTTGAAATGTTATTAATTATCCATGCTTTTTACGGTATATAAAAGATAAAATTGTCTTAAAATGGTCGTGTATAATCTTTTTGCAGCCGTATTTGTAACAAAATAGTATTTTAACTCTTAATCTTCTCGTCTAAATAAGGCATAGCTCAGTTTTTGTCAGTTCACGGCTCACTAATCTTTACGTAATCTTCGTAACAATAATTAAACAAATAGAGATAAAATTCTAAATATCGATTTGATGTGATAAGCAATTTGCTAGTGAATACCTAATATTAATTAGTTTGTATTGTTAGGACATTCGTTCGACTGACCAATATGTTTGGTTTGCAATAATTTCTGAAATTTTGTGGTGACAATACTCAGTACAAAGTTCCTAGCTGTGATATGTAGTGCTTTATATTCTGCTGCTAACTAAATTGTTAAATATTATTGTTTGGTTGATCGATGTCCCTTTTATTGTACCGTACACGCTACACGTAAACCGTATAACATGTATAATTTTATAGTATTTTTAAGTAGTAAGCCCCGAATTACTTGGTATACAAGATTATACCTTTCGTGAAAGAAGTAATAAAGGTTTATGTAAAATGTTATATTTATTTTATAAACCATAACGATGTAACAATTTGTGTAAGGGTGAGTGTGTAGCGTGCGCGCTTTCGTTAGTTGTTAATATTAACGTAACTTTTTACATTTATACCGTACTAAACTCATTTTATAAGCGATATAATACTCACGTGGTAATAAAGCTTGCCAGACACTCACTGTTTTATTCATAACCCTGTTTTTATTGTTTTTCTAATAAAATAAGGTGCCGCCCGGTTTAAGCTTTCGATGATGAATATTTGAATAACTTGCTGATAAAGGAAGGATAAGGTTGTACCGAATTATGTTGTGAACTGGCTTTATGGTTTTGGTACAAGTTTATAATTTCGTGAAAATATCGTGTCGATTTCTTGGACTTTCTGAGAAACAGAATGTTTTGTCAAATTTTGTAGTTAGGGTTTGTTACCCAGATCTTCTTCATCCATTTAAATTGGCAAGTTGGATGGATGTTTCTAACTTTGTCACGCAAAAACTATTAAACGGATTTACATGAAATCTAGCACACAGGTAGATCATGATCTGGAGGGCTATTCTCTAATATACAAACTCGAAATCGAAGCTCACTCAAGTGAGATTCGAAAGCGAACTTGCATCATATTGATATGTCATTCTCTAATCATCTATGTAGTACGCACTTGCGAAGTGAAGTGAGTCTCGAACTCGAACTTCAATTTTGAAACCCATCGCGGATTCCTCTGTTGAGTTACAAAACAGAATAGCCTTGCTGGTATAAGACAGGGAAGTCATTCTGTAGCAGATGATCTTTTATTTTTTGAGTAGAGTCAGTTACAGAAGTAAACAGGTAACAACCACATCGGAAAGATAAAGATATTATAACTTCTATTAAAAGCAATTTAAATCATTCAGATTTAAACTTTTAGAAAACCTTGAGTAGGTATAGACTTAAGTTTTGATTGCAGAAGGTAACTAAATAGAACGTCCACGACATAGGTATTAAATGACAAAGCGGCGTTTAGGGATACATTTCAAGTGTCTCAACGTCCCAAAATACGGCAGTGTAATCTGTTTAACTGAACTGAGGTTGGAGCACGAACAAGCCTTGTTTACAGTGAGTTGGTAACTTAGTACGGAGCAGGAGCTACCCGCATCACATCGGTCATGCGATCAACACATCCTGGGATAGTTAGTGCTGTGATCGCTTTATTATCATATCCTTCACTCATGTAACTAACGGAAGCAACTTAGCGATAGTGAGAACATTAGCGAGGGTCTGTTCAGGCAAGACAAAATAACGAACGTGTCAATATTGTCGCTACGACATTTTCAATGCAACGTTGTTTAAACACGTCATCCTAACATAAAATGTTGCACGTGTGTGTAAGACTATCTATTGTTATGATAATCTAAATTTTACTAACAAAAAATAACCGACTTCAAAATAACTCAAAAAGCACCTTTCAGATCTCGCTCAAATTTATGTGGAACCACATGACAAGCACCAGTTTTCGATTAAAAAAAAATCATTAAACTCGGTTCACCCAGTCGGAAGTTTGGAGGTAACAAACATATAAAATACAGTCGAACTGAATACCTCCTCCTTTTTTGAAGTCGGTAAAAATGTACGCAACGTCATTGTCCAAAATTTTATCACGTGGCTGTCACGCGTGACAGACACTTGGATTTAAGTAAATCCACTTCTGATGACATGCTTATCACTATTATGGTTGAATTATAACGCAACATCAATGACGTGACTGGTAAGTAAAATGAAGGGTGTTTTGACGTATTCCTGGTCCTATGGAAATAGTAAAATAAGCCCAAAATTAAGAGTTTACTTCGGTGACCTAATTATCCTATGATAATACACGGAGTTTTACTTCTTTGCTTTTAAAGCTATAATGAAAATACATGCTATAAAAACTATTCCAACCCAACATCAAATTATAATTTGAAAATTGCAGCAAAGCACTCGGTACAATTATCGTAAATTTGTTCACAAAACAAAGTACATTTGGTACAATTCTCATTTGGAAGGACAATTCTCATTCGCTTGCAACTCGCACCTGTACCTCGGTTGTAGTGACGTCGCTACGTTATACATTGTACTTGTGAAATTAATTTTCGCTGTTGAGCAACCCCACACGGTACAGCCGCGTACATGCAAATTGTGTTAAACGTACGAGGTACAAATTGTGGAATGAGCTCCGTCGAGTGCATCATTTTTGGCGGCACGAAATAACATCGCGCTGGGCCTTTGCGGCCGTAATTAGAAATAAAACAGGTTTAAATTCTGTTGAAATTACTGCTAATAGAATTTTTACTACAGCGGTAATTTGAACTCATATGGAACATAAAAACTCCTACGAAATTATGCCATGTTTATTAATATTAAATGCCGTCTACAGTAGCGTTAAATTACTAGCCATTTGGTCTTATTTAAATAATAATAATACCAGTTACCTATATCAGCCAGAAATCGAATCCTTAACTCGGAATGCTGAGTAGCTGCTGGGCTGAAATGTCATCTAAATTAGAATAGCAATAGGTAAAGTTAGTTGAAACTTTCAAACATTAAAGTGCAAGTCACATCGACAAAATTACATCTCACATCGACAAATACATCGCCGTTATTGCGATACAAACTTATACAACACAGCGGTACTTGATATTTAATTTATTATTGATAAACACGAAAAGATGGATGCCCATCTATTTCGTACAGTTATAGTATTAACCGCCAAACGTCGTTTCGCCGTATAAATATTTGATTGGAGGCAGATCCCCGCCGGAGCTCGCGGTCTCACTTATTCAATCAATTTAACGTCGGATATTTTCACGCGAATTTACGTAGTGAAATGAGCTTATGCAATGTGGGTGTTGGATCTTGGCATTTAACGGAGATTAAGACTTCAAAGTATTGCATTAGTAAATCATTGCAACTTTTTGCTTTTGGTATGGTTTTGGAGCGGAACAAATTACATGATCTTTATTTTTGAATTATGTAATGTCAATAAATCGACAGAACGCTTAATGGTGTTGACGGTAAAAAAGGAAGCCGTGGATATTCTTGTTACATTGCTTTATCTTTGAAGGAATATAATTTCTTAGCAGCGTATTATACATACAAGGTACAAAGACGACCTCCAGAAATAAACACCTTGCACCATTTGATTGTTGTTTGTTGACCAAAAATTCATAAATGAAGAGATTCTGTAGCCTACTTTGGTGACTAGTTTGCGAATCCAGGAGCGGTTCGGTTCCAGAAAAGGTGTATTGCAACAAATAAGTACTGATAACTTATAGTGTGCCATTGTAATTAGCCAAACAAGTTCAAGTATTCATGGTTTCAACAAAGGTAGTGGATTAGTATCATGTATTGATTTTCTTGTGCCAATTGCAGCCGAAACGAGTTAGCCGCGCTCGGCGAATTCGTCTGTAAATATTTGATTCCCCTGGCTTATCCGGGCATCGGGCGCTTTCATCACTAATAAGTGTTTTCACGTGGAATCCACTTTGTGCATTGTGTAACATAGCTGTAGCAATTCAATTGTTAATTTTGTGTATTACAAAACAATTAAGATTATTTCATGATTTTGCGTTTCATTGCGTTGAACAATTCAGTTGATATTTATATCTTTTAAAACAGTTAAATTTAACTTCATGATCTTACATTACATACTCGTAATCTATTTTCATAATCTATCGAGATTTTTTATGTGTTTATGTAATATTTTAAGTGATATTCGCTAAAAACAGCAATATTATTTTGGCAATCTTGTAATAATTTAATTAAATTCTAATTACTAGAACTAAACCCAGTAACAATTATCTGGTGTACAAATTGCAGTGGCACTGGAATTAGCTGGAATCATTTTCGTGAATAAATGTTTGATTCTCACGACCTCCAGGGCTACAGCTACAGCTACCAGCCAGGAGCCTTATTTAATCCGTTTTATTGTAGATTCTGAGCCGCGAGCGCCATTCACTAGGTTCTGAATTTTGGTTGAAATTCTTCTGATTTCAATTTGATTATGACGCGGATTTATTTAAGCTTAGAATTCTTTATTTTTCGATTGATATCTTTTCAACGTAATATATAATTTGGTTCTTACATTAACTTAACCTTGGTGCTAAAGAGCTATGATTTCTTATGCGGCTTTGAGCAAGACTATGGACCTGTAGTTCGAGCAGGTTAACAGCGGACTGAGCCAATGTCCGATTTAAAAGAGCAACACTGAAAAATTAATTGAGACGAGGAATATGTACTATGAATATTTGCCTTCTTTATAAATTAAAAATCGTCGTTCTACCATGATAGTTCAAAACTTCAATCACGGACCTAAAAAAAAGACGGACGTAATCCCAACAACAAATTCAGTGAAGCACCCATGGTAATACCAACTCTCTATTCGTACAAGTATACACACCCACACATTGACACCATATTGCTTCAATCGCGAATCAAAAATTACGCACACATGAGCGGGCGGCCATTGCTATGCTTCACTCTCGATTAGACGAGGTTATGTCTGTCTTATTTTCAGGTCCGTGACTTCAATAAATAAAAATAAAAAATACTTTTAAATCAACATGTAGTCAGATCCTGTCGTGGAAAATATCAACCCGTTGTATAGTGCGTCGAATAAATGTGAATACATGTTAAAGTTCAATAAACTTCTTCTTTCTTTTTTTTCTCTCTTTCTGGGCCGGCAACGCATCTGTGATCCTTTGGTGTTGCTGATGTCCATGGGCGACGATAGCCACTTACCATCAGGTGGATCGTCAGCTCGTTTGTCAGCTATTCCCATAAAAAAAAACATACAAACTATATTATTTATAGTTACTTATTGATTTATTTATAGGTACACGTTCCGTCTACCATCCAATGACTATCTCCCTCTCACAGGGCTGCTGGAAGAGATTTCTTAAAGAAATAAGCAGTTCCTCTGTGCACATATAGATGATAACACACCATTGTTGTTTTTGTGTAAGATTTCCTTCGTGTATAAAAATAAATAAATAAAAGGGGTCGCGCTCGGAACATAGCGTGAAAATTCACGACCTTTGATATTTCAAACAGAGCGCCACAAAATCGATCATAAACCTGTCTACTAGTACAGAATTTTGCAATAAATACGGCAGCGTGAAAATATTTAAAAAGTTATATCTTACTATTGGCTAGTCGTGTGCACTCGGTACGTATACGACGTAGTACAAAAAATCATAAACGTGCACTTATGTACACGCGTTAGAAGTTTTATTGTTTTTCTTTGGCATAAAAAAAAACAATAAAAAAAAAAAACAAAAAAAAACAAAATAATAATAAAAAAAAAACCTAAAAATTAAGAAAAAAAACAATATTCAATAAAAACAATACAATAAATATAATAATAATATTTTTTTCATAATGCACGTTTGCTAAAAACGCACGTTAAAAATTACCTGTGACGGTTTTCGTCACCTTTTGTGTTACAAATGTTGAAATTTCACTCTCATCATATTTTCCATTTATTTCATAACGCGCCTAAAGAAGTATAACTTCAATAATAATAATAATAATAATATCTTTATTTCATAAATGTACAAAGTAGGTATAATTTGTTACAGACATAGTTATTATAGTAATAAGGACATTATGGTAAACAAGGATCTTCAGTTGCCTAAACTGGGTGGGAAACCTGTATTATAGGCAACCGAAACTCTCCCAACAATGAGCATATATTTACTTACTATAATCACTAAATGAATGAATCAATAAATCAATAAATGATTATATGTCTTAGATTAGGCTGTTCCCATCACAGCTTCGCAGTGCTTATTGTAATATTATAATGTTAAAGTTTGTTACTCTTTCTTGCAAAAACTACTGAACGGATTTTGATGAAATTTTGCACACAGATAGAATATGATCTGCAATAAGATATAGGATACTCATTATCTCGCAAAACACGGGCAACGCCGCGGCCAGCACGCTAGTTAGGTGTGTGATCCAGCTGGTAATTCACAAGTTCTTTGGCATCGCTAGAGCCTAGTGACCTATGTGGATGACCTTCGGAGCAGTAAGAGCTTCCGAAACCCGGTTAGCCCATTAGCCTCTCCAGTCGATATTTGGACAGCGGTTCGAGCACGCTCCAAAATTCCTCAGTGTAAGGAAGACCTTCCCAAATACGATAGAATACCTACTGTCGTATTCATTACCAGTAAATGCCCTCGCTTCGCTTCAGTAAACCATTTGGTAAGCCCGTACTGGAACAAATTGATATATGAATAATATTATTTAAATTGACATTACTTACTTTACTAAAATAATTTATTTTTCTTTTTTGGGCCAACTGAAATAAAATAAACACTAAATTACCCAAGTTTCCTATAATACGTCAGCGGAAACTGCATCTAAATCTGATAAGCCGTTTCTGAGATTAGCCAGACAAAACGCACGGACAAAAATTACAGTTTTATTATAATCACGTATTATGTATTAATAATGTTTGGTAGCCCTTACTTCGTAGTTATCTTCAAATAAACTCGTAATATTTGAATTAGGCAAATAATTGAATTAGGTGGTACCGTGCAGGCATTACAGGGAATTGCCAGTAATGGACCATAAATCAATGCTATTGCTTCGTTCTGAGGGCGGATAATGTAAGCATTCATCAATAGAGGGCTGATTAAACAATAACCAGCACTGCCTTTGTAGGACCGTAAAATTGTTTCGCTCGAAGGACCAGAAAATCGTTAGTATGTCTGAAGGCTGAAAATAAATATTTCGTAAACTTACACAATATTATTAAATAGAAGACGCATGGAAACGTTTATCATAGGATGTTAGCAGTAGCGTAGCGTTGGGGCCGTGGTCCTGGGCGGCACATGAAGAGAGGGCGGCAAGCCACTCGATTTTTAAATAAAAAAAATATGTATTAAAATTAATTATTTTATATTTTTTTACGTAAATTGTGTGTTATGAAAAAAAAAACAAGAAAAGTGCATTGTTAATTAATAAAAAAATATTTTGAATATATATGGGGGCGGCAAAGTTCACTGGGGAGGGGGGGGGGGGGGGGGCAAATTTTCGCTCGCGGCGAGAGACCACGCTACATCACTGTGTTACCTATATTAGGATGGACCCATCCATCCATGGTCACTAAGTCAAGCCGGAGGACCTCGGGCGGGAGATTTCCGACACTTGACCTCTAACCCGTCCACCAATCCGCACTGGAGCAGCGTGGTGGAGTACACTCTAGGCCTCCTCAAGAGGACACACCCGTGCTCAGTAGTGGGCCATTAATAGGTTGAAGCCAAGGAAGGTCCCACAGCGGAACGAGGATTCGATTTCCGGCCGGCGCGGAGCAGATATTTATGTGACAGATGCTTGTACTCGTAATAATATAATATAATATTCTTAATCCTTAAGTCACCTAGCTACTGGCTGGCAACTATTCAAGAGCCTGAATATTATAGCGTTACTTTACCTTCTAACTTAATTATAGATTATGAATGCCTGCATTATAGCGTTACATTACGTCCTAGCTTAATTACAGATTATGAATAGACATTACTGAAAACGGCAAGTGAATAATACATTTCATTTCATTTCATTTCATTTCATAAATGCCGATCTTTACATACGACATAGTATGAAAATATAGCCTTTTGTTAGTATAATCAAATAATAAGCAATAACTTGTAATTCATAACAAAATGACAAACCCTTAGCCACGGGAGCGTGAAGACTGGTGCGATCATTTTCTTTTATTATATCCAACAGAGCTTCTGAGCGTGGACAGTGGCGTATTACTGTAAAGTCCGTTGCCATGGCAACCGGCCGAGTGGCAAAATATCTGATGACGTTGCGCGGAGTAATCGTGTGTGGCGACCCTTCGGAAGGTGTAAGGGTTCTCGCTCGTTCACAGGCGGTAGCGGATTTGAAAACTACGTAATTACCGCTTCACTTACAATGCAAACGTTTTCTCCTATTACTTTTTCTAGTGTACTGACTTTATTATTGCCTAGCTGTAATTATTACAAAGTGAAAGCTTTCCTAATCAAGTGCATTTTGGGTTATTTTTTTTGAATAAATTAAATGTTTACTAACTCAGAACCTCCGAAAGTGTGTTTACGCGCCGTATAATTAAGTGGAATGTGTTGTAGGTGGCGTAGATATAAATGTAATAAGCACTTGACGACCCGTGTACTACGGGTACCACTCGCCGCGGCGCCGCACCAAGGGTCCTGAGTTCCATTCCCAGCGAGGCGGAAATTTCAATGATGAGTTTGAATTTCTGTTCTCGGTCTGGGCGTGTCCTTGTCTTTATGTGTTGTCTGTGGCACCCACGACACAGGGAATCCTAGTCCGGGGCTATTAATGTGTAGCGTTATTTATTTCCGCACTAGAATACACTGTATCGCGAGTGTCATGAACATGGCTGAGAAACAAGCTGACGATCCACCTGGTAGTAAGTGGCTCACGTCGTACATTGACATCAGTGACGCCTTTCACTGATGCGTTGCCGGACAGGAAAGAGAGAAGAAAAATAAAGAAAGAACTAGCTCTGAAGCCCCCAGCCGGAACACGACGAATCGTTTGGTGACTCGAGCAAGAATCTCCAGAACATATTTTATCTGTCACTTAAAATGTTCCCGGCCAGGAGTTTACCTGGTTCACTAACAAATAAGCTACAGATGCCTAATGTACCACACATCGCTTCTTATGACCACAGCCTTACATTAAAAACATTGTAATGGGCTTCGTGACGTACCGTCCGATACCATTGTACAGGAGCACACACAATGTCTGCGTGTAATACCATTTTACTTATTGGCTATTGGATGTATCAACATGTATAAAGATAAGTCTTCAATCCATTATCGTCCAAATTGGATTAAAGAAAATCAGAAAGGATTTGGTATTTTGTTATCAGATTCGGATTGTAACGAACGTATAGTTGGTTGGATAAAATATGTGAAGAAATGTAAAATTTTAATAAAGTCTTTAAAATCAGATAGGGCACCCTCATCTAAATATATAAAACACAAAAAAAAATTGTACGGATATCCTTTGTAGGGTGAAACCATCTATCCGATGTGCCCCAAAGGTCTCATTTGAAAGGTAATAATGTGGAAATAGTTTGAGGTCACTAAAACAATCTAATGGTAAGTAGGTATTAGGCACATTTTCGATTTTCGACTTTTTCCATACAACATTTTTTGCATAGTAGCGTACGCCGGAGTCTGTAATAAAATATGTCGGGGTACAACACGACATATGATAATATGGCTTTTTCTTCTTTAGATAAGAGTGTTGTCAGAGGTCATTTAATTAGATAAGTCACTTGATCGTAAAAAAATCGCATTTATTAGAGTTGTTGAATTTGCAATGCCTCTTGCTTTTTATTGAAGTAAAGATTTTTAGCATAGTGGAGTCTCCACCAATCTCCGTTGGTACACTTGATGCAAGTTTGTCTCATGTCAAAATAGCAGCTGGTATCATGTTATAATGTAAACTTATTATATCTTACAATTTCACATAAAGAGCATAATTTAGAATTGTGTTGAGAACTCGAATCTAAGCAATATCATTCTAACAACATGTCAGGGTCTGCAGTTCAGTGCCATAATTTAAATATAATATCTAAATGAACGTATCTAGTGATCGCGGGACATTGTTCTCGCCGCGGGCCGCTAACGCAAACAAAAGACACTAATGTAACGTTGGGACAATGTCTGATGTGATCGTAATTAAGTGGGTAAACTGTTGCTATTCTCTATAGATACATGTAAGGCCACCTATTCATTGGACAACACGACAGTTATACAGCAACGACACTTTATAATTGAAGTGGTGCTGCCACACTGCAGTTATAGTATACATATTTTCTTAATATTACTTAACACTTAACACTATAATAATAATTGATGTGGCATCACCTTCGAGCTCCAAACTAGTGGCACCGCTGGCACGCACACATGCCAGTTTAAGTGTGTACATTACATACACAAGATGTGGTCGTCGTGTCGACAGAAGTGTTGGAGCAATAGGTGTAACTCGCTTAATTACTTCTTGCTAATTAGTAGCTTATTGTTAGTGCGTTATGTGCTAACTGCTCATGTTGCAAGCTTCATGATAACTGGTGGGCTCGGTGTGCGCTTTGTAGGCCTTTGATTAGACCATCACTACCCTTGTAATGTGTACGAAGTGTACTGTACCCAAATGTGTTCTATTCTTGAATTTCGTGCACTAATGTTCGGTTTACATGTATTAAGTAGTTAACTAAATTTTAACTAAATTTTAAGTAAATTAATACGTGTAAACGGACAATTTAGTAATTTAGTAGTTAAGTAATCAAGTAGATAAGTAATTTAGAAATTTTTCTATTTTCTGTTAAGTAGGTGGGCGGGGCTTATCACTTAACACGTTTGGACAGGCACTTTTAAGTTAAAATTTAGTTAAAATTTAGTAAAATGCATAAGTAGTTAAGTAGAATTGTATGAACTAAAGAGCTTTACTAAATTATTACGTGTGAACGGACACTAAAAATTATTCACTTAAAATTTAGTTAAAATTTACTTACGCCCCAACTCAGAGTCACTAATGGTTACTTTAATCGCTCCTTAGTAATGAATCACCATACAAATTCTGTATTAAGGAACGATTTAAGTAACCTTAAGTGACTCTGAGTTGGGGCGTTATCTACTTAACTACTTAATACGTGTAAACCGAACATAAGGATTGCCGTTTGTCTCCAGTCGAAGCTGAACTGCGAGGTGCTGCACGACGAGCTGGCGTTCGAGGTGCGCTGGGCGGTGGCCGGCGACAGCATCGTGCTGCAGCTCGTCGCCAAGCTCGGTGAGTGCTGCTGCTGTAGCCGCTGCGGCGATGATGCCTTCGGGCTTATTGATGTGTATGATATAAAAAAATTAAAAAGGGTGCGTGTACTTTTGTACGCGCGTGAGAAGTTATACTTCTTCGACATAATTACATAAATATTTAATTTAATAACGTGTATCAGTTTTAATTATCTTTCAAAATCTATTTTTGTACTAAATAAAAATAATAAAATATTACTTGTGTACTACCTACATATGTTTACAAAAGTAAAAACTAGATGGCGTTGTTCACGAACCTGAATCACGTTGTTGAGACTCTGTGAGATTTGTATAAGTAATAACATTAAATTTTAAAAGAGGTAATGATAATAAGAAGCTAGGGCCATCTATCCAGTGCTTTCATACCCCCTCCATAGTAGCGTAAACGTTTAACGCAACCTTTTTAAAGTCGCATAAGAAGTATAACTCCAATTAAAGAAACATAGATAACAGCCATCTCGATCACGTCAGCTTTTAACGACGCTAGCTACGATGCCACTGACAACATTTCTCTCTCTCTCTCTCCCACACACGCACACACATACATCAAACTGATAACGCCCCTACTTTTGCTTCAGGGTTTAATAAGCGCGACTTTAAAGTACGGGTTTATGCTCACGAGCTATAAACTAGCATACGATACTCATGACTTAAGTTTCTCTAAGATTGAGTTATTGCAAAACGTTAGGTAACTTTAAGACGTACAATAAGTTTATTTATTTATTTTACATGTCACACTAAGGAGATACACACCTGACGCAAATACTTATAACCAATATAACACTTTACAATAACAATTATACAAACTTAAGTGTCACCTTAGTTATATGTAAATAACTTTATAACAATCCTTTCGGCAGACTCTTCAAAACGAAGATTGCAACCTGCTTGTGATAAGTAAAATATGGTATGATTATAAAATTAAGTAAAAATTTAAAAAGTACCTATTACGTAAAAAATGCATTAACTAAACATTTTATTTAGTAGTTATGTGAAATTTTTCTATGTTTTGATTAAAAAATAATATCAAATAGAAAAATAAAATTAAGTTAAATTGATTTCAATTTACATTACTACATTCATTCATACATTTTATTTAACCTAACATTGTACAATTCCACATTTCATTTAAATTCGAAACTACTTAAGTCACACATACCCCAACACACAACCTACTTAAGTCATATCGTAATGTACTATCACCTGAACACTACTTACATAGTTCACACATATCGTAATGTACTACCTCAAGCTATCCATATATCGCTTCTACCTATCTAATCTAATGATCTTCCTATACGTGTCTCCAGAGGACGGCGAGTACATGTCGTTCGGTCCATCCGGGGTGACGAGCAAGACGCAGATGGTGGGCGGCGACCCGGCCGTGGCTTGGGTGGACAAGGCCACGCTCAAGGGGTACGCCGTGGACTACTACCTGGACGCCAAGAGCCAGTGCGCCGGCGTGCGGGGCTCTTGTCCTGATGAGAGGCTCGGAGGGGTGAGTACAGAGTGGATATCACCAATAAATAACGCTACATACTCAAAGCCCCACACTAAGGTCCCCACAAGGACAAGGACACTCACACCCAGACCGAGAACAGAAATTCATATTCATCATCAAAATTTCCACCTCGCTGGGAATCGAACCCAGTCCGGCATGGTAACCATTACGTCAGACGGATCATCACTGTGTAGTAAGTTTTAATTATTCAGATAGTTTGAAACGAAAAAAAAGCGGAAATCTCTCGCAGTTGTTCATGTTTGAAACATGAGCGCTGAAGAAAACTTCAATAGCGATAGAAATAAAACAAATACTAAATGTTAACCTCAGTTCATTACAATACATCAATAAAAACCGCGTCCAAATTGAAAGAGCCGTTTCTGAGATTAGGCTAAACAAATGCACACCAGATAAAAAAAAATTAAAAATCATTGAAGAACCCATTGCGTTAATCTAGATTTACCTAACATCGTCAATAAATTGCTTTATCTACCGTACATATTTATTTAGCTTATACCATGTAATAAAGTTTTTGATTCGTCAGAAAAATTGAACATAAATTATACTCCTAACAAACTTACGTCGAGCTATCTCCTAGTCTTCGTAATTTACGACTGACTTTTTCAGTTCTTATTTAGACTTTCTTAAAGTTTGTTTTATTATTATGGAAATTTTGTGCAAAATTTGACTTATTTTACATAATAATAATATTCGGTTTGTAAATGCTTCAGAAACGAGTCATTCTGACTCAAACCTGACCTGGTAATTTACTGGAGCAGCTTTGAATAGGAATGCGGTCCTCTGGAGACTTGTGATCGGTGATCGCTACCGTCACTTACTGGCTGTTCTCTACTTTAAGATTATAAATACAAATTGTAAATTATTACATACATTTTCTAACAACACAGAATATGCCTACATAAGTCATTGTGTCGTGTACCACAGTTACACTTCTGCACCAAGTTTTAGTTTCTCTAAAATGATTTTAAAAAGATGCTTCTCTAAGTTCTTCTCGAATTCTAAGAAGAGACAAAAAACTGCTTTGATAAAAAATTGTGTCGAAAAAGGTCTGCTGATTGACTTTCAAAACCTGATTTACTATAAATTATATAGGTAACACAATTATTATCAGAACATGCATGATATATACCAGCTTGACGACAGTAAATATCTCGGTAATAAGTTTACCGCTATTACGGGGTATCTGCCTGCGACATGCCACGGGCAACCTGAGGTCATAATCCAATCCCAATATAATATATTAATCTAATACTCCCATAGATATTGCTACGGAGTGCGGTGGCCTCCAATATTTAGCGTCGATATTGTTCGAGTACAGCAACGCAACACGCATAACACGTTTCAAGTACAATTAATAACCAGCTTTGTGGCTATGAGGTGTAAAGCCTGGTTTGGCGTGTGGTTGGGAACGTTTAAGGCGCAACTAGGGGGGTGGGGTGTACGATTCGCTTGATGTATGTAGGTGTAAGTTTGCTTATACTCGTATGCTAACAGACTGGATAAAGTGCTGAACCTAGTTTTCGCTCAATGTTGGCATCTTCTGACGACCGCTTGTTCCAGCCGCAGCGAGTGTGTGATAATTGTATGCTGAGGAAGGAATAATGGTCTCTTGGCACACATTTTGAGAGCACGCCAAAAAATTTAAATTATTTTTTTTTGTTGGCTACTTAGATAAATAAAACAAATGAGGAATATTAGAATGATTTACTCTTACGCCCCAACTGAGAGTCGCTCCTTAGTACAGATTTTGTATGGTGATTCTTTACTAAGGAGCGATTAAACTAACCGTAAGAAACTGTTTTTCTTAAAAGTAAACATGAATAATTAGGAAAATGTATTGCAGCCCACGTTCTCTCTACTACGAGATTTATCTTTACTCTTTCATATGTTACTTTAATACATATTGGAAAGGGTACGTATAAATAGTCACCCTAAAATCTAGGCCAAGGGGGACTGAGCTAGCTAAAGGCCGTCGTATCTCCGGTCCCTCTAGAGTTGCCGATATCCAGCCGGCACAGACCATTTAGCTTCATATTGCAAATCTATTATTTGGTCTCTTCATAACATAAATACTACTTCATATTAATTGCATTATCTGCTTAAAATTTTTAATTATGTTGACCTATGTTTTAACTTAAAATTATACAATTTGTCATCCAAATTATGTGCCACCTACCCAAATAGTTTTGGAACCCTAAATGTAAATTAATAAAATTAAAACGAAATAATAAATATCCAATTTAAATCCTCAAAAAAACTATATGAATGTTGAATCAGTACAGAATAATCAAACAAGAATTTAACTAAATCCTGCACATCTGTCTTACCACTGCCGAGTATAATATACTTCTTGCTCCAATTAAAACTTGGTCAGAAGTTCGTCCGACACTAATTCTTTTGGGAAATCGCTCGAGAAAAAGAAAGTTTTGACTAAAATCGTCTGGGTGGGAACTATCTGACTGTCGGGAAAGGTCAAAGTCTTATTAATTACCTCAAACGGAGTCAGACCAACGACTTTTCTTTTGAATTTAAATAGATCTCGCAGCGTTTTAATTACTAAAGATCATTTGGATTTTTTACAGATTAATGAAGTTTTGGAAAAGCGTCCAACTTCAGAGCTATGTAATGAGATAGAAACTTGGATTTTGAGGTGAAGATTTTATAACAAATCAACTCATGCGTAATTGAGGCTACTTGTGCTTAGGATGTGATTCCCTTTAAGCCAGACGTATAACGTTATAGATAGGCAAGGATTTCCAGCAGCTCAGATAACAGCTTACGTATTACATAACCCTTCAGTGCTGGAATTAATATCGCTGTGTTCCTAACAATCCCGTTCGGGTGTTGCAAGTTGATTGTTGTACCGACACTACCGACTACCGGCTGGCTTAGTGTTGGCGTGAGTCACTCTTGATGCCCGTATCAACCATATCCATTGTTGTACTGGCGCTACAAATTATTTTGTATTTCGCAGTATATACCTATCATTATATTACCTCCAATCTATAACATGTTACTTAACACTTTGGTTCTTGAAAAACCTTATATTTTGGTACAAAGCCATTCTGTTTATTGTCGTTGCGACTTCAAAACCTCTTATGTGTTATGTGCCACTTTTGGCAAAATCACTTTTTTAAGTCAAATGATTCTACATTTTGAAGCACTATCGAATTCAAAAACTCTCATTTGTGTATGACGTTTCCATCGTAATTTATTCACCAAATTCAAAATCACCTATGTGCTTGCTAAACAAAATTATATCGATTTTTATCGATTCCCTCAAAAAGCAGATTTTTTACATATAAGAAGTTTTGAAGTCGCAACGACGTTATTCATTATTACAAAGTTATACATTATTACATTAGTACAGAGCCATTCTGTTTATACATTAAAAGAAGATTATTTCTTTAGCACTAAGAGCTCGGACAGAACATGTGTTGAAGCAATTCTCGGCAGAAGTTCTAACTAGAATCCACGTCACAGAATGCAAGAAAACTGTATATTACAGAACTTCTTAGACTTTGTCATTTTCTTCACACAAATCGCGGTTATTTTTAGAAAACGCTACAATTTGTACGGCACATTGAACTAAGTTGACATAATTCTTATGTTCAGACCCGAACAGTTGAGATATTTCATTTATAATTTGCAAATGGTATACGAGAATGCAGAAAGGTTTCACTAAATGTAATTCTAGAACTTGCCGTTAGTAACTGCTAACAGTTACAAGAAAGTATAATACACATGTGTCGTTGTTCGTTGGTTGGCTGTACAATGTGAACGTATCGTATTATGGGTGAATTAAATATAAAACTAAGTAAAAATTATAGAAGCTGAAGGTGCCAAAACTTTGTTATAAAGTCAATCAAATATTTTTGGAGTAAATGATTATTATTGACAGCGATAATACCGTTTATTGCGCTGACATAATTTGCATTGTTAGGTATACATAAAGTACTTCAAACTCACGGACCTGAAAAAAAGACGGACGTAACTTTGTCTAATCAAGTGAAGCATAGCTGCACGCTTACCATGTGTGCGTAATTTTTGATTCGCGATTGAAGCGGTGAAGTGTCAATGTGTGGGTGTGTGTACTTGTACGAATAGAAAGTTAGTATCACTATGGGTGCTTCACTGAATTTGTTGTTGGGATTACGTCCGTCTTTTTTTAGGTCCGTGTTCAAACTATGCACAAATAATATTGTAGTCACATGTCTGTCTGCATGTCCTCCAGTCCAAAGCCAACTCCGTGCGTCTTCTGAACGCGGCGCTGGTGAACGGCTACTCCATCGTGACGTACCAGCGGCCGCTTCGCGCCGCCGACTTCCTGGACCAGCCCATCCTCACCAACGCCAGCCAGGCCATCATCTGGGCGCTCGGGCCGCTCAACTCCAAGCAGGAGGTCTCCTACCATCATCACTTTACTAAGGTAATTATCACACTTCCCCCAAGAAGCATATTTCAGCTGTGACAGATTTAGAATACTGTTTCTTATTATTTTTAATTTTTATTATCATATTTTTTTATCACTAATGACATTTATATTTTGCATAATTTTATTGATTTTAACATTTTAACACTGTGTTTTAATTCAAATATTGTGGTGGCACTTGACAAGCTAGCTACGTAAATGATTATAATTGACGATGTATTGGTGTTCACTATGTTGACGTTCATTTGAATAAATAAATAAATCTTAAATGATAGTATATTAGAAGTATACTGTGACCCATTTAAATAAAGGGAGCTTTATTTTTCAATCTGATAATCAAGGGTCTATTTCGTCAAATCTTTAATTTTGCTTACATTCACAACCCCAAATAACTTGAAATAGGCTGAGTCGCAGCCAGTAAATTATCCAGAAATTATCGGCAATATTTCGTCTGTCTCTCCCAGCTTAGCCGTAGTTAGTAGAACGAATGTGTGCGGCTGGCGATATGCCAGCTGCCGACAGTGCCGCCGACTGTCGGGCAACTTGCAGCCGCATTCAGTACTTAGGGCGATGCCAATTTTCAACGTCAATAAATTGATTTCTTTAGGGATCTTTCTTGAGGGGTTGGCGTTAGCTACAGAGGCAAGAGTATCTATGTCGTGAGATGATGGGAATGAGGGGACAGATAACAATATATCATACTGTACAACGTATTAAATATCTATGTTTTTTATATCTCTTCTATGTATATGAAGCACAAACTCTAAATGTAGATTGTGTCTGTCATATTCATCCATATAATAAATCCCTGAATCTAGGAATTCAAAAACTGTAATTTTTTCAAGATGTTACGTCTTATTGAAATAGTAAAATTTTTGGTAATTTCCATTGTAAAAAGATAAAAATATCGTAAGGTATTTGGTACGAAAAATCTTATTCAATTACATTAATATAAAATTTTGTACATACTGAGCTCTAAATTCTAAAGCGAAATAAGCTTCATAATACAATGTCGAAAGTTTTAAATATTTGAATAACAGAAAGTTAAGAATAATTTGGAAGTCGCAGAAAAGATTTTTGAGACTGATTGCTAAATGGTGCCACCAGTGACGGCTCTACGAAGTTTATATATTTTGTCCAACAATAAATAGTAAGGGTTACTTCACAGGGTGACAAGTTCATCGAGTTCGGCAGGCCTCCAGTGTGGAACTGCCCCATGCCCGAGGGGGAGGACGAACACCGCGCGCCGGCGCACCGGGAGACCACCAGCAGCACCAGGCCTCCCGTTGAAGAACAGGTCAGTTCGGTTTCAAACTACAATGTCATTTAAAATGAGAAAGTACAAATCGACGCTTGAAAGACAAAAATAACCAAGCGACATATTGACAATTTTACACGAGAGCTTTTTAAAATTTTTATTTTAGAAAAAAAATCGTAAAAATCGCTTTATTAAGCATTTAAACTGCATCTAAAATTCATTAGAATTAAGTAGCTATGACTAATAGGCGATTTTTTACGATTTTTTTTTCTAAAATTTTAACTTAAAATGCTCTAGTGTAAAGTTGTCAACATGTCGCTTGGTAATTTTTGCCTTTCAAGCGTCGAAATGTTATAGTTACTTTACTTTACACTACACTCTGTGTCGTGGGTGCTATGGACAACACACTAGACAAGAACACACCTAGACACAGGACAAAAATTCAAACTCATCATTCAAACCTCTGCCTCGCTGGGAATCGAACCCAGAACCCTTTTTACGGAAGTCCGGCATGGTTACCATTATTCCGGGGTAACTACATATACTTGAGAGCCAGTTCATTGCTCTATCTTCATAGTTCTTTCTTCTTTCTTTTTTGGCTGGCAACGCATGGGTAAATGACTTGGCGTTAATTATTCCTGTGATCGGCGGGGACCACTTATGGACGGTCGGCTAAAGCAAAATCTTCGCTTACTTCCTAAATGTTCCTGAAAGAATATTAGCTTCTTCCTGCTGCTTCAGAATGTCAAAATATCTTACGCCTTATCAAAATCCCAAAGGATTTAACTAAGACTTATATAAGACGAAATCTGCATGAATAGTCCCTTCAACAATGTCACGCCTTTATACACAAAATATCCTTGTGCGCATCCTTTGTTAGCACCACAAGAAGCGGGGAGACGTGCTTACAGCCAGCCATCTGCAATTCAAACCGGGCTTTAAAAGTATAATGACATTCGCGACACTTATTACATGATTACGTAGGAAATTTTAATGAACCCGCTCCGGATAATTCCTCAAGTAATCGTTTATTTGAAATGGTTTTATATTTTAATTAAGAAATGTTTGATTAAATTTGCTCGGTGGGTTAAAGTTATCTATGAAATAATTTTGCGTTTCGGTAAAAGGGTTTTGGGGTACGATACTTTCAAAATTGTTAGTTAAAAATTTATTCACTAACTGGCTCGCTCCGCAACTTTTTAAGTATGAGTTTGGAACTTTCAATAGGTACTTTATAGTCGAATCACTAATCCACTCGACCAATATCACGGAAAATAAAGTCATTTTGTGAAATACTCGTAATATTGTCGTAGTCTTCTTGGTCCCTAAAAAATACATGTTTCAAATCATAATTTATCAATGACTCACATCAGAATCGATTTGTCACGACACTATTTATTTTTCGTCAAAAACTTTGACACTTAAATGTGAAATTGGTCGATTGGATTAGTGATTCGTCTATAGTGGTTCCTTGTTAATGAGCGGTGTAACGTGAGGAAGGTTTAATTGATGAAAAAACATTGTATTATTCATTAAGCGTGTTCGTCACGTCTCGTATTCATCAGAGAAGTTACTGAGCACACACGTGTTGCTCGAACTAATTTTTATATACAAGGATTTACCTCTTTTATCTACTATGTTAATGTCTCTCTTCAATGCGTAAATGAATAAATGAATTAAATGCTGACACGCTCACAATAATTATTAACGAATTTGTTTCCCCGTCTGTGGCTGGGAATCGAACCCAGGACCCCTCGCTCGAACGCAGGCACTACGCCTGCTTTGGGGGTCGATGGTTAGTTGTATCTATCACATGAGCGTGTTTAGCCGGCAGCCACCACTAGTTGACCGCGCTTGGCTAATGTGTGTCGGTGACCGCTGTGGATGTTAATAATTCTCAGGCTGCTGTCCGTCTCCTGGAATATCTTATCTGTCACCTTTTAAGACATCCCAGGAAGAGGTAGGAGTGGTGTTATGCACTATTCGTTACCCACTCCTAGGAGTATCTAGACGATTCTACATGCCGCCATCTCTGACCAACCACTTCCAGGCAGCAGTGATCAAACCGAACCCTATACCAACGCCGCGGCCGGTCCCCAAGACAGCGCCCTGGGAGATCCCCGCCATCCAGTGCTACGAGCCGCCCGACGGCGTGTTCTACGCGCAGATGGGGCCCACGGGCGGCAAGCAAGGATACCCGGCCATCACTGGTGAGTGGAATGGATTGATGGAGGGAATCGTAACAGGCCTTTTTCACCGTACTGGGCCGGCTTAGAATACTAACCCCAATCCCACGCCGGATGAGTGTCGTAAGAGGCGATTAAATCCGGCCCGCTGGTGGTAGGGCCCTTCGAGGGATTATATTGGTAATGTTGATTTTAATTGTTAATTAATACCATTATTTTCCATACCATTATTTTCCATACCATAGTAATAATACTATTATTATTTCTCTATGGGGTTCGCCTGGATAGCTATTACCCTTGAGCATGAGTCAGCCGCCAAACGACTCGTCGTGTTCCGGCTGGGGGCTTGAGAGCCAGTTCTTTCTTTCTTTTTCTTCTTTCTTTCTTGGCCCGCAACGCATCAGTGATGCCTTTGGTGTCGCTGATGTCCATGGGCGACGATAGCCACTTACTATCAGGTGGATCGTCAGCTCGTTTGCCGGCTATTTCTATAAAAAATATATCTGGCAATAGTTAAATTTAAATGTAATAACGAGGAAAAAAGGTTTGTTTACGATTAATGTTTTTTTAATAACACTAAAAGCTAACTCAATATTTAAATATAGACGATGAAACTGAATGAATGATGTTTTGCTGTGAGGAACTAATACCGGACATTGTGTAACTTATTTTGCTTCACAAATCGTTTTAATTTTTCTTAAGTCGTGATTGATATCTTGTGGCTTCTACAAGGACCGAGTTCCAGGAATAAAATATTATAACTAATTACTTCAGTTACATACTTTGCAATATCTTAAAGGTAAATGTTGAATTAATCATGTCGGCTTCATGTTTGTAAAATGAAGATGTTATAAATATTCTTGTACATTAAATAATGAGTCGGCTCGTTATACATACATTTGTCAGTGACAATTTGTTACAGGCGAAATGTTCACATTTTGAGACAACATTGTAACTTAATACGTCGTGACAGTTCATTGTTAAAATTATTCGTATTTTAATCCCTTGTCATTGACAATAAATGATCCGTAAATGTGTGAAAATGGTCTTAAGAAATAATGTCGCAGAAATGAAATAAAAACAAATCTTTTTTATCTTTTATATCACCATATGGAAAAAAATAACGTTTTATGAATATTATGCCAAAGAGTTTTTGCTTCAGGGCACGTCGGCTGGGGCATATCCTGGTATATCAATGGTCTTTTGATTCCTGAAATCAACGTGGTACGAGGGAAGAAGTACACCTTCGTGGTGGAGGGAGGTACTGACCCCGAAGTACCCGCACGGTACCACCCCTTCTACATCACCAACGACCCCGTTGGTGGCTACCAGCATAAGACTGATGCTGAGAAACAGGTAGCTATGACATAAGACAATTTTAAAGATTCATATAAGATGCATATGCAGATGTTAGAAATTTTATTCAAATATTTTCTACTTAAAATTTATGACTGGTTGACAGTTAATAAACAAAAGACCAAATTTTCTAGGGCATTGAAATATACGCTGGTGTAAGACGAGCAAGAAACGGTGAACTCCATCCGACTGGAGTCGGTCGGCTGTGTAACTGGACCCCGGACAGCGAGGGTCCCGAGGCTGACGAGTTCCCCAGCTTCGGCGCGTACCAACGGTCCCTGACCCTCGTCTGCGAGGAGGGTGAACCCGGTGTCGTCACTTGGATACCGGACAAAAATACCCCCGATACTGTGTACTATCAGGTAAATCTTAGAAAGGAGTTTAAAGTGCCATGATAGGCGTTTGCTGGGATGAATTAAATGGGTTAGATTACGATTAAGAGGATCAATGCCTTGTAATACCTATCCTTGCGCAGTTTGATTATGTAGAATTTTACGCATGACTATTTTTGTCAATTTCATATCATCTCAAGTAATGGTTACTCACACCATCATCTAATGTTTTTACTTATTTGTATTTCGTCATCCGTTTCATATATCTCTATGTATTTATAGACTACTTGACATTATTTCGCTTTGTACATAATCCTTACTTTTCTTTTCTGTTTCAGCCTTCCAAGCCTTCTCTGTATCGCATGAGGTTTATAATGAATGGTGACTAATTTGTTGCAAAAATTTTTTTGAATTACTATTTAACCTATTGATTCTGTTCACAGTGTTACACACACCGATATCTTGGGTGGAAGATAAACGTGTTAGATGAGTGTGACGAGACCGAGGCTGAGGAAAGCCGGGTCGTGGAGTCTGTAGCCCTCCCCGCAGACTTACAAGGCGAAGAATCCATACAGGTACAAAGCCGGGTAAAACCTGATAATAATTTTTTAGATGAACGCAAGAAAGTCGAGAAAATAATCAATACAAAACCGAATTATAACGATTTCAGTAGTGATAAGTCCGACGGCGGACTTTCTGGCGAGGTGTATCCCGAATCAGATAGAAACCATCCATACCCGAGCGGACAGGAGTTTGAATTGCCACTATCTAACATACAATTGAAAGAAGTTATCGAAACAGTAGAAAACTTGGAAGACCAAATGAAGAGTGAAATAAAGAAAAATGTGACGCATTTACCGCAAAAGGTACACCAGTACCAAGTTTACGAAGATGTAAAGGAACAATTCCTACCTGAACAACCAATTAGAGAAGGTGACGAATATATGGTAGATTCGGGAAAGTTACCAGATAATTTCTTATTACCACCGAATCTTAAGCCTCAGACACTTCAAACGGTTCTACGACCTAATTTACCTAATAAGCCTATGCAAAATATGCGGCCAAATTTCAGACGGCCTCTGCCACCAGAAATCAAGTTGCGTCGACCACCACAAATGTATCAAAAAGTTAACAATGGCTATCCTCTATCTTTGCCTAATCCCCACGGCCCTCACGGAATGTATAAAAAACCTTCCAAATACCCCAATAACAGGTTACCACCGAACATGAATCGACCACCAATGTCTAACATCCCACCAATGAAAGCGATGCCACCAATCTATCACTCTAAGCCTATGTTTAATCAAGTACCATCTAAATCTGCACCTAAAGTACCAAACTCAGCATCAAGTGCTCCTGCTCCAACAATAATTATGGGAAATCCGGTTCACAACATTCAAGTGCCTCCTCATAGTCAAACTTTAAGCTTAGGTCAAACAGACGTTATTGCTAATCAAGTCGTTAAAAGCCAAATAACTTTACCTGGAGCTGCAGACAACATAGCCCAACATAGTATTCCACAAACGTTCTTCAATAAACCAGGACAAATTATTCTTGGAAAA
The DNA here is from genome assembly GCA_951805285.1 of Thymelicus acteon. Classification (NCBI taxonomy): domain Eukaryota; kingdom Metazoa; phylum Arthropoda; class Insecta; order Lepidoptera; family Hesperiidae; genus Thymelicus; species Thymelicus acteon. The sequence goes on from OX638235.1 coordinate 244,978, forward strand.
CCAATGGACAATCCTGTTCCTTTAGATCAACAAATGATACAAACAAAACAACACGGAAGTAGAATGCCCTCTTCTCCGTCCCCAGAATATCACCACTCAACAAAAAATCATATAATCAGAGTGAATCATGAACAAGCTCAACCTCAAAGTGATATTAAGTCATCTGATTTTATCGGACAGTCAACAGATTTATCGACAGTACCACCTGCAGTTAATACTGGCTTTAAGCCTGATTCGATTGTCATAGAAAGTGGATTCAAGCCCATTATTCGAGAACCGTTAATGGCTGGTGAAGATAGAATAGCAGATGATGATGACCATAATAAGAACGCAAATCGCCGTGAAGATACTGATGTCGAGGAAGACTACGAAGAAGACCCTCAGTACATTAATTCCAACCACGCCTATCCTAGTGACAAAATAACGGAATCTTTTGAACCAATGTTTATACCTTCACCACCAGACCATCTACTGTCTACGAACGATAGGACCAAGGAAATTTTCCCCAGTAATCATGCAAAAGAAGACAGACCACATCCAGTTTTCGTTAAAACAGAAAGTGAATTAAATGCATTGTTCAGCAAAAATAACATGGATAAAAGGGTACCATCTGATATGGTAATGGAATCAGACAGAGTCAGCCCACAGTATTTACCACCAGACCCGAAATTACCGAAAGAACAGTCTCAGAAAATTGCTTTGGAACAAACTTTTACAACTTATGATGGAAAAACTGTGTCAGCTGCTACTTTAACTAGTGTCCCTGATATTAGCAAAGTACACACAAAACCATTTTCCTCAAAGGTCCCCGCCAATACTGAATTACTTTTGAAAACACCACAATTTGGGCCATTTAAAGGAGAAATCCCACCAGTGGTAGCGGAGCATATAAAGAAAGACACAACTCATTTGAATCCAGCTGGTTTTCATGATACTAAAAATACTCATTTAAAATTAGTTAATGCCCTGCACAACGAAGATGAATCAATATTGGATGATCTAAAAGCAGATGGAAGTGAGATCCACGAAGTAACAGAGGCAGCACTAGAGGAAGATGAAGAGGAGTACGAAGAAGATGGAATTGAAGATGAACAAAGCAGGAGACGTAGGCGAGATACAAAAATGGCCCAGTTCGAAAAAGGTCAAGTTGCAGATACAATTAATATAGACCCTTCAGTTAGTCAGAGCGAAACTGTACATGAAATCGACTTTGAAAGAGTCAGTGCATTTGCTACAAGATCAAAATCATTTTGTATGATCCACATAACGTTGTTAGTAATTTGGATGAAGTTATTTTGAAATTACATTTAATTAAAATCTATTTATTAATTTATTTATTGGATTAAATTATTGCCTTGCCATTAAATGCATTTGGTCGATTATTGTGGTGTGTAAGGTGTATAGGCTGTGGGGGAATGACGACATTTATCTTTCTACGAATAGTTCTATTGTCTTCGGATGAAACCTTGTGCTTAACCTCACCGTTACCACTTTCTACGCGCATGATGCAATTCAATACTCCGTTAGTCGTAAGGTTTTGTAAATACATTTCTATTTTAATAATATAATAAAGTTAGTATTATGTTTCTAGATATTGTTTTTTTCCTCTCAACCCCAACTTCATATGGAAAAATACTTTATTTTAAATGAGAACAACGCAACAAATAAAATTCATTTTATTCATAATTTATCAAATTACATTTTACCTTCATACGTAAAATAATTTTAGTTTATGATATTTGACAACGCATCAGTGATATCTTTGGTGTTGCTGATGTCCATGGACGACGATAGCCACTTACCATCAGGTGGATCGTTAGCTCGTTTGCCGGCTGTTTCCATAAAAAAGTTCCAAATGTTGCGACGCGGTGCCAACCACTGCACTATATGGGCATAGGATATAGAGACGATGTATGAGATACAGACTTATTTAAGTAAAGTATGAACGCTGTAGATCTTTTTGGTGAGTCTGGTAAAGTTGGCAAGAGCTTTCTCGTGGGGAAACTGGGCGTCCACCAGTCGCAGCACAGAATCACGAGAGCGTCCCCTGGAACAATAATTACAAATTACTTTTAATGCTAAATACTGCGGATAGGTACTCAGCGAAATGAGTCTCTGCGAGAGATAATGTTAATTAACAGTTAGTTTAAAAATGATTTGGCGAATAAGTTTTCAGTCAACAAAGTTTTAATAGATTAGTAATTTGACCTTGTGGTAAGTACATCGGCATTAAAGCTCATACTGCCCCAGTGATAGGTTTAGGGCACAAGGGAACACCGCTCTAGTAAAATATGGAAACAGATGACACACTAACTTCGTGCTTGCCTTCAAATTACATAAATAAAAGTATAAAGTGATAAGAAATGTCGAAAAAGCAAGTACCTACTAATGAAAACTTGTTTTACTTTATTCAATTATTGTTTATTTGCAGTAGGTATACACATTATATTAATATATTGATATTATTTATGACCCCAGTAGACTGAAAAATGATCAAAACATAATATATTATCCGGCTATCTACCTGGTCAAACGAGGACAAAAATAAATCATATTTCCTTAATAACCGTGGAGGGTCCGTGGAGAATCAAAGTAATTAATTATTCCACACGGCGAGGATCGCGTGTTTGCTATTATTGCTGAGAATATTTCAATAATCGAGACGACGGGTATGAATGAAAGGTTAAAGTTATATCATTCTATAGTTAACAACATGAGTATACTAGATATTTAAAAAGTAACGATGATTTGGAGGCAGCTTTTGTTTCATAGGAACTTTGACATAGATAATGCTAGAGGTCTTTACAGAATATAATGTAGTGATCGGTCAAGCTATTTATATGTTTAACTTCTTGGGTTTTTTATAAAATGTATATGGTTAAAGTTTGATCATGTACAGAAAAGCCTTGTAGAGGTTAGACTCTTCATCTGTTATCTAGATCTGTTAGTTTTTTCCAGAGATAACGTCAAATAGTTTTGAGTCTTGGCTTCGGCTTCAACCCACTACTGAGCACAGGTCTGCCTGGAGGAGGACTAGAGCATACTCCACGACGCTGCTCCAGTGCGGTTTGGTGGAGAGGGTAGTTTTTACTGTTTTTAGCAACCGACCCAAGTGTCGGAAGTTTTCATGCCCCCCGAGGGCCGACCGGGATAACCGGGACCGACAAATTTACGTGCCCTCCGAAGTACGGAAACTCAAGAAATTTTGTCAATAGCGTGCACCTATGTATTTTTGTCAATGCAACTTGTATAAAGTACAACTGATATCACCGCAGGAAACAAAACTTTCACTTGTTGAAGTGCATGCCGCGTGACATGACTTGTCCGTTGACCAGTTACCAGTTGGACCACAGGCAATAAATAATTTAAATTTTACGTAGAAAAAAATAACTGACTTCAAAATAAGACAAAAACTACTCGTTAGTCAAGTTCAAATTTAATTGGAACAACATGGCAAGCACCAGCTTTCGATTAAAAAAGAATCATCAAATCGGTTCACCCAGTCGAAAGTTCTGATATAACAAACATAAAAAAATACAGTCTAATTGAATATCTCCTCCTTTTTTGAAGTCAGTTAAATATTACAGCGTCAACGTTAGCACATTACCACAACTTCTCGATATGCAACTACCACGGACCTAAAAAAAAGACGGACATAATCCCAAGAACAAATTCAGTGAAGCACCCATAGGAATACCAACTCTGTATTCGTACAAGTACACACACCCACACATTGACACCATACGGCTACGAATTTGACACCATCGCCAATCAAAAATTACAAAATTACGCACACATGGTAAGCGAGCTGTCAGCTGTCAGCTTCACTCTCGATTAGACAAGGTTACGTCTGTTCTTTTTTTATGTCTGTGGCAACTACCTAGATATAAGCTAAACTCTTATTATTCAACTAGTACTCTGCTGCGGCTTTGCCCGTATGTTCCGGGATGATAAGAACCCTGCGTCCTATTCCAGGTCATGATCTAATTTCATGAAAATCAGTTCAATTGCTTTTGCGTGAAAAAGTAACAAATATCTTCACAAACTTTTATCACTAATTTATCATATTAGTGGGATTAGTAGGATAGAAAGACTTATTTCATGACACTGGTTAATCTAATGCTTGTTCGAATTACAGGCAAGAAATGAATTTTTGAAGTGAACACTTCTTTAGCATCGTTGCCATTTAAAAGTCGATCGAAAGTTAAAACGAAAAAGGGACAATAAAAAGAGACGGACACATAAATTCGTAAGATTTAACGTGAGAGAAAATGAGATATGAAGAATTATACAATGTTTGTGGTTCTCTTTGTGTTACTTTAGAAAGTGCTAAGTTGTATTCATAGATGGCGCGAGGAATAAGATAGAAGATTTGTTTTATTGCTGGATAGATGGCGCTAGCTACTCATTTTACTCTTCATATTATTTTAAGAGATGGTGTTAGTTACCACTGTTTAATTTTTATTTAGTACAAAATAGTTTTTGGAAGGTAATTAAAACTGATATACGTTATTAAATTAATATCTTTATTTTTGAAGAAACCTACTACCACGTGTGAATTGCACACATTTTAATTTGCTTGTTACGCGTATACGATTAGGTGTGAGGTTAAAATTTTTATGTGTTGCCGACGGGTCACCTGATAGTAAGTAAACATTACTCATAGATATTAGCAACACTAGAGGCGTCACCAACGCGTTTCCGGCCAAGAAAGTGCTAAGTTCATACTGCCTGTTCCGCAGCAGCCTCGCCGCGGCGACCAGCGCCAGCCCGCGGCGGTCGCTGACGTCGACGCTGCTGCCGCGCTGCAGCAGCTCCTCTATCACCTCCGTCTTGGCGCCTTGACATACTGTACACACAGCTACTTTATAAAGCTTGTACTTATAAGTCTTGTTGTGACTGACTGTCCGACAATGTGAAATTGGAATAAACGTATTTAGAAGTATAAAACTTTGTAGGTATAAGGATTAATTGTGCAGTGTGAGAGAGCTTAGAAAGGGTTTTGAATGCCCTAATTATGATGGATAGAATAGGGGTTGAAAATTGTAATAAAACTAACTTTCATACGCTCAATCCTGCGATCCTGGTACAAATTGTCAGAGTCGCGAGTGGCATAGACGGCCGAAGAGGAAAATCATTGGGCGTGACCGTTAATATCATTAAATGTTAAGCGATGACTTGGGTGGCGATATCTTCGACTCATCAAAGAATTTTAAATTCTGTTGGCCAAATCTGTGACCTAACACGCTTTGTAAAGTTCCAGACTGCGTTAACATTATTAACGCAGATGTAGCAGGGGCATGTTTTAAGGCTACAGTTGCCACAGTACAATACCAGCTCTGAAAAGCGGCGTCCACCCGTTACTGTCCTTAACTCCGACGTCGCCACCTTTGTCCATAATGTGCTTCACCATTTCCAAATTGCAAGAGTCCACAGCAAAGTGTTCAACGCGAAGTCCGTTGAAATCTTGAGCCTATAAATTAATAATAGCCATGACAAGATACTTGTAAATAATAATTTTGACGTAAATAAACTCTTATTTCATGAATAACATTAATATGTAAGCCACCGAAAAACGAACAGAGGTGTAGAAAAGAAATAAAAAACATCCCTACTTTACGTTTAGAGGAGATATACAATTTTTTTTTCAAGATTTCATTCCCGATTTGTCGCCATTAAAAAGCCCAAATTACAGCTTTTTAGTATTAATCTGAGCTAAACTAGCAGATGTACGGCCCTGCAGATGGCAAATTGAACCCTTATGGGTTTACTATGGAACCCTAAAAACGTCGTTAGTGAAGTAAATCCGGGCTTTGGAATCCACTGGCTCTCCAACACCACAATTGAGACAGGCAAAAACATACAAAATTACTGCTACGTATGAGTATCCCTGACGATATTGCGTGGTACAGAGTCCATTGTTCTCCAAAAGGAGTGACTAGAGCCCAAAGAGTCATCCGTTGTTCAGCAATCGGTGTAAGAGGAGATTGGTTTGGACAAAAGGAGGTCAAACACCTGTAAATTAGCTCCTTTTTCCAATAGAACATCGACGATAGCTGTGTGACCAGCCAAGACCGCGAGATGAAGAGGCGTTTGGCTGGCGGTGGTTGGCTGATCGACTTCTGCTCCCAGAGACAGAACGAACTTGACTGCGTTCAGGTCCCCTAAATCATTTGTTTTTATCGATTAATAATCCCAGAATCTTTAAATGATATTGAGCAATTTTGAGAAATAATAAGTTAACCGAGGAGAGATCAGGAATACCTTTTTTCACAGCGGTGGCTAAAGGGGTCAGTCCACTGATGGAGTTGATCGCACCAATGAGTATGGGCCGTTCCTCTAGCATCACTTGTACCTAGAACCCAGTAATATTATTATTTATTAAAAAGTCTCTAAAAATAACGCTGAAAATCTTGGGACATCTGATGTATTCCACATGAATGTCCATATGAATATGCTGGCGCAAAATGACTGCTCTAAGAAAGGAATCATTGCGTAGAGCAATGTTCATGGGTGAAATGACAGAAATCAATACCCACCTGGTATTGATATCATGCTATGTTACGACGGAAAATCAAGTCAAACCTGTTTAAAGTATCCACATCGGATGGCCATGCAGAAACACATCGCGGAAGTACCGTCCGTGTCCGTGCTTGTCCACGTCTCCTCTGACCATTGAGATTGAAGCCACGTGTGAGCTGAACTTAGGCTCTTGGTCCTGGAATAGACAGACCAAGGTTCATTTATTTTGTTGTGTTATGTAGATGACAGCGGTTAAAACGTTGGTCTCGCGAATGCAGGGCAGGGGCCCGAGTACAAATCCTGGCACGCTTCTCTAATTTTCAAATATTATAGCGTATTAGAAGTTAATTATCACTTGGCCAGCGTGGTAGACTATGGCCTATACCCCTCACATTGTGAGCGGAGACCCCAAGTCCATGGAGCCCAGTGAGACAGTTATGGGTTGTTGCCTTGCTTTTTTTAAATGTAGATGACAAACGAACAGACGAGCCACCTGATGGTAAGTAACTCGTTGTCCTTGGATTTATTTAGATGCGGTTTTTTAATCGAAGGTATGTCTGTTGAGATAGTTCTTAGCTAATTTTGGTGGAAATAAATGCTGTTGTCTTCAAATACTTAGTGCAGCATTCGGGGTTGTTATTAATATAATTTAGTTATTGTTATTCATTGCATTGAGAAAACGTACATAAAATTTTATTTACGTTTTTTACATTTAATGTAAATGTACATAAACCTCCCATGGTTTTTTTATGATATTGATAAAGTACGTAATATAGCTTCAACCCATTATGTCCCATTACTGAGCACGGTTGTCTCAAGAGACACCCGGAGGAAGCCTGGAGCCTCCACCATGCTGCTCCAGTGCAGACTGGTGGTACGTAAAGTCGCAATTAAATACGAGACAAGAATCCCGAAATTGTTGAATATTGGAAAATAATCATTTGTGTCACATAAATTTAGGTGACGTGGGCGGAAACTTTTCAATATTTGATTTATTGTGGCGATAGAAGAAAAACATTTGAAAATAATAACACAGATTGTGTTCTTTAGATCAAAATTAACGTAAAAGATACTGGTAAATAGAAAGTAATGTTCAAATTACTCTATTTATAAATTCAAATAAACTGATGTAAATATTAAACAGAACTTTCATTGGAAACGGTAATTGTTATAATGTATAGTGAAAATGTAGAGCAGTGATAGCCTAGCGGTTAGAACGTTGGTCTCCCGAACGAAGGGGCCCGAGTTCAAAACCTGGCACGCACCTCTAATTTTCAAATATTATGTGCGTATTAGAAGTTAATTATCACTTGCTTCGGTGAAGGAAAACATCATGAGGAAACCTGCACACCGGAGAGTTCTCCATAAAAGTTCTCAAAGGTGTGTGAAGTCTACCAATCCGCACTTGGCCAGCGTGGTAGGCTATGGCCTAACACCCCTTACGTTGTGAGAGGAGACCCCGAGCCCAGCATTGGGACAATTATGGGTTGTTGCTTTGCTTTTAGTGAAAATGTAATACGAGTATTCATACGTGGCAGTTGTTAAATCACATAATTATTATTTAGGTGCAATATTATTAATTAGAATCAAAATAAATTAATGAACACAGTTGAACAATGTAACACACATAAATTCATTTAAAAGACCCTGTTTTGTATTGTTATGTTATCTAAACCAATATATTATTATTCGTAAAATAATCATTATGTAAGTTACTCATTAACTAAACATCACAATTTATTTGACGTCACAAACAAAAGATGAAATACAAAGAATTTTACCTTCCTTCTTTATTATCCAAAGTTATCGGATATTTCTTTGTCATTATCGTGGAATCATTTGTCTTTTTCCTCGTGTAACCTTTTTTATGCTCCAAAATATATTGTTCGAGAGTTTCTTGAGTTTCCGGAAAAGTTTCTAACTTTTCTTTCGGAATTTCCAAGACTTTCTGAAGTGTTTCATCAGATTTAATTACTGATGTTACTGGGATTTCTTTAGAAAGTACTACACAGTCTTCCTTTGATTTGTTTTTTGCTTCTTCTTCATATGTGCTAATATTTTTGATAGTGTTATGGATAGTGTCTTCATCTCCATAATGTTTAATGGCCTCTTCTGCTAGCAAAGATACGGCTGTTGACTTAACAATGACTTGAAGTCGAAATTTATGAGGATGACTCGGGGCTAAGTCCTCTATAGATTTCATTGTTTTACCGCCACTGAAACAAAGTATAAATTAACCGAAGCGTCAGCGAATTAAGCGTCAGCTCCACGTTCATAGCAAAACGGCTATATGTGTAATGTGAGTGATTGATTGCCAAAACTAAGCCACATTGGGTGAGGTCAGGAGAGTCGGGAGGTTAATGGGAGATCGCGAGGGGCCATTAAGTTTGAGGTCAAGCCAACTGGTCATTTCACACGACCTACATCTCTCTCCTTATGTACACTGGTTGCTGTAGGAGATATAAGAATAGAAGGTAAGAAATCTAATATATACATCTATACAAATAAATAAAATTGGACTGTCTGTTTGTAATATTAAAATAACCGCTTTTTACTAAGTGCATTTGGATGTATACACGGTACATATGCCAAAACAACATTTTTCACAATTTTTGTCTGTCTGTCTGTCTGTCTGTTTGTTCCGGCTAATCTCTGAAAGGGCTGGACCAATTTTGACGGGACTTTCACTGACAGATAGCTGATGTAACAAGGAGTAACTTAGGGTACTTTTATTTTAGAAAAAAATAGTTTTTTAGGCGATACGAAGTTCGCCGGGTCAGCTAGTCGTAAAGTAAAATCAGTTGTTTTCATCAGATGGCCAGACGATGTAAGTCAAGACAGTTATAATAAACACTGTAGCTCATCCCTCGGAAACAAATAGGTGGAATATGTTCTGTCTCACATAGCGATATACCCAAATCTATGGCCGATAAGGGGTTGTAACTTATTCGCAAGTATAACTAGGCTAAGTTTGCTGCAAATTCTTTAGTCAAGATATTCAAATTTGCTTGAAAGGGTCCTTTGTTTTGCGGATAATCCGTTGTTTGAGAGATAAATCTCATCGTATATGTATATATTGTACTTTATATTATGTCGATATATGTAGGCAAGATGTGTTCAGCCCCAGTCATCACGAAGAACGTGGTTTTGAAGCTCGGCAGTGTTTAGCGCTGAAAGTTTACCGCAATTATGGTTTTACGGAACCAGTTTGTTTTATTGCGGCCATTAAACGTTAATGTTGCCAGTTTTCAAATTGCTCATTATGTTCCTTTTTAATATGGTAATTGGCAGCGTAATATCACCGAGATGAAAATGTTTTGTGCGTGGTATTTGATGCCCTAGTTCTATGTGAGCTACTTGCAGTAATTTGATGTACTTATTTCTTAGTAAGTATATGCGCAAAAATCCTGTAACATCAATATCGTAAATTTTGTAGTGCTGTAAATTTTGTAAAACCGTAAACTAATTTCTCTTAAACTTATAGTGAGTGCTTCTAAATGATACAAATTTGCCGTAATTTCTTACAATCAGAGAGGAGATCCGACACTCGCAGAAAGAAAGACGTACTCTTATAAATTATTTACTCTTTACTGAGTTTAAATGCTTGCTACAGAGCGTCGGATAAATGAAAATACATGGCACATTTTAATAAACATAAAAAGTGGGAAGGGAAATACTTACATCTGTAACAGAGTAACAGAGTACAATAATATGTTTTATGACATGTAACAGTAGGAGGTATCTGTCATGTTTTTCCGCGACTTACTACTTCAAGCAAGAGTGTTGCTCTATCAGATTTTTAAATGTTTATCAAAATTTGACATTTATTTACATTTTATGTAACTCACTATACATAGTATCCATTTCTGTGAAATTCAATGATACGTGTCACTTGTCGAGAAGCGCTCGAAAGCTGTCTACAGAGAAAAATATGAGCTACATTCGAGAGGACGTGTGGCGACACAACGCAGCATTGTTGCATGCCAAATAGAACTGAACGACATATTTTACCATTTATATACAGATTGAATTACTAAACTACTGGGAGTTGAATTTGAATGCGCTTTGTATTTTTATAAGACGTTTTATGATGGTATTATCACTGCCCACTGGTATTATCTTCTCGTGTAGCTTGCTTCGCTAGTCGAACAGGAGTCGATTTAATTTGTGGTTACTACAAATAAATAAAATATACCACTTATAATAATCAGTATTCAATAAATAAAAAACTTTTCTTAATATACAATATCATACTTTTTTTTGAGACTGAATTAGATATTTTTTATACCAAAAAAAAGTCAAAACAAAAATGTAACGTTTACGCAACAATTAGTAAAGATGGTCATAAGCCAAGCAACTCGTATTCGGCTGGGGCCTGAGATCCCTGACTTTACCTGGCTCATTGCTAGGCCAGGTCGTCAACTGATATTTTTATTACAAGCTTTTATTTAACTTAATTTATCTTGTGTGTTCGAATTAAATCTTGTAAGCTAAATCAGAAGTACTTTCTCTCATCCTACGGAGTTGAAATTTCGCATATTGATTTGGTTTCGATGACAATGCATTTTATTGATATTGGTGACCAGTGTATGCTCAGGGTTGGCTACAAGCGAAGGTTCTCCTAAGCGACCAACAGCACAAACACACGATTTTAAAAGCTTGTGTTTAAATCTTATTTATGATCAAAATGGTACCTGTACACCGTGACCCAGGTTGGTATTTTTTCTTTCCTCTGAATGTTGTAGATCAGGTGGTTCCGCATGAACCCAAACGGTTCCGCGTCCAGCTTCAAGGTAACCGACCGCTTCGTCCGCTCCACCACCTCGGGCGCTCGAGGCTGCCAGTCTTGGAACTTCTTCACGAGATGTTCTTGCAGCTGTTGCATCTTATTACTTTTCCCGCAGCTTTATCCGCGTTTCCCGGGATAATAAATACCCTATATCCTATTCCAGAACGCGATCTACCTGAGACCTAAATTTCATGAAAATCCGCTCAGTAGATTTTGCGTGAAAGAGAAGGACACAGCGAGAAGATGTTGCGTTCAGGTGATTTGTTTCAACAAACAAGAATAATAAAACACACACAAACAAAATTTTTGTAATAAAATCCGCACTGTCTGTATTAATTGCCACAAAATATAATAAAACTAACGCATGATATCTTATTTTCAACTATAAAACTTTTATATCACAAACCCGAGGCGCTGCTCCGGCAAACGAGCCAGAGTTTACCAAACTACAACTTTTTCGTCAATAGTAACTGTGGGAAAAGTTTGGTCGATACGCATATCGAAGTTCTCGTTAAATTCAATGGATTTGGAACCGTATCCAGTTGGCAATGAGTCCATTATTACTGTGCGAAGTATCGGGTTGGTGGTGGTGAATCTCGAGTTTTGCCAGGTAAGGGCTAATTTGGCCGGCAATATCGATTCCCTTGAAATAAATAGTAGCTTGTCTAAATATTTGAGCTTGGGTAGCTTTGAATACGATACTTTCTCTAGCGTGGAACTTGGTCTGAGAAAATAACCTTTGCTTAAATATATGTAAGTTGGGTTAGACATTGTTACAGAAATATCAACTCCACGCAACGTGCTTCGGAGTTACAGAGAAATCCGAATGTTGAACCTGTTATATTCCACTGTATTATAATAGTCTAGTAGAGGATCATGCTCGACCATGCTGCTCCAATACATTAGCTAAGGAATTAGTAGACAAACAGAGCATTGAATGTCAAACAAAAGTAATCAAACATCTCCAACGTGATTTGGAAGCAAAAATTTGGAAGTAACATTTCTAAATTTTCCATTCTTATTAATTATTATTATTTGATACGTTTTTTTCTACGTTAATATCCAACTTAGTCGCAGAAGTGTGATCTGATGGAAAGAGGTCATCTTCGCCCGGAAACCAGTCCAAGGCATTACCTGATGTGTTGCCGGACTTGAACGAAGATATAAGTAAGTACTTGTTGTGTACCCTCACACTGTGCGAGGAGGCTCCGAGCCCAGCAGTGGGACAATTACGGGTTGTGACTTTGAAGTGCCTGTTCTCTTTAGAGTTTAGCTGCTGACTCAAGCTTGAGGGTGGTAGCTAGCTGTAGGATTCTCGAATAGATAATACCAATGATAAATTAATGACAATATTAATGACTACCTAGTTAGTCTAGGGGTCGAACATTTTCAAAATTCAAAATCATTTATTCACATAGGTATCACAGAAACTATTATTCTACCTTTTTACTTTGAATTCTTGTAGTAACAATACGTTGATAGAACCAAGTGATCTAAATTATAAGGCGTGTGCTTCTAACAACTCAATTAGTACGAGTATTCACTTGCCTTAGTAAAAGGAACGACATGTATAGAACGTGACTGTCTCAGAGTTCTTCCCCATTTTCAAGTGTCCGTGAAGTGTAAGTAGTGTAACTACGTGCATGTAGTCTCGAACTAAAGTTCTGCTGGTCCAGTTCGCCTCACATTTTATTGTATTTTGTGTATCACTTGTGTTATGCACATTAATTCATCGAATGAGGGTAGGTGGGTGCCTAGTCAACATCGTTTATGAATTACTCTGCATTGAAATGTTAAAATAATAAGATTTTTCTATCGTGTATTAAATCGAATTGCATAATTGTGTTCATAGTGTGTGAATTGTTCTGCACAAGTGTTAACTGGAAGAAATCTGCAATATTTTCGAGAAAAAACAGCAAGTATTAGAAAATTATCTTGTTATGATTTTAACCAATTAACAGGAATAAATCTATACAGACTCGATATAAGACTATTAAGAAGACATAATGAACAAATATAAGTTACGTAAATGTTAAATTTACTGTGAATAACAAATTTATAACGATAAGTAAACATTGCAAAATAGTGACATCTAGGAATAGATAGCAATACTACAATATATAAAGATAAATCATTAAAAGACGATATCATTTTGTAGATATGATGAAAATATACTATATATAAACTGATATGTTGTAACAGTACAATATTATATGTTATGTAAAACAAGAAAAATAAGTATTGAGTTTGAAACATTATCTGCTACACATACTAGTGCCATCTGTTGACAAATAGCTCTATTAATATTAACACATCAAACATTTTTACACCAGAGGTCTACAGTTGTTAAAAGTAAAATGGAAAATATTACAATTAGGAAAAAAACACACTCCTGTAATGATCTAACAGTCCTATATGATGACACTGATACGTCTTTTAGTCAAAGTTTATCAAACATATCAAATAGCACAATAAAAAGTTTACCTAATACATACACTGAAAGTGAGGAAATACTTAAACTACAAAACTATATAGAAAAACTAAAATTAGAGCTCGAGGGCGCTCATGGAGAGATTGAAAACTTATCACTAGAAAACACAGAACTCAAAAATCAATTGACACAATATAAGAAAAAACTTGACTTATACAAACAAATTGGCGTATCTGAAAACTTCTGTAAAACACCAGTTAACTCTAAAACACATATTCCTACTAGTCATAAAAAGAAAAAAGCTAAATCAACACATATCACAAAAAAACAATCTTTACAAAATGAACTAATAAGAAACAGCAGCCAAGACACAACTATACAAGAGACACCACAATGCAGTAAACAACTATATAATAATGAGGATATCAAAGATCAATCATTACAAAAATCTGACGACCAAAACAATATTGACACCACCGCACAAGAAAACCCATCTTCAAAATATGCTAAAAGGTTAAATACAGATATACAAAAACAAAAACTTAATAAGAAACACAAAGTTATAATATTATCAGATAAACCAGGAGGCATATATCAAACCATATTACAGGATTTATTGGGTTCTACATATAATGTATTATCTTTTAGCAAACCGGGTGCCTCATTAAAATATGTAGTGTCGACCTTAGTACAAGAAGTTTGTGATATGACAGAGCAAGATTATATAATTCTACTGGCGGGCTCATATGATAGTAACCCATATGAGCTCAAAACAAGCCTTGAAAATTGGTTAAAAAACGTCTGCAAAACCAATGTGTTGATCTGCCAAACTGCATATAATAATTTCTTAAATGAATGTAAATTAAATTATGAAATTAAATATATATGTAACATGAATAAAAATGCTCTTTATGTAGACATGGGTTATGAGGACTATGTTCCAAAAAAGATCAGTTTCTTTAATAACATATGCCGTAGAGTATTGAAAGAAATATTGCATATACAGTATAAATTAGCGTATCAAACTCACATTAACAACCAAGTAATGGCTAAAAAGAAGAAAGTATTAATCGAAGAAAAATCTAAAATAACGTACTATTTCAAACGTTCTAATAAACAACTCTTGACAAAAACAGACATAGGTAATGAAGAACAAGAATCAGATTTTTTTCGACTCCAAAAATAGATATTTAAAAGTTTTACACCAAAATATAGCAAGTTTACTCCCGAAGGCAAATGAAATAGAAATTATATTACAAGAATTATATACAAAACATGAAGAAATTGATGTATTATGCTTCACTGAACATTTTATAAAAAAAGGAGACGAAGAAAATACGAATATATTAGGTTACAAATTATGCTCCATATATACTCGTCCTGAGAAGAGAGGCGGATCTTGTATTCTGGTGCGCAATAACATGAAATTTAAAGCTCTTTCAGAACTTCATGAACTTTCAATTTACGCGGTATTCGAATGTAGTGCAGTAGAGCTTACAGACTATAATTGTATTATCGTTTGTATTTATAGGACCCCAAATGTAAACAACTTTGTAGAATTTATGAAACAGTTAGAAACACTATGTGAAAAAATATGTTTAAAACATAGTAAAAAAATTATTATATGTGGAGATTTCAATATAGATATACTGAAAAACACAAATATGTCAATAGAATTTAAAACGTTACTTTTAAACTATAATTTGAGATTGGAATTTAATTGTGTAACGCGAGTAGAGAGTAATACTTGTTTAGATAACATAGCTCACAATGGTTACTGCTGCCAGTCTCAAATACTTCATCTTGGTCTATCAGATCATTCCGCACAGTTGCTTAAGTATCCAGTAAACCTAAGTAAAGATGATATTGATTATTGGTATGTAGAGACTTGCGATTACAGCAAGGTGTAGTGTAACGATGATACATCCTATTATACATACATATAGATACCTATTGATTGGTTTTGTCAATACTTAATAGTACATTAAATCAGTGCTACACGAACCTTTGTTTCAATTAGACACCTCCTAAGCACCGACCAGTATATGGCGACCCTGCCATTGTCACCGCGCCGCCGTAGATCGGGTGTCAACGCGCGCGTGTAAATTAATTTATAATACCTACCTGCGCTATGTTGATACTACCGTGGCAATGGGATCTTCTTCATCTGCCCCAACTCCTCAAGCCCGGCATGAGGATGTGATCACACAGCTGGGCTACGAAAACAAGGTGGATCAACACTCCGAGACAATCCAAGTGCACGTCGGGAACATTACCATCTACATTTTTTGGATGATGATCGTCTTGGTCCTGGTCATCGCAGCACTTGCCGTGAGATACATCGTGAGGTGCCTGAATAAGAAAATCGAGCGTCGAGCGCAGGCAGGGGTACTGCAGCTGCGGCTCCAGGGTAACTCAGCAGCCTGACTTGAGAGCTGCACATCTACCTACTCGTAAGTGAATAGAAAAAGTGATGTGTGTGATTCGAGTGTGGTGATAAATTTTAAATAAAAACAGTGATGAAATAAATATTAAGTAAAGAGTTATTAGTTAATAAATATAGATATAAGATTTTCAATATGGATAATATTATGTTATGGCAGAAAGTTTGCTTAGTATTTTTGAGGAATTAAAGAAATTAAGAACATATTTGATAAAAATTGGACCCAAACGTAGAAGAATAGGTGAGGTAAGATTACAAAAATTAAATGAAGCTCGAGATTTATTCTCAAAATATTCTAAGACTAACGATATTATAAAAAATCAAATTATACGGGGACAAATAGATAAAAATGAGATAACTTTGATTCTTAAAATAAATTCTAATTTTGACACTGTCTATTCTGAAATTCTGTCCTTATGTTCTGAAAGCGACACCGAAGCGCAATCTTCTAAAATGGCATTACCGGAAGTGGAAAGTTTTAATTTAAAAACAGCTCTAAATTTATTGCCTTTGATGTCGGATGACGAACTTAGTATTAAGCAACTAATTGATAGCATAGAGTATTATGCTTCTCTTCTCACAAAAACGGAATGTAAAAATAAACTGATTTCTTTCGTTTTAAAAAATAGGCTGTCTCAGTGTGCCAAATTAAAATTATCGGCAAATTATGAATCAATCGAGGCGTTATTAAAGGATATGAGGAGAACTTTACTGCCGAAAAAATCATCAACGGCACTTTTATCTAAACTGCAAAGTACAAAACAAAATGAAAAATCAATTTCAGATTTTGGAAGGGAAATAACGGAGCTCTTTGTCGACCTTACGATTTCGCAGGCCGATGGTGACATGGCTAAGCATAATATACTAAAACCAATTAACGAGAAGCTTGCCATAAAACGTTTTGCCGATGGACTGCGGAACCGTAGGTTAAGCACTATAGTCGCGGCCCGTTACTTCGCGTCCCTCGCCGAGGCCATACAAGGTGCTCAGGACGAGGAGGTGGAGACGTCAAGCCCTCAAGCAACGGAGTTTGTTGGTATGTACTCTAACCAAAATTTATGTAGACCTAAATATAACTCTAACAGGGGTCACCGAGGCCGATATAATACACATAGATCGGCACGGGCAGCGCCGCAAGGTCGAGGTCGGCAGCAGCAACTACAGCATACCTATAAGGGTCCCGTGCAGCCACAATCATCAAGGTCTATTAGGAGAGGTAAATTTCGCGAATATAGGAATCGCAGATATTTTCCTCAAAGAAACAATATCAATGTTATTAGCGAACATGACTCATCTGCTCATCCTTCCGAACATACGAGTACTCCTATTTCCAAAACAGAATCATTAAATCATTTTTTTCGAGAATAATTATGTTTATTCATGCAATAGTTTAAATCAAGTTTCTTTAAACATTGGCCATAGTAACTGCAATTGGTTAATCGACACGGGTGCCTCCCTGTCGGCAATACGATACGAGCATGTCGAGCGTTTACGAATTCCATTCTATAAAAGGAGTACGCGTGTCAAAGGAATAGGAGGCGAGTTATCTTCTCTAGGTGTTGTTTATATTACTTTAAATTATGATGGACATGAATTTGATCATAAATTTTATGTTTTCGATAAATTGCCTTGTAAAACACACGGCATATTAGGGCAAGATTTTTTGCAGCGATATAAAGCAGTTTTGAATTTTAAATTAAATACATTAAAATTGTTTTCGAAGTCAGATACCTCTATAACATTAAATTTTTTTTATTCGTCGAACAGTAATAATACCCTTTTATCTATACCCGCCCGGAGTGAATCCTTGCATTATGTTAACACGAATGCAACCCAGGAGTGTGTCATTAACAACCAGGAATTATGTGAGGGTGTATTTGTAGCTAGTGCTATTGTGAAACCGAAAAATGGCAAAATACCTATAAGGATATTAAATACTAGAGATAGCAACGTTAATTTAAATTATTTTGCATTTTGTAACTCAAACTTAAACGATTATTATATCTGTCAATTTAATAAGCCAGTTATGAATGCAGTTAGAATTAAAAAGTTATTTTCTATGTTAGATTTGAAAGGTTTGAATGTTGAAGAGCAGAAGTCCATTGAAAATATTTGTGCAAAATACCCAGATATATTTCACTTGCCAGGAGACCGATTGTCAACTACACCTTTGTATCAACAATCTATTGATCTAAAACCCCATAGCTCCCCTATTTACATTAAACCATATAGGCTTCCTCAAACACAGAAATTAGAAATAGATAGGCAAATAGAAGGTATGTTAGAAGATGGAATAATAGAAGAAGCGAGGAGCGCATGGTCCAGCCCCTTGTTATTAGTACCGAAAAAAAAGTGATTCATCTGGTGAGAAAAAATGGCGCATCGTTATAGACTATAGGAAGTTAAATAATCAGATACAAGAAGATAAATTTCCCCTCCCCAATATTTCTGACATTTTGGACTCTCTGTCTGGAGCAATATACTTTACACATCTCGATTTATTTCAAGGATTTTACCAACTAAATTTAGAAAAGTCAAGTAGACCATATACGGCCTTCACAACTACCAAGAATCAATACCAAATGACACGAATGCCCATGGGGCTCAAGACCAGTCCGAATGCCTTCTCCAGGATGATGACAGTGGCTATGTCAGGCTTAAACTATGAGCAATGTTTGGTATATCAGGACGATCTAGTCGTGTTTGGTAGGTCACTGGCTGTTCATAATAAAAGTTTATTAGATGTGTTTAGTAGATTGCGTAAAGTTAATTTGAAATTAAATCCTGTTAAATGTCAGTTTCTACAAAAACAAATTTTATATTTAGGACACATCGTATCCGAGAAAGGTATTCAGCCCGACCCGGAAAAAACTAGAGTCCTTGAAGACTATCCGCGTCCAAAAAATAGCGATGAAACTAGGCGTTTTGTAGCGTTTGCGAACTATTATCGCAAGTTCATTCCTAATTTTGCAGAGAAAGCGTTTCCGTTAAATAAATTAAGTTGTAAAAACGTGTCGTTTGTATGGACAGAGGACTGTGAAAATTCATTTAATTTTTTAAAATCATGTTTAATGCAACCCCCAGTACTTCAGTATCCTAATTTTTCAGACAGTAACGAGTTTATTTTGCAAACAGATGCTTCAGGGATAGCGATAGGTTCGGTACTATGTAACAATGACGGTCTACCTGTAGCTTATGCCAGTCGTAGCTTAAATAAGGCGGAAATGAATTATCCGACTATCGAAAAAGAACTTCTAGCGATAGTGTGGAGCGTTAAGTACTTCCGACCTTATTTATACGGAAGACGGTTTAAAATACAGACAGACCACCGGCCACTTGTGTATCTGTTTGGTATGAAAGATCCATCTAGTAGATTAATAAAATTCCGACTACAGTTAGAAGAATACAATTTTGTGGTAGAATATTTGAAAGGGTGCAACAATGTGGCTGCAGACGCATTGTCGCGCATTTCTGTGACGTCAGATGATCTAAAAGGTATGAATGATAGAGTAATGCATGTGATGACGCGTGGACAAAGAAGAGCAATGCAAGATTGTAACGTGACTAGGGACAGTACAAATTCGTCGGTTATTAATATTCCCACCAGCTCGAGGTCTGATCAACCGAGAGTTGTGGAAATAATTAAGAAACCGAATAATTTTACTGAGTTAATAATAATTAATTCCAGGGAATTCGAAAAATTAAAAGAAAATGAATTTATTTCGGAAAGTTCGAAATACTTTTTTTATGTACCCAGTAAATCAATTTTATACCTTGTACCAACATCTCGATCATTATTATCGCGAGACGTTTTAGTGAGAGATTTGGCTACGATAGCTAACAAGGTAAAAATAAAGGAACTTTATATTATGAGGAACGAAAAGACTAAAGACTTTTTAGCTGGGTTAATTGAGGAGATAAAAAAGAATAAAGCTTGGTCAGGTCCGCGCATATGTATATTAAAAGATATACAAAGAATAAATAATATAGATGATAGGCGCGTGATCATAAATGACTTTCACCTACTTCCTACCAGTGGCCACGCAGGAATTAGGCGAATGTTAAATAATATAAAAAAGTATTATTTTTGGCCGAGCATTGAGAAAGATGTTAGGCATTTTGTATCAAAATGTGAACAATGTCAAAGACAAAAATATTCGGTGCACACCAAACAGCCTATGTCCATAACGACAACGGCTAACGCAGCATTTGAAAAATTATATCTCGACTTAGTAGGCCCTTTGCCCAAAGACTTAAACAGCTGTTGTTATGTGCTCACTTTGCAATGCGAACTTACCAAGTTCGTCGAGGCGTATCCATTACACTCTAAAGATACCGCATCCGTAGCGCGTTGTTTCGTCGAAAACTTCATTTTACGATTTGGAATACCTCGAGAAATAGCAACCGATCGAGGTAGTGAGTTTATTTCTAGCACGATGGAGGAGGTATGCCGGTTATTGCAGGTAAGTCATAATAGTTCAACAGCGTACCATCACGAGTCCATCGGAGCCCTAGAGAACTCACATAAAACGATGGGTGCGTATCTCAGGATCAACTGTGAAAAAGAACCAACGTCGTGGAGCAGCTGGTTGCCGTACTGGTGCTTCGCGTACAACAATACCGTTCATTCGGAAACCAAATACACGCCCCACGAATTGGTATTCGGTAAGTTATGCATGTTACCATCAAAGGGCTTCCAACATTTTTGTATGGAGCCTGGCATACCTACAAGTCCGCCATTTTGAAAAAACCTCGATTCGGCGGCCAGTGATGAAACATGTGTCAATCGATAGACTAAATGATTATGATCAAAAAGTATTCAGTGATGAAATGTCGTAAGTGGTATACTTTCTGAGATATTTGAGTTCAAAACCATAGAAAAATAAAGTAAAAAACTTTGTTTCGGCGGATATTGATAAAACAAGTGTTAATCGATAGACTAAGTGATTACGATCAAAAAGTTCTCAGTGATAAAATATCGTAAGTGATATGATTTCTGAGATATTTGAGTTCAAACCCGTATAAAAATAAAACATTTATAGTTAATTATTTTTTATTTTTATTATACATATTATATTATATACCAACAACCCATAATTGTCCCACTGCTGGGCTCGGGATCTCCTCTCACAATGTGAGGGGTATAGGCCATAGTCTACCACGCTGGCCAAGTGCGGATTGGTAGACTTCACACACCTTTGAGAACTTTATGGAGAACTCTCCGGTGTGCAGGTTTCCTCACGATGTTTTCCTTCGCCGAAGCAAGTGATAATTAACTTCTAATACGCACATAATATTTGAAAATCAGAGGTGCGTGCCAGGATTTGAACTCGGGCCCCTCCGTTCGAGAGACCAACGTTCTAACCGCTAGACTATCACTGCTGTTATATATATTTATATTATATATTAAGTAAATAAATAATTATAAATACATATATAACATCTGGTTAAAGACCACGGGCGACAACATTCTAATTGCTTCAGGTAGTGCTGCCGGACTTCTTGAAGGAGCTTTTGGTAGTCTATGATTTTTTGATGTCTACAAGCAAGAAGTTCCAGAATAGTATGAACTGTATTGTGAAGGAATTCCCGAAATAAGCAGTGCTATGGGTTTCCTTTAAATAAACAGGAGAAGACACATTATACAAAATAGCATAAAATGTTGAGAGAATTCTGAAGTTTCGCCTGTATCGAATGGGTAGCCATTTAAGTTAGGAATGGAACTGGGAAATGTGATCATACTTACGTAAGCCGAAGATATATCTAATACAGTTATTAAGAAGGCGCTCCAATGTATTCAGAAGTTCCTCTGACAAATCTGTACAACACATAGCATAATCAAGGTGAGGGATGACCAGTGTTTATGGCGTATTTATGGTTAAGTGTTTATGGCGATACAGCAATTGAAGTGTACCGGTCACTTTTTTCCTTATCTCAGTTACGTTATGTATTATAAAAATTAAACAAATTCGTCAAACAAACAACTTAAGAGTAGAGATAAAATCGCGGGATGGTACTGCTCATGCATAGTGGGAAAAAGAACCTTGTCCTGTTGTTCCCATATAATGTGTGTTATATGGTTCTTGGCATGGGCTCGACATCAGGAAACATTGCCTTTATCACCAGCGGAATTTTTAGATTCAGTGATTGTCAGACATGATATAGAAAACTAAGCCAATAATGAATTTTAACTTTTGGTTTAGAGTAATTGCCAAAGTTGTAGCCGCTGGTGGCAAATAAATTATTTATAAAACAACCTAGTAGTTTGCTTTTGCTTTGCTTCTTTTTTAAATTCAAACTACCTACCCGTTATTAATAAATCAAGTACCTATGCAGCACATACACATATGGCATAATATACTTATATTTCATTATTGACACAATAATTTCAAAATAAGTAAATGATCATTTTTAATGCATTATTTTTGTACGGTTTTGAACTCAAATATCTCAGGAAGTATATCACTTACAACATTTCATTACTGAATACTTTTTAATCGTAATCATTTAGCCTATTGATTAACATATGTTTCATCAATGTCCGCCGTGGCGAAGTTTTTTTGCTTTATATTTCTACGGTTTTGAACTCAAATATCTCAGAAATTATATCACTTACAACATTTCATCACTGAATACTTTTTAATCGTAATTATTTAGCCTATCGAATGACATATGATTTTTCAATGTCCGCCGAAACGAAGTTTTTTGCTTTATTTTTCTACAGTTTTGAACTCACTTATCTCAGAAAGTATATCACTTACGACATTTCATCACTGAATACTTTTTGATCATAATCATTTAGTCTATCGATTGACACATGTTTCATCACTGGCCGCCGAATCGAGGTTTTTTCAAAATGGCGGACTTGTAGGTGTGCCAATTAGGTTCGATGCCCTTTAAATAATAATGTCATTCAACCTCTTTATAATTATGATAGTTATCCTTCGGAGCTAAGGTACAGATTGCAAGTGGCACAAAGAGACGCTAAAAATAATCTAATACAAAGTAAATTGAGAAGGAAAGAGAAGCATGATACTAGTATTAAGCCTGTGTCCTATAATAAGAATAGTTATTTGTTACTGAGGAACCCTAATAATGATAAAATGCAAAGCATTTATTTGGGTCCATACCTCGTGTTGAAAGATCTTGACTGTAACGTGAGGATATTAAAGAATGGAAAAGCGGATATTGTGCACAAGAACCGCACCAAACCATTTATTTTATAAATAAAATTTTAATGTAATTTTGTAATCTAGTTAGTAAGTAAATTTGAAAATTTTTGTTCAACACTAAATTTTAATTGTAGCGATTTTAAATTAGGCTACTTAATTATTATAACAAAAAAAAATATATTTCCATTATATTTTTTTTTCAATTAACGGTGGTGATGTAGTGTAACGATGATACATCCTATTATACATACATATAGATACCTATTGATTGGTTTTGTCAATACTTAATAGTACATTAAATCAGTGCTACACGAACCTTTGTTTCAATTAGACACCTCCTAAGCACCGACCAGTATAAAGGAAAACATGGAAAAATTCAAAGAGTGTATAGAAAGTATTTATTTTACCGATGTATTTCAAAGTGTTAATGTAAATGAATCATTTGATATTTTCTTTCATATAATTACACTATTTCATAGTTTATGTTTCCCAATAAAAAGAGTTAAAATGTTCACGAAACCAAAAAATAAATGGATAACAAAAGGCATTAGACAATCAAGTAAACGAAAACGCATACTACACAAACAAAGTTGTTTGAATAAAAAAAGTAAGAAAATAAAAAATATGTATCATAATTATTTACGAATCTTTAAAAAAGTGGTAAAAATATCTCAACGCATTTACAATAATCAACTTTTAATAAATTCTCAAAATAAATCTAAAACATCATGGCAAATAATAAATGGTAAGAAATATAACAAAAATTCTAAAATTGATGCTCTTCAATATAATAATAATTTAATAAATAATCCTATTGACATTGCAAATATTTTTAATAATAATTTTATTGACATGAATACAAATTTACTTCAAAATAAATCGAATAATAATTCTACCAATTCAATAATATTTCAATCGAGTTACAATTCGCAATCTATATTTTTTTATCCTGTAACACCGAATGAGGTACATAAAATAATAAATGAACTAAAAAATACAACGAGTGTAGGATATGATGAAATACCTAGCAAAATCTTAAAATGTTGTTCACTACACATTTCAGCCCCACTGTGTCATATTATTAACCTTTGCCTTAATGAGGGTATTTATCCCGAACAACTAAAAATAACTGTAATAAAACCAGTATATAAAAAGGGCGACAAATTGAATTGTGACAATTACAGGCCAATAGCGTTAATACCAGTAATTTCGAAAATTTTTGAAAAAGTTATTCATAAACGTATATATAGTTTCTTTGAAAATTCCAAAATTTTAATTAATAATCAATATGGATTTAGAAAAAACAGGTCAACAAATCTTGCAATATTTGAACTATTGAAAAATGTCACGAGTAGTTTGAATAATAGAGTCCCAATACTTTCAGTCGTCATGGATATGACACGAGCATTTGATCTTGTCTGTCATAAAACTTTACTGAAAAAGCTCTATGCGTTAGGTCTCAGAGGTCCTGCACATAACTTAATTGAGTCATACTTAAATGGACGTAAACAATATACTGAAATACCCTACATAGACATCTGTCATAAAGTTGAACGTAAAGCACGATCTCTAGTGAGAAATGTAGAGCTAGGAGTACCACAGGGTAGTATATTGGGACCATTACTGTTTATTGCCTATATCAATGATTTTCCAAGCAGCACAGACCAAAACATGATATTATTTGCGGATGATTCAACATTAATTGTAAAAGGTACCAATAAATCAAACTATGAAGATATTGTTAACAATGCATTTAAAAATAACATAAAATGGCTAGAAGAAAATAATTTAAAAATAAATTTAAACAAAACGAAATATATACAATTTCAATTTCATCAAGCGCAAACGCCACTATTAAAGATAGAATATGATGGAAATGTGATTGAAAAAGTTAAGGAACAAATTTTTAGGTCTCATTATAGACAATTATTTAAATTGGAAGGCACATGTTAATTACTTAAGTTGTAAACTCAGTCGATTTGTTTTTGCTTTGAGAAGGTTGACAGAACATACTTCAAGACAAACCGCAGTAATAGCATATCATGGTTATGTACTTTCTAATTTGAGATATGGAATTATTCATTGGGGTAATTCTGTTCAAACTATTCGAATATTTAAATTACAAAAGAAATGTGTAAGAGCATTATATCGTGTAAATCAAAGGCATACCTGTAAACCGTTGTTTATTGAGCTTAAACTATTAACGCTACCATCATTGTATATACACGAAGTGTGTATTTTTGTGAAAGAGAATATACATCTGTTTGATATCAAGCATACGAGATGTCCACGCAAATCCAAAAACAAATACTATCTAGTTCCAAACGAAGCCGCAAAAACTAATTTTTATCAAAAAAGTTTATATTGCATGGCCTGCAAATTATACAATCATCTACCAGATGAAATAAAAGAGCTTAATGTAACCGGGTTTAAAAATAGATTAAAAAATATGTTAACAGCCAAATGCTATTATACAATAGATGAATACTTAATTGACAAACTTAATTAAACTATTTATTCTTCGGCTTTTTAATTTAATTTAATTTATAATAACTAATTTTGATTGTAATTTATAATAATGTTGACAATGTATTATTATTTTATGATGGTTATTTTATTATACTTTATAATTTATTATTGACACTAAATTAATTTTATTGACATTATCAGATATTCAAATGTACGATAAATAATTATTTTTTTTAATCCTAATATGACATAAAATTTTGCAACGCCCATAAGTGGCACATGTAAGTTCGGATAGCATTGTATGTACCACCTTTATTTACTACATGATTGCAATAAATAATTTGAATTTGAATTTGAATTATTCTTGTTTCTATTATCGTTTTTGAAAGAACTTTATCGTTGAGAGAAAGCGGTGAAGGAAACTTCTCTGTATATTTTAAGTAACTAATAGATATAATATAAGTCCTTAACAATTTTAACTTCGGTACCTACTTGTAATTTAACTTCGATTTGATTAAGCAACATAAATTGTTTAAAGCATCGAAAGTACGCCGGCCATTGTTTGGAATTTACGTCGAAAGGTTCAATTTTTCAATAGGTGTATTTATTATTTGAGTTTATACACCGAAATACACAAAAATATTACTCACTTCACATTTCACACGCCAGTTATCCACTGGTGAGAAATAATATTCGAATATTGTGATTGTTACATAACAGTAGTAAAAAATAACAAGGACTTTAAATGCTAACAAAAAAACTTTTATCCCCTTCTTATGCATATGACTTAGATATTTAACTAACTGATTTTGAAATATATGGCAGTAGATACTAGTTTCTGCCTGCGGCTTCGCCCGCGGGGTATTGATTTCATAAAACGAAATCTCAAAACTTAGACGAACGTTAGACATACTAGATAGATAAGTAGGTTGTTTTGGTTTCTAATTATAAAATACATCTTGAATATTGGCCACAGTTGAATTTCAAATGCTCAATTCTGATAAAGATTTTGTACTTCAAAAGTAATGATTTTTTATTGACTCTTTTTCCTAAATTTCTACAAACTTCCAAAGAATCTTCAAAAGAAAATTATAATCGGATCATGCCTACAGAAGTGTAATTGTAAACCAAAGTGTTAGGTAATTGAAATAACGCAAAAGTGGTACAGTCGCAAACAACACCAACTGGAAAATTATAGAAATACGAAACTGAACTTTTTTTCCCATAAACGTTGCGTGTTTGTGTATTTCTTTTATTAAATTACTTCTTTTACATGCCCACAAAAATATCTTAACCTAATTTTTTGTAGCTGAACCAAATATAAAACCCTTCGGAGTTCAAGTACATTTTTAGCACGATATGGCATCAATCCAGTAATGGCAATAGGGCACGTGCCTCTCCTCTTGAGGCTCCAGTACGAATTGCTGGAGGGGTTAGTCAAAGGGCCGCACGAAGGTCTTTGATAGGGCTTAACTTAATACAAATACGAAATATCTTTATTTGAATTGTTTTAACATGTATGAGTACAGGTAGTAACTAAATGCTGTCTGTCCGAGTGAAGATGGAAATTTCATTCGATTCATCAACAAATTCCGTCCATTCATTGATCCTTAAAAGTTTAGAGCTAAATGTAAGTACGCTTTTACAAAATAGTCCTAAAGTAACTGATATCAACCGACTCGTTGTTTTCCTCATGTCATTAGTGCACTTTTATGTGATGGATAAAATTGTTCTTGTTTCTGAGTTTTGTGATGTTTTCCTTCTTTCTTTTTCTCTCCTCTCTTTCTTAGTCGGCAACTTCAGTGAAGCCTTTGATGTTGCTGATGTCCACGGACGACGATAGACACTTACCATCAGGTGGATCATCAGCTCATTTGCCGGATGTTTGCCATTTGTTTTACGTTTTTTCATAAATGCTTCCGCTTTAAATTTGAAACTGAATTTCTACTAACAGTATTTATTTATCGAACGAGCGGCGGCAAAACCTCGTTGAAGTGGTTGTCTGCGAGCACAAGTTCTACAATCGCTAATTATCTTCCACTGAAGCAAATAGAATCGTAAAACTTCCCGCGAACTGCTGGGAAGTTCCCATTTTATATTATTTTAACTGCGGTTTAACAGTTTTGTTAGTGGTAGTTCTAGTGCGGGAAGAATCTCTTACTTTACACTGAAGTTTACCAGTTCTACTATTCTTCGCTATAAAATCTACATCCAGTTTTTATCTAAAAACTTTTATGAGTTCGCCTAAGGTCAGCCAAGCACTTCGATTGGTTTTGTCCTGAAGAAAGTTTTTTCGCAATTATAAACTTACAAATAAGTACCTTTTTCAAGAATTTGAACGTTTTAACTTTGAATGGTTTTATTAGGTTTTTATTATGTTACAGAACCAAAAAACAAGTAATTATACTTGAATTGGTAGATTTCTGAAAATATTTACTCTTACTCAAGAATTTACAGAGTATCTGTTTCCTTAATTTAAATGAAGATATTTTTTCTTCTTCCAAATTAAGCCACCACAGATCTCAAATCCTTTTTTAGATAAAAGGATTAAAAAAAATTCCAAGGCACCCCTCGCTCGCTCGCCATGGCGCCACTTCAACTACAAGAGGCGTTTAATGGATTCCATGTTTAAACAAACCTTTTAACGAGTACAGATTAACTATATCGTAGTAAATCCCGCTTCGACCCAATTCGCATAAAAATCGAGTACACACGAATTATTCGAATTCGGAACTGAACTGGTGTAAACGGAACGCAACGCAGCAATGGCTGATGTATCGATCGACGCGGCCAGTCGGCGCCCGGCCTCCGAGCGGGTAATACGTGAGTGAGGGGCTTGTCGCGCGGTTGCCGAACTAACCTAACCGTTCAGCGCTTAGCTCGCGACCGACGGAACATTACACCACTCCACCACTGAGGTGAGTCGATCATTTACTATCATAGGCTCAGTAGGATTCGTTAGTAAGTTAAAAACAAATCATTCGTTAACACTTCGATTGCAATTTATGACGCTATCGTATTGTATCAACAAATATTACTTCATTGCCAGATCTAATAACGGCTTTATGTTTTTCCACCTAAACGCTAATGTTGATTGGAACGTAATGTCAAAGTTTCACCGTACAAATACTTTAGTTTTAAAACGTCAGAATTAATGCTCACGTCAAGTTCAGAAACTAATTCCGTGTAAGTGATGCTATGTAGTCGTGTCTGTCAGTGAGAACAAACGTCAATGTCATTCGTAATTGGTCCAACTTTAACGCTAATATTCCATTATGAATCACGGTTTGGATATGATACAGTTGTTTACTATGAATAGCTACCTGTTTTGATGGATTATGAAAGTTTATTGTTATATAAGTATTATCGTTATCTACATACATAATATATTCCTCAATTGGTGGTTAGATAACAGTGTAATTAGATTTAAATTAGGTCAATACAATTTAACACGCATAGTAGAGATATGACATGTAAGGCTCTATAGAGCTTTGTCCAGGAGCAAAATTCATGAATTCCTGGTTGGAAATACCCACAAAACGATAATCTAAGGTCAAAGGTTGTGAAGTTTTGTCGTGTTTAATACGACTATAGTGTTAGCAGCTATTTGTCTTTAAATGGCTTCCAACTTACTTGGCCTCAAAAGCGGATGTTATCATTGCTGATAAGGATGTTCAAGGACAATGACAGCCACTTGCCATCAGAGGACCCCTTTGTTTTTCGGTAGCCGTATATATTATATGAAAGAATATGGAATATGGCTGACTTCACCGTTTAATGGCCCACTGCTGGGACGGGTTGTCACGTTCCCCAAGGCTGAGGAAGCCCACCCGTTCAAGCTGTTCCAATGCAGATTTATGCTAGGAATGGAACTCTACTGAAGTCTAGTGAAGAAAGGTTACCTTCTAATTGACCTCTAATTAATCAATCCAAGAATCATAATGATCTTACGGCTCCTCAAGTTCATGATTATGGCTCGGTGCCCTATGAAATGCTATGAAACAGCATTCACGCAAAATTGACCCCGTATCGTCGATCTATAGATATATCAATACTCTACGCAGTTTACTCTATGCAGCGAGCAAAGGGTCTCAGGTTTGATTCCTTTGGATTGGATTGGAGCATTTATCTGCTATTTCTACTCATATAGTAATATTATATTATGTTTTATCTTAAGTGGCTCGAATATAATTATAAAATTCGAATATAATTGACTGCTTAAGAATTTGGAATGATAGAGTCCGCCACCGAAGCTGGATTCGCTGTTGGTCTCCTCAAGGAGGAGAGGACCAAATCGTCTCCAGTTCCAGCCTTGGTGTCAAGCAACTAGCAAAGAACAGAAGAAAACAATCTTTACGCAGTATTTTGTGCAGACAAGTGATGTCATCAGTTACAAGAGACAGTCAATTGTCGTGTTCATTGATGCCTGCCAAAACATCCAGACATATTGATACAAATCAATCTTAAGTGATTTTTCATTTTGAATACTTATTGATATTCGTTTTTGATATTAGTTTTACTTATTTAATAAGGTAATCTTTGTAGCAACGTGATGGATTCCGTTCAAGATCTCCTAAATTATGAGGGAAGACCTGAGCTTACATTAAGGTACATCATTATTCCAGAACTGCGCGCAGATAATTTTTAAGATACGGTTTGTTAGCACGGTAGTCGGAACCGGCTATTAAAAGGATATTATGTTAATTACCCGCTCTTACGATATTTTTATTTTTATTACCGCCTCCTAAGGGTCAAGACAAACGGACGACTTCAGACGCGGAGACGTCACGATTGCGCAACCCATCGCACGATTGAATGCGCATTGAATGAATTGTCCGACATTGGGAAGAGTGCTGTGGTTGACGTTTTCTAAGCTATGGGAATTCAATTCAAAAGAAGTTATGCCAGTATTTTAAAAGTTTGACCTTACCTTCTTCACCATATTAGATTCAGATAACAGATTCCATATATTATGTTATTACTGCGGAAAAAATAGCAACTTTAAATAATCTCAGTACAAAGAATCTAACAGATATATATCTTCACGTTATAGCGATTATGTTCCAAACCAAAATGTTTATCTTAAATAATTTATTTTTATCTGCCTTCTCTATAACAGCTCATAGCCCTACCTAGGGCAAAGCTTACTGCTTGATTCATGGTTAAGGTACTTTTGAGATCGTATCATGAACTTATTTATGTTTTAAACTTATCTTCTGTTTAAAATGAAATATTTTTATTCAAAATTGGCTTGGTTTACAAACAATTTTTGTTTGTATGTTGACCAGCTTATTTCAACTTGGATTCAAACTCATCTGCAAATTACTTGAATTTATCTTATTAAAGTAACACGTGGAAAGTGCCTTAGCATCTGTAGAGTGTGTAATTGCTGTTTTCGTCGACGTCATCATTTCATGTAATCCTGGCAGTGGGCTCCGCGGGCTAAATTCCAGACAAAATTTATTATCATTACGAAAGTGACAGGTATTATCTTTCTGGAGCTTTACTTCGCAAATGTTTCTGTCTAAGTGGTCACTTTTTAAAGGACGGAATCTTAATAATAGCCACACTTTCCGTGAATAGAGAACTTTCCGGAACCCCCTCCGGGTTTGATTGCTGACCGGAAAGGACATTGCATTGTGTGAGGTCATATCACTCACAACACAAAAAAATCCTAGTGTGGAGGTGAGTGTGTGAGCGTTTATAAGTTTACTTCGTGAAATTGAAACCAGTAATTTTATTTGAAGTATGTTTTTACAATATTTAGTAAATATATAGATTACGCCTTCGCGTCAGCAAGACCCTGAAATGTACAATTGGATCATTTTTAGGGTAAAGTTCCCCTTATGAAATAAAAAAGCTTCTACGGTATTGTTAATTAATATAACTTGACCTTCAGGTAACGTTTTTGTTAGTGCTCGCTATAATAAAAATCAATTCCCTCCAAAAATAGAACCCTCAAACTGATGTCGTGTCCATATACAAACATTATAACTCCAGAAATCGACTGCTTCACATAAAGCTGACCCCCACCTACCCCGGCCCTTCGCAAATGTGCGCCACCCTTTACACATACTAAGAAATAAAACTTCTAAACACAGGCCGACCGCAAGACCGGGCCCTCCAACTATTTGTCCGTACCCGGTGAAGTTTTCCGCGTAACACATCTTTAAGTAACGAATTCCTTACCTAAGATAATTAGAGATTAGACCCTTCTCATTAAGGAAACTTCACTCTTCTATTTATTGTAGTCTGAATACTAATTTTGATTTTTTCTTTATTAAACAATGTGTTACTAGACATATATTGATAGAGGCTAGTAATGCTGGTCTCTCTGCTTTTTGGCGGGAACTCAGAATACAGAACAAACGGGATATACATGAGTGATACTTCTCGTCTTACCAATGTCCAAGGGCGAGAGTGAGGTATACTTACTCGTATGACCAGGTCGCTCGTTGGTATTTACATTAAAAGTTGCTAGGATCCCGCATGCAAAGCATAATGAAACTCGTATGTTATTCGTGAAATCAGCGATTGAACCAACTTAGTGTCAAATGTCATCTACAATCCTATTAAAAGTTTCTCCGCGCCACCACAATTCATCCGTGACCACGTTCCATGCAACTGGGTCGAAATATCGGCGTACAAAATAAATATCGTGAGTACCCGTATTATAGTAAAATGAGATACGAATGTCCTCTTCCAGTTGCCGAAATTCCAATATTAACATGATTGAAAAAATTTGAGAAAACATGAATTTGCATGTTTGGAACATATTTTTTTTTCTCTTACATTCTTTTATTGTTCCTACGTATATATACATTTCTTGTCCTTATTTTTTAATAGATCACAAACCGGCAAAGAAATAGTTAATAGTATCAGGCGTTACTTTGCGGAAATCCATTGTTATTAAGTTAGTATTAGTCTACTTTGCAACAATCCGCGGGTGACATGTATGTATGATGGTAATGATGGATGATGGTTAGTCGCAAAGTCTTTGCGACTAACCATCGTAGAGTCAACTTACCCTGATGATGCTCCGTTTCGGGGCGAAACACGTGTTGGTGCTGGTATGTATGTTGGTATATACTTTTAATTATTGTAGTGCATGTTTCTGTTGTGGGAGGGAGGGAGTTGCCACGCATGTTTTAAAGTATATACCATCATACATGTTAAACGCGGATTGTTGCAAAGTAGACTAGTACTGGCAAATAAATTTAAAAAATATTTTTATTTAAGCTTCAAGCTTCAATAGTTAGCAAACAAGAATGAATGAAACAGAGAATTCAAAGACATGTAACAATTTTCTCTTGGCCTACTTATGTATAGATACTCGTTTGCCAGATCCCCAATACGACAAGAAATGATCTCGATTCATGCACCACAATCTAGAAACGCATTCTGGCCATGTTCTGAATTGATATTATTTTATATTGAAGCGAACATTTCTATGTCGACATTTTTATGTTAATCTTCGTGATGGCAGTTAGATATTATTTAATACAAGCTCTTACCATCATTGCTTATTCTAAGATGATCGCCTGAAAATATCATGTCATTTCAATTAGGTTTGGTATCTCAATGACTTAAAAATAGAATACAATTATACAATGTAAAAGGAAATATGATCAAATAGCGTTTGAGACAAAACCTTCGCGTTTTTATTTTCAAACCGGGAACTTTGTGAATTAAAACATTGTGAGTTAAACCATAACAGAGTAAGTTATAACGATGGAATATCAATGGTAAGTAAACCAATGGGCCAATTGTAAAAAATGGTAAGTAAAATAAAGCTCTATTCATTTTAAATAGATAAAGATAGAAATTGTCTTGATTGATTATGTAAAGTTTGACAAATCTTCAGTCTAATTTAACAATATTTCTCTCAGTTCCACACATCCAAGGTAACTTTCCACCGCTACCTAATTAAAATGTATTTACGTAACTGCACTTTAAATTTCTTCCGACAAGTTTGAAGATTTCCTTGCGAGATGTCACAATTTAGTGACTCCAATGACCGTCAGTCTGTCCTATCCCAAAGTGAGCTCGGGTGAAATTTCACCCTATTAAATTTAACTTTACCCTGCCTGGAGAGGTCTAGAAACTTCTTACTTTGAGAGAATTCCTAATGAGTCCGGGTAATTATGCACAATAATTGCCGTCACTTCAAACTTGTAGTTCACGAACTATTTTACATCTTGACCTATTCAGTCCTTTGTGAAAAAACAGAGGAAGCCGCAAGCATGAGACTTGAGCTTCAAATATGACCTGGTTTGGTATTTATGTGAAAAATCTAAGGTTTGAAAATATTAATGATACCAGCACCATGTAGAATTCTAGCGCAAAGGTTAAAATTTACCAGATCTAGTCACTAAAACCCAGGAATGACAATTGTTTGTCACACAAATGCAGCCCTGGAAGTCGAAACTAGGTCATTTCACTGAGAAGAAAGAGTTACGTTTATCTAGGTTACAGAATTTACTAAACAATGACACTTGCGTATCTTAGAATTGTTCAAGACGATGTACATAATATCTACTAACACAACAAGTAATTTGGTATTGTGGTAGCTTCGACTCCAAACCTCTCAATCGGAGAGTAAGTTAAAGTCTAGCAACAGTACTGTTATGGATCAAACCATATTTTTTAATGAAAGAAAATATTTAAAAGATAGTTTTAAGTTTATAGTCTAGTTTTTCTAGAGGTGATTTTGGGACTGAAGGATTGAAATAACTAAAATAATAATGATATAGATAATGACTGAGGTCCTGTCACTACGCTCCTGTCAAGACACAAGAGCTAGGTCACACCATGTCTCCATTTTCCCAGCGGCGCCACGGTACACGGAGACAACAGGAATATCAGTGTGTGACCGCTTTCACATTGTTAGAATTGTGTGCGAGCGAGTTAACTTGACACCTGGCAGAAATACGATCCCTCTCCATTACTTCGCTAGAACCCCAAGGGGCCACCGTTAAAAATATTATGACAAAATATTATAATAAAATATGTTTACGAAATACAGCTTGTTTTTTGACATAATCAGTGCAAAGTTCCGATTTAACTGACACGCGTTGTACATACATAGATTACAATGCTAAGTGTAAAAAAAAACAAAGCAACAACCCTTAATTGTCCCACTGCTGGGCTCGAGGTCTCCTCTCACAATGTGAGGGGTACAGGCCATAGTCTACCACGCTGGCCAAGTGCGGATTGGTAGACTTCACACACCTTTAAGAACTTTATGGAGAACTCTCCGGTGTGCAGGTTTCCTCACGATGTTTTCCTTCACCGAAGCAAGTGATAATTGACTTCTAATACGCACATAATATTTGAAAATTAGAGGTGCGTGCCAGGATTTGAACTCGGGCCCATCTGTTCGAGAGACCAACGTTCTAACCGCTAGGCTATCACTGCTTTTGTATTTATTTTTATTTCATAAACTTTGTTATCGTGTACTTCCGATCAATACAATATACAAATACAACAGAACCGTCGAGTAGCCCCTTATCTCTACTCACTACAGATAATACGATTTAATCTTGTGTTGATACTACAATATACGTGTACTACAAAATCTTTATAAACCACTGACTTCATTGTAAAATATATTGGTCATGTTCGCAATTGTGTTTCTTGTTAATACGTTAGAAAATAGGAAAGTAAAAAAACACTTTAGAAATTTCACGATCGATAGAGGAGGGTGGTAGCAAGTGGTAGTTATCGGATAACATATGCCACTATGCATGTACTCCACTGCGAGCGGAGTGAACTCCATACGAACTTCTTTCAACTCGCAATAGTAAATTTCATAGAGGCGCTTCCATCGCCAACGAGTGAGCGGAACGGACTAAACAAGTATAAAGAGTTTCATAATAGGTCGCCATATTGAACGAGTTTTCAACGGAGTCCGCGCGGACTCCGTACGACTAGCAACGGTAAAGTTCATAGAACTGCTTCCACCGCGAGCGAGTGAATCAAATCAAATCAAATCAAATCAATTTATTGCAATCATGTAGTGGATAAAGGCGTTGCAAAATATTACAAATGTCACGTTAGAAAAATTATAATTAATTTCATGCATTACTCAAAATCAATTGAAAAAAGTATAATATATGAACGAAGCGGAGTGACCGAGTTAAAGGGACTCCGCTGTATCACGGTGTCGTGCGCGTTTCGAACGGAGTCCGCATCCCTGCCTCTATCAACCAACCCGCGCCCTGCTGTCGTCCGTTGGTTCAACCTATTGTATTAAGTTAATATATTATGAGTCAAAATTACCTACGTACTCTGTGTTTCTTGCACATACTTGTACTCTGTGGACAAGGATATTATAGTCTAACTGGATAGCAATCTTTTTAGAGTATAGAGTATAAAGTGTTTTAAATATGAATAAACAAAGTGCATTTATTAATGAAGAAAGTGATGAAAAAATAGTGTAAGAAAATGAATAAAAAATAAATAATTATAATTGCATAAGTTGATAAAAATGCTATGCAATAGCTTTATCGCGGCAGTACCCGAGTGCCACACGTTTTTTTTTACTAAAATGTACTAACTGTCGGACATTTTGAACTGAAGTTACAAGTCAAACTACAAAACGTTTTAGACAAATGCATCAAGATCATGCAGCCTGGTACTGACGCATTCCGCAGTGATTAAGTACTCTGTGCATTCCGCAACACTCGCTTGCAATGGAAGGCAGCAACTCGCTCATCTTACCCATCTCATTTCCCGCCTAGCTCACTCCGCAAAGCTCCCTTGCGGTGCAAGGCAAACGACTGTTTTCAGTTTAACTCTTTTTCAAGGCTGAAACTCTTACCCCGTTCCGCCCAGCTATTTCCCGCTCATTACCCTTCCGCAGTGGAAGGCGGCCATAATGATTTAACCGGAACTGTAAGGCTATTCTGTTTTGACTCGATAGCGGAATCCGCGACGAGTGTCAAACTTCAAACGACTAAAGATAGGATTTTGACACTTCGCGGATTCCGCTGTCGAGTTACAAAACAGAATAGCCTTGCTTGACCTGCACCGGCGTGGACCCGGCCTTATAGCCTTATAATAATAAGGTAAAACTGGGATAAGATTTCAATTAATAATATCTAATAATATTGTTATGGTAGTAAAACTATAATGATTAAATTTTGGATTAAATTAAATTATCGAATCCTCTAAGGCGTATACAAGTGCGTTTTATTTTAATTGTTACCTTATCCGAGTTTGTAGACAAAACTCTTTTCTATAAGCTTACGCCAAACGCTGCCAAACACAAATACTGCAAATACATACTGAAAATACATTTTGAGTATTGGAATGTCAAGTGCGCAAAAATGAACGTAAACTTTCCACAATTGATGCCATTCCCACACATATTTTAAAAGTAGCGTTTGGCAGAAAAGCTAACAGAAAAGTTTTAATAATATATATTATGTTGTTACCACACCACACACGCATTCAACGCTGTCCTTAAAGAAATTTCCTGACTTCTTTATTTTATTAGAAATAGCTGAGTTTATTCAATGCAATCCATTGTTACAAGTAAATCTTTTGTGACTTCTTCTTCTAACTTGAGACCCGTTGTATCACTCCTTAGGTCGCGGAATGTAAGCAAAACATTTTATCACAGTTCCTCACAAAGCTCTACTAAGTCCATTATTTATGAGAGAAATAATTATAGCGAATCCTATACAATTCTCAGAAAGTTGTTGACGGGTTTTAAAGTCAATTTGGCTCTTCGATCAAGTCACGCGTAATGAGACTGGCGTCAGACGTAAATTGACGATCATTGGCTGCAGCGTGCTTATCAAGTCTCATTTCAGTTATTATATTAAATAATCAGAGGAGTCAAATATTATTCCTGTCATTAATTATTGCCTGGATAGGCAACTACGTCTACAACAATAATGATTATTTAAGAATGACATTGTGTTTTATTATTATACATGCATTCAGACAGTTAATTAATGAATACATTTTATTATGTATTCTTCTTTCTCTTTTTTGGTTGCCCGACAACGTATCAGTGATGCCTTAGCTTTGTATTACATAAGTCCATGGTGGATGCTGGTCACTTACCATTAGGTGGATTGTCAGCACGGCTAGTAACTAAAAGCGGCCAAGTGCGAGTCGGACTCGCTCATGAAGGGTTCCGTAGCAGCAAGTAACATAATATAAAAATTCTTGTAGTTCGTTGTAACTTTGATCAATGTTTTTTGCGGTTTACGATTTATGACGTATTAAAAAAAAACTACTTACTAAATATCATTCAAACCAATTTTCGTTGGAATTTTTCATGGTAATGTACATCATATATTTTTTTTAGTTTTATGATTCTCTTATTTTAGAAGTTACAGGGGGGGGGGGACACACATTTTACAACTTTGGAAGTGTCTCTCGCGCAAACTATTCAGTTTAGAAAAAAATGATATTAGAAACCTCAATATCATTTTTGAAGACCTATCCATAGATACCCCACACGTATGGGTTTGATGAAAAAAACATTTTTGAGTTTCAGTTCTAAGTATGGGGAGCCCCCAAAATTTAGTGTTTTTTTTTCTATTTTTGTGTGAAAATCTTAATGCGGTTCACAGAATACATCTACTCACCAAGTTTCAACAGTATAGCTCTTATAGTTTCGGAAAAAAGTGGCTGTGACATACGGACGGACAGACAGACAGACAGACAGACAGACATGACGAATCTATAAGGGTTCCGTTTTTTGCCATTCGGCTACGGAACCCTAAAAAGGGTATATTTCAAACAATTTATTTACAATTTGTCATGTATTAGTGAGTTAAGTGTGATATATTGCAGAGAGTCGTTTACAGCTAAATCCCAATCTAAATTGGTATTAATACGACGGGAACTCCATTAATATTGATTTTTGAATAGAGTTTCATACACCTCGTATTTAATTGAACAAACATCGAGCCGATACGTTATTGATACTACACATTAATATCTTACTAGTGACTTTACTTCGCTTTGCTTCTTTACTCATTACTAAAAGCATTTGCACGTGTAACAGCTGTTATTAAATTTTACTTACTATCGCGATGGAACGGAGAAGGATTACGGCTAAATATGTTGGAAAAAGGAGGACAGAATAAGGAAATCATTTTCTATATTTTTATTAATTTATAAGTGACTGCTTGACTACAGTAATTCATCCATAAAGTTCTCAAAGGTGTGTGAAGTTTACCAATCCGCACTTGGCCAGCGTGGTAGACTATGGCCTGTACCCCTCACATTGTGAGAGGAGATTCTGAGCCCAGCAGTGGGACAAAATTATAGGTTGTCGCTCGCCCGCTCGCTCGCTTGATTACTTGTGGCTCGCTTGATTGCTTGATGCTTGATTACCTATTTGTTGTGGTTAACGCACTAACTTATTCTTAGACTTAGAATTCTTATTATTAGACTCATTATAAAGTTTATAACGACAGAGTTGACGGCAATCAACTACTCGTATCTTTAAGATAATTTTTATTTTTGATTTCTTACTTTCTGTTAGTTGAATGTTTTTGAAAATCTTTAAATCCTTTTTGTGTTAAAACGTTTCCATCAGTCGTGTTTCTTTCAAAATGTTTAATTTTGGTTTCTTTCTCTTTTTATTAATGAAGTCTTTAATAACTTGTATGTGTGCGTTCGTTTATTGTTTAAGGAATCGGTTTTTTTAGTTGTATATGTATAAATTAGAAAGATATAATGGCAGTAGCTGTAGAGTAGCAGTCAAAACTTTGTTTATTAGCCTATTAACAGAAACTCCATTCTAACTTTAATAACCTATTCCGGGATACAGCTCCATTACTCGGGATGAAAATTATTCTAGATAATGGATGATAATAATAAATGTTCTAAATATGCTAAGTTTCATCTGTTTCGTGATTATGGAAGAATTATCACTGAATCTCATTTTCGTCATATTTTATTTTATTTTATAAAGGAACTTTATACATATAACATATATTATATACAATGATATAAATTATATAACTTTAAAGGGTATTAAATTAAAAAACCGGGCAGGTGCGTGTCAGGCCACGCGCAATGTAGGGTTCCGAAATAGTAAGTTTATCGACTATTACTCATTAACTACTTATGCTAACATAGCCGTGATAGTTTTCCAAAAATGCTTTAATAATATTTTTGAAAGACCTTTTTAACGATACCCCTCACTATAGGGTACGCGACGAATAAAAAATTCATCCTCACGTTACCTGTAGGCGTAAAAAAAATGTTTTTCATTATTTTATTCTACGATTTTGGAGTTTTAATAAATATGTATGTATATCCATGCCAAATTACAGCTTTCTAGCATTAAGGGTCTCGGCGCTTTGCTTCGGACGGATGGACGGACATGACGAAACTATAATGGTTCCGATTTTACTTTGGAACCCTAAAAAGGAATCGTGTTTACACTCAGATATATGTAAATAACTATAACCACACGGAAATTAAACCACAACAATTACAATTGCCGTTTGGATAAACATGCAGACCAAAAATGCATAAACAAAACAGGAAGTCTGGTCCCACATTAGACCTGCAAATTATTAGCGAATAAATTTACATCCTTTCGCTTCCACCACATTCCACGCTCTCATTGGCACGCAAAGTTTTCTTTTAAAAATGAAAACAGCCAGGGTTGGCGCCGTCGAAACTTTCTGCATCTCATATAATTTAAATGGAAACTGTCAACTCGAATAAACTCGGCATCGGGCGGGTTGGAGCGAAATCAATGAGACATTTTCAATATTTTGTTTATTTCTGGTTTAGTAATTCTATTTCAAGCGTTCGTACTTTGTTTACTTTACGGGAATGACTGAAAGTAAACTTACTTACGGACGGTAGGTGAATGGGTGACTGCTAGTGGCGTTACTTGAACGTTTTTGCTGTCGTACGTTTAGGAGTTATTTTTAGACAAAGTCAGACAAAGCCATGAAAGTTTTTGGACAGTTATTTTCGCTGCTCATTTAGGCCCCTTATTTTTGCAGTAATCCGTGGGTATCCAAAGGCCCTCGACGTCGTTAAAGGCATAGATGACAACCTATCGGTAGTTGTCATTGGTCACACTTAATTACACGTTAAAATACGCTTATAATCAAAATGCATGTTGCACAATTAAATGATTAAATATAGCCAAATTCAGCTGAAACTTTAGCTTAATAGAGTATTACAAACAGATAGGTGTTTTTCCTTGTGCCTTGTGATGTATCTAATGTACATTCATGTTACCAAATCCTAATATTAATTAGTTTCTATTCCAAACTTAGCCTATCACAATTAGTGTTATGAGTATTACGATAAAAATGTACACATACAACCATATACATATGTGACATCGATCCGTGTGTTTGTAACATTGTGGCAAAATGCAAAAAAAAACACGTAGAGTTTGTAACAATGTAACACATTTTTATAGAATTATTCTGGTTAATTAACCGTAGATTACATTCGCCTTTATAATTTCCTAACATGAAAATAAATGTTAACGAGATCATAATAAAATAACATTATTTTAAAAACAGCAATAAATGACATCGATGAAAGTTTAATCCTGTAAGTTATGAGTTAGCGTTGAATTTAAAATTAGGCTAATTTTTTTTTGCTACATTTTAATTTTTATAACATTGAAGAATTTTAAAATAGTAATTGTATAATGTAATGAAATGTTAGGTAATTAAGATAATAATAAATTAATAAAAAAATATAAAGACATTAAGTAACCATGAAAATGATAATTTATTATATAAATGTAAATTCGACATAGATAATTTTGATAATAATAATTTATAAATAAACGTAAATATATTGCATGCTGCATCCAGCCAAATATGCTGGTCTCTGATATGTTGCTGTGTTAGACGGGCTGTTCCGAACAAAATTCGTGTCACATTTTTCGTACTCACTGACAGCTTGGTGACAGCGCTTCGTTCGGTCAAATTCGGGTCAAGATGGCGGATATCAAATGTTTTGCACTAAATATTTTTTTTAATGCAAGTAAAAATATAGCTATTAACGAATTATGATTTAAATAAACTCAAATAAAGTTCAAACGTAAATAATGAAGACGTTTTAACTGTGCACAATAAACAACATGCGTTATTATGTGTTCTTGAACGGTCGGGGTTTTTCAAAAATGACATCTACTTGTCTCGCTTGTTCGTAGCCGATTAAAATGCGTTGGCACCATATGGTGTCAACGTAGGTGTCGAAACTTTTAGTACTGAACAGCCTGTCTAGTATAGTATATACATATAGGTCTATGGTTACCACCATAATATTATGTACCATGTTTGACGCAATAAAGAATTATGAATTATGAATTACCTGACAAATAATTTGACTATCATGAGTCAGATAATATGATATATTAGTACAATTTTCATTACAACTACGAATAGCGCCGGATATTAATTGTAATAACTCGTCTCATTCATTACGGAATATGAGTTACGGTAATTAAGAGCACTTAGCTCAAGGTGAAATAGACCCTGCGCGTATTTACTTATGGTGAGCTTTACTATGACGAGTGTGACTTAATTAAAGGTAGAAGAGACGACTGCCTCACTAGCACTTTGTTTAAGGCTGTAATATGTACAAAAGCTAGGATTTGTCTGGTGATAAGTTTATCTTGCTTTATGGATGAAGGTAGCGGGGCTTAATGCAAGTGAAACGATGGCTTCACCTACAGCCAGTTATAATAATAGAAAATATCCTATTCTAAATAGAGCCATAAATAGAGCCTTGTACCGGTGTATGATAATTTTAATATCTGGGGACACGGCAGTGCCCCCGCCAAGTCGAGCAAAAAAGCCGTACCATCCTTTTCTCGAAGCAATTTAGGCCATTTTCGACCCCCTATAACTTCGTTGTGGATAAAGCAAGAAGCCTGATACATTATAGTGACCAAATTATCAATATTAAAAATCTTTTATGTTTTAAATAAATAGATTGACTTGTCAATCGCACTAAACAATCAAATTTAATATAATATGTAGGTATTACTTGTGAGATACATTGTGTTTTCATGCGATGGTCAAGTCGATCTATTTATTTAAAACATAAAAGATTTTTAATATTGATAATATGGTCACTATAAGATGTTGTTACTTGTTAGGTTATAGCTAATTACGTAATAACTTAAAACAGAAGGACCCTTAAGTAGGAACTGAATAAATTAACCGACTTGGTATTACATGGATCTCACAACTTTTTACGGTAGAAGAACTGAGTTGCGAGACTTGGTTTTTTTTACAAGTATTGTTTTTGATGGCATTTCGCTTTTACCCGACTGCCGAGGAAGGGTTATGTTTTTTGCGCGTATCTTGTATATATGTTTGTATGTATGT
The DNA here is from genome assembly GCA_951805285.1 of Thymelicus acteon. Lineage (NCBI taxonomy): Eukaryota > Metazoa > Arthropoda > Insecta > Lepidoptera > Hesperiidae > Thymelicus > Thymelicus acteon. Next base: position 288,155 of record OX638235.1, read on the forward strand.
ATGTTCGTATGTGTGTAATATTCTTTATTACCTCGTATCTTCCAAGTCACTGAATGGATTTATTTATAATTTATACATATAATTAAGATATCATTAGATTCGTTTTGATAACCCAAGTATGATGATTTTCCTAATTTAAAATTACTTAAAAATTTAAAGATGTTTTAAATTGTAACGATTTTGATAGTTATTTGTAATTTTCTCATTTTTATTCTATTAAAATAAAACTGCAATGCTGGCATCATTGATTGCAATATGACCACCCTTCTTGGGTGGAAGCTGGATTATTATTTTGAACAGTTATCAAAACTGAAGCTCTGTATCATTTTATTTATGCAATAATTATAATAAGTAATTAGTTGGAAGTGAGAAGTCTTCTGGAATGTATTGATAAATAAATAAACGAGTGTGATTACCAGTGCTTTGAAGTTTCAATTTATTAAACCAGTGTTCTTAGATAAGAGTAATAAAAAAAAACAAATTTAAATGGGTCCCGACTGTTAATCCTTGTATGGTTTAGTTGTTCAGTATTACTTTTAACAACATTCTAAACTACTGGGTTTATTTTTTCTTCTTAGTTTTTTTACGCAGTCGGGTTTTTTTAAATTAATTTTTTTACATAATAAATGAATTTATTTTTAAAATCAGTGAAAACATGTCATTCATTCAGTGAAGCATTGTCAAACATGGACAACAAAATTCACTAGAAATATCGGCATTAACTAAAAGAGTCTCAGGTAGCGTTGAAATTGTACTGATTGTCAGTTTAATCCACGCACAATTCACATCCCTTCCATCCGTGATGAATTCCCATGTTACAGATGGGATATTTTATCTCATTCACTACATACTATTATAGTTTATATCAAATGGAATACAATATTCAGGTATCTTTCCTGTGTAGCAGGTGTAAAATATTCTCCATTATGTAACACGGACGTAACAGAAGCCCTACAGTTGCGATACGAGTGACGAGTACAGGAAAACATCACATAAAATGTAGGTAATATCATAATAATAATGGTGTCGTAATTTTTTTATTGTCGTAATTATTTAATATCATGTCAATTTCTACAATTTCTATAACATTTTACTTGGTACAGTACATAAATATTTAGTTATTTTCTGTGTTACAGACATTGGTCGTAATGCTCGGTTTACACGTATTAAGTAGTTAAGTAGTTAACCAAATTTTAAGTAAATTAATACGTGTACAGGAAAATATCACATTACATGTAAAGGAAAACAACACAGTAAACGGAAAATTTAGTAGTTAAAATTTAGTACGCAGGTAAACAAGTAATTTATAATTTTTCCTATTTTCTATTAAGTAGGTGGGCGGGTAAGTAGGCGTGGGGTAGCACTTAACACGTTTGGACAGACACTTTTTAGTTAAAATTTAGTTCAAATTTAGTTAAAATTTAGTAAAATGCTTAAGTAGTTAAGTACGTTGTGAAGAATTGTATGAACTAAAGAGCTTTACTAAATTATTACGTTTGGACGCGCACTAAAAATTATTCACTTTAGTTATCTACTAAACTATTTGATACGTCTAAACCGAACTTTATGGATAAACGGTGTAAGAACTATGGTATTTATATTGACCCTCAGAATCGTGCGCATTTGCCCCAATAGCGTTGAAACTGTGAACTAATATCGTTTAGCGCAGGAGCAATATAACTTGCGCCGTCCGAGTTTCCGGGAAACTTGTAATGAATCGGCGATTTTCTAGCGGAGCGGTTACCCGGCGATGGGTAGTGATAGTACAGAACACTAAGTTATATTAGATACAGAACAGCGTGTGATGAAGCCGAGATTCGTAAAACTTCGTGGTGAACGGCTTGGTTCACAATGTAAGGTCTTATTACATTTTCAGTGCGTCGAGAAACTTGGGAAGTTAATAGTATGTGACGTTACTTTGCCGAATTTTCTTCATAGATTTTTTTTTTGTGCTTGGTAAGGTATCGATGGACCATCATATATATTGGTAAAGCAGCGTGTAAATAGCTCACTACCCGTGTACTTGCGTACAATGTATGTCACTCACTTTGCTTTGGTTGGTATGCGTCCTAAGTAGATGCTGGATGTTGATGTGAAGCCGGCCGACGCGGTGTGGACAATGGTAATCCGTCGCAATTTATCGCAGTTCACAAGATCACGAACTGTACTATATAGGTAATTGAAGGGTGCACCCTATACTTGAGAATCTTGAATTTCTCAAAAAAACTTATTTAATCTCCAAAACATGAATATATTTTAGCAGCGCGTAATCATCGCAGGATTGTAATGGCGGAAATCAGATTTCTTTTGAATTTTTTTTAACCGACTTCAAAAAAAGGAGGAGGTTCTCAATTCGACTATATTTTTTTTATGTTTGTTACCTCAGAACTTTGGACTGGGCGAACCGATTTTGATGATTGTTTTTTTAATCGAAAGCTGGTGACTATCATGTGGTCCCACATACATTTTATTGAGATCTGACAATGGCATCCATTAGAAAACCACATAAATCGTAAATTTGTGTTAATTGACGAATAACTCAATATCACGCCAACCGATTTAGATGATTCTTTTTTAAATAGAAAGCAGGTGCTTGTCATGTGGTCCCACATAAATTGATTGAACGAGATCTGGAAAGTAGTTTTTGAGACTTTGAAGTCGGTTATTTTTTGTTAGTAAAATTTAGATTATAAACCAATCGGTAATCAAGCGCTCATGTTCGGTTTACACGTATTAAGTAGTTAAGTAGTTAACTAAATTTTAACTAAATTTCAACTAAAAAGTTACTGAATTGTCTGTTAACACGTATTAATTTAGTTAAAATTTAGTTATCTACTAAACTACTTAATACGTGTAAATCGGACTTCACACTGGATTTGCCAATCGCGGCACAGTACGCGACTATACGGGACGAATTATTGCTTATTGAAATCAGGACTCTTAACATCGCTAGATGGCGTTAGAGGTAGCACTCTGAATGAATGAGCTCTGCACGACGAAAACGACTGTCTTCTTGCCATTTAAATGTTATAAAAGAAATAATTTAAGAATTGAAGCAGTAGTGCTTCACCAATGGTATGGGTTTATTTTGCAACAATACGAGCACAGTGTCTAATAATATATTCTTATAAAAGTTCGTTCTACTCACGTTACAAAAATACTATGTACTTGTTATAGATAAAAGTATCTACGGACAGACATACATATAAACTTTTAACTAACTACGGAACTTTTGATGTGTATACTCCAAAAAGGAAGCTTTTAAAATTTCCCAAAGGCAAACTTACCATAAACTATCGCTTCGGAAGCAGCCATTATAGCAACTAAACTCCATTATAATGGAAGCATCTATTAACTTAACGGTCCATCAATTAGTCGATAAACAAACGTAAATGAGAACGCCGAAGCAAAGCTTTCATCGGTAATTACAGCATCTCTTCCGCTCGCTTCTATTACGCTGCCCGCTACATCCCAGAGAGCTGATCGATGTAGAAATGGATTTACACGGCACCCTGCTGGCACAAGCTTTTAGGACCCTTGTATGGTAACGCATTATATTAATATTGACGTCGTAAATTTTAATTGATGACGTTAATCATATTAAATCAGATTGATCAAAATATGACTTTATTAATGGACGTTATAATGAACATAAGTGTGACAGATTATGCGATAGTGTTACTTAGTTATGAGGACAGATACCTACGTGCCTTGTAGTGGGCCATTAATAGTTTGAAATTAACACAACTTTCTGAATAAGAGGGAAGGTTGTAGCAGTTACACAAAAATTGTAACGTAACAGAAAAATTGGTAATATTATGATCGTTCAGAAGCATTGGACAATGAATAATATTTTATATTGTTACTGAAATTGAAACACTACACAAATAATAAGTATGTATGAGACCTTCCTGTTAAAATGATAGAATTCAGAGAGTAGGTATAAAACCGTAATAAATTATTTTAAATCATTGAGATCATCAGTTGTCATTGGCATCCCATAGGGTATACTTTGAGGCTTTTTTTCTGTATCCAGTGTATACAAATGGGTTTTCGTATTACATAAATAATAATAACAATACTGTGTTGTTTCCAGATGACAAATTATCCGTATATATAATTAAAACGGTCAAGGTACATTTTGTCGATATAAAAAGAATCAACTCCCTTGAATTATATTTTTTCTATAAATAGCATTATTATTTTAAATCAATAAAAAACATTTGAAAATATAGAATGAAATCAGAACTTTGGGCGTGAAGTTACATTTTAATGTTAGATTTTAATCTTCGTTACTCTTATCGACTTACGGGTTATGTACGGCTCATAATGATTTAAGAAAAGTAAGATAATTTTTGAGTAAAGTTAGGCTGGTTTATTTTGCCTACTTTTAGCATTATGCCTACGATATTTTGCAGTGGGGTAAATGAGCGGATACTAAAAAGATTTAGTGTTACAGAAAAGAGCTATTAGATCCATTAATTTACTCGAATCACGCGAGTCTGCGCGAAAATTTTTGAGGAACAGCATAATACGTATTTCAAGTAAAAAGTGAATTGGAAAAGCGGTTCTTAAATTTAGTTTCTATAAATTCTAATTTAATTTAAAATTTATTTTTCTTCTCTCTTTCTTGGCCCGCAACGCATCAGTGTTACCTTTGACGTTGCTGATGTCCATGGGCGACGATAGCCACTTACCATCAGGTGGATAGTCAGCTCGATTGCCTGCTATTTCCATAAAAAATTGAGAAAAAAAAGACATTATTACACGAATCAGTAAAAAACCATCATTGCGATACGTCCCTGCATAATGGAAGCTTCCTTACAGTAGGCCGCGTCAGTGTGAACATGCCTTACCGTGTCCTACGACTACCATTATGATTAGGTAAAATATAAAAATATGACAAATCGCTTTATACTTTATGTACCCTTGTTCAAAGTGAACTTAGCCATTCTTGTTGGAGGCTGAGCTCGGCTTCAGCTCGACTCCTTTAGCCGTTGGAAGCAAAGTTTCTTGCAGAGTAAACTGTACTTTGTATTCCTTACTTATAAGTCATAACTTAAATTATATACCTATTTTATTGTATTGTGTATTGTCATTGAAATTTAAATTTTATGTCGAGTCGATCGTAAATTCGTTTTATTATATCACTAAAAGTGATTTTAGATTAATTAAATAATAGTACATTACGATAAAACGCGTAAAGTGGCCTTAACGTCGTGCAATAGACCGCTTAATTTACGAATAACATATCTTTCTTTGTTTTTCTATTCTCTTTCTTGGCCGACAACGCATCAGTGATGCCTTTGGTGGCACTTACCATTCGCCTGATCGTCAACTCGTTTACTATTACAAAATAATATTTTAACCGACTTATTTTTAGCCAAAGGACTAAAGATTGACATCTCCATCTACAGTGCTTACGGAGAACCGCCAGACACGAAGAAACATCTTCAATTTGATTTATATTATCAGACCGGAGCCACGATTTTCAGTATTCGACGCTAGAAGGATTTTAACAGACTTCAAAAAAGGAGGAGGTTTCCATAAATGTATTTTTATATTTATTACCTGAAAACTTCTTCATTTGTCAAACAATTTTGAAGATTTTTTATTTTATTTGGAAAGGTAAACCTACAAATTAGTCCCATATTTTTTCATATTTTTCTCATGATGGAATCTATGAGAAATCAAAGGGACTCCTTGAGTATTATTGGCATACGTAAGGCGATTTTAATAAAGGTTTTTCGAAAAATGTGTGGCTTAACTTGTATATTGTACAGCGTGAAGTTAGCGCCCGAGCGTAGCGACTCGTTCGGAAAACTCAAAGACATACATTTTCAAAAAAATGAGGTAATCTTGTAAAAGGGTGGGTACAATGGATATAGTAAGTTAACAGTCTAGTGAAGTGAAATATTTTACTGATAAACGACATGAATAAAAATCTACGTTATGTCGTAATATTTAGACGCTGTAGTTTATAAATTGGAATATATAGTACTAGCACTCTGCCTTGGCTTTTCCTCGTTTTCCGGGATAAAAACTAACCTGTATCTTATTCTACATAATGGTCTACCTGTGAGTAAAATTTCATGAAAATCTGTTCAGTAGTTTATACGCCGAAGAGTAATAAACATCAATAGAAATTTTTACATTTTTAAGACAAGTAGGATATATAGTACTTACTAACGTACCCTATAACGAAGGTAATTCATCAAGAGCTCTAATAAATGTGGTCTATTGCGTGTCATTGATATAAATATAACATCCATATCTGAAACTAATCAAAGAAGGTGCTCGCCGCTGCCGTGACTTCCTTCAATATAGCTGGCAATAATAACCTTGATTGAAAATTACCTCATTGATTTTTGTTGTGTAAGAACGTGTATACAAATAATCTAAATTTTTTATATGTTGTCACTAGAATATCTTTTGTCACAGGAGGTATGGAAAATATCACTTTGCATCCCTGACGCAGAGCAATTTATGTATCACATAATTCGTCCGCTGGCGTTGAGTTGAACATTACAAGCATACAAAAACATAAAATAAAATTTATGTGTTACTTCGATGTCTATCCCGGTTAGGAATCGAACTCGGAATACTTTGCTTGGCTTTGAAGAAGTCTCTACCAACTGAGCGCTAAAAGTCTGCTTGACGTACAATATTACGTACTTGACGTACAATATTACGTACTTGACGTACATTAATACATTTTGTATACATATCGTGAGTATCCGCTGCTTGCATACAGCTACTTTTAGTGTAGGTACATTTTCTGTAAATCAGTAATGCGCAAGATGACGAAATCCGTTGCTATAGGTGCCATATTGCCTCATAAAGGAATCTCATTTTGTATATTAATAATTTCCAGGAATATTGTGTCAAAACGTCTTTTTATTTTTAAATCAAATAAGAAAGTCCAAAGAGAATTTTCTACAGTATCACTCCAGTGCTTCACGTCACAGTTCAAACGTGAAATTATAATATTCCGTCTAATATTCGAGCCTCGATATTACCTGGATATTAATTCTGCACGCTTAATATTGCTAGGCAAGACTCATATTATATATTTGATATTAGAATTGAATAAAATGATTGGAAAGGAGGAAAGAGGCACTAAGGTCCTTTACATTAAGTCTAAGAATGGAACGTCTTAGACTTAGTGTAAATAGACCAGTGCCGAAGCCTTTGAATATGGTGAAAAGTAAAAATAATAATAATAGTATTATGAATTGCAAAAGGAAGAGAATATATCAAAAATGAAAGGAAAAATAATTTACGTACGATCTGAGGTCGGGAAGTGGGGAAGCGGGGGGTTTAAGGGTAAAAAACGGTTTATCTCAATTTCCGGCAAAACTACAAGTCCTATGGAAAAAAGTTAAATGGCAAAGTTGTAGGTAATAGAAAGATCTACACCTTTTGTATTTACACTTTTTTACATTAAACCTCAAAATTTATATGAAAAACTCAAATAAGGGGCCATCCATAAATTACGTCACACTAATTTCATGACTTTTTGACAACTCTACTGTCAGTTATAAAATTAAAAGTTAGATATGTTGCTAAGGTTACATTAGAAAGTTAATATGGTCGATAAGTTTTCAAAGAGATCGGACCTCATACAGCTATGAACAGACAAATTTCTGAACGCATCTATAAATAGAACATTTTGTATTGGAAAATTAAATTGTCGTTTTTAGTATTTTCCGTTACTTATTATTTATGTTTCTTGCCGTTTAAACCTTCCCTGAAGTTCCACAAATATTTCAAGGTTAAAATTAGCCAAATCAATCAAGCCATTCTTGAGTGTTAGCGAGACAAAAGAACAGCAATTGATTTTTATATCAATACATGTCTAAAGATGAAGAATGCCATGTGGAATTAAGAAGACTCCTTTTCCTTGTGATAAAATTTAGATTTTAACATAACAACTATTCATTACATAAAAATCACCTCGTGAGTTCCATTACTTAGAGTTACGAGGTTCAGACTCACAAGAACAGTCCAACTTGCTTTTCGTTCTGTTAATGTTGTGGTACGTAACGTGGGAATACAATTTACTGCGAAATTTGTGGTTTTGTAGAGAATTTACTTTAAATTCCAGTAATGAAAACGCGAAGTAGCTGTAGCGGTGAGGTTGGAGTTTACTTCAACTAAATAGAACATTCATATCAAAAGTACGTTCTTACTTTTAGAAAACGAAGCAGAGCATAATTATGTTATTAATGTCGCAATATGAGAAGGTGGAATTAGTACATTATGCTCCACAGCATAAATAGAAACAAAAGCTCGATTCTGTATGTATGTATAATGTTGTAGATAAAATATCTGTATGCCCGTAATTTCTCATATTTTTGAAGAGGTAAGCAGTTCCTTGATAGTGAACCATCCCAATGTGTGATAATGTGTTTTTGAGTTAAAAATATTAACTTGATCTTTCCTATTACTCATTACACACTGCGTACTTGCTGTGCATTACCAAAAAATAAATAAAAATAAAAACTTAAGAAAGGCTAAAAAATTACAAAGTTAAAAGTATGAAATAATAAATTAGAGACCTACAATATTTTTTTGAAGTCGATCAACCATCCAACTCTCCATGGTGCTAAGGAGCTCCCACCAATCCGCAATGAAGCAGCTGTACACTATGTTTCATTTGTGTTTATCGGAACCACTACTGGGTTATTAGCGTTGTAACTCTTTTTTGCTCCATCCTTCTCACTCGGAAAAAAATATTGTCCTTACGATGACGAAGTTAACCCTGTGTGTAAATTCCATATTTACGATTCCAAGCCAATGGCTCTCCCATAAACAGACAAAGTACGCGACCCTACGTCGTCCATAATTCCCTGTTATGTCCGCACTTTGTCACGCTTAACCGTCCGCTGCAGGCCTACGCAGCTCGACTCCAGTTTATCTATTGCGCAAGACAGATGTCAGCGGGTTAGATGACCTACGTGTTAGCGTGCTTTCTATTATTACAGTGTAAAGTACCCTTGGGGCTATTATTTTGTACTTATTGTGAATATAAGTATGGTGTTGACTAAAATATACTACTAACATCAGTCGCCACTTGGTGGCGCCAGTGAGCATATTGACGACATTGATGTCGACGTTAGAGCATAGAACTGAGGAATCGAGACATTCGCCATTCGACAGTCGACCTGGATGGTCGCATGCAAACCCGAGACAAAGGTTACTTCTCTGTTGAAGTCTGTGATTTTAGTGATAACTTATTTTGTGATAAATATAATGGAAAGTGTGATTAAAATAATTGTGAAATATCGTCGTTTTATTGGGCCGAGCCTACAGTTCAGAAGAAGGGATGGACAGATAGAAGAATCTCTCGCCACGCCCCAAAGAGATAAAAACGTGAGTATTTTATTATTTTTTCCTGATGACACGTGCTAAATTTAGGAAAATGGAGAACTATGCGATTATTTTTGAAAGTTAAATGTCTAGCCACGCCACAAAGAGGTGAGGTGAAATAAAAATGTGAGTAATTTTTTTTTCTCTCTTTCTTCTGATGACACGTGTCGAAATTGGAAAAATGAAGAAATATAATGGTTTTTTTTTCTAATTTGCGCTTGCTCTTCAATATTTTTGTCTGTCCGATAACGGATGCGAGTTGAAAGTCAGATTTTATTGTGTGCAGTTGATCATAATATATGTAAATAGAAAAACAACAAACACCATGAAAAGTGTACTAAACAGATGCTTTATGTATGTGGCAGCCATTGCATAGTAAGTTATTATTGAGCAGTCAAGGCTTAAGGACGTTGCGCACGCGCTTCACATGTTCAGGTGGAACGTTGGTTAAAAAGTAATCGTTCCGTATCCAAGTGATCCGTTAATATTATAACTAGTAATTGTTGATTTTGTAATCTGTATATGAATGTCTTTTGAATCTACGATTTATTTTCATTATAATGAAGGCCTGATCCCCTCACCCGCCTACCCACGTAAATAATCATGGATACGCAAGAAGACACCGATGTGCCTTTTATTTAATAAAGAAGGGAGGAAAACCAATAAAACTTCCAGGTTATTAAGTAACTTTAATTAGCTAGACTAGAACTGATAATACAAAAGCCTACCTTTTATTATTAGCTACCGAATCAATGTATCAAATTGAATGATAAACGAACTGTGAAACAAGCATCCAAAATATTGCTCCGCTATGATGTGGCGTCTTTTATAGAGTAGGTACATAATTACATATTAAGTTTCCTTCAATCCACGGCCAACAACGCGCTTGAGCTCCCTCCATGTCCCGCGAATACATCAATAATTATCAACCTAATAGTTAAATGGGTACTGTAATGCAATGTAAGAATTTTGGAAGCCAAAGATTAAATAAACACCAAGATATATTTCTTACAGGATTTTTTTTATTACTTGAGTATTAGCTAAAGAGGTCACCCAATACAATATCATGTGTATGGTAGTTTCAACTTTATGATACTCTGAAGAGATGGACGTGATGGTAAATCATGAGATGGACAATACAATTATTTTGCCGTCATTGAGTCTCCTTGACTTTGAGATCGTTTTGCTTTATTTTGTTGAGCTAAATTTAACCAAGTGGTGGGTTAACTTTATCTATATACTGGCTGCCCGGACGGACTACGTTCTGTCAACGGTTTTTTTTTATTATTTTGAGATGTACGCTATCCTATCTTTCAGGTTGGATCGAACTGCACACGATGTGCAAATTTGATTGGGAGTCCGTTGTGGACGGACGGCGTGACACGTGATTTATATATATTAATATTATATAAACCGCGAAAAATGCTTGTACGGATGTCTTCTATATACTTTGAGACCATTCAATTGATCTTTCTAACTTCAAAATGGTTTCATTTGAAATGCAGCGAAGATGGTTTGAGACCATTAAAATTATTATTAAGCATTAGGCACATTTTCGATTTCCGACTTTTCCTTTATACAATCTTTAGCCTAGTGGAACACGCCGGGTATCCACTAGTTTCTCATAAAACAATTGTCACATATGAAATCGCAACATACCAACCATTATAGCAAATCCGAAAATGAACATGCGGGTAGTTACACAAAAATCTTTTGCTGTCATCAAAGAACCTTTCCGAATTGTTGGTGGTTATGAAAGAAAAATGACGTGCATTAAGTATATTAGTGATACCTACATGGATAAATGATTTTGAATTTAATTTTTGATCTTTGATGCTACTCCGTAATGGATCTTCTCGAGTCATGATATTATGCACAATAGACGAGCTCGATTTTATTTAATACATATTATAATATCTTATATAAAAAAAAAATCTAACAGAAATCTCGTGTCACGGAGTTTGTGGTGTGTTTGCATTATACAGTCACATTAACCAAGCGCTTGTGCCGCCTTTCAGATCAATTGGACACTGGGAAGTAAGTCAAGTTAACCTTAACTTACAGGATTTGATTAGACACCGGATAGTTGAAAGTGTTGAAATGAAATAAAAGCTTGTTATAAAATAACGGGTTGTTGAGGTAAGACATGTAGTACTATTATCTATTCTGTGGTAAGACATTTTTTTTGTATTTTTGTTAGCAAGCCAAGAGGATTACTTGAGATGGTTTCTTGTGATATCTATTTGATTTACGTAACTAAGGTACGTTGCAGAATAAGATACAATGAATGCACACTTAAATGACTACCGTATTCAATTAATTCGGTTATCACAATGGCTTCTGTGCGTTGCACGCCAAATACGAGCTTAGATGGCTACTCTGGAATATTTTGGTGATTCCCGTTGGATGTTACAAGTATTGTTTTATGGGTTTTGGTTATGGCGATGCCGCGATGTTTATTGTGCTCACTGTACAGCGGTACAATACGTATAATTGACTACTCAACGGATTCAAAGAACTGGAAAGCGATAGTGACTGAGATTAACTAAACCATGTATTATGATTACAGATTTCTTTGTGACAAGAGATTGCCGGACTGCGGTCGGGATTCGACGGTAATTGATTTAATTATGCAGCCTAATCACACATGAGATGTGCCCTACGTGCGTGCATTGCTCTTCTAAGTAGTTACAAGGTAATGTAAAGACATTAGTGATATTTTATAATGCTACACACTCATAGCCCCACAGCAGTATGTGTAACAGTGTGTAATGAGTACCTTGGACGGACTGAGACCAGCAACTCAAACTTATTTAAATGTATGCTTCACTGGAATTAAACCCAGGACATGTGGCGCGACAGGCGGTGGACCGTAAAAAAAAAATAAAGGCTTGTAAAAAAAAATAGACATGACATGAACTTCTTCTTCCTACTCTATCGAACCGACTCCAACGAAATTTTGTGAATGTATATGGTTAGTTATAGGCTGAAGAGGATAGTATTGACCCGATAGATGGCATTTAACGATAAGAGCGATTCGCGGAGCATCGGGCAAACTTTTAGAGACATATAAATTGAGTTTAAACATTGCAATTATTGTTCAATGTGATGGAGTATGGATCTATATGTGTGATGTGACAAGTGTTTCTGCTATGAAACATTGAGGTATCAAACAGGCTTCAAAGCCAAAGCGAATAGAATGGGAATACGCAATGCGACATCCGTTAATATTATGTATATCAACGAATTATATAGATTTATTTGATGATCATAATTATTTAGTGACTTGCAGTCGAAGAGGGAATTCGTCATAGGAATATCCATGTCTAGGTACTATGTACATAAATATTATGTACATAATTATTATGGTATTATTTGTCATAATATCATATTGATATCCTTTTCCCTTGGAATGCGATTATAAAACCTGGTCAACTAAAATTACTAGACTACTTATCGGGCTATTAATATCCTGGTGGACGATACAGACAGGTAGTACAGATTTTCTTACAGGAGTTTAGGGTTATTTTTCCCTATAATGAAGCGATTATTCAAAAGGAGTGATGAATATTGACATGAACCATTTTATTGGATTGATTTGATGTATTGTTGTTAGTTTTTCGAGCATTGAAAGTAATGGAATTTAAGATTTTATTTATTTATTGATATTATTATACAAGTAAGAGTACGTACTACTGTACTAGAAACATTTTATCTGAAGAGTAATTTCTTTTGTTACATAAGCGCCCACTTATTCTTAATCTCCAGATATAAGTAAAAAAATATAGGAATATACTATTGATTTTTAGTTGCTTTGTCTCTAACGTTGCTGGAGACTGGACTGACAGAATACAGTTTAACATGTATCCCTTTTAATGATAAACGTATACCCTGATTCCTAAATAATGACGTGACGATATTATATCATGGAGTGCTTATGATTTATGTCTATTTGCGTTGGTGTATGAATTCGCACTTATACAGTATTTATAAGTTTCAGATTGAATATATACATCGGCGTCAGGGGGTACTGCGACAACACTGAAAACCACGATACTGACGAAATTCGATGAAAAACGATTAAGCACCTGGAGACCACCGGCACCAGAAAGCTCTGGTAAAGAACATGCAGTAAGTGAATTAAATCGAGTTGAATTGAATCAACTTGAAACAAATCGAGATTGATCGAATCGAATTGAATCCAATCGAGTTGAATCGAATCGAGTTGAATCGAATCGAATTGAGTCCAGTCGATTTGAATCGAAATGGATTGAATCGAGTTGAATCGAATTGAGTTGAATCGAATTGAGTTGAATCGAATTGAGTTGAATCCAATTGAGTTGGATCCGATTGAGTTGGATCCAATTGAGTTGAATCCGATTGAGTTGAGTCCAATTGAGTTGGATCCAATTGAGTTGAATCCAATTGAGTTGAATTGTTGAATCGGAGAAAATTGAAATGAAGCAAATTGAAATGAAGTTAATCGAAATGAAGCTAATCGATATGAAGCTAATCGATATGAAGCTAATCGATATGAAGCTAATCGATATGAAGCTAATCGATATGAAGCTAATCGATATGAAGCTAATCGATATGAAGCTAATCGATATGAAGCTAATCGATATGAAGCTAATCGATATGAAGCTAACCGATATGAAGCTAATCGATATGAAGCCAATCGAAATGAAGATAATCGAAATGAAGCTAATCGAAATGAAGCTAATCGATATGAAGCTAATCGAAATGAAGCTAATCGATATGAAGCTAATCGATATGAAGCTAATCGATATGAAGCTAATCGATATAAAGCTAATCGATATGAAGCTAATCGATATGAAGCTAACCGATATGAAGCTAATCGATATGAAGCTAATCGAAAGGCGTCAACTGAATTGCATTAATTGAAATGGATAGAAATGAATGATATAATTTGAAATAAAATGATGAATTTGATGAACGATAGGAGACAAGACGATAGGAGACAAGACGATAGGAGACAAGACGATAATACGAGACTAGACGACATGACTAATACTTTTCAGGACCCTACGAACAGACCCCTCTTTCTCACTGAGCACTCTGGGCACGTGCCCAGGGCCCCGTGATTGATAGGGGCCCCCTAGATGCTGCCAGCTCACTAAACGATAACCGATATTTATTACCGAAAAACTTTTTTTAATTCGAATAAATCGAACCTAAATTACTGACTACAATACCAATTTGCTTATTAGCTTTTGCATAAATCTAGAGGCTTGCATATCACTTTTTTTGTTTATTCTAACAAAATAGTGTTTTGACACAGTCATTGGGGCCCCATTAACTTAATATGCCCAGGGCCTCCAGTAGGTTAAAGACGGCCTTGCCTACGAAACAGACAATATTTGATGAAAAGATACACTTATTACCACCACCGGAGAGCTAGAGCAACGGTGAGAAAACTGAGATACGTTCCGGCGGTGAGCTTGAGCGACGACCGATGCGTATGCGATATCACCACGGTAATGATATGGTTCACTGAATTTCTCAGACGGTGAGCAAGAGCGACGTCTGAGGTCCTGCCAAAATGACAGTCCGAGCGATGAGCCTGAGCAACGGTCGGGTTTAGTGAACCAAGTGGAAAAGCTTGGTCGTGACGGACGGTGTGGTGAGCTTGAGCGACACTCCCCATCGCGGCCAAGTATGAATTGAGAGATGGATCTGATCAGAGAAGAGAGCCAAGTAAGGAGCATGACCGACGCATGAAGACGTCCCACGCGGCAAGGTGGCTGGCGATTTGAACACGTACCGCAACCGTAAAGGTTTGATAGTAGGTAGCTTTAACAATAATAGTTATTATAGACTTATTAAGCCATTTTATAGATGTTATGAAAGGTTTTTCTGGGTCGAGTAGCCACTGTGTGGAGAGTGTAACTATAATAGCTTCGGTATGATCATCGATTCATGTAACAAGGTTGAAATATCCGTAGTTATAATAATACACAACTTTCATTATTAGTAGTCAATTTTTTGCTTGATTGAAAGAAAATTTGAAATATTGTGTTATTTCCCATTATTCAGTTAATATGACCCTAATATTAGATCTTAGCAGAATAGTGTGCAAAGTTTACTTCATAGAATACTCATTAAAAGTTTTATATTTTTACATATTGAACATACTCGTAGATGATTACGATGAAAGTCATTAAGTTGAAAGTATAAAGTACCTATTGAACCTGAAAACGAAAATGAATATCGAAATAACAATTGTAATATATGACCGCTCTTACGAAATAAAGATTTTTATAGATGTATATTATGATATCGATCAAGATTTTTCTTATAGATTTATATCAAGTGTATGATATCGATTTGATCATATTATATTTAATTTTTTTTTCGAAGGCTCAAAAATTTATTTGAGAAGGATAGTAATTGTTCTTGGGACACTATTATTAAGATCTATTAGTTTTGATTAATAACACAGTTGTGATCAATATATTTATGAAAACTCATTTTCATATAGATACAGGCATAGCAATATTAGCATTTATCATAATTTCTTGAATTGTTTAAAACTTTGATGGAGAGCACGTTTAGATAATTGTACAGTATTGAATGCAAAATATAATGTGTATCACGTACGAGGACGTACGAAAAGTCAGATGGCCGAGCTGTTAGCGTGCTTTCTATTATTACAGTGTAAAGTACCCTTGGGGCTATTATTTTGTACTTATTGTGAATATAAGTATGGTGTTGACTAAAATATACTACTAACATCAGTCGCCACTTGGTGGCGCCAGTGAGCATATTGACGACATTGATGTCGACGTTAGAGCATAGAACTGAGGAATCGAGACATTCGCCATTCGACAGTCGACCTGGATGGTCGCATGCAAACCCGAGACAAAGGTTACTTCTCTGTTGAAGTCTGTGATTTTAGTGATAACTTATTTTGTGATAAATATAATGGAAAGTGTGATTAAAATAATTGTGAAATATCGTCGTTTTATTGGGCCGAGCCTACATACGTTAAGCTGTTTGTCTAGGAATTGGAGGTAATTATCTATGTTCTACATTCACGAGAAAATGTTTTATTATGTTTCTGGGATTGATGTAGTAATAATAAAATTTGACGCACTTTCATCATCCCTTTCAAATTGCCCTTTCATATCAGTTGGTCATCAACCTATTGATGGTTTACTGTAGACTGAGCAGGAGCGCGGGTCTCTCCTCTTTAGGAGGCCCAGGGCATGCTGTACGAAGCTGCTCCAGCACGGATTAGTGGAGATGGGTTTATGATTATGATGATGTTACGCTATCTTCATTGAGATTTCTAAAAATGACGTGTAGTACAGTCATACAATTTAATGTTACATTTAGTTGTCGTGTCTAGCCTCGAATTAACAGAATTTCCTGCCAATAGTAATTAACGATAAGCTTAAGTTGGGGCTTAGGGAACCTTTGACACTCGAATTGGCGGCACTCGAATTGGCTATTATCAGAAAAGTTGTAAGCCTAAGAAGATATAGATAATGTAGTGTATTAAATAAATGAAAGAGGATCATGAATTAAGTTTATTGGTTGACAAAGTCATGACTGTACGCGATGGTTAGAGAAAATAAAACTACTGCTTAATGTACTACAGTTTGTTAAAATAATCATTAATTCTATTAAAAAAAATCTGAATTCAAAGAAATAGTCATCGAAAAGGACCACCACTTGAGCATGAGTTAGCCGCCAAACGACTCATGACGAGTACTGGCTGGGGGCTTCAGAGCCAGTTCTTTCTTTCTTTTTCTTCCCTCTTTCTTGGCCGGCAACGCATCAGTGATGCCTTTGGTTTTCCTAACGTTCATGACGATAGCCACTTACCATCAGGTGGATTGTTAGCTCGTTTGCCGGCTATTTCCATGAAAAAAACCAAAATTAACCACTTGAGAATATTACAAAAACATTTTTTGAAAGTGGGTAAATTGAAGAATTCTCCTTCCCTGAAGTAGGTCAAAGAGCTGAGAGTCATGATAAGAGCACGGTAAGACAAAGTTTATCGATCCAATTTAAGACAAAATACATTCGGCATGCATGCTACCTTGTTAACTTAAAGTTTGGAAGATCTATATGCGCAAGTTGGACGGAATGTGTTCGTATATTTGCAAACTAACCGCCAGTGGAATTGGACAATGTCATTAGCTAACATCAGACTGAGTAACATTATCTTCACTAAGTTTTACTGAGTGTAAATCGTGGACGTTATAATAATGGATAACCATGTCTCGGTCGTTTGTTTAGGGTGTTCCTCGGATTGTTTGGGGTTGAATTTACGATGCATTAAATAAAGCAATAATGAATAAAATAATTTAGTTAATTACACAGTTTCTGTCGACTGTTTTTTATAAGTACACATAATTATTGCATGCTGATGTCAAAAACCATGGGTCCGTTATTAATTATTTCATACTGTGAAGTTATTGTTTTCTAGATTTTTAATACGCTTTTATCTCGTAGCTTCAGACGTTAGTATGTATGTAACGGAATCTTTGAACATGATTTTGACCCCCTTCAAAACGTCGGATTAACTCGAAATTTGGCATACCTATTAAGGACCGATGACAATTCAATATTTAAAGAAAAGAAAGAAAGAAACCTAATTACACGCTTTATATTAGCTTTAAACGGTCAGATTTCTTTCAAACTTTGTATACTTATCGAGGATCGATGACAATTCAATATTTAAAGAAAAAAGAAAGAAAGAAAGAAAGAAAAAAAACCTAAATTGAATTAAGAATCGTGTAATTGTAATAAAAGCGTGGGGTGCATGGTGTCAATGAGTAGAAGGGATAATATGTTTAAAAGCACCCGCAGTGTTTTTTAGTTTTTTAAACAATTATTTTATTGTTAACTTATTTAAATACATTTCCTATCTCAAATCCTATCAACCGGCCTTAAAAATAAAATGTACAACATTAAGTTAAACTAGTAGTTCGTCTGGCTAGCGCTAGACGCTACAGTCATGAGCGGAGTTGGTCTAATTTACTAACTCGGATTGATTTAGTTCGGACGCCGCGCGGTCGAACAACAAACTACACGGTTGCTTGCTCCGAACTGTTTAGATTTGTTAACTTCATGCTACCTGGAGGTAGAATTAGTACGCTAGAATGTTTTTGGTTGAATCAGCGAAAGAGTTCGGTCTAATGTTTGCGTTAACTAATTTTAAATATTACGTAAGGTATTAATTTATTGACGTCATACTCCTTATGCGACTTGCAAAAAGGTTGCGATAAACGTTTGCGCTACCATGGAGGGGGTTTGAAAGCACTGGATAGATGGTCCTAGCTTCTTATTATCTTTACCTCTTAAAATTTAATGCTTTTACTTATACAAATCTCACAGAGTCTCAACAGCGTGATTCAAGTTCTTGAACAACGCCATTTAGTTTGTACTTGTATAAACATAGGTAGTACACATTAAATGTTATTTATTTTAAATCACTCTACATCTATCTTTACAGGTGTCCCCAATTCGATAGAGTAGTTATACTATCCTTTCATACTATCAGGGGTAAAAACCATGGCCGAATGTAACACAGACTTCATACGAATTTTAATATTAACCACTTACACACTCATACCCCCGCAGTATTTATTTACCTGTGTAGCGGGTGGCATAGACGACACATATAACACATCATGGTCTATCTGTGTGCTAAACTTCATCAAAATACGTTCAGTTGTTTATACGTAAAAGAGTAACAAACATACATCCATCCTCACATACTTCCACATTTATAATATTAGTAGGACTTTATTTGCCTACATCAAGCAGAAACCTAGATACACAGCTTACTCAGCTGCAGACATCCTTGCAAATCGCAGTAATATAGTGCTCCGTACTATGCAAACTAGTTCTAAGCAATGTAAATACTTCTCAAAATATTCATGGCTGTGCAACCACCAGCCAGAACAACCTGAGCTCGCGATAATCTCATTCGCTAACTTCGAACGAATGAATTTAGCTCAATTGAAACTTGGTACTTGGTAACTAACATGCGAATGTACGACTGCACTATCTACATGGAAGATAATAGCGATTGTTTGGTCTCTTTAAATTCTAAATGAGCTTAGTTTAAGTTCTGCACGAATCTCTTGTTTATATTTTAACTAAATGAAAGGGAACTTCATTCCATCTGCTCTAATGCGCTGTTAACTAAACGGTTTAAGTTCTTAATGTAAATAAAAATGTTTGCTTTATAATAATTAAACCAAAGTGCATCTCGTATTATTATAATAGACCAACGAATACGCACATAAACTCACAAAAATATGCTGTTCAGTTTTTTATGAAAAAAGAACCTAAAAAGAAAATACAAAAAAAGCTGCATACAAATATTACAAACGTAATAAACGAGTATACCGTTCAGTATACCCCTCACATATACATATACATCACAGTATATCCCTCAGTGAAAAAAAGGCATGAGATAAAATTGCAATTTTACAGGAGAAAAAAAAACTGTTCAAATATCAGTAAGAAGTCAAAGGAATTTACATTACGATTTCTTGCACAAAACCGCAAGATTAATGATAAATATCTGAAAAAAATTCAGCATAATAATATGCAGATTTTGTCCCTCTTTCCAATCATATTAATAATTAAAATTCAAAGTAACACGACTTATGCTTTTTTTCCACTGAGGGTGCGAATTGCTCCGGGCCATATGCTATGTGTATAAATTTTTTTAACAACTTGCCAGATGAAATAAGAGTACTAAAAAACGACCGATAATTTCAACCCAATTAAAAAAATACCTTATAAATAAGTGTTATTATAACCTCAAAGATTATTTACAAAAATGACAACAATAGAAATATAAAACAGATCGGTCCGCTCCCACTATATTGCAATACCCTAATAGGGTTCATAAGTCCCTCTAAAACATTATGTAATTACTAACACCTATGTATCCACTATGATTGCAATAAAAGTATTGAGTATTGAGTATTATCACGCCGACGCGCAACACTTAATCACAACCCGATGGATGTTATAGCGCCGAGTGTTGAGAGATGTGAAGCTATCAGCAACAAGGCGCTCCGGCACCGCCGTGTTGAGTCCATTGTTATGCTACCGAGTTCAGCTTTAAGGATTTTGTATCTTTCATGCAAATAGGGAAACTTGAAGACTGTGTGTTGCTCCACAAAGCGCCTAGCATACTAGTCTGATCGCTGAACCAATTTTGCTTTCTATACGTTTATGTACGGGCAGACGCCCGATGACCTTTTTTTTAGTGAGCGCCTGAACCGATTTTGCACTTAATAGTAATTATTGGATACAAAACTCTGTAGGCTCCACTATCAAGTTTCTGCCCCGGTCGAAACAATCGTAGATCTGGGGCTGCACTACCAGTTCATTTGCTATTCTCATTACATAACATATAATTTAAATTTTACTAACAAGAAATAACCGACTTCAAAATAACTCAAAAAGTTCTTGTCAGATCTCGCTCAAATTTATGTACGTAGGGATGTATCTAGTTTTGAAAAAGATAAAATTACTGACTATTTATTATATAGTCGGTAATTTTTATATAACCATGTCCACTTATTGTGTTTAATGTCAATGATATTTAAAAAATAGATACGTTATGTCCTTACAAATCAACCAAAAAATCTGTGACGAAAAGAGCTACAACACACACAGGTTTCTCTTTTGTTTCACTACACCAATCGCATTGGTATAACACACGAAAGCATTTTAACACTGTATGTCAAATGTCAAGCACTTCTGACAACAACAAAAGCGTGCGTATCGTCTTGTATTGACACAGCGACTACGAGCAGAACGGTCAATTGCCTGTTCTTACGCTCTTCATCGTCGGCGTGCTAGTGACATATCTAGCTCTTTTTTACATTTTAATAACGCATAAGTGAGAAGTGACAAGAATTTGTAAAGTGGAGTGAAATAAAAGACAATAATTGATTGAAAAATATATTTACAACGTAAAACAAACAAGTGATAAAATATTACAAACTACCCTCTAAGAAGACATTACAATTACAAAAATACAATTTACAAAATAGTTAAATAGAACATCTAAATAAAAGAAAACAAAACTTATTCAATAAACATGGTGAAGTGCAATGCGTGCGGCAAGTTTATGGCAGCGAATGAGTGTGTTTCCTGTCCTAAGTGTAAGGGAAAATCGCACAGGGCTTGTGTCAACGTCGCTGAGGGCGTCAAAATTCAACCCTCTTGGATTTGTCCCGAATGTATAGCTCGGACACCCAAAACCGGCAATCTAAGCACAGTGGTGAGGGGCCAAGGCCATAGTAATGACAGCCAAGACATACAAGAGGTTGCAACTGAATCGCCTGAGTCAGGGTTAGCGAATGAACTCAGACTATTTCGTGAGGAGATGCGCGAAACTCGTCATGAGTTCAAGAATTTTAGACAAGACATGCTGGAAATTCGGGCGCTGATACAATCATGCGAGGGACGGCTTGACAGATTAGAAGCAAAGGTCCTTGAGTTGGATAGTCGTAGTAGTCAGGTTGGTCCTGAAACGGATGGTTTGGCTTCAGTTCAGGCCATCATTTCGGGCCTACAGCGGGACCTAAACGACCGGGACCAGGAACTTCTAATGACGGACATCGAGATCGCAGGCATCCCAGAGGAAAGCGAAGAGAATTTACTACATGTAGTAACCACATGCTCTGCAAAACTCAACATCTGCCTCGAAGAACGCGATATAGTCAGCTGTTCACGTGTCGGTGGCATAGTGCGCGGCGAACAGAGCGGTAGCCCAAGGTCAAGGCCGATAGCAGTCCGCCTAGCGCGTAAGGCAGTGCGGGACTCGATACTGCACGCAGCGCGCGTCCGCCGCTCGCTCACCACCGAAGGAATCGGACTGAAGCATCCCATCGTCCGGCCGTTCTATATAAACGAACGACTTACGAGAACCAATCGTATGCTGTTTTTCAAGGTTAGGGAACGTAGCAAACAGCAGAAATGGCGTTATGCGTGGACCAAAGAAGGTAAAATCTTTGTACGCCGTGAACCCGGGACTGCCGCCTTCCGTATTAGATGTGAAGCCGACTTGGACAGGGTTTTTGGCAAATAAAATGTTCGGTCAAAAGAGTATATAACTGTATAACCATTAATTATTATTGTTTAAACCCGTTGCTATTGTTTTGTTTTAAATTTATAATATTTTGTTTTACTTTTTCGTTATTACATTTGTTCTATTATTGTAATTGTAACCTTTATAAAATGTCACGTTACGCTTGCATGTGTTTTAGTGGTCTTGCAGATTTACGGATGTCGGCGTTAATTATTAGCGCTTATTATACTGTGCTATTACAATCTATTTATTATATTACACAACATATACACATAAATATAAAACGAAATAAATTTGTAATAATCTTATATATAATAATATTTACACAAATACATAAGTATAAGAACCAAACGAGAAAGTCGCCTAATAATTATATAACAATGAATTGCAAAAGAGTAAAAACTCTGACACATTTAGTTATACTGCAAACAACAGTAGGTTTTAAAAATATCCATCTCTCCTAGTACAAACTTTATAGTTGGTTTTCTAAACGCAGGTTCCCTAGGGACCGGTCATGACGAGTTTATAGCAGCAGTACAACGCCATAATGTCGATGTCATGGCAGTCAACGAGACCTGGCTGAGGGAGGGCGAGGAGGGTCGCGCGCCCGCCGTCCCCGGCTACCGACTGAGGCACGTGCCGAGGCCTAATGACGGGGAGCGCCAACGTGGCGGAGGAGTAGGCTTCTTTTTGAGGAGAGGCCTATGTGCCCGTACACTGCCTCACCCCCCCGCTCCGCTCGTGGAACAAATGTGGATTTCCATCACAGTTGGTGGAAAAAAGCTAGTTATAGGCACGGCATACCGGCCGCCGTGGCAAAACGTTGACCTGTTCTTGGACGCACTTACGACCACCCTAGGGTCACTGTCGTGGAGTGAAAACGTGATGCTTTTGGGTGATTTTAATATTAACATGTTGAATATGACAAATAACTGCACAAAAAAATTTAATAACCTTTTAACTTGTTTTAAATTAAACCAATGTGTCACTAGCCCAACACACTTTACCGAAAACTCTGAGACTTTAATTGATCTAATATGCACAGATATTAACGATAACATAGTTACCATCAACCACATTCCTCAGCTTAGTAATCATGCTTTTCTAACGTGTAAACTAAACATTAAAAAAACTAAACCGCCGCCACTAAAAATTGCAAGACGCGCGCTGCAGGCAATTGATGAGCAAGTTTTTAAAAAAGATCTCGTTTCAATTGACTGGACACAAATTGATTCTTTAAGTAATGTCGACGAACAGGTTACATTACTAAATACAATTATGACAAACGTTTTTGACAAACATGCTCCTATTAAACAGAAAGTTATCAAAAATCAACAACTTCCTTGGATAACTTATAATATTAAATTAATGATGGACAAGAGAGATGAAGCATACAATAAGATGCGGAAAAGTCAATATAAGCCAGAAAAAATGGAATTTTATAAAAGTTTAAAAACGGCATGCAGTGAGGCGGTCAGCAGAGAAAAACAAGCGTACTTTACATTTTACGTAAACCGTAACATGAATAATCCCCGCGATATGTGGAAACATATTAAAACAACTGTGAGGATAAAAGCCAAAAACGAGATCCCCGGCCAGATTTTCGATAACCCAAATACACTTAATGAACACTTCTTGAACGTTCCTGGTAATAAAGATATACAACTTTCACACTTAACGTACTATGAATTTCACACAGCAACGGACGCTATTTTTAACATAACGGAAGTTCAAGAAGCAGACGTTATCAGAATTTTAAAATCTTTAAGATCAAACGCCGTCGGGGTCGATGGTATTTCCCTAAGTATGATACGCATGACGTTACCCGTCACAATCGGAACTATCACTAATATGGTAAACACATCCATCAAGACCAAGACATACCCTACCCTTTGGCAACACGCATTGGTTAGACCTATCCCTAAGAATTCAAATCCGATCTGTGAAAATGACTTAAGGCCTATAAGCATACTTCCATGTTTATCTAAGGTAATCGAAAAACTGGTATCGGAGCAACTATTAAAATTCATAGAAAATAATAACATACTACCCCAGTTTCAATCCGGTTTTAGAAAGAACCACAGTACTGCAACCGCTTTAGCACATGTTGTCGACGACATTTTGACAGCACAAGATAACGGGCAGGGAACAATTCTAGTACTACTTGATTTTTCTAGGGCATTCGATTGCATTAACAGAACCATACTATTGTCTAAATTGAGTTACTATGGATTTAGTAGTTGTTCAATACAATGGTTCGATAGTTATTTTAAAAACCGAATGCAAACTGTTGAATTATGTAATAGTGATACGGGATCAGTACTGAAGTCAAACCCGAGGCCTATAATGACCGGCGCCCCTCAAGGTTCGGTGCTTGCGCCAACGCTATTTGCTATTTACAGTGCTGACATTGTCAAAAATATTCAGCACTGCAAATATCATTTGTACGCTGACGACATGCAGGTGTACGTCTCCTTTGACCCTCGGAATACCCATGAAGCCGTTGATAAAATAAATGAGGACCTGGATCGGATAGCGGCGTGGTGCCACTTAAATGGACTGGTTTTAAATGGTCAAAAGTCGAAATTTTTGATATTAGGGACTAAAAATCAAATAAATAAAATCTCCGAGCGGGGAGCGAACATACACATCCAAGGCGTAAATGTCGAACGTGTAAGTGAAGCTCGCAATCTGGGACTATTGATGGATGAAAAGCTACAATTTGAAAATCACATATTAAACACTAGCAGAAATTGTTTTTATAGGCTAAAGGTGTTATACCAAATTCGACAATATTTGAGCACTGACATCCGCATCAAATTATGTGATTCCCTAATTCTATCCAAATTTAACTATATGGATGTGGTATATGGTCCCAGACTGCTTGCCCGCAGTCGCCAGCTCGTGCAAAAGGTACAGAACGCGTGCGCAAGATTCTGTTTCTCTATTCCCCCCCGCACGCATGTCACTCCCTATTTAAATAATGCAAACATTTTAAAAATGGAATCTCGTAGGAAACTACATTTAGCTACTCTTCTGTTTGGGGTTATACATAATCAAATACCTCCTTATCTAGCCGCAAAGCTGACGTGGACTCGCGATGTACAATCCAGTAAAACCAGGGTACGAAGTACATTGTACATTCCTCGTCACAAAACCCATGCATTTAAGGGAAGCTTTAAATTTGCCGCATCCAAGATCTGGAACGACCTGCCGCCGCCGGTGATCAGTCTGAAATCCATAAATTCGTTTAAAATTAAATTAAAAACACACCTTCTGAGCCTACAAATTAACTCCACCTAACTTAATAAACGAGCTACAAATATAACTAAATCAATAAAATTTACAATAACTATATAATAATTATACAATAAATATAATTCACACAATTTTTAATATTCAATACATAATATTTACAACACAATTCACTTTTAAAATTACGTATAATATCCTATATATGTATAATATACCTATGCAGTAATAATATTATCCATATTCTATCAATAAATAAAACGTAGTAGGTAGGTACTTAACCGCTAATAAAACTTACCTCATAGTTTGCAGACTATAAGCAATATATAGGCTTAGGCGTCATCCCAGTGCTTCTTGTATGCGGCTGTATACAATGCATATACTTGTAGCAAACATACTTTAAATATAGATTAAGTAATTATTCAAAATAATAGCAAAATTCGTGCCATGGTAAATAGAAAACACATGAAGCGCACAGGCGTGTAACGGCTGCTGCCATGGCGCAGTGTGCAATGTCAGAAAAATATTTCATAACGGGTTCACAACGCATACCCCCCTCACTTCTTTACCCTCCTCGTAGCTTCTTAGCGAGATTATGTCAATCCAGGAATGCGTCACACCACTGTCTCACTTCGAGCCTGTTATAAACCTGTTCTTACACTGGTAATTAAGACACTGATGTCCGTACATCACTAAATGGACTCACTGAAAATCAGCGCCGTAGCTACCACTACGGCATTATGCTGAGTGAGCTCCATTTTCTGGGCCACTGCGACACATGCGAGCGTTACAGACCAATAATGCTGTAAATTGTTAATTTTTATTATTATTTTATTTTTTGTGTCGGTCTGTAAATTTTAGTATATTTCTTTTTTTTAACTATATTTATATTTTGATCTGTGTATGTATGTTCATGTGTGGCACAGAAATAAACGTGTTTCTTTCTTTCTTTCTTTCTAATATCATTGGTTTAATGTGTATAAATTAATTAATGTTTTTAGTTATTTAATAAATAAAATGTTGTTATTAGTATAACTTGGTCAACTTACCACTATAAATATTAGTTGTCAATTCTTCAATTATTATTTATTAATTTAATTGTATTATTGCAAATAGGCGATAATTGAATGTGCCCTAGAATAGTACGAAGTACGCAGGTTGTTAATTATTTAACAAGGGACGATACAGATAAGGTGTAGTATTAGATAGTTTGTGAAAACAATCAAGCTAATGGGATATTAATTCGATATTACGTTCAGCAAAGTATTCTTTATAAATATACTAGCGACACACTCATTGATTTTCTGATTACACAAGCCATTTGAACCGCGTTACGAGTTCTTGTAAGGTTTCGAGGTATCGATACTGCCAAGCCGGTATTTGACTGCATTTACCACTCAGAACTGGCATTTCATGGAAACTATGATGAACTAGTTAGTGACTTTAAGACATCCCTGTCCATCCATCCATCCATCCATCAGCCTTCAGAAGTCCAATGCTTGAGTGAAGATTTATGTTTACTGTAATTAATTACAACATGACCTAGACAAAACTGCAAACGTGAAAATTAGTTGGATACTAAATCGGAAGTCCTTTTCTAAACTTTCTTCGTTTCAATAGAATCAACTGAAGGTTCGACCCGCCTTAAATCACAAGGTACTTGAGAAGGGTCCGTCGTTACAAGTCTTCAAAAGAACCCGAGTTTGTCCCTTTAGCAGACGTTTTGAGAAGTGCTCGATTTATCGAGGGGTTTTGTCGCCAAAAGGATTGGACGTGATTACTTTTATTACGGAAATACAAAGTTCAGCTACATTGCTTAAATACCAAGAGGCGAATAGCTTGTTTTAAATGTTGCAATGACAGTAGTTAGCTAAACACAGAAAACTCACAGAAACTTTTACATTATTCGGTTGACCGGACCAATAACCGAACTACCGCCACTAGACCAATTTTTCTTCAATTTGATTCGATTTATTTATCGATTTGTTGATTCAATTTGTTGACCGACAAAATTTTGAATTAGAATGGTTTCCTTACTACAACGGGCATGATGACAGTAAGTAAAAATCACTAAAATTATGTATTTATTTAATAAAACCCTATTAATGGATTACAAAAAATGCATTTATCGTATTATTATTAGCGAGATAAACAATATTATTGATAAAATAAAACTACAAAATACGGCAAGCCGCCATCTTGGCTAAAACGCCAGTCAGTCTCAATTAGCGCAAATTACGTCACACGTCTTAAAACAAATGAATATCACCATACAAAAAATCACGTATCGTCTTTTGTTTTCCTGAGGCATGACGTCACCACCACGCCATGACAGTTTGAAGCGTTTTGGTGCGAATTTTAAACTTATAATTTGAAATGTATTTATTTTACACTAAACCTTATTTTTTGCGGAAATATGATATACGTTGTAATTATAATATATTTCCCAACAATATAGAACAGTATTTCAAAATCAGTCCTCATGCCTATTCTTATTATTTAGTTATATGAAATTTCAATGCCATCAAAAACAAAACTTGTAAAAAATACCAAGTCTCGCAACTCAGTTCTTCTACCGTAAAAAGTTGTGAGATCCATGTAATACCAAGTCGGTTAATTTATTCAGTTCCTACTTAAGGGTCTTTCTGTCTTAAGTTATCACGTAATTAGCTAACCTAACAAGTAACAACATCTTATAGTGACCATATTATCAATATTAAAAATATTTTATGTTTTAAATAAATAGATCGACTTGGCCATCGCATGAAAACACAATATATCTCACAAGTAATACCTACATATTATTTTAAATTTGATTGTTTAGTGCGATTGCCAAGTCAATCTATTTATTTAAAACATAAAAGATTTTTAATATTGATAATATGGTCACTATAAGATGTTATTACTTGTTAGGTTAGCTAATTACGTGATAACTTAAGACAGTAACTTTGTAATCCTATATATTTATATGGGATTACAAAGTTATTTATGCAGTTGATGTATCTAGAAAACTAGACCGAAATTGCAAAATGTTTTAGTTTTTCCTTGATCTATACACTAAACACTAATTGTGTTCCAAATTTGAAGCTTCTATGTCTGCTAGAAGTGCCTTAGAGTTTTGATGATCGGTCAGTCAGTCAGTGAGTGACGAAATTAAGAAACTTTGACTAGTTATAATTCTTAAACTACTGGTTCAAATTGAATGAAATTTGAAATATAACGTGTTTATACAATGCCTGCTTGGTTACTAAAAATTCAGGCTTCTAGCTTTATCCACAACGAAGTTATAGGGGGTCGAAAATGGCCTGAATTGCTTCGAGAAAAGGATGGTACGGCCGTGCCGCTTTTTTGCTCGACTTGGCGGGGGCACTGCCGTGCCCCCAGATAATCAAAGTTTATTGTAATATTTGTAGTGCAATAACATTTCCTATTAAGGATTTCCCGTAATAACTTCTATAATCCACTCAAATTCCCAAGACAAAAACTATCGAAGTCTTATTGTCATGCAATTTAAAGTACTCGCTCCTCGGGGATTCGTGTGCATTTTGTACCTGAAATGGAACCTCTGGTCGTGCAGCTAAAGTTTTTGTACCCGCGGCGCTTGGGGAGCTTTAACTAACGTTTCTAGAAGCTTCTTTAATTTATTTTTGTCGCCAAACAACATAGGAACAGCGAACAAAAGATCAAAATGTGTTCTTCATCTTGTAGTTATTTTGGTCTCGTTTTAAATAAATTGTTAACGAATTATGAGGAGTTTGGGAATGTAAAAAATCTGTTATTGGAATGTCACAAATACCTTCCCAATCGCGTTTACTCCGCCTCTTGACAAATTACTGGTTTCATCAGATTTTTGACTTTTTCGCTGATGTCATCGGCACCGTATAAATCCACAGCATAAAAAGTGTCAACAATGAGTTGCTGATGGTAGTGAACTTAGCAGATCATTTCCCAGCAGATCAAAAAAAAATGTGAGTTCTATTCGCATGCACAAGAGTTCTATAGTTCCTAATGGTTTTGGAGAATAGTTCTGGCGATTTAACCCAAAAAAATAAATCGATGAAATGCTCTGCTAACTTCCTGACGTAGCAGATCATTTTTTAGTAAATCAAAATTAAAAAAGAGTTCTAGTCACATGCAGTGAGTTCTAAAAATTGTAGTAATTTTGGGTTATAGTTCTATAGATGAAATAAAAAAAAATAATCAAAACACGTAAAAAAATAAAAATTTCGAATTTCAAAAAAAATGCAAAAATTGTTATTTTATTTCTAAAAGCTAGAACTATCAAGATTCTCATTCAGTTGTAGAAGAAATATAATAAAAAACACAAAACATTTCCAGAACTCACGCCAAAGTGCCAGCAGAGCATAAATGAAAAGTCGATATATCGAAATTTTGTAAGTTGTGTAAAACATAGTTGTAGCCATTCTATAAGTCAGAACTATCAAGTTTCTAGTTCAAAAGTGTTACTACAACAATCGAGAATACAAAACATTTCCAGAACTCACGTAAAAATATCAGCAGAGCATAGGTGAAAAGTTAAAATATCGAAATTTTGTAAACTGTGAAAACAAATAGTTGTAGTCTTTCTAGAAGCCAGAACTATCAAGTTTCTAGTTCAACAGTGTTAGTACAACAATCGAGAATACAAAACATTCCCAGAACTCACGTCTAAATATCAGCAGAGCATAGGTGAAAAGTTGATATATCGGAATTTCGTAAATTGTGAAAAAAATAGTTTTAGCCTTTGTAGAAGCCAGAACTATCAAGTTTCTCGTTCAACAGTATAAGTACAACAATCGAGAATACAAAACATTTCCGGAACTCACGTAAAAATGTCAGCAGAGCATAGGTGAAAAGTCGATATATCGAAATTTTGTAAACTGTAAAAAATATAGTTGTAGTCTTTCTAGAAGCCAGAACTATCAAGTTTCTAGTTTAAAAGTATTAGTAAGACAATGGAGAATACAAAATTTTCCCGGAACTCACGTCAAAATGTCAGCAGAGCATAAGTGAAAAGTTAAAATATCGAAATTTCGTAAGTTGTGAAAAAAATAGTTGTAGTCTTTCTAGAAGCCAGAACTATCAAGTTTCTCGTTCAACAGTATAAGTACAACAATCGAGAATACAAAACTTTCCCGGAACTCACGTCAAAATGTCAGCAGAGCATAGGTGAAAAGTTGATATATCGGAATTTCGTAAATTGTGAAAAAAAAAAATAGTTGTAGTCTTTGTAGAAGCCAGAACTATCAAGTTTCTCGTTCAACAGTATAAGTACAACAATTAAGAATAAAAAACATTTCCGGAACTCACGTAAAAATGTCAGCAGAGCATAGGTGAAAAGTCGATATATCGAAATTTTGTAAACTGTAAAAAAAATTGTTGTAGTCTTTCTCGAAGCCAGAACTATCAAGTTTCTAGTTAAAGAGTGATAGAACAACAATCGAGAATACAAAACATTTCCAGAACTCACGTAAAAATGTCAGCAGAGCATAGGTGAAATGTTAAAATATCGAAATTTCGTGAGTTGTGAAAAAAAAATAGTTAAAGTCTTTCTAGAAGCCAGAACTATCAAGTTTCTCGTTCAACAGTATTAGAGCAACAATCAAAAATATAAAAAAATTCCGAAACTCACGTGAAAATATCAGCAGAGCATAGGTGAAAAGTTAAAATATCGAAATTTTGTAAACTGTGAAAAAATATAGTAGTAGTCTTTCTAGAAGCCAGAACTATCAAGTTTATAGTTCAACAGTGTTAGTACAACAATCGAGAATACAAAACATTCCCAGAACTCACGTCAAAATGTCAGCAGAGCATAGGTGAAAAGTTGATATATCGGAATTTCATAAATTGTGAAAAAAATTGTTGTAGTCTTTGTAGAAGCCAGGACTATCAAGTTTCTCGTTAAACAGTATAAGTACAACAATCGAGAATACAAAACATTTCCGGAACTCACGTAAAAATGTCAGCAGAGCATAGGTGAAAAGTCGATATATCGAAATTTTGTAAACTGTAAAAAAAATAGTTATTGTCTTTCTAGAAGCCAGAACTATCAAGTTTCTAGTTCAACAGTATTAGTAAAACAATGGAGAATACAAAACTTTACCGGAACTCACGTAAAAATGTCAGCAGAGCATAGGTGAAAAGTCGATATATCGAAATTTTGTAAACTGTAAAAAAAATTGTTGTAGTCTTTCTCGAAGCCAGAACTATCAAGTTTCTAGTTCAGAAGTATTAGTAAGACAATGGAGAATACAAAAATTTCCCGGAACTCACGTCAAAATGTCAGCAGAGCATAAGTGAAAAGTTAAAATATCGAAATTTCGTGAGTTGTGAAAAAAATAGTTGTAGTCTTTCTAGAAGCCAGAACTATCAAGTTTCTCGTTCAACAGTATAAGTACAACAATCGAGGATACAAAACTTTCCCGGAACTCACGTAAAAATGTCAGCAGAGCATAGGTGAAAAGTCGATATATCGAAATTTTGTAAACTGTAAAAAAAATTGTTGTAGTCTTTCTCGAAGCCAGAACTATCAAGTTTCTAGTTCAAAAGTATTAGTAAGACAATGGAGAATACAAAACTTTCCCGGAACTCACGTCAAAATGTCAGCAGAGCATAAGTGAAAAGTTAAAATATCGAAATTTCGTGAGTTGTGAAAAAAATAGTTGTAGTCTTTCTAGAAGCCAGAACTATCAAGTTTCTCGTTCAACAGTATAAGTACAACAATCGAGAATACAAAACTTTCCCGGAACTCACATCAAAATATCAGCAGAGCATAGGTGAAAAGTTAAAATATCAAAATTTTGTAAACTGTGAAAAAAAAATAGTTGTTGTCTTTCTAGAAGCCAGAACTATCAAGTTTCTCGTTCAACAGTATAAGTACAACAATCGAGAATACAAAACTTTCCCGGAACTCACGTCAAAATGTCAGCAGAGCATAGGTGAAAAGTTGATATATCGGAATTTCGTAAATTGTGAAAAAAAAAAATAGTTGTAGTCTTTGTAGAAGCCAGAACTATCAAGTTTCTCGTTCAACAGTATAAGTACAACAATTAAGAATAAAAAACATTTCCGGAACTCACGTAAAAATGTCAGCAGAGCATAGGTGAAAAGTCGATATATCGAAATTTTGTAAACTGTAAAAAAAATTGTTGTAGTCTTTCTCGAAGCCAGAACTATCAAGTTTCTAGTTAAAGAGTGATAGAACAACAATCGAGAATACAAAACATTTCCAGAACTCACGTAAAAATGTCAGCAGAGCATAGGTGAAATGTTAAAATATCGAAATTTCGTGAGTTGTGAAAAAAAAATAGTTAAAGTCTTTCTAGAAGCCAGAACTATCAAGTTTCTCGTTCAACAGTATTAGAGCAACAATCAAAAATATAAAAAAATTCCGAAACTCACGTGAAAATATCAGCAGAGCATAGGTGAAAAGTTAAAATATCGAAATTTTGTAAACTGTGAAAAAATATAGTAGTAGTCTTTCTAGAAGCCAGAACTATCAAGTTTATAGTTCAACAGTGTTAGTACAACAATCGAGAATACAAAACATTCCCAGAACTCACGTCAAAATGTCAGCAGAGCATAGGTGAAAAGTTGATATATCGGAATTTCATAAATTGTGAAAAAAATTGTTGTAGTCTTTGTAGAAGCCAGGACTATCAAGTTTCTCGTTAAACAGTATAAGTACAACAATCGAGAATACAAAACATTTCCGGAACTCACGTAAAAATGTCAGCAGAGCATAGGTGAAAAGTCGATATATCGAAATTTTGTAAACTGTAAAAAAAATAGTTATTGTCTTTCTAGAAGCCAGAACTATCAAGTTTCTAGTTCAACAGTATTAGTAAAACAATGGAGAATACAAAACTTTACCGGAACTCACGTAAAAATGTCAGCAGAGCATAGGTGAAAAGTCGATATATCGAAATTTTGTAAACTGTAAAAAAAATTGTTGTAGTCTTTCTCGAAGCCAGAACTATCAAGTTTCTAGTTCAGAAGTATTAGTAAGACAATGGAGAATACAAAAATTTCCCGGAACTCACGTCAAAATGTCAGCAGAGCATAAGTGAAAAGTTAAAATATCGAAATTTCGTGAGTTGTGAAAAAAATAGTTGTAGTCTTTCTAGAAGCCAGAACTATCAAGTTTCTCGTTCAACAGTATAAGTACAACAATCGAGGATACAAAACTTTCCCGGAACTCACGTAAAAATGTCAGCAGAGCATAGGTGAAAAGTCGATATATCGAAATTTTGTAAACTGTAAAAAAAATTGTTGTAGTCTTTCTCGAAGCCAGAACTATCAAGTTTCTAGTTCAAAAGTATTAGTAAGACAATGGAGAATACAAAACTTTCCCGGAACTCACGTCAAAATGTCAGCAGAGCATAAGTGAAAAGTTAAAATATCGAAATTTCGTGAGTTGTGAAAAAAATAGTTGTAGTCTTTCTAGAAGCCAGAACTATCAAGTTTCTCGTTCAACAGTATAAGTACAACAATCGAGAATACAAAACTTTCCCGGAACTCACATCAAAATATCAGCAGAGCATAGGTGAAAAGTTAAAATATCAAAATTTTGTAAACTGTGAAAAAAAAATAGTTGTTGTCTTTCTAGAAGCCAGAACTATCAAGTTTCTCGTTCAACAGTATAAGTACAACAATCGAGAATACAAAACTTTCCCGGAACTCACGTCAAAATGTCAGCAGAGCATAGGTGAAAAGTCGATATATCGAAATTTTGTAAACTGTAAAAAAAAATAGTTATAGTCTTTCTAGAAGCCAGAACTATCAAGCTTCTAGTTCAACAGTGTTAGTACAACAATCAAGAATACAAAACATTCCCAAAACTCACGTCTAAATGTCAGCAGAGTATAGGTGAAAAGTTGATATATCGGAATTTCGTAAATTGTGAAAAAAATAGTTGTAGTCTTTGTAGAAGCCAGAACTATCAAGTTTCTCGTTCAACAGTATAAGTTAAACAATCGAAAATAAAAAACATTTCCGGAACTCACGTAAAAATGTCAGCAGAGCATAGGTGAAATGTTAAAATCTCGAAATTTCGTGAGTTGTGAAAAAAAATAGTTGTAGTCTTTCTAGAAGCCAGACCTATCAAGTTTCTCGTTCAGCAGTATCAGAGCAACAATCGAGAATACAAAAAAATTCCGGAACTCACGTGAAAATATCAGCAGAGCATAGGTGAAAAGTTTAAATATCGAAATTTTGTAAACTGTGAAAAAATATAGTTGTAGTCTTTCTAGAAGCCAGAACTATCAAGTTTCTAGTTCAACAGTGTTAGTTCAACAATCGAGAATACAAAACATTCCCAGAACTCACGCCTAATTGCCAGCAGAGCATAGGTGAATAGTTGATATATCGGAATTTCGTAAATTGTGAAAAAAATTGTTGTAGTCTTTGTAGAAGCCAGAACTATCAAGTTTCTCGTTCAACAGTATCAGTACAACAATCAAGAATAAAAAACATTTCCGGAACTCACGTAAAAATGTCAGCAGAGCATAGGTGAAAAGTCGATATATCGAAATTTTGTAAACTGTAAAAAAATAGTTGTAGTCTTTCTCGAAGCCAGAACTATCAAGTTTCTAGTTAAAAAGTATTAGTAAGACAATGGAAAATA
This sequence comes from Thymelicus acteon, assembly GCA_951805285.1. Lineage (NCBI taxonomy): Eukaryota > Metazoa > Arthropoda > Insecta > Lepidoptera > Hesperiidae > Thymelicus > Thymelicus acteon. The sequence goes on from OX638235.1 coordinate 323,500, forward strand.
CAAAACTTTCCCGGAACTCACGTCAAAATGTCAGCAGAGCATAGGTGAAAAGTTGATATATCGAAATTTCGTAAATTGTGAAAAAAATAGTTGTAGTCTTTGTAGAAGCCAGAACTATCAAGTTTCCCGTTCACCAGTATAAGTACAACAATTAAGAATAAAAAACATTTCCGGAACTCACGTAAAAATGTCAGCAGAGCATAGGTGAAAAGTCGATATATCGAAATTTTGTAAACTGTAAAAAAATAGTTGTAGTCTTTCTAGAAGCCAGAGCTATAAAGTTTCTAGTTCAACAGTATTAGTAAGACAATGGAGAATACAAAACCTTCCCGGAACTCACGTCTAAATGTCAGCAGAGCATAAGTGAAAAGTTATAATATCGAAATTTCGTGAGTTGTGAAAAAAATAGTTGTAGTCTTTCTAGAAGCCAGAACTATCAAGTTTCTTGTTCAACAGTATAAGTACAACAATTGAGAATACAAAACATTCCCGGAACTCACGTCAAAATATCAGCAGAGCATAGGTGAAAAGTTAAAATATCAAAATTTTGTAAACTGTGAAAAAAAAATAGTTGTTGTCTTTCTAGAAGCCAGAACTATCAAGTTTCTCGTTCAACAGTATAAGTACAACAATCGAGAATACAAACCATTTCCGGAACTCACGTAAAAATATCAGCAGAGCATAGGTGAAAAGTCGATATATCGAAATTTTGTAAACTGTAAAAAAATAGTTGTAGTCTTTCTAGAAGCCAGAGCTATAAAGTTTCTAGTTCAACAGTATTAGTAAGACAATGGAGAATACAAAACCTTCCCGGAACTCACGTCTAAATGTCAGCAGAGCATAAGTGAAAAGTTATAATATCGAAATTTCGTGAGTTGTGAAAAAAATAGTTGTAGTCTTTCTAGAAGCCAGAACTATCAAGTTTCTTGTTCAACAGTATAAGTACAACAATTGAGAATACAAAACATTCCCGGAACTCACGTCAAAATATCAGCAGAGCATAGGTGAAAAGTTAAAATATCAAAATTTTAATATAATATAAAAAAATTCATTGTCTTACTAATACTGTTGAACTAGAAACTTTATACTTCTAGCTTCAAGAAAGACTACAACTATTTTTTTTACAGTTTACAAAATTTCGATATATCGACTTTTCACCTATGCTCTGCTGATATTTTTACGTGAGTTCCGGAAATGTTTTGTATTCCCGATTGTTGTACTAACACTCTTTAACTAGAAACTTGATAGTTCTGGCTTCTAGAAAGACAACAACAATTTTTTTTTCACAGTTTACAAAATTTCAATCTTTTAACTATTCACCTATGCTCTGCTGACATTTTGACGTGAGTTGCGGGAAAGTTTTGTATTTTCAATTATTGTACTAACTTTTTTTAACTAGAAACTTGATAGTTCTGGCTTCTAGAAAGACAACAACAATTTTTTTTTCACAGTTTACAAAATTTCGATATTTTAACTTTTCACCTATGCTCTGCTGATATTTTTACTTGAGTTCCGGAAATGTTTTGTATTCTGGATTGTTGTACTTATACTGCTGAACGAGAAACTTGATAGTTCTGGCTTCTAGAAAGACTACAACTATTTTTTTCACAACTCACGAAATTTCGATATTATAACTTTTCACTTATGCTCTGCAGACATTTTGACGTGAGTTCCGGGAAAGTTTTGTATTCTCCATTATCTTAATAATACTGTTGAACTAGAAACTTTATGGTTCTGGCTTCGAGAAAGACTACAACTATTTTTTTTACAGTTTACAAAATTTCGATATATCGACTTTTCACCTATGCTCTGCTGACATTTTTACGTGAGTTCCGGAAATGTTTTTTATTCTTGATTGTTGTACTTATACTGTTAAACGAGAAACTTGATAGTTCTGGCTTCTGCAAAGACTACAACTATTTTTTTCACAATTTACGAAATTCCGATATATCAACTTTTCACCTATGCTCTGCTGACATTTAGACGTGAGTTCTGGGAATGTTTTGTATTCTCGATTGTTGTACTAGCACTGATGAACTAGAAACTTGATAGTTCTGGCTTCTAGAAAGACTACAACTATTTTTTTTCACAGTTTACAAAATTTCGATATTTTAACTTTTCACCTATGCTCTGCTGATATTTTCACGTGAGTTCCGGAAAAGTTTTGTATTCCCGATTGTTGTACTAACACTCTTTAACTAGAAACTTGATAGTTCTGGCTTCTAGAAAGACAACAACAATTTTTTTTTTTCACAGTTTACAAAATTTCAATCTTTTAACTATTCACCTATGCTCTGCTGACATTTTGACGTGAGTTGCGGGAAAGTTTTGTATTCTCAATTGTTGTACTAACTTTCTTTAACGAGAAACTTGATAGTTCTGGCTTCTAGAAAGACAACAACTATTTTTTTTTCACAGTTTACAAAATTTCGATATTTTAACTTTTCACCTATCCTCTGCTGACATTTTTACGTGAGTTTTGGAAATGTTTTGTATTCCCGATTGTTGCACTAACACTCTTTAACTAGAAACTTGATAGTTCTGGCTTCTAGAAAGACAACAACAATTTTTTTTTCACAGTTTACAAAATTTCGATCTTTTAACATTTCACCTATGCTCTGCTGACATTTTTACGTGAGTTCTGGAAATGTTTTGTATTCTCGATTGTTTTACTATCACTCTTTAACTATTAAACGAGAAACTTGATAGTTCTGGCTTCTGCAAAGACAACAACAATTTTTTTCACAATTTACGAAATTCCGATATATCATTTTTTCACCTATGCTCTGCTGACAATGAGCGTGAGTTCTGGGAATGTTTTGTATTCTCGATTGTTGTACTAACACTGTTGAACTAGAAACTTGATAGGTCTGGCTTCTAGAAAGACTACAACTATATTTTTTCACAGTTTACAAAATTTCGATATTTTAACTTTTCACCTATGCTCTGCTGATATTTTCACGTGAGTTCCGGAAAAGTTTTGTATTCCCGATTGTTGTACTAACACTCTTTAACTAGAAACTTGATAGTTCTGGCTTCTAGAAAGACAACAACAATTTTTTTTTTCACAGTTTACAAAATTTCAATCTTTTAACTATTCACCTATGCTCTGCTGACATTTTGACGTGAGTTGCGGGAAAGTTTTGTATTCTCAATTGTTGTACTAACTTTCTTTAACTAGAAACTTGATAGTTCTGGCTTCTAGAAAGACAACAACAATTTTTTTTTCACAGTTTACAAAATTTCGATATTTTAACTTTTCACCTATGCTCTGCTGATATTTTCACGTGAGTTCCGGAATTTTGTTGTATTTTTGATTGTTGCTCTAATACTGCTGAACGAGAAACTTGATAGTTCTGGCTTCTAGAAAGACTACAACTATTTTTTTTTTCACAACTCACGAAATTTCGATATTTTAACATTTCACCTTTGCTCTGCTGACATTTTTACGTGAGTTTTGGAAATGTTTTGTATTCCCGATTGTTGCACTAACACTCTTTAACTAGAAACTTGATAGTTCTGGCTTCTAGAAAGACAACAACAATTTTTTTTTCACAGTTTACAAAATTTCGATCTTTTAACATTTCACCTATGCTCTGCTGACATTTTTACGTGAGTTCTGGAAATGTTTTGTATTCTCGATTGTTTTACTATCACTCTTTAACTATTTAACGAGAAACTTGATAGTTCTGGCTTCTGCAAAGACTACAACAATTTTTTTCACAATTTACGAAATTCCGATATATCATTTTTTCACCTATGCTCTGCTGACAATGAGCGTGAGTTCTGGGAATGTTTTGTATTCTTGATTGTTGTACTAACACTGTTGAACTAGAAACTTGATAGGTCTGGCTTCTAGAAAGACTACAACTATTTTTTTTCACAGTTTACAAAATTTCGATATTTTAACTTTTCACCTATGCTCTGCTGATATTTTCACGTGAGTTCCGGGAAAGTTTTGTATTCTCGATTGTTGTACTTATACTGCTGAACGAGAAACTTGATAGTTCTGGCTTCTAGAAAGACTACAACTATTTTTTTCACAACTCACGAAATTTCGATATTATAACTTTTCACTTATGCTCTGCTGACATTTTGACGTGAGTTCCGGGAAAGTATTGTATTCTCCATTATCTCAATAATACTGTTGAACTAGAAACTTTATGGTTCTGGCTTCTAGAAAGACTACAACTATTTTTTTTACAGTTTACAAAATTTCGATATATCGACTTTTCACCTATGCTCTGCTGATATTTTTACGTGAGTACCGGAAAAGTTTTGTATTCCCGATTGTTGTACTAACACTCTTTAACTAGAAACTTGATAGTTCTGGCTTCTAGAAAGACAACAACAATTTTTTTTTTCACAGTTTACAAAATTTCAATCTTTTAACTATTCACCTATGCTCTGCTGACATTTTGACGTGAGTTGCGGGAAAGTTTTGTATTCTCAATTGTTGTACTAACTTTCTTTAACTAGAAACTTGATAGTTCTGGCTTCTAGAAAGACAACAACAATTTTTTTTTCACAGTTTACAAAATTTCGATATTTTAACTTTTCACCTATGCTCTGCTGATATTTTCACGTGAGTTCCGGAATTTTGTTGTATTTTTGATTGTTGCTCTAATACTGCTGAACGAGAAACTTGATAGTTCTGGCTTCTAGAAAGACTACAACTATTTTTTTTTCACAACTCACGAAATTTCGATATTTTAACATTTCACCTTTGCTCTGCTGACATTTTTACGTGAGTTTTGGAAATGTTTTGTATTCCCGATTGTTGCACTAACACTCTTTAACTAGAAACTTGATAGTTCTGGCTTCTAGAAAGACAACAACAATTTTTTTTTCACAGTTTACAAAATTTCGATATTTTAACTTTTCACCTATGCTCTGCTGATATTTTTACGTGAGTTCCGGAAATGTTTTGTATTCTCGATTATTGTACTTATACTGCTGAACGAGAAACTTGATAGTTCTGGCTTCTAGAAAGACAACAACTTTTTTTTTCACAGTTTACCAAATTTCGATCTTTTAACATTTCACCTATGCTCTGCTGACATTTTTACGTGAGTTCTGGAAATGTTTTGTATTCTCGATTGTTGTACTATCACTCTTTAACTAGAAACTTGATAGTTCTGGCTTCTAGAAAGACAACAACTTTTTTTTTCACAGTTTACCAAATTTCGATATTTTAACTTTTCACCTATGCTCTGCTGACATTTTGACGTGAGTTCCGGGAAAGTTTTGTATTCTCGATTGTTGTACTTATACTGTTGAACGAGAAACTTGATAGTTCTGGCTTGTAGAAAGACTACAACTATTTTTTTCACAACTCACGAAATTTCGATATTATAACTTTTCACTTATGCTCTGCTGACATTTTGACGTGAGTTCCGGGAAAGTTTTGTATTCTTCATTGTCTAACTAATACTGTTGAACTAGAAACTTTATACTTCTAGCTTCAAGAAAGACTACAACTATTTTTTTACAGTTTACAAAATTTCGATATATCGACTTTTCACCTATGCTCTGCTGATATTTTTACGTGAGTTCCGGAAATGTTTTGTATTCCCGATTGTTGTACTAACACTCTTTAACTAGAAACTTGATAGTTCTGGCTTCTAGAAAGACAACAACAATTTTTTTTTCACAGTTTACAAAATTTCAATCTTTTAACTATTCACCTATGCTCTGCTGACATTTTGACGTGAGTTGCGGGAAAGTTTTGTATTTTCAATTATTGTACTAACTTTTTTTAACTAGAAACTTGATAGTTCTGGCTTCTAGAAAGACAACAACAATTTTTTTTTCACAGTTTACAAAATTTCGATATTTTAACTTTTCACCTATGCTCTGCTGATATTTTTACTTGAGTTCCGGAAATGTTTTGTATTCTGGATTGTTGTACTTATACTGTTGAACGAGAAACTTGATAGTTCTGGCTTCTAGAAAGACTACAACTATTTTTTTCACAACTCACGAAATTTCGATATTATAACTTTTCACTTATGCTCTGCAGACATTTTGACGTGAGTTCCGGGAAAGCTTTGTATTCTCCATTATCTTAATAATACTGTTGAACTAGAAACTTTATGGTTCTGGCTTCGAGAAAGACTACAACTATTTTTTTTACAGTTTACAAAATTTCGATATATCGACTTTTCACCTATGCTCTGCTGACATTTTTACGTGAGTTCCGGAAATGTTTTTTATTCTTGATTGTTGTACTTATACTGTTAAACGAGAAACTTGATAGTTCTGGCTTCTGCAAAGACTACAACTATTTTTTTCACAATTTACGAAATTCCGATATATCAACTTTTCACCTATGCTCTGCTGACATTTAGACGTGAGTTCTGGGAATGTTTTGTATTCTCGATTGTTGTACTAGCACTGATGAACTAGAAACTTGATAGTTCTGGCTTCTAGAAAGACTACAACTATTTTTTTTCACAGTTTACAAAATTGAGATATTTTAACTTTTCACCTATGCTCTGCTGATATTTTTACGTGAGTTCTGGAAATATTTTGTATTCTCGATTGTTGTACTAACACTTTTGAACTAGAAACTTGATAGTTCTGGCTTCTAAAATGGCTACAACTATTTTTTTCACAACTCACGAAATTTCGATATTATAACTTTTCACTTATGCTCTGCTGACATTTTGACGTGAGTTCCGGGAAAGTTTTGTATTCTTCATTGTCTTACTAATACTGTTGAACTAGAAACTTTATACTTCTAGCTTCAAGAAAGACTACAACTATTTTTTTTACAGTTTACAAAATTTCGATATATCGACTTTTCACCTATGCTCTGCTGATATTTTTACGTGAGTTCCGGAAATGTTTTGTATTCCCGATTGTTGTACTAACACTCTTTAACTAGAAACTTGATAGTTCTGGCTTCTAGAAAGACAACAACAATTTTTTTTTCACAGTTTACAAAATTTCAATCTTTTAACTATTCACCTATGCTCTGCTGACATTTTGACGTGAGTTGCGGGAAAGTTTTGTATTTTCAATTATTGTACTAACTTTTTTTAACTAGAAACTTGATAGTTCTGGCTTCTAGAAAGACAACAACAATTTTTTTTTCACAGTTTACAAAATTTCGATATTTTAACTTTTCACCTATGCTCTGCTGATATTTTTACTTGAGTTCCGGAAATGTTTTGTATTCTGGATTGTTGTACTTATACTGCTGAACGAGAAACTTGATAGTTCTGGCTTCTAGAAAGACTACAACTATTTTTTTCACAACTCACGAAATTTCGATATTATAACTTTTCACTTATGCTCTGCAGACATTTTGACGTGAGTTCCGGGAAAGTTTTGTATTCTCCATTATCTTAATAATACTGTTGAACTAGAAACTTTATGGTTCTGGCTTCGAGAAAGACTACAACTATTTTTTTTACAGTTTACAAAATTTCGATATATCGACTTTTCACCTATGCTCTGCTGACATTTTTACGTGAGTTCCGGAAATGTTTTTTATTCTTGATTGTTGTACTTATACTGTTAAACGAGAAACTTGATAGTTCTGGCTTCTGCAAAGACTACAACTATTTTTTTCACAATTTACGAAATTCCGATATATCAACTTTTCACCTATGCTCTGCTGACATTTAGACGTGAGTTCTGGGAATGTTTTGTATTCTCGATTGTTGTACTAGCACTGATGAACTAGAAACTTGATAGTTCTGGCTTCTAGAAAGACTACAACTATTTTTTTTCACAGTTTACAAAATTGAGATATTTTAACTTTTCACCTATGCTCTGCTGATATTTTTACGTGAGTTCTGGAAATGTTTTGTATTCTCGATTGTTGTACTAACACTTTTGAACTAGAAACTTGATAGTTCTGGCTTCTAAAATGGCTACAACTATTTTTTTCGCAACTTACAAAATTTCGATATATCGACTTTTCATTTATGCTCTGCTGGCACTTTGGCGTGAGTTCTGGAAATGTTTTGTGTTTTTTATTATATTTCTTCTACAATTGAATGAGAATCTTGATAGTTCTAGCTTTTAGAAATAAAATAACAATTTTTGCATTTTTTTTGAAATTCAAAATTTTTATTTTTTTTACGTGTTTTGATTTTTTTTTATTTCATCGATAGAACTATAACCCAAAATTACTACAATTTTTAGAACTCACTGCATGTGACTAGAACTCTTTTTTAATTTTGATTTACTAAAAAATGATCTGCTACGTCAGGAAGTTAGCAGAGCATTTCATCGATTTATTTTTTTGGGTTAAATCGCCAGAACTATTCTCCAAAACCATTAGGAACTATAGAACTCTTGTGCATGCGAATAGAACTCACATTTTTTTTTGATCTGCTGGGAAATGATCTGCTAAGTTCACTACCATGAGTTGCTGGCCATGGAAGAAAAGATTAAACTGTACTTTAAATATATTTTAATGCAATTTTATCATCAGTTCAATATTTATGCCAAATAATTAGGGTTCCGTAGCCAAATGGCAAAAAACGGAACCCTTATAAATTCGTCATGTCTGTCTGTCTGTCTGTCTGTCTGTCTGTCTGTCTGTCTGTCTGTCTGTCTGTCCGTCCGTATGTCACAGCCACTTTTCTCCGAAACTATAAGAACTATACTGTTGAAACTTGGTCAGTAGATGTATACCGTAAACCGCGTTAAGATTTTTACACAAAAATTAAAAAAAAACAATAAATTTTGGGGGTTCCCCATACATAGAACTGAAACTCAAAAATGTTTTTTTCATCAAACCCATACGTGTGGGGTATCTATGGATAGGTCTTCAAAAATGATATTGAGGTTTCTAATATCATTTTTTTCTAAATTGAATAGTTTGCGCGAGAGACACTTCCAAAGTGGTAAAAAGTGTGTCCCCCCCCTGTAACTTCTAAAATAAGGGAATGATAAATCTAAAAAAAATATATGATGTACATTACCGTGCAAACTTCTAACGAAAATTGATTTGAACGAGATCTAGTAAGTAGTTTTTTTTTAATACAAGTACAAGAACTTTTATATTATGTTACTTGCTGCTACGGAACCCTTCATGGGCGAGTCCGACTCGCACTTGGCCGCTTTTTTATTTATAATTAACTAGCTGTCCATAGTCATTTAATAACGACAAAGAGTCTTAAGTAAGTTATTGGCGAAGCGGTTATTCAAAGAAACCTTTTACACACTACCTAGTACCTAAATATTTACTTAATGCAAAGTTTCATTTAAGCTTCGGAAGGCAAGCTTAACTTTGTTCCAAGAAGTATTTAAAGCTTTTATCAAAATGTATACCAAGTTGTGTTTGTGTTTCCCTGCAGCACGAGCTACCAGGGAACTATAAAATTATTGTAAGTTTATCTCTCGCGGATCTCTTTGAATAGTTGTTGACTGGTGAGAAATATCTGCACAAGTTTGTTATTCTTTTTGAAAAGCGCAACCCAGTTTCTTAGGAAGTATCTCGGTATGACGCGCCTGTTGAAGTTTAAATATCCGGAATGATAAGTTTGAATTTCCTTGAAATAAATTGGAATCGAATGAAAGAACGGTGATTTACGAGGTCTAATGGAAAGAACGTAACCTAACTGAACCTTTTAATAAATATGACACCAAAAAAAAAAAAGAATCATGCAAACAATATGCTATCCATGAGTGTTTCTTACTTGAGTTGTTTGAAGATTGTTTAGTATCACAAGCATTTACCATAGACTATCTTCTATCTATACTATAATAAAACTCAAGGGGCAAATTTTCTGTACGTTGAATATTTTTTTAAAATTTCGATTAGGGGGCACTTCAGTAACGTGTTAGAGCACAAAAATATTTTTTTAGAATTATTGTCTGTCTGTCTGACGTCTGTCTGATGTCATCACGACCCATGTGGCGCAATGGTTACCATGCCGGATCGCCGCACCAAGGGTCCTGGGTTCGATTCCCAGCGAGGCGAAAAATTTGAATGATGAGTTTGAATTTCTGTTCTCGGTCTGGGTGTGAATGTCCTTGTCTAGTGTGTTGTCCATGGCACCCACGACACAGGTTATCCTATTATGGGGCTATGAATGTGAAGCGTTATTTATTTATTTATTTATTTATTACTAGCTGTTGCCCGCAGCTTCGCATACGGAAATTATGATTTACCTTATTTGTAACTCTTGCAGAAGAAAATTTAGAAAACGGTGAATTTATATTGAAGTACTTATATTTAGTAATTTATATACTGAAATCCACGATAAAATCACAAAGGATTCCTCCAGGAGGGGGTTTTGAAAAAAAAGCAATATTCACATTAATTTGTATTTTTTTCCTTTTATTTGCAAAATTTTGAAAAACTGAAAAATAGATATACCATCAATTTAAGCAGGAAACATTTGTTGCAAATTTGAAGAAAATCGGTTGATGTTTTAAAAATATTCCATACAAATTTTCATCCCGTTTTTCGGGGAAACCTTTTAATTTCCCGGAATAAAAAGTATCCTAAAATATGATCCGAAGTATTAGTAACAACTTTACCAGTTTTCATCGAAATCCGTTCAGGGGTTTTCATTTGATGCCCGGACAGACAAACAGGCAGTACATATTTCTTTCATTTAATTTGCTCATTTAACTTACTAATTTGGTATTTTTAATTGTTAGAATATCCTAGAAAGGATATTATTTACCTATCCCGAATCCCTCCCCTTCTATCGATTGAAATTCAAACCATTGTATTATATCTATTCATCACGCACTGTTTCATAACACACGTATTGTTAAAACCAAACCGTCGGCTTTAGAGTTGTCATGTACAACATAAATGTAGGTATAGACTGTAAGTATTGAACAGATAAGTAACTGATATAACATTGACATGTTTCCCAGTAGGTACAATCGCTATCAACCGCTTTGTGCAAACTGCGGACACGTTTATCTGCCTGTCTGTACTTCCCATTGTAATACGGGCTTTCTAGAAATTGTTCTGTAACCAATTATAAGAGGAGGATAGTTAAAGCGATTTGGTTTTTATCAATCCATGAACAAAAACATGGAGAAAAAGCATCTCCTCGTTATGTTACTGGCCGAAAAACAACTAGACAAAATTTTCATGGTATGTGATCATCGTCGTTGTCATCAAGAAGAAAAAAATAATTAAGTTTAGGGCCGCTCGAAGGGATTCATAAAATTAAATAAATGCCATCAAAAACAAAACTTGCAAAAAAAACCAAGTCTCGCAACTCAGTTCTTCTACCGTAAAAAGTTGTGAGATCCATGTAATACCAAGTCGGTTAATTTATTCAGTTCCTACTTAAGGGTCCTTCTGTCTTAAGTTATTACGTAATTAGCTAACCTAACAAGTAAGAACATCTTATAGTGACCATATTATCAATATTAAAAATCTTTTATGTTTTAAATAAATAGATCGACTCGACCATCGCGTGAAAACACAATGTATCTCACAAGTAATACCTACATATTATATTAAATTTGATTGTTTAGTGCGCTAAACACTAATTGTATTCCAAATTTGAAGCTTCTATGTATGCTGGAAGTGCCTTAGAGTTTTGATGATCGGTCAGTCAGTGAGTGACGAAATTAAGAAACTTTGACTAGTTATAATTCTTAAACTACTGGTTCAAATTGAATGAAATTTGAAATATACCGTGTTTATACAATGCCTGCTTAGTTACTAAAAATTCAGGCTTCTAGCTTTATCCACAACGAAGTTATAGGAGGTCGAAAATGGCCTGAATTGCTTCAAGAAAAGAATGGTACGGCCGCTTTTTTGCTCGACTTGGCGGGGGCACTGCCGTGCTTCCAGATAAAAATAATTTATTTCGACCAACCTTGGATCATATTTTGTTAGTAATACAAATAAACAGACGTAATACAAATACAAATAAAGTACATATCCTAAAATCTGATGTTAGTACACTACAAGCTACATTAAAAAAAGCTATACTAACCTAACCCGGTGCCTCTCTGATAGGCTCGATTTGTCAGTACATTCACCATACGGCAATGGTTCATGTACTGACAGTCCAGCCTACCAGCAAACGCCCTCAGGATGCCATTGGAACTGGCCAGAATCCTGCGCACCAGGGATGTGCACCGTTTGCGCATGGTTGTGATGAAACAGTCTACATGCGCATCGGCGAACATACCCAAAGCGCTACAGAAACGAGGCAGTCCCAAACGAGATGTCGTGTTCCGGCTTGGGGGGCGGCGGCTGGAGAGCCAGTTACTTCTTTCTTTTTCTTCTCACTTTCTTGGCCGGCGACGCATCAGTGATGCCTTTAGTGTCGCTGATGTCCATGGGCGACGACAGCCACTTACTATCAGGTGGAGAGTCAACTCGTTTGTTGATTACTTAAAGATAAAAAATATACTTTTATTTAATGAGGTCCATGTTTCCTTTCTGAAAGACAATGTCATTCATACATTGAGCTCGCAGATCAACGCAAAGTAGACAACTACAAAGTTAATATGACGTTTTTGTGTAAATTCTACAGCGTAAGATAGACATTACTTTGGCACTAATCCAAGTTCCCGCCCTCTAAAGCACTTAGCGGCAGATAATAAAGTTCCATCACTTGCGGACGGCGCGAGATGACATCGAAACTCGCGCCCGAGGGACTCACGCGTTCCGGCTCAGCGGCGGCGGAACTACGGGAATTAGGTTTGTAGGTTGAATGGCTCGATGGCGTCTTCAAACCTTATTAAAGAAACGAGAGAAGAACAAAGGTCGGATCACTTTACTTTTTGGAAAAAATAAGGACACACTAAAGAGCTTTTAACTTTGAAGTTGACTGATTCTGTCTTGTGTGTTAGGCATTAAAAACGCAAATAAAAAAATGGCGCCCTTAATTAAGTTAACTCTGTGATTGCTTTGCTATAAGTCACTGCAGAAGCCGCATCTTAGGAGGCTACCTAATCTCACACAGCCAAGTAAGAGAACTGGAGCCTAGGAATATCCTACTGTTCATCAGGGCTGTAGGACTTGGAGACCAGATGAAACTCAGAATCGGGTACGGCTACAATAGATCAAATCTGAAAAATCAAATAATAATAGTTAAGGACCCTTGCCGAGTAGTTTACTGAGTTGAAACTAAGTCAAACCAAAGACTTTAATCCAATTGTCGAAAAATCTAACCTTGTATTAATTTCGTAATTTTGTATTAAATATTAATTTTTGCCGTATTGTGTGAACAATAGAAGGATTAATTTAGATTCATTTACACCCCAACTCAGAGTCACTAACGGTTACTTAAATCTCTTCTTAGTACAGAATTTGTATGGTGATTCTTTACTAAGGAGCGATTTAAGAAACCGTTAATGACTCTGAGTTGGGGCGTTAGAGAATTAGTAGTTTACGAGTATGTTTTGTTAGGACGTTTTGCACGGCCCATTAGCAAATAGTCTAGCTGTAGTAAAACTCATGAACGCGTGCAATTTATCGAAGTCTTCATGTTATTATTTTTTCATTACTCTTGTTGTTGACATACTGACATTTTCCATTTGTTTGTTCCAAAAACAATCCACTGAAATATTCCATGTAATTGCTTTTAAAAGCACTAAAGAGATTCGTTCGAATTGGCAGTTCAATCAGGTTTATTGCTATAAAAACGGTATCAAACGCTACATTAAAATCGATTAACTTATAAAGATGATCGTAAATAAGGGTTACAACTTAGAATTATGTTTATCGATTTCCTTGTTCTATTTGGCTAGCTTGCTATAAACAACAGACAAAAACTCGGCATTGTAACTAAATAACTAACTAAAAATATAAACAAAGGAAGTTAGTACAAACCTACTTTTAATTGTCGTATTTAAATGAAATTTTGTATGTGTGTATGTGTAATTTTAATTAAAATACAATAATCTGCTGCTGCTGATCTGATGATGGAAACAGAAACTAAATTGTGGAAATCCTTAACAAAAGCGTTTTTTTCGGTTTAGACTACTAAAGACTTGTACTCTAAACTTTATGTTACACTTTAGGCCTACTAGTTATTAAATTAGTTAATAGTTTCAAATGATCAATAACAAAGTCTTCCTTTGATAACATTGGTTACCACAAAATTCAAGCAAGTTATGAATAACTATGAAATTTCCAAATTCAGAGAAATATTTTAATATCCTTAAATAACTTCCGAAGTGGATTCTCAGATATTGCTTCGATAATTTCGCAGACATTCTGAAAATTTCGTTGCACACATTGTACGTAAATAATAGTTCCGAGCTCAAAGGACTTGGACTTTGGAGACTTGCGATAAAATTTTATTTGTGCATCAAACTAAAATAGTGTCGTAAAAATTTTATGAATATTGCAAACGGAACTTTAGTGTACTTTGTTTCTGTACATATTAGGCATGATGACAGATTTTGAAATACTGTTCTATATTGTTGGGAAATATATTATAATTACAACGTATATCATAATTTCCGCAAAAAAAATAAGGTTTAGTATAAAATAAATACATTTCTAATTATAAGTTTAAAATTCGCACCAAAACGCTTCAAAGTGTCAGGGCGTGGTTGTGACGTCAGTCCTCAGGAAAACAAAAGACAATACATCATTATTAGTATGGTGATATTAATTTGTTTTAAGAAGTGTGACGTAATTTGCGCTAATTGAGACTGACTGGCGTTTTAGCTAAGATGGCGGCTTGCCGTATTTTGCAGTTTTATTTTATCAAAAATATTGGTTATCTCCCTAATAATAATACTATAAATGCGTGTTTTGTAATCCATTGATAGGGTTTCATTAAATAAATACATAATTTTAGTGATTTTTACTTACTGTCATCATGCCTATTGTAATATTGATTTGTAAAGCTATAGGTTAATCAAAGAAAATTTTTGGATAAGAGTCTTCGTCTACTAGAGATGAGAGATTTGCGCTCTTTGTTATTGGTCTACAAATTAATGTCTGACATTCCATTCAATTCCGAAGGCTTAATACGGAATATCTTCCGACTTAATTCTACAATCAACTAAGAATATTTTAAGCTGTTTGAATTGTAGTTTGCTTGTTAATTATCCGATATTTACGTAAGTTTTGTGATTGTTATTTAAATAAATCAAATGCCATCAAAAACAAAACTTGTAAAAAAAACCAAGTCTCGCAACTCAGTTCTTCTACCGTAAAAAGTTGTGAGATCCATGTAATACCAAGTCGGTTAATTTATTCAGTTCCTACTTAAGGGTCCTTCTGTCTTAAGTTATTACGTAATTAGCTAACCTAACAAGTAACAACATCTTATAGTGACCATATTATCAATATTAAAAATCTTTTATGTTTTAAATAAATAGATTGACTTGACCATCGCATGAAAACACAATGTACCTCACAAGTAATACCTACATATTATATTAAATTTGATTGTGTAGTGCGATTGCCAAGTCAATCTATTTATTTAAAACAAAAAACATTTTTAATATTGATAATATGGTCACTATAAGATGTTGTTACTTGTTAGGTTAGCTAATTACGTAATAACTTAAGACAGAAGGACCCTTAAGTAGGAACTGAATAAATTAACCGACTTGGTATTACATGGATCTCACAACTTTTTACGGTAGAAGAACTGAGTTGCGAGACTTGGTTTTTTTTACAAGTTTTGTTTTTGATGGCATCTCATTTCTTTTTATAGATAGTTCTACTTTTTTCCTTTTACAAGTTACCTTTGAACATAATTATGTCTAGGTACCTATCTACACCTATTATTCCATTATATTATATACAGGTACACAGATTCATTCACTGCAAATGTTACTTTGTTATACAGGTACAGTAATTCATTAACTGCAAATTTAACTTTGTAATCCCATATATTTATATGCGATTACAAAGTTATTTATGCAGTTGATGTATCTAGAAAACTGGACCGAAATCGCAAAATATTTTAGTTTTTCCTTGATCTATACACTAAATACTATTTGTGTTCCAAATTTGAAGCTTCTATGTCTGCTAGAAGTGCCTTAGAGTTTTGATGATCGGTCAGTCAGTCAGTGAGTGACGAAATTAAGAAACTTTGACTAGTTATAATTCTTAAACTACTGGTTCAAATTGAATGAAATTTGAAATATACCGTGTTTATATAATGCCTGCTTGATTACGAAAAATTCAGGCTTCTAGCTTTATCCACAACGAAGTTATAGGGGGTCGAAAATGGCCTGAATTGCTTCGAGAAAAGGATGGTACGGCCGTGCCGCTTTTTTGCTCGACTTGGCGGGGGCACTGCCGTGCCCCCAGATTAATATTTAAATTATTCATGTGGTAGCACTTAGTTATTTTATTGCGTAGGTACCTACCGTCACTTTCCTCTATCACCCTTTTTGCGTAGAATAGTATGCTTTAGGCCTGATCGAGAAGATAAACCCATTTTCAGAAGTCGGCCATTAAAGGGGTTGAAGCAAATGTTACTAATAACCAAAGTCGTAAGCTATTAGTAACGTCATGTTCGTAAAGTCTCTTTCGTTGATATCATCTCGTCACATATACACTCGTAATTACATTTATAATATTCTGGCGTTCTCTGCGAGCGACATAAATACGTAAATTGTAGCGCGACCGCTACACACAGTTCTGTTTCTGAATTTACTGTACCAAAAATAGATTCTCACACAACTTCGGCTTAAATTGTAGCGTAAAAAATATTTTAGATGTCTTTGTGGTCGTATGCATGCAATTTAAAGTAGCGTAAGGATTTATAATATTAAAATGTAGGTTTTTAGTTTATTCGTGACTATGATCCATGTAGTTGGCTCAAAGAAGTGCAACTTCGTTAATTTTAGTAAACTCTATGTCGTAGTGGAAATGTGTACAGTCTAATGAAATATACCTTGTTTTTATAATAAAATCCAAATCCAAATAGTTTATTCATACCAGCAACTGATACATCACAAACATCCACGGCCAAAGAACCATGAATATTCTATCATACAATAATAATCTATCACATAATAATATCTCTATTATGTGCGGAAATTGAACCTACCGGAAGTACGTACGACTACGTAATTTCTCCATAATTTATTTCAATAAGTCATTCAAACTCATTCAGTTTCAATTAAAGTTTGTTTAGCATTTATTAAAATATATAAAATAAAGTGCCCGGTTCCCAGGAATTCAGTTAGTCGCCCATCATTTGATAAAGTAAGCCGACGTCTTAAAATACCAATTCAAAGGCATTGAAATAAATACGTGGAATGTACACCATTAAGCCTCTAATGGTCTATTTATTCGAATGGTTGTTCAAATATTATTTATAAGGGACGCCCTCTGTATTAAAGAGTGGAATCGGCTTCCACTTATTGTCGCGTTGGAAATGAATACTGACGCAAGCTAGCTATAAAATTCTGTTTTAATTAGCTGGATATTGAATCTAAAACTTGGGTTTTTAGATCTCTAGAGTTTCAGCGTCATAATTTGCAGCACTACTGGGTACTAACTGGTTTCTATAAGGTGCTATTTATTAGATTTATTTGAACAGACTGATTGGCATTTTCTTAAATAAGGGTAAAAATCAAAAATTAAATAAAGTGCAAATTAAGACAAGTTTGGACATTGTCTGTTTGGCCAACACAGTGGCCAACACAGGCCAACGCTCAGCATCGGGCTGATCCGATGCGACACTGATAAATGAGGGGAAGCTCTTACCGTTTAATGGTTTATTTATTCAATTGTTTACTCAAATATTCCGGCTGTAAGGAGGCTGGTTCTCAGTATGCTCATTTCGTGAAATCCGAGTCAATAAAATAAAAAGGTTTCGGCTGGATATTTCCTCAGTTCACAAGATTTAGCCCAAAAACAAAGAAACAGTAAATCACTCAGGGTTCTGCTGGTGAATTATTTTGCGGTTTCTCCTTGCTTTTTGTGCGCTGACACAGTTGCAAGAGAGGAAATGTAACGAGACACAAATTACTGATTGTCCCCCGGAGCTTTTGTTTTTATTACACAGTCAGAATATTTGTCGTATTCAAGGCTCCAGTCTCGTCCAAACTTCCTTGCTTGTCGTGCACTCTATTGAATGAAGGTCAATGGGCTAAACTCCTTTCAAAATCGAACATGAAATATTTATTTAACGTGTATCTGACGTAGCGTCGGACACCAATAACGTGGGTCCCCCGCTTCTGTTCTATGTTTATTCTAGTTAAGGTCTTTTGGATTTCTTTGGTGAAAATTTAAATAAATGACTGTGGTAGACTGTAGTCGATTTAAGATTTTCTCTGAAATTCGTTTTTGGCGCCCAACGAGGGACCTCATAGACTCAGTATTAAGCTTGTTTAGTTCTACCACAGAAGACATAATAGAATATTAGAAGAATAGACATTATAGAATACCATAATTGGTTCTACTCAAACTCAAGGCAAAATTACAAATTAATAAAGAAAATCACTACTAAAAATTCATGTATTTCTAATATTTACTAATGCGAGTGGAGTTATTTAATTGTGGACTGTAATATACGTATGTAAATAAGTTTAATGAAAGGTTTAAAATCCGATTGGCAGAAGTTTTTCCATTTGCAAGTTTCGATAAAATACAGTCCAGCACAGTATTATATGTATAATAGTGCACCGTTGCTTTTAGTGGCCGGAAACATTATTTTTTATTTACTAAAATTTAAAGAAGAAATGCCCTTAATGTTAATTTAAAGTTTATTTGATTTTATAACAAATGTATTATCTACATAATGTCTTTTTAACAGTAATTTTAAGTCATATTTTCACGTGCAGTTAATCTTACAAGCAGTAAGTGATAAATTCAATAATTGATAAGAATAAGTAATTTATACCAAATTCAGCTCGTCTATTTTAGTATTAATGGTAATCATAGGCTTATCTTAATAGATATCCGTATTCGTCCTTAATTAGATCTTTATTACGGCAGGTTACAAAGCTTCTAAGTGGTTACGTTACTTATAATTTATTCACAAAAAATAACCAAGGATGTAAAGATAATATTAATATCTAGTACACATATACGATAATGATGCCTACTTCAGATTACTTAATCAGATTATCAAAATTTGTGGCATCATTACAATGATGGCGGCGTTACGACTTTCTAATAATATGCATTTATAAAGTAACATGTTACTTGATAAATTATTTCACTAATAAATTTTGGAGGTGAAATAAGAAGGAGAAAGTAAGAAAATATCTAATATTGTATAATACAAACACACTGCTACGCTAGACGATATACGAGTGAGACTCGTGACAGGAACTTCAAAATGAATTTTGTTTCTTACACCGACGCAATCTATTCTTATTTCTTGCACACATGGGCCCCTGTACATTTTGTTCGTCACGCGATCGCTCGGAATGTTGTTTCAAGAAAAACCTGCTCTTATTATATCCAGAACAACGTCTAGTTTACTATAAACTTCTTTGGGAAGCCAATAAGAAACTTTATTACGCAGCATTACTACGGAAATACGGGTGATTAACGTACATTGCGTGATTGTGATACAAGCGCGCTCTGAACTGGGAAGTTGACACGATATGTACTGCAAATGTCGCGTAGTTTTATGTGAATTGAATTTTCGTGTTAGATGACGTATCTGCGTTATGGAAAATGTATTTAGCAAACGTGAAAATTAAGTATAGTAGAAAACCGTGTAATTTTAAAATCTATTCTCTATTTTTGATGAATGTGTATCTGTAGATTTATTTCTTTTGTTGTTATACAGTGCAATAACAACTAAGTACAATTTATTGCAAAACGTACGTTTGATAGCTTGACGTAAGTCCTTCCTCACAATAATTTGACTTTGTATTTTAATACATGACACCAGTTTTTATCTTAAGTCAGGGTAAACGTTATTTATTAACTTACTAGCTTCTACCCGCGACTTCGTCTGCGTGGACTTCAGAATTGGGTCCTTAGAGGAAGTGTGATTAATAAAAAAAATGTTACAAAAATTCTCTGCTAGCTAGACCTGTAAACAAAATTTCCATAATTATTATTTAATGTAGCACCCTATCCTATTATTGCGGGATATTAAATATATGTGAGCCAAATTTTGACTGAATCCGTTTAGCAGTTAAGAAACATCAAGTTAATATCATTTTAAAAATGGTTTAAAAAACGACAACAAATATCTTTGAAATCAATTCCGTTATTTCCGTTCGTTCAGGAGTTACACAATTATTTGGTCTTCAAGATACACCATCGGGCCTGATAATTTTGGTCAATAGCATGTTAGTTTTGCAATGTCAAGTACCACCAACTAATATTATGTATTTTAAAAAAGTGTTATTGCCACCCGATCAGGAGTAACAACACATATTTTTTTGCCTCCAAGTTCACTATCAGGCGCTAATTTGGTCAATAGTGTACTGGTTTTCTAATGTGAATGTTACCAACAACAACAAACATCCATTCAGCAGTTATTACGGAGCGTATATTGAGCACGCGCCTCGTGGTATACCTAGAATACAATGATGTCCTTAGCGACCGATAGTACCTACGGGTCCCGCCGAAACCGGTCGACGGGAGATCTTCTAGCGTATGCCAGTCATATCTGGAGCGAGGCCCTCGAGAAAAAAATTTGGTCTGGCTGCCAACCTTGTGAGATTCAACGTTACAAAAACTCAAGCGTGTCAATTCACCGGCAAAAGAAGCCCTTTCATCTTGGCTCCTATTTTTCAGAATGTATACTTGGAATACACTGACCACCTACAGTTATTAGGAATTGAAATATTCTCAAACATTAACATTGGGACTGGAAGGTTCATTGAATCCAAAGCTTTGGCTGCTGCTAGGAAGTTAGGCGTCTTAGCAAAGGTAAAGCGGTACTTCATACCAACAGCTCTTAATTTGTTCAACTGCTGTCACTTTTGAGCAAGTGCAGTTAAATGTAATGTATCATCATTGAATTCAATGAAGAGGTGTACTAAGGTTAACTGCTTACTGGTGAACCTAAGCTGATTGAGATTATCTCCAAGGCTTCGAGCATAGACGCAGCCTCTTGTTAGTATTTCTTCCTTTCGTCTTCAACATCCAATCGGTACGGACGACGCATCAGGTAGCTTTTTAGCCAAGCATTAGCTTATTTCGCATTAAAGTTACATATTTTGTGTGTGCAAGATATTCCATCCATCAGGTCCTAAGTTGCTCAATGATGTATACTGGTTTTGAAATGTCAACGTTACGAACAAAAACATTTTTTAATCCTGTTCAGTTATTCCCATCCGTTCAGTATTTACATATTTTGCCTATAAGGTACACCATCAGGCCTTAAGTTGGTCATTTTGACATTAAGACTGGTTTTGCAATGTCAACGTAACTAAAAACAAATATTTTTTATTCCTGTTCAGTAATTCACACCCGTTGAGGAGTTACCTATTTGTTCTCCGAGACACGCCATGAGACCCCTAGTTGGTTAATGAAGAGCTGGTTTTACAATGTCAACGACAACAAAAACAAACTATCTTTAAACTCGGTTCCATTTTTAAGTACCATTGAGAAGTTCCACTCTTCATCTCCGGAACCCATCATCAGATCCTCACTGAATTGAAATAGGATATACTTGACAAAATACCCAATATTATACAAAAAAATAATAATCAAAATCGCTTCATATACAACTAATCTATTAATTAAAATCAATGATACTGTGTAACTAACGATCTTATTCAAAAAAGTTGTAGGTTTGTAGTGTTCGGCCAAAAACATTGGCATATACAGCTACAGAGAAATAAATTTTGACATTTGACATGATAAAGCACTTTTGACATTAGGCCAACACCGCACTAGGATTTTAAAGACGTACGCGTTCATCCGACATTTCAATAATGACTTGCTCAACCGGTTAAGGAAAGTTAATATTTTTTACTATAAAGAAAATATAAAAAATAGAAAGATATTTAAGAATGTTAATAACAAAATTTGATGATCTTTTGCAATCAATTAAACCTGACAAGAGGTCTTATAATAATACTTATATAGTACCTTTTGAGAGGTAGAAAACAACTTGATAAGCTATATTGAAGTATTACTTGACGCGATGTTCGGCCCAGTGAATTGCAATTGCAATTTGCTGCAATGGGCTTCAATTTTTAATGGATTTGTTTGGTTTTGAAAGGAGAACCGGGGATCTATTGTGAAAATATTGTTTGCGATGTCTGTTCTGATACTTTAGTACATTATACTTCAATGATAAGCTAAGAGTAATTTTCTTCAACGTAAACACGGACCTGAAAAGAAGACGGACGTAACCTCGTCTAATCGAGAGTGAAGCATAGCAATGGCCACCCGCTTACCATGTGTGCGTAATTTTTGATTCGCGATTGAAGCAGTGAAGTGTCAATGTGTGGCTGTGTGTACTTGTACGAATAGAGAGTTGGTATTACTTTGGGTGCTTCACTGAATTTGTTCTTGGGTTTACGTCCGTCATTTTTTAGGTCCGTGAACGTAATATGATTATTTTTTGTAGCTCACTGATTGCTCATTGGGTGCGAGGAGCGCTTTACAAACGCTAGTATGTAAACAACCTTAGTTTTCCGCAAAAATTGCTTTGTTGTTATATTTCATTATAAACAAGATCGATGGCTACTAAACCTGGCATTGTGTGATAAAAATTATCACAATGTGCATCACCGCAAAATATGGTATATGTTAGTTATTAAAAACAATTAACCATAATAATATTATTACAACTTAATCACTCAATCAGCTGTTTGAAGTTCGGCCATGTTTCATTTCGGACATCTGTAATGTCACTGGGACGAAAAACGTCAAACTGTTTTCCGATGACTATATTGTACCTCTTATCCCTCAGGAACAGGTATATTTCCCGGGATAAAAAGTAGCCTATCTGGTAAGTTAGGTTGAAAGCTATCCGTGTGCCAAATTTTATTCATATCCGTTCAGCCGTTTTTGCGTGATTGAGTCACAAACATCCAAACATCCAAACATCCAAACATCCAAACATCCAAACTTTCACATTTATAATATTAGTAGGATTACATAAGCTGAGTATCCTTATTTACTTAAATAACTCTGTAATTATAACATCGCAGATCTTGAAGACTGGAGACTAATTATCATTAGTGAAATCCATAAGGTTAAGATGAAATTATGTACCGTACATTTAATTATAGATGAAAAAAAATTTAAACGAAATTATTGGAAAAAGATTAAGTAATTCTACGCCAAATGACTTCCTTCTGATTGTATTATCGGATTTGGGATTACTGAAGCCTTAACGAAAATATATTATGATCTTAAGGCTTCCTACATTACAAAGAAGCTAAGGCCAACAAAATTTTGTCTTAAACAGAAAATGTTATGACGTATTTCACCGAGGAACAAAGTGAAATTTTCTGTATTAAATTGTTTTTATTGAACTTATAAACTGAAGTGAAATGTGACCTTCAAAAATATGTTTTGTTATGTTTTTAACCCCTGACGAAACAATAGGAGTGTTATAAGTTTGACATGTCTGTGTATCTGTGTGTTTGTGTATCTGTGGATATGTATGTGTGTCTGTGGCATCGTAGCTCCAAAACGAAAGAACTGATTTTGATCTAGTTTTCTTTGTTTAAAAGGTGACTTAATCTAGAGGGTTTTTAGCTATGTTGAGTGTTAATAAAAGCGTCGGGGATTTTTAAATTTTAATTTAAGATTATGCTTCTTTCAACAGATATTCGTGACATATAAGTAAATTTCATAATGATTTTTGGCAAAGGGAGATC
The DNA here is from genome assembly GCA_951805285.1 of Thymelicus acteon. NCBI lineage: Eukaryota > Metazoa > Arthropoda > Insecta > Lepidoptera > Hesperiidae > Thymelicus > Thymelicus acteon. Next base: position 347,185 of record OX638235.1, read on the forward strand.
TCCCGCCTGGCGAGGTGTGTTGCCTGGGAGGCGGCCGGGCCCCGACTGATCTTGTCGGAGCATTTGTATATATACTAGCGATTGTAGAAAACAGCGATAGCGTGATTCAGGGCGGCGTGACGTCACCGTGTGACGTGTGCGCGTCGTCGCCACAGATTTGTTGTCTGAAAAATCATATCTCAAGATTATTAAAAGTGATTGTCAATAAGATCAAAGTTTTATAAATTTGAACCCCTCTGAAGCTAATTTCTGGCAAGCTTGAAAATTTGTTCATCAGTATTCGCATTGCCATCAGATTGTCAGTTTCTATAAACTTGAGGAAGAAATCTTATGCAAGGACTTCCTCAAGTTTATAGAATTTAAAATTTGAAGACATATAATCAAGAATAAAATAATTTAGATACTAAATTAGATGTGTTTTACATAATTTATTGTTGTTGCTTTAGTTAAATGAAACTCTTGATGTTTAAAGGCTTCGATTGTACATGGATTGAACCACGGACATAAAAAAAGAACAGACGTAACCTTGTCTAATCAAGAGTGAAGCTGACAGCTGACAGCTCGCTTACCATGTGTGCGTAATTTTGTAATTTTTGATTGGCGATGGTGTCAATGTCGTAGCCGTATGGTGTCAATGTGTGGGTGTGTGTACTTGTACAAATACAGAGTTGGTATTCCTATGGGTGCTTCACTGAATTTGTTCTTGGGATTATGTCCGTCTTTTTTTTAGGTCCGTGGGATTGAACATAATAATTATAACTTATTCTAAACAAGGCTACATTTTTATTCAAGTACTCTGAAGAAAAAGAGCACATGTTTACACATTTCTTAGGCTATACCTGAATCTGAAATTTATCTATATACATAAAACACAAAAAAACTTTGTACGAATGTCGTTTAAAGACTGTGAAACCATCCAACCCATATTGTCTCAAATTGGTTTCATTTGAAAGGCAATAATCCGAAGGTAGTTTGAGACCACTAAAACAATGCATTAGGCACATTCAGTCCATTGAAAAAGTCGATTTTTCACTTTTCCCATATAAAAATTTGAAGATAAATGTAAAGATGGCGGCGTATAAATAGACTTTCAACACAAATTCACAGATCTGTTATAGTCATCAGATTTTTTAGCGTAGTGGAAAACTTCGGGTACTAGTAAAGAATAATTATATAACGGTAAAATTTTATCGACAACGAAAGTTTAATTTGTGATGAATAATCAAATTTTACCTTCATTTTATGTCCTAATAAAATTATGCATTAAAATGTTGCCTAAAATTTTTATCCAATTTCCATTACGTTTTAATTTTCTGCTTCGTTTACACTTGAAAGATGACGAAAAACGTTATAGTGGTGTCACCTTGTCTCGTGACTTCAAATTATATTAAAAATTTTTAGAAGAAAGACTATGACTTTGTGTGAAATGAGATAATGATCCATTCGCACCGCCCTTTTAAGTAAAATTATTTTTAAATTCATTCTTCTTTCACTGTCGAACAAATGAAAAAAAATCTCGCTAGTTCGACGGTCGACCTCGTGAAAACAAAGCATTTTTCACACTCTTATCTTAATTGTCACTAACGCTCCAAGTCAGAGTCATTAACGGTTATTTTATTCGCTCCTTAGTAACAAATCACTATACTAATTCTGTACTGAGGAGCGATTTAAGTATCCGTTAGTGATTGTGTCTGAGTTAGGGCAGTTAACTCTCTTCGTAAGACTAGACATCCTATTCTATTACAACTTATAGCTTAACAAACTTTTAGGCTTATTTGAAGTAATGAAACAGGCACTTTGGTACCGAAATTCATAGTGAAGAAATTTTCATACCTTTAACACTTCCATGAAGCTTTCATTCTTATTGCTGGTTATTATTATGTTATTAGCTTTACTCCTCTAATTAGGACTCCTAAATCCTAATAGATAGTAATTATGAAAATAATATTCCATCTCGTACGCTCGAAGAATCTCTATCATCAGAACAATTCAAAAATAGTCGTGCTCCGGATAAGCAAGTGATAATTAAAATGCGCCCTGCGGCGTGCCGAATACGACTGATTGTTGAAAGACTTTAAAAAAGGGGAAGAGTCATTGTTATCCGAAAGGGTGCGATGCAGCCGGCGACAGCTAATCAGCAGTTGTTGGGGCCAGCCGTGAAAGACCCTCATTATATTTCTGCATTCATTTAACAATCCCTTTAATCCCTTATCACACAAGCCACAAGGCTGTCGTCTGTGTACCCTTGTGAGAGTGTAAGCCTTCAGCATTGCAGATACTCTTAGGGTAAGGTAAGTTCTTCCTGTAGGTCAAGGTAAATAATACGGTACAGCTGTCCGCTTCCATAAATTTTATATTTGGGAGATTAATTTATAACATTGAAATCACAGTAACAGTAGCAATAAATTATGAGCAAACGTTTTAGTGCCAGCCAAGAAATATCGAACGAGGTAAAACACTTCGTTACACTCTATATGTTTAAAGCTAAGCTAGCTAGCTTTTAGCTTATCTAAGGCAAAATGTGTTTGTTTGATTAAGTGACGTCAGTTTACCAGTGTTAAAGCAAGACTGCCTGTGGACATGTGTAAACAATAATATAACCAACTTATCTATACTACTTTTAAAGTAAGGAGAGGTCCAATTGTAAGCGGTTTCCATTGCCATCATCTGTCACACCAATTTTCTATTTTAATAGTGAATGGCAATAAGATTAAACCATTTGTCTTAAAACACACAAAACTGCGAAGAAGTCATGGGAATATCGAAGTAATAATCTTCAGCAGAAGTTTTTTTAGCTTCGTATTAGCCTGCACCTTTACATACACTCGTACCTTATTTAGATACGTTATAAAAACAATACTAGATGAAACACAATAAACAGTAAAAAATATAAAAGCTGGCAGGCAAAGGGCACAATAGGCTGGCGAAGCAACGCCGGGATTACTGGGGCCAAATAAATGACTATTTGCATACATATGAAGTCAGTTTTTGTTCTGCGAAGCGTAGGCCGCGTGGAGAATGACGTCACTTAGGGCTTAGGCTTTGGATAGAGAAGCTTATTTTCTTACAAGGCGATGTATTTATTTGTGATCAACTTAGTTAAGTGTTGTGCGAAGGTCGAAGTAGAATAGAGAGATAAATAATCTAAACTTTACTAACAAAAAATAACCGACTTCAAAATTACTCAAAAACTACTTGTCAGAAGCACCTGCTTTCGACTAACAAAAGAATCATCAAAATCGGTTCACGCAGTCGAAAGTTCTGAGGTGACAAACATAAAAAAATACAGTCGAATTGAGAACCTGCTCCTTTTTTTGAAGTCGGTTAAAAATTCCATAGTATTAATTTGAGCACAATGTTAATTTACAAGTTAACTGATTCAAGAGTATTGCACGATTAGTTCGAAATATCTTTAAAGGCGGAATTAAGAGGGGTATTAATTAATTCCACGTCAGCTACAATTTCCATATTTCAAACGCATCGTAGAAATGAAACTGAAAAGAAACTCTCAAAGAGGTAACATTATATCTTTGGCTGGTTCGTTATTCAATGTCAGGTACATGAATATTCGGGAACAACTTGGGCACGAAGAAGAATAGCACGTATTAGGGTCAACGCACATTTATTCGGCGCCATTCGCTTTTCGCCGAATGATTTTGGTTACACTTATTCGGCTCGGCGAATGCGAACGGCTGCGTACGGCGCTGAATACGCTACCGTAGAGAGTATATGTTCCTTGGTAAGACGTCGTACGCGGCCGAACGATAAAACACATTTGTCGTCGTTTTCTACTTGTTTACCGCGAAAGCGGAATCGACGCCGAAAGCCGAAAGGATGCGTACGCATCTCCATACAAAATCGTTGTTTACTATGGACAAAAGCCGAATGGAGCTGAATAAATGTGTTTTGACCCTTAGTAGCCAGCGAATTAGTAAACTGCATACCGATTGCAATCTTTTAAATAGAACGATTGTGTGACCCCTCATTGGTTAAACGGGTCAACGACCTGCCAGGGGCGTGAGGGTGATGTAAATATTTACTCGTCGTCTGGTCGGGAGGGGGGGGGGGGGGGGGGCGTATGTTGGTTTGTGGGTAAACTGAGATAACGATCACACTGTTCACAGGATACTGTTTTAGGCTACAGTTATTATGAGACCTGTATAAGTTGCTAGTCGTTATTGCTTTTGTAAAGCTAGATATCGTCGTTGCGACTTCAAAACCTCTTATGTGTTATGTGCCACTTTTGGCAAAATCACTATTTTACGTCAAATTATTCTACATTTTGAAGCACTATCGAATTCAAAAACTCTCATTTGTTTACTACGTGTCCATCGTAATTTATTCACCAAATTCAAAATCACCAATGTGCTTGCTAAACAAAATTTTATCGATTTTGATCAATTCCCTCAAAAAGTAGATTTTTTACACATAAGAGGTTTTGAAGTCGCAACGACAATATATAGCATGGACAGTATACTGAGAAAATGGGGACTGATAAAAGCTAAAGCGACGTTTATAAAAGGAAAAAAAATAACATAATAAAAAATTCAACCATTTCATTTGAATGGTTGAAATCCCGTGATACTAGTAGTTAGAACTTCAAAGAAAAAACCTCTTTATATGTATTTTACCGGCCAAACCGATTTCAGGACGACGATACAATTAGACGGTAGACGATCTTAACTATCAGATGTAAGGTCCGCTCATTTGTCGACCAAAAACATATCGACGCTTGAAAGGCAAAAATTACCAAGCGACATGTTGACAACTTTACACAAGGAGCATTTCAGTTTTTATTTTAGAAAAAAAATCGTAAAAATCGCTTTATTAAGCATTTAAACTGCATGTAAAATTCATTGGAATTAAGTAGTTATGACTAATAGGCGACTTTTTAAGATTTATTTTTTAAAATTTTAACTTTAAAATGCTCTAGTGTAAAGTTGTCAACATGTCGCTTGGTAATTTTTGCCTTTCAAGCGTCGATATAAAAAACTAGCATTATCCCCCGGTTTTGCCTACGTGTTCCGGGATAGCAAGTACCTTATATCTATTCCACATCATGGTCTACCTGTGTAACAATTTTCATGAAAATCCGTTCAGTAGTTTTCTTGTGAAAGAGCAAAAATCTATACAAACTTTCCTATTATTCCTCTAATATTAGTAGGATACCGAGATTAAAGCCATTCATATGAGTAGCTCAGTCGCTGAGCCGCAACAAAACCGCTGCGTAATCGCTGCGAACGATCCATCACACACGTCTCGTGTCGCTTGATTAAAATTTAATTAGCGCCGACCGCAGTCTTGAATATTGGTGTAATATAGGTCGTGGGTGCCGTGGTGGGCGGAATATTGTCGGATTTGCTGTTTAACGACATTTCACGGTACACTTGCCTTTCGATTAAGATCAGATATAATATTAAAATGACAGGGTTTTCTATTTCTTTAACCGACTTCAAAAAAGTTGAGGAAAGTGGACGTTCGCAAATCGGTTGTATTTTTTAAGTTAACGCAGAACTCCGTCATTAATTAACCGATTTGGATTTTTTTTGTTTGAAAGGATTATAATGTCACATTGGTCCCAAGATCAAAATCAAAATCTAGTTTTTTAAGTGGGACCACATAACAAGCACCAGCTTTCGATTAATAAAAGAATCATCAAAATCGGTTCACCCAGTCAAAAGTTCTGAGGTAGCAAACATAAAAAAAATCTGTCGAATTGAATACTTCCTTCTTTTTTGAAGTCGGTTAAAAAAGGTCGATTAACCGTCCTGGGACAAGCATTTTATTTATTTGTGTGTGTCACCACTAAGAAAGAGAGAAGGGTTTCGCCCTTATTCGTTCATCTGTAACTTAAATTGATAGTTGTAACTTTGCATTTGTAAGTGATATATCTTATAAACTGCCTTCAAGTATGTAAAAACTATTCATCTCCATACTCAATGGCAGAGAAATGTCGATGTGATTTTGGTTCAATATTAGTGTTATTAATGTTAAAGCAGTTTCTTTGATGAGACGCTCTTTAGACTAAAAGCCTCATTATGTGCGGAGAGCTTCGTTGATTTGGGAGTAATTTATCTATTACATCATTTTAGAGTATTCACGCGCAAAGAGAGAAGTTCCCAGTTGTTCTATTCTTTTTATTTATTTATTACTGATAGAACTCATAACATAAATAAACCGTAAACGATATACTATTGTAAAGTGTTTAACCGTTATTAAATATCGAATTAGCTATACATCTATACAAATCTATACAAATAAATAAAATTGGAGTGTCTGTTTGTAATATTAAAATGACAGCTTTTTACTAGTGCATTTGGATGTATACACGGTACATATACCGAAACAACATTTTTACAATTTTTGTCTGTCTGTCTGTCTATCTGTCTGTTCGTTCCGGCTAATCTGTGAAATGGCTGAACTGATTTGACGGGACTTTCACTAGCAGATAGCTGATGTAACAAGGAGTAACTTACGCTACTTTTATTTTAGAAAAAAAATAGTTTGTTAGGCGAAACTAAGCTCAAATCAAATCAAAATCTTTTATTCATATAGGTATCACTCATACACTTATGCACGTCATTTTTTAATCTACCAGCTTTTCGGAAGGGTGCTTTGTCATGGAGGAGAAGAAAAGCCGAAAGAAACTCCTCGCACATCTTTTAAAATCATGAAAAGTTACATAATATCTTCTAACCTACGCGGAACTGGATGCGGCACTAATTTCCAGGCGTCTTTGTCATTTTAATATATTCATTTATGCTATAGTATCCTTTTCCTACTAGCTGAGATTTCACGTATCTCTTAAACATTTGGATAGGTAAATCACGTACTGACTTGGGTAATTTATTGAAAAAACGTACACCGAGCCCCATATAAGAGCGTTGTACCCTACTTAAGCGAAAAGATGACGTCACCAAATTAATTATGTCTGTTTCTAGTTAGATGATTATGCGTATCATTATTCTGCTTGATGAACATACCTAAGTTGTTTTTTACGAATATAATATTGCTGTAAATAAATTGGGAGGCTACTGTTAATATGCCTATTTCTTTAAATTTCTCACGCAGAGAATCACGTGCTTTTGATTTATAAATGGCTCTGATTGCCCTTTTCTGCAAAACAAATATAGAATCAATGTTAGCCGTTGAGCCCCACATAAATATACCATAGGACATGAGGCTATGAAAGTATGCAAAATAAACTAGTTTAGCAGTTTCTACATCGGTAAACTGTCTTATCATTCTAATGGCATAAACTGACCTACTTAGCTTACTCGCGAGAGCGTTATATGGGTGCCCCATTGTAGTTTAGAATCTAAGGTGACACCCAAGAAAACTGTGGATTTTTCCATAGTTAGAATTTCATTATTTAATTTGAGGCTTTTACTAACATTCCGTACATTAGGTAGTGTAAATTCAACACACTTAGTTTTTTTAGCATTAAGCAGCAAATTATTTGTTGTAAACCAGACTCAGTGTGATAAACGAGACAGAGCACTGTTTACATCGTCAAAATTCATTTTATTTCTATTCGTCTTAAATATAAGGGAAGCTCGCCGGGTGAGCTAGTTTAATTTAAAAATGTGAAAAGCGACTTCAAAAAGGATAAAGTAGTTAAAACTTGTAAACGGAACATGACAAAAATGTTTAATGGAAAAAATTAATACTTTAATTTTATCAGATCAATTAGCAATAACAATTTCCAAGTACCTCTGTTGTTTTGTGGCTTTATTCCTCTTTGAACTCATTACAAAGGGCGATCAGTACACCCATTTCCTAGTCCTGGAAATATATTTCTTTTCAAAGCTTTGAATAATTTATTTGCACCGAGCGGCTGCTCGCGGGGATTTGTCGCGGAAATAAAAGAACGTCAAAGAAAATGTAAAAATTAGCTATATCAAATTTTAAAGTCTTATTTGAGGCAAAAAATAAAATTCTACTTTTTTATATAAAATTCCATCATAACGTAGGTAAGTGTTTTTCAAAATTCCCATGAGATAGGGATTTATATTTAATGGGTTTCTTTTATGAAAGAAATCCAGTGTCCTAATTTTATGTTTTAGCTTCAGTAGCTTGGACTCTGCAATGATGAATCAGCCAGATCACCAGCGCAGACAGCTCTGAACATTAAGATTAAGTTAATTAACGGTAATTATATTTGTTTCAGTTGCCGACTGCGCGAGCGCGTGGTGCTACAGTCTTATCAGTTATAAGGTAAACTTTATCTTAAGTAATAAACTTTATCTTAAGTAATAAACTCCTTTTTCAGCTGACTTTACAGCCTCAAAAAATAAAAAGGTTCTACTCACCTCAGAGCCTTAGAACTGTTTACGAACTTTTTGGATTAGTTTTTTTTTTGAAATGGGGAACTTCCATAGCTCTCAACATTGCATATGAATTTTGTTTAATATGGGACCATTTTGAAGTTATAATCCGTTCATGTAAAAAAATACAACTGAATTGAAAATCTTCTACTTTTTTAAAAATGGTAAAAAATTACAGTGTATTTGAAAGTCTCTTTATACGAGGCCTTACGTTTCGCTGAATAAAGCAATAAAAAATACAATCAAAGCATGACACTGGTTATAAAATGCTTGGCACTGTATAGGCTGTATAGCCGTCATATTATATTATCTTATAATCTAAAGAACACGTCAGTTTAGCTGAAATAAGCTAAAGTTGAAAGTTGAGCAAAGTTCGCCACCAAGTAGTACTAGTGAAAGTCACTTTGGTCACTTTTATAGTTCAGTTTTAAGGTCGCTGTAAACGTAACGTGGACGGGACGGGGACGGGACGTGGATGGGACGTGGACGGGACGTAGACAAGACGCGGACGGGACATGGTTAATAAATACTGACGGGAATTTTTAATGCATACGCAACGTAACGGGCATTCGGATCTAACATACTAGTGTTGTGAACAAAGATGTTCCCTTCTGTCCATGCTTCCGCTGCGTATGCACCATGAAGCTTTAATAGCTTCATGGTATGCCATGTATGCACTATCGTATACATTTTCTATGAAACGATGTTTCCAAAACTTCACGTCCCGTCCCGTCTCCGTCCCGTCCACGTTACGTATGCATCGACCTTTATACTATGTCTTACTTTGTGTTTAAGTTTCGCTTTCTAAGCATGACTTGAAATTATTGATGCAATCTTTATGACGTTTTGAGTCATTTATCAACATTCCACTTACTTATTTTTAACAGTACTTATTTTTAATGTTTGTTAACTTACAACTCCGTCATTTATCAGTCGATTGGGAATTTTTTGTTTTATTCGAAAGGAAGTGCTTTCAGATTGGTACCATAGTATCGTGTTTTTCTAATGATGAATACCATGAGGAATGATGGAACTCATGTTTTTTTTATTCTGGTTATTATTAACCTTTAGATAAACCCTGAATACAGAGAAAATATCTCTGCTAAGGTTAAAAATAATTTAATAAAAGTTTTTATGAAACTTAGTTACTTTTGGATTAAGTTCATTAGTGAACTTGCTGGAAAATAAACGTAATAGTAATGTTACATAGTAAACATTTACCGGAGCGGAGTGCTTGTAAAAACCGTACTTGCTTGAATGTGGGGGAAAATTAAGTATAAACTTAATTGTTATTTAGGATACTTACGTAGGTCTGCAACGATATATCTTTTACGACATGACCAGTATAATCCTTAGCAAGTTGATATAATATAACACCGCTTTATTTCAGCATTTTATTCATATATAGTGTTGACCAGTCAATTGAGGTCATATTGACACAATTTAATTTGTTTCAATAAATCGAGCTTTATACGTGACGAAATAATAAAATAGTTGATTAAAAATTTTCAAAGATATGGTCATATAAATTACTATATTAATATAAAATCTTACTAATTTTACTCTTTTCACGCAAAAACTACTCAAAGGATTTTGATACAATTTTGGATACAGATAGACCATTATTTGAAATTATCCCGGAAAACAAAGCGCTAGTTAAAAAAATAAACACATAAAAAACAAAACAAGCCAAAAATAACATCACAAATACAATAATTTTCATAAATCAAAACAACGTCTCCTGAAAACTGGTTTACATTTTTTCTTTATCTTTAGAAATAGTTTACGACATGCCTCGCACAGCTCAAAATTTACTACTCTACGGATCATAAAAAATGTGGGGCAAGTTAGTGTAGTAGTGAAAAGGGTTGTAAGAATCATATTTATTCAACCCCTTTATAAACTTTGCGTCATTACGCGGCGTAAAGACTGTATTGACGTTAGAAAGTAAACACATAGTGACCCGCAAATATCAAATTGTTCTTCAGAGCCGATAAACTTTTTGATTTCTCGATAATCTAAACTTTACTAACAAAAAATAACCGACTTCAAAATTACTCAAAAACTACTTGTCAGATCTCGTTTAAATTAATGTAGGACTATATGACAAGCACTTGCTTTCGATTAAAAAAGAATCATCGAAATCGGTTGGCGTGATATTGAGTTATTCGTCCATTTGTCGCGCACATACTTAATGCAATTTAAGACTTATATGGTTTTCTCATGGATGCCAGTGTCAAATCTCAATAAAATTAAAGTGGGACCATATGACAAGCACCAGCTTTCGTTTAAAAAAACAATCATCAAAATCAGTTCATCCATTCGAAAGTTCTGAGGTAACAAACATAAAAAAAATTCAGTCGAATTGAGAACCTCCTCCTTTTTTTGAAGTCGGTTAAAAAAAGTCATAACTTCTCTGCTAAACAGAGAAAAATTTATTACTTCTCTACTAAATAGAGAAGTTAAATTCAAAGCTGCTGCCACACTAGTAGTTTTATAGTGTTTTACTTAACATTATTGTTAAAACAATTTTATACTGTTTTCTTAAGATTTATTGTTAAAACATTCTTAAACGTTTTCGAAAAAAGAAGTGGTTCTCATTCCGGTTCTAGTTTTTATGTTTTAAAGGGGATACTTTCAGATTGGTCCCTTATTAACCAAATTCAGTTCTGACAAAATCCATGAGAAATTTGAGAAACTCATTAAACATTGCGAGTATAGTTTGCATAATTAAATAAGGTGATTTCATTATAATTATGGTTTTCGAAGATCGTTTCTTTGAAGATCGTGTCGGTGTCGTATCGTTGTCGTTATCGTGCCAGCCGTTGTAACAACTCGAAACCTGTCTTTGACAAGGGTTTGACCACCGCGGAGTCGTGCGGCGCTCGGCGGAACCCTCGTGCTATGACGTGTTGCTGACGTAGGGCTTGTTTCACAATCTTCAAGTAAGTCCGAAGTAAGCTATTCGTTGGTTAAGTTGACATTTCGTGTATGTAAAATGACACTTTAACGTCACTTTAACCGGCGAATAGCTTATTCAGGACTCTACTTGAAGATGGTGAAACAAGCCCGTAGTGTCTCAACCGATGCTAACTCGTGACTAATAAGACAAAATAAAACATCGTGTGATAAACACGTCAAACCAAAGCACAAATTACGTTCACCAATTCATTATTATGTTAGTAAACGACGCGGTATTTCAGGTAACAATACGCTGCTACAACATTAAAGGCCACTCGCCAGTATATCACAGAGATAAGGGTCGCCACAAACAGTATAAATTCTCGGAAATCTTCTCAGGAAGTGGCCGGCCCTAGCGTGTAGCGCGGTAAATAATAGGGCTCCGTAGACCGTCGTAGCGCGACGTAGCACTTAAGATGCTCGTAGACCTTCGTAGAGTATGATATGCTACGAATAGTTTTTACACGCTTGATATTAGCTTCAATGTATGTATGTTTGTAATCGACTATTTGGACTTGATTTTGACTCAATTGAATTTTTGATTCAAATTGTCAGATTTCATTTAAACTTCGTAGACTTATCGAGGACCGATGACAATTCAATATTTACAAAAAAAAAAGAAAAAATACCTAAATTTCATTTTAAAAAATCAAACTACAAAATGGCATTACACAATTTGAAATGCATTTTTGTGAAAATGAACCATAGGTATATTAATAGTCTTATAGTAAATGCACACCGTGAATCATGGTCGTTACACCAAAGGCCCGGTCCTCCATCCATCAGCGTTTGAAAGTCCACTGCTGGACATAGGCCTCTCGTAACATCAGCCATTCTAATCGATCTTCAGCCTTCTGAATCACTTACTCGTTGCTGACTAAAGAATATGCGCGGCAGCCGCATATTATTGCTTTAAATATCATTCGAACTCAATGATCTCCACTGTGTATTATCGTATTTTTGTGTAGAATAGTTTGTTCGCCTCCAAAAGAACGATTTACGTTACATAAAGTTTCAGAGAGATTATCACTACTTATCCGACCTAGAGCTTTGCCGTTTTTAGGGTTCCGAAGAAAAATCGGAACCCTTATAGTTTTGTCATGTCCGTCTGTCCGTCCGTCTGTCCGTCCGTCTGTCTGTCTGAAGAAAAGCGCCGAGACTCTTAGTGCAAAAAAATGTAATTTGGCGTGCATATACGTACTTATTAAAACTCCAGAATCGTAGAATAAAATGTTGAAAAACATTTTTATTTAGGGTACCTCCGCTACAAGTAACGTGAGGATGAATTTTTTATTCATCGCGTACCCTATAGTGTGGGATATCGTTGAAAAGGTCTTGCGAAAATATAATGGGTCTTTTAAGACAATTTTTGGTATTAGCGATCCGTTTGCGATATATTTGACTTTAAAGTGCTAATTTTGGTTAGTCAAGTGTGGGGGACACCCTGCTGGCTAAACGGTTGGAGCTGGACTAATGAAAAAATCCTCAAAAATAGTTTATATGATGAATTTACAAGAAAAAAAGCGGCCAAGTGCGAGTCGGACTCGCTCATGAAGGGTTCCGTAGCAGCAAGTAACATAATATAAAAGTTCTTGTAGTTCGTTGCAACTTTGATCAATGTTTTTTGCGGTTTACGATTTATGACGTATTAAAAAAAACTACTTACTAAATATCATTCAAACTAATTTTCGTTGGAAGTTTTCATGGTAATGTACATCATATATTTTTTTTAGTTTTATCATTATCTTATTTTAGAAGTTACAGGGGGGGGGGGGACACACATTTTACCACTTTGGAAGTGTCTCTCGCGCAAACTATTCAGTTTAGAAAAAAATGATATTAGAAACCTCAATATCATTTTTGAATACCTATCCATAGATACCCCACACGTATGGGTTTGATGAAAAAAAAATTTTTGAGTTTCAGTTCTAAGTATGGGGAACCCCCAAAATTTAGTGTTTTTTTTCTATTTTTGTGTGAAAATCTTAATGCGGTTAACAGAATACATCTACTCACCAAGTTTCAACAGTATAGCTCTTATAGTTTCGGAAAAAAGTGGCTGTGACATACGGACGGACAGACAGACAGACAGACAGACAGACAGACAGACAGACAGACAGACAGACAGACAGACAGACAGACAGACAGACAGACAGACATGACGAATCTATAAGGGTTCCGTTTTTTGCCATTCGGCTACGGAACCCTAACAATCACAGCTATGTTAGCATAACCCTACATTGTGCGGGGCCTGACACGCACTTGCCCGGTTTTATTTTATTTCTTCGTTATATCCGAACACAACTTAACTTAATGAACCAACTTTCTTACTCAGTCGTAAACTGTTTTTTTTTTATATCGGGGAATAAGAGGAGTCGCCTGGGAGGTGGCTGTCGTCGCCCGGAGACACAGATCAACCATCACAACGAAGGAGGCTAGTGGACACTGCATCATACGATGCTTATATTATTATTATAATATCTTTCACAGATCTTACAATAAAATAATTTAAATATACTACTTATACATGTAAGTGTATGTTTATTAATAAAAAAATTGTGCAATTCACACGTGGTAGAAGTAAAACGTTCAAAAATAAAGGTATTAATTTAATAACGTGCATCAGTTTTAATTATCTTTCAAAAACTATTTTGTACTAAATAAAAATAAAACAGTGGTAACTAACGCCATCTCTTAACATAATATGAAGAGTAAAATGAGCAGCTAGCGCCATCTATCCAGCAATAAAACGAATCTTCTATCTTGTTTCTCGCGCCATCTATGAATACAACTTAGCACTTTTTAAAGTGACACAAACTTAAGAACATTGCATAATGCTTCCTATCTCATTTTCTCCCACGTTAAATCTTATGATTTTATATGTCTGTCTCTTTTTACTGTCGCTTTTTCGTTTCATTGACTTTCAAATGACAACGATGCTGAAGAAGTTTTCACTTCAAAAAAAAATGGGTGTCTGTAAAGTCGGTTTACGGACGGTAGTTTAACGTGACAACGTCATGATAAAGCTCCGCTGTGCTCCGCTCTGCCCCGCTCCGCTCCACTCAACTACGATCGCCCACGGCATCGGCTACGATACGCCGATCGTATATCTCGCTCTCGATCGTATCGTCTCTCTCGCTTTTGCTGCTCTCTCGCTCGCGGAACACGACATTTTTTCATAGATGCGGCCGGCGCTCATCGTTTTAATAGACGTTATCACGTTAAAAATCTTATACACTCATACCCCCGCAGTACGTTTTTATCTGTCACGGGTGGCATTGACGACACATAATATAATACATCACAATAACATCCATGACCCGAGTAAAAATATTTATCTGTTACATAAACATCTGCCCCGGCCGGGAATCCAACCCGGGACCTTTCGCTTTGCAAGCAAGCTCGCTACCAACTAGGTTACAGGGTCGTGAAATATATCTATGTAGTTACAGTTTTGTAAACTTTTATTTTCGTTCAGTGAGCCACTTGTTTCTATGACGAAATAATTTTGACTCTATTGTTGCTATAAATATATTTTAACGTAAAATGCTTTGAGACGTTGTTCCTGAGGGAGTTTCACTCATCTTCGATGGTCGTCCGCCCACGTGTCGCTCGTGACAAAGGTTCAAGTCGCTTTATGTCATTTTATATTGTTGAGGCCGCGGCAAAAGTCTTGGGGTTGATTAAAATCGATATTGACGAGGTGCTCAGAAGAATAATTAAATCCGTTTGCTTCGCTTCGTTCAATTGCTTGATATTTTTATTTTTATGGCAATTATCTGTTTTCTTTTTTATTTTATTCTAAGCTTTGTTATTATTATTATTTTGTTGTAAGTTTTGCCATAAATATTTTATTTAAATGTTATTTTTATGTACATATATGTCAAAACATTCATGATGTTATAATGTCTACTCTACTGACAGAAGTATGTATCTAAGTGACGAGATAACTAAACACTTATGTTAAATGGTCACTGTAAAGTCTTCACAGATTACACTGATTGCACAGATTACACTGTAATATATCAGCATAATCATAATTAATCAGCAGATTTTAGAAGGATTGCAGGCGACAGGCCTTATACACGGCGAGAAGTTGAGTTTAATTTCGACTCAAAGGCTGATGAAGCTCTAAAGTATATCTTCGATACGAAAAAGATATCTTTAATACGAGACCAGAAATCCAACATTCCGAGTCCTTGGCGAAATTCTCGACGTTTGGCATAACGCCAGGTACATCGATCGCTCAGCTCCAGGTCAACGCACGGTCGCCCTGCGTCGCCCAGAAATGGAAATAAAACGCTTTGTATCACCAGACAGTATTGTGTAACGTAGTGGTTCGGTGGTTGGATTTTGTTTTTTTCTCGGTTCTATTCAAGTTGTTTGTGAACGTGCATGAAAGGTACGTTACTGAATCATATTTAATTTATATGAAAGCCTTTAGATATCCGATACAAATAACTTCGTTAAGTAATTGGATGAATAAACTTTAGTGGAAAATATTTTAGAGCGCTTCTAAGCTTCGACTACGCTTCGTTAACTTGCAAAACTCCAAGCTAAAGTGCAACGTTTCGGAAGTAGGTAATAACTGCAGTCCTTTCAACACTAATAGAAGCAATCGATGAAGTATTTTGGCAGCCACTAAAATAAAATGTACAATGTAGCGAAAAAGAGAGAGAGGAACTTCAAACTTTTTTCTTTAACTAGTCGACAAACGTTGACATTAGCTGTGTTTGTATATAAGTGAAATTACACCTAATCTAGTTAAGTGCAAACCTATCTGTTCATACAATGGAATATACGAGTATTATGGTATTTCGTTGGCAAACCTAAATAAATAAAATAAAAATAAAATAAAAAATAAAAATAAAACGCTGATAATTCACCTGATGGTACTCGCAAGAGGCCACCGTCGCGCGTTGCCCCGACACCAGCTGCACCAGCTTCACCACCTCACTAATACGTTGCTGACCAACAAAGAATAGAGAGCAAGAAAGAACACTGATTCTTGTAACAATAAAATCGGTAACTGGTTATCTGGAAGTGTCCATCACTACTTCAGTGTTTTTTTTATGGAAATCGCCGGCAAACGAGCTGACGATCCACCTGATGGTAAGTGGCTATCGTCGCCCATGGACATCAGCAACACCAAAGGTATCACTGATGCGTTGCCGGCCAAGAAAGGGAGAAGAAAAAAAAGAAAGAAAGAACTGGCTCTCAAGCCCTCAGCCGGAACACGACGAGTCGTTTGGCGGCTGACTCATGCTCAAGGGTGGTAGCTATCCAGGCAAACCCCATGAAGAAATAATAACAGTAATAATGGTATTAATTAACAATTGAAATCAATATTACATATATAATCCCTCGAGGGGCCCTACCACCAGCGGGCCGGATTTAGTCGCCTCTTACGACACCCATCTGGCGTGGGATTAGGTTAGTATTCGAAGCCGCCCCAATACGGCACAAAAAGTGTAAAACGTAAGCAAGATTCTACACGGTGTATCGTTTTACTGGAACCTGAAAGCACCACGTGCACTGGCGGTAACAGACCGACATAAAACACTCATAAAATGCAAGGAAAAGTTTTCCTTTCAGAATGTGGGCCGCTTGTTACCGCTTTATATTGGCCTCGTCTAGCTCCGGCTTGCGGCTTCGAGCGAAACACGTCGCAGCTATCCTTAATAACGTTTGTAAGACACCTGAAAATTGCTACGAAGTACACATTTCTGTGTTATTTTTCTGCTTTTGCTTTTGGAATTAGTTCTTTTTGTACAAAGTAGATATCTTTTGGTTATTTGCATCGTATACAATCTAGTATAGAGGGAGTGTGTTTTACTTATATGAATTGTTGCTGTGTTTCTATGCTTGTATGTTAATTGTAATTGTTATTGTTATTGTTGGATCTCGTTGGCTGCTTACTTCCAACAATCCGCACTAGAGCATAATAATGAAGAACTCTCTGGGCTTTCTCAGCTATGAGACTTGTGCCACGAGACAATTTGGATTGAAGAAAGGAAACTAACCGTTAAACTGTTATTGTTTGTATCTCTTTCGTTTAAAATTTTAATTAACACTGTTAATTCAGCAAATTACAGTCTACAATTTATATTACACGCCATCTCGTTTGAATTTAATAAACTTCTTGCGGAATTATCTTACGCACTGGGAATTAAATAAATTCCTCTTTGAAATAATTAATATTAGCATTAATTTATTCTCTTTTCAAGTAAGTGAAGCGAGCGAAGTTTACCTTTTAATTTTGTCGGTGTAATATTCAACTACAAAGAGTCATAAACCTTAAAATTATCTAGAGACTTGCTTTGCCTGTAAATGAGTTTATAATCGAATAATTTTATATAGGTCTGACGTCCAAACTCAGAATCACTAACGGTTACTAAATCGCCCCTTAATACAGAATTTGTATTGTGATGTGACTCTGAGTTGGGGCGTAAGATCTTTAAACTTCTAGTGCTTTAAAGTAACTTCAACTCGTTTGAAAAAATTCTTAAATACACAAATAATCGAACCTGAAATAGTTTTTTACCGATATCGTTTAGCGTTTAGAGTTTCACATATTTACTTCTTTTGTCATGAATGACTGTATATATTGTTAATACGACACTAACTCCGATGCCTTTTGTGTTGCTGATCTCCGGACGACGGTGGTCACTTACCATCAGGTGTACCGTCTTCTCGTTTGCCGGCTAGTTAAATACAAAAAGTATTTTTTTTATTTCAAAACAACCTATATGGGTAGTTAGACCCATAGCACCTGAAGTTGCTTAACTCGGATAACTATGAGATGATCATTTAAAGTTCAGTAATTTTTTTGTCGGATAATCGAGAAATAAACAAAATCCAATTAGCTAGCCACTATCGTCCACAGATAATGAAATCAGTAAACAATGGGAAACATTCGGCACAGACGCGCCTCAGTGCTAGCCGTTGATTCGATTGGAGTTTTTACATCACTTTCAATCGTAGTCAATTCTCTTTTAAATCGAAAAGGGGCAAGAGGAATTTAAATCACTTAAACGCTACGGAAGAGTTAAAGGTTCTTTTAATACGATTTCCTTCGTTCATAGATAGGAATTTTTAGATTAAATGTATGATTCAATTTTATGAGTCTGAATTTTGTGTTACTTTAGTCTTTTTAAAAGGATTTATAAATTATACGTTTTGCTTATACACTTATACTTTCTATCCTCTTGATTAAATAAGTTTAGATTAAATAGATCTATAATATGCTACATTGTATATATTGTCTCAATAATAAGGTGTAGTGTGTGAATGTAATATATAAGATTCATGTACTGTAGAGTAAATAAAATCATCATTCAAGTAACACGTCTTTCAAATTAGCGAATCGTTTTATTTGTCTACAAATTAACTAAACAAGAAAACATATTAACATTTACAACAGCTCAATTTACATGAAATAACTATTTTTTAAACAAATTTTCTACAGCAAATATTCTATCATACCGCCGAATACCGCTCTGGTAAAAAATCAAAAATGTTTATTTATTTAGGTAACACGCTGCTGTATTTTTGTTTTCTTTGATTTTCGGTATTCGTTTTCGTGAAACATTACTTCTTAATGTTATTTATGTGAGTTTATTATTTTACTGTAGAATTATTACAATTTAAATTATTAAAATGTAATTTATCATAAGTTATTATAAGAACGTATTAATATAATTATGAGAGTGCTATATGGTAATTCACAATAATTCTGACAGAATAACATTGGATTAAGACAGCGACAGTAATAATAATCCATTGTTTGAGTTATAATTAGTAATTTCCACGAAACATTTATCAGAATCTTCCCCTGGTCCCTCAAGACATATAGTTCGGTTGGAACGAAGCTTCCCAGTTTAATTTACAATGGCGTTCCCTCAAATGAAATCCAATCTCGGGTGATAACCGTCCGATGTAGTCATTTACTTGCAATAGGTTGTTCGCGTCCGGTCAAATTGGGTTTTAACGTAATAATGTAACAAGAGCTCGGGATGTTCGTACCCATCGGGTTGTCCTGGGTTAATGTATGTTGAATTGTATCTGACAGTTTTGTTGATGCGTCGGGTGAGATCTATATAGCGTACTTTAACTTTGACTTTGCTCAGAAAACGGTCAAATGTATAAAACACAAAAAACATTTGTATGGATCATTGAAGTGTTATTACTAGCATGTAGAACCGACACGTCTGAACAAGGCCTAAGTATGATTTATACTCGCAGAGCGGGTGTTTGATTCATGTACATTTTGCCATTTTGCAATTTATTCTAAATGGCAAAAAATCACTTTTCCGAGGTCTACCACCACCAAAAAAAGGATATAATTAAGCGTATCGGTGATACCTAAGTAAATAAATGATTTCAAATTTTGTGAAAAGAAGGACCGGCTAGTAACTATAATAGCTCTTAAATATTTTTTTTAAATAAATTAATTTTAATTTTCTTATAATATAGGTAGTTAGTTTCTAAACCATATATGAATCTTGTCAAATCACCATTAAGTACTCGCAAGTTAATTAATTTTCTTATTATAGTTTCTTTCTAAAACTTCTAGGAACCTTGTCAAATCACCAACATGTGCTGCTATATTTCGATATGATAAAAATATCTTCAGAATGTAGTTTTCGACAACTATTTCTTTCCTGATATTTCTCTTCGTGGTATATTGTTATGTAGTTTGAAGTAGATGATGGCGTAGGTAATTTATATGGTCACGTCATCAATATTATTTACGGGTAGATCAATAAATCCATCATGGCTGGGGGCGTCAGCAATATCGTTAGCACCGCGTCAGCAGGTCGACAGCAGGCGACCACCTTTGTAGTGTTTGGCGGAAATCGAGTTTAATAGACATGAATGTTTTCATTATTCTAGCCCCAAAAGGCGTCATAAAATCAAAAAAAGAAGCAAAGCAACGACCCATAATTGTCCCACTGCTGGGCTCGGGGTCTCCTCTCACAATGTGAGGGGCATAGGCAATAGTCTACCACGCTGGCCAAGTGCGAATTGGTAGACTTCACATACCTTTGAGAACTTTATGGAGAACTCTGCGGTGCGCAAGTTTCTTCACGATGTTTTCCTTCACCGAAGCAAGTGATAATTAACTTCTAATACGCACATAATATTTAAAAATCAGAGGTGCGTGCCAAGATTTGAACTCGGGCCCCTACGTTCGAGAGACCAACGTTCTAACCGCTAGGCTATCACTGCGTTTTTTTAAAGGCGTCATATTATTTATGTATTATAATATTGATTTGAAAACCTAATTATTACCATTATTACTATTATTATTTCTCAGCTATTTCCGTAAATTTTTTTTCCACAAACATCAAACTTCTTCACCGACTTCCACATTTATGATATTAGCGGCCGATGTCGCTTATCTTTGGACTTAGTAGATGACTTCCGCCTTGGGCTATTACATAATAATGTTATACTTCACTTTGTTCTCTTTGTTCAGACCTTTTGTCCTTCCATTGAGCGGATATCTGCGGCCGACGCGCAGCGGGACTTTAATAATTATCGAGGTCACACGCCCTTCTGAACTCTAGCTGATGTATTTGTGGAATTATAGCTATTCTTGCGCCTCAGCGTTTTTCCTATTTGAAAATCACTATGTTATTAAAGCTCGTACAATCTGTTCGATCACAAGACTTTGTTTGAGGTGCTGAAATATTATGTCAGATCTGAAATATTATGTAAAAAATACATTTGTAAGATCTAAGATCTGTTGAGCTTCGTTTATTAGTACTAAAGTACGTAACTTAGGAAGAAATGTAACAATTATCTTGAGATGAAAGAGCTACAATTATAATCTAAATTTTACTAACAAAAAATAACCGACTTCAAATTCTCAAAAACTACTTTTCAGATCTCGTTCAAATTTATGTGGGACCACATTACAAGCACCTGCTTTCGATTAAAAAAAGAATCATCGAAATCGGTTGGCGTGATATTGAGTTATACGTCAATTTGTCGCGCACATCTTAACACAAATTTACGACTTATGTGGTTTTCTCATGGATGCCATTGTCAAATCTCAATAAAATTTATGTGGGACTACATGACAGCCACCAGCTTTTGATTAAAAAAACAATCATCAAAATCGGTTCGCCCAGTCCAAAGTTCTGAGGTAACAAACATAAAAAAAACAGTCGAATTGAGAACCTCCTCCTTTTTTTAAAGTCTGTTAATAATTATTTATCCTTAATAGTCCAAATTAGGCATATTTTATAGGATTTAAAATTAAACTGTCAGGTTATAAGGCAATATTAATTGTACTTGAGTAAAGGAGGCAGACTGGAAGATCTTAAGGATAACAATGTACTGGATATATTATAAAGGTTATATTCGTTTTTCACTCCAAGTTACCTTCCTGTATTCTGTTCAACAATTAACTAGATTATGATGTAGATTGTGGTCGCTGGTTTCTATGTCTAAACTAAACCTAAAATAAACCCTAAATAGGAATAAACTAAATGAAATCTATAATGGTATGATTAATCCACATAATTTTCCTTTTCAGGTACGTTCCAGAAGAAAACGTTTTTTTACTGTTCCTCTTCGTTACATCGATCGAATCGTATGTATATGCTTCGGGTAAATGAGTATTTATATTAAAAATCCCATTTTAAAAGAAAGTATAGTACTTTTACATTGTTAGGTTAGGTTAGGTAACTGCGTTAGACGACACATCATTACCACGAGATTTTAAGATGACTTCGTATAATGACGTCCCGCACAATGGAGTACGAAAAATTGGTGTAAATACAAAACTGGCGTCAAGTTTTTGCCATTTGAGATATGATTTTATATTTGAGTATTCAACCAGATATAAGTAATTTATACATCGAAGAAGTGGGTGGTATCGGAAAATGATAAGACAGTGGGTGTTTGGCTTCAACCCATTAATGGCCCACTACTGGGCACGGGTCTCTCCTCTTGAGGAGGTCTGAAGCACACTCCACCACGCTGCTCCAGTGCGGATTGGTGGAGGGGTTAGTGGTCAACCCGAATGTTGGAAGTTTTCAAACCACCCGAGGGGCTCCGACATGGC
The DNA here is from genome assembly GCA_951805285.1 of Thymelicus acteon. Classification (NCBI taxonomy): domain Eukaryota; kingdom Metazoa; phylum Arthropoda; class Insecta; order Lepidoptera; family Hesperiidae; genus Thymelicus; species Thymelicus acteon. Next base: position 369,550 of record OX638235.1, read on the forward strand.
TTAACGACCGTTATCTTATGATAACAACCGGGACCGACGGCTTTACGTGCCCTCCGAAGCACGGAAATGCTTAACAAATTTTTGCCACTAGGTCACCCATCCAACTCCCGATCGCGTCCTCTGTTGCTTAACTTTGTCGATCACATAGGATCGACGCAAGCCGTCGGGCTATGAGCGCTTCCGAGTGGGCGTTTACATACCTAATTTTAGTCAGAAACTAATTCTACACTCGATACAGATTATCACTGATAAACACGACTTTGAACAGATAATTATGTGACTCGAATAATATAACCGATCACTAATGGAACGCGGTGAAGTCGGAATAGCGCGGTGCGGCATTCAGGATAACTAACAATAATTTACATGTTGCGTTCCGCTCAGCTCGGAGGCTGTCTCCAGAGTCCTCGATAGTGGTTGTGGTGGCTGGCAAGTCAATAGCTCTCCTTGGCTATCCCGCTATCACGTGTACACAAAAATGGCAGTAGACAAATTTCATAGCGATGGCATCTTAATATCCGAATACATCCAAGCTTGTTCCGGCTTGACGTTCCATTTTATGATGTCCGACATATCGCTCACCTAGTAATATAATGGCACATCTGCAAAAAATGCGAAATTTAGTTTATATGGTATACGTGTTTAAAAGTGCATAATCTACATAGTGGTAAATATGTATTAATGTCTTTACTAGTAACCAAACCCATACGATGTGTAAAAAACGTAAAAAGAACCCATAAATTAATTTTAAACATTTTTATATAATGTTTGAAATTCGCTTCTGTAAAATATGACAAACGTAGATGTGCCGTTGTTTTACTAGGTGAGCGGTATATAAAAAAATATTTCCAAATACAAAACAAATCACCACCACTTTTTCATTATTTTTAAACCTAAGTTTATTATTCATTACACACGGTTATACAGACAAATAATCAAACAAATCAAAACAATTTTGATATGTTTTACAAAATAACAGAAATACATTCATACATATTATCCTAGTAGAATACAAACTAATCTTAAATTTCAAACTTACCTTTATTTAAATAACCAATCATTTAGAATAGAAATTCAATCAATCCAGTAGTTTTTGAGATTATTTATTACAAACAAACAAAGAAATAAACAAACAAAAAAAATCAAAACTTTCCTCTTATAATATTAGTTTCGATAATAATACGCGAAACAGAGATAAAAGTCAATTTTAGGCATCCTCGCACCACAAACGCATCATTTCAAAGCTACAGTTAGCATCTACAGTTTTATCTCCAAGTAAAGCTACAGTAACGTAACACAAGCTCCACCTGGTTTGAACCAGTTCAGTGGAGCGGTTATATTAGAATGTGACCAGTTGTAACAACACTCTGTATCTTGAACGCTTTGTGCCTTGGAATCCTTAAAGTGGAATGGAAATTTGTGGAATAAAACCTTGTGCTAGAAAAGCATAAAGCATTATTTGTAGAACTTGCAATATGCACCAATAAATTGAATCCTCTGTAAAGTCAGGCAACACCATTTTCGCACCGTGTGGCGTATATTTTTAAACGCCATATAAAGCGTTATGTATTAGATGTCCGTATCGACGTCACCTGTTCTTTAATAATACAGTCTTTAATTATATGTAGTCAAAAAAATGAAAATATTATATAATCAGTGTGCAAGCGTCCATTTGTTAATTATATAATTGACAAACTTATTTACTTTCGTTACATGCACATTGTACATAGTATAGCACTTATAGAATGCATATTCAACAACATTCCTCTAACCGTAGAGCGGGCGGCGCGGGCGGGCGCCCGGGCGCCGAGCGACCACTATTTGAGGTTCACACAACGGAATTAAATTGTTATGTAAACGCGATGTATAACTACGAGCATATACTGTATCGTGTCCTGTTTGTCTGCAAACTAAGTAGCGGAGTTACTGTTCATATCTATTGCTTGTTGTACGGAATGCATTTATATCTTAACTTGCATCAATGAATAAAGCTATCACTTCTTACTATCTTTTCTTACAATATTATAAATGTGAAAGTTCGTGTTGTTGTTTTTAGGGTTCCGTAGCCGAATGGCAAAAAACGGAACCCTTATAGATTCGTCATGTCTGTCTGTCTGTCTGTCTGTCTGTCCGTCCGTATGTCACAGCCACTTTTCTCCGAAACTATAAGAGCTATACTGTTGAAACTTGGTGAGTAGATGTATTCTGTGAACCGCATTAAGATTTTCATACAAAAATAGAAAAAAAACAATAAATTTTGGGGGTTCCCCATACTTAGAACTCAAACTCAAAAATGTTTTTTTCATCAAACCCATACGTTTGGGGTATCTATGGATAGGTCTTCAAAAATGATATTGAGGTTTCTAATATCATTTTTTTCTAAACTGAATAGATTATATTAGATAGATTTGATAAGAAGTTTTTTTTTAATACGTCATAAATCGTAAACCGCAAAAAACATCGATCGAAGTTACAACGAACTACAAGAACTTTTATATTATGTTACTTGCTGCTACGGAACCCTTCATGGGCGAGTCCGACTCGCACTTGGCCGCTTTTTTACTCTTTCACGCAAATGCTACCGAATGGATTTTTATGAAATTTATAAAGTAGAAAGAATTATTAGGAGTACGATACAGGGTGGTTTACAAGGTAAGCGCGGCTAAAGCCATGGCATTATGATTATTTGTGTAAGTTATCTAGTCTTCAAAAATTGGATTCCGTCACATATGGGAAAGGGAGTAGACGAGAGTACTAGTGAATGCTCTCAGACGGCATGGTTTTATTCCAACAAAGTCAACAATTATCGTCATATTTCAGCCAAGAACCTTCCTCATGAACCGCTGCATCTATTACTGAAAACCTTTTGAAAATCCGTTCAGTAGATTCTGAGATCTTGCGTTACAGGAACGAAGTTTTTCTGGCGGTCCACTTCCTACGACTAATATGAAAGCATGTGAAGATTTTAAACGCAATGGGTACTGAGACTGTCTCGCCGTGACCACAATCCATGGCATCGAAATATTGGTACATAAATACGAATCGTGAGTACTCATTGCATTTAAAATGATTTGTGTCCACGGTACAAGTTTAAAATGTTGGATAAATACTTGGATGTTTGGATAATTGTATTTCTTCGACTAAGGTGAAGCAAGGCACATGGCACATTTCCATGATACTCGTAACAACATACGACAGACTCGTCCCGTTTGTATTTCCCCTTGGAAGATACGTTGGACGTTTATATGTTTACGATTTCGTTTCATGAAATCACTCTTTAATAGGTGAGGCCGCGGGCCATATCGCTTCTACCGAAAGCTTCATAAAACAAACGAATGGACTGTATTTCATTTATTTACTAAACTATTTCACAAGTAACCAGATGCACAATTTTTCAATATAACCAAACAAGGTATTTCTGATCCATAATTACCCGAAACTCAGCATTCTCATTCATCCTTCCATATCATAAAAAGCAAATTAAATACAAGTGCCTTCTAAAGAAACCGTCGCCCTATAAGAAAGGCGATAAAGCCAAAGGGAACTTCGATAAGATCGCAGCTCACACGTTAAGGAAATTGCTCGGGTTTAGAGTCTCGTAAAATAGTTATACTCTCACGTTCTCGCATACATTTAACTTGTAATCTAGTCGGTTGATCTCAATCATAGCTTCATGAGGCACTGGAGTGAGAAGTCAAGCTATCACCTAAGTTAGAAGAAGGCACTTAAAAGATCTTTACCGAAGATTGAGAATGTGGTACTGGAATATTACCATTCTTACCAGAATATTGCCATTCAAAGAACACTAAGTGATAACCTATTCACCCTTGAATTGAAGCTTGTTCGATGGACACATGGAATATTCATTATAATATGTAGAAATGATTTCCAACACAAATTATTTTTAATCGAAGCAATCATCGTTATCGTCAGATAAAAGATAGATTAATGGTCGTTAAGCCTCTTCGTAAGCTTAAACTAAGATTACTGACTTCACCAATCCGCACTGGAGTAGCATGATGGAATATACATTAGGATTTCTCATGAGAAGAGACCTATGATTAATGGGTTACAGCCAATCGAAGCAAAATCCAGGAACGATAATTACTAGTGCACAATCGCGGTATAAGGATTCTCAGAGAGTTCAACATAGTTCTTGACAAAATGAACAATAACTTGAAAAATACCTGGCTTTAAAATTAGGGATCACTCAAAAACTACTCATCAGATCTGGCTCAAATTTAAGTAGGTCTGTATAACAAGTACCAGCTTTCGATTAAAAAAATAATCATCAAAATCGATTTACCCAGTCGAAACTTCTGAGGTAACAAACATAAAAAAAATACAGTCGAATTAAGAACCTCCTCCTTTTTTGAAATCGGTTAAAAATAAACAAAGCATTCAATAGCCAAGAGGAACCAACAAACATTATCCTGATACTAAAATATCTGACAAGTCAGGCTGACTACGACCCGCGTGTAAACAAGTTTGTTCAGTATAATTGGTGGGGTATAAACACCTAACGAGGACAACCTTATATCTTTACATTTTTCTAAAAACAAATTACCCTAAAAATATACTTTAGACGGATATTTAAATTAATGTACCCGGGCGGAGGGGGGAGAGGGGAGGGGGGAGGGACCGCTAGAGTAAAAAAGTAACGACGGCCGACTGACAAACAGAGTTTAGTATTCATGAAACGGAAAAACGGATTTGTTGTTCCGCAGAACAATTTCAACAATCATTTGTTTTGCGAGCTTTTGTTTCGATGTCGAAGTTGAAAGGATAGTATGTGAGGCGTCTTCGATCATGTATTTTAGTTTCAATATGATTTATTTCTTACATTGGATGTTTATGTGATAAGCATAGATATAGTTTAAACATCAGATAAAATTACTGTTGACAACTTACTTGACCAATGAACATAAAATTTGATTTTTGTTGCTTACCGTTTGTTAAACCTAACTTTTTTCTTAAAGTTCACTGATTATAATTAATGGTAATGATTATGATGCTCTTATTATTTATTATTCTAGGTGCTTCTGGCGAAATAAATAAAATGAAGTTCACAAAACATAAAACGCAGAATGTTACCAATAGTGTTTCAGAATTTATTGCAGCTGACGAACAAAACATTCCAAACTTCCTTCATTTAAAATTCGCTTGAAAAACGATTTAAAAATAAGGAAATACAAATCTATTTCATATTGAGTCGAAACAAGTGCCAGCACTTGTCTCGAGGTCGGATTGTTGACTGGAACCTTGTAAAGGAAATATTTACTTCTCAATCCTTAAGCGTATGGATATATGGATAATCGTATTTTGTATTTTAGGGACTTTACACAGGCATTTGATAGTCACTGATTTAATTCCTTAAGTTTATTTTCTTATTTAAATACTTTTGCTTCGTTTAACTGTCCCAGAAACAAATAATTTAAGTATGTATGCCCTCTTGACCTCCTCCCTCGGTTTACCTGTGTACTAAACTTCATGAAAATATAATATAATAAATTTATAAAAAATATACAATAATTCCTCAATGAAAAAGCCTACTACAATGTAGATTAATACCTAAAAGACAAGACAAATTAAAAAATAAACCATAAAATATTATGGCAATAATAATTCTATGACTATGACAATAATTTTATTTAATTTTTACGATAAAACTACAAAATATGAACTACATAATGTCTGCCTCTCCTGTCCAATTGCTACCTTATCAAGGCATTTACATGTGTCCACTCCCACTCTGATCATAATAATTAAAGTAGATATATAATATGTGTGTGGATATATAGTAATATAATAATTAAAGTAGATATATAATAGGTGTACTATTTATGTATGTATTATGTGCTATTGTGACATGTTTGCAATGGATAAAGAATGAAGAATAAAATCAGTTCAGTAGTTTTTGCGTGAAGGACAAACATTCTTACTAACTTTCACATTCATAATATTACTCAGATTATTGTCAAATCGTGTAGCACCCGACACATGTCCGCAATGATGTTACTTTTTATATAAATTCAAATATTTTATTCAAATATCAAAATAGCGTTAACAAACACTAGAAAAGGTCTTTTTAAGTCAAGCTCCGCCATCGCCTGAACAAATCCCCGTGAGTGGTCCCGGAGTACAACTTTTGTTTACACGATATTCGATATTCACCATTTTTTTTAGTATTCAGTAAAACAACATTTAGCCTATAAGGGTGAATTTCCCAAGTGCATTTTTGAGACGGCGAGGTTGAAAATTAATGTGTGGAGGTAAACTACAATTATGCATAATTTTATATAGGTAGTTTAAATAGTGATCTACATGATAGTAAAGTATTCAGATGTATTTAATACATAGATTCTTAATAAAAAAAATATCTAAGACCTAAAATCTAATTCCGGTGTACTGTCCGACCTCCATTTATTTACATATTTTATAAATTTATTTTATTTTGGTAAATAAATTTTATTAAAAAGGAATGTTTTTTAGAAATACATTAAATAACACAACTAATATATATTTACGGAGTAATTTAAGATAGTGCAACAGCACTTAAAACATCTTTTAAAAATGTCCTACAAAAAAAAGCAATACCGGTGGCGCATTTTGTATACTTCATTACTTGTTACGACACGATTTGGAAGACACCTTACTGGCTCTCCCCGCACCGTTCAGTTGTGCTCTTGCAAACTGCGTGTTAAGATTACCGACTGGCTGCGTAATTTTCCTGCCAGACACGTAAGTACTCACTGCGGTGGCGCAGGGATACAAAATCATCCAATTCCGATGTCATGTATATTTGTAAAAGTACAAAGCAGATTATCAAGAAATTTTATGGAGGCTTCCATTAAAGGTTTTCAGCCATAATTGTGAAATAAAAGTTAACCTGTGAATAACGGTGTTCTTTAAAATTTAAGTTTTGACTCTAATTCTAAGTCCGGTGGCCTAATCTCGGTGGCTCCGGTGGCCAATCAAAGCACATAGGGAAGTGTATACACCAGTGCCGATAATTTTTGAAACGAAAAAAATAATCGTAAGAAGAAACCCATTGCAAAAGGAAGAGAATATAACGAAAATTAAGGGAAAAATCATTTACGGGCGATCTGAGGTCGGGAAGTGGGGGAGGGGGGTTTAAGGGTAAAAAATAGTTTATCTCAATTTCCGGCAAAACTACAAGTCCTATAGAAAAAAGTTAAATAGCAATGTTGTAAGTAATAAAAATATCTAGAACTTTTTTATTTACACTTTTTTTACATAACCTCAAAATTTATGTGAAAAATTCAAATAACCAAGTTTTTGGTTTTTTATTTTTGTCTTTTACAAAAATTTTTTTTTCATTACCTTTGTATGTCCTTAACATACTGTATTTTTTTTGATTTAATATATAATGATTCATCCTACTGTATATATTTTTTTCACTTTTTACCATTTTTGAAGCTATCGGCACTGGTCTAATAGGCCACAGAAACACAAGCATGTCTAATCACCGCTAAAAGGAGTCCGTTCATCGAGACTCATACTCTTCAAAATGTATCTTTAAAGTATTAGATGATCTTGCCTTTATTATTTCTCATTGGCATAATCAATTTCAGTGGATCAGATTCTAATTCCAGTGGTCCTAATTTTGGTGGCATTTGATGATGTAATTTGAAAATATCTTCGGAACTAATGATTTTTTTTCGATCTCTACTATGTGACTAATTATTACTACTATTTACATATTATTTATGCCAAATAAAATGTATTAGAAACAGCAGGTTTAAATTTAATCAATTTCGGTGGCTCAGATTTTAATTCCGGTGGTCCTTTAATAATTTCGGTGGCATTTGATAAATTCAAATGGAAATATCTCATGAACTAATAATTTTTTTTCGATCTCTAGTATATGATTAACTAGTACTAATATTTACCTATTATTTAAGCCAAAAAAAATTATCAGAAACAGCAAATTTAAATTCGCCACTGTAATTAGGCAAAATTCGTGTTTGTTGAAATTGACCCATAAGATTGTTAGTGCCTATAGATTTATCATTTCAACGGCAACGATAAGTAAGAGTGAGAGTTTTTGGAGTTTTACTTCTTATAGGGCATTTGGAAAAAATATGAGAGTAACATTTTTACGATGCGACAGCCATAAAGCGACATAATGAAAGTACGTGATACCGGGCGCTTAGCATTTGCTGGAGGTGTTTTAGATTGACAGCGTGCGCCGGGTCGTGGGTGCGAGCGAGAGGTACAAGTAAGAAGTAAGTATAACTTCTTAGGTGCGTACATAAGTATGTATACACACACGTTTTTTGAAGTTATACTCCTTATGTGACTTGCAAAACGTTAAACGTTTAACGCTACCATGGAAGGGGTATGGAAGCACTGGATAGATAGCGCTAGCTTTTATCTTTACCTATTTTAAAATTTAATGTTATTACTTATACAAATCTCACAGAGTCTCAACAGCGTTATTCAGCTTGACGTAGTTCTTCGAATATTTTTTTTTATTTATTGTAGATAATATGGCGTCTGGTTGTTCCTATGGTGAATTTTAATTATTGTTATGTCTTTAGTGACACTCGCAAGGAGACAAATTGATTGACGTAAGAATCATCAAAATCGGTCAATCCATTTGGTCTCTACAACCCCACATAAGAACACACTTACATACATAGACTGATAAACACATTAACCCCCTTTGCGTCGCGCAGTCGGGTAAAATGGGGTAAAATGTAAATTAATAGCAATAAATATTTTAATTAAAAAAAATTAAAAATCCCGCCTGTTTTATTTACACTAAACATAGCTAACAACCAGCTATACAAACCATAAAAACCAAAAAACAAAACAAACAAAAAAGCATAGCAAACAAAAAAACCACATCATAATCGGTCTATTCGTTTAGGAGCTGTGATGCCACAGAGATGTCAAATTTATAACACCAGCTATCTTTTTGTGTCGGATATTACGAGTAATAATGGTCAGACGGACAGACGGACAGACGGACGGACGGACGGACGGACGGACGGACGGACGGACGGACGGACGGACGGACGGACGGACGGACGGACGGACGGACGGACGGACGGACGGACGGACGGACGGACGGACGGACAGACGGACAGACTTCTTCTCTCTTCGGAACCCTAAAAATGAATAATATTTCGTGCAGTTGTGATCTGTTCACAGACCGAGGGCGAACGATACATACGAGTATTACACGATTGAGGAACGTTGCCAAAACCCTAACTACACTGGGCTGCATTGCTTTTTGATGGACATTAATATAACTTGGACAATTTGGCTCGCTAGGTCCTACTTGATAAACTATTTGGGTAGCAGGTTGCGAATATTTGTGGTCGGTCAGCCAATAACTCCGGCGCTATTGAGGTCAGCTTTAAATGTAAAACGACATATTCATATTATAACATGACGCATATTTGCATAATACAGTGTTATGTTATTTATTTAAAAAACTAGCTGACCCGGCGAACTGCGTATCACCTAACAATTTTTTTTTAAATAAAAGTAGCCTAAGTTACTCCTTGTTACATCAGCTATCTGCCAGTGAAAGTCCCGTCAAAATCGGTCCAGCCATTTCAGAGATTAGCCGGAACAAACAGACAGATAGACAGTAAATGTTGTTTTGGTATAATTATGTACCGTGTATACATCCAAATGCACTTAGTAAAAAGCAGTTATTTTAATATTATAAACAGACACTCCAAATTTTATTTATTTGTATAAAGTATAGATGTATAGATTACATGATGCTACCATAAACATTCGTGGCAAGTTAGCACTCTTCAAGTATTAACCGAAAAATATTTTTACGTAAATTGGTCACAGTGTCGGAGAGCAAGGAATAATGTGGGTCCTCGCTTCTTTTTTGTCCTTCCACATCTTGTGTGATGTGATGAATAAGGTGTTGCTGATATCCGGACGACTATGACTTACATCTCATCTTGACTTACATCATCTTACATATTATGACTTACATCATCTTACATATCTGGTCGTTTGTTGACATATTACAAAAAAAGAATTCTACATATAGAGATTGTCCTACTTTTTAAACGATTTCAAAAAAGGAGGAGGTATTCAATTCGACTGAATTTTTTTATGCTTGTTACCTCAGAATTTTCGACTGGGTGAACTTTGATGATTTTTTTAAATCAAAAGTTAGTGTCCCATATAAAGAGCGAGATCTGACGAGTAGTTTTTGAGTTATCCCTAAGTTTGAAGTCTGTTATTTTTTGTCTAGAATTATTTTTAAATCGGTAAAAAAGTTAGCTGTGGTTAACTTGTAGCTTATTTGATAGGAAATGCTCCTCGCTGGTGCCGGGTTAACTCACGTAGGAAAAATATTCAGTAATCGATAATAATTAATTGATTTTTTAAAAGTGACTTGTAAGTTGCGATCGACTCTCATAGTGATATTTACATTACAGTGAGAACAAGTAGTGTAATAACAGCATATTTAACGTAAGAAGTATTCCATCTCAACCCACCTAAACATCAATTATTAAATTCATAATATATTCCCATTAAAACCGAGTTTGATGACCGTAAAATGTAATCCTATTTGTGGATTATAAAAGCAACAAAAACTCTAAACAAACTTTAGGGAAACGCCGACGCGTTCGGAAAATAAATGTTCACAATTGCGTCCGTTGCGGTGCTCCTTGTGTATAATTGAAATCCATGGAAGCTGCGGGGCCGCCGGGTCGCGGGGCCGCGGGGTCGCCGCGATCAAAGGACCTCTGACCTTAACCCGGGAGCTGATTGAAGTCATTCCATTTCATGATTGCGCACGTGAATTACCTTACGCTTCGTTGCGGTCTCTTTCACTCATCATTAATCTATTTGTCATTAAGTGCGGGCTGTATTTAAATGCTGTTTGTTTTAAAATGTATCAGTAAGAATGGCCAAAGTTGAGTCCGTTTTAAAATTATTATAAAACATCGATTTTTAAGTCTAAAACTAAACTATTTCTATAATTTTAGGAGTATTAAACTGAAATTTACCAACGCAAACGCTTCATTTACGCTCACATTCATACTCCTTTTCAAAATTGGTTTCACTTTTTTGATAGGAATGCAGTATTGTTATTAAAAATAGATACAGATTGCATCAATCACTTCCATTTATTAATGTCACTACGATATAATTGGTAGATAATTCATTACAAAGTGTACTAGGTTTATTTTATCTCATACTAACAAAAGGTTACAAAGTATGAACACAAAACAATAGATCAATATCCCAAACAGATATCAAACAGAGAACAATATTTCCAGAACACTGTTCTGTGTAAAACACACAAACATGTCGTGTCAATTTAAATTATTGCAGTGTATGTCGTGAACGATGACTGTTCACCGAACAGTCTGGTCGCGTGACGCGCGGCAGACGGCAATTACTATAACAAGTTGTAGTACCATGCTCTATCTTAACTACGAATCGTTAGAGTTTTGTATTTATTAAATGCTCAAGTTCTATTGAATTAATACGTATTGTATACTCACTAATCCGCACTGGAGCAGCGTGGTGGACGCTCTAGGCATCCTCTAAAGAAGAGACTCGTGCTCAGTAGTGGGCCAATAATGTGTTGAAGCCAATCTCTTACTATTTAACAGGCACTTACGATACTTGTGATTTTATGATGCAATATATGTGTGAAAATATGCGTCAAAACTTGAAACTGTGAATGAAAATTAAATGTAAATTGATATTTAGAGTTTTCGTCTAAGGAATTTAGTACCGGTTTTGTACTGATTTCAAACTCTTTATTTATTGACATTACGATTGATTAGTGTTTGATACCAAATTTATTGTTTACTGCTAGAACTCATCAGCAGCGCGCAGCAGCGATATACGACACTAGCGCTCTTCCCGCGGCTTTGCGCACATTTTCCGGGATAATAAGTACCCATGTCTTATTCCAGGTCATGGTCTATCTATTTACTAAATTTAATGAAAATCTGTTCAGTAGTTTTTGTGTGACAGAGTGACAAACATCCTCTCAAACTATCACATTTATAAAATTAGTGGGATATAAAAGGCGTAGAGCTTTTTTAAATCTGCGCTGATACTTTTCATTTAATACGACATCTGATTGAAGGTAAAAATGTATTTTGTATGTTTAGTGTTTATCTTAGACGAGTAACCGCCCTCGCTTTGCTTCGGTTTTCTCATTTTTTTTATTATCGGAGTTTAATTAAGGATCCCTAATTATTTTGAAAATATTATATAGCCTATGTTACTCGGGAATAGTGCAGCTTCCCAACAGTGAAAGAATTTTTGAAATCGGTTTAGTAGTTTCGGAGCCTATTCAAGGCAAACAAAAAAATCAAATGTTTCCTCTTTATATATTAGTATAGACAATTCGTTTCGTAGCGATTGTCTATTTCCATTTTTATTCGACGTATGGAATCATAATGTAGCAGGCGACAGCACTAGAACGATCTATCGTCCCTGGACTCATATTCTAAAGTGCATCAATTTCTCTCCATCCTTTTAGAAGCATTCGAATCGGCAACCTCGGTGTTTACTTAAAACCGTTTTTAGATCGACAAAAAATACCTGCCATTTGCGTACAGAATTCAATTTTGCAATCAAAAACGATACGTGTGAACGTGCGAACCTTTGACAAGTAAAGCTGAGCTGCTGAAGCTTTCGATGCGAATAAATCTAACGTCGGCTGACGGCTGTCGCGGCAGTAACGAGGTTACTCGTGTTCTATTTACGCAGTACTTTGTTTTAATATAGCTCATTCAACTGGAATATTGATAATTTTATTGTTTGGTAATTCAGGATTCTTTACAGCAAATAATAATATTCTCAAATATAACATACCTTTGTGAAATAACATGACACGTTAGCTGCCACTCACCCTAATTGATAAAATAAAACGAAAATAAGTATCAGTTATGAAAATGTTGTCCAAATTCAAATGCAGATTTTTTTTGGTTCGGTTGGTGCTGGTATGTATGTTGGTATATAATTTTAATTATTGTAGTGCATGTTTCCATTGTGGGAGGGAGGGGGGTGCCACGGATGTTTTAAGGTATATACCATCATACATGTTACCCGCGGATTGTTGCAAAGTAGACTAATACTAAGTTTATAAATGTTAAAGTAACATTAGTCGCTGCAGTGAGCGCTTTATACAAGTCATTTTACAAATTATCACTCCTTAATTCTTAGCTCACAAAAAACTGTTCACAATTTGTGGATTCCTAAAATGAATTTCTTTATTTTTTACCAGCTGGTTGTCTTGTTCAAGCTTGTTGAACAAACTTTCTTTTTTTCTTATTTTGTTCAACGTCAAACACACCAACAGGATTCTGTGTTAAGAAACTTTGATACTTCTTAATTTCTTTGTTGCGAAGTTTTTGAATAATGTTTTAAAAATTGTAGAACGTAGTACTATTTGGATAATAAATACCTGTCCATGTCGGGCCGCGCTCTTATCCTTTTCCATAAAAATGGCTGTACTTCTAATTCACTTCGTGCAGTGCAAATATTTATTAGAATGAAGTTTTGATAAACACTGCATACATGGAAAATTTTTGTATACATTATATTATCTGTAATAATATTATAAAGAGGAAAGATTTGATTTTTTGTTTGCATTGAATAGACTCAGAAACTACTGAACCGATTTGAAAAAATATTTCACTGTTGGGAAGCTACACTATCTCCGGGTGTCATAAGCTATATTATACTTTCAAAAAAATTTGGGATCCTTAATAAAACTCCAATAACGTAACCCAAGGTGTAAAAAAATAAGAAAACCGAAGCAAAGCGAGGGCGATTACTCGTTATATTATATTTTTGTTCAAATTATTATAATAAATGAATTCAAAAGATACTGACATCTGTAAAAATAGCTTGCTTAAACAAAATTTTATCAAACCATTTCATTCATAATATCAAGATTTTAAACTTAACTCATCGCAGACTAAAATTAATATTGTGAGTAAAATACATAATATCATATTAAAAGAATGATCGCTATGACTCATAAAAGGTTCTCTCTACAATCTCCTCTATAACTGAATGTAATATTTGCGTAAAACATGATAATATTTAAAAAAAAAATCTTTGATTTATTTTATAAGTCGGAGAATAATAATCTGAATTTTACCAAGAAAAAAAATAACCGACTTCAAAATAACTCAAAAACTAATCGTCCGATCTAGCTCAAATTTAAGTGGGACCACATGAAAAGCACCAGCTTTCGATTAAAAAAAGAATCATCAAAATCGATTCATCCAATCGAAAGCTCTGAGGTAACAAACATAAATAACACAGTCGAATTGAATACCCTCCTCCTTTTTGAAGTCAGTTAAAAAGTAACTATTATGTAAATCTCCGTAGCTCTTTTGTCGTAAACTCGTAGCTCTCTCGTAGCGTCACGTAGCACATACGTAGAACAATCGTAGCACACACGCTACACACTGCCGCGCTGCTTATAATTCATTCATTCGAGACTCACACGATAATTATTTAGAAACAAGTCGTTTGTTTCGTTTCACGTTTCTAAAGCAAACTGTTCTTGTGGAAGTTAAATTAAATTGTACTGTTCTTATTCACTTACAATGTAAGGTTTTGTTGAATTTATACTTCTTTTGTTCTGTTACTACTAAGAAAGATGCGAAGGCTTATTAACAGAACTTCGCTAAGGCAACTAAACCCCAATTAGGCCAACTTGAAAAAACTTAATAGGAATGACGATGAAAGAGCAAAAATAGGTGTAACATGGATGATAACACTGAAACTAAATAAATATAAATGGTTCAACACTTTTACAAAATAAAAAATAAAAATACTAATGTAATTATTTTCAAAAATTTGAAATTATAAGCGATTGTAACTCACAATATAAATAAAAAGGCAAATAAGAAGGCCTTTTTTAATAACTTAGCGCTTGACAACAATTCCATACGATCGTAAGTGATGATGATGTCGAAGAAAGAGAGTATTTGAGAAAGAAAGAAAGAAATGCTAACACGGTCATACCCCGCAGTAGGTTTATACCTGTGTCGCGGGTGGCATGGACGACACATAACACATCAGAATAACACCCATGACCCGAGTACAAACATTTATATATCACATAAATATTTGCCCCGACCGGGATCGAACCCGGGACCCCTCGCTTCGCATTGCCTAGTGTCGCTACCTACAGGGTCGTTCGGGCTACAGAATTTGAGAGCGTATTAACTTAATAAAAAACCTATTAAATTAATCTATGAACCTTGCTGTAAAATGTAACCAAATATGTCGTCACGGACGGAAAGCGAATGTCTCCATACAGTATTTATAGACCGACGTTGACCACCAGCCACCAGTCACTCGAGTCAATTTTTTTTTATAAATAAAAATAGAAATGACTCTTCACACTCATTGTGACGTCACATATTGTGACGTCTATGACCTAGTTCGGCGGGTCACATGTCTCCCGGTCAGACGTTATTAAGTTACTTTGATACGGCGAAAACTTCATTTTAAATCTGGACTTTTATGAAGTTTGATGTAATATTACTGTTTGTATAATTGAAGTAGACTCATAGTTTAATTTTTTAACGATAGTATCCAAAGTAGTGTGCTTAGCTCTCGCACTCGACATACAACTGAGTACTCATAATGTTGTTATTATATGGGTATTCAATATTTCTACATCAAGTAATTTACGCTATGGAGACAAATTAAATTACCATAAGTAGAAATTATCAATGTGTCAATTTAGAAATATAGACTACTTATCGTGGACCTGAAAAATTGACGGACGTAATCTCGTCTAATCGAGATTGAAGCATAGCAATGGCCGCTCGCTTACCATGTGTGCGTAATTTTTGATTCGCAATTGAAGCAGTGAAGTGTCAATGTGTGGGTGTGTGTATTGTACGAATAGAGAGTTGGTATCACTATGGGTGCTTCACTGAATTTGTTCTTGGGATTACGTCCGTCTTTCTTTAGGTCCGTGCTACTTATATAATAAAATCAAATTTAAGCTTGAAAGTGGTAACAACGCATCCAGAACTACATAAAGTTGGTTATCGAATATTACTTTCTAATTGGCTTGATATATAAGCTATTAACTTAGATAGGAAGGTCAGTGTCCTCTCTAAAGTATACAAGTGCCATAATAATATATTGCTTCTGATGGTCCATAATTACTCAGTAACTGGTCGACTTAGTAACAAAGGGGTACTCAATGCCTTAAGAGTTTTAGTATATTAAATATTCTTCAATCAATAACCAATTCTAGCAAAAGCCAATAAGCCATCGAGTACGCTACACAGATAGTACAGACACATCGACATTGTAATAATCCAAAGTATTTCAGTAGCAATATTGTGCGACAAGCGAAAAATAGGCCGCAGTGATTAAAATGAGGCTTTTATTGCTGGCGTTGGCATGCAGCTATTATATCAAATAGTATTGTTACTGAGGCTCCGGATACGGATATGCCGTAATATTTTATTATTATAATGTGGGTTAATGTGTAGGTCTTTGTTATCAAATGGGCAACACTGCGTGGCCGGTGTTGGGTTCAATAATGACTGCGGAATTTAGTCATTTCGAAGAATAATGACCGTATTTTTTTAATCTACTACCATTTCGGAAAGGTGTTTTGTTATGGAGATGAAGAAATGGCAAAAGAAACTCCTCAGCTCTTCTTAAATTAAGATTTAAAGAGTACAGAAGTAGTACAGAGGAATATTCTGTACTACGTGGGACTGGATACAGTACAGTTACAGGTATTCATCTATACTATAGTACCCTTTACCTAAAAGCTGTGTCTTCAGTTGCCGCTGGAATGTGGGTGTAGGTGTTTGAAAGTTGGTCTCTCAAGTATTGCGCGCTACAATTTCAACCATATTTATTTATTTATTTGTGAGGTAATCCAACAGCGTTTACCAAATTACATATTGCTGAAAAACCATGAAATGGTGGAAGAAGAAACGTTAATAGAACGAAGTATACTTTCTAGTATGTCAAAATCTACAGAGGAAAAAGCATTGCTAGCAACACCAGGAGGGTAAGCTGCTTGGTTTCCACAGCCCAGCGGATGTCGGCGGTCACTTTTAAAAGAGCAGTAACAGTGCTATGGTTGGGACGAAAACCGGACTGAAAAGGGCTCAGAAGATTAAACATTATAATTATAATTTATATGATTAATATAAGATTATAAAATAATTACTTAAATGCTATGAACAAAAACGGATTACATAAAAAATATTAGTAAAATTATTTATGAATAGTGTTCAACCGTGCTTAAAAGTAATTTGTGTGTGTGTGTGTGTGTGTGTGTGTGTGTGTGTGTGTGTGTGTGTGTGTGTGTGTGTGTGTGTGTGATTTTAAATTAAAAATGTCTAAGCTTGAGTTATTGTAGTTGCGAGCTGAACGACAGATAACTTATTCTTATATTACTTCGACTTATCTCACTTCCCCTCGACTGACCTCGACTCAGCAGCACTGCACTCGACACCTCACTTGCGCTAGACTTACTGCTCCTCACCTGACCTCACCCAGGTTTTCGCACCTCACCTCACCTGTCCTCAACTATCTTCACCTGATCTTCATACAACTTTTCTTCACACTGCTGTTCTTAAAATATAGAATTCCTCCGTTTCAATATAATAACAAAATATATTTCATATCTACTATTGACAAGATACCAGAAATCATACCTACTAGGGCAGTCATGGACATAATCGCAAACCAATTAAAACAAGGTCTTCAATTGAAACCAAAACACAAAAAAATCACATTTGAATGCTAAAAGTAGCGCCAAACTAAAAACAACCATCGTATATAATAATCTAAATTTTACTAACAAAAAATAACCGACTTCAATATTACTCAAAAAGTACTTATTAGATCTCGTTCAAATTTATGTGGGACCACATGACAAGCACCTGCTTTCGAAAATATCAAAATCGGTTCACCCAGTCCAAAGTTCTGAGGTAACACACTTAAAAAATACAGTCGAATTGAGAACCTCCTACTTTTTTGAAGGCGGTTAAAAACTGAACTCATTAGACAAGAAAACCTCAATCAAACAGGTACGAGCCTAGACTTCGGTTATCATTCCTCATCAAAAAAAGTAACCGTAGAATTTGGAGCCATTTGAGTGAGTTAGGGAGCCGGGCCGCACGCGAGCCCAGACCAAACCGGAGCAAGAAAATTGGATTTGTTATTGGAAGACGATTCGTAACTTTATGGCGTACTTGGCGTAGGATTTACGACACTGTTTAGAAAACGGAGGTCAACAACTCTACGGATTAGATATTGAAATTAAAATGTTACAAGTAATATTGTGCCGACGGTAAATAGATTTTTTGTAGATGTTTGAAGCTTTTTGTTGAAGCTTTGTTTTAGTGAAGCTCTTGCGTTTCGGTTCGGAGATTTTTAATCTACTTTTTATGAGACTTTTTAGAAGAACTGAACATTTATAATATTATTATGATAATAATATTATGAACAAGTGACACAAAGTTATTAGTTTGGAAAAAGTCAAGTTGTAATAACCTTTGAGAGCATTGTCAATGTTTCTTATTAGCCTGTGTTTGTATATTTTTATGTAAAAAATACCAATAAATTACTATATATCGTATAACGCTACACACTCATATCCCCATGCTAGGAATCCATGTATCATGGGTGTCATGGGCACACACACAATGATGAGTACGCATATAACCAGAGCATTAACATACTTGAAATATATTTAATATTACATTCAACCGCCGACCAACACGAAAGTGCAGCAAATTAAACTTCGGTTAAGATGTCGGAAGAACTCTGTTCGAGATAAATTAAAATTATGAACAACTTCGGAGTTAATTACTTAATAAATCACGCCGCGGGTTATTACGGCTGCGGGAAGACGGCGCTTCATTTAGTTCACTTCGAAAGTAATACCATTGATTGTAAAATAATCTAAATTTTACTAACAAAAAATAACCGACTTCAAAGTTACTCCAAAACTACTTGTCAGATCTCGTTCAAATTTATGTGGGATTACTTGAAAAGCACCTGCTTTCGATTAAAAAAAGAATCATTGAAATCGGTTGGCGTGATATTGAGTAATTCGTCTATTTGTCGCGCTTACTTAATACAAATTTAAGACATATGGTTTTATCATAGATGCCATGGTCAGATCTCAATAAAATTTATATGGGAGTACATGACAGCCACCATCTTTCGATTAAAAAAAGAATCATCAAAATCGGTTCGCACAGTCCAAAGTTCTGAGGTAACAAACATAAATAATCTTAATTTTACTAACAAAAAATAACCGACTTCAAAGTCTCAAAAACTACTTTTCAAATCTCGTTCAAATTTATGTGGGACCACATGACAAGCACCTGCTTTCGAATAAAAAAAGAATCATCAAAATCGGTTCGCCCAGTCCAAAGTTCTGAGGTAACAAACATAAAAAAAATACAGTCGAATTGAGAACCTCCTCCTTTTTTTAAGTCGCTTAAAAAAATACAGTTGAACTGAGAACCTCCTCCTTTTTTTGAAGTCAGTTAAAAATCTTAAATGGGAGCGTAATCCACAACATAGTGTTTTATACGGTGACGTATAACCGTTAAAATATACTAAACCTTAGATTATTGCAGAAAACAGAAGTAACAGAATACAGAACTAAGCGTTAATTCCACTCTCTCGTCCAAGTAATTTACATTATTTCAGGAATAGTTAATAGTGAGCCTAAAGGTACGAGAAATACTGAGTATACACATTATTCATCATTTATTGTAAAACCTATATAAACTTTAAATGCCTTTAATTTCTACCACAACGATTCTACTTTTACTTCCAACAGTAATTTTAAGCTCTTTTATTTTAGTAGTAAGTTTAAGTTTCTTCAGGTCACTAAACACAAGGATTAAGGGTATACAATTTGAATTTGGAAACGTCGCTCTTAGTTATCTGTAATCCATAACATCTTGAGCATTGACATCGCCGTGAAGACCTCAATTACAAATTTCGAGTAGCTTTTCAACTTTGCCTAAAACTATACAGAGGTAAATTAGAATATTAAACTGGCATAAAGACATAACAACCACCGCACATCCATTGTGCCAGACCGCGCATGGACAGTTGGCACTTAATTTACTTGTAAAGGTTTAATTAAACCGAGTCAAGTTCAGTCCTATCAGCCCTGGCTCTATTCACAGACCCTATTGTTCTAAGTTTGGGATTAAGGTCTAAAGGTCTCCCGCCGCATGATGGATCGCCTCATTGAACAACTGTGACTGAACCCTTCGATGTTTTCTTTTATGTTTACAGATCACTTCTTCCAAATTGAAATTTAATTTACATTGAGGCTTTATACATACGTGTACTGTAAATAATGTTATATAATAATTTCGAATTTATTTCCTTACTTTTACATTTGAGAGGAGTAACCCAGAAAATAAGGGCAAAATGTAGTTTTAATGTACAAATTCAACCGGCTTCTTGTATTGATCGTAAATGATCGGCCGAGGTTGGTTGTAAAGAGTCGAGTTAGTTATTGGTTGGTGACCAAATGCCAAAATTACTTGAGCGTTTTGGTGCTTTGAAGAGCATGGAAAGGTGGTCCCTGTGTTTTTCGTTAAGCCATATCGGAGGCTTTTAGGCGGCATGAAAACTTCCAACACTTAGGTTGGCCACTAACCTCTCCAGCAGCACTGGAGTAGCGTAGGTTATGCTCAAGAGACCCCAGTCAGTCAGCGCTTAGTAGTGAGCCATTAATGAGATGAAGCTACTATGAAGCTCATATAAATTCAATCGGATGGTAAGCAGGCAAAGTTAAGCACAATCTGCACAATGCATATTTATCTTTGTAACTTTGCCCGCCGTATTCAACTAGGCTTCGCTATACACAGCAATACCCGAGCGGAATACATTATACACGTCGGAGTCAATCAGCTGTGCGACGTGGTCATCTAAATATGCTTTTATGGAGCGCAACGTTAATCCACTTCGCATATGCAATGATTGGTTTTGTGAGTTAGTACGTGAGCTACGCATAAACTCGTTGAAATATCGCCTGTGAGCTGGAATTGCCGCACGAAACGATGCCGACGCCAAATAGCCGACGCGAGCGACATTCAGTTATATTTGATATGCGAGCTTAGGAAGTCATTTCTTTCGTGTTCTGATGTGTCATTGGTTAACGTATTTTTGATTGAAGGCAAAGTAGGTTATTCCATCGGCTTATTGCCACCTATCTCCCGAACCGCACTTGATTAGTGTTATGTATGCATGTATGTATGCACATGCAAACTTAAACGAGGAGAAATCTTCAATTCTGATTCGATAATAATAGCTAAATCCTTAGAGCCTTCTGAATCCAACGGATACCTGCCGTGTTTTTTCAGGTTTTCAGTCCAGCTGGTCGGAGGCGTCCTATGCTCCTTTTTCCGAGACGTGGTCTTAATTCAACCTTAAGGTTTAAGTAAATACAAAAAGGTAAACTAGGGCCGTGATAGTTAAGCAGTGATAGCCTAGCGGTTAGAACGTTGGTCTCTCGAACGAAGGGGCCGGAGTTCAAATCCTGGCACGCACCTCTGATTTTCAAATATTATGTGCGTATTAGAAGTTAATTATCACTTGCTTCGGTGAAGGAAAACATCGTGAGGAAACCTGCACACCGGAGAGTTCTCCATAATGTTCTCCAAGGTGTGTGCAGTCTACCAATTCGCACTTGGCCAGCGTGGTAGACTATGGCCTGTACCCCTAACATTGTGAGAGGAGACCCCGAGCCCAGCAGTGGGACAATTATGGGTTGTTGTTTTGCTTTTTTTTAAACTAGGGCCAGTATACTGACTGGTACATGTACTGCCAATACTTACGGATTTAAGCTAAAATGGCAGTGAAAATCCACGCCGGCAGCGCTACCGTCACAAATCGCCGTGCGCAATGACGCGTGCAGTGGATTTGTGTTCGACGAACTTGCTAGCTCTTTGTGCTAGAACCGCGTTTGAGTTTGTTGGATTCAGATAGTAATATTAGAGGGATTTTGATCGACACGTTACATAACCTGACTATTATACCTAACTGTTTCCGTATAACGACTTTGGCTAGACTCTGTTCACCAAAACCAGTCCTAAGATTTTTGTTTCATTTAATAGATATTCATTTTCGTCAACCCTGTAGCCTAGTTGGTAGCGATCCTGCCTGCAAAGCGTAGGATCCCGGGTTTGATTCCCGACCGGCGCAGATATATTTGTGACAGATAAATATTTGTACTCGGGTCGTGGGTGTTATTGTGATATATGTCGTATATGCCACCCGCGACACAGGTAAAAACCTACTGCGGGGGTGGTTTTTAGTGTGAATAACTGGCAAACCAACAGACTAGCCACTTCATTAAGTCATCACATTGTCATTTTTAACCCCCGATGAAAAAAGAGGGGTGTTATAAGTTTGACGTGTCTGTGGATCTGTATGTGTATCTGTGGCATCGTAGCTCCCACATGGATGAACTGATTTAGGTCTAGTTGTTTATTGTATCTCTCGATCTCACCTTCAAACAAAAAAGTGTTCTAAGCTATATTTTGGAACGAAGTTCCTTATCGCGCGTTGCGAAAGGGGGCTAGGCGGAAAATTTTGGAACGAAAAGTTGTAACGACACTTTTTGCCGTCGTTTATTAATTAAAGCGAGTTACTAGGCGACCAGAAGTGTTCGAGGGTGCGATATCGGTGATACTGTGCAATCATGGTGTGTGGCTGTCTTATTTACTATTCGGTATTTAGCATAGGCGCAACAGGGATATCTATATTACGATCATGCACATTAAGTTATTATTGCTTTTTCTCTTGTCATGCCAATTAGTGTGCGGAGGAGCGACAGGGATAGAATAAATCTATTACTGTCGCTCTGACAAGACACTTGTCAGAGTGGCAGTGATGGATTTGTTCTATCTTTGTCGCTCTTCTGAATATTGATTGGCATGACGTGATATGGACGTCCCTATTGTGCCTATGTTAAATGCCGAAGAGTGAATGGGACAGCCACATACTATGATTGTGCAGTGTCACTTGTGTTGCACCCTCGAGGACTTCTGGTCGCTTAGTATTAATCGAAAGGAACTTCGTTCCATCCGGGTGTCCCTTGACACCTCTCAAGTGTTTTTTTTTTATATTTAGTGTAATTAAACTATCTGGCGTTCTTTGAATTTTCATTTAAGATTATATCTTAGTGAATTATTTCTTAGTGAATTACTTTGGTGTACCCACATAGTTTTGTATTGCATTGTGTTGAATTACCGTGGACATCAGCAAAACCAAAGGTATCAACGGTGTATTGCCGACGATAAAAGAAGACATATAAAACTAAAAACTGGCTCTCAAGAAGTTCATTTCATTATGAGAAAAACATACGAAAGTTCTTCAGTTGATACAGCTACGTCATCAATTCCCTTTTATTTTACAAAAGCGACCACGACTCGATAACAATCAACGATTAGACTCACCCGTAAATTGATCCCTAATTTCAGATTGCACTACATTTGAAACTTTCTAGTAGCGAAATAGAGTTCATTTTCACTTGCATCAAAGAATTTTCAGTCATTGTGTAATCTTCGTTTTCTTTCTATTTCGTCTAAATCGTTTGAAACGATGCAGTTTTTTCAATCTCACCTTCACGGGAAAAATAAATCCTTTTAGTATCGTTCTACTTAAGATCGGGTCAACACTTTTCGATTGTTTGATTGCTTATATGTTTTGATATACTGATAATATTACAATTCGTCATCATCATTTTCACAACTTACAACTGTATACAGTGTAGGGGTAACATAGAGCGGTACAGTACGGTACAGGCCACAATCAACCACGCTCAATAAGTGCGGTTTGGCAGCTTTGGAGTATGCGAAGAGAATTTTGAGATTATTATGTGGAACTTTGTATGTAGATTTCCCCGTGGTGTTTTGTTTCCGAAGCAAGTGATTATTAACCTTAACTTTTTAGAATGAGAGCTGCTTATTCTTTCCAATAACAAATAATTTTCCAAATCGGTCGATAAATATCGGAGGTATACTATGTAGATATTGCTATCCTTCTTTATTCTCTCTACTCTGTCGACGAGTAACGAAACGGTGATACCTACCTAATCAGTATTACTGATGTACCTACAACGTACATGAGAAACGGTGAACACGTCCCATCAGGAGCTCTGCTTATTTTCCGGTCTGTTACCAAAGATATTATAATGTAATAAAGAGGTAGATATGTCACTAGCGCGCCGACGATGAAGAGCGTAAGAACAGCCAATTGACCGTTCTGCTCGTTGTCGCTCTGTCAATACAAGACGATACGCACGATTTTGTTGATGTCAGAAGTGCTTGACATTTGATATACAGCGTTAAAATGCCTTCGTGTATTATACCAATGTGATTGGTGTAGTGAAACAAAAGATAAACGTGTGTGTTGTAACTCTTTTCGGAACAGATTTTTTGGTTGATTTGTAAGATAAATGTGTGTGTTGTAGCTCTTTTCGGCTCTTTCGGTGTCGGTTTTTTAATTGATTTGTAAGGGCATAACGTATCTGTATTTTTTAAATATCATCGCCTGTTACATAAAACATATTCAAGACAAACCCAAACAAATGAAAGTGAAGATCCGATCCGAGTATCATTCACAAAGCATCAATAACACTGTCAAGGCAAGCGTTCACAAAAACTAAAGCTAATCCCTAAAGTAACGTAAACATGGCTCCAATAACTAAGTCAATAAACGAAATATATCCGGTATTTACGGCAACAATTAGTTCGGAATCGACGGCGCTGCGTGACTCGAATGACGTGAACAGTCGGAATAACGTTTGGGGGTTTACGGCATGTCGCACTATAAGCTGAGAAGCGATATGCGATTTTTTTTATGCTGTTTCAAAATGTATTTCGTTCACCATGTATATATATTTGGCCTATTGGTTAGCTGGTAGAGAACACATAAGCAATAAGCTCGCAAAGTCATGGTACGAATTTGTGGTCAATAAAGTCTAAATAAATAATGAAATATTATTTAGGTTTTCAAATTAACAAAATTGTTATACTGTTAAATATCTGTGATCTTAAGCTATTACTGAACACTAGTTCAAGAATGAAATTTAACTAAAAAAAATTAAATGATCATAAACGACTCCAAAAATTTAGCAAAATTTTAATACTATTCTAAATGTGGTTGATTATAATTTAATAGAAATAGTTTTTTTTAAGGACAGATGATTTGTTAGGTCAAATCTTAAAGATTGTAATTTTCCTGAAATGACGAACACAACTTGTTACAAATTTAACAACAAATAAAAAAATATATTTGTACGAAATTAAAATTTAACGACAACCTTTCAAGCAAGCGGTCTTTGTTGCCTTTGTTACCTTTCTGTTCTTACTTAATGAAAAGGAGCCGCCCTTACACAGCAATCGTAAAGTTAAACTTTAAAATGACGGAATAAAGGTCACTCCATACGTAACGTGGACGGGACGGGGACGGGACGTGGACGCGGCTTAAATATACGTGCGTGCCCCGTTCCCGTCCCGTGCGTGCCTCCGTGGCGTATGCGCTATCGTTTACATTTTCTATGAAACGATGTTTCCAAAACTTCACGTCCCGTCCCGTCCCCGTTCCGTCCACGTTACGTATGCATCGACCTTGAAACATTTAAATCTGCATTAAACAGTGGCTGTAAGGCTAAGAGGACGTTGTCTATTTAGTTATGTTACAACACCATTTACCCTATCATGTCGGTAAAATAAGGTAATACTTGCTTCATGAATATGTTGTCAACGTTAGTCCATTTCTATGTCATAGATTGTCAAGAATTTAAATAGAGAATTTTAAAAGTCGAAAGAAGTTGCACCCATTTATGGGACATAATAATATAGATAGATAGGCACATCTTCATGAACGACGATGGTTAAGTTATTCACATAAAAGAGGGAATAGCTGGAAAGTAAACTTAAAAATAAGTTAAAAGCTATACTCCTTCTTTGTAGTCAACTGCAACAGTATTGCCACATTACTGCCTGGACGGTGAAATTGAATTTTAGGTTAGATACGAAACCATCAACGTATCAATAGGCACTATCTAGTTCAAAGGCCACTTTACATCGACTAGATGTGTTTGAACGAGCCACCGTTTGAGTCGGAAATACGATTCGGTAACAAGTTTTGCTTTTGAGTTTATTTTTGTACTTTTGGTGAAAGAACGGAAGAAAGTAATTCAAAATTTGTTTGTGAGGATGGATGGATGGCTGTTTGGTAATCTTTCACTCAAAAGCTACTGGACTGATTTTGGTAGTATCAGCGGTAGACCATAAAATAAAGGGCACTTGTTTTCTCAGGAAAGGTTGACATCTTCTTTACCAGATATACCATCTTCTGTACATTTATACAAATAAATAAAATTGGAGTGTCTGTTTATAATATTAAAATAACCGTTTTTTACTAAGTGCATTTGGATGTATGTAGGTATACATGGTACATACACAAAAACAACATTTTTTTTTAATTTTTGTCTGTCTGTCTCTCTGTCTGTTCCGGCTAATCTGTGAAATGGATGGACCGATTTTGACGGGACTTTAACTGGCAGATAGCTGATATAACAAGGAGTTACTACAGATACTTTTAGTTTAGAAAAAAAATAGTTTGTTAGGCGATACGAAGTTCGCCGGGTCAGCTAGTTGACCTATTAAGAAACAACGAATAAAACTCTCGAGCATATTTATTGTAGAAATATTTCGTAGCAAGAAAAAATTAAAATGAATAGTGTGGTTTTATGAAACCACGATGCAAGTGAAACTTTTGTCGGTTTGTAGACATTTAACTAAAAATTTAGGATATTAAAATTGCGTTTTTAATATTAACTTAATTATTGAAAAATGGGAATGATAATGGGAAATCAATAGTAGACAAAATATTCAATTATAAAATTTAATTTCAATTTGCGTACGGAATACATCAATAATACAATCATTTAGATGATAGGCGCATATTAATAAACACTGACAAACCACATTTATATTAAACACTGATAAAAACAAACAAAATAGCGTGGAGCACTGGCACAAATGAGAATAGTCTATACACTACACCGTCAGCTGCTGCGAACTATAGGCGCCGCCATATTGGCCTTGGCTGCTCTGACGAGCGCCTTTCACTTTATCCCTACTCCGCGGCCGACCGTCACGCGACATGCAACACACAGACGAAAAAGTTTGAGACGATGTAATAAAAGTTTCACTTTAAAACTGTTAAAAAACTAACAATTTCTTTGAAATCCTCTATTACAATAAAATTATAAAAATTTTACAATCCAATTTGTTCCGAATACGTACAATACGCAAGATTGATGTGCTGAATTTCACATTTCTTTTTTTATTTTATTTTCATACTGATTGTTATTTGAGATTGTGATGTGATACATATATGATGTGATATGTGAGATTTGTGTCACTTTAATCCAGATGAAACTCTCACTAGGTGGCAAAGTATTTCACCAGGTCAGCTACCATCCTAAAAACGACCATTTTTTATCTATTTCTATTGCAGTACTGTATCTAAGAATCGAAAATAATAATAATTATGATAATGATATACTATATTTCGGTATACAGTGTGCCGAATTCTCTTGATTGCTTTCATGTAGTTGGAGGTTAATAGGCAATTCTACAAAATTGCTAATTTAAATATCACATCGAAATTATCTGGTAACTTTAATTGCTAATCGAAGCTCAACGTCTTCGGGAAATTTGTTCGTAATTAAATTAATTCTGAGAGACATGTTCGACATTTCTTCTCCTCTTTCATTTGACATCTTTCCAACACGGATTGAATTCAAAGTGTTTGATGTTCAATGTTCTTAAGTATAATAACCTAAATAAATTAAAATAAAACATTGCGAAATTGAGCAAACATTGTCTGTTGAATTCGCAAGCTTAGACAAATCGGTGGTGAAATGCACGTGGTGGTGACACAGTCGCGGTACGTGAGTGGCTTGCGCAAGCAGGGGCGCGACCGTCACGACATCTCTCTTGGAAAACTGTAGACTTTGTCAATTACATTTCCACAAGACTTGCGCTTTTTGTTATAGAATGCTGCCTTGTTTAGACTTTGTCAATTACATTTCCACAAGACTTGCGCTTTTTGTTACAGAATGCTGCCTTGTTTAGGTGAAGAATAATGGAATTGTTGATTAGTCTATACATCTATACATCTATACAAATAAATAAAATTGGAGTGTCTGTTTGTAATATTAAAATAACCGCTTTTTACTAAATACATTTGGATACACGGGTATACACGGTACATATGCCAAAATAACATTTTTTACAATTTTTGTGTGTCTGTCTGTCTGTTTGCTCCGGCTAATCTCTGAAATGGCAGGACCGATTTTGACGGGACTTTCACTGGCAGATAGCTGATGTAACAAGGAGTAACTTAGGCTATTTTTATTTTAGAAAAAAAATAGTTTGTTAAGCGATACGAAGTTCGCCGGGTCAGCTAGTCCTTTATAAATGTCAACGTTTGTAAGGATATTAAAATAAATAAATAAATAACGCTTCACACTCATAGCCCCACACTAGGATTCCCTGTGTCGTGGGTGCCATGGACAACACACTAGACAAGGACATTCACACCCAGACCGAGAACAGAAATTCAAACTCATCATTCAAATTTCCGCCTCGCTGGGAATCGAACCCAGGACCCTCGGTGCGACGATCCGGCATGGTAACCATTGCGCCACACGGGTCGTCGTTGTAAGGATGTTTATTACTCTATCATGCAAAAACTACTCAACGGATTTTCATGAAAGTTTATCTACCGGTAGAATATGATAGAAGTAGGACAGAGAGCATCATCATCATCACTGACCATGTAGCCTAGTTCGTAGCGATCCTGCCTGCGAAGCGAGGGGTCCCGGGTTCGGTTCCCGGCCGAGGCAGATGTTTATGTGACAGATAAATATTTGTACTCGGGTGGGTGTTATTGTGATGTGTTATATGTGTCGTCCATGCCACCCGCGACACAGGTAATAACCTACTGCGGAGATGTGAGTTTAAGCGTTTAAGCGTATTATCATCGTAACCAGCAAGGCTATTCTGTTATGTAACTCGACAGCGGAATCCGCGATGAGTTTCAAAATTGAAGTTCGAGTTCGAGATCTTGATATGTCATTCTCTAATCCTTTAGTACTCACTTGCGAAGTGAAGTGAGTCTTGAACTCGAACGTCAAACGACTAAAGATGGCCTCAGTATGGTATTCTTACCGAAAACAAATGTCATTCTCTAATCATCTAGTACGCACTTGCGAAGTGAAGTGATTCTCGAACCCGAACTTCAATTTTGAAACTTCTCGCGGATTCCGCTGTCAAGTAACAAAACAGAATAGCCTTGCTGAGCTGAGTGCTAGATAACCTTGTTACTGTCTCGTTGCATGTTTAGAGTCTTGTATAAATGAATTTCAGTCTTTGAACACAGTGGGAGAACACACCATAGTCCAAAGATTACATTTCAATTAAAGTATATGAATAATATAGTGTATCAAATCAAATCATTTTTATTTGGTAACGTACAGGTACAATAGATGTAAGTATAATAGATTTTTGTGTCCCAATATACTTTTCCAATTAATGGCGTACAAATATACATTATTTCCATCAAATTAATAATTAATTTACATGCATCCCTACAGAGTTACATTAAAATTATAATTTCACACAATTCAATTTATTAACAATACAAACAAATTTAATATTCATTGCAACGTGCATTAACTAATTTACTTATTATAATGGTACCCACTCCCATTAAGAGTTTTTCTTAATGTTTGATTGTTCATAAATTAAATTTATTCAAACTATTTCAGTACTCTTTTATACCCTTATTAATAAAGATCGCTTAATCCAAGCATCATCTGAAGCTACACTTGGACTAGTTAATTCTGGATTAACTAAGTAATAACTTCGTAATTGCAATGTTATTAATAAATATGGAGTAACGTCGAACTAACAATACATTTCTTAGTCCGGTTTCAGCGAGTAAAATATGGCAACCTTTGTAATTTAAAAGTAAAAAGAGTGAGTCAGTGAATGACTTCATGCATTAAAATGACAGTGACAACAATATTTTGGGATTGACAACTTCAAACGACGTGATCAGCTTTCAATTTCAAGCGCCTAATTTCGCTCCTCGCAGTTTGTTTCATGCTATGGTTACTTGCTAAATTTAAAATTGATTTACATGAACCAAAAACGTGCTCGCTCAGTTAACTGGGATGAAGAAGAAAAGGTCAAAGAAAATATCAATGTGAATGACGTTTAGTTAGAACAACGAAGTACTCTTGATATGCGTCAAGTCAACGTCAATGTCGTCAATGCACGCCTAGTCCACGCCTAATCAGTCGCTAAACTATGTAGCGACATGGACTAACTTTGATTCTGAGATTAGACTCGGAGTAGCTTACTTCTTCGTTACTCTATATTTATTAATACTGAATTTAATTAAATCTTATTTACGACAAGTTTTAAAGTTACTCTTGCTTTAGTCTATGTTTATTAATATGGCCGTTATAGTTTAATCATGGTTTAAGACTATATGTCTAACAATAAATTATAGTGTCAAAAATCTGATCGTTAATTTTAGTGTTGTATACAAGTTTTGCTCAATATTCCATATTTGCATACATCAAAATTGATATCTGGGAATTTAGAATTATTTTGTTTGTTGTAACAATTGGTTGAAAAATAACTAAATTGCGCTGTTTTTCATGAATGTTTTACTTTGGCTAAAACTGTTTTCATGTTGCTAGCACCGAGATATATTTTACTATAATTTTGAAAGGCGAAAAAGTGGCAAAAGTATTAACTTGCATAATGTAATGTTTTCAGATAAAAAATAGGACTAGTACATGACACGTATGACTAAAATAGCACACGTTTCGTTGATTAGAAGGCCGGTAATTTGTGGTCCATCGCCGAGAGACGTGACGAGGATACGTTCGACAACACCACCGACTGCTGAAGTAACGCATCCTTAACGAACACCGCTCATTATTTCGACCTGAAGTTGTCGTTACTACAGTTGGACTAATTCGCAAACTGTACTAAGCTTGGCACAGACGTCAATTTTGTTACGAGTATTAACTTTTGTATTCGTATAGATAGAGCTTAGTAGGGATATGAGCTTAGTACTACTAACCATTTATTTATTGAAGTTATACTTCTTATGCGACTTGCAAAAAGGTTGCGTTAAACGTTTGCGCTACCATGGAGGGGGTATGAAAGCACTGGATAGATGGCCCTAGCTTCTTATTATCTTTACCTGTTTTAAAATTTAATGTTATTACTTATACAAATCTCACAGAGCCTCAACAGCGTGATTCAGGTTCGTGAACAACGCCATCTAGTTTGTACTTGTGTAAACATAGGTAGTACACAAGTAATATTTTATTGTATTAGTGACTTGAATATTTTGATAACTGATATGACGGTGGAAGTTCAATCGGTCGTCGAGAATGACGAATTTATGATTAATGTTTCTTGTTTTTAATTTTTCTTTAGTACAAAAATAGTTTTTGGAAGATAATTAAAACTGATACACTTTATTAAATTAAATATTTATTTAATTATGTCAAAGAAGTATAACTTCTCACGCGCGTACAAAAATACTCGCACCCTTTTTTATAGCAATTCCATAAATACAACGGGAATTTTTGTTACACTCCTGATATTATTCCCATAAAACTATTTTAAGCTCAGTTTCATGAACGGCGGTCAAAGCTAAAATTAACTTATGTAGTAATGTATACTAATATATTTAAAAGAGGAAAGATTTGATTTTTTGTTTGCATTGAATAGGGTCCGAAACTACTGAACCGATTTGAAAAATTCCTTGACTGTTGAGAATCTACACTAACCCCGAGTAACATAGGCTATATTATATTTTCAAAAAATTAGGGATCCTTAAAAAACTCCAATAATGTAACCCAAGGTGTAAAAAAATAAGAAAACCGAAGCAAAGCGAGGGCGGTTACTCGTTACATACTAAAATTATTTATGTATACGAATATTTACTAAAGAAAGTAGCAAATAAAATAGCAAAATATATTTTAATATTCTCTTTTAAACCTGGCAATGTTAATGTTTCGATAAGAAGGAATAAAAACAGCTCGCAATAGTGAAGCGCTGACAAAACGGTATTCATAAACAGCTCAGTGATTCAGGAGCGAATAATATCCGTCATCAAAGGCATCAAAAGCTTCGCTCTGAAAGCTTACGGTATGACGGTACGCTACAAATTCCACTAGGACGGTATTACTACCAATGATGCCGACGTGAATTAAGAGTCTTTTTTAATAAGAGCTTACTCAACAGATTAGTAACTTGGAATGCTAATATCAATATATTTTATATAACACTTGCATAATTTCGCAATATGGCAGGTATACCTAGAAAACTTAAAAAACTTTTTAACAACGAAACAAACGTCTTTGTTAAGTTTAGTTAGAAATACAAAACTTGGCATAATTTTTTCAATAATGTTGCAATATTGTTGCAATAATGTAGACGTTTTAATTCATTCACAGAGTGAACTGATCCTTAAATATGAATGAATGAGTGAATACATAAAATGCATGTATTCAAGGGTAGCAATTAAAGCACATAACAAAGAAATGAGGTACAAGTAAGAAAAAATAAACAAAAACACAAAGTACCTGCAAACAAAAAATACATCTAACAAAAAAATGAAACAAATGACTAACAATAAAATTCCTTTAATCATAAAAAATAATTACATCTGTCTCGAATTCGAGTTATTTGCAAACATAAGGCGATGGTTTTTTGGAGGGTGGCGAGGGTGGCTAATGACGGATAAATGTTTATTATAATTTTATTCTGTGTTTTTAATTTGTATGGGTCTTGTTTTGATGGGAGAGCGGAACGCTATAATTAGGTTTTATATGGATTCTGTTCATTTCCTTCAGCCGAATACTCGATCAAATCAATCAAAGTTTCCAACGAACCTTCCGTTTCGCTCTATACCACAAAACTAATAAATAAATAATAACGTACACACTCATGTCCCTACAGGATTTCCTGTGTCGTGGGTAACCATAGGTACATCAATCAGTACCTACTCAGTTATCAGATAGTCAATCCAAGTGGATACCTCAGTATTACCGAGACATTAGGTTTCACTATAGAATTAGCTACTGATTTTTAAATCAGTAACTAATTTTAAGGTAATATAATTTTATGTAATAAATTTCAATATATTAATTATTTTACTGCTTATGGTATATTTATTATAATTATGTCCTTATTGTTTTGTAAATTTTGACTTTCGTTAAGTGAGCCGTTTTTTCTATGACGAAATAAACCATTTGACTTTGACTTTAGCGAAGTCCATGGGTGGAGACTAGTTACAACAGGTGATCCATACAAATCGTTTCATTCTGTACTCGACATGAAAGCCACGACACGAATCCTCCCGATCTATCAATCAGTACAAGTACACAGAGTCGTTCAGATATCACACTGTTGTTCTAGAAGACATCTCGCAGGCGTCTGTAACAATCTTTTTACTAGTTACACTTTTGTTCTGCCACGAGTATTTGTAAAGGTTCTGTTTTTCTTGATGTCTTTTGTCTTTTAAATCAAATCAAAATCTTTTATTCATATAGGTGTCACTGATATACATATGCACGTCATTTTTTAATCTACCAGCTTTTCGGAAGGGTGCTTTGTCATGGAGGAGAAGAAAAGCCGAAAGAAACTCCTCGCACATCTTTTAAAATCATGAAAAGTTACATAATATCTTCTAACCTACGCGGAACTGGATGCGGCACTAATTTCCAGGCGTCTTTGTCATTAATATATTCATTTATGCTATAGTATCCTTTTCCTACTAGCTGAGATTTCACATATCTCTTAAACATTTGGATAGGTAAATCACGTACTGACTTGGGTAATTTATTGAAAAAACGTACACCGAGCCCCATATAAGAGCGTTGTACCCTACTTAAGCGAAAAGATGACGTCACCAAATTATGTCTGTTTCTAGTTAGATGATTATGCGTATCACTATTCTGCTTGAACATACCTAAGTTGTTTTTTACGAATATAATATTGCTGTAAATAAATTGAGAGGCTACTGTTAATATGCCTATTTCTTTAAATTTCTCACGCAGAGAATCACGTGCTTTTAATTTATAAATGGCTTTGATTGCCCTTTTCTGCAAAACAAATATAGAATCAATGTTAGCCGCTGAGCCCCATATCAATATACCATAGGACATGAAGCTATGAAAGTATGCAAAATAAACAAGTTTAGCAGTTTCTACATCGGTAAACTGTCTTATCTTTCTAATGGCATAAACTGACCTACATAGCTTACTCGCGAGAGCCGTTATATGGATGCCCCATTGTAGTTTAGAATCTAAGGTGACACCCAAGAAAACTGTGGATTTTTCCATAGTTAGTTTTAACTTCGAGATATCAGTAAATTAATCCTCTTTATATTTATAGGATTCGCCACAACATTAAAAAATACACGTTATGAAATATATTCGTTTTAGGTATTTCATCTCGTGCATAATCTAGAAAAAAACATGTTATTTTTCAAATTAAAAATGTAAAAGAATATAATTTTAAGTGACGATTTGTAGATGTGCGTTTATTAGTTTATTTTGTTAATCTGAATAGAAATACCAGGTCGTAATTATCAAATGTACTTAGGTACTTTATATGTGCCCAGTTTAAAATATTTAGTTTGTCTTGAAATAAGTTAAAATACACTTCATGATTATACCTACATATAAGATAAGATTTAAAGATTATTCTATTTAAGTATTATTTTTATAGTTCAAACATAAATATTTTACAATAAATTATAGCCTCAAAAAATCTGACCGTAAATTTCAGTGTTGTATACAATACTGCTCAATTTTCCATATTTGCATGCAGCACATCAAAATTGATATCTGAGAATTTAAAATAATTTTGTTTGCAGATACAATTGGTTGACAAATAACTCAATTGCGCTGTTTTTTTCAGAATATTTTGCTTTCACCAAAACTATTTTTATATCGTAAGCGTCGAGATCTAGATACGTGGCAGCGTGTCCAGCCAAGTTCAAAGCAAAAGAAGTGGTGACGCAGCGACGTGTGTAACATTACACGATCCGTTTCGAGCTACTTTTAACCCCATCACCACTCGAGGCATTTTAACCTACATACATGAAATTTGACACATTTATTAAATCCCATTATATTTAGAAAAAAAATTTTCATAAATGTAGCTCAAACAGTTATTGATATATTAACGTTTCTAAATCTGCATTTTGGTGACTGACTCACTGACATAGGATCAAAAACCTAACCTACTTCCAGATGACCTAGAAACTAGATTTTTAGCATCAAGGTACACTGTTAGGCGTTTACAAAGGAAAAAATCTAAAAACTCAAAATTAATTATAATTAGTGAAAGTAGTGAATTATCGGTTCCACTGTATAGAGTAATTTTACAAATAATAACAGGTCTATTAATTATTAATAAATACTAATCATTTCAATACAAAAAGTAATGATATCTCATCAAAAACATACTCGTAAATGTGAAGTGAGAGCCAAGTTCAAAAAAAAAGAATTGAGATCTAAATGAGTGCCAACTTTTGCGTAGAAAATCCTAAAATTTTTGTCACAACAGCATGTCATTCAACCTCTACATTTAACTTGGCTAGTTTTCATTAGTTAGCTACCAAAAAACCAAATTTTAGAAAAGTAACATAGGTATTATATCAACCTAACAGACGTAACGAAGATAATTATATAAATATAATATAGCCTGAAGGTACATGAAAACTAGCCAAGTAAAATATAGAGCTTGAATTACATGCTGTTGTGACAAAAATTGTAGGACATTGTACACATAACTTGGCACCCATTTAGATCTCAATTCTTTTTTTGAATTTGGCTCTCATTTCACATTTATGTTTTTGATGAGATATAGTTTACTTCACTTCGTTTCCAATGAAAAAAAA
The DNA here is from genome assembly GCA_951805285.1 of Thymelicus acteon. Classification (NCBI taxonomy): domain Eukaryota; kingdom Metazoa; phylum Arthropoda; class Insecta; order Lepidoptera; family Hesperiidae; genus Thymelicus; species Thymelicus acteon. The sequence goes on from OX638235.1 coordinate 405,595, forward strand.
ATCAATTAGAACATTTTTTCGAATGGAATGAAAATAACTGTAAATTGCACTAGAAAAGTGTGTCATTTAAATGAGTGAACTTAGTATTGTGATATTTTTGTTGGACACTATAACAAACGCTATACAAATATACCCTTAAAACCAATAAAAAGTACCAAGCACAATGATGTTTTGTTTGCGATAAAAAGAAAACCTTACTATAATCTTAGTTCAAATGAAACTCGCCAGGAAAAATTGCAGCATGAATCATTGACAGGCTTGATAAATAACCGCCCACTGCCGCAGGAAATGAACAAATAATTCCCTGCTTTAATTCCCGCCGCGGCAGTCGCAGTGTTAACGACATGAGCTTTGTCGATCGCACGTGACGGGAATACGGAGGAATGGCGCTCGGAACAAATATTGATTTATAACAGGAATTGATACAATACTCGTGGACATAATTATTATTGTAAAGCAAGTAAGCAACAATCCATAATTGTCCCACTGCTGGGCTCGGGGTCTCCTCTTACAATTTGAGGGGTATTAGGCCATAGTCTACCACGATGGCCAAGTGTGAATTGGTTGACTTCACACGCCTTTGAGAACTATTATTGTAATACCTATTGTTAATTATAACAGTGTAGCTTGCATGACATTCAAAAAGTATTTTTAAATCAAACCAATTTTGAAAAAAATATTTGAATTTGAATAATATTTATCTTGCATTAGCTTGTAAATAATTTAACTGAACGAAATCTCATTAACTCACATGAATTTTTATTTTGAAATTGTTTTTAGTAATAAAGTTAGTCGGTCTGGCTTGGAACACTGCGTTAATATGAATAAAATGCTTTTCTATGTCGAATATTTTACGTAATCGTTACCGATTGTTATAGTGAAGTATGGTCGTCATTAAGTCGTCTATGTGCCTTTGCTGCCGTTTGCGGAAACAGTCTGGAACTTGACATAAAAACAACAGCTAATAAGCGAATTACTTCATAGAATTCAAGTTACCGTTTTATTTCCTAAATAATAGTAATGGCGTAAACAGCACGACCAAAGCAAAAATTTCCTTTTGGTGTTTGTTTCGAAACTTTTGATGATAAGTGATATTATTACCTTTACTACATTATTGTTTATTTGTTTCAGGTACTAGAATATTAACTGGACTGCAGCCATTGTTAATTACTCTGGGAGGATTATTCAAGTATTTGGAACAATATTAAATATTTTTTTTTATTTATTAAAATTTTATCGAGTCGAGAGTGTTTGTGGTATAAATGTGGTGTATTATGTCCATGTAGCCTGGAACACAAAGATAATCTTATTTTATCTTTTATGTACACAGACCTATATGTACACTATACTAGACAGGCTGTTTAGTACTAAAAGTTTCGACACCTACGTTGACACCATATGGTGCCAATGCATTTTAGTCGGCTGCAAGCAAGCGAGACCAGTAGATGTCATTTTTGAAAAACCCCCACCGTTCAAGAACACACAATAACTCATATTGTTTATTGTGCACAGTTATAACGTCTTCATTATTTACGTTTGAACTTTACTTGAATGTATTTAAATCATAATTGGTAAATAACTATATTTTTACTTACATTTAAAAAAAAATTTTGTGCAAAATATTTGATATCCGCCATCTTGAACCGAACTTGACCGAACGAAGCGCTGTCACAGAGTATGAAAAATGCTTGAAAAATATGACACGGATTTTTTTCGGATAAGCCCGTTTATATATTTAAGTCTATGTTTACGTACTTCTAAAAAACTGGAAGAGATCGCTATTTAACGATAAGATCGCTTTTCGTACACAAATATTGTTAATTATACTTTTAAAGTAGGTATGTGTCTCTTGACTCTTGATTGTGGTGTACAATAAAGTGTAGTAAATAAATGAATAAAAAACACATTTTCTTGGTCTTAAGTAAACAATACAAATACAATACTTGTGTACTATCGACGTGTCAGTCAAGCTTAACAGATAAGTGTCGCAGCAGAGTTTCGTCTTTCATCGCTTTGCCCAAAGTAATGCGAAGTGAAGTGGGGAAAAACATAAAGAAACATTTTCCCGGTTACATTATTCAAATAATGAAACTCGAACAAAATGTGCGTATCGAATTTGATAACCTTTATTGAAGTTCGGATAATTTGTGCACGGAAGTATGTAATTGATGTTAATCTATAGTCTATACTAATACTTGCTGCCCGGACAGACTTCCTTCTGTCAAAAGTTTTTTTATTTATTAAAACCTTCCGTGTGCCTTAAGGGAGATGTAAGCTATCCTATCATTCCTATCTTTCAAGTTGGATCAAACTGCACACGGTGTGCAAATTTGATTAAATAAATAAATAAATAAATAACGCTTCATACTCATAGCCCCACGCTAGGTTTCCCTGTGTCGTGGGTGCCATGGACAACACACTAGACAAGAACACTCACACCCAGACCGAGAACAGAAATTCAAACTCATCATTCAAATTTCCGCCTCGCTGGGAATCGAACCCAGGACCCTCGGTGCGGCGAGCCGGCATGGTAACCATTGCGCCACACGGGTCGTCACTAAAATCGGTTAAGTAGTTTTGGAGTCCATCGCCGACAAACAACGTGACACGTAATTTATATATATTAAGATTATAAAGCTGAGGAGTTTGGTTTAACGCGCTAATCTCACGAACTAGTTCGAATTGAAAATTATTTTTGTGTTTGATAGTCCATTTATCGAGGAATGCTATAGGCTATATAACATCTTATATTTTAGTAGTTAGTTTTTTCCACAAATTAAGGCGGGTGAAACCGCGTGACAAGCTAGTTTACTTATATAACAGGAGGTTGTGCCTTATGTGGTCCTGGGATAGTGGACAGGGACAATGGTGGAAAAATATTATAAGCAATAACTTTAAACATTTCAGTAGATAGCGTACCTTTAACATAATACTTTATGTTAATTAACAGGTGGAAAAGCGTCGCATTAAGGTTTCTATGATCAATATTATTACTCTTAATTATTAACTAGCTGTGCTCCGCGGTTTCACCCGCGTTAATTTGTGGGAAAAACTAACTAATAAAATATATGATGTTATATAGCCTGTAGCCTTCCTCGATAAATGGACTATGAAACACAAAAATAATTTTCCAATTCGAACCAGTAGTTCGTGAGATTAGCGCGTTCAACCAAACAGACAAACTCTTCAGCTTTATAATACTAGATAAGTCACGGACCTGAAAAAAAGACGGACGTAATCCCAACTACAAATTCAGTGAAGCACCCATAGTAATACCAACTCTCTATTCGTACAAGTACACACACCCACACATTGAGACCATACTGCGTCAATCGCGAATCAACAATTACGCACACATGGTAAGCGGGCGGCCATTGCTATGCTTCACTCTCGATTAGACGAGGTTACGTCCGTCTTTTTTTCATGTCCGTGTACTAAGTATAGATTTTACGTGAAGTTTGTCTGCATAACTACAACTCTCTTGGTTGAGTCAGACGCCAAATAATTCGTCATATTCCAGCTGGCTTAGGACCCAGTTTTTTCTTTCTTTCTCTTCTTTCTTAGGTGGCAATGTGTCGGTTGTCCCTTTGGTATGATTTACATATACGTATGTCCATGTCCATGGGCGACGATGGCCACTTACCATTAAGTTAATTGTCGGCTCGTTTCTCGGCTAAATACATAAAAAGGTAGGATGTTCCGTTTTTCTTTCAGTTATTATTCACTTTTTTCAATTGCTTATTTAAAAGTTATGGATTTATACTCTTAAGTTCAAAAACGCAAAAAGTCAAACACGCAAAATGACAAAAAGTAAAACGCTTCAGGCAGAACGTCAAATACGCGTATTGTCAAACTAATAAATTGACAAAGACGCAAATGGTCAAAAACGCAAAAAGTCAAAATTATCTTACTCATATGCTTTAGAACGTTTCTTCATGGGCCGGTATGATAATGATAATTTTTTTTATTTCGATTTCCAATTCCGAACCCGGCCCGAATCCAAGCATGAACCCGCCTTCGAACCTGACTCCAACTCCGACCCCAAACCGTTTCCACACCAAAGCCGACTCCGTCTCCAACCCCGACTTTGACTTTTATGTGTTTTTTTTATTATAAAAGATGTTTTTTTAACAGTACCTAATTGGAAACTAAAAATATCAGTAGCATTTCTCATGCTTATTAGTTTTAGATTATATACGACGACTCTGTAGCCTAGTTGGTAGCGATTCGATTCGGGTTGGATTCCCGACCGGGGCAGATATTTGTGTGACAGATAAATATTTGTACTCGGGTCATGGGTGTTGTTGTGATGTAACCTACTGTGTATTACATGTGTCGTCCATGCCACCCGCGATACATGTAAAAACCTACTGCGGGGTGTGTAAGCGTTTATTTATTTATTTCCCATAAGAATCCACTCCGTCGTGTTCTTGCTATCAAATTCAATTCTGTTCTCAGAACTGTTTACCGGTTCTAACCGACCGACTATATTTCCTGCTTGTCCCTCTGGTTTATTTATTGTTTCAATACAGAACCTACTTATGTGTCCAAACCACTTTTAGGGTTCCGTAGTCAAAATGGAGCCTTATAATTTAGCCATGTCCATCCGTCCTCCGCGTAGACCATAGTATTATAAGGTGATTAGAATTTGTAGTGATTAGAAGTATTAGTGATTTGGCGTGGCTTATATGTACACATAATTATATCACGCTAACAAAATGGTAGTAAGATATTTTTTATATTATAGTAAGATATTTTTTTTCCATATGGATACTCACACATGTAAAGATGATTTTATGATCAAGTATCCCATAGGTAAACGTAGTACGGGTAGAACCGTATCATTTATAAGGTATCTAAAAAGATTTGTATGTGAAGACTATTTTTAACCAACTTCAAAAAAAGAAGCTTGCAAAATATTAAGCTTTTGGTAACAGGTTGAAAATCGGTCACGGCTATTTAGGGTTTAGAAGGTAACGAATAATAATCGTCGAGCTTCCAACTACGGAATCCTACAAGCGAAGCCCGACACGGACCTGCCCACTTTCATCTAATAACATTGTTGATATTGTATGTCCTTAGCCAACCATCCTTAAACCAATCAGTTTAAGGATATAAGTAATATGTTTTCTCAATTTTTGTTTTCCCAATTACATTGTCATCTTTATATTGTTATTGTTATATTTTGCTCCCACTACCCAAACAGTTATATTTTCATGGACCGTCAAAATAGTCTATCTAACTTTTCCAAAACCTAATGTAATGTACATACATTAAATGAGTGTCACTCGGCCTAGGCACATGAGTCTACGGCTGCCTGGAGAGCCATTCCTATGTAGATTAGTTCCGATTCGGTACTCCCTGTTTGTTACGCCACCTCTGTACTCGTGCTCTACTCTATGTTACTACTGTTATAATTTATCATCTGTGTTCGATTTAACTTTGTTTGTCGTTGTACTCACTGCTACTTTATTTGATTTATGGTAGTAAACAAGTTTAGTTATAGATACCGTGTCTACTAAGTGGAGGATGATGACTGTTTAAAACAATTTTTCTTAATAATTTTTGTTTTAATCTTGTCTACAATACGTATCATTATAATGCATATGGTGTAATTTCGTTCCTGGTGAAAGTACCCTGCATCCCCACTCGTTCTTTTTTTCCATTCAGATAAGCTGAGTTACGGTTAAGTATCCTTAAATTCGTGGAAAAAATAGTAAAATAAGCTTGATTAGCGAATAAACTTGACAAGTGCGAGTTAAACTCCCTTGGAGAGGGTTCTGTACGTTTATTAAGTATTTTTTTAAGACTATGCACTTTTTATAGGTTTTCCTGTTTTATAAGTAAGTAAAGAGCTATTTTCTGTATTTTTCTCAAAATTTTAGCCTCAGTAGTTACGGAGATAAGGGGAATGGTCAATTTTGTTATTTTCTTGAATAATTTTAAAACTGTACATTGCAGCACTATTTAAAATATATATTTGAAATCCTTACAATAGGCCCTTTCATTTGACATGCCACACGATACGGTTTGCAAAACAGTTTTTTTTATTTTGATTTGGTTAAAAAAAATTCTTAGAATTCATTTGTCATCTTTACACATTAGTCTTTGGGTCACAATAAAACACATGAGTAATAAATTTCAACTCATTTAGTCCAGTAATTTCGGAAAAAATTGCCTGTGAAGGGCGATCGCTCAGACGCACGAGTGATCCTATAAGGGTTCCGTTTTTCGATTTTTCGTTCTGAACCCTAAAAATAAGTTAAGTATACAAAATATATAAAAAGCCTGTTTTTCAAATTCAAAATCATTTATTCATATAGGTATCATTGATACACTTATGCACGTCATTTTTTTTAATCTACCAGCTTTTCGCAAAGGTGCTTTGTCATGGAGGAGAAGAAAAGCCGTAAAGAAACTCCTCAGCACATCTTTTAAAAATAAAAATAAAAATACATTGATATATTTATTACAAAAATATATATTACTAGCTTGTACGGAACTGGTTGCAGAGCAGGTCATTTCCATTTTACCTACTACCTGCTTTTTATTTTCTTTTATCTTGATTTACGCAATAGTTATTGGTTTAGTAACAGTTTCTCGTTAAAACTCTCGCATAAAGCGGGCCTAGTTAATCCGAACTAGGAACATTAACTAAATTGATAACTGCTGTAAAGAGAATGTTTTTACATCCCTTTTATAGCGGGGTGGTTTATGCGTGAGAGAGCCAACATTGTATTTTAACTTAAGCATTCACTGATAAGGGTTACGACTGTTCAGTTGGTACGGTGATGGTAAAACGCTTTTTAACTGGCAGTATAAAACTTTGGAGCGTCTTTTGTATAAATTCACGGCCCCCTTGCTTCATTGGTATGGATAACATGTTTATACGTAGCGAAGGGTCTCGGATATTATTCCCGGTTCGATTTAATTAATTTGAAATACATTACGCACGAAGCTACTATGTTAAAATTATATTATCGTCATTGCGACTTTAACACCTCTTATGTGTAAAAAATCAGCTTTTTGAGGAAATCGATAAAAATCGATAAAGTTTTGTTTAGCTAGCACATAGGTAATTTTGAAATTGGTGAATAAATTACGATGGAAACGTCGTACACACATGAGAGTTTTTGAATTCGATAGTGCTTCAAAATGTAGAATCCTTTGACGTAAAAAACTGATTTTGCCAAAAGTCTGATATTACACATAAGAGGTCTTAAAGTCGCAACGACGTTATGTTGTTATTAAATTAGCATAAGTCTACTTTGCAACAATCCGCGGTTATCGTGTATGATGGTACCTGCGTGGCACCTCCCTCCATCACATAATGGATATATAATAATTAATTATAGCAACGTATTAGCACTTATGGTTCGCCCCGAAATGGAGCATCAACTTACCCTGATGATTATTGCAAAGAAGACTTAATACTAACAATAGATTTCTGCAAAGTGACGCCTGTTAACAAAATGTTATGTGATTAAAATTAAATACAGTTTGATAGGTAGGTACGAGTATAACATGGAACGTGTTATTCCGTCGTCCCGCGGTGCGTGAACACGGATTATTCCACACGAGAGAACAGCGGTAAACCGTTAAAGGGGCGTCTGTAGCAGGCACAGGGTTACCAATCGTCCGGATTTGTCCGGACTTTTGACCCTCTGTCCGGCTTTTCTCCGGCCACGAATTTGTTCGTCTTTTTTTAAGGTGTTACAATATGTAAAAATATGGTATTAACAAATTACATGACCAGTTGAAACACAAAAAAGAATCTAGTATACTACTTAAAAAATACTAAAAATACAAAAAAAAATTATCGAAATGACCGGATTTTTTCTTAATATTCTCGTATTTACACCATGTCCTACGTGGACTCAACGCGAACGCGATTGCGAAGCGATCCGATGCGAATTCAGTGCGATGCGGTGCAATGCGGCGACTCTGTCCTACGTGCGCGCGAATTATCCCTTCACCGCCACTGACATACGCCGCGCCGCTGGAATTTGCGGCGAAAATATCAAACCAACTGATCGCGTTCGCTTCAAATAGCGCCGCACCGCAACGCACTCTACGTGCTTTTAGTCACGTAGGACACTTCAATACATGTTGACTGTTTGTTACTTTCGCGTCGTGCCGCGTCGCTTCGCGTTCGCGGTTCGCGTTAGGCCGGGCTTTTAAAATTTTGAGTTGGCAACCCTAAGCGGGAAACTTCCATACCGCCTGATCCATCGCGTCGGCAACATCAGATGTATGACTTGTTCATTCTCGTGTAGTTTTCTCTTTCACTCGTATTGCGTGTCAAATTTAAAGAAGTAGAGTAGATTTCCAACATATTTATAATAATTTACTCTTTATACGGAATAATATAACTGCATAGAAACAAGAAGGATGCATCAATTGGCTACCTCTTCGTACCGTCTTTCTAAAGTGCAGTGTTCTTTTATGGGGCCGGTGTAAAATTTTATAATAAAGTCCCAAAGCAAATACGTGACTTGCCGGTGAAATCTTTCAAGAAACGTGTAAAAACTTAACTCGTAAGCAAGAGTTATTATAGCATAGATCATAGATGAATAGTCCCTGGTGTACTAAGATACAGGCCGGGGCTTAGTTTAGACAACAGATCTCCCACAGATTACTTAGCATTTATCTTATCAGGTTAGACAATACCTATTTTTGTAATAAATATAAGTTTTATTTTTAAAAGATGTGCTGAGGAGTTTCTTTACGGCTTTTCTTCTCCTCCATGACATAGCACCTATCCGAAAAGCTGGTAGATTAAAAAAAATACGTGCATATCAGTGACCACTGTAATCCAGTTGCGAGAGACAAGTGGCCCCGGGTTCGATTCCCGGGAGGTAGATAATTGTGTGCGGAGTGTGTGCGTTGTTTTGTTTCAAAAATAATTCATTTATTACTTCTGGTATAGATCACTAAACAATTATGAAAATATTTGACAAACATATACACAAATTTTGCGATACATTATTATCAATGAAATGTGTGGAATCTCCAAAATTTTATATTGTTATGTACCTACCTATGTATGTATATAACTACCATGGTTAATATACCTACCTAATACCCGATTTCCTAATATCATTTGAATTGCGAGCACACAGTAGGAAGCTTTCTAATATTCTGCCTTTGAGTGGCAGTGTGGGCACAAACGATTATGCTTTCATGAATAATGCCGTCCTTCCCTTTAATGGTCATATTTTATTATCTTCTGCAGAAACAGTGGGATGTGTAGAGCTCACTGTAAGCGGCTTCTGTGATAGTTTAATTATTATTTAAAACGATAGTTTAATTATTATTTAACTCGTTGGTGAGTTGTTGGTTGTTGTGGATTGTTTATTGTTAGTATTATTTTATGGAAATAGCCGGCAAACGAGCTGACGATCCACCTGATAGTAAGTGGCTATCGTCGCCCATGGACATCAGCAACACCAAAGGCATCACTGATGCGTTGCCGGCCAAGAAAGAAATAATTAACATAGAACATATTTTTTACAAAGTGTTTAATTTAAACACAAGCAAAATAAAAAAGCAACCGCCTGCCTCCTACTGAACTACAACAAAACAACTGGACGATTACTAATACGTAGTGTGTTCAAAAAATAACGGGGATTTTCGTTAAAAAAAAATTATTCGTCTACATTAGTGATATCGTCTTCAAAATAGTCCTCACTAGATATTATGCACTAGTGCCAGCGCTTTTTCCAATCTCCGAAATAATTTTCAAACTCGATTTTTGGGATAGCCTTTAGCTCTTTCAGCGATGCGTTTTTTTAATGTCATGCAGAGAGCTTGAAAACGACGGCCCTTTCAGGTTCTCTTTATTTATGAAAATAGAAAAAAGTCACACGGAGCCATGTCTGGCGAGCTATGGAAGCTGAGGCATCGTTCCGATTCTATTTTTGGCCAAAAGTTCACGAACAAGCAATCAAGTGTGAGCAGGTGCTATTTAAAAAGTACACAATCAATACAGCCGAAAATTTGATCATACTTAAGGGGCATGTGTTTCGACATAACAAAAAAAGTTTTTTACAATCGTACTCTCCAAATCGGCAAAATTTAAAAATTCCCGTAACTTTTTGAACACAGTAGTATTTACTACGAAGACTAACCTACAGTAGCAGTCCAATATCCACAATCTTCACTAACGAATTAGCCCCAGGTTACATACATACAACTAAAGAAGTCAAATGTAGAGCTTGAATTACATGTTCTTGTGACTAAAATTTTAGGCTTTTCTACACAGAACTTGGCACAAATTTAAATCTCAATTCATTTTTTTGAACTTGGCTCTCATTTCACATTTATGTTTTTGATGAGATTTAACTATCTTGAAAAACAGTGAGAAAAAATACGAATAGCAAGATCATCGTCACCTATGAAAACGTGGGCAATGCTTAAGGATTCTCCAATCCAATGCTAACCTAACGATAACTCTATACCTTTTTTAATCAATGTCACATCGCCCTGAAAGTAATACATTGGTACGTCAAATCGAATAATTTCAGATTTTCTATGTTCACAGCAAAAAACTTTGTAGGTACAATCAATAAAAATACGACAAATTTAAAAACTCATCTAACAAATCGAAACTTGAATTTTTGAACAAAATAATATAACAATAGCGATCATTAGAGAAACATCCAATTTAGGTACTTTTGAAGCCCGTTATTTTATTCGGCGACATTACATAACATTCACATCCATTTCACAACACACTTTTGGCCCAAACGAGTGTAAAATCTCTATAAAATTCCGGGTGAACAATTCGCAAGCGACGTTAACATTTTTCACATAGCTCAGCTCTGGTAATTCCGTCGCTGGCATATTTTGACGATCACCGTTCCCCGAATGTTGTTTAAAAGAATTGCCTAAATAAAATCTTTTACATATATTTCATACTTAGCGGGAGTTAAAACGCATGTTGAGACTTTATGAGTTGCGATATTTATACATATTGTATTAAATGCTTGTAAAGTATTTCTGAATTAGATAGATTATAGGCCGATCCTACTCATTGATGAGTGTGAAATTTTAAGATTTGTAACACGGACGGTGACACAAAAACGACGGTCACGAAAAACGTCACGTGCGTTTTTAAAAACTCTCCTTTTGAGGGGAGGGGGAGGGGGAAGGGGGAGGGGAGGAGGCAGGGGTAGAGGGAGCGGGAGGGAGAGGAAGAGGAAATTTAATGGTCTCTGATTTGTTAAACCTATCAAAACTATAAAATTTAAAAGTAACAACAAAGTACATTCACTGATTATTAGGCGAAGCGTAGTGTTAAATATTTATTTAATAATGCATTCCCGCGTGAGCAATGATGATGTGTCCAACAGGCGACTTCCTAAGCCGAGGTCCGAACCCCACAGGGGGTGCCCTGTAAAGGCTACTAGGGCCAACAGTAACTGTCCATTCGAAATAAAGCGCTTTACCATCCGTGGCTCTATTGTCGTCTAGTGGTTTTGTAGTCAAGCATTACCTTATTTACTATAACAGCTGTCATGGGACGGCTGACAGATGTGAAACATCGAAATGCGTCGCCACGATCGCCAAGTCTAAAATCAGGTTTACCCCTCGCGTAAAGATAAATAATAAATAAATAAACGCTAACACACTCATACCCCCGCAGTAGATTATTAATAACCAGTGTCGCGGGTGGCATGGACGACACATATAACACATCACAATAACACCCATGACCCGAGAACAAATATTTATGTCACATAAATATCTGCCCCGGCCGGGAATCGAACCCGGGACCCCTCGCTTCGCAGGCAGGGTCGCTACCAACTCGGCTACAGGGTCAAGCATCAAGTCTTCAAAGATGTTTCACATCAAAAAATACAATATTAATGTGTCATTTATGACAGCACACCATTGAAGTATAATGTCATAGAATAAACATCTCGAACAATATGTCTCCCCGGGAGGTTGTATTTTCAAAATTGAGCCCCCGTTCTCCTTTCAAAATCGACCGAATCCATTGGAACATACATTGTGTTCGCGATGTCGGTTCTATATGCTAGTAAAAATACTTCAATGCAGCACGCTGATTTTGTCACAAAAAAATAAATAGTACATCAATATAAAAATCTCGTGTCACGGTGTTTGTGGTCGCACTGCTCCGAAATGGCTCGACAGATTTTTATGATTTTTTTTTGTGTATATTTGATAGATATGAGAATAGCTCGTAAATCATATTTCATACCGGTAGCTGATTAGGTTCCCAGGGGATCGGAATTTAGGCAGGAAATGCTCCCATGCGAACGAAGTCGCGGGCTCAGCTAGTTATGTAACTCTTGAAACGTGAATGTGATATAATATAATAACACGGGTTGGAATAGTAATAATCCAATATCAATTCACGCATCATAATTCTAAATTGTGCCACTAACGGTTACGCGACGCCATTTGCGTAAGAACATGGAAAACAAGATGGCCGACATTCATATGCAAATGGCGGGAACTGGATTGTTTGACGCTATTCAATAGACACATTCAATTAGGTCACGCGATGACGTTGAACAAACTAAAATAAAATAGCTTGGCTATTTGAATTTAATTCTGCATAATGAAATTGCATGTGTACTTTTCCAAGCTAACATAATTATAATTGGCCAAGTTAATACCTGGTTCATATCAAGATACATAAAATGAGGTCACCTTATCTTTACGTGGGGTAGCCATAGATGTTTTCAAGTGTATTTATTAATACAACTAAATTACAATATAATGAAATCCAATGTAACGAATAAAATATTTACTGAAAGATATTGGGTATTTTTAACCGACTTCAAAAAAAGGAGGAGGTTCACAATTCGACTGTATTTTTTTATGTTTGTTACCTCAGAAATTTGGACTGGGTGAACGGATTTTGATGATTCTTTTTTTAATCGAAAGCAGGTACTTGTCATGGGGTCCCACATAAAGCCGAGCGAGATCTGACAACTAGTTTTTGACAAATTTTGAAGTCGGTTATTTTTTGTTAGTAAAATTTAGATTATAAAAGGTAATACACTTTTTTAAGTAATTAATTAGATTTTGTTTTTCTACTATATTCTTTTCACTTTCGTTATACGTTCTTTAAATTTAAAATCAGTTACGATATACTTTCCCAGCACTAAGTTCGCTCACAATTCGTGTTCTAAACTTGTTAGAATGGGAGCTTTAGTGGCGATGTCGTTTGTAGTTGTTTAGGGATTTTATTGTTGCGCCGTCGTTTCGTTCCGTCTCTGTTGGAGGCGTAACTAGTGCTAATTTGTTTTGCTAACGAGCAGTTCGACTGTTTGTTTGCTAATGTGTTCACTCACCTCTTGTTTTTACAGCTCAATACTGCTCCTAAACGTGTGTTATTGTTATTTGGGTGTGTGAGATCAACTGTAGTTGTTGTCACAAGTTTAACTTCGTTGCGGAATATTAGTTTATTATTCACATTAACCTCTTTGTCATGTTCTGTTTAATGAGGGTCAGGTTCATGGATACTTTTTGTTTTCCATGGTAATGCCCACGTAATGCCAATGTTATGTAAACGTATATTGCCCACTATTGCGAATTTGAAAATTGTGTTTTGTGTTTAAAATTACATTGATTTCATTGTTTTGTTGTCTAAATCTATACATGTATACAAATAAATAAAATTCGAGTGTCTGTTTGTAATAAGTACACACGGTACATACCAAAACAACGTTTTCACAATTTTTGTCTGTCTGTCTGTTTGTTCTGGCTAATCTCTGAAATGGCTGGACCTATTTTGACGGGACTTTCACTGGCAGATAGCTGATTTAACAAGGAGTAACTTGGCTTCAACCCATTAATGGCCCACTACTGAGCACGGGTCTCTCCTCTTGAGGAGGCCTAGAGCATACTCCACCACGCTGCTCCAGTGCGGATTGGTGGAGGGGTTAGTGGCCAACCCGAGTGTCGAAAGTTTTCAAACCGCCCGAGGGCCTCCGACATGGCTTAACGACTGTTATCTTATGATAACAACCGGGACCGACGGCTTTACGTGCCCTCCGAAGCACGGAAACGCTCAAGAAATTTTTGCCACTAGCGGTCCGCGCCCGCTGTTGCTTAACTTTGACGATCACATAGGATCGACGCAAGCCGCCGGGCTATGAGCGCTTCTCACATAGGATCGACGCAAGCCGCCGGGCTATGAGCGCTTCACCAAGGAATAACTTAGGCTACTTTTATTTTAGAAAAAAAAAATAGTTTGTTAGGCGATACGAAGTTCTCCGGGTCAGCTAGTAGATTGATAAAATTATAAGCTGTACATTTTTTGTTTCTACAGTTTCTAGTTAAAATTATTATGTTCAAATGTATGCATTGTTTATTTTAATCATTGTATAAATAGAACAGCCATATTTCAATGTTAGATTATCTTACTTGAAATATAATATGCCATACACACTCTTATTACACTTTGAACATTCACTTAGAACACTGTATATTAGATAAATCAAAGGGCTCATTGTCCGGCGGCTGGTGTCGATTCTCAGTGATCGATCAAGTTAAGCAACAGCGGACGCGGTCGGTAGTTGGATGGATGACCGCTAGTGGTGAATATTTCTTTAGCGCTTTCGTGCTTCAAGCGTCCTGGTTGGTATGTTTAATCCAATCTAAAGTAGAAAATAATAACAACACTGGTAGAGATTATTTATATGTTTGCGTGAAGATTACATTTTTTTCCTATTTTTAAGAATAATACACGCATAAACACTAGTATTACAATTAAATTTATTTTCGATTATAAAATATTGTATAGTGTCAAGCCCTTTGATAAAATGAATGACGGTCGAATTTTGAACACAAAGCGAGTCTCTAGCATAAATGAATGCTGAATGGGAAAATTTCTTTATACGAAATATAGAGGAAATAATCGTCTACATATATTTAATATTCCCTCGAAAATAAACCAGAGGAAAGCTTAGATGCCTCTCGATAAAAGTAATCCGTATAAAATTCGTGAGACTTCATCTCCCAAATTTCCGTACATCGGAGATTCGGAATAACATAATCGTGGCAAACGCGATCGGGGGATACTTGAGTAGGCCCTACGGAGGATTATAGTCCCTATCATGTACGTGATTCGACACATATTTGTGTACATCGCCAAAGCCGATTTAGTTGTATCGAATCGAACGAATATTTGAGTTTATGGCACACGAAAATATTGAGCATACGAAATAAGATAGGAATATCATTATACTAATACCTAAATGCTCACACATTCCAAAAATACGTTTGGTTTGGTATAGTTCTACAGAATCAATGAAATTGTTGGGTTAGATTAATCGCTCGTAATCAACAATTTAAATCAAAAACAATGAAATAATGATTACTTTTTTATTGTCCTCATCGCCCAGTTGACACCATACATCAATACCAATGAAAAAGATTAAAAGAACTTATCTGTTCGTGAAGTAAGTGCTTCGTTCAAAAAAGTTTCACTTGGGTACCATCACTGTATTTGAAAAACAAATAAAACCCTTTCCTTTTTTTCTTATTTAAAACATAGAATCGTATCACCCTACTGTCATCTGTTATTCATGTTTTACCACTGCACTTTATAAAATGACTTTTAATAATAGAAGAGAATAACTCAAAGCAATAGAGCTTAATTATCAGTTAATATATTCAAGCCCTAATCAACTGGCCGCAATAATTAAGCCGAGTCACGGCACCGTCGCTTTAGAATTATAAAAATTGCCCTTCAGATACCTTTAGTATGAAGGACGACACGAGGGAAGTTATACAGACATGTAAATGTAGACTAGGTACTCAGATTGTGGATTGCTTTAGAGTCTTCCAGCAAAAAACCATCACTCATAGGCCTGCACTAGAATTAGTTAATTCCGGAGTTAATCATTAGATCATTTTAGCTCGTCTTAACACGTTCCATTAATACAGCATCATCTGACAATGTGACGAAGAAAGGCTGTTAAAATGTTAATAGTTTATGTTGTTCAATATAAGGCAGACTTTGTACGCCTTCCAAAACTTTATTTGCTTATATACCTACATTAATATTACTAAAACCCACTTCCTCACAGTTTTTTCAATGTCCATACGGAATCTAAACCTCCGTGTGACGCCAGGTTTAAAACTGGACTTCGTGTAAATTAATAAAACATTTCATCTTCAACTTTCATGAAACTGAACTTGAATTTCAAACACGGTCCATCAAAACTTTAAGACAATCTAATTGAAACAGAAACTCCTTAGACGTTAATTTCCGAAATTCTTATTTCACAAAGAAACACTAAATTATTGCGGCGACTCGCCAACGAGTGGACATCCATATTGAATTGGTGACGCTTCATTTGAATTTCAAAGAACCATTGGGGGTTTAAATGAGACTTTTTACGAAACTTTTCTAGAGAGCTATTAATTTTTAAACTTTGTTAATAAAACGCGATGTAACTCTGAATTATATTTATAGGAGTTAACTTCCAGGAATTAGCGTCTCCGTTTATAATAAAAGTAGCTAATGTACGCAGCGGCAAATAATAATCACATTAAGTAAGATTAAAGAACCAATGGAGAAGTTTACAATTTGTTATTATATAAATTATTAAAAGTAAGGTAAAACGAAATTTTATTATGGAAGAATATTAAAAATATTTCTAAAATTTTAAAAGTGACGGGACGTTGAAGTTGCGCTTACAAGAACATTCTTACATTATTATGGCGCTAGGTTTTGCGTCACACAGCTTTGAAAATGAGGCTTGGAATAAGAACTCCTTATTTTGTGTTGAAACCTTATAGCTGATATTTGTAATATTTTTTCTTGTTACAAGTTTTATAGATTAAGTCGTTATTAGGGGATCTTAGCAACACATCTGCGGTGCGTTACCTGAGCGTACTTTAAGCCATGTTAAGGGATGCTATAAACACCCAAGTTGCGAACATAAATCCTAACTTTGGTTATCAGAAAGTTTTATTTAAATCCGTTCATCCCGCGACGTGATTAGGGATTAGATTAGCGTAGGCGTGGGGCTCGCTGTACTTTTTATTGCCAACGTGACGGTATGAAGATAACGTAATGTTTTTATTAGGTTTTTATTTTCCGTGTGGCAAATTTTAGTGTCATAATTAGTTTTTGAAATTTCGAATTTTGTTCTGGTGTTGAATAAAAAAACATTGTAAATTATTTTTCAAGAAAAATTTCTGACTAAGCCATTACAAGTGCGCAGTTTTAAGTTCATGCTTGACCTAAAAAAGTGCGATTAAAAATAAAGCAGCTTTTAGGTTTGACCTAAATATGAAGACAAACCAGAAAAAGGTGTCTCCTCATATGCCTTTGTAAACATGGAACAAGGTTACTACAGGGCTAGCTGTTTAATAATAAGGTTGTTTACGAACACTAATGGCGGTCAACAGTCATAGTTCTTAGGCACGTGACGGGCAAACACATCAATAACACACGTTGTTGTGTGTGACTACAGTCTACGGACTTGTTTACCAGACCGACCTCTTGGGGTCCAAGGACAGGTTTGGGAATAAAAAAACAGTTACAATATTAATTGAAACTAGCTGACCCCGCGAACTTCGTGTCGCCTAACAAACTATTTTTTTTTCTAAAATAAAAGCAGCCTAAGTTACTACTTGTTACATCAGCTATCTGCCAGTGAAAGTCAGACACACAAAAGACAGACAAAAATGGTAAAAATGTTGTTTTGGTGTATGTACCGTATATACATTCAAATGCACTTAGTAAAAAGCGGTTATTTTAATATTACAAACAGACACTCCAATTTTATTTATTTGTATAGATAAAACTTAAGAAATAAGAAACTCTACAAGCTACAAGATAACTTGTGGGCACTTTATAATTTGAAGATAAATAATGTATCTATGTATATCATCAATGAATCGTTCCATGACCTAGAGAGACTATAAAGTAAATAATGGCATTAGAAAGCAAAAAACAAATATGGTGATAAAAGTGAGAATCAAATTTTTTCTTCATCAATAACTCATAACGAACTGGAAACTAAATTGAGAGTTTCCGTTAATGTCGACGCGGGTGCAAGTGCAACACTCAACGCGAGGACTTATCATTTATTTTATTATCAAAGCAACCTCAGATCAATTCCTTATTTATTGATCTGAGTTTAAAGTAGTTTAAAATTTTTATAAACGTTGTAATTCTAGGAAGTGAAATAATATTATGCTTCCAAACTAATAAAATATATTCTTGCCCATTGTTACCTAGAATATAATAAAATAAATAATAATTATGTTCATTTTATACCGTCATAGTAGAAACAGGATAACAGACGTTTTTCAACAGGGTAAAATTAAAATTGAAATTGAGGTTTAACTTAAGATTATTATGTAGTTTAAATAAGTTCACACGATAAATAATAAAAAATAGGTAAACGCAAGTCGCTTATTATTCTTTTAAACAAGTTGTTTCAATAACAACATTGCAGAAAATATCTGGAGCAATTTAATAAAAGCCTTGCAGCTGATTATCGTAGATGCATTTCATTACAGTTACGTAACAATTCATAGCGATTAAAATCATCAGCTGTTTACGAAAATATTATTCAAAATTACCTATCACCAGAAAAAATATGAAAAAACACTCTTATGTTAATTCTTTTACACTATAATTCACAGTATCAACATTTAAATCCGAGATTTATTGTTTTCTAGCTGCACAATATTGCGCAGTTCATTCATCGATGATATTCAAAATTATGACTGCAAAGCAAAACTCGAGTTTTGCTAAAGAAAAATACTTTACTTTTATGAACGTTCTATTCTGGCTTCGTTGCATTCTTCATTCTTCTCTCTTTTGCTCGGTCGGAATCTCGTTGGTGATACCTTTATATTACCGTTGCAGATGTGTATGGGTGCGGTGGCGATGACTCAGATTTATATATTTATACTTCGTTCTCTCAAAAGTAAAATAATATTGCGACTATAAATTGAGATGTAAGCTATCCTATCTTTCAAGTTGGATCAAACCGCACACGGTGTGCAAATTTGATTAAAATCGGTTAAGTAGTGTAGGAGTCCATCGCGGACAAACAACGTGACACGTAATTTATATATATTAATATTTATTCATATCAGATGCATGCAGTATTAACAGCAGGGCCAAAGCATACTGCAAGCTATTAGATGGCTGAATTGATCATTTTACTGGCTATATTTTGTATAAAGAAACAGTCCTATGTCGCAATGGTTACCATGCCAAATTGCCGTACCAAGGGTGCGAGGTTTGATTCCCAGCGAGACCAAAATTTTAATGATATGTTTGAACTTCTGTTCTCAGTCTGGGTGTGTGTTCTTGTCTTTGTTTGATGTCCAAATGTGCAGACAACCACGACAGACAATCCTACTGTCGGTTTGTGTGTGTGTCGCATACAAGGGATTATTATTATTACAATTATTCCGCTAGTAACTTATAACTTCCTGTAGATACGAACATCCCAATCCACTTAGTGTGAGATCTAATCTAAAACAATGTAATACAACGTCGTAGGCCAAGTAGAATCTCTCGGGAGATCATTTGATAACTTGCGATAGTTATATAGCATTGTACTTAACCATTGCGGATTATTAGTACGGTCACCTCCAGAGAAAAGTAACCCACCTCTTTATAAACACACAGTAACAGATGGCTTACATTTCTCTGCAATTGACTGTACTAGTATTAAGCCGTATTGGTGCGGCATAGAATACTAACCCCTATCTCATGCTACCCTACAAAGGAGGCGTAAGAGGCAACAGAGACCGGCCCTGGTGGTAAGGCTTAAGTTATGGAATATATTATTAATATTATTATTAATTTATTTATATTATTTCTGGTATTATCTTTCCGTTGAACCTGTCTGCTAAGCTACCACCTTCTTGATTAACGTCCAAACTCAGAGTCACTTACGGTTACTTTTCGCTCCTTAATAAAGAATCACCATAGAAATTCTGTACTAAGGAGCGATTTAAATAATAATTAGTGTCTCTGAGTTGGGGCGTAAGTCAGTTTTATATTATTTAGTAGTAGCTAAGAAACCAATAAATTAATGATTATCAAGTGTTTTTGATCCACAAAGTTTTTTTTATAATAAATATAGTAACTACATTAACACTTTAATTTTACACATCGGACAGGCTACTCGAGCCCGCTGTCAGCTTATAACTTGCTCCACGCACTGCTCCACTCCACTTCGTACCGCCTGATGATATCGGCAGCAATTTAATCAAAACTTGTCGGCCGATACCCTCCAGCGATAATTAGGTTACGCCAATAATTGCTCCCTCATGCCCTCATCCCAGCTCCACAGATCAATGTGTTATTAAACCTATATTAATATGTGAAAGGAGAAGTTTTGTACCCCTTTTTAGGAATAATACCACGTAGTTGTTAGGGATCTGATATAAAGTTTATAGAGAAGTGCAGAAAGCTAATTTAAATGTAATATGTATTACAAATATATTTGTGTGTAATTTTGACGTGATAACGTCTTATAAATCGATGAACACGGGCTGCATGCACGAAAAAGTGCCCCGTTCCGCAAGCGAGAGAGCGGCAAAAGCGAGAGAGAGAGAGGCACGATCGGCTACGATCGGCGTATCGTAGCCGATGCCGTAGGCGATCGTTGTTGAGTGGAGCGGAGCGGAGCTTTGTCACGACGTTGTCACGTTAAAATACCGTCCGTAAACCGACTTTACAGACAACCATTTTTTTTAAGAATATTTCCCCTTGGAAAAACGGTTAAGTAGTAAAAGCTAAATATTTTACGGTCAATTTTAGACGAAGGATGGCTGCTAACTAAGTGAAGCCCCTGTCACTATCACGTGCCTGAGTATCAAACTGCGTGCAACCGGATTCCACAAGAAGAGGCCTGTCCTGTCGCCTCGTCCGTTGTTCAGCAAAGTATACTACAAGCAGATTTATTTATTTATTTATTTATAGGATCATCCACAAAATTACAAAAACCAGCAATGGTTACAGATCTAAGACTTAAAATTAATCTATTTGTAATGTTAATTACGGATGAACACAGCATGCGTATTTAGGTGCATTAACATTGCACGTCACTTATTTTTATAAGTATGATGAAAACAAGCTTATAAAATAAATACGATACATTATGATATAAATATACGATTGCGATACATAATTATGTTATAAATATGATAAAAATAAATACGATAATAAATGTGCAAATTGTGTAGTGGGTATGAATACCTAATATTGTAATACCTAATTAGGAAAATTTGTGAGATTTTGGGTTTAAAACCTTATGAATTTTATGAATTTTTCAGGTGACGTTGGTTTGTACTTTTAATAAAAAAACACAAAAATCTTAGAAGTCCCTTACTAAAGTTATCGGTATTAAATATTTTCGTCTTTCAGATCTATTTCTTTAGAATACACATAGACGTAGTCTCCAAACATCCTTAAATTAACAGCAAATCGCTACACAGACTCCCTGCCCAAGATCCCTAAATCATTGAGCTCAGGCATTGAGGTTTCGCTCAGGCTCCCTTCCGGAGCTTTATGAAAAATTCTTTCGACACAAACCCATCCACACACCGTCTAACATTACATGCTCTGGCTAAATATACGCCTAAATATTTATGACGCTCCCTCGGATAATACTGCGAAGATGTTTCATCGGGAAAATAAATCGAGAGGCTATTTTAAACGCTTCCGAGATTGTACATGAAAAATTCGAAGTTCTGAGTTATGGTTGCAGCGTGAAAAATGTATCGGAGTTTCCGTTTCTTAGTGATGTATAATAGGAAAGTTAAAAAGATTTTGTTCGTTTATTTAGGAGTATAAGATGGGAGTAAGTTTATACTTAGTGAACTGGTACTTCGTTTGATCTTTTTGACTTTTATATTTCTACAGAGTGGATTTCTAGTTAAATTCGCTTGCACGAAGTATTTCTAGGAAGCACTCTTCGGGCAAATTGTTAACGTAAAATAAACAGCGCTGCAGCCAATTTGTAATTGTGTTTAGGTTCTTAAAACATGTGGTAATGTTTCTTTCATCGATTTTTCTCCCCTTTAATAGTGCTAATTTCAAACAGTGGTAGAAGCAAAATACTGTTGCTTTATGAAATAAATGATTATGAGTTGACCGTCGTTTGTTTAATACAAAATACTTTAGTCTATGTTAATTTGTTGAAACTTGATAATTCTCATTACAGTTACTAAGGTATTATTTGTATGTATTTTGTATATTACCTACGTCTACGATAATCATATTAATTTTATTTAGTGTTGTAAAAAAATAGTTGAAATCAGGCTATTAAAGGGACGTACAGACCAAACATAAATAAGCCTATTAAACTATAAACATAAAGTTAATACGTTTCACGGGAACAGACTGATAAACAGTCAAATGTTTTCATATCAAACCATATACCTGATAAATAACGAAACAATTTTAAACGTAACATTCAATATTTGCTCTCAACTCATATTTCAGCTGCAAATATTACGTAGTTCCGTGGAAGCCCATTTTGGGTTTCATTCGTAAAATGTACATGTAAATATTACATAAAAAGTCAATTAAGAACTTCGTGACGCGTAACCCTATTCTTGTATTATTAACGCTAGGGCTGTCTATTTGTAGAACAATCGATTCTAAATTTCAGACAGAATTACCGTGGAACACAACAATGAATGTTATTTTAAATGTCTTTTGTATTTCAATGTAGCGTATTAAATAAAAGAGTCGGTAGCCCGTTTTAATCAAAGCTTTTCTCTATCTATTACGACTAATGTTTCTAAATTGATTATCTACAATCTATACAAATAAATAAAATTGGAGTGTCTGTTTGTAATATTAAAATAACCGCTTATTAGGGTTCCGTAGCCGAATGGCAAAAAAACGGAACCCTTATGGATTCGTCATGTCTATCTGTCTGTCTGTCTGTCTGTCTGTCTCTCCGTCCGTATGTCACAGCCACTTTTTTCCGAAACTATAAGAGCTATACCATTGAAACTTGGTAAGTAGATGTAATCTGTGAACCGCATTAAGATTTTCACACAAAAATAGAAAAAAAAACAATAAATTTTGGGGGTTCCCCATACTTAGAACTGAAACTCAAAAATGTTTTTTTCATCAAACCCATACGTGTGGGGTATCTATGGATAGGTCTTCAAAAATGATATCGAGGTTTTTAATATCATTTTGTTCTAAACTGAATAGTTTGCGCGAGAGACATTTCCAAAGTGGTAAAATGTGTGTGTCCCCCCCCCTGTAACTTCTAAAATAAGGGAATGATAAAACTAAAAAAATATATATGATGTACATTACTAAGCAAACTTCCAACGAAAATTGGTTTGAATGAGATCTAGTAAGTAGTTTTTTTTAAATACAAAAATACAAAGTTACAACGAACTACAAGAACTTTTGTATTATGTTACTTGCTGCTACGGAACCCTTCATGGGCGAGTCCGACTCGCACTTGGCTGCTTTTATTACTAAGTGAATTTGGATGTATACACGGTACATACAATACAAAACGACAATTTTTACAATTTATGTCAGTCTGTCTGTGTGTCTGTCTGTTTGTCTCAGCTAATCTCTTACATGGCTAGACCAATTTGACGGGACTTTCACTGGCAGATAGCTCATGTAACAAGGAGTAACTTAGGCTACTTTTATTTTAGAAAAAAAATTGTTAGGCGATACGAAGTTCGCCGGGTCAGCTAGTTTTCTATAAAAGCGTGTGTCAAGCAAGTTCTTCAACCCCATTGGCATGTTAAATTATTTATTCACGCTACGTCAGGGCTGCCTCTATTTATAGTTCAAACGATTTCCCGCAGTTGAGTATTCCGTGGTGTAACCTTATCGTAATATATAGAGATTATTATAAAACCCCTTTATTTTCATACCAGCCTACTTTATAGGGTATTTGAAAGGTACTAGAAAGTTAGTATAAATATAGACTTGTGTGGTGTTTTGTAATTAACATAGATATTTCCTTTAATTTTGCCTTTTTTGTTCTATATTTCTCTTTGGTTTCTGGCATTAAGAAACCTTGCATTCAAAGAACGAGTGTTGATAAAGTTTCATGGAGACATTTCTGTATAATACTGTGGTTCATTTAGCACACCCTGTTTTCCTATATGTTTTTTTAAACATACAAGAAGTGAAGTCCGAAGTGTCCGAAGAGACGTTGGTTTATATTATGTATATTTTATAAATACTGACAGATTCAAAAACTCACAGTGGTATGCATCACTTAAAATTCACTGTTGTGTGATAGATACAGTTAATTGATTTAATAATTTCGGACCACGGACATAGAAACACGAAGCATAGCAATGGCCGCCCGCTTACCATGTGTGTGTAATTTTTGTTTCGCCATTGACGCAGTATGGTGTCAATGTGTGGGTGTGTGTACTTGTACGAATAGAAGTTGGTATTACTATGGGTGCTTCACCGAATTTGTTGTTGGGATTACGTCCGTCTTTTTTTAGGTACGTCTTTCGGACTTAAACCATTGAAATAGGCGAATGTCGAGTGAATTTCAACATTCACTACTTAATATCTGACACTTACAGTAACTTAAGACATTTTTCGTCAGACTTTACTAAATTTACCCACCCAAAGTTTGACCTACTCTTCAGTTGTACTTAAATTATTATTAACCTCAAAGCTGTGCGCAAAGTAAGGGTTTAGTTACTTTGTAAGTAGTTGTGTACACAAGCCACAAGCCCATGTCTTCAGTAAGTGTTTATATGCATAATCGATGAAGTAATTGGATTATTGGATGATTAAGTGATAAGCGTTTAGGGAATGAAACAATTATTTTCAAGAACTGAACAAATGAGTCATAATTTTATTCATAATTTCAATTACTATTATTTATTACGACCCTGTAGCCTAGTTGGTAGCGACCCTGCCTGCGAAGCGAGGGGTCCCGGGTTCGATTCCCGGCCGGGGCAGATATTTATGTGGCATATAAATATTTGTACTCGGGTCATGGGTGTTATTGTGATGTGTAATGTGTCGTCCATGCCACCCGCGACACAGGTAATAACCTACTGCGGGGGTGTGAGATTGTTAGCGTTTATTATTTATTTCTTATATCAAAGTTATCATAAGTTTACGTCAAGAAAGAATTTAATGTTAATGTGTTTATTTTGTTGAGGTAACATTTTAAGTATTCATTATATTATGTTAGTCTTGTTCTTTTAAAAAGCTGATAATCCTATTGTAACGGTAGAGAAATACGAGTATCAACTTAAAAAGGTCGTCTAAAGCTGCTGTTACCTATCCGCTATAGCAGGCAAGGAGTGCCACTTGGAGTGTGCTCAATAAGTATCTATAGGCATTTCTATTAATAAAGGAAAACTCTTATCAGTCATGTTATTTAAAGACAACAAAGATAACTAGAATGATGGCGTAATGTTCAGCAATTTGAATTATTGAAGCGCTCAAGCGCTTTAAATATTTAGTCCTTCGTTCAATATTCCGATAACCTGACTCGCTTGAAGTTACTCGCGTTTAGCGTTAACCAAACCAAACCGCTATAAGTTTCTCCCTCGCGTCGTTGTTTCAGGGAGTTAGTAAACAGGGCAAGGCGTCGCGACGGCGGCGTGGCGTCGCGGCGGCGCCTCCGCCTTATTTGTTACAAACTACAACTACATTAACAGTATCGTATCTGTTTACAATGATATTTAATATTAACACCACTTCAAACTGTGTAGCTACTGGAGCGAGAGGGGTTTTTTATGCTGGTAGCTGAACTAACTTATTAATCGACTTCAAAATAAAGGAGGTTTTTAATTCGGTTGTATGTTATTATGTTTCTTAACTTATCTTCACTTTATTTATTATGTGTCTTTCTAAAACACAGTGTTGTGTGAAGAAGCAGTCTGTGACTTTTGCTATATATATACTCTATGGTATCAAAAACTTACCAAATTGTCTCTGATTTGTTGTACCTTGATCTGTCACCAGCTGGCGCCAATTTAAATTAAATATTAGCGTGTCAAAATCGTTCCAATTTTTTGAATTCATAGCGTTGTGATTTTTGCTGTCAAGACTGCAAAATTTTTCAATTATATTTTAATTACTAAAAAAGGTGCTATACACAGTAATATATACTAATAAGTATTGTTTTGTTGTAATGCAAAATAGTTATATTATTTGTGTGAAAGGATTGGTGTAGAGGGAACATCAGTGAACAGCTATAATAATAAACTAATAATCCGTTAATTCTTGACTAATAATCCCACGAGACAACATGTAGGGCAGCGGGGAGAAAGTTATCGTAAACAAAGTATTTCATTATTACTCATCCTAATTATGTTTCCCCACACACAGGAAGGCGTTGCGTAAACTTACGCAATAGGATTGTACGATGTTGCAAATTGTTAGCGTCCCAAAACCATTAATTTACTTAATGAATTCCTGAGGAACAAGCGGACGAATGGCTTACCGATAACCAACTCCTAAGTTTATGTGCTGCGTGTAGTTTGAGAAGAGACTTGGATAATTTTCTGCATACCCGCGTGCTGTCTTTTTTGATTGGACGAACCTGTAGCCACGGACGTAAAAAAAGAACGGAAGTAACCTTGTCTAATCGAGAGTGAAGCTGACAGCTCGCTTACCATGTGTGCGTAATTTTGTAATTTTTGATTCGCGATGATGTCAATGTCATATCAGGATGGTGTCAATGTGTGGGTGTGTGTACTTGTACGAATACAGAGTTGGTATTACTATGGGTGCTTCACTGAATTTGTTCTTAGGATTACGTCCGTCTTTTTTTTACGTCCATGCCTGTAGCCTAGTTGGTTGTAGTAACAATTTTTTTTAAACAAATGCCACACCCTCATGGTCCCACACTAGGATTCCCTGTGTCGTGGGTGCCATGGACAACACACAAAACCAGAACACACACATCCATATCGAGAACAGAAATTCAAACTCATCATTCAAATTTCTGTCTCAATGTAAATCGAACTTAGGACCCTTCGAACGGCGGTCTGGCATGGTAGCCATTACTCCGAGGGGGTCGTCATTTCTTTGAAGTCGGTTTTTTTGTAAAATTTTGTGTTACTTACCCAGATTAACTCCAGATTATTCTTTAAGAAATTACACAAAATCTATACTCTATACAAATAAATAAAATTGGAAGACACACACTTTGTAATATTCTAATAACCACTTTTTATTAAGTGCATTTGAATGTATACACGGTACATATACCGAAACAACATTTTTTGCTATTTTTGTCTGTCTGTCTGTCTGTCTGTTTGTTCCGGCTAATCTCTGGAATGGCTGAACCGATTTTGACGGGACTTTCACTGGCAGATATCTGATGTAACATGGAGTAACTTAGGCTACTTTTATATTAGAAAAAGTTTGTTAGGCCATACAAAGTTCGCCGGGTCAGCTAGTATTAAATAATGAACTCATCAAAAAATTTATAAAATAAAATAAAATCCCTTTTAATTTTAAAAATCCCTTTATTTGTAAGAGACAATTATATTCAAATCGAGTTTTTGGTGGTATCAAACCTACAGTTCCGCAATGGATGGTATCGATTGCGCAATTTAACGGCACGCACTCAAACGCTTCCAGTGATATCGCCGTAATGGTTCTCGCAGCAAAATGTTGCGGTCGTTCCATCATTAGCGATAATGGTTGTGCGTAATGATGATGTGGCTACATCTGTGTTGGTTATCGATAACACCGCTATCAAGTGGTAGCAGCTTGGCTTTCTTCCTTATAAAGATTGGAAATGTACTAAGCTACTTCAATGGGGATTACTGGAACGGCTATTGGGTAATCCAAGTTGAAAACCTTATTCGGATAACTTTCTATATTTAAAATAATTTAAACACTCTTTTAGATTTTGAACGTAAGCTAAAGAACTAAGTCTTTCTTCCTTTTTCTTCTCTCTTTCTTGGCAATCAGTGATGCCTTTGGTGTTGCTGATGTCCATGGGCGATGGTAGCCACTTACCATCAGGTGGATCGCCATCTCGTTTGCTAGCTATTCCCATAAAGAAAATTTAACAGAGTATCTATAATAACGGATTCCAATGTTCACTCATAGATAGGGGATTTGAGATAAAGATACAAATCTATAGAGTTCACAAGAAAAACTTATAAAACAGCTGATGTAAAAATTGATCCGGCTAATTGAAATGAAATTATCATATTTCGTGAAAGAAAGCTACAAAAATTATAAGTAAAAATTATTCTTGTCTGAGCACTAAAGGCTCGTAGCGTCTCCGTAGCCGCGTAGAGGGCCTACGTCGTAGCACTCGTAGCACCGGACACATTCTGCCCGGCGAAGCACAAACGTTTAAACTAGGTAATTAAAGGTCAAAGACATTCCGCTGGTCGCTCAACCACACGTGGGTGACGTGGGGTAACGTGAGAGCCACGTGTAGCGCTTACATTATCTTTACTACATTGAAGAGAAAGATGGCAAATGAAGATATTTTTTGAATTACAGCACGTATTTCAAAAAAAGCGGCCAAGTGCGAGTCGGACTCGCCCATGAAGGGTTCCGTAGCAGCAAGTAACATAATATAAAAGTTCTTGTAGTTCGTTGTAACTTTGATCAATGTTTTTTGCGGTTTACGATTTATGACGTATTAAAAAAAAACTACTTACTAGATCTCATTCAAACCAATTCGTTGGAAGTTTGCTTGGTAATGTACATCATATAATTTTTTTAGTTTTATTATTCCCTTATTTTAGAAGTTACAGGGGGGGGGGGGAAACACATTTTACCACTTTGGAAGTGTCTCTCGCGCAAACTATTCAGTTTAGAAAAAAATTATATTAGAAACCTCAATATTATTTTTGAAGACCTATTCATAGATACCCCACACGTATGGGTTTGATGAAAAAAACATTTTTGAGTTTCAGTTCTAAGTATGGGGAACCCCCAAAATTTATTGCTTTTTTTCTATTTTTGTGTAAAAATCTTAATGCGGTTCACAGAATACATCTACCTACCAAGTTTCAATGGTATAGCTCTTATAGTTTCGGAAAAAAGTGGCTGTGACATACGGACGGACAGACAGACAGACAGACAGACACTGTCGACACATGACGAATCCATAAGGGTTCCGTTTTTTGCCATTCGGCCACGGAACCCTAATAATACTTGAAAGTTAAATCTACTACAGCTATGATGATATTCGTCAACAAAGTTGGGAAAATACGTGCATCTCAAGAACTTTCAAGTAACTAGAATAGTTCAACACGAAAATAACGTATGGCTGAATTGTTTCTCATGAAAGTTCTAAAACTTGTGCAGGATAAAGCGATACGTGATTCCAAATGAAATGCTACTGTATGACAGGAGTCCGTGGTATCAGTAGAATAGTATCAATGTACTCATATATTTTTTAAAAGCCATCATATGCACAACTCACTAATAAGTAAGCCCAGATGCTGCCTTACTTTCTGGATAGTATACTACCCAGTGACGTCACAGAGCAATACGCGTTCGGATTGTTAACTTAACTGCACGTAATGTCCATTACTGTAGCAGTAACATTTATTCAAATAGTAATTACGTTCGGCCATAACCGCTAATGTTTAAATGACCGCCAAATCGCGGCCGCGCGATCCATTCCGCGCCCGCGAGTGTTATTTATTTATTAATTTAGTTCATATCGTAAACTTCTCATTAGCATAATGTGAATCATTACTGAGGTACGAGTAAATTTGGTTTTGGGCATTATGTTTATAAGATTTCTTATTTTTTTTTTGGTTATGCTACATACTCAGAGCCACATACTGGAATTCCCCGAGTCATGGGTGCCATGGAAAATGCACAAAATGTTTGTAGGAGAAAAATAGAACGTACTGATAGCAATAGTGCAACGCACACGTCCTACAAAAAGTCAATCAGAAATAATATGGCAGGAAAAATCGGCCCGATTATCGGTCCTACAAAAAGACTGACGTGGGCGGGAAGCCTTAATGTTGATAAATTTATTAGAAACGATATAGCCAACAAAATCCAGAATTTGAAATTCCATCCATTTTCATTGTCATTAAGACTTCAAAAAGCGGCCAAGTGCGAGTTGGACTCGCCCATGAAGGGTTCCGTAGCAGCAAGTAACATAATATAAAAGTTCTTGTAGTTTGTTGTAACTTTGATCGATGTTTTTTGCGGTTTGCGATTTATGACGTATTAAAAAAAACTACTTACTTGATCTCATTCAAACCAATTTTCGTTGGAAGTTTGCTTGGTAATGTACATCATATATTTTTTTTAGTTTTATGATTCCCTTATTTTAGAAGTTACAGGGGGGGGGAGGGGGAAACACATTTTACCACTTTGGAAGTGTCTCTCGCGCAAACTATTCAGTTTAGAAAAAAAAATAATATTAGAAACCTCAATATCATTTTTGAAGACCTATCCATAAATACCCCACACGTATGGGTTTGATGAAAAAAACATTTTTGAGTTTAAGTTCTAAGTATGGGGAACCCCCAAAATTTATTGTTTTTTTTTTCTATTTTTGTGTGAAAATTTTAATGCGGTTAACAGAATACATCTACTTACCAAGTTTCAATGGTATAGCTTTTATAGTTTCGGAAAAAAGTGGCTGTGACATACGGACGGACAGACAGACAGACAGACAGACAGACAGACAGACAGACAGACAGACAGACAGACAGACAGACAGACAGACATGACGAATCCATAAGGGTTCCGTTTTTTTCCATTCGGCTACGGAACCCTAAAAAACTAGGTACACTTTTCACGTACAAATATATCTCAGATATACATAATTTAAGTATGCCGTAGTATTAAATTACACTCGTAACCGGAGAAGTGCGAACTAATTGGAAACGGATACGATTTAAAACCACTGGGACACATGTCACAGAGGGACGAAGGGAATGGATGACTTGACCCGGCGATAGTGGTGCGAGTTTGGCGTGATTATCCCCTAATCGGTGTAATCGCGTGTCAAGATTAGATTCGATGTTGGACATTTTGGGTTTACCTCTTAAACATGGGTTACGTACTTTACAGTTCGAAGTTCGACGTAGTTCGAAGGATCGATAACCGTTGGGGAACAAAGGGGCTCAAACAGCGCCCACGTCTCGGAAAAAGTACTACAGTATGCTCCATGACCAGGTGGACTGACGACCTGAAGAAGACAGCGGACATCCGCTGGACTGAGAACGCTCAGGGCCGGTCGGACCACCCCAGAAAAAGTGGACTTCTAAGGGCTGATGAATGGATGGATGACTTTGTAGCTAAATTTTTAATTTCTTCTCCTAGATGAAGATGATACGTTTAGTAACAAACATAGATTGTGCTTTAATTAGGAACAAAGTGACAGAGACAATCAAAACAAATGTTGTTCTTGTTTCGTTTGAAAGCCGTTTACAACGTTTTGATTTAATTATAATTAAATTAATGGAATATTAATTGGAGTCAAATTAATTTACTACTATTAAATACATTTATGTACGATTTAACTCACCTGAAAAATAAAGATTAACGCCTCAACTCAGAGTCACTAACGTTTACTTAAATCGCTTCTTAGTACAGAATTTGTATGATGATTTTCTACTAAGGAGCGATTTAAGTAACCGTTAGTGACTCTGAGTTGGGGCTTTAACCCTAGAACCGTACCCTGGGGTACAAATCAGAAATGAAATAATAATTTTGCGATAACTTTTTTATAACGCAACGGATCTTTTCGTGCTGCCGCGTATTTACACGGGGCAGGGAGTAGCGTTGAAGCATCAGACGAGCGAGACTCCTGTTAGTGTATGATCGTGGCAAAATGTACGTGGGGTACTCCAGTACCCCTGGGTACAGTTAAAGTAAGTGAATTCATTACTATGATTTTACTTAAAGTCTTTTATGGGTACGGTTCTAGGGTTAATGAACTATGATGAGGCATTCCTTCTTTGTATTAGTTCCAAATTGAAGTAGGAGTGTTACTTCAAGAGTTTGATTACACATTAAAGCAAGAGAGAGCTTATCCTCCCAACTATAATATAAAATAATAAAAGTAACATATTTGCGGCTTTTATACCAAACTCGTCCGAATAAACAATATGTCATGTCGGTAACGGAGAGGTTTTTTATAAATAACAAATGTTGGACAAAAAGTTGGACTGGTTCTCTGGCGGACAAGCTGCGTCAAAATATACGAAGCATTTGTAAAATATCGTGGTGCAGTATTGAATTTTGAACACAACGACGTTTATAAATCATATGATACGACATAAGCAATAACGGCATATTGCTTGCGAATATACTCGTAATGTGAAAGTTTTTTTACAAAAAATATATTTTCACATTTTTTTTATAGATTACAAGTACAATATTCTAAATATTAGTACATACCTGCTTTCATAAATTTACGTTATTTATACACTTTTATTCTTTACACAAATTAAATACAAATAGTTTTCACTCACACCTCTTCATGTATATTTTAGAAGGCATCATCATGAATTAAGAACCAAAACTTATATTGTCACATAAATGTCTGCCCCTACAGGATATCAAACCTAAGACCTCAGGCTCTCCAGGGTAAACTACTGGACGAGGAAACTAGAAAAGTAATTAAATATCGATATTGATGACCCGCGCATTGGTTACCATGCGACACCGCCTTGCCAAAGGTCTTGGAATCAATTCTCAGCGAGGCAAAAAATTGAATGATGAGTTTGAATTTCTTGTGTGTGTTCTTGTCTTTATGTATTGTCCATGGCACCCACGACATAGGTAATCCTAGTGTGGGGCTACGAATGTGTAGCGTTAGAAAACAGGTAGTATTAGTATAAAGTATAAGATTATAATAAGCTATTTGGGAATTTTCGCAACAACAGCTTTCCTTATGGCACGTAAGGCGAATCACGTATCATGACGTCATCATACGGCAAAAGCTAGTTTCAAATAAAAGTTTCATAACATCACCAGCGTCATAAATAAGGCCGCTTTACGACGCTGAGACAGTTTATTTGAGCGAGCTATACAACTTAGAGGAAATAAAAATGGTTGAGTGACCCTGAATCGTAGTTTCTAATATCGGTGTACTGTGTGAGCGAGATGGAAGATTTATTCGGTTGTCGACAAGTACTTTATATAAAGGACTCCACGGCAAGCTTTGTAGAGGTAACTGAAGATGGATCACGTGACATTGGATGAACAATTTTGACCAATCATAGCCCTGATTTGTTATGAGTGTAGTCTGTGTAAGTTATGTTATGATATCTGTGTCATATAGTCTCTGCCTGAAATCCTGTTCCGCTGTGTGCATACACTCAGCGGAACCCCCTATCCTAAAAGGATATGATATCCTACTAGGATTTAGTTCCAAATTAGTTCTATCAAATGCAGTCAAAATTAGATTTTGTTCCGTCAAAATGAAAGAAGGGCGTTGGTTTTTTTTTCTAGGTAACTTTTCATTTATAGGTCACAGAAACTTGAAATGGGTGTCAAACTTTAGTTCTACTTTCATTTATTATGATCTAAGTGAAAACGACGTACTAGCGTAAATAATTTCAAAAATAACAAGGTTCAAAAGAACCTCCAGCCTGCAGCCAACGCTAGTACATCGTTTTCACTTAAATCGTAATAAATGAAAGCAGAACTAAAGTTTGACATCCGTTTGAAGTTTCGTAATTTTTTGAAGTCAGTTTAAAATTACATATTGCGCAGTCAGCTAATAAAATTGGGAAATCATATTATCATTAGGACGACTATATAATAATGAGTAATGGTTTACTTTACATACTAACTCAAAACTTAATTTACCCCTCTCACTAAACTGCTCAGCAACAATACATTGCTCAACGTAATACTGTTCACTTTGCATTTGAATATTAATATAATAAATTCTCATTATGGTTAGCGGATATCACGCGGAACGTCTGCTTAATGAAACCGCGGCGGGAATCCAAAATATGTCACGTGTGTGAAATTGTGGAGTTGAGACTGAACTCGGCTGTAATGTTTGCTAACTGTATAATATTGTAACTACGATTTGTTTTATTTATTTTTAACCGACTTCAAAAAAAGGAGGAGGTTCTCAATTCGACTGTATTTTTTTTTATGTTCGTTACCTCAGAACTTTGGACTGAGCAAACCGATCTTGATGATTCTTTTTTTAATCGAAAGCTGGTGGCTGTCATGTGGTCCCATATAAATTTTATTGAGATCTGACAATGGTATTCATGATAAAACCATATAAGTCTTAAATTTGTATTAAGTAAGCGCGACAAATGGACGAATAACTCAATATCACGCCAACCGATTTCAATGATTCTTTTTTTATCGAAAGCAGGTGCTTGTCACGTAATCCCACATAAATTTGAACGAGATCTGACAAATAGTTTTAGAGTAATTTTGAAGTCGGTTATTTTTTGTTAGTAAAATTTAGATTATGTGGTTTTATACATTATGTTATATGTTATATATAACATTACACATACCAGTGATAGCCTAGCGGTTAAAACGTTGGTCTCCGAAACCCAGGGGCCCGAGTTCAAATCCTGGTACGCACATCTAATTTTCAAATATTATGTGCGTATTACAAATTAATTATCATTTGCTTCGGTGAAGGAAAAGTTCTCCATAAAGTTCTCAAAGGTGTGTGAAGTCTACCAATACGCACTTGGCCAGCGTGGTAGACTAGACGTAGTGGCCTACGTCCCTCACATGGTGACAGGAGACCCTGAACTCAGCAGTGGGACAATTATAGGTTGTTGCTTTGCTTTTGCTTTGCTTTATACATTATGTGTTGTGTTAAGTGAACGAATAAACATGTGGCGCGATAATTAGCATACTGAACAGCCGCTCAAATTAGTGGTCGATTCGATTTATTTATTAAGTTAACCTTTCACCAGCCCTAAAAACATCAACATCACACTACAATAGCGAGATTAATGCTCAATGCATTCGATTCACAGCGATCATTTGAACGACAAGTTCAAATTGTATTTCTATTCTCTGCCTGGGTGTATGTGTTCAAGTCTGTGTGTGTTATCCGGCACCCACGACACAGGGAATCCTACATCTTTATAAGCTGGTAATTTGTGATTATCGTATATGAAACTTTTTATGTAATATCAATATAGTTTCATTACAACCTATTAAAGCATAACATTCACAGTAATTAACGCGTAGTCGACTGATCTATAAAATATCTCTTTTGTACAATAAAAGTAGGATTAAATTACAAAGCTACGCGTAAAAATATTCGAAAGAAACGAAATCAGATAGAGTGCTTTCGACATCATTACAGAATGAAAATGCAATGTCATTATTTAAATTCACGATTTCGATGTTTGCGACCGTTTCTGTATTTCAATTTTTCGAGAATCAAAATCAGAATCTACTTTAACCTACTATTCTCGTTATTGAGTTCCGCAATTGAATGTCCATTGTGTTTGCTTTTTACTGAAGTTAATTAAGTGCAGTAAAGAAGGTTTATTGCTGGGAATTGGAGCTTCTTATAAACATTTTCCTCTTTTTATCAAGTCAGAAATACGTTGCTTAAATATTGATATTCTGATATATATCATTGTTTTTTTACAAAGCGACGCGACGAAAAAAAGAGGAATGTTTTAAGTAGTGAAGTTATTGGTTGTTTATTGGCTTTGTAAGTGACCATGAAAATAAGAGGGGTCTTGGGTTCGATTTTTAACCGGAGCAGACATTTTAGAACATAAATATCTATTCTGGGCTAATGGATGTGATGTCTCATCTCATTCATTATCCATTACTGCCATACATACATACGAATTTTAGTGCAGCGTAGTTAATTATTATGTCCGTATTTAAAAGATTAAATGAATAAATGTAAGACTGTAAGATACACGCCTACGACAAGTAATTCCATTAAGTGGGTGCACGTATACGTCGGCGTTTTTACACCAAAATCAACATAACCCTCACCCAACCTTTGTACGTTACTATAATTAATCCCATTCGCATACTCAGCTGGTACTTAAGAGAAAAATCCTCTCAAATAAAATAAAAGTCATGTTTGTTCTCTCACGTACCTACTAAATGTGAGTGCGGGAATTTACGACGTAATGCCGGAGCATCGGGCACTCAGCTCGGTGTCCGTTGGGCGATAAAGCGCTCAACGGACTTAGCGGAGTGGATCACGATGGATCATTACCGCTAACAATGCTCGAGGAATGGTAATGGAATTTTAGTTCACCACACTCGAGCGCTTTATGCTGATGTGTCAAAACTAGTCTTTCGGGCTTAGCTCTTACAGAGGTTTATTTTAAAACTTTCTAATCTCAAATTCTTTAATAAAATGTAAATTTCATTTAGTGAAGTATGAAGATTTTGTATATTTCTCATTCAATTAAATTTTGGCCTTTAATAACTTTTTTCCTGAAAAACTGATCTACGCTTACAAATTAACATCAATTAAGAATTTCCTAATACTCCTAAATCGTTGACCAAATTACAGTTTTATTTCAACTCCTAAAACTTCCAAAACAGAACGGAACTTTCAGCACAAAATTACCGTATAATAAAATTAAATAATCTTTACTTTTATTGAAGTAACGGTAGTATAACTGTTTATTCACTTGCTTTAGTGCGGTTTGATGCGAGTGAGTGGCGGGCGAGTGGCGGGAGAGTGGCGGGTGAGTGGCGGGTGAGTGGCGGGTGAGTGGCGGGCGAGTGGCGGGTGAGTGGCGGGTGAGTGGCGGGTGAGTGGCGGGCGAGTGGCGGGTGAGTGGCGGGTGAGTGGCGGGCGAGTGGCGGTCGAGTGGCGGGTGAGTGGCGGGCGAGTGACGGGAGAGTGGCGGGTGAGTGGCGGGTGAGTGGCGGTCGAGTGGCGGGTGAGTGGCGGGCGAGTGGCGGGAGAGTGGCGGGTGAGTGGCGGGTGAGTGGCGGGTGAGTGGCGGGCGAGTGGCGGGTGAGTGGCGGGTGAGTGGCGGGCGAGTGGCGGGTGAGTGGCGGGCGAGTGGCGGGCGAGTGGCGGGCGAGTGGCGGGCGAGTGGCGGGTGAGTGGCGGCTGCGGGCGAGACGCATTCAACCAGCAGATGGCTTAGTCATAAACAGTTATGGTTTTTACTGAGACGCTTTTCAGTAAAATATTCAATGATGACGTCATTATAGTCAACAGCCAAACGTGTTCCGGTTGACGACTCGAGAGCTCGTTCTGCATTTGTTTTTCTTCTTCCTGGCTGGCAATTCATGTCTATGGGTGGACGATAGCATCCAAGCCGTCTGAGGGTAGATCGTGGTCTATCACATCAGTAACGCCCAGGGTATCTTACATAGTCGGCCAACAAGAGAAGTAAGAAAGTGATCTCTCAGGCTAGAACACGACATGGTGGCTGAATCAAGCAATAGAGTTGGAGATGTAGTAAAATCTGAATTTTACCAAGAAAAAAAAAACCGACTTTAAAATAACTACTCGTCAAATCTAGTACAAATTTAAGTGGAGCCACACGA
This sequence comes from Thymelicus acteon, assembly GCA_951805285.1. Taxonomy (NCBI): domain Eukaryota; kingdom Metazoa; phylum Arthropoda; class Insecta; order Lepidoptera; family Hesperiidae; genus Thymelicus; species Thymelicus acteon. The sequence continues at coordinate 443,030 of OX638235.1, forward strand.
CACCACCAGCATTTAATTTAAAAAACTCATCAAAATCGGTTCACCCAGTCGAAAGTTCTGAGGTAACAAACATAACAAAAATAATAGTTAAAAAAAAAACTAAAAAACATGCTTTTATAGAAAATCCAACTAAAAAAAAACTAGAAAATAAACTTGAAATAAGAATCGTGTAATTGTAAAAAAGCGTGGGGTGCTTTAAAGATAATATTATCCCTTCTACTCATTGACACCATGCTCCCCACATTGTCATCAATCTTCGATAAGTCTACGAAGTTTGAAAGAAATCTGACCGTTTAAAGCTAATATAAAGCGTGTAATTATGTTTCTTTCTTTCTTTCTTTTTTTTTCTTTAAATATTAAATTGTCATCGGTCCTCAATAAGTCCACGAAGTTTGAAAGAAATCTGACCGTTTGAAGTGGGTCAAAATCAAGTCCAAAGAGCAGTTACAAACAAACAAACATACAGGTGAAGCTAATATAAAGCGTGTAAAAATACACTCTAACTGAATACCTCCTCCTTTTTTGAAGTCGGTTAAAAATGTAGTTTCTTTACTCCTTCGTAAACCATTAGTGACTTCCTTGTCGTTACGTTACCATGAAATGATACAAGATTAGTTTATTTTATGGCTGAAATTAATTACTAAACACGAAACTTTAATGACGAGTGTAATTAAAATAATTGCTATTGTGGATGGTGTTATGCAAGCATTGAACAAGGGCTGAATTAAATGTGTGTGACGTTGTTATGCAATACTGTAACAACGTCCAACATGGAATGCTTGACGTAAGATTAATGTTTGAGCTTGATAAGTCGACCGACTGTGGGACTTAAATGGGATTGTGCATGGGATTATACAACTCAAACCCTCACTTCACTAATCGTAGGATAATTAGTGACTTAGGCCTGATAAACCAATCTTGGCTTAAGAGCACGATCTCAGATCTTACAAGTGTCACTTTTACATAAATCTTACGTATGACAGCATCTCAAACCGAATCTCGAGATCGCAGATATTACGATCGATTTATACAGGTTAATACAGGCGGGTGATGAACAACTAAAGGTCGCTGCGTACGTAACGTGGACAGGACGGGGACGGGACGTGGACGGGGCATAAATAAACGTGCATGCCCCGTTCCCGTCCCGTCCGTGCCTCCGTGGCGTTTATATTTTCTATGAAAATCGTAAAATAAAAATAAAACAGTGGTAACTAACACCATCTCTTAACATAATATGAAGCGTTAAACGTTTAACACAACCCTGTTCGAAGTCGAATTAGAAGTTTCACTTCAATTAATAACGTGTACCAATTATCTTTCAAAAACTATTTTTGTACTAAATAAAAATAAAACAGTGGTAACTAACGCCATCTCTTAATATAATATGAAGAGTGCATTCAGCAGCTAGCGCCATCTATCCAGCAGTTAACGCAACAGTGCAGTGCAAACGTTTAACACAACCTTGCTGAAAGTCGCACTAGAAGTATAACTTCAATAAATAAATAAATAAATTATTATTAATCTCTTGAAATATGATTTTTCAAATAATAATAGTTGTTAATTTTAATTTCTGTTTACTCAGTCTAAATAGTAAAGTTCTGTTCTCAAGATACCAACCACATGATTCTTTATGTTATTACTATTATTACTAAAGTTAGTAACAGCGGAATACGGACACTAACGCCCCAACTCAGAGTCACTAACGGTTACTTAAATCGCTCCTTAGTACAGAATTTGTATGGTGATTCTGTACTAAGGAGCGATTTAAGTAACCGTTAATGACTCTAAGTTGAGGCGTTTCTGAATCAATACATTATATTCGTAGTAACTGTACCTAAATTCATACCTAATGAATTACATCGTAATCTGTAGCACTTCCGTAGCACGGCTAGGAAATGGCTACGAGCTACAAAATTATGGCTTATGCATGCTACGGTGCTGCTACGGAAGCATGTCAAGGATATTGTACGATACCACATTATTAGCATCGATACGCCCGTATTTAGAAATAACACTGAGAAGTCTCACAGTGCTTGCGAGTTCAAAGTGCTATTAAAAAAATCTCATAAATAATAATTGAGTGACATTGTCTTATGCTTTAGTCAAATAACTAAAGTGAAATTTGCTGGATCAAATGGACCAATATAGAAACTAATAAATAAGTGAACACTGTGAAAGAGAAGGCTCGACATAACAAAGGCACTGAAAAATAGCGTTGTTTGCACAGCCTGCTTCCCTGGTTAGGTGTCGTTTCTGAATACAGAGATAGTCTTGTAGGCATTTTTGCTTGCTACTTCTTGTAGTACAATAATAATACACTTTATTGATTTATATTAAGATGATTTGATTTGATTTGATTTCATATTAATATTAAATATCATCTCTTTCGTTACACTCTTGTCAGAGCGGTCGTGGTCATCATTTCTCAGTCACACGTTTGACGATCCGTCTCCATTCTTCACTGACAGCTGCTTTTCGGGAGCATACATGTAATGGGACGTCCACTGCAGCCTTTACTTGGTCCGTCCATCTCCTAGGCGGTCTGCCGCGAGATCTAGTTCCTTCTACTTTCCCTTGGACGACTAGACGTTCGATGGAGACATTATCACGTCCAGTCACGTGACCGTGACTATTAAATATAGATTATTAAAAAATGATATACTACATTTATCCGAATATATTATTAAAAATGTGGATGTATTGTAGATAGACAATCTATTTACATACTTGTAACGAGTTAACGAGTAAGACAAGTATACTAGTTTAAAGATTAATGTATTTTTTTTATGAAATGAAATTTTAATAAGCTTTTTTTATTACAGGTACTTGGAAAAAATTGGAGTTTCGGTAACGTTAAAAATAGAAGTCTATTTTTTTATTTTAATATAGGGACATTATAAATGGCTTTGCGGCACATTTTGTGTTGTTTATTTTAAATCAATATTTGACTACACCCGTGCCAAGAGTTCTGGGTTCAATTCCCAGCGAGGCAGTAATTTTAATGATGAGTTTGAATTTCTGTTTTCAGTGTCAATATAAATGTCCTTGTCTTTGTGTGTTGTCTATGGCACACACACAGGGAATCCGTAGCGTAGGGTGTGTGTATTTAACCTAACATTATTTATATCTTATTTTTATTTAAACTTTGTGATGAAACCGTATTGAACGATATTTATATTTACTAGAAACTAGCTCTAAATGAGCTGTATCGACCGCGGTTCATCCAATTTCACCCGCAACTTTCAAACATCCATCCCGTGATGCACCATTGTTTGTTTTATACCAACTTCCCGTCTGTTTCTGGAGTCATTACTTACTCTTTGACGTGTACAGAGTGGGTTTAACCTCATCAAAAGTGAGTTACTAAAGTGTTTTGTTTTCAAAGTTATTTACATACAGCGTGCCTTACAATGCTTTATTACAGGGTGAGATCTGTTAGCTGCACTTATACTTGGACTTTGCTCAGACGACACTCAAATATACTAGATAACTTTTTAATACGAAAAAATTAAAAAGTCATATGAAACGGCCAACGCTAAAGTTGATTTAGGAACTTATTTTTCTTAGGACATTTAATAATGAGAAAAAATTAAGAAGAAATATAATACGGTTAATGATAAGGTTGATTTAGGACCAATATCTTCGTCCGGATAATTTTAAATGTAAGCACGGTTTATGGATCTCACTCAACCTATATTAATAAACCTACTGTGAGAGCGAAGAATCCTTGTTAATCATTTCTTTTAAATGAATCGGTAATCAGATCGAGGTAATAATTTTATGTTGCAATAAATATCTATTGCAATATTATTTTGATCAGAGAAACTATAAATAAGTACCTTAAACTTGTTAAATGTTTCAATTACGTAGATATAGCTTATGAGTTTCACCACGAATTATTCCACCTATCCACATTGTGCCATTGTGGTAGTATTGGTTTTTTGAGAGAATATATCAGTGCAACTCAGCAGTCCGCCGCTAAATGGTCGACGCCTTCTTCAGACAAATTATCCTGTTCAAGTTAAGGTTAATACATATGTAACGTGGATGAGACGGGGACGGGACGGGACGTGAAGTTTTGGAAACATCGTTTCATAGAAAATGTAAACGATAGCGCATACGCCACGGAGGCTAGCACGGGACGGGAACAGGGCACGTCCCCGTCCCGTCCACGTTACGTATGCATCAACCTTTACAGCGTTATTAAATTGTCAGTGTCTGCTATTAGCGAGCTGAAGAAAAGAGTTCACAAAGTGTAGGTACGTCAATAAAACTTTTCATAGTTCCCTCGTTTTTCTCACACTGTTCGTTCGCCGGAGTTTTAAACAGCTATTTCCAGAGAGTAATTTACATGTCAGTGGAACTCCTGTTCCTTTGTTTGTGTTGTGCCAACTTAGCGCCGCGCGCCGCGCGCCGTCGACTGTTCTATGAGCGGAATTTGAAATAAGGTTCTTCATAATATTGGCTCTGATTCTTTATTATGGAAGTAATAAACGTAAATTTTGCATCCCTAAATTTCATACACCGTGATCGCAAACTATCATTAAATACACCAATAATTTGAGCATGAGTCAGCCACCAGACGACTCGTCGTGTCCCGGCTGGGGGCTTGAGCGCCAGTTCTTTATTTTTCTTCTCCCTTTCTTGTCCGGCAACGCATCAGTGATGCCTTTGGTGTTGCTCATGTCCATGGACGACGATAGCCACTTACCATCAGGTGTATCGTCAGCTCGTTTGCAGACTATTTCCATTAAAAAAAACTTTTACATTCTGAACAGAAAGAAACCTGTAGATTTTTCTCCTAGTTACAATTCGACCCACGGAATGTAATTTGTCAGGAGCCGTCGTTCCCTGACACGCGGCGAATCGCTCGGTGGCTTGCCCATTGTAATAGTAGCTTACAAGAAATGAAAATTTAGACCCAATCATCATTGAAGTACATATCATAGAACAGACATCTCGAACAAAACGTGTGTCCCGCCGGGAGGTTCTATTTTCAAAATTGAGCCCCCGTTCTCCTTTTAAAATCGAACGAATACATTGAAAATTGAAGCCAATCTGCGCCAATTCGGACATACATTGTGTTCGAGGTGTCGGTTCTATATGCTACTAATAATACGTCAACGCCAATCATCGACCTAGTACTTACGTGAGTAAGCCGTTATACTTAGACCCCAGCATCACTGCACCAGACATGAATCATTCAGGGTTAAAATCGTACTTAATATTACAAATGTCACAGTTTGTATGAATGTTTCGCAAAAGCTACTGAACGCATTTTCGTGAAATTTTTCTCACAGGTAGACCATGATTTAACATAAGATATGGAGTACTTAGTACCCCAGAAAACGCGAGTGAAACTGCAGGCAGAGCGCTAGTGATTATTAAAGATTTTGCCGAACGCCGGTGGATCTAGATCGGCCATTATTATTATGTTATCATCATTATCATTTAGTAAAACTTACTTATTTGTAAGTACTATTATTTCTTCTGTGGTAAAACTTTATATTTGTGATGAAATATTTAAAAACGCAATCCATAATTAATAAAAGATAATAATAAAATCAATCATCGGAATCTGATGTTTAGTTAAAGTAATTCCAAAAAACTGTAGTGTGTCATAATATAGCTGTGTAATCTGGTTAGCATAACCCCGGTCACTCACATACGCGCAAATGTTTGACATTTTTACGAATGTTTGCACATATGTGAAGGGCGGTCAGGCAAATGGGTTCGCATATGAGTATACAAGCCCATTTCCGCTTCCTCCTACACTTTGTTCACGAATGTTCAATCTTGCTGTTGTTAATATGTTGTTGTCATTCAAATCCATTTTCAATACAGAAAATAAATGGTAGTACGATTAGACGCCACGAATCACGAAAAATTAAGACATACGTCACCTTTTTAGTCGTGTGCGCAACTGGTCGCACGAATGTGTGGGAGACTACACGAAGGTTCGAGGTTCGCGCGCTTTGATGTGCGACAAAAAACCGACACAGTTTGGAAAACCCCGAATGCCTCGAAAACTTCGCATAATCATTCGCGAAGGTCGTCCCACACTTGTGGGTTCGGGTATTCGCGCGAATGTGAGTGACCGGCATAACATAGAAATGAACTATAATGGTGAACGCACATTTATCGGCCGATAAAATAACATATGAGAGCTGGATCCGGATGACATGCGTCGGCATCTGTCATCCGGATCCGGCTCTCGTATGTTTTCATACAAATGCGATGCGTACGGCGCGGACAGTGCGGATAAATGTGCGTTCACCATAAAATGGATAGATTAATGTATTCATATCAAATGTCATCTTTCATGCTGTCAAAAGTTTCTTCGGGACACTACAGTTCAGCCATACAACTGGCTTGAAACTATCGACTTTTAATTCATAAAATTATTTCGCGGAGAATAAGCCGGCTAAAGTGGCAATGGGCTGGCCATATAGCTCGAAGGACCGATAACCGTTGGGAAAGAAAGGTCTTCAAATGTAGACCAACAGGACGCCCCCTGACCAAGTGGACTGACGACCTGAAGAAGACAGCGGGAATCCTCTGGATTCAGAAGGCTCAGGACCGGTCAGAGTGGTGCTTATTAGGAGAGGCCTATGTCCAGCAATGGACTTCCAAAGGCTGATGGATGGATGGATGGATTTCGTTTATTAACTATCACTTACTTCAAACATTACTCCAGTATGATTTTTGAGGCTGCCTTGCATATGTTGGTGTTGGGAATAGCCATTTAACTGTCCATGTTCCATAATGTGCATATCCCACTAAATCCCTCATAACAAAGAATAAACTATTGTCTATTATAATATAAACTATACACTCATGGCAAGTTGTCTACGAGGATATCGGCACATTTTTAATTTCTGGCACGTTCCCGCTAGAATTATTATCCGAACGTGATTCTAGTTCTAAGTTGCGAAGATTTATTATTTTCATGGCGATGAAATGGTCTCTAAATCCTCTCCCGGGAGATAATAATTGAGTCGGAGTGAGGACTTTATTTATAAAGGGCTTCTCGAACACTGGTGTCCTCCGTTTCATTGTTTAATATAAGTGACATTTTACGATGTTTGAGGAACTAATTTTCGTTTAAACTGAGACATGATTTACATATATTTTCATGGTGTTACTGATGAAATGTTTATTTTATGCTGAATAAGTTAGTGCTTAACTACAGAACCACCTGATGGTAAGCAGTAATGAAGTCGTGGATGGTAAATCACACTTAGTAGATGCCTATTCACTCTTGACTTGAAGAGACCCACCCAGATTTTTTTTATTTCTTCTTTCTTCCTTCTTGGCTGGCATGCTGGTGGTGCCTTTAGTTGGTATCCTTGGACGACAGTGGACTTACTATCAGTTAGCGCGTCTGCTCGTCGGAAAGCTATTTTCAATAAATATTTTTTTATATAAAAAAAAAACCTGACTCCGCAAAAAAACTAAAAAGAAAAAACAAGCCCAATAGTTCAGAATGTTGTTAAAACTAATACTGAACAATACACCATATAAGAAGTAACAGTCGGGAGCCATTCTTCAACCAATGAAATCTTGTTTGGTTTTTCCGAAGCAACCCTGTACATAAATGGGTCCCGACTGTTAATCCTTCTATGGCTGTTTGGAATTAGGGGTCCGTTTGTGATATATGTAGATGTTCGGCTTTAAAAGGCTAATTTTGGTTAGAGTCAAGTGTTCGCCCTTCCTGCTGGCTAAACGGTTGGAGTAGGACAAGTGAAAAAATTCTTAAAAATAGGCTATATAATGAATTTACAAGGAAAACTATCACGGCTATATTAGCATAAGTAGTTAATGAGTAATAGTCGATAAACTTACTACTTCGGAACCCTACATTGCGCGTGGCCTGACAAGCACTTACCCGGTTTTTGAAGTGTACATTTTACTTTTTTCCACTATATAGCTTTTATAACCATTGTTTGACATTTAAAAAGAATTTATTGATAGTAAAGATTATAATTAAAACCACAACAAGTTTAGCCTTCAACATATCCTGTGACTTATAAAAATCGTTCAACTTCGCAATTCATGACTACTGAAAGTAATCAAATATTTATCACAATCGCTCCCTCACAAACAACCGATACAAAATGCTGGCCATAACTTAGAAACTACTGCTAGATAACGTCGCCTCAACGCTCAACGACAGGACACCGGAAGGCAGTTTTATGAGACGATCGTGGGGATTTCCAACGGTTATTTCGTACGGCTCATAATATCCCAATGGTTGATTCATGGAACGCCAACCCCTATGGATTCCAAAAGATTTACTGATAGATAAAACACGACGTATACATACATTGTATACGTCGTGTATTGTCATCCCCCTCCCCGCCTACCGTGGAGATTGGACGTGTCTTATATGGTTCTCGTTATTTACCAGTAAACATTACAGTTTATACAACTTTATATGTGCAGTAACTAGACAATATAAATATTTAACCACTATAGACGTTGAAAATTGTGTTGAAGTGAATCGCCCTAAATAATCAAAAGCTTTTAAGATAAATGTAAGTAAGAATCTTATATTTACGGATTACCGCCATTACATACCTTGCACTCCAATTGAGCGAGCGAATCACCTGCGATAGAAAAGGATAACACTATTCCTGCATCACAATTAACTATACCGCCACTCACGAGTGCAAGCGAAATAGAATAACTACTGATTGCGCTAGAAGGAAACAACATAATATTTAAAAAGATTGCAACTACATAATTACAAATAGTAATTTATCACTTGAAATCCCAGTACACAGAAACTGACTGCAATATTTGCCCGATAATTATTATAACTGATTGTTTTATAATTAATAAATCGAATACATAATGTCTTTTCATCGTACACCACCGAAATCCCGAAGTAACGAATTACTGACACCAACAATTACGCACGAATCTGATACTGTGTCAGAATGCACGGGCTCGGAACAAGATACTGAACTAGAAATGAACGTTACCCGCCGTTTTAAACGAAGATATGATGATTTAATTCTTTGCGAGATTAAAGATATGCTTAAAAACCTGCAACAACAACAAATATCTCAAGCGCAAAAATTTGATGAAGAACTCAAGAACATCTCACAGCAAAACTTCGAAATCAAACAAACTATTATATCTTTAACTGAAAAATATGATGATGTTCTGAACCAGTTACAGGAAACTAAAACTGAAAATTCTGCCATCAAAACGCAAATTACTTCATTGGAACATAAAATTGAATACTTAGAACGTAATTCAAAAGCATCCTGTATCGAGATAAGAAACGTGCCAGAATGTCAAACCGAAAACAAATCCTTACTGATTGAATACATTAAAAACATTGGTGAGGCTCTCGGCATGCAAGTATTAGATACTGATATTAGGAATATCTACAGATCGAAGAAAAAATTTAACAACAGCAGTTTAATCATCGTAGAATTTACAACTACTTTGCTGAAAGAAAATCTTATAAAATCTCTGAAATCATATTATAAAGGAAATAATGAGAAGCTAAACACTGGGCACCTGAAGCTAGCCGGCGAATCGAAACCAATATTCATGTCAGAATCCTTGACTGCTCGCGGGAAACGTTTGTACTTTATGGCAAGAGAATGTGTTAAAAAATACAATTATATTGGCTGTTGGACATCATACGGGAAAGTCTACATCCGTAATAAAGAGGGATCTCCACCAATGTTAATCACATGCGAAGAAGATCTTCATAAATTAAGCGTTCAATGACTAGATTACCCTTACTTTTTGTCTTGTTTTGATATCCTACATGCTCATAAAAAAGTGATATGCTGCCCGTGCTATCACAAATTGTTTTTACTCAAACCCTATTATACTGTAACTAATAAGATTACTACAACTGATCTCACACTTCGTAATATTAGTACCATGAAATGTGATGCACCTCTGACCTTACCTTTGCTCAGTATATGTCAAAAAGAATGTAATGAAATAATTTTGCTAATAACTTTATATTCTTACATCACTACTATTATACATAACCTTACAAAAAATTTCAATGAATACCACATACTTCGTATTATTTCATATTATATAACTAACGGCGTCATTACACATATTTACTCTATTTATTCATACCAATATACACTTATTTTATATAACATTATTTATAATTACATCTATGCGTTTATTTATACTCTCATTAAAGCTATATATTACTATTTGACTATTATTTGTTTACTCATCCCCTCTAAAATACACTTATCAAATTACTATCCTTATTCATATTACAATAAGGCAAGTTACGATGCAAGTTATGTCTATGATGCAATACAATTAGAGAACTCACTGCTCTGTAAAGAATATCAAGCCCTGAATTATGATAAAATTAATTTTAACTTTAATTTCTTTCGGACAAATATATACAGTTCATTATCACAGCCACTTCATATACACAACAACTTACTGAATCCACTTATATACACACTACACTCATTAGACAATTCTACTAAACTAATGTACAATATCGATCAATTTAACATTACCACTTCCATAACCTGTGACCCAGAGGAATGTCCCTCATACATTCAAGACCCCAAAAAATACCTGAACATTTTACAACAGAATATCCGTAGCTTAAATTCAAATTTTTCAGAAATTAACATCTTACTTAATAGAATGAAAATGCCATGTGACATTATTGTCCTCTCAGAATGTTGGCTGTCTCATGTATCAAACTTACCCATTATGCCAGGGTATAGTTCACACAAAACTTGCGATAACTACAACCAGAATGACGGTGTGGTAGTGTATATCAACACAGCCTTAGACTGTGTAGTGGAGGAACCAAGCTTTGCTGATGCCAATTGCCTAACTATAAAAATAAATGAAGATACCGTTATTATTGCAATATATAGACCACCAAGTTTTCACAACATAGATAACTTTCTAAACTCACTTCACACACTGCTAAGCACACTATCCACAATTAAAAATGTCATAATTATGGGTGACATAAATATCGATCTATTATGTAACAACTCAGTGACTACCTCATACTTAGACACTATAGGCCTACACGGTCTTCTTCCAGCTATATCCAATGCAACAAGAGGCAATTCATGTCTAGATCATGTTATCCTTCGAACTAAACAAAGTGCTTTCACATTCTCACTACGTACCACCATAACAGATCATGAAGCTGTATTGTTTTGCCTTAAAACTAATACTAAAATACTTAAACCACCTAAACATACACTAATCTACAAAATTGACACTGAAAAATTAAAATTGGAATATAGTGCGGAAAACTTCTCCTGCACTTATGATGAACACGATGTAAACATAGCAATGAATAATTATATTGATATTGTAAGAAGGCTTATTTTGAATAATACAATTGTACGACTAGTCCCTAGAAATAAATTTGTAATTAAACCCTGGATTACTCAAGGTTTGCTTAGATGTATACAAAATAGAGATAAAATGCATCAAAAATTAAAAACTAACCCTAATGATGAAATATTAAAAATTTCATATAAAAGATATAGAAACTTCTGCAATAATTTACTAAAAAAACTAAAAAATCAATATTTGAAAAACGAATTAACTAAATCTAAAAAGAACCCTAAAAAATTATGGTCAACAATAAAATCAATTACTAATATTAATAATACTAAGCTACTACCATTAGAATTACTTAAAAATAATTCTAATCCCGATATAGCAATAAATAATGTCAACCAATATTTTTCCAATATAGGCAAACAGCTGTCTTCCAATAACTCACTTAACACTAATTACAAACCAATTACCTATTCACCGCCAAATTCATTCGTTCTTTTACCCACGGATAACGAGGAAGTAGAAATAGCAATTGGAAACCTAAAAAGCGACTCGTTCCCGGGCTGGGACATGATCAGTGCCTCTACGCTTAAAAATATTTCGACATTAGTCTCACCTATATTGACAACCCTAATAAACCGCTGTTTTGCTGCCGGAACATTTCCAAACGCTCTCAAAAAGGCCATAGTCCATCCAATTTATAAGGCGGGTGACAGAAACTTAGTCAATAATTATAGACCGATTGCAATTTTATCGTCATTCTCCAAAATATTTGAACGGATAATAAATACACGACTAACAAAGTTTTTAGAAAAGTATAAGTTACTCTCAAACACGCAGTTTGGTTTCAGATCAGGTCGCTCTACAGAGGATGCGCTTCATAACTATACAAGCTTTCTGGTACACAAAATTGATAGCAATTATAAATGTCTAACAATCTTCTTAGACCTCAAAAAAGCTTTTGACACTGTTTCTGTCCCCCATCTTGTCCAAAAATTGTCTAATCTTGGCATTAGAGGTGCTCCTCTCTCTTTGTTTTCTGACTACTTAAGTATGAGAACTCAGTGTGTTAAAATTGGAGAAAAGATCAGTGGTGAATCATATATTGAATACGGTGTACCACAGGGTAGTATTCTGGGACCGACCCTTTTCCTGTGCTATATAAATGACCTTCTTAACTTAAAAATTGATAACTGTCATATACTCTCCTATGCAGATGATACCACTCTAACTTTTTATGCAGACTCCTGGAATAAACTTTACCAACTAGCTCAAATTGGCTTTAATACAGTATGCAAATGGCTAAATGCAAACTCATAACCCTTAATGAAGAAAAAACCAAATATATTCCATTCTCCATCCAAAACAGAGCTGATATCTCTCACGGTCAATCAAACCAAATCATCGCCCACAAATGCCATTTCCCTCCTTATCCTAACTGTAATTGCCCAGAAATTAAAGCTGCTGATCATATTAAATATCTTGGAGTAATAATAGATAACAATTTAACATTCAAACAACACATTCACGCTATATCGCAAAGACTGCGGAAACTAGGATACATCTTTAAACAAATTAGAGAAGTGTCAGACTCGGAAACAATAAAAATGGCATATATAGCATTAGCACAATCTATTATTACATACTGCATTACTGTTTGGGGTGGGACGGATAAATCTAAAATAATGGAGCTTGAAAGAGCTCAAAGGATGATACTTAAAATAAGCCTTCATAAACCACGATTATATCCTACACATTTACTTCACACTGAAGCTAAAATACTTACGGTTCGTCAAATATACTTTCTATTAACCATACTGCGAAAACACTCTATGATATCTACAGAATTGACGAATCATATTGCTCATAATAAAAGACATCACAATATATGTACAATTCCACTAGTTCGAACAAGATTCGCCCAAAAGTTTTACAACTTTCTCAGCAGCAGTTTATATAATAAATTCAACAGAATCCTTTTTATATCAAAGTTAAATAAATATTCATGCAAATATAAATTATTTAACTACTTATTAGAGTTGAACTACACACAGACAGAGCACTACATTCTAACTACATAGTTAACACATAATTATTACATAAAAAAGAAAATAAACAATAATGATGAAATAATACTAATGAAATATACCTAATGTAAGCACATATACATGTACACATGTAATACAAACATATACTATTATACATAATATATACATATATATACATATATACTTAATATATTCATAACATGTCAAGTAATTCAGTTTATCTGGTATAAATTTTAAATAGTCCAAAACAACCGTAATTATTCCTACTAATTAATCTAGGGGGTCCCTGGTGTACTAAGATACAGGCCAAGGCTTAGTTTAGACACCAGATCTCCCACAGATTACTTAGCATTATTTTCCTTTTATCTATATTTTAAAATGTCACCTGAATGTAATTTGTGGATGAGATGAAATAAAGACTTTTGTATTTGTATTTGTATTTGTATTGTAGGAGAGATGATATTGTAGTACATTATAACCGGTATCAGACTTCACCGAATATAGTTGAACCGATAAAATATGTTATCGTATGAGAGTTATTTGATACAATCCAAAGCCGGTAAAGCGTTTAAAACAGGCGACAAAAACCGGTTTCTTCCGCTAAGTAAAACTTTGTGTAATGATTTTATTTTTGTCGCGTTGCAGCTGGGGAGGGGTCTGGGAGCCTGTTCTTTCCTATTCCTTTTTGTTCTCCCTCCTTTCTTGCTAAGCATCAGCCTGTGATGATATCGTTTTCGATGTCCAGATAGTATGTTACCACTTAACTTCAGGTTTCTTTTCTACTTGTTTATCGGCTAGTTACATAAAAAAATTCAATGAGTAAGATAACTTCTTGCGTGCGCTTTCTTTTGGTATGTATAAATAAATCTTATCACAGCAGATATTATTATTTGTGATATCTTGGGATAGCTGTTCTGACGGGCGATCAGGTTTGATCTATTATTGGTGGATTGTTGCTTATAATAAGCAACCAATAATTTAATTGGCTGAAAATAAACGTAACACAAAACTGCGAACATTTTATAGATTAAATGTAAATAAATGTTAAAGTTGCGATGATCACTACATCCCCAGCGAACAGTAGATAAATACCCCAAAAGTTTGATAGTTTCGGACCTCAACAAAGCAGAAGTAGTCCCGCGGTGATCCGTGCGCCGTACAATAGAACACCGACGATCGTTCTGTACAAAGACTCAGATAGTGACTATGAAATCTATTACTGACAATAGTAAAGAGCCTTCAGCGCGATTAAGCTGATAAGGGCGTATCAGATGAATATACAAAACAATTTGAACAGGAATTTAAAGAGAAACTTAGAGAGATTGAATCGCTGATAGCTTCGCACGAATCGCGTAGAATTTAGTTCTTCTTCGAAGTGGATTTTTTATCAGTGTTAGATTTGATAGATCTTTGTACGACACAAACATTCGAATAGTTCTATGATAATTTAAAATATGTAATATGTTATAAGCAGTTGTGATACGTTTACAAGTTAAATGACTGACCATTACCTATCTTTATTTATTTCTTAACCAATTATTATAATGGATGCAAATTTTTGTACAGTTTATAAACTAGTTTTAATACTACAATAGTTTTATTGCTATAAAAGAGTTATGTATTAAGTTAAAAATAATTTATATTCGATCACACTGTCCTGAATTTATACAATCCCACCAATGTTTTAATAATTATAATTTTGTAAAGATTTTATGCCATCAAAAACAAAACTTGTAAAAAAAACCAAGTCTCGCAACTCAGTTCTTCTACCGTAAAAAGTTGTGAGATCCATGTAACACCAAGTCGGTTAATTTATTCAGTTCCTACTTAAGGGTCCTTCTGTCTTAAGTTATTACGTAATTAGCTAACCTAACAAGTAACAACATCTTATAGTGACCATATTATCAATATTAAAAATCTTTTATGTTTTAAATAAATAGATCGACTTGACCAAATTTAGTTTTTCCTTCATATATATACTAAACACTAATTGTGTTCCAAATTTGAAGCTTCTATGTCTGCTAGAAGTGCCTTAGAGTTTTGATGATCGGTCAGTCAGTCAGTGAGTGACGAAATTAAGAAACTTTGACTAGTTATAATACTAAAACTATTAGATCAAATTGAATGAAATTTGAAATATACCGTGTTTATACAATGACTGCTTGGTAACTGAAAATTCAGACTTCTAGCTTTATCCACAACGAAGTTATAGGGGGTCGAAAATGGCTTGAATTGCATCGAGAAAAGGATGGTACGGCCGTGCCGCTTTTTTGCTCGACTTGGCGGGGGCACTGCCGTGCCCCCAGATCACCACATGCAACTTGGAACAATAATAATTTGTCTAAACGATTCATTTTCATTTTGTTTACGAACTAATCGGAGTAAATTCAACAAAATGCTTACTCTAATCCATTGAGATACAGTTTTAATCCCTTGTTATCCCGCTCATCCATCCATCCATTAGGTGAAACTGTAAACTGACACTTTATTGCTATTAAATCATAGCTCATTAATATAATGGAGTTATCACAGAATAGTAAATCTTAATATATATAAATTACGTGTCACGTTGTTTGTCCGCGATGGACTCGTAACCTACTTAACCGATTTAAATCAAATTTGCACACCGTGTGCAGTTTGATCCAACTTGAAAGATAGGATAGACGGAAGGTTTTTATATAATAGGATAAAAAGTTATTTTATTTTTTATTTTAATACAATGACAGCTATGTAACTATGGGGAAACATTCATCCGTTACATAAATATCTGCGCTGGCAAGGATTTGAATCCAGGACTCCTCGATTAGCAGATATGAACGCCGTTCCTACTGTAATAATAAAGTATCTCTTCCAAACGGTGGTAAAAGCAAAAAAATACATGTATATTATATGTGTAGTGTCAAAATACCCAAATGATCATATTACTATAATTTGAATAGTTTATAAAAGAGTTTGGTGATAATATAACTACTGACTTTTGGACGCTTCTTCATTGGACGACTCGATAGCGTGTATTTCTTGTGTGATTGCGTGTAGTTCTTATTTGCTGTGTATTTCTTTGATACTTTGTTCTTACGTCAAATATACCGCCATCGTTGTTCTATTACCGTCCTAAGGTTGACTGGCAGAGAATGCTTTTAGCATTAAGTCCGCCTTTTGTTTCAATACTTTTGTATGGTACATAAAGAAATAAATAAATTAAATAAATAGCGACATAATTTTATCCAGTGGTGCTGCCATGACCACAGAATGCATAATAGTACCTCCATGACCGGCAACGATAGCAATAGACGCATATTTCTATGAAATTCTACTGCACGCTGTCTCAATTCACAACAACTACACGATAATATCGTTATCTTCGACAGCACTGCTCCCACTGGTGTTGTGACGACAGTTATATTGTGTACGTGTATTGTATACATACGAAAACTTCCATGTATGCGTTTGTACACAATACATACACGAGATGTTGTCATCGTGCTCTTAAAATTTTGTAAGGCGAACGGAAAAAGTATTCTTTGCGGACTTTTAGCTTCCAAGTCTTATGATAACGCTAATGTTTTGCGTTAAATACCTTTTGTAGTTTAAAATTAAGTGAGTTTAAGAATAAACAATAATGTGTAATTTAAATTTGAATTTTTATTTAAGGTGTACCTGGGTATACCTTGGTGTGATAGATTTATTCTATCTCTGTCGCTCTTCCACATATTAATTGGCATGACAAGAGAATTAGCAATAATAACTTAATGTGCATGATCGTAATATAGATATCCCTGTTGTGCCTATGCTAAATACCGAAGAGTAAATGAGACAACCACATACTATGGTTGTACAGTATCACTGATGTCTCACCCTCGAAGACTTCTGGTCGCCTAGTACTCGATTTAATTAATAAACGACGGCAAAAAGCGTCGTTACAACTTTTCCTCTTAATTTTTTCGTCTAGCCCCCTTTCGCAACGCACGATAAGGAACTTCGTTCCAAAAATATAGACACTTTATGCCCTTATAAATCAACCAAAAAATCTGTCCCAAAAGAGCTACAACACACACTTTAAGTTTTGTTTCACTACACCAATCGCATTGGTATAATACATGAAGGCATTTTAACTCTGTATGTCAAATGTCAAGCACTTCTGACAACAACAAAAGCTTGCGTATCGTCTTGTATTGACAGAGCGACTACGAGCAGAACAGTCAATTGCCTGTTCTTACGTTCTTCATCATCGGCGCGCTAGTGACATACCTCTTTTACCTCTACCTCTTTTTACATTATAATATCATTGTCTACAAGTAGTAACTTCTAGCATGCTTCCGCGTTGCACAACATTCCAGCAGCTCACAGCTTGTTGTTCGCCAACTCTTGAAACTTCTGGAGTTCCTGACAATAGTTGTAAGTAGGGAAGTGACTAGGTGTGTTTTACTGACATAGTTTGAAGCGAACTTATTGGCACCGGTAATGTTTCACGTGCGAAAACTTTGACCTAGGACATTGTAGTTTTATATTTTATAACAACTAACTTTAATTATCCTGCTTAGGAGTCATATAACGATTAAAAGTAAAGGTAAAAGGTAAAGAAAGAAAAGAAAAGAAAAGAAAGGAAAAGGCAAAGAAAGTAAAAGGAGACAGACACATAAATTCATAAGATTTAACATGGGAGAAAATGAGATAGGAAGCATCATACAGTGTTCGTGGTTCTCTTAGTATTACTTTAAAAAGTGCTAAGTTGTATTCATAGATAGAAATAGGAACAAGACAGAAGATTCGTTTTATTGCTGGATAAACGGCGCTAGCTGCTCATTTTACTCTTCATATGAAGTTAAGAGATGGCGTTAGTTACCACTGTTTTATTTTTATTTAGTACAAAATAGTTTTTGAAAGATAATGTATTGAAACTGATACACGTTATTAAATTAATACCTCTATTTTTGAAGGTTTCACTTCTACCACGTGTGAATTGCACACATTTAAATTTTATTGTTTCTCTTTCTTCTTTCTTTATCCGCAATGCATCCATGGATATCTGCAACATCAAAGGCAAGACAAAGAGACAAGAAACAATATTTTTAGTTCTGTCTTAGTAGTACTAGTAATTCATCTGAGTAAGATTAATTACTGACAATACAAACATATTAGTAGTAAGATACAACTGTATTTATACATACCATATGTAGTTATGTAGTTCTTACCAGCATTAGCACGCAAAAGGCGGCCAAGGTTACACACAAGGAGATGTTTTTAATCTTCTGTCTCTCTCCCTCGCAGCCATGAATACAAAACGCGTAGCTCGCGGTATGAACGCTCTGTTTAATTGCAAGAGTGCTATTTGAATAAAAATTTAATTACTTTCTCGTTTTAAAATAATTTCTCCTTTTTATTAAAATTCATGAGCTGTGAATATCTTTACAACCGACTTCATAGCCGTCTTTTAAAAGGTTATCTGCGAGTTGCAGTTTTTTTCTGTTTCTATAAGCCTGTTTGTTATTTGCTCTCTAATAATACTACTGAACTAAGTTAAGGTAAATTTCACAGTTGATTATAGAAAAGGGATTGCACTGAATCAGATAGTTGACTAGCATAAATTAAAAAATTAAAAAAAATCCGCTTGCTATCAAAAAACCAATCATGATATACCTATTTGTAATCCTTATGGTGTGTTCTTTAATTTAATTCCATATTGCGCTATTCGATTTATTTTTATTTTTTGATACTTCAAACAATGGCATCTCACAGCCACCATATTTGTTTTTTTTTAATTTCACTTATTTAACAGCACTTGGCTTATCAAGACTAATCTAACGATATCTTAACTATTTAAATCCATTGAGTGGTTTGGAAGATACGAGGTAATAAAGAATAATACACACATATAAACATACATACATGATACGCGCGAAAAACATAACCCTTCCTTAACAGTCGGGTAAAAACTACGAGCCCATTACGACCAGTAATAGTTATAATCTAAATTTTACTAACAAAAAATAACCGACTTCAAAATCTCAAAAACTACTTTTCAGATCTCGTTCAAATTTATGTGGGACCACATGACAAGAACCTGCTTTCGATTAAAAAAGAATCATCGAAATCGGTTGGCGTGATATTGAGTTATTCGTCAATTTGTCGCGCACATCTTAACACAAATTTACGACTTATGTAGTTTTCTCATGGATGCCATTGTCAGATCTCAATAAAATTTATGTGGGACCACATGACAGCCACCAGCTTTCGATTAAAAAACAATCATCAAAATCGATTCGCCCAGTCGAAAGTTCTGAGGTAACAGACATTAAAAAAAACAGTCAAATTGAGAACCTCCTCCTTTTTTTGAAGTCGGTTAAAAACAGTAATAACGAATAGAATGTAACAAACCAAAGAAATAGCAGTTCCGTACAGAAATGTTAACATCCCGCGGTGCTGCACGCAGAGTCACTTAACTGTTACTTAAATCGCTCCTCAGTACAGAATTTGTATTGTGATTCTTTCCTAAGAAGCGATTTTAGTAACCGTTACGGACTCTGAGTGCGGCAAAGCCATATACGTTTCGAGTCGAATCATATTCATGTAGGAAGATAGATTTCAACTCTGTCGATAGTTACTTCCATCTACGGTCGAATATAAAACATACAGCAAGGTAAAAACGAACGGAATTTGTATCGTAATCGAAAGTTTCTTTACAAAACAACATGGTGGCAACAATAACATAACTTTGTAATACCGATAGAAGCCTCCACGTTAAAAACAAACGGCTGAAAATACGGAGCGCCGGTTATTGTTTTATTTCTTCATCGCCGGCGAAAAATTCCAATCCATTTACTATGTACACCTGCTTACTGAGCTCGATAGGGCTGCCTCCTGCGAGATATCTATCTCATACAAACCGATACACCTTGCGCAGTAGCTACCATGACAGACTGTTTGAAAGGTCCTGGTTTGAATCTCGGTGACGCAGTAATTAAATTTATGTTCTTGGTCTACGAGTTGGCCGCTAACCCGTACACCAACTATCCTATTTTCAGCAGTGATTTAGATAGCTCACATTTAAAAAACCCAATAAACGGGCTGTCGATCCATCTGATAATTAGTGGTACCCATCGCACATGGACATCAATAACACCACGTCAAACCCCACCGTATATTAGAGCCAAGGAAAAAAAGACAAGAAAGAGAGATATTCTGGCTTTCAAGCCCCAGTCAATACGAGGAACGTCGTTTGGTGGCAGACTCATGTAATAGGGAGTACCTAGCTAGGCGCGCTTCACAGTGAGACATGAGTGTCTACAAAATGAAATGAACTCATCCTACTAATATTATAAATGTGAGCGTTTGCACGTACGTTTGTTACTCTTTCATGAAAAAACTACTGAACAGATTAAATTACAGATAGATGAAATTAAGCACACAGGTAGTATCAAGCAAAATAAACGCTTGTGTTGGCTATACACGATCAAGTTTAGTCGTCAAGTTTACAGCGAACTTGATGCGGTATCCAGTAAACTTGACGGTGTACGGCCATTGTATGGAAGACCGCTCATGCAAACTGGATGCCGCATCAAGTCCGCTGCAAACTTGACATGTAAACTTGATCGTATATGGCCGGTATTAAACGCTAAAACGCTTTCACATTCATACCCCTGCAGTAGGATACCCTGTGTCGCGGTTGGCATGGACGACACATATAACACATCACAATAACACCCATGACCCGAGAACAAATATTTATCTGTCACATAAATATCAGCCCCGGCCGGGAATCGAATCCGCGACCCTTCGCTTCGCAGGCAAAGTCGCTACTAACAAGAGTACAGTAGCTCGAGCTCGAATATTTGCGAGAAAGTATTCGTATGGTTAACGTAAGCAATTTGTCAAAGGGCATCGAACCTAATTGGCACACCTACCAGTCCGCCATTTTGAAAAAACCTCGATTCGGCGGCCAGTGATGAAACATGTGTCAATCGATAGACTAAATGATTATGATCAAAAAGTATTCAGTGATGAAATGTCGTAAGTGATATACTTTCTGAGATAAGTGAGTTCAAAACTGTAGAAAAATAAAGCAAAAAACTTCGTTTCGGCGGACATTGTTAAATCATTTGTCAATAGGCTAAATAATTTTATTACGATTAAAAAGTATTCAGTGTTGAAATGTTGTAAGTGATATAATTTCTGAGATATTGGAGTTCAAAACCGTAGAAATATAAAGCAAAAAAACTTCGTTACGGCGGACATTGATGAAACATATTATGTCAATCGATAGTCTAAATGATTACGATTAAAAAGTATTCAGTGATGAAATGTTGTAAGTGATATACTTCCTGAGATATTTGAGTTCAAAACCGTATAAAAATAATGCATCAAAAATTATCATTTACTTATTTTGAATTTATTGGGTCAATAATGAAAAATAAGTATATTAAGCCATATGTGTAACGGGTAGGTTTGAATTAAAAAAAAGCAAAGCAAAAGCAAACTACTAGGTTGTTTTATAAATAATTTATTTGCCACCAGCGGCTACAGCTTTGGCAATTACTCTAAACCAAAAGTTAAAATTCATTATTGGCTTAGTTTTCTATATCATGTGTGACAATCACTGAATCTAAAAATTCTGCTGGTGATAAAGGCAATATTTCCTGATGTCGAGCCCATGCCAAGAACCATATAACACACATTATATGGGAACAACAGGACAAGGTTCTTTTTCCCACTATGCATGAGCAGTACCATCCCGCGATTTTATCTCGACTCTTAAGTTGTTTGTTTGACGAATTATTTTAATTTTTATAATACATAACGTAACTGAGGTAAGGAAAAAAGTGTCCGGTACACTTCAATTTCTGTATCGCCATGAACACTTAACCATAAATACGCCATAAACACTGGTCATCTCTCCCTTGATTATGCTGATGTGTGTTGTACAGATTTGTCAGAGGAACTTCTGAATAAATTGGAGCGCCTTCTTAATAACTGTATTAGATATACATATCTTCGGCTTAAGTAACTACTGGTAAATGTGGTCAACATTTCCCAGTTCTATTCCTAATTTAAATGGCTACCCATTCGATACAGGTGAAACTTCAGAATTCTCTCAACATTTTATGCTATTTTGAATATTGTGTCTTCTCATATTTATTTAAAGGAAACCCATAGCACTGTTTATTTCGGGAATTCCTTCACAATGCAGTTCATACTGTTCTGGAACTCCTTGCTTGTAGACATCAAAAAATCATAGACTACCAAAAGCTCCTTCAAGAAGTCCGGCAGCACTACCTGAAGCAATTAGAATGTTGTCGTCCGTGGTCTTCAACCAGATGTTATATATGTATTTATAAATATTTATTTACATAATATATAAGATGTTTATATGTAAATATGAATAAAACTGTATTTATTTAATTTTGTTTATGTATATCGTGATTTCATAATATTTCTTATCTGGCATATTACACTGATACAGTTACAGATCCACTAGAAATAAAAAGACAATTAATTACAAATGTTTTATTTTTGTACGGTTTTGAGCTCAAATATCTCAGAAAGCATATCACTTACGACATTTTATCACTGAATACTTTTTAATCGTTATTACGTAGACTATCGACTGACACATGTTTTATCAATATCGGCCGAAACGATGTTTTTTGCTTTATTTTCCTACGGTTTTGAACTCAAATATCTCAGAAAGTATACCACTTACGACATTTTATCACTGAATACTTTTTAATCACAATCATTTATTCTATCGATTGACACATGTTTCATTATTGGCCGCCGAATCGAGGTTTTTTCAAAATGGCGGACTTGTAGGTATGCCAGGCTCCATACAAAAATGTTGGAAGCCCTTTGTATGGCATTTTAGTACCATTTACGTACGATAGGGGCGCTTTTGAAAAAATGCCATACAAATTGCTTACGTTAACCATACGAATACTTTCTCGCAAATATTCGTGCTCGAGCTACTGAGGTAGTTAATGCCTCGTTATATTTATTTTGATCCTTCCGTTCTCATAATTACGTTTTAAATATCACCTGAAGACGTTAAAGTGACAGCCCTGAAGTAAGCATGACAGAAAGATTACAGCGTGAATATTTAACAACGCCCTCTCGCGGAGAGGTTTACATTTCAATTAGGCTTCAACGGGCAATTCGTACAATTTATTGCACTCTTTTGTGGAAGGCAGGTGGATACGAATGGATGTTCCAATTCTATCGTAGTTTT
Organism: Thymelicus acteon; assembly: GCA_951805285.1. NCBI lineage: Eukaryota > Metazoa > Arthropoda > Insecta > Lepidoptera > Hesperiidae > Thymelicus > Thymelicus acteon. The sequence goes on from OX638235.1 coordinate 466,622, forward strand.
ACTAACTTTATTTATGGGGTAACATGATCAGTGTTAACTGGGATGTAGGACTGTCTATCTACAAGTACATTAGTCGCTGTCTAACGATTGTTCTTAATTAGGCAGTAACCGAACAGTTATCCAAAAATCACAACATTATAGCGTAACTTATAATGCAGTTACTATCTTATCCAGAGGTTATGGATATAAACAGATTTATTGAAAATGGCCTGGGCATCATACTAATATTTTAAATGTGAATGTTTGTTGCGAAAACTACGTAACCGATTTGTCTGAAATTTGAAATGGAGATAGCCTATACACTGGATTAAAACATAGGCTACTTTTTATCCCGGAAAAATTCAGGGTTCCCGCGAGATTTGTAAAAATCGATCTCTACCGCGGGCGAAGCCGCGGGCAGCAGTGAATATATAAATATAGTGTTTCTATTTTATAAAAAACACTTTGAACAGTCTGTACACTCACAATATGACGGCAGCAACAAGAGAAAATGAACAAGCTAATATTGCCAATAACCATTAATAAAGACAATCACCGTTTTTCGACACAAACAATTCAAAAACATTTTGATGAAATTCTGCGGAAAACATTCCATTGTTAAAAGTATTTCCAATAAATGCAATATTCATCGTAACAAATACAAACTGGTGACAAAAACATGTTTCGTAAATTATATTAAAGCGGAATCGTTAATTAGTAAAACTTGTATTAACATGAATTTTCTTCGTAACTGGATCCGACAAAACTGACAAAACTTCATTGAACAGTTTTTATCTTCTTGGGTTTTTTCATGTTTGTAGTATGTTCATGCCTCCCTAGTGCGGGGTATGAGTGTGTATGAACGTTTGTTTATCACGAGTAACCGCCCTCGCTTTGCTTCGGTTTTCTTATTTTTTTACACCTTATTGGAGTTTTATTAAGGATCCCTAATGTTTTTGAAAATATACCTAATATAGCCTATGTTACTCGGGGATAGTGTAGCTTCCCAACAGTGAAAGAATTTTTGAAATCGATTCAGTAGTTTCGGAGCCTATTCAATGCAAACAAAAAATCAAATCTTTCTTCTTTATATATTAGTATAGATTATAATTAAAATTTTACGAAATACTCTGACTTCAGACGAAATGCAGACGACATGCAGATCAAAAATGCCTTATGTATATGTTACCGGATATCTGTATAATTCAGCATTCTATACAATACCTAGGCAATGTATAGAATATCTAAAACGTTCAGGTAACGTTTTGAATATTATTTATTTCATACTTAGCCCAGGCATTCTATACAATACTCCATGCGTAGTTGGTAATGTGCGTAAAAGACGGTTCTCTATTAAGCTGCCTTTTCGCCGAAAATTGTTTGGCCGATTATCACTTGCCAACTAACGTTTCGCAGAATTTTATTTCGCCGAATAATCATTTGCCAACTTATCACATTTTTTTAATTTCCCAACCTAACAGTTGCCAACTGTACGTTTGGTCTGCCTTTTATAATGACACTTTTCAAAAGGCCAACTTTCAAGTAGCGAATGTTTCAGTTAGAGTAATATTCATTTGGTTGTATATTGTTTATAAACCTAGGTTTGTAAATTTGCGGTTCTTGTTATCTTTATTTATTTATTTATTTATTTATTTATTATAGCATTACCAACATAAGATACAGTTTCATCATTTGCAATACAAGTTGTTACTTATCATATTAAATCTTACTGTTCCTACAATTACAGGTAACCACAGCATGCTTTGCAAATAGTCATCTTCCGGTGACATATGCACTTTTAGGGAGAATTTAAGGGTTTTTGATACATAAAAAGGCTTCCAAACATCTCCGGCGCTGCGGGAAGTGCAGCCCCTCCGCCCTTGCGTAACAAACTGCAGGCACTCCATGCTCGCCTACGCAGCTTCGGCTTTTTGGTCGCCTGCGGCGACCAGCCTCAGCCGCTTCGGCTCACATGGTGCCTGCAGTTGGTTACAGCGGGCGGGGGCTGCTCTCCCTCCGCGCCTCCGGGGTTTACATTCACTCTAGGGGTAGGGCAGACTAGTACCACGTGGGGTCGGGGTTGACTAAGTCGGTTCTGTCACCAATTTTGAAAAATCCGAAGCTGCGTAGGCGAGCAGTGTAGTGTAGGAGCCATTAGACTGCATCTCTCCTTACATTCAAGTGTGATTTCGGTCAAGCATTAATTTAAAATGTATAAAAAAATATCTATTCATGCAGGTTATAATTTGTTTTGAGTGTGTTTTTAAGTAAATTCTTAATTCCAACCTCCATCCAAGTTGACTATACATACCCAAATCTAACTTTATTCATTGCCGGTGGACCTGCAGGTATTCTGTACAGTAGTTGGGAAACGTATACATTACCTAGGCAAACTATGTAATGGTGATAATATTCATATAATTTAATACATTGCCAAAACGACCCAGGTATTATACACATTTCCTAGGAATTGTGTTGAATACCAGCATTATACAGATATCCGGTAACATATACATATAATATTTAAAGAGCTCCGTCAATTCCTCACGGACAAGAAAACTTAAAAAAATGAATATTCTTCCAAATCGGTTGATAACATTTATTATTTAAAAAGATGTGAAACAAGCATAAAAAAATTCGACCGAATTACGAAGCTCCTCCTTTAACCTACTTCAAAAAAGGAGGAGGTTCTCAATTCGACTGTATTTTATTTGAAACTAGCTATTACCAGACATACGGCACTATTTGCCACTGCCCATAAAAGTACTAACTATGCTCAAAACTCGCTTGTCACTAGGCTACACAGAAATTATAATAAAAAATTTAACACGCTTGATATTTTTCACTGTAATAAAAGTACTTTCAAACGTGAAGTTGTCAAGGCACTTTGTTTAAAGGAAAACTAGGTATAAAGTTATATATAGATATATATTATATCTTTATAGTAATTACTAATTATATACATATATAACACTATACACTTATATTACATTTATAATATTCATAAATAATATTTAGTATCGCTATTATATTATTATTTTACAGTTATTATTAATAATATTATAACTATATGAATAAATGACACATACACACACACGCACACACACACACACACGCACACACACACACACGCACACACACACACACACACACACACACACACACACACAGTGGTGATTACTTTGTGACAATTTAAGAAATATATGTAAAATGTAAATCCCTTATTGGCTTTAAGATACGTATTAAAAGGTTTGGTTTGTATCAAAATTGAAAAAAAGCTGTGAATTTTGTAATAAATAAATAAATAAATAAATAAATAAATTACCCCGGGCTTCGCCCGCGTGTTCGAAGGGAAGTAACAATGAGTTGTTTAACATACATATGTCATGTATGTTCCTGGTACAAGAATAAATAAGTAACAGTTAAAAGTCTAAAATACACTAAGTTATCCAACTGTAAAAAATTTACATGTATCAAATGATATTACAGCGTTGATAGTGTAATTCAGAACAGGCAAATGAATTTCACTAACGCCATCTATTACAACATCCTGGGCTGAATATCTAGCAACTAACAAAACATCGATCTTCCCATGGGAATGACACGTTTTACCGCGTTAAAAAGTAGCCTAAGTTACTTTCCACCCTTTGCTCATTTGCCTTTGATCATAGCTTTGTTGCGACGTGAAAGAAGGACAAACAAACAAACAAACAAACACACTTTCGCATTTATAATATTAGTATGGAAGTATGTATCAGTTATAAACTGCGTTATGTTTTTATTATAACAAGTACTATTATCTGCTCTGTGTTACAACACTACGTGTAACACGGATCGCGTGTTACATCAAATATTGTGACGTGGTTCGGGCGCAGTGAGAGATGGAGGGTCGCTGCGTGATTCAAACGGTCGCGCTCGTAAATTCCATTTGTTTTCTGTGACGATTGGTTTTGCCATGACTGTAATAAATCTACAGTTGTCAATACTTAGCTTAGTTACAATTTTTTATTATGAATAACCCATAGCAGATGGTAGATGGATTGTTAATATTTTTAACCGACTTCAAAAAAAAGGAGGTTTTCAATTCGACTTTATTTTTTTATGTGTTACCTTATAACTTTTTACTGGGTGTACCGATTTTGATGCTTCTTTTTATATTCGAAAGCGGTTGCTTGTCATGACGTGGTCTCTGTCTGTCTCAGATCTCGCGAGTAGTTTTTGAGTTGTCCCTAATTTTGAAGTCGGTGAATTTTTAGAAGAATTATTATTAATTTAATAACTTAAGTTACCCTGTTAGGTATATAAAGCTAATATATTATATATAAAGCTAACTTACACATTGACTTTGCTCAGACGATAGTCATTTAGCAGGTGTACTACTGACTGAGTGACATTTTGTTACTACGAAAAAATTCAAAAGTCGGACAACGGCTAACGTTAACGTTAAATATAGAACCATTATTATTTTTCGGAAAATTTTAAGTTAATTATTAATAAGGTGATATTTGTAAACTTCAAGTAAATTCAACTAAATGCGAGAGTCGAAATTTAGTATATTGAACCTATAAAAGCGTCTATTTCGTTTTTGAACGATTAACTTGTTTTCTTTTTTGACTTTTTATTGGCAGGCAACGTCTCGGTGATGATGCGTTACTGATGACCAGATGAGGCAGTAGCCATTTACCATCCGGCGGCTTATCAACTCGATTGTCGGCAATTTACCTGCTATCGTTATTTGGCTGCTATCAGTTATCCAATTCCCGGAAAATGTAGCCCAACTCGGTTGATCACGTACTATTGACAGGGCCTGGAATATTTGAGACCATCTACCAGTTTAATATCATTCACTGACTTAATATTTAGCCATTTATCAATATCTCATAATACATTTTTGTATTTAAGTTATATTTGAAATATATCTCAATTTATCTCAAAATCCTTTGTCACACGAACGCCGGGAACGAACTTATGAGGGTCATTCCTTAAATCGCGAAGGTAAAGTACCTCCCATATGTCTTAGTATAGGGAAATCCTTGCGAAAGATTTCATGTATCCTTCACATAATATATTATTTTACTTGACGAGATAAAGTAGAATTTACATGCAATTTATATCCCTAGTTATAAATTAGCACTTGGTATTATACGCCTGTTTTATTTTACATAGATTACCTAAAAGATATCCAGAAAATAATACGAAAAAATATTTTATCTTCTTTATTTTATTAGACCAACTAAGTATTTAGACTAATATTTCTTAATCATACTCCACTTTGTCAGAACTTACATTTCTATGTATAAAGATTACCGTTTAACTAATCCTTACCTTATGACAATATTCTTATTGCACTCAATCTCTTATCTCTGTCCTGCTTATAATTATTCTTTAAAATCAAATAAATAAATAAAATATCTGTGTGTGTACTAATTTACTCACGTAAGAATTTATACTTACTTCTTATTTATACATAAGTACCTCTCGCTCGCGCCTATGACCCGCACTAGCAATCCAAAATAACTCCAGGGAATGCTGTGCGCCTGGTACACAGGCCTAGTATCCTATCTCATATTTTTACCAAATTCCCTCAAAAAAGTTTCTTTATTACCTCGACATAATTATAGTTATACACAGTGGGTACATTTAAAATGGAAAAAGATTCTGATATAAAGAAAAAAATCAAATTACGACACAGCACGTGGCGCCATCTATTTGTCTCGTAAACTACCCGCGGACTATAGCGGTATATCCCGACTTCTATTACGTTCAAATCCCATCCGCGCGATTTGTATTCGGGAAATTCCCGCCTTGTAACACCACCGATAAAGAATTCAATGTAGGGATCAAGAATATATTGCCTCGAAGCCTTAAAATGCAGCGTCTGAATACAGCCTCCGAACAATACCGAACACATTCGTGGCGAGAGATCCTAAATGAAATAGCCTAGAATCTCGAACTCTTTCAACCGAATATAGAGTTCGAAATTACACGACGCTACACTGGTAGAGTCGTAATGAAATGCCTGCGATAGTTGAATGCGCTGATATTTGAACTCCAACTATGTTTTGTAAATTCTAAGAATAGACATGATGACAGTAAGTAAAAATCACTAAAATTATGTATTTATTTAATAAAACCCTATTCATGGATTACAAAACACGCATATATCGTATTGTTATGAGCGAAATTAACAATATTTTTGATAAAATAAAACTACAAAATACGGCAAGCCATGTTAGCTTGAAAGCCAATCAGCGCGAATTACGTCACACTTCTTAATTAATATCACCATACTGATAATGATGTCTTGTCTATTATTTTCCTGAAGAGACGTCACAGTCGACGCCATGACACTTTGAAGCGTTTTGGTGCGAATTTTAAACTTATAAATTGAAATGTATTTATTTTATACTAAACCTTATTTTTTGCGGAAATATGATATACGTTGTAATCTAATATATAAAATTCTCGTGGCACGGTGTTAAAAGTTGAACTCCTGCGAAACGGCTCGACCGATTTTCGTGAATCTTTGCGTGCATATGGCTAGGGTGGAGAATCGGACAACTTTTTCATCCCCTTACCCCTAAAAATTTTTTGGCAGAACAACGTTTGCCCGGTCAGCTAGTTATAATATATTTCCCAACAATATAGAACAGTATTTCAAAATCTGTCATCATGCCTATTGTTTCCGAGCCACACAGCCACACGGTACCGCGCCGCCCCTGACTCCACATTGCTTCATATTCATAGCAGGAAATGTTTTGTATCGTCGTAATTTGCAGCAACTGTTTGTTTTAGAATTTATTATAGCTCTACCTTTTATTCACGTTTCTCGACGTTTTTCTCTCTGACTCTTTGTGGCATTTTTATAATGATGCGCGTTGCGACGCCGGTCGGGATTAAATGTAGATTATTAAATGTAAGCATGTAGAGTCATTTGATGGATTTCTGTTGTAGCTAGCTGCCTTTTCAAACTTTAAATTGGCTGCACAGAAAAATATTCTTCCATATGCTTTAGAATTCTATTGCAAACAATATTAATTTCTATGTTGACTGTCTCATTAAGAATAAATAAATAAATAACGCTTTACACTCATAGCCCCACACTAGAATTCCCTGTGTCGTGGGTGCCATGGACAACACACTAGACAAGGACATTCACATCCAGAACGAGAACGGAATTCAAACTCATCATTTAACTCGTTAGAATCCGCGTGGCGGCGGTACCTTTGAGTTCGAACGTGCATCCACGTTCCCGGTAACCGACATCTTAAATTTCCGCCTCACTGAGAATCGAACCCAGGACCCTTGGTGCGGCGATCCGGCATGGTAAACATTGCGCCACACGATTCGTGAGTGGAATTGAGGGTAGTTTTATTTTCGCGGGTTGACAATTCCTTCCAACTAAATCAAGTTTTTTTCTTAAATCAAGCTTACTTGCTTTGAAAGCCAAGGAACAAACGGTTTTGTCGTCAGCAACGCGTCTGCGATATCCACGATCTAACAGATTTGTTTATACTATTAGCTCAATTACTGGCACTGAAATTAAAACATTAACACCCCAACTCATAGTCACTAATGGTTACTTAAATCGCTCCTTAGTACAAAATTTGTTTGATGATTATTTACTAAGGAGCGATTTAAGTAACCATTAGTGACTCTGAGTTGGGGCGTAAAACCTAAATATTAATTAAGGAAAAACAATTTCATTTAACTTTCATGTAAATTATTAATCTTAACTCAATTGAAAAAGGTTCAATATACGTTGTAAAAGAATTAGAAATAGTTGCAGAACCCAAACTGCAGAGACATCAACTCCTTCCCATAGGAATCCCGAGAGAGGCGACCTACTCGGGACAGGAATTAACCAATTACCTTGAACCCTCGGGACCAATTAGCAAAACCAACCTACAGCTCACCTTGTAACCAGGAAGCTGAATCTTGAAGATCTCTAACCACTGCACATTAATATGCAACAAGAGCTCACGTTACACTGGTTGAGCAACCGAATTACGTTGATCCCTCGAGCCAAGCGGCGAGTGAGCTACGGAGTGTCCAACTAAAGTGGTTAGCTTAAAATTAGCTAGCCCCAAACTGAGATTTAAAGTGACGGCTTCCAAGATTAATTATAGCATGATAGCCCCGGGGGAGGTGCCCGAGATACTAAACTGGGCTCTAAGGCGTTGGGAATAGGGTTGGGTGTTCTTCAAGGTGAAATACTGACTTAAGAGCGAACTGCAATGTACGTAGACAAATTATCTTGTACCTGGCTTCTGGGCTGCCGTGCATTTTGTGAAGGAAATTGAAATAGGAAACGAATAATTATTTCACTTCGTCGCGGTCGTCGTCTTTGTGCTAAATTCCAGAGACTTCGCGTGGAACTGTCATTCTGTCTGTTATAGCTTAATATTAATGTTATACTAGTGGATACCCGGCGTGTTTCACTACGCTAAAAAAATTGTATGGGAAAAGTTGAAAATCGAAAATGTCTTATGAATTGTTTTAGTGGTCTTAAACCATCTTCGCATTATTACCTTTCAAATGAAACCAATTTGGGGCACAACGGTTGAATGCTTTCAAAATGAGTAAAAGACATTCGTACAAACATTTTTTGTGTTTTATTTAATACGAGTAACCACCCTCGCTTTGTTTCGGTTTTCTTATTTTTTTACACCTTGGGTTACATTATTGGAGTTTTATTAAGGATCCCTAATTTTTTTGAAAATATAATATAGCCTATGTCACCCGGGGATAGCGTAGCTTCCCGACAGTGAAAGATTTTTTCAAATCGGTTCAGTAGTTTCGGAGCCTATTCAATGCAAACAAACAATGAAATCTTTCCTCTTTATAATATTAGTATAGATATAGACTAGATTAATAAAGATACTACTTATTACTCACTACAATCCTACCTATTACACATTCCTGAGTTAGATTTAGGAAGACGGATTTTGGTATTAACTATGTGGCGATTGAAAAGCTATTGAGCGAAATCTATCAAAAAGGTAAAATTTTGGCGACTCCTAAACTAACGCTCTACACGTGGCTTTGCCCACGTTCTACCCACGTACCTACTACAGTATAATTATATTATTCCAGCCTGCCGTCTATCTGTGTGCTAAACTTCCTAAAAATCCGTTCAGTAGTTTTAGCGTCAAAGAGTAAAAAACATCCAATCAAACTTTCAGTTTTATCGCAGAAGAAATAATAGTACTTGGTTTTATACTAAAGAAAGTAACTAGTATAAATATAAAAAAAATCAAAAACCCAACTGCAAAAAAAGCACGGTATACCATTTTGAAATCCTTATGATGAACTCTTGAATTCAATACCTGTATTGCAGTATTCGATTTTTATTTTTTGATACCTCAAACAATGGCATCATACAGACAATATATTTATTTTGTTTTTTATTCTAATTTCACTTATCTAAGAACACTTGGACTGTGAAGACTCATCTAACGATAATTATCTTAACTGTCGATCTTATGTATTATATAAAATTGGCCCAGCAGAATAAAGAACATTACATGTATACACATACATACATACAATATAAGCGCGAAAAACATAATCCTTCCTGGCAGTGGGGCAAAAATATCTACAAAAAAACTATTATACAGATTAAAATGTTTTCTGTTTTAGACTAGCTGACCCGGCGAACTTCGTATCGCCTAACAAACATTTTTTTTTTTCTAAAATAAAAGTAGCCTAAGTTATTCCTTGTTACATCAGCTATCTGCCAGTGATAGTCCCGTCAAAATCGGTTCATCCATTTCAAAGTTTACCCGGAACAAACAGACAGACAGACAAAAATTGTAAAAAAAATTTGTTTTGGTGTATGTACCGTGTATACATCCAAATCCACTTAGTAAAAAGCGGTTATTTTAATATTACAAACAGACACTCCAATTTTATTTATTTGTATGTATAGAGTATAGATGTAGGTAGGTATAGATAGATACAAAAATATGTAGATATATTTCAATAACAAACACTTCAGACAATTAACCAATAATAAAATTAGTCAAAGCAACCACAGTCAAAGCGACAGCAGACAAAAGGAAATAAAAAACGGCAGTAGGACAGCTCTCAGGCGTTGCGTTTTTGTAGTCTGTGACTCGTTTTTCTTTTTAACTGCAGCAGTTGGTAAGAACCTAATTAAATCGTTGTTTCCTTCGTGTTCTCGAGATAACAGCGATGTTTTCTGCGAAAAAATGTGATTTGTGCTGACATTTAACGGGTTTATGTAGTCTTTATTACTAGGACTATATTTTGCGTTCTTTGAAATAGTAACAGGTATGCAATGTAACTGTTGTTAGTACGATAATTGACGTAAAACGCAATTGTGAAATCTGATTCTTTCAGCGAATTCTCCTGAACGCTACAACCGAGTTTAAAACAAGCTAGCTGTACAAAAAATAAAGAAAAATGTATGTGTGATACTCAGAAAATAGAACTAAAGGATGTAAGGTAATAAAAATATCTGGAAGCGCAAACTCTGGCGGCTTTTGTTGATTCTCAGCAATCGATAAAGTTTATCAACAGCGGGCGCGGTCGGTATTAGAATGGGAACCGTAGTGGCAAACATTTTTCGAGCGTCTGTGCCTCAAAGGCCACGTCGCAGCGTCGCCGCGTCGGCGGCATGAAAACTTCCGACACTTGGGTTGGCCACCAATCCGCACTGGAGCAGCGTGGTGGAGTATGCCCTAAGCCTCCTCAAGAGAAGAGACCCGTGCTCAGTAGTGGGCCGTTCATGAGTTGAAGCCAATAAAAATTAAAAAAATATTTTTGCGAGCATATTTGTTTGCAATAATATCCGCGTAGTGCAATTAAGCGATGTTTGTTTATCCGTTACTTCATCAATGTGCAGCTCAGTAAACTTGCTTTCATTATGGAGGACAATTATATTAATTAATCATTGACTTTTGCCGCATCATAATAATGATTATGTAAGGTAGAACAATTCAGAGTTTATAGTATAATGAGAGGATTTTATTGGAATAAAAATTATAGAAATAAGAAGTTGCTTTATAATTAACAACTTTTGTAAATTGTGATCCTTCTAAGGTATCAATTAATTAAAATTATAGAACAATCACTGATCTTGATTGATCCTTGAAATGTTTATTTAACAAATTGGTAACAATTTTGATCTTGATGCCTCAAATGCTTTTAGCGGCGACTACATTATTTAATTATTATCAGCTGATTTAATAAAAAACATTGAATAAAATAATTCAAATACCAAGGTACCTAAAACTTTACCAACAATGAGAAGTACCAGGAAGACATAAAGTTAAGAATGTCTCCCACACAGCACCAGATGGCTCACATAAATCTATTTATCACAAAGTCCCGCTGAAAAATAGCTCGCAGTAATGAGAACAACGGATTTATTACAGCGTCGTGTCGTAGCACCCCCGCGACTTGTCTTGACGTCGTGTCGTTACTAAACTGTATACACGTTGTACCTTGTACTTTGTCTACGAGGTATTATTGAATTTTGTAAGGCCTTATCAACTTTAGCCTTCTTTTTCACTTTATTAATTCATTATATTTAAACAAAACATGAGTGTTGATAGACTATGGTTTGAATGTTGGTCTCTTGCTTAGGGGGGTGTGGGTTCAGTAAGGCTATTGTTTTTGTAACTCGACAGCGGAATCTGCGATGAGTGTCAGACTTCAAACGATTAAAGATAGGATTTTGACACTCATCGCGGATTCCGCTGTCGAGTTACAAAGCAGAATAGCCTTACAGTTCTCACCAATTTCTAAGTTTAAACATTATGAGTATAGGGGCTTGTTTCACCATCTTCAAGTAGAGTCCTGAATAAGCTATTCGCCGGTCAAAGTGACGTTAAAGTGTCATTTTACATACACGAAATGTCAACTTAACCAACGAATAGCTTATTTCGGACTTACTTGAAGATTGTGAAACAAGCCCTAGAATTAATTAGCTTTACTTGCGGCTTAGCTTGCATTGAACTTTTTTGGATTAAAAGGAAATCCTTTATCAAAATAAAGCATTCACCGAGTACTAAACACTAAACATCAAGCTGCAAGAGTTGTGCAGCGCAGTAATGAATGTTAGTGTTAATAACAATTTTAAATGCAACCTATCTGTATGCGTAAGATATGATTTAACATTGATATGACACATTCTGTAAGATAAAAAATTTCGAAACGTTTTTCTAACGTAACCCTGCATACCTAATTATTTTGCTTAGTGTACAATGACAACAAGTGAAGATAGAACCTCCTTCTTTTGAAGTTGAGAATGTAAATAATTAGAGCCTAGTTTATTATTTTTTTATATCGAGAAAATTTCACGTTATTGTGTTTCATTCTAAAGCAAATTTAGATTTTATAGTCAAAAAACATATACGCAAGTATTACGTTAATAGCGTATAAACTTTACGAAATATATGGATAAGAAAATCAACCAAATTGCTCCCTAGCGACACAGGAACAACAATAATACGTTGTAATTAAAATGCATTTTAAACAAACGATATGTCTCCGGTCTCCAGCGACGCGTTGACGTTGACGTACAACGCAATAAATCTACAGCACTCATTACTGCGCGCTGGTTTGCAGTATAATACATCTATACTCCACGCGATTTGCAGCCGAAATAAATGTAAACAAAGCATTAAAATCGTTTTCTAGTGTTTTCACCAACTTACTTGAATTTGTACACAAAATGCATTTTATTTGGACAAACTACTCATTAGGACAAAATAGTAAATTAAGTTAAAAGTTTCAAATCGCTTCTTGGAAATAAGATTGTCATTGCAAAGTGTTTGAATGATGACAATGTTATTTAATTTTGTTTGTTTCCACATTTACTAGGATTTTATAATTGTTATCGATCAATATGTATTTTTTTAAGAATTAACAAATACCTTATTGAGTAGTTTGTCTAAATAAAACGCATTTGGTGTACAAATTCAAGTCAGTTGGTGAAAACACTAGAAAATGATTTTAATGCTTTGTTTACATTTATTTCGGCTGCAAATCGCGTGGAGTATAGAGTTGTATAAATTCTTTATATCAATAGATATTCACTACTGAAAAAACACAACTTATAATGCGGGGTAAATAATTTGCTTATTAACCGACTTCAAAAAAGGAGGAGGTATTCAATTTGACTATATTTTTTATGTTTGTTACCTCAAAACTTTCTACTGGGTGAACCGATTTTTCTTTTCTTTTTGATTCTTTTTTTCTTATCGAATTGATCTTTTTTTAAGCTGGTGCTTGTCATGTGGTCCCACTTAAGTTTGAGCTAGATCTGACGAGTAGTTTTTGAGTTATTTTGAAGTCGGTTATTTTTTTCTTGGTAAAATTCAGATTATTCAGTTCTTATGACCATCGATAATCTTAATAATGCAAGTCTTCGATTCCTTCTCAGTCTTTCTTGGAGAACTTCCATGTTAGTGTAGTAGCGATGATCATGTACTTAATTTCTCTGATAAGTACCAAAAATAAAATTTTACACAATATGTTAGGTCATTGATTGTACAAACTTTAAGGGGGAATATTAATTGCTATTGATATTTAGCATCTGATACTGTTTCGACATACCTTATTTCGAAACTTATTGAGCAATAGATGAATAACACTTACTATTTCTTTAATAGTTTTCCGCTAATAACCCTATCACATAGACCTATAACAGTACGACCGCGGTAATCCAGACCCTGTTTAATCCGGCGCCCCCTGTAATCCGACACGCCTATCACTGTTTGTACATAAATTTCAATTCATAAAAGTTCAAATAGTTTTCTAGATTTATAATTTGTCAAACAACAAGGTACTCTTATTTAAAAAAATCCGGACTGTAGAGGGCCTTAGGCAGTCATAGTACAGTCACCTGCAGAGAAAAGTAACCCATCTGTTTATAAATATACGAACAGCAACGTTTCCGTTGCCTGTTGCGTTGTAAACAGATGGGTTACTTTTCTCTGCAGGTGACTGTACCTTATAATCCAACATATTAGATAATCCGACATCGCCCTGCAAAACCTTTGTCGGATTACCGCGGCACTTCTGTATTGAATTAACCTAAGGTGACGTATAGTGGCGGTACATTTTCTAAAATCAAAACAGTATTTCAGTGTAGAAATTCCATTGCTGCGGCGCTTCCATTAACGGCTTAACGCAATATTCCGCAGCGCGCTACACGCATTAATCACTTTTAAAAGGTTTGTAGTTGAGCAACACTGTTGCCAGTAAATATTTGAAGTTTATAATATGTATACTTCGAAATTCATTCATATAATAAAACTGCAACTAATCGAAGTAATACACGGAAGATATTTGAGGATAAATGTCTGTTTTCTTGTGAGTTTGTTCCGACTCTCTGACACGGCTTAACCAATTCGAATGCGATTAACACTGATGTAAGCAGTACAAGTTTTATGCCAATTTAAAGTTAACAAGTTACATAATAACAATTTTAGGAATTTCTTCTACTCGTATATGTTTTTTTTTATCCCCGATTACTTTAAATTGTTTGATTAGAAAGTTCAATAATAATTTTGCAATTATCTCAAATAAATACGTTAAGAAGATAAAACTGCGTTTAGCACAATAATATTCAAAAAATATAGATACGTTATGCCCTCACAAATCAACCAAAAAATTTGTTCCAAATATAGCTACAACACACACACGTTTATCTTTTGTATCACCACACCAATCACTTTGGTATAATACACGAAGGCATTCACTGTATGTCAAATGTCAAGCACATCTGACAAGAACAAAAGCGTGCGTATCGTCTTGTATTGACAGAGCGACTACGAGCAGAACGGTCAATTGCCTGTTCTTACGCTCTACATCGTCAGCGCACTAGTGACATATCTACCGCTTATTTATATTATACATCATTGGTTTAGCATAGTAAAAACCGAAGGCGAATAGTTTCAATCTGTTTGAAACCATTAACTTTTGTATATTTTGCAGACGAGTTCTATGAAAAGTAAAAGCCTCGTAGTTTAGTGGTTATAGCAATGAAATATTGGGTTTAAAATTGAACTCTGTATCGTAACGGGTTTGCCGAACCCCAGAATATGGATTGCATAAAATTTTATGGTGATATCGTGAATTTCAATATGTTTTGAGAGCATATTTACCTATAAAATACTAGCGTTTTACTGGGACTTCATACGGACTTCATTCATATCTTTAGGAAATACTTAAATGTTCAAAAATCCTTCCTTAATGCTTGCTTCATACCACAAGCCCCCGTACAGAGTTTATTCGTCTAGGTCCATTGGTATAAAATTGCGAGTACCCACTGTTACAGTTCCATCCATCCATCAGCTTTTAGAGGTCTACTTCTGGACATAGGCCTCCCCTAATCTATGCCACTCAGACCGGATACCCGCTGTCTTCTCCAGGTCATTGGTCCACCTGGTCGGAGGGCGTCCTGTGCTCCTTTTACTGAGGCGTCAAGATTATGGGAAGATCGATGGACACTGTAATAATTGGATAATAACTAACATAAGTAGGTACTAGGTATGAGATGCTTTCACCCTACATAAGTACACATAAGTATTTGACACACTTACGAGTATTATAACTTTAAGAACATTATGACGAACTCTAGGAAATGAAAATCAGTCTGTTATCATTCAGAAACAGTCGTTAAGTCCTCTCAGCTCTCAGAAAACTCTTAAGAGCTTCCGTTTTCTCGGGCTGGCAAATCTACCGCTTGCACTAATGTATGTTTGAAGCATCATGTGTTGTCCAAGGTTTCCCATCTATACTAATATAATAAAGCTGAGAAGGTTTTTGTTCGTTTGAGCGCTAAGCTCTGGAACACATACTCTGATTTGAATAATTACTTTTTAACAAAAAATTAAAGCAACGAAAATAAAACTGAAAAGTGAAAAATAAAATAAACAATTAAGTTATATAAATTAAGATCCTAAATTAACAGTAAATAAATAATTTCGAGACGGTGCCAAACAAGCAAACAAAATTAATTAGTTAAAGTTCATTTTATGAGGTCAGCTGCATGCGATGCACACGGCAGCAGCAGCGCGGCGCACATCTTTTCACCGTTTGTTTTTTCAGTGATTTGTCACCGCCCCAAATTATTTATGTACTGTTAATTTAGGATCTTAATTTATAATACTTGGTTTATTTTATTTTTCGCTTTTCATTTTTTTCGTTGGTTTAATTTTTGTTAAAAAGTAATTATTTTTAAAATTTTAGTTGCCATGAAAATTAATAATAAATTATTGGTGATAGATTTAGTCACCAGGTAAAAATGTAGTAGGTGAAATTTCAATCATCCCCTATTTTCGTACCTTTATGCTGGGAATAAAATTTAAAAAAATGGGACCAAAATCGGATACATTAAAAATATATACGTGTCGAATTGAGAACCTCCGCCTTTTTTTTTCGTCGGTTAAACATTATAATTCCTGTCAGAAATGCATTTATTGTTTGCATTAATTTTAGAAAAAGCTTACTAACAAATGGATAAGTCAGTTCGTTTGACTGCGTATTACCTAATTTATCCAACACTTTATTAGTAAACTCTTTTTAAAATTAATTATAAAACATTTGTATAATGTTCGCACACACCAATTTAGGCTGCCCTTGATTTAGGACTATTGTTCTTGCCTGGATAATTTTAAGTCATAGCAAAGCCTGAACACTATTTATAGATCTCGAATCACATAAGTGACCCATTGAAGTGACCCGGATGTTCTAACAAACTAGCACCATAATTGTCGCCACTACCATATAATTTCCCCCTAATCGAGTCTGTCAACGGAACGCTTGTTACATGATATGATTGATAGTGACATTAGCTACATTCGTTACCGTCACGACATGTGAGCTATAACGTGACACGCGTTATTGAATGTCGTGACAATCGTGACAATAGACGTGAGTAGTATTGAGTGTAAACATTAGTTAGGTTTAAATTATTTGAATAGCGCTGAGAACCCGTACGAGTTAAGTACTTCAGTACGGAATTAGATGGTGAAATTCTGAACATTGGTGTATCAATAGCAAATAATTTAAATTGGTAATATATTAGTGGTACGTAGGATTTTGAAGATTATTAAATTGTATATTGCTTGTTTGGACAGCAGGTATCCGCTGGATCCAGAAGGCTCAGGACCGGTCTGAGTGGCGTAGATTAGGGGAGGCCTATGTCAAGCAGTGGACTTCAGAAGGCTGATGGATGGATGGATGGATGGATATTGCTTGTGCGTGACTGTGTAACTGTTTAATAATAATATTTTTATGTTAATAATATAATTATAATGTTATATTATATGATCGACGATCCTGTAGCCCAGTTGGTAGTGACCCTGCCTGCGAAGCGAGGAGTCTCGGGTTTGATTCTCGGCCGTGGCAGTTATTTCTATGAGAGATAAATGACTGATAAATAGCAGAGAATACTTTTAGCGTTAAGTCCGCCTTTGTTCCTGTACTTTAGTATGGTTATATGGTACATAGATAAATAAATAAATATTGGACTCGGGTAATGGATGTTGCCCATGCTAACCGCGACACAGCGAATCCTACTGTGTGAAGGAATCCTAGGTGAGAAACATACAGACACCATCACGTGGTGGTTCATGGTCTCCGTCGTCGCCCAAACATCAGCACCAAAGGTGTTATCAGTAACGATTGCGAAAAAATTTTCCAAGTATTTCGCATTTATAATAATACGCTTTCCACTTGGCAATTTGCAGTCACGGACGAATTGCTACCACTGACAAAATATCCTGGACTCGTTTAACTAAATCTGACATGTGACATCCGCTCACGACATTACATTTGATATAGTCTAGTAAATTGAGGTTACGCCGACACATTAACCTTATTGTCTACATCACATACTAAGCTACTTGTCAACATAATCATAACTGAGCTAATTTGTCCTGTTGTAAATCACATTACTAGGCGGTGACGACAGCGCACTGCGGCCACTGATCCTCTGATTGACTGATTAACCCCCGACGAACAAAAGTATTTATTTATTTTTCAAGTTACACTTCTTATTTCTTATGTGAGTTGCAAAAAGGTTGCGTTAAATGTTTGCGCTACCATAGAGGGTGTATGAAAGCACTGGATAGATGGCCCTAGCTTCTTATTAACTTCACCTCTTTTAAAATTTAATGTTATTACTTATACAAATCTCACAGAGTCTCAACAGCGTGATTCAGGTTCGTGAACAACGCCATGTAGTTTGTACTTGTGGGAAACATAGGTAGTACACAAGTAATATTTTATTATATTAGTGACTTGAATATTGAAGAAGTATAACTTCTCACGCGCGTACAATTGGCGAGCTTAATGCTTAAATGCATTCTCTACCAGCTAACCATTAGACCAAACAGATATGCACGAAAACATGTATGAGGTGTTATGAGTTTGACGTTTGACGTGTCTCTGTGTCTGGGTATCTGTGTGTCTGTCTGATGCATCGTAGCTCCTGGATGACTGGACCGATTTTGATATGTTTTTGCTGGATAGCTGACGTGATCGAGATAGTTTTAAGTTATTTCTATGAATATAAAACTGTTGGAGATTTTTTAACATTTAAAAATTATAGTTATAACGGTACAAAATACAAATTATCGTCATTCGACTGGATGGGACTGGACTGGACTTTGGTTCGATGTGGTTGGATAGCGAAAAGTGATAGGTTTTATCTCTATGTCAAAATTTGATAAGCATCAGGTGATACGATCCCATCTGTTACCTTGACAATGGTCCGTCGCGCATTATCACTCTCCTTTGTACATTACACCTCAACCTTCCACCATGCACATTTCCTCATCATTTCTTTCAGTCACATTACAATTTGTGACTGTTTAAGTTCAAGTCACCTCCATTACAACAATATCCTTCAAGTTATTGATAAAATGTTCCTTTTTATGGTTGGCATTTCTATGACATAGTGATATCTTTGTTGGTCAAAAATCTCCCACTATTACAGCAACATTGGCTTTAACCCATTAAAAGCCCACTACAGGGAACAGTTATCTCCTCATAAAACTTAGGGTTTAGAGCATAGACTTTATATGTCTCAAAGC
This sequence comes from Thymelicus acteon, assembly GCA_951805285.1. Lineage (NCBI taxonomy): Eukaryota > Metazoa > Arthropoda > Insecta > Lepidoptera > Hesperiidae > Thymelicus > Thymelicus acteon. Next base: position 485,677 of record OX638235.1, read on the forward strand.
ATGGAAACGCTGAAGAAATTTTTCTGCTTGGATTCACCAATCCAACTACCGACCGCGCCCGCTGTTGCTTAACTTTGTCGATCACATAATATCGTCACAAGCCGCCGGGCTATAAATATTCGCAAGCAGCGGTACCAAAGGTATGAATTGAACATGAATTCATTTTTTTTAAACTCAAAATAGGTACATAATGCTTGATACAAATGCAATACAGGTCATTTTGTCCTACCTGAGACAGGTATACAATATAAAATAAATATCCTAAATTTTTTTTTAAATCAAAGTATTTTCTTAAGTCAATTATAACTCCTCATTCTAATTTATAATACTATTAAAATTTAAATCCGTAACTATGGCTATCACAACGAATTATAATAACTCGGTTGTATCGCAGTCAATTTATAATTTATTTAGCACTGAGATAGAGCGAGAGCACCTTATTAAGTCTTATTCATCATATCGTTTTCCTTTTAACAACATCATTATTTATAATGGCTTGTTTGCTTAACTTATATATTACTTTATATTATGGAAATGAACGAGCGTAACAGGTAACATTTACAATGATATAATAATGTGAATGAGAGATAGTGCTTCCATTTTTCCAGCCAGTTCTTTTATTTTTATTATTTTTTTATTTATTTATATCCATACTTCAACTTACATCTAACATAACAACCTAATGCGTTAGTGTAGTTTTTTTTTCAGAATAATTATAATAATGGTGATAATAATATTATAATATTAGTAATAATACTCTATAATATCAAATTATACAATTCCAAACTTAATTTAAAAATAAAAAGAAGTATAAATAATGTCAAATTATAAATAATCCAGTTTGTTTTAATCTGTTAACTAGATTTTAAGATACAATTAAGCGATTTTTCACTTCTTTTTACCTGAAAATGCGTTAATACCTATGACCCAATTGCCAGTCTGCCAATGGTCATTAAAACCTCAAACTTAACACCCTCCAAGGTCGTTACTTGGCAAGTTAGTTGAACTACCCCAGTACACAATCTATTACGTGCCTGGCGACGCGCCAACAGTTCTCCTGTCAAAGCATGGACTTCGCGTGACTTGCTTCGATAGTGTCCGAGAAACTTCGCTCGAGAGACTTCTTTTTAGTCCATGTTTCTACAGCGCTCAGCTGAATCTTGTTTCAGCTGTTTTAGTGAAAAATTAATGGATGAACAATTAGCGAGGAATGACTGAAGTAGATTTGATTGTAATCTTGCTGAGTGGAACACTGGTTCTCTTCCCGCCTGCTATAAACATTTATATTAAAATTGAATGCTTAATTTCAAGCTGTGATTATTACGCCGGTATGTAAAAACAACACCGTCAGGACTCACGGTACTTCATTAATACTATCTATACATCTATACAATTAAATAAAATTGGAGTGTCTGTTTGTAATATTAAAATAACCGCTTTTTACTAAGTGCATTTGGATGTATACACGGTACATATAACAAAACATTTTTTTTTTACAATTTTTGTCTGTCGGTCTGTCTGTCTGTCTGTTTGTTCCAGCTAATCTCTGAAATGGGTGGACTGATTTTAACGAGACTTTCACTGGCAGATAGCTGATGTAACAAGTAGTAACTTAGGCTACTTTTATTTTAGAAAAAAATAGGCGATACGAAGTTCGCTGGGTCAGCTAGTTTAAAATATAGCAAAGCCTAAGTCGACGTACGGTTTATAGATCTCAACCGTACTACGCGGGTGTTAGTTGTATTTTTTGTTGTATGTATACTAAATATGTACCTACATATAAAATCAATATAATTTGCTATATCACGTATTCGTTCTATGTTATATTTGGCACGTACGTATTGAAACTATATTTATAGCTAAGTGCTGTGTTTACATCTGGCAAGCGGCCAACGTTTTCCATCGGACTGGGTCCCTGCAGGCTACACAGCCGCGTAAACACTAGTCAATCGTTGATACAAGGAAAGAGGGAGTATTGTCAATGATTATTTATACTGATGGAAAAGACGAGAAAAATATAAGAAACACAAAAATATAGGTAATCTGAATTGAAAAGTATTAGGCGACGGTATAATTTATAAAAAAATGTGATTATTTTAAAGTTTTCTGTTGTGTTGAATTGAAAAAAATTATGTACATGCAATATAATGTATAAACAGAGAAAAATGTGTCTGTTCTGTAAGAGTTAATAGTTGAACAACAGTAATTTGAAATTGAAAACAATCAATTCCTCCTCAATTGTAAAAAAAAATGTATTAATGTCATATTTAATCAATACACAAGGAGTCATTTCGTTATTCTACCAAGATTTTATAACGCTTTGTCTTTGTCAAAAAGAAGCAGCGGAAGACACTACTTAGCTTAAATTAATACACGATAGTAAAAGTCATTTGCAACCAACGCGAAACTGCATGTAGAACTTGCACTATGACTTCCAGCTTCCAGGTATAATGATCCATGTCCTATTCGTCTAATACCAGTTTACTAGGAATCTATGTTAACATCTCCATAGTACAAACAGCTCATAGTATGTTGGATTATGTTTCGAAGATCGATGCTACGTTTGGCAAGTTGCCAGCCTTCTCTATCGCAAACCGTAGGAACCCGATATAAAATGTTATGAACTTTGCCTTGTTTTTATTCACACTACTTATGAAGTAGAAGCTTTGAGCGCTAGAAACTTTTGTGTATAACTTGTTTTGGTATTGACAGTCGAAAGGAATCAAATATGAATAGTTCAGTTTGAGGTTTTTTTTAATTTTTTTATGGAAATAGCCGGCAAACAGCTGACGATCCACCTGATGGTAAGTTGCTATCGTCGCCCATGGACATCAGCAACACCAAAGGCATCACTCATCACAAAGGCCAAGAAAGAGAGAAAAAAATCAAAGAAAGAACTGGCTCTCAAGTCAAAAGTAATGATAGTTTTGCTTAAAAATACGGTTTTATTACAAGATTCAATGAATTTTAGTGAATTTTAATGAAAATGTGTACGGTGTGATCGTTAATCTGGGTCTTATTACAGAACACAAGATAATAATAGTATTGTAATGCTAACGTTTCTTTACACAGCGGTCCGCGTGTGTTATTCCACCTTAAATTAAGAAACTCATCAACGCAAGATTCAAAAAGTGGCCAAGTGCGAGTTGGACTCGCCCATGAAGGGTTCCGTAGCAGCAAGTAACAAATTATAAAAGTTCTTGTAGTTCGTTGTAACTTTGATCAATGTTTTTTGCGGTTTACGATTTATGACGTATTAAAAAAAACTACTTACTAGATCTCATTCAAACCAATTTTCGTTGGAAGTTTGCTTGGTAATGTACATCATATATTTTTTTTAGTTTTATCATTCCCTTATTTTAGAAGTTACAGGGGGGGGGGGGACACACTTTTTACCACTTTGGAAGTGTCTCTCGCGCAAACTATTCAGTTTAGAAAAAAATGATATTAGAAACCTCAATATCATTTTTGAAAACCTATCCATAGATACCCCACACGTATGGGTTTGATGAAAAAAACATTTTTGAGTTTCAGTTGTAAGTATGGGGAACCCCCAAAATTTATTGTTTTTTTTCTATTTTTGAGTGTAAATCTTAATGCGGTTCACAGAATACATCTACTTACCAAGTTTCAACAGTATAGCTCTTATAGTTTCGGAAAAAAGTGGCTGTGACATACGGACGGACAGACAGACAGACAGACAGACAGACATGACGAATCTATAAGGGTTCCGTTTTTTGCCATTCGGCTACGGAACCCTAAAAACGCACACAGATCTCAAGATTTCCAATTTATTACATCTTACAATTCCGCACCTATTTTTAGCAAAAACGAGTAACCGCCCTCGCTTTGCTTCGGTTTTCTTATTTTTTTACACCTTGGGTTACATTATTGGAGTTTTGTTAAGGATCCCTAATTTTTAGGGTTCCGTAGCCGAATGGCAAAAAACGGAACCCTTATGGATTCGTCATGTCTGTCTGTCTGTCTGTCTGTCTGTCTGTCCGTCCGTATGTCACAGCCACTTTTTTCCGAAACTGTAAGAGCTATACCATTGAAACTTGGTAAGTAGATGTATTCTGTGAACCGCATTAAGATTTTCACACAAAAATAGAAAAAAACAATAAATTTTGGGGGTTCCCCATACTTAGAACTAAAACTCAAAAATGTTTTTTTCATCAAACCCATACATGTGGGGTATCTATGGATAGGTCTTCAAAAATGATATTGAGGTTTCTAATATCATTTTTTTCTAAACTGAATAGTTTGCGCGAGAGACACTTCCAAAGTGGTAAAATGTGTGTCCCCCCCCCCCTGTAACTTCTAAAATAAGGGAATGATAAAACTAAAAAAAATATATGATGTACATCACCAAGCAAACTTCCAACGAAAATTGGTTTGAATGAGATCTAGTAAGTAGTTTTTTTTAATACGTCATAAATCGTAAACCGCAAAAAACATTGATCAAAGTTACAACGAAGTACAAGAACTTTTATATTATGTTACTTGCTGCTACGGAACCCTTCATGGGCGAGTCCGACTCGCACTTGGCCGCTTTTTGAAAATATAATATAGCCTATGTTACTCGGGGATAGTGTAGCTTCCTAACAGTGAAAGAATTTTTGAAATTGGTTCAGTAATTTCGGAGCCTATTCAATGCAAACAAAAAATCAAATCTTTCCTCTTTATATATTAGTATAGATTAATATTTAATGTTTATAACAATGAAATAGAATTCGAAATTCAATAATTTCGCTCTGTAACTTGTGTAACAATAAAGTCAATGACGAATTTTAGCCAAGTTTGATTTTCAAAAGACGATATTTTCATATAATACTCTTCAGTTTGTTTTGACAGAAGTTTTCAAATTAAAAATAATAATTTCCGTCAACTAATTGTACAAAGTGGATGTTTTTGAAAGCGGACCGCCGCGGGTCGCTGCGTGCCGTCGAGCTACAACTTGTTACCAATTAAAATTAATGAGGATGATAATTTTAACTGACTTCACGCTATGTTTATGATAATACATACGTATAGCAGACCCGGCCTCACTTCGCTTCGGAAAAATAGTTCTTGTCCTTAAGTGAACTTATAGTAGGTACTATACTTAGTAGTAGTAATAGGTAGGTACCTACTGTACGTACTCGTAAAACAGCAAGACAGTACAATATAGCCTATACTTTAAGTTAAAGACTTCCCAACATCCCTGTGATCACACACACTGCCCGCCAAACACACTGTCTCCCTATTGATCTATTCTGAATAAACGCCATCATAATTGATTTTTTTTCGCGCAAGTTTTTAGATGTACGATTTTTCGTAAGATATTCATTTAAGAAATTGTTAACAATAATATAACGCGCCCCCACTATCTGTCGAAGCAAAATTGGACGTGTATAATGTTATCAATAATAATAAAATAATCATAGCAAAAGTTTTTCGGAAAAATGTTTTTTTTACGAATTTGCAATTTCAACTTTAAACGAACGTACAAATAAATACATTTTATTCGACGTTTACTCGCTCCACCCCTTCACATAGCAATTTGCGTCCAATTGGAGAACCTTAATTCGCTAGGATCCAATAAACATTTCTTTGACAGCGATACCCGAAAGGCAATTCGTTTGAATTGCTATTTAAATCTTTTTACAACTCAAATGTTTGTTTAATTTTATTTTATGATCGTTTTGCTTTTTCCAATGTTTGTGGAAGTTAAGGTGTTTGAAATTGTGTAAAATGGCATGAAAGGTTTTTGATCGTGATTTGAATACCTCCCTCTTTCTAGAGAAGTGAAGTCTATCGATCGAACGGTTCGATTCCCGATAAGGACTTATACTGTGTTGTGATTGTTGTTTTTTATTTAGTTGGTTTTCATGTTATTGGTGTACAGCTACGATGCGGGCTCACGCCCCAACTCAGAGTCACTAACGGTTACTTTAATCGCTCCTTAGTAAAGAATCACCATACAAATTCTGTACTAAGGAGCGATTTAAGTAACCGTTAGTGACTCTGAGTTGAGGCGTAAGACGCCTACGTAAAGCTTTGAGTGTGTCAGCATAAATATTATTATTTGTAATTAATTATCTAAAAGATAATTAACAAGGGGAGCAAGAACATGAATCGACTGAAAACTTTGCCGTTTTGCTTCCCAAAGTTATGATTTAATTTCAATACGCGTCAAAAGTGATGGTTATAGATATTAATCAAGTGTTTAAAAATAACGGACAAACAAACAGAGGAGAAGACGCTGACGTCATCGTTGGCTGCACACAATAACATCAAACAAACAAACACACATTTATTTGTTCTCACAATAGTTACAAGTTATACGATAAATTTATAAGACGTTACAATGAAATAATCGTGCTTTGTGAGAGTGGTGCCTGGTACCTGGTGTAGGTTAGAGAGACCTACAGGTAGGGTTCGAATGATACTTTCGATACTGAGTAGGTATCGATACTTTTGTTCGCGATACTCGATACTGAGTACTCGATACTCTCACATAATACTCACTCGCAAGTACTATAACGAAACGTCGATATCGAGTACTTTTATAATACTGAGTACTTTTTAGTGTTGTCAATGCAAGTTTTTAGACAGTATATTGAGTTGAGTATCGGTTCAGCGCTTGGACTAAAAAAAAGTTCATTGGGCCTCTATTTCTAATATGATGCTTGCAAGTAGGGTTACGCAAAATTTCAAAAGTATCGATACTTTACTCGATACCAGTATCGTATCAAAAGTATCGATACCAAAAAAGTATCGGAACAAAAGTATCGATACCTGAAGGTATCGAGTACTTTTTATTACAATTATAAAAAACCTGAATGGAATGTTGTTTGTGCTGCAAGGTTTCGCAAAAAAATCTAGCAGGAACGTGTCTCGCAAAATAGTCACTAATCCAATCTATTTATATAAAAAACAAAAAAAAAATGTACGGATCTCCTTTATAAAAATTGAAACCATCCAACCGATATGCCTCAAAATGGTTTCATTTGAAAGGCAATAATTCCAAGGCAATAAAACAATGCAAGAAGCACATTCAGTCCATTGATAAAGTCGATTTTCTACTTTTCCAATACAACAATTTGAAGATATACATGTAACGATGGCGCATTAACGTCAACGTCAACACACAAACACCGATCTATTATATTTATTGGGGCGAGCGAAGCGAGCCCTAAATAATAGTCGACAATCTATGCATTTTGTATTCCCTTTTATTGAGAAACTATTACACTTAGGCCGGCCATAGACGGACCGCATGTTGCAGTCGAGACCGACTACAACCAATGAATTTAGTATTCATATCCGCAATACACGGACCGCTACAAGCGGTTGCTGCCGACCGCGCGCCACTCCCTCCCCGCTCCCCACTGAGTACTGTCTGTTGTATTTTATGGCTTAAAATACTAACTAATTCATCAAATGAAACCACGGACATTCTAAAGTAGTTGAAAAACTTTTTAGCCTCTTCTCTCAGCTGGGGATACAAAGTATGAAATATTCCATGCTGTTCTCTTGATTGTAGTATTGGACGCACCCACATACTACGGTGTCTTCTACGCCTACGCTTGCGTAATAGTAGTAAAAGAAGCAGTGTTTCTTCATCGAAATCCATCTTGTAAATGAATTCGCATCAGTATTATTTTGCGGTCGAGCACAACTGCTCCAAGCAGTCGTAGTCGACTGCATTATGCGGTCGTGTTGCAGTCATGCACGACTTCAACGCGACCGCTCTAGAGCAGTCGTTCTCGACTGCAACATGCGGTCCGTCTATGGCCAGCCTTACAGGTTTGAGTTTTGACATAGTAATTTCTATTCATGTCTAGATATGTTAACAATCATAAAAATATTACTTTGTCCACTTTTTAAAAAAGCAATTTTCAGAAATTCGATTTTTACTGTACAACTAACGCCATCTATCGGAAAAGTAAAAAATCACTTCCACATAACTTCCCCTTCATGTATGTAAGTTTACCTTCTGAAATTGTAGATGGCTGTGATTACATTATAATAATGAAAATAAAATTTTATTAAAATTTCTTCTAAATTTAAAGAATTTAAATTATTGCACTGAAAAAAAAAATTAAAATCCCGCTCCCTTTCCTTCCCGCTTCCTCTCCCCTCTCCTCCCCCTACCTCACCCCTGCCCCTCCCCTCCCTCTTCCACTCCCCTGATGTTGCGCTGCGGTGCGGTCTACAAGAGCTATGTTCGAATATTTACTTATCAGACACTAGGGCTATTCATTATGGGTGGCATAATTCAGCAAACTTCACTCCGTCTACAACAGCCATGTTCATATATCTATTTTTCACACACTAGCGCCATTCTAAAATGGCCATTATTGAAACCTTCATTTGCAGTAAACAGCTGGACATTTTTTCAACTTTCCCCTCATATTAAGATGGCCCTCCTTCTACCTTTTTATCTGTGTATGTCAGAGAAGTACTTTCTTATAACTAAAGAATCGAAAACTGCTGTGCAAATAATAAATGCGGCTTGCGTCGATCCTATGTGATCGATAAAGTTAAGCAACAGCGGGCGCAGTCGGTAGTTAGATGGGTGACCGCTGGTGGCAAAAATTTCTTGAGTGTTTCCGTGCTGCGGAGGGCACGTAAAGCCGTCGGTCCCGGTTGTTATCATTAGATGACAGTCGTTAAACCATGTCGGAGGCTCTCGGGTGATTTGAAAACTTCCGACACTCGGGTTGGCCACTAACCGCTCCACCAATTCGCATTGGAGCAGCGTGGTGGAGTATGCTCTAGGCCTCCTCAAGAGGAGAGACCCGTGCCCAGTAGTGGGCCATTAACTCGTTAGGATCCGCGTGATCGCGGTACCTTTGAGTTCGAACGTGCTGGAACGTTCTCGGTAACCGACGGGTTAATGGGTTGAAGCCAATAATGCAATAATACTTTTAAGGGCTACAATTTTATTATCAGAAAACTGAATATGTGAAATAGTTTAAAAGACAAAAAAACACTACATAGATTATTCAACCCGTAAATGTTACTCGAAAAAATCTCCTAATATGTTCAATGTTTTTGAGGTATCGATACTTCTATAAAGTATCGATACCTCAAAAGTATCGGAACAAAAGTATCGATACCAAAAGTACTTGGTATCGAAACAAAAGTATCGATACCTAGAGGTATCGATACTTTTTGCGTAACCCTACTTGCAAGTACTCGATACTGAGTAGTATCGATACTTCAGGGCCGATACTTTTTGGATATCGATACCATACCCATCGATACTGCACGAGTACTCGGTATCGTTACCAGAGGCCGATACTTCGAACCCTAGCTACAGGTGTATACTTACCCTTATGTACGTACCCTTCCAATCTCTTGGTGACCACTGATGTGTTACGGAAAAAAATGCGGAAGCTCCGTATTATTTTTGACTCTCCGACTCCAACTGCCTAAAACTATTTGACTGTTGGTTACAGACAACGGTGGTAGCTTTCCAGACGGAAGTAAGTTTAATGACTAGTTTAAAAAACTAAAACCAAGCTTTTGTAGTGAAGCAAAGATGACCATTGTGCTGGTCAACTGTTGAGGAATTCCTGAAGCCAACCCTGGCAGTGGCAGCCAGCTGATGAAGAAATGCAAAACTTTAACTTCGTATGATGAAAGGAAGTAGTTCTAATTCATGCGAGATTTAACCTAAAAAACAGGCCAAGCTAAATAAAACCTTGTAATACGACTCTGTAGCCTAGCCGGTAGCGACCCTGCCTGCGAAGCGAGGTGTCCCGGGTTTGATTCCCGGCCGCGGCAGATATTCATATTGTGACAGATAAATATTTGTACTCGGGTGCAGGGTGTTATTGTGATTTGTTAAATGTGTCGTCCATGCCCCGCGACACAGGTAAATAACCTACTGCGGGGGTATGAGTGTGTAAGCATTTGTTATTATTATAGACACGCAATTATTCAGTTAATTTTGTCGTATTTGAATACAACATGACAAAATCATAAGCTTTACCAAAGCTTTTCCGCAATGTTTCAAAAATATTTCTCTTTTCCCCAAACTGTTGGGACGCTGATGAGATGCAGTTTTGTGTCGCTCGGTGATAACGGACGCGTGGTAAATTCCGACCTCACTGGCTTTTTACTTCTATACTAAAAATTCAAAATGTTATTTGGTTTTGATACTGCACACAATCGTAATGGTAGCAAAAATGATTTTTCCATTATAATAAACTTTTATAATATTATTTTTTATTTCTGTCCAATGAAAATCGAAAATATTATTGGTTTAAATACAAAATAAAAACACTCGTTAAATTATACGACTAATGTTCAATCATTTAAGTTTTTTTGGGGTGGCTTGCACCGATTTTGGGGGGGGGGCATATTTTATTTATCACGGATGAAGAAAGATAATTTTATTAAGTCTTCTAGATACCCTCCCACCTGGACCTGCCCCTGATGAATTATTTGCCTTATCCATGTCACCGGTGACACAGGGTACACACGTATATCTTACAAATATGTAGGACCAACTACAGTATAAAAATAATTTAACTATATTTTTTTGTTGCAGGTAATTAAAAGAAGAATTTATTAAATTGCATCAAACTACTCGAATTGGTGCTTGTCACGAAAGAGATACGTAAGTTTACCTAAGACAATAATTAGTTAAATCTATATTTTTTTAATAACAATAATTCAACAGTTTGCTAACAGTCAATGACCAAACACTAATGTGATACAATTATAAATAAAATTGCAAAAAATTGCAGTTACAATTTGAACTTATATAAGTTAGACATTAATCATACTAATATTTTAAATGTGAATGTAATTTTGTTTGTTACGCTTTGACGCGAAAGCTATTAAACCGATTTGGCTGAAATTTGGAATGGAGATAGCCTATACCCTGGATTAAAACATAGGCTACTTTTTATCTCGGAAAAGTTTAGGGTTCCTGCGGGATTTGTAAAAATCGATCTGTACCGCGGGCGAAACTAGCTGTTGCCCGAACAGCTACTTTATTAATAAAAATATAAAATTAAAGGAAATGGTAAGGAATGGTATATTGTTTATTGAGCATCCTTCTCACTGATAATTTCATTTATGTGATAATTTTATGAGCTCCATGGATATTGGAAAAGGACGGAGAACTGGAGAGGGTCGAGTGTCGGCGTATTGAACACTCTACATTTAATACAACAAGTCTTGTAAATATTAAAAAAAAATAATAACAATTAAATGTGATTCTCGCGTGGAACAAGTTGTACGCTTACAATATAATTACTTTTTAAATAAAAGAATAATAATATGTCAGTTTAATATAGTGTAAGAGAAAAGAACACCGATGAACATCCTCAGGAATTGGCTATAAAATAAACAAAATATCCGCAACAAACACCAAGTTTAACAAAACATCATATTTTCGCGCTCGTGATGTGAAAGTATACAGTTATTTGAAGTCCCCGCTGTAAAATGAGATGGCTCCAAGCGCGACACGTAATAATAATAAAATACGCAAGTTTTATCAACGTCGCTGAAATCGTTCTTTACACATCTGCTTCATATACATTATTTTACATTTTGAGTTCTGGGATGTAATGGGTTTCATCCCGACACAGGGAATCCTAGTGTGGGGCTATGAGTGTGAAGCGTTATTATTATTATTATTATTATTATTATATAACAGAAAAATCAAGTTAGATCTGAAATATGCCTTCGAACTTGGTCGCTCTCCTGGCATGGTCACCTAGTCTGAAGACGTGTATCTTACTGTGCTTTAAAGTAATATACAATGTTGTAACCAAGACATACATACCGTTAGCTTTCCACTTGGCTGCATTTTCCGAATCATTGATCGTGAGCGGTTACTTGTATTGACGGTAAAGGGTTCGCTTTAGTGGTTTTTGTAACCATCACAGGGGCTTGGTAATTAGCTATTTTTTCAACGTTTTTCGTCTGGTTTGTGTAAAGAGTGATCTGTCGTCGTATTATGAAACGACTACTAATAGACGATCCTGTAGCCTAGTTGGTAGCGACCCTGCCTGCGAAGCGAGGGGTCCCGGGTTCGATTCCCGGCTGGGGCAGATATTTTTGTGACAGAGAAATATTTGTACTCGGGTCATGGGTGTTATGTGTTGTCCATGCCACCCGTGACACAGGTATAAACCTATTGCAGGGGTATGAGTGTGTAAGCGTTTATTATTTATTTTATTATTATAACATTACTTACTAGCAGTATACGTGTAGTATACGTGTAGTATACGTTAATCAACATAAAAAAAAAAAAAAACAAATAATGTTTCCGGCTATGTATGTATAGACTATGAAACTATCCAACCGATGTGCCCCAAACTGGTTTCATTTGAAAGACAATGCGAAAATGGTAAAACAAAGCATTACGCACATTATTTTTTTTACCGTAGTAGCACATGCCAGCTGTCCGCTAGTTTTATAAAATTATTGTAGGAAACTTATGTATGTTTTTAAATAGTACTGTATATCCTACTATCCTACTATATAATCACAGACATAAAAAAAGAACAGACGTAACCTTGTCTAATCGAGAGTGAAGCTAACAGCTGACAGCTCGCTTACCATGTGTGCGTAATTTTGTAATTTTTGATTGGCGATGGTGTCAATGTCGTAGCCGTATGGTGTCAATGTGTGGGTGTGTGTACTTGTACGAATACAGAGTTGGTATTCCTATGGGTGCTTCACTGAATTTGTTCTTGGGATTATGTCCGTCTTTTTTTTAGGTCCGTGTATATAATATTATAAATGTGAAAGTTTGGATGTTTGGATGTTTGGATGTTTGTGACTCAATCACGCAAAAACGGCAGAACGGATATGGATAAAATTTGGCACACGGATAGCTTTCAACCTAACTTACCGGATAGGCTACTTTTTATCCCAGAAAATATACCTGTTCCTGAGGGATAAGAGGTACAATTTAGTCATAGAAAAACAGTTTGCCGTTTTTCGTCACACTGACATGACAGATGAACGAAATAAAAATGGCCGAACTTCAATCAGCTGATAAAGTGATTAAGTTGTAATATGGTTAATTGTTTTTAATAACTAACATCATACCAACTGTGCGGAGATGCACATTGTGATAATTTTTATCATACAATGCGAGGTCTAGTAGCTATCGATCTTGTATAAAATCAAATAAATCAACAAAACATTTTTTGTGGAAAACTAAGGCTGCTTATATACTAGCGTTTATAAAGCGCTTCATGCACCCAATGAGCAATCAATGAGTTACAAAAAATAATAATTTTACGATAAAGAAAATTACTGGTAGCTTATCATTGAAGTATAACGTAGTAAAGTACCAGAACAGATGCGCGAACAAAATTTGTGTCGCGTCGGTAGATTCTGTTTTTAAATCGAACGAATCCATTGAAAATTGAAGCCCACTGCAGCCAATTTATTGGGCCAAACATAGTATTCGCTGTATCGGTTCTATACGCCAGTAATAATACTTCAATGTAGCTTATCAAGTTTTTTCCTACCTTTCAATAAGAAGTGCTATCGAAGTATTATAAGATATCGTATCAGGTTTAATTGATTGCAAATAATCATCAAATTTGTTTTTTTTACATTCGTAAATGTCTTTCAATTTTTTTTTATTTACTTTATAGTAAAAAATATTAATTTTCCTGAACCGATTGAGCAAGTCATTATTAAAAATGTCGGATGAGTGCGTACATCTTTAAAATCCTAGTGCGGTTTTAGCCTAATGTCAAAAATTGCTTTATTTTTCTATAGCTGTGCATGCGTTTAGGCCAGTAATTTTTTGAATCACTGATTTTAGTCAAGGATATATTACTCTAACTGGATACATAACTTCGTAGTTGTATGTACCTGAAGATCGATGATGGCATAAAATAATGACCATTTTTGTATTGTGTCCATGTTATCTATAGTCCCAGGATATAATTATTTTTCGATTGTGATTTTTTATAATGATTTAAAAACATCTAAGATGAAAATATAATATAGATGTACAGTCGGCCGCAGAAGTAGCTTAACATTTTAGTACCTTGTCACATTACATTTCTTGAATTTGTCATAGATGTTGCTAGGAAACCGTTAAAACTATTACAAAGTAGTAAAATGTTAAGCTACTTCTACGGCCGACTGTACCATAATAAAATTGTGTACCTTAATTTTCCATTTACTCTTAATGCAATTATTTAAATTAGGTAATTTTGAAGAAATTCTTATAAAATGTATATTATTTCAATATTATAATTTTTGCCACCAGAAGAATTACATATAGAAAACATTTTGAAGAACCATATCCAAATAGGACATATTTTTTCTAAGTGTGTACACTCTACATTTATGAAGGACAACCTCAATCTGGACTGTGATTCGTCGAATGGTCATTCCGATATGACGTCATTGATCTTCAGGTACCTCAACAAAGTCTATGATCCAGACAGAGTAATATATCCATGATTTTAGTTAATACGAGTAAATTCTTTGTTTATCAAGCAATTTGGATTATGCTTTTTTGTATAACCTTGGGTATTTTGTCAAGTAAATCCTATTGAAATTCAGTGAGGAGCTGCTGATGGTATCTGGAGATTATGAGTGTAACTCCTCAATGGTAGAAAAAAATAGGTAGAACGGTGTTTAAAGATATTTTGTTTTCGTTATCGTTGACATTGTAAAATCAGCTCTTCATTGACCAACTAAGGGTCTCATGACGTGTCTTGGAGAACAAATAGGTAACTTCTGAACGGGTGCACATTACATAACAGGAATAAAAAATATTTGTTTTTAGTAACGTTGACATTGCAAAACCAGTACATTAATGACTAACTTAAGGCCTGCTGGTGTACTTATCTTGGAGGCTAAATATGTAAATCTCGAATGGATGGGAATATCTGAACAAGATTTAAAAATATTTTTGTTAGTAACGTTAAAATTGCAAAGCCTATATACATCATTGAGCAACTTGAGCCTGATGGTGTATCTTGGGTACACAAAATAATTATGCCATGCCACTAAAACGCAGACGTGTCTATTCACCGCAAAACGGAGCCTGTTCACCTTGGCTCCCACTTTCCGGAATGTATCCCTGGAATGCACCGACCGCCTACAGTTATTGGAAGTCGATGTTTCCTCGAACCTCAACTATGAAAGGTTCATCGAATCCATAGCTAAAGTGGCTGCAAGAAAACTTGGAGTCCTTGCAAGGGTGCGCCAGTACTTGTCACCGAGGCAGATTTTAACAATGTATAAAGCGCAGGTTTGCCCATGTGTGGAATACTGCTGTCACATTTGGGCCGGTGCCGCAAAATGTCACCTTTCAGCCTTAGATTCGATGGAGAGGCGTGCAATAAGAGGTGTGTTCAATAAAACACTGGCGCACAGCCATAGCGAAACGTCACTATTGTTATTTAGGTAGTGCACTCTATAACAAAATTAATAAATGCCTTGATATCTATCCGCTCACGTCTAACTTGTGTAAAACCAAATGTTTAAAATGGCTTTTAACACTTTCTTATGATGAAACGGAAGAACTTGTAAAGTCTTTTAATTAAAAACAAATCACACACACACACACACACACACACACACACACACACACACACACACACACACACACACACAAACACACACACATACTGACACACTAACACATTACTTCTCACACATTAATCTAATCACTAACGCAGACATTTCATCTATATAATCTATTTTACTATCTTGTGCATATTGAAATCTGTGAATATAGTGGAACTCAGTGTTACTGGAGGGCGTTGATCACTGCAACACAGTTTTTAACTATCGCAGGATCATCGTTATCATATGTTTATTGTAAACATGTTATTAAGAAGCAAATAAAGTTTATTATTATTATTAAAAATAAGGCTCATTAACGACCCAGACTTGGTGGTAACCAACCTGCAAAGCCTCGCACACAGGCGCAGAGTAGCCAGCCTCTCGGCATTCTACAGGATGCATTTTGGAGAGTGTGCTCAGGAAATGCACGAACTAATTCCCCCATCCCCGTTCCTCCATCGAACAACCCGTCGTACGGCAAGCATCCATCCATATGTCGTGAATATCCCACCGCTGCGAACGGTGCGATACACGTCTTCTTTCATACTGCGTGCCGCGAAGGACTGGAATAGCTTGCCTGCGTGGGTGTTCCCGTCCAACTCAATGTAGGTGTCTTCAAGAAAAGAGTGAATAGGCATTTATTAAGTTAGTGCATTCACCATCTTGGACTCCATCGCCACTTACCGTCAGGTGGGATTGTTTTCAAGCACTTGTTTTAAGTAAAAAAAATGTAACTTTTATGTGAAATAAGCTAATGCTTGACTAAAAAGCCACCTGATGGTAAGCGGGAATGAAATATGGATGGTAAAGCGCACTAACTTACTAAAAGCCTATTCTCTCTTCACTTGAAGACATCCGTATTATAAGAGTAAGAGCCAAGATAAAAGGGCTTCTTTTGCCGGTGAATTGACACGCTTGAGTTTTTGTGACGTTGAATCTCACAAAGTTGGTATGCCAGACCCAATCGAAGGCCTTCGAGATGTCAAGAAAAACGGCTAGCTCTTCCCTATTTTTCTCGAGGGCCTCGTCCCAGATGTGAGTGGCATACGCTAGATGATCTCCCGTCGACCGGTTTCGGCGGAACCCATACTGCCTGTCGCTAAGAACATCATTGTATTCTAGATATAGCATGAGGCGCGTGCAAAATATACATAATAGCAGAAGTTATTATATGGGTGATTGTTGTTGTTGGTAACATTCACATTGCGAAACCAGTACATCATTGACTTAGGGCCAGATAGTGATCTTAGAGATAAAATAAAATGTAATTCCTGATCGGGTGGCAATAACGGAAACACTTTTGGAACGAAGTTCCTTATCGCGCGTTGCGAAAGGGGGCTAGACGGAAAAAATTAAGAGTAAAAGTTGTAACGACACTTTTTGCCGTCGTTTATTAATTAAAGCGAGTTACTAGGTGACCAGAAGTGTTCGAGGGTGCGATATCAGTGATACTGTACAATCATAGTATGTCTTATTTACTCTTCGGTATTTAGCATAGGCACAACAGGAATATCTATATTAAGATCATGCACATTAAGTTATTATTGCTATTTATCTTGTTAGAATATCAATATCAATATCAAGAAACTTGTCAGAGTGGCAGTGATGGATTTGTTCTATCACTGTCGCTCTTCCGCATATTGATTGGCATGACGGGAGAAATGGCAATAATAGCTTAATGTGCATGATCGTGATAAGGACGTCCCTGTTGTGCCTATGCTAAATACCGAAGAGTGAATAAGACAGCCACATACTATGATTGTACAGTATCACTGATGTCGCACCCTCGAAGACTTCTGCTCGCTTAGTATTAATCGAAAGGAACTTCTTTTTTTTATGGAAATAGCCGGCAAACGAGCTGACGATCCACCTGATGGTAAGTGGCTATCGTCGCCCATGGACATCAGCAACACCAAAGGCATCACTGATGTGTTGCCGGCCAAGAAAGAGAGAAGAAAAAGAAAGAAAGAACTGGCTCTCAAGCCCCCAGCCGGAACACGACGAGTCGTTTGGCGGCTGACTCATGCTCAAGGGTGGTAGCTATCCAGGCGAACCCTATGGAGAAATAATAATAGTAATAATGGTATTAATTAAAAATTAAAATCAATATTACCAATATAATCCCTCCGAGGGTCCTACCACCAGCGGGCCGAATTTAGTCGCCTTTTACGACACCCATCCGGCGTGGGATTGAGGTTAGTATTCTAAGCCGCCCCAATACGGCTAAATCTTTCCATCCGGGTGTCCCTTGACACCTCTCATTTTTTTTAAATATTACATAGTTGGTGGCACTTTGACATTGCAAAACTAGCATATTATTGACCAAACTTAGGGCCTGGTGGTGTATCTTGAAGACCAAATAATTATGTAACACCTGAACGAACGGAAATAACGAAATTGATTTCAAAGATATTTGTTGTTGTTTTTTAAACCATTTTTAAAATGAAATTAAGTGAATGTTTCTTATTCACTGACGCTTAAACTGCTAAACGAATTTAGTTTCAGTTTGGCTCCCAGATATTTAATATCCCGCATTAAAGGATAGGGTACTTTTATATCGGGGATAGATTTTACTATAATACGAGTAGGTACTTATGATATTTATTTTGTGATCGTGGTCCATGGTGGTAAAGTTTAAAACTGGGTGAGTTAAGTTTAAAATTTTATATCGGGGATAGGCCGTTCCCTCAAGATAAGTAGTATAATTAAAAATGGCTAGCACAGATTTTTTTATCATTTCTTTTATTGATCATACTCTTCATTCCTCTAAAGATCCAATTCTGAAGTCCACGCAGACGAAGTCGCGGGTAGAAGCTAGTATGTAATAGTACTGTATGCATAAGTATAGCACTGCTATATTTTTTGCATAATTAAACTTCAAGTTAAATACTTTAGTACTTAATTATCAACCAGCGGTATTCTAAAAAAACTGAGTAAAACAAATATTTGAATGACAAAAAGTATACAACAACGAAAACTGGGTCAGTATTTCACGGCGAAAGTAGCAGAATACTTCGTCTCAACAAAAAGCAGTTGATTACGAGAACGAAAACTACAAGCGGACGGAACAAAGACTTTGTTTCTTATCTGCTGTTCATTAATGATCTCCATTAATGACGGCCATTGTAGCGAGTATCACGCTTACAGTGAGCTGCGTTACACAATGAAGAATTATAGGTTTCGTAAGCTTAGTCAAGTCCGAGAGGAGCTTGGGGGACGCGAGAAAATGTGTTCAAATTACTCATCTGTTTGAAGCTAGTTTGGCAGTTTCTACTGTTTGAAGCGCTCAGCCCGGCGGCTTGCGTCTGTCCTCAGTGATCGACAAAGTTAAGCAACAGCGGGCGCGGTAGTTGGATGGGTGACCGCTAGTGGCAAACATTTCTTGAGTGTTTCTGTGCTTCGGAAGGAACGTAAAGCCGTAGGTTCGGTTGTTATCGTAAGATAACAGTCGTTAACACATTCACGCCGGCGCTGGTCACCGTTGGCCCCCGCTAGACTGTCTCATCGGGTAGCGCGGGCCACCGGTGGCCCGCACTAGATTGTCTCATCGGGTGGCGCGGGCCACCGGTGTAAACATGCAACGCGTTTGAAGGTCGGAACAGGCAAAAATCGCGCGCCGCCATATGAAGCGCGTCATAAATCGAGCGCCGCGGCGCCGCCTCACAGCAAAACTAACGAAAATCGGCCCTGGCGTGACCGTGTTAAGCCATGTCGATGGACCTCCGGCGGCCTGAAATCTTCCCACACTTGGGTTGACCACTAATCCCTTTCTCTAGGTCTCCTCAAGAGGAAAGACCCGTGCTCATATTCCAAAATGAAGCACAAAAACGCTATGAAATTCCTGTCTGCAGTTAAAATTAAAATAAGCTGGCATCTAGTAAAATTTTAAAATATACACGATTTAATTACAATTGAATAACGTGGCAGTATATTTTACACTTTAATAAACAGCATTTCCCAACTTTTTACGTGCAATCCAATTAATTCCGAGGAACGCGGATGTATTTTAAACCTTACCCATGTTAAAATGGCACTTTGAATATTTTCATGATATAAATAAAATCTGTGACATAATTTTATCTTTTTACTCTGCAAAAATTTACCGTTGTTGTCCCGATATGAACGATATTCAGTAATAATACAGAAGCTATCTCATATTTGCTAAAAGGTCAAGAAATGTCTAGAAGGACACTGAAGAAGGTTCTTCAGTTAAGCTGAGCAGTTTAGTTTGAACAAGTATTTTTCACTGTAATGTCATTATTTTCATGTAATTTGAGGTCGATTCCAAAATTATTTGAATATCCAAATTCATATAAATCTAGAAAGTAATTCCGGAATAGTACGATCGTGACGACCAAACTTTTAATGTTCTTATTCCAATGTAATTTTTCTCAAAATCCGTTAACAAAGGAAACAATCTTTCCAGATCGTTAGGAAAGTTTGAGAAGCACTGGCTGACTTGCGACAAATCACTGCAGCTTAAACGGGAAATTCACTACGCG
This sequence comes from Thymelicus acteon, assembly GCA_951805285.1. Classification (NCBI taxonomy): domain Eukaryota; kingdom Metazoa; phylum Arthropoda; class Insecta; order Lepidoptera; family Hesperiidae; genus Thymelicus; species Thymelicus acteon. Next base: position 505,737 of record OX638235.1, read on the forward strand.
GACTTGCCCACGGGCAGTCTGGCCGGGCATGTCTGTCGCCACAATACACTACACAGACTCATCAGTTTGTGTTAGAACCACAGAACACTTATACCCTAGAGGGTATAACGGCTTCACGATTAGTTGTGTTTTGCGTACAAAATATAATCACAACGGAACGGCGGAAAATCGCTATAATTGCTGGTGCTGAATTAATATGTACTGTTTGACTATTAGGATATATTATAACGATTTAAAGTTGTTTAAACAACCATTCACGCTAATTTATTAACTCTCTTAATGAAATGGAAACATTGCAATTTTTTTCGTCTAATAAAGAATTCAATGAATCCTAACTAAAAAGTGTAAAATAAAAAATAATAAAAAAAAAACGAAAAACCCGACTGCGTAAAATAACTAAAAAAATAAGCCCAGTAGTTTAGAATGTTGTTAAAAGTAATACTGAACAACTAAACCACAGAAGGATTTACAGTCGGGACCCATTTAAATTTTACAGGGCTGCTTGGGAAAAAACAAACAAAATTTGATTGGTTGAAAATGGGTCCCGACTGTTAATCCTATGGTTTAGTTGTTCAGTATTAGATACTTTTAACACAATTCTAAACTACTGGGCTTATTTTTTTTCTTTTTAGTTTTTTTTTGCGCAGAAACGTTTGGTGTTTTTTTTAATTAATTTTCTTAACATAAGCTAAATTAGCATCGGGGTATATTTCTTTAAATTTATTTATTAAATTTTGGTAGGCAGCATTTCGTAATTCGGAGTTCATTAATTCTTTGCTTTTTATTTTCCATAAACATGGATATGTTCCATATTCCGGTAGAAATTCTGCCCAGAATGTTTTATTTTCATTAAAACTCATTTTATACGCATATACTACATAAATTCGATAGATAAAATCAGATAGGAACGTCTGTACTGCTTGCTGTCGCTCTCGGGTCTGTGAGTAGACAGCCCGCGGTGACCACTCACGTACGGGCATGTCTGTGCCCCCGCAGACAAAATGAGATCGCGCGGACAAGCAACAGACAAGTCTGCCAGACTGACTGCGACGGCCCTACACTAGCAAACATTGCACAGTCCTATAGTAGCGAGGCCCGGCGGGCTTGTCTGCAGACTTGCCCGTGGGGATGTCTGTCTAGTGTATTCCCCGTCTTATCGGCGAGAAACGTCTAGTGATCAGTCGGCTAGATAGCTGCATCGACAAGGATTTTTAGCCGTCTAAAATACAGGGAAATCTTTATGCATAGCGCTGGATAGCATGTATTCTTTCGAAGAAAATTATCTTAAAGTATACACTGGGCGTTCCAAGATTCCGTTCTGTGTGAAATACATATCACGTTATAAAAATAAATATTTTTTTGCTCCCGATAAGAAAAGAAACGCGAGGTCTAAATGAAAAATCATGGCTACGGCCTACGGCCTTGCCTAGTAACCCAGTATGTCGTCTTGACCCTGTCAGCAAAGCAAAATATCACATACGTTTGGTCGACATTAACGTGACAAAACGTAAATTCTCATGTTTCTTGTTGGAGTACATGTATACAAAAACGGACCTAAAAAAGACGGGCGTAATCATAACAAATTCAGTGAAGCACCCATAGTAATACCAACTCTCTATTCGTACAAGTACACACACCCACACATTGACACTTCATTGCTTCAATCGCGAATCAAAAATTACGCACACATGGTAAGCGGGCGGCCATTGCTATGCTTCACTCTCGATTAGACGAGGTTACGTCCGTCTTATTTTTAGGTCCGTGTATACAAATTGTAATATGGAGTATTATTGTGTGGGTATATGTACGTACGTATTTGATAGATGCAGTATATGGCAGGTGGCGATTATTTATGTAATGATGGAATTATTTTATACTTATCCCATCAAATGGTCAATTCCTTTGCATTTCTGGACTAATAACTAATTACATAATGAATGATGGATTTTCGTAAATACTGACACATAAACTTCAACTTTTGTAGTGATTAATAACCCCCGTATTCAAGAACAATACTTGTTTAAGTAAAGAAGCAATACTATGCGAAGTAAGGTATTTCGCAGTGCGTTCGACATGGCAAGCCTTCTGTTTCACAGTCGACCCTTAAGTATCACTTGGGTGTGCGGACGCACAGGCTGTATACAGCCTTCTTATCGGTCCATTTGATGCGGCTAACTTCACTCTAGTCATTTGACATAAGCAAAAGACAAAGATAACAATACAAACAATCGATCCTTTCTTTCTATTTTGATAGAAGTCAAACCAACACTATGCGTTCGGTAAAGTAGCTCGGCAGCTACTTTATCGATTTCGACAAACGCACAGCGAAGGACTTCAATCAAGTATTGTTTACGAAATGATTTTAATGCACTACGCACTCGCAAACACTGTGAGAGCTCACAGTGTTGTTCTTGAATACGGGGGTAAGTACTCTGTGTTTTCTAGTATTCACTTGAGCGTGAGAAATCTAAAAACTCTAACTTATAGAAATCATAAAAATAAATTATTAATACTAATTTTGTATAATGGTTATTCGTGAGTACAATTCCCCTAAAGGGCCTTATTCACGGTCCATCTTGCTGTACGTCCCGCCAAGGCCATGCACAATGCACGATGCAAAAGTGCCGTGAATAGGCTTGACGTACGTCGATATTATTAATTGTTTGTTGGACTTGCACGACCCATTTTCGATCCAGCGAGCACCCCCACCACCGCGAACGTCGTGCAGATAGACAGTGAATAAGCGTGCTTGATCGTGTATAAAGTTGCTGTACAGCAATAGCATGTGTTGCACGTTAAAAAATGGATCGCGAAACACGTCTTTTTATTCTATATTGGTTTTAACGATATATGAAAAAGTCGTAGGAATTACGTACGATTTATATCTTTGGATCGTACTTAAAAAAAGCAAAAAAGTCGTATGATGAATACTACTTAAATCGTACACCTGGAAACACTGTAGTACGCTAGATGCGTGCACGATAGTGTGTATGCTACATCCAGCGCTGCGGCCTTGAGCGGACGTACAGCAAGATGGACCATGAATAAGGCCCTTAAAGTATCAAAAACTGTAGAAGCCACCTACATGCGAACTCAACTTTTTTCGATTTTTCATCTGCTGGGAAGTTATCTGCTTAGTTCACTTCCATTCACATAATGAACCAAAACAAGTTCTTATATAAAATCGGCAGGTGTGCGAGATAACTCCGTGTTCATATGAGACAGGTATCCTCATAAAAGTAACAAATTTTTCACCGCAGCGAGGTAATTTTCATTTTAACAACACCCTCTGTGACTGCTCTGTCACCCGTCCTTGTGAATTTACAAGTACAGAGAGTGTAGGAAAAATATATTTGACTGTTCACCAAATTCAAATTATCATGTAACGCTTACAGACGACGTTTTGCTTAGTCATTAATTTTAATTAGTTCGGCAGAATCCGTTATATCTATACTAATATTATAAAGAGGAAAGATTTGATTGTTTGTTTGCATTGAATAGGCTCCGAAACTACTAAACCGACTTGAAAAATTCTTTCACTGTTGGGAAGCTACACTATCCCCGGGTGAGATAGGCTATATTATATTTTCAAAAAAATAGGGATCCTTAATAAAACTCCAATAATGTTACCCAAGGTGTAAAAAAAAAAGAAAACTGAAGCAAAGCGAAGGTGGTTACTCGTTATTAATAAACATGAACTAAATATCATAATGATTGTTATATTTGACGGAACTCTCTCTATATTATATATCTCTATCATCAGTCCTCTTGTGTTCCAGCTTTACCGGGTATTTGGGATAGCGGAGTTAAAAAAATCATTGAAAATTGATTCACATGTACGAGTAATTCAGCTTTTTATCTTACCTTATCGTATTGTGTCTACAGTATCCCATGACAGTGTTCGTTTGTGAATAGTTTGTTCCAATCTTCTCTATTTTCTCTGTTTATAAATTGTTTTTCTTTTTTGTTTAATGTATTGACAACCCTAAAGTATTATCATTAAAAACTATCTGTTTAATTTCATTATAACGGTAATATATTCTTTGAAATTTGATGTACAAAAAAATTGTAAATATTATGAGTAGAAATAAATGTTGTAAATAGAAACATGGCTTTTTTTATAACTTACGAGTAACCGCCCTCGCTTTGCTTCGGTTTCCTTATTTTTTTACACCTTGGGTAACATTATTGGAGTTTTATTAAGGATCCCTAATTTTTTTGAAAATATAATATAACCTATCTCACCCGGGGATAGTGTAGCTTTCCAACAGTGAAAGAATTTTTGAAATCTGTTCAGTAGTTTCAGAGCCTATTCAATGCAAACAAAAAAATCAAATCTTTTCTCTTTATATATTAGTATAGATAAGTTGTAAAATGCTTGACTACTATCCCAGCTTCAATCAATGGCTCAGTACTAAGTACGTCTCCTATGCTAGCGGAGCAAATTTTCATCTGTGCCTCTTAGAAGTTAATTATCTGTTACATATTAATGACTAGTACTCCCAAACTCCGTTCAGTAGTTTTTGTCACTTAAAAGAATGCCAGTCTGCACTTGGCCAGCCACGTGGCGGACAATGGCTTGTTCTCTTCTTATTATTTGACGACCCTGTAGCCTAGTTGGTAACAACCCTGCCTGCGAAGCGAAGGGTCCCGGGTTCAATTCCCGGCCGGAGTAGATATTTATGTAAACGCTAATACACTCATACCTCCGCAGTAGGTTATTACCTGCGTCGCGGGTGACATAGACGATACATATAACACATCACAGTAACACCCATGACCCGAGTACAAATATTTATCTGTCACATAAATATCTGCTCCCGTCGGGAATCGAACCTGGGACTCCTCGCTTCGCAGGTACGGTCGCTACCAACTATGCTAGTGGGTCATCAATTTTTGTAACAGATAAATATTTGTACTCGGGTCATGGGTGTTACTGTGATGTGTTATGTGTCGCCCATGCCACCCACGACACATGTAAATGTAAAACCCTACTGTATGGATATGAGTGTGTAAACGTTTATTTTTTTACTGTAGTGGAGCCCCGAGCCCAGATGTGAGACAGTTATGGGTTGCGATGCACAAGCTAAGCTAAGCTAAGCTTATATTTATCAAAGTTTGTACCAATACACCAAAACAAGCGAGCATTAAAAGTTGGTGGCTTAGCCGAGAGCTCAACTCAACTAAAACAAATATTATGATTATATCTTGGCTTGCTTTCGCCGTCGAGTAGCTAAACTAATCAGGATCCGAGTAATTCAGGCAGGTGCGTGGATCAGTAATATTATTGATAGCAGTATTATCGGCTTGGGAAAATAAATAAACATGCATGATAGTTTCGCGTTAGTTAGGAAATTAGATCATATATTTTTATGTAACTTTTCATTATTTTAAAAGAAGTGTCGAGGAGTTTCTTTACTGCTTTTCTTCTCCTCCTAACAAAGCACCCTTCCGAAAAGCTGGTAGATTGAAATAATGACGTGCATAAGTGTATCAGTGATACCTATATGAATAAAGATTTTGATTTGATTTGATTTCATTTGATTCATTACGAACGTTTCCTTTGATGCTTAGGTTTAAAGCGTACTCTATCACATTCTTATTTCGTATCAACATAAAAAGCTGTAGCGAGTTAAATTGAAAGGCGTCTATATTTCCACGTGTAAGTATTTCATTGCGCTCTAGTTATTTGAATGCCTGTTAGAAATTAATTATAACTTTGTTACAAAGATACACTTTGTTTATTCCTGCCCGTAGGTTAACTGGCAGAGAAAGCATGGCATGGCTTCAACCCATTAATGGCCCACTACTGAGCACGGGTCTCTCCTCTTGAGAAGGCCTAGAGCATACTCCACCACGCTGCTCCAGTTCGGATTGGTGGAGGGGTTAGTGGCCAACCCGAGTGTCGAAAGTTTTCAAACCGCCCGAGGGCCTCCGACATGGCTTAACGACTGTTATCTTATGATAAGAGAAGCATTTAGCATTAATGCCGCATTAAGAAAAATGCAAAAGAAGAAAAAGTAAATGCTGTGTTAGCATTAAGCCTATTGTACTCGTGTCCTGGTTTTACGTGCAATAAATTGTTTACATTCATTCGTTTATTTTCATTAAAAAAACTAATGTATTTACATGTGATAATGTTTAATATATGTCATGACATGAATAATAAATATGTGATAATATCCACTGACTACTCCCAATAACCTATTAATTTTTTTTTATGAAAACAGCCGGCAAACAAGCTGACGATGGTAAGTGGCTATCGTCGCCCATGGACATCAGCAACACCAGGCATCACCGATGCGTGCCAGCCAAGAAAGAGAGAAGAAAAGAGAAAGAAAGAACTGGCTCTCAAGCCCCCAGCCGGAACACGACGAGTCGTATGACGGCTGATTCGTGCTAAAGCCCTCGAGGGGCCCTTCCACCAGCTGGCCGAATTTATTCGCCTTTTACGACACCCATCCGGCGTGGGAGTGGGGTTAGTATTCTAAGCCGCCCCAATACGGCTAGTATGTACATCATATTTTAATTAATTCAAATATGATCCTGAAATCGCTGACCCATTTAGCCATATTCCATTTATAAGCGTGTCGCGTATAAAAAAAGAAGTAGTTGTGGTATGGTCGCTAATATACGACTAATGTGGGTTATAAGTGCATAGAGAGGAAAGTCAAATTCTACGCGAACAAATCATTTGTATGAATTACAATAAATGGTCTACTCCTTCGGCTCTCGTAGATACACTGAACTATTGGATCAAGGACCTCTTGCAGGCTTATCCTGTGGGATGTCTGTTCGAAATAAAAGATGGTAGTTAGGACCAGATATTATATTGGTAAAAATCGCGAATTACATGGCGGCTCGGTCCGCAGAGACAATGTTAAAGCATGCAAATTTAGGCTAGGTTATGTGACGTTAACAGAGTTCTATTTACGCTATCCGTGATAACGGTAGGGCAACGGTGCCCGTGGAATACGTCGCGCACTGATTCTACACTTTCTGGCCAGATAATAGGTTATTTAAATTGACTTACATGGTACCATGAACGCATCACTCCGCACGCGTAATATAGACGAACGAAGAACGGTTGTCTGCCGGGCGTGACGTCGCTGGGTGGCGCGCCTCGAAGCTGAAGCGTGATGGCGAGGGTTGCAGCTGCATCCAGGATGGTAAGCGCAGGCAGGCGGATGAAAGAAACGTGCGGTGCGTGGTGTGGCGTGATCATGCAAGAAGACGGCAGCGGTAGCAGTAGAGCGCGGTGAGTCCTTGGGATCATCTACTGGTTGGGATGACCAGCAGACGCTAGAAAACTAGCCCTGCGGACGCCCGTCTAAAGCAAAGCCATCATGGCGTGACGTGGCGTGGCGTGGAGAGCACTCCAGGAGAGAGCTCTTCATCGAGTATGTCATCGGCACCTGGAGACGACGAAACCCTTCCTGGCCGATGATCTCGCGTTCGCGAAGCGGGAGGAGTCCCGGTCCATCATGTAGAAATAAAGTTATGTGGAACACGGTCGTGAAGTTCTAAGATGGCGGCGGTCCCATGGCGCGCCGTACGATGAATTACGGAATAAGTACTCTAAGTTACATCAAAGAAAGCGGGTGGCGGCCCAACCTGACTAGGGAAAGTTAAACATTGCGAGAAGCGCACTCGCCATTGAATAAAAACTCAGGCAAAACCGTACATTCTCAAAGGAATGTGGCGGCGGCCATGCGGAGCCTTGCCGTTCAAAATGAGCCGGTCAGTCGCGCAGGACGACACGCGTATCCTGCGCGAGCGCTTGAGCCGAACTGATTCATCTGTTCGTTCGATAACATCCGTCGATATCGGAAATCGTACATCGCTCACTGCTCACAGAGTACAAAACGTTTAACAGCCACAGACTTCAGTTAATATGATGATTTATGATAATTGAAATTATTAAATAATTCATATCAGGAATGTTACTAATATTCCTTTATGCGAAAATATATGAGTACATCGTAGAACGGATGTTTAATTGCGGAGAAACAAATAAAGGAATGTATCACCATAGACAAACGTCTGGCTGAATGTGATGATATCAAAGCGCAATAAATACCAATCTAGTCTATGCTTTGAATGAGTTATAAGTTGTCAAAAATATTAGAAATTAGATTATCACGAATCTCTAATCTAATATAATATTCAAGAAGACGAATTTATGACGATTCCAAAGATACCTATAACGTCTAAGTTCTGTTCGGTAGTTATCGAGCAGTTTCCATACGAATGTCATCGCCCTTGTTGAATGTTCGTAATGTAATAATTAAACAAATATAGCGTTAAACTAAGAGCTGAAAACTATTCTAGATTGTACTAAGCGATGCCAATACTAAAATAGACAAGAACGATGGAAACCCATGCGTTTCATTGCATTTCAACCAAAGTAGTAGGTATTTACAAATACACTGCTACAATACCCCCCTTCGAACAAAAGAGGCTAACTGCCGGTTAGCCGACACAGCCGGGGTTACCGAAAAAAAAACTTTTAACCCCAAGTTAAAGTTTTTACTATCACTAGGAACCAGCCTTAGCAATACTGAAGTTCAGAATTTAATGAAATAAAAGCTTAACACCTATCTTTTAAACTAACATCTATATCTAATTAGATAGTCTAAATTAATGGAGGGCCCCCATTTAAAACTACAAAGATGTAACAACTAAGGTATAATATCCTAGAAGTAACCATAATGCTATACCTACCCAGTATGTATACGACTGCTCGGTATTGAGTATTATCTAAAGTAATAAACCTAGTATTTAATACTATTTATTGATAGAAAAAAAAGGTATGGTAAGTAATACCAATTAAATTAAGCAAGCTTAAATATACCAAGTTTATTTAAAATTACTATGTAAGTATAATGATACATTTACTTAATATATGTATGATATACTTCTAAAGGGAACCACAGTGCTGGCCAAGCGACTGGGAAAAGGTGACATCAGCTCATCATCGAATGATAGCTGGTTATTGTCAAAGTCCAGAAAATTATGAGTGATGACTCATACAAGAGATTGTAAGTAAGAAATAAGATTAGGGTAATCTTAAGTTCTTCAAGAAAAAAACTTGTTCTCCATTATTGTGGGAACAATGAAAGATCAAAACTGATAAAAATTGTGTTTCCAAGGAAAAAAAAATATGTGTATACACACACCACTTTTCATTTTCATGAATAGTGCAAAAAAATGTACATTTAAGTACCAAAAGTGAAACAAGTGAAAACTTAATTTCAATTGTTTAAAGAAAAGTACTGAACCGATTTTGATCAAACAAACAGTACTGAGTTTCTTGGAGTACACAGGTACAAAAACTTTTAAGTTTTGTCCAAAAAGGTGAGAATAAGAAAATCTCAAAATATGACATAAAATCGAAATTTTGTCACACTGAAAAAAGAAAAAATACTTGCACATGTTATACGCCTTGTGGCACTTTTATAATGTCCTTTACATGATATTTCCCAATACTTTTTGTGTCAATTTCCTCTAATTGGTAAACAACATCAGATAGTTTGTCAACTATTTTACATTTGACAAACCTCGGTGCTAGTTTAGCTGAGAAAAACTTTGCTGCGTTTGACTGTACAAAGTTACGCCTCCACACTATGTCACCAACGCGTAGCCTGAGCTCTCGGCGACGCTGGTTATATCTGTGAGCGTTCTGTTTGTACGCCTTGGTCAGTGCATAGCTTACACGTTGGAAGATATCTGACAGGTCATTTAAGGACTGAGCTGTTATGTTCCTAGGTGATGGTTCGATTTCATCATCCGAATGTGGAGCAGTGCCTCTTAAGATGTGCATTGCACCGTCGGCGATGAGTTCTCGACCTCGAGCCAAAAAGTATGGTGTATAACCAGTAGCAAGATTAATTGTAGTATTTAAGTATAGTTGTATTTGAGGGAGAAATGTCGGCCATTTCCGGTGATCCTCTTCAACTAAAATAGCTAAGCAGGTTTGGATTGTTTGGTTGTATCGCTCAACAGTATTAGACTGGGGTGCATAATATGCATTATAAAAAATTTTAGGAATCGAGTGTTTTGAACAAAAATTCTTGAAATCCTTACTTTGAAAAATTGTGGCATTGTCACAGATAATAACGCACGGAGTACCTTCTTTAAATATAATTTCCGACTCAAGGAAAGAAGTGACAGTTTTTGTAGTTGCTGTCCTAAGAGGATGGAGCCAACAATATTTTGAGAAAACGTCCACTACTGACAGAATGTAATTATGACCAGAATATGATTTAGCCAAAGGACCAATGATATCTATAGAGAGTGTGTGCATGGGACGGTCGACCTTTTTTTGGTTTGTCATGTGACCGTGTGGTATACTGTTTGTATGTTTGTAAGCTTTACACTTTTCACAACTAGACACATAGTTTTTAATATCTGCATACATGTTTTTCCAAAAATAGTTTTCCTTTATTTTGGCTACTGTCTTAAATATACCAGGATGTACTGCGCTCAATTCATGATTCTGCTTTATACACTCCTGTACTACGTCATGAGGAAGAACGATTTTCCAAGCATTTTCCTCGTGCAATTTAGATGTCGGTTTACTGTATCTAAATAAAATGTTATCCCTAATTTGATAGTTTTTATGAAACATAGGATTTATCTGCACATTTTTAAATAATGTATTATACCATTCATCCCTAGAAGAGTTACCTCCGGTAAATGTGATAGCACTAACTTCCATTCTAGACAAAATATCTGGGACTATATGTGATGTACCCTTTCTATGGCGGATTTCAAAATCAAAACATGCTAGTTGCATGGACCAACGAGCTAAACGTCCCGAAGGATTGTTTAGTGTTTTTAACCACTTAAGACTCATATGGTCGGTTACTAAAATAAAGTGAGAACACTCTATATAAGGCCTAAAATGTAGGACAGAGTCGACCACTGCTAGCAATTCACGCTCAGTGGTGCTGTAGTTTCTCTCTGTTTTTGACAGCAGACGTGAATGGAAAGCTATAGGATGTTCTATGCCATCTATTTCCTGAACAAGAACGCTACCAATTCCCACTGATGAAGCATCAGTGTGAATTTGAAAAGGTATGGAGAAATCAGGACAGGCAAGTACTGGTGCTTGAGTGAGGGCTTCCTTGAGTGCCAAAAATGACTTTTCAGCCTCATCACCCCAAGCAATTGCGTCTTTTCCCTTTTTCTTACCAATTAATGCTGTCATTGGTGCGATTATTGTAGAAAAGTTATTAACGAACCTGCGATAGTAAGAACATAAACCAATGAAAGCGCGCAATTGTCTTGCTGTATTTGGTCTAGGAAATTGTCTAATACAGTCTAATTTCTTTGGATCTGTTTGCAGACCCTGTGAGCTTACAACATAACCTAAATAACGTAATTCCTCTTTGCAAAAATTACATTTATTAAAGTTAATAGTCAAACCTGCGTTGCTTAATTTTTCATAAACCGCCTGTAAAATATCTAGATGCTCCCTAAAGGTGCTGGTTGCAATTAAAAGATCATCACAGTATCCGAAAATTTTTTCGCCATACTTATGTTCAAATAAAGAGTCTATTAAGCGCTGCATGTCACAGCCGGCATTGCATAAACCAAAAGGCATTCTTTTAAATTCAAAAAGACCACGATTAGGCACAACAAAAGCAGTCTTTTGGCAAGAGGTACCAGATCCATCTGTATCATCCGAGTTACAAAGTAAAATTTGCCAGTATGCTGCTGACAGGTCAATTGAAGTTAAGTAGCGTGCGCCTCTGAGGTTATCTAAAATTGAGGATATATAAGGCAATGGATAAGAGTCCTTAATAGTGACGTCATTCAACTTTCTAGCGTCAAGACAAAATCTAAGTGAACCATCCTTTTTAGTAGTCATAACGACAGGATTTGACCATGGTGACTTCGATGGTGCGATGACACCTAGCTGTAACATTTTATCGACTTCAGCATTTAGTGCTTGTAATTTTGCTGGAGATAAAGGGTAGTATCTTTGTTTAATTGGTGGTCCTGTAGTTATAATTCTATGTTCAATTATATCGGTTTTACCTAAACCGTTAGTTTGAGAGTCAATGGTTTTAAATTTATCAATCAATTTGTCTAACTCAATTGATTCTAATGGAGAAAGTTCGCTCTTGGCAATTATACCACAAAATTTATTTAAAAGTTGATAGTGAATATTATGAATATTCTCTGAGGATGCAACATTGTTGCAGTTGAATGAATTAAAAATCCCCGATTGATAAACAAAATCCATTCCCAAAATAAAATTATCCGATATTTCCGGTATAACCATGAATGTTATGTTAAAATTTTTACTATTATAATTAATAGGTACTAACATGATTCCTATTGTTTTAACTTCAGAGCCATTAGCGCATTTAGCAATTAAGTCAGTTGACTGTAACTCGAATCCTAATTCGAACAGCTTATTATGGTAGCCGTTACCTATAACTGAAAGATTAGCACCGGTGTCTAAAAGTCCTTTATAAGTAAAATTATTTATTGAGAATTCAAGAAAGATTCTATTGTCAAGATTAGTAGTTGAAATGCCTGGTGTAACCGTACCTAAACGTTTCTCAGAGTTAAAGCTAGATATTCCTAGGGTAGTTACATTTTTTGAATTTGGAGATTCCTGCTTATTCGGGTGGGTAGCTAAGGGTGGGTTACACTTAGGACAAGCGGAAGTAAGTGTACCTTTTGCCTTACACTTGAAACAAACAATATCGCGTATTGTTTTACAGTGTTTATACGAATGACCCGATTTTTTGCATTTAAGGCATATAATAGAAGAATTAAATTTCTTTTGAGGTTGTGTGTTGACAATGTTAATCTGCTTTTGAACTTTAGAAAACCTGCTATTGGAACTGGAAGAAGGTGAGACAGCGTATGCCTCGTAACGTTTGCCTAAAGAAATTAATCTGTCAATGGTGTCTATGTCATTGACAGCCAAAAGTTGTGCGTAAACGGGTAGCAAATTATGTTTAATAATTTCAATAAGGGTGCCCTCCGTTAGGGAAGGAGTTAGCCTTGAGTTCATTGTTTGCATGTCTAAAATATACATATGTAAAGGTTGATTCGAGCTTTGTTTATGATCCCTAATTTGTTTTTCTAAAACATAGTCGCTATCAAAGGCTGTAAAGAATGATTTAAATTTAATCTGTAAATCGTCTAAAGTGACTACTGAATCTCTGATTTGCCTATAATAGTCGAGGGCTTTGCCTCCTAAGAGATCTGAAAAACATTTGACAACTTTTGATTCCGGAATATCCCTGCATCTCATACAATCGTTAATCCGCAAGAAAAAATCCACTAAACTTGAATCGCCTGTGAACTTTAAATTCCACGATTTTAGATTGTCATCCCTCATCACATAAGTAACCCTATTATCTGGTTGACTTTGGACAGGTTGATTATAATTTGAACCATGAAACAAAGAGGCTGATGTTTGTGGCTGTGAGATGGGTTTATCCCTATGCGTCACATTACTAAAAGATTCTTTTAAATCTGGATCATCAGTTAAGTTATCGCTCGAGTCATGAAAAGCTTCTTCAAGTGGGGTCGCCATTATTACAAAATAGTTGTGAAAACAACTTTTTAGTTTTGGTAAATAAACAGTGTTTGCACGAAAAGAAAAGGCTGGTATATTCCAGACCTCGCTAACAATATAGTCGAGGGCTGTGATATCCAGAGAAAAAAAAATTGCAAGTACAATAATAAAATTTTTATAATTATTGTTTGCGACTGCTAAAAAATATACAAACCTGTAAGTTTGTCAAAAAAAATCAATGTTCCGTTAAGGAAACATTCCAAAGAATGCAAACCAAAATTCACTGTTTAGTTACCAAACGGTACTGAAGAATAGTTTCTCTTGTACAAAAATATGACAACTCAAAAAAAAATTACCAAAAGTTGATGTAAAAAGTAACTTCACCGAAAAAGAAGAAAAAAATATCCCAAACAGAATCCACAGGATAAGGATAATTAAATATGTTCGGGCGCCATTGTCGCGTATAAAAAAAGAGAGTGTGGTAGCAAGAATGAACTATAAGAATGTGGATGTCTATTTGGAATAAAAGATGGTAGTTAGGACCAGATATTATATTGGTAAAAATCGCGAATTACATGGCGGCTCGGTCCGCAGAGACAATGTTAAAGCATGCAAATTTAGGCTAGGTTATGTGACGTTAACAGAGTTCTATTTACGCTATCCGTGATAACGGTAGGGCAACGGTGCCCGTGGAATACGTCGCGCACTGATTCTACACTTTCTGGCCAGATAATAGGTTATTTAAATTGACTTACATGGTACCATGAACGCATCACTCCGCACGCGTAATATAGACGAACGAAGAACGGTTGTCTGCCGGGCGTGACGTCGCTGGGTGGCGCGCCTCGAAGCTGAAGCGTGATGGCGAGGGTTGCAGCTGCATCCAGGATGGTAAGCGCAGGCAGGCGGATGAAAGAAACGTGCGGTGCGTGGTGTGGCGTGATCATGCAAGAAGACGGCAGCGGTAGCAGTAGAGCGCGGTGAGTCCTTGGGATCATCTACTGGTTGGGATGACCAGCAGACGCTAGAAAACTAGCCCTGCGGACGCCCGTCTAAAGCAAAGCCATCATGGCGTGACGTGGCGTGGCGTGGAGAGCACTCCAGGAGAGAGCTCTTCATCGAGTATGTCATCGGCACCTGGAGACGACGAAACCCTTCCTGGCCGATGATCTCGCGTTCGCGAAGCGGGAGGAGTCCCGGTCCATCATGTAGAAATAAAGTTATGTGGAACACGGTCGTGAAGTTCTAAGATGGCGGCGGTCCCATGGCGCGCCGTACGATGAATTACGGAATAAGTACTCTAAGTTACATCAAAGAAAGCGGGTGGCGGCCCAACCTGACTAGGGAAAGTTAAACATTGCGAGAAGCGCACTCGCCATTGAATAAAAACTCAGGCAAAACCGTACATTCTCAAAGGAATGTGGCGGCGGCCATGCGGAGCCTTGCCGTTCAAAATGAGCCGGTCAGTCGCGCAGGACGACACGCGTATCCTGCGCGAGCGCTTGAGCCGAACTGATTCATCTGTTCGTTCGATAACATCCGTCGATATCGGAAATCGTACATCGCTCACTGCTCACAGAGTACAAAACGTTTAACAGCCACAGACTTCAGTTAATATGATGATTTATGATAATTGAAATTATTAAATAATTCATATCAGGAATGTTACTAATATTCCTTTATGCGAAAATATATGAGTACATCGTAGAACGGATGTTTAATTGCGGAGAAACAAATAAAGGAATGTATCACCATAGACAAACGTCTGGCTGAATGTGATGATATCAAAGCGCAATAAATACCAATCTAGTCTATGCTTTGAATGAGTTATAAGTTGTCAAAAATATTAGAAATTAGATTATCACGAATCTCTAATCTAATATAATATTCAAGAAGACGAATTTATGACGATTCCAAAGATACCTATAACGTCTAAGTTCTGTTCGGTAGTTATCGAGCAGTTTCCATACGAATGTCATCGCCCTTGTTGAATGTTCGTAATGTAATAATTAAACAAATATAGCGTTAAACTAAGAGCTGAAAACTATTCTAGATTGTACTAAGCGATGCCAATACTAAAATAGACAAGAACGATGGAAACCCATGCGTTTCATTGCATTTCAACCAAAGTAGTAGGTATTTACAAATACACTGCTACAAGCGTGTAAAGTAATCAATCGCAAATGGATGGATACGAGTTTTACGGGTTACGGTTTATACCCACCCTCAGTTTACGATTGACGTAAAGAGGATAATAGGGAAATTCTATGCATACGATTGGTTGATAGGGAAATGGATGTAAAGTTCATTAGGTTTGAAAACTGTGCTAAGACCATGGGGCGTTTCTGTATTGGATGATACAGCTTTAGGTGGTAAACCCGGTGCCTCTCGGATAGGCTCGATTTGTCAGTACATGCATCATACGACAATGGTTCATGTACTGATAGTCCAGCCTACCAGCAAATGCCCTCACGATGCCATTGGAACTGGCCAGAATCCTGCGTACCAGGGATGTGCACCGTTTGCGCATGGTTGTGTAGAAATAATGCGTGTTGGTGAAGTATTTTGTTTTGCACCTGCGGCCGAAAATCCTACAGTGGGAGTGGATGTTCGCAAACATAATACGTTATTCTTTTCTCAAAGTAGGCGTACACAGTATTTTAAAATGTCACAAACATACCCCCAAAAATCACTGTCATATTTCAGGATCAACGTCAACGCATATATTCTTACAAAATCTGATAATATAAACCGGTCAAAATTTATAACAGCAACATATACAGCTTATCCGACATTGGGGCATCCGGATTAAACCGGTCCAAACCAGTTATCGCCCGCATATATCCGGCTGTGTCCGAAACTTTGCAACAAAAACCAGTTACAAATTTCGTGAAATTCAACTCGTTTATTCAAATTTGTGCTTTATGCCATGGAAATAAAGAAGGGGGAAATTTACGCGAAATATTACGTAGGGAACTTCGTGCATTTAAAATTTACTGGACCGTAAATCGTTTCAAGTTTTCCGATGATAAGTTTTGGGATTTGTTAATTAATGTGCGCAGATAAAAGATATTGAGTTCTGGGTGATAATATATGGTTTTGATTTATTTGGTAGTAAATTAAAACACCAATGAATTTTCAGTGTGATCAGCGTATGAACCGGTTATGCCCGGTTTAACGTCATTTATTACTATATCTTTTATTTATGTCTTTACTAGATAGTTCGGAAGGTCTACTGACATGGGATTGGGATCAATAGATATTCTAGGCTTTCCCAAAACGTCCAAATTTAAATGTCGGTTTGAAGTCTGATGAAATGTATATTAATGGAATTGCCTGGTGCTTGACTTAAAAGACTAAAAGAATGAGCGAAGCCCACAACCAAAGTACATTTTGAGGTACACTGTACTGAAAACTAATTCACGTTTGTACTTATGCTAATGCTGTCTGTACGCTATATGCATTTTTAACATACTTCAAAAAAGGAGGAGGTATTCAATTCGACTGTATTTAGTATATTTGTTACCTCAGAACTTTCGACTGGGTGAACCGATTTTGATGACTCTTTTTTTTAATCGAAACCTGGTGCTTGTCATGTGTTTCCATTTAAATTTGAGCTAGATTTGACTAGTAGTTTTTGAGTTATTTAAGTGGGTTATTTTTTGTTAAGAATTATTTGACGCAATTTTCTACAATTCTGGATTATAAAGTTCCAAGCTAGGCGAGGTGTTTGGATAAAGTTCGCCTTTTGCTAAGTAGTTATTACTTTCGAGTCTATTAGTTAATTTGTCTATTTAAGCTAGACCAGTCTTTTTGTGTTAAAAATAATGCCGTATTACATTTCAACCCCACTCAACTTCGCCCCCGGTATATAAATCACAGCGTGACATATTTGGAAGCGCTTTTTATATCTGCCGCGTGTATAAATGCCGGGAAATCTTCTTGATAAATTGTTGGCAGGATAACAGGATAATTGTGCGTCTGATGTATTACTGCGTGAGCTGTTCTGTAAGTGAATGTGCTGTCGTGTTTGTTGTACATCGAGTGCTGATTGAAATATTGAGGCTTTAGAGATTGTGGTTCGCAAGCATTGGTAACTTATATTTTAGAGTTCTCTTGTCAAAACGGAAGCCTTAGTTTCGTTATGTCCGTCGGTCCGTCCGTTAGTCCGCATAGTAACAGAGATTTTTAGAAATCTGTAATTTGGCAGATATATACTTTTAACGTCGAGAAATTAAATGTAGAAATAAAATATTTTTATATATTATAAGTGGGGATGATTTTTTTTAGGTCAAGTGCCTGCCAACTAAATGGAAGTGTTGTACATAATTATGAAAAAAATACTTGGCCGTTTTCATTGATAACATTTTAATTCATGGTAAAAGTAGAGATGAAGTATGATGGTGAGCGAACTTACTTAGTAAACTCTCTTTTCTTGAAGACTCTTGATAGGCGCATGGAAAAGCAAGGCAATCAAGCTATTCTTATTTTTTGATATGTATGTTGGTAACATATTTTGTATTATTTGTTAAGGCAAAGGCAATTATAATAAATTATTTTTGGCACTTGCATATTCATCAAGGGCATTGTTGTGGCCATTTTAATACGATAATGAATACATTTAATTCGTCCATAAATATAATTTATTGTAATAAAATTTTAGTTTATTTTGGGGAATAATAAGTCAAGCCGCAGATTTTTTTTTAGGCCACGGAAACCAACCTCTGATTTAATAACTAAGCCATGGGAAAATGAGAAGGCTTCTAATAAACTAATTCGCCTTTTTTTAAATGCCACCTGAATATTCCAAAGAAAGCTTCAAATAAAGAACAACTATTATTTTTACTTGTCCCACTGATTTATACATCACCTTCTAATTTACTAACTCAGCCACGGATTTTACAACTAACTAACATTTTTCGTTTTACAGCCTGAACATATTTTCCTCAAAAAAGATAGTTCAAGCTTGAACTAGAAAACATATTTTATAATTTAGCATGTGAAATAATAAATCGTATTCTTTTATCATGGAAAGAGCAACTGCATGATCTGTTTGTCGCCAGTCAGACGGGCGCTACTGGCCATTTGCACCAATCAGCGAGTGCGATTCGATTCATGCGGGTATGAGTTGTCACGTGTATTTGTTTATTGTGAGTTATCGCGTGTATTTGTTTATTTTCATTCTATTGTTGGTGCGTTCGTTGTTAAATAAGTGACAGAAACAAATCGCTGCAAATCCGACTCCACGTAGTCTTGTCTGCCCTACCCCTAGAGTGTAATGTAATCCCGCGTAGGCGCGGAGGGGCGAGGCGGCCCGCGAGCTGAGGAGCAGGTGGTTTTAACGCTCGCCGCAGCGGCTGAGGCTGGCCGGCAAAGCCGGCCAGCAAGCCGAAGCTGCGGTGGTGAGCGTTAATAGCATCTGCGACGATAAGATCGCGTGGGACCGCCAGAGCCCCGCAGCGCCGGAGCCGTGACAGAAGCCATGTCTGCTGCTTGCTTGCTGCATGCGGAATGCCTCTTGCTGTTTGCCGCATGCCGTAGACCTTCTAAGGGTGTGTAACGTTTGAAGATTAGATTATGTATTTGAAAATTATATTAAATGAAAATTAAGTCAAATGAACGTTATATAAAAAGAGCATTATGCTACATAATTCATATGAAGTAAACGTTAAAGTAAATGTTATTCGAGCAAATTAATGAATTATAATATGAAATAAACATTAGATCACATGAAATTTTGTTATTTGTTTTTATAGCATGTGAAAATTATAGACATGTGAACATTATTTCAAGTTATATTATACTAAATGTTATTATACTAACTATTACACACCTTAATTTTAGGTACGTTTTGATGAAAATTCAATATATTTGATGATAATTTTAGGTATTTTGATGATCAAAAATATAGGACGAGTTATAAATTATTTATGTTTGAAAAAAATTAAAAGATCCTGAGTTATAAAACTAGATGTAGATAAAATTACTTTATTGGTGTCATATTTAAATATTTTAGAAGTTTACTAGTTGAATGTATGTTAAAAATATAGATGCTAAAAAATAACTGCTATGCTAAGTCGTATTTACAGTAGCTTACATTGAAAATTTATAGTGGCTAAAAGAGTATTTTTTAGACGCGCATTGATGGTGGCTGACTTAGTAATTTAGGGGACAGTGTAAATTTTTAGAGGACAATAATGCTATTAAATAGAAGTCAGTTTAAATACCACCCGTTTATTTTTAAGTCTATCTACTTACCTTACTTAAATATCGGCGTACAAAATATAAGTGCCCGCATGATAAGAAGATGTATTTGGTCAAAATCATATATTAACGCCCCAACTCATCGTCACTAACGGTTACTTTAATCGCTCCTTGGTAAAAAAATCACCAAACAAATTCTGTACTAAGGAGCGATTTAAGTAACCGTTAGGGACTCTAAGTTGGAGCGTAAGTTAATTACTCACTTGTGTTTAGTTTTTTCTTTTTGCTTTTAAATTGTTTATTTTCATTCCCGTTAATATACTTTTGTTATTGTTTACTTATAATTCTGTATGAGTGCTGTGCGGTGCGCCTCGAGTAAATATGTTTATCTTTATATATCGTATTTTAGTTTATATTAGTATAGTAATTTATGTACTCGTTATAATATATCACGACACCGACTTTATCTCGCACGTCACATGCATTTGCATATGCTAATACACTGATACGCTGGTCTGGGGCGGTCCATGCTAAATCTAGATTTAATTTTTGTTTAACTATTTCAAATTGCTGCCATTTGCTAATTAAATTGTGTTTATTTGTCCATCTATGGCTTTATACAATTTTAATATTACACCCTTCTTCAAAAATTTAGCTGGTGAAACAAAATTGTAGTCGCTATTTTCCCTTTCAGTTCTATTCCATAATAATTCTATCGTATGAATTTTATTTTGCAATAATTAAAATACAACATTTATCACAAGCATGTTTGATAAGTTATTCAGTCTTGCTTGAATTTTGAGATATCCCATCTATAGCTGCTGCTATTATAATAATAATTCTAACTTATGAATTTTATTTTCCAATTATAATTAAAATACAACATTTAACAAAACCGTGTCTGATAAGTTATTTAATCTTATATGAATTTTGGGGTATCCCATCTATAGCTACTGCTACTTATTTCCCCGCAGGCGATAAAGAGGACGTTATGAATTCATAGCTGACGTCAAAAGACATTTTTACGACAAAAGGTGACAACGAAGTGAATAAATATTTGAAAGACAAGAGCGCTTCATATGATTTTAATATCTAAACATCAGTAAGTGGTCTGTTGATGTACTCGTAAGTAGAAAATATTATGTTTCATTTTGGTTTAGTTTGGATAAATTTCGAATAATAACAAAATAACATGTGTGTGTAAGTTATACTTCTTTGGCTTAACAGAACAAAAATAGCTAAAGATGATCCCGTACGCCAAAACTTTTTGTTTGTAAAAGGAATCAGTTATCAGCTAACATCATCATGTCGCTTTCTGGCTGTCGGTGTGCGCGCGCATCTTAAAAATTTTACTCTCATAATTATTTCCAAAGGCGCTAAAAGAAGTACCTATGACTTTAAAAATAAAACTCGTAAGGATCAAATTGATTATTTTATAAGTGTATGTTATTGTATGTTATTGTATGTTATTGTATGTTATTGTATGTTATTATCACGTACAGCAAAGTATTATTAGATAGTATTTTGTGTCGCCTTTGCATTGAACGCAGCATTAAAACCTATTTACTAGATTGTAGAATTAGAATGTGTTGATTTTGAATTCCACATACAGGCATTTTTTAGGAAGTTGCAAATAAAATGTAAAGAATATTCCAGCATAAGCTGCAAAAACTCGAAAAGTGCAGCTTAAAATATGAACGCGCTCTCGTAAGTTTAAAAGCCTGGCTTCAAGTGTGTTCGGCTTCACTCGAATTGCATCCAAAGCCGTGCTGTAACATACGAATAGCAGAGAACGTTATCAATAATGTTCCTGATATTATTATCTTTCTATGAAACCTACCCAATCAAGCTATCTTCTTGATTAAGTTAGCCACCATCAACAAGTTCTGGAGGGGGGTTGAGAGCGAAGTTTATTTTTCTCTTCTCTTCTTTCTTGCCAATTCAACGGTTCTAATTTGCATGTTGCATGTGCACGTGGATCGTTGGCTTGACGTGGATCGTTGGCCTGTGTAATGATTTACACACAAAAATGAATTGATTGTAGAGGGATTGCTAGAATAGTAAACCCTAGAATCATATTCAAGAGAAGTTACTAAAGAACGTGTAAAAATATGTGTCAAATTCACTTTAATTTACGTTTATTGATTTAAAAATTTAATTGAATATTTCTATGAATATAATCATATTTTAAACTTGTTTGTGTACTAGAAGGTAACTCAGAAAGGTAATAAAAATATTTTCCAGTTTAAACCTGAAAAGGCGCTGGCATTTCGCATCCAAATAACACATCGAGAAAGCTCAACACCAGTGCAAATACAGCGTTGCAATTAACTTCAAGCTTAAGCTCTTGGATGCAAGGATTTTGTGCTGAAATTTAAAATTATTTTCCTACGACGATCCTTTGTTTTATAAATATTTATTTTTATAAATATTTAATCTTGCTCGAACAGTACTGAGAAGGACTTTGTTTTTGTTTTAACGATAATAAACTTATAATCTTAAAGTTGAGACTTAAACAAGTTTTATCTTTGTTTCGTTCATTTTACATTCATGGAGTATCAAATTAATGCCATCAAAAACAAAACTTGTAAAAAAAACCAAGTCTCGCAACTCAGTTCTTCTACCGTAAAAAGTTGTGAGATCCATGTAATACCAAGTCGGTTAATTTATTCAGTTCCTACTTAAGGGTCCTTCTGTCTTAAGTTGTTACGTAATTAGCTAACCTAACAAGTAACAACATCTTATAGTGACCATATTATCAATATTAAAAATCTTTTATGTTTTAAATAAATAGATCGACTTGACCATCGCATGAAAACACAATGTACCTCACAAGTAATACCTACATATTGTATTAAATTTGATTGTTTAGTGCGATTGCCAAGTCAATCTATTTATTTAAAACATAAAAGATTTTTAATATTGATAATATGGTCACTATAAGATGTTGTTGCTTGTTAGGTTAGCTAATTACGTAACAACTTAAGGCAGAAGGACCCTTAAGTAGGAACTGAATAAATTAACTGACTTGGTATTACATGGATCTCACAACTTTTTACGGTAGAAGAACTGAGTTGCGAGACTTGGTTTTTTTTACAAGTTTTGTTTTTGATGGCATCTCATTTCTTTTTGTAGATAGTTCTACTTTTTTTCCTTTTACAAGTTACCTTTGAACATAATTATATCTAGGTACCTATCTACACCTATTATTCCATTATATTATATACAGGTACACCGATTCATTCACTGCAAATGTTACTTTGTTATACAGGTACAGTAATTCATTAACTGCAAATGTAACTTTGTAATCCTATATATTTATATGGGATTACAAAGTTATTTATGCAGTTGATGTATCTAGAAAACTGGACCGAAATTGCAAAATATTTTAGTTTTCCCTTCATCTATACGCTAAACACTAATTGTGTTCCAAATTTGAAGCTTCTATGTCTGCTAGAAGTGCCTTAGAGTTTTGATGATCGGTCAGTCAGTCAGTGAGTGACGAAATTAAGAAACTTTGACTAGTTATAATTCTTAAACTACTGGTTCAAATTGAATGAAATTTGAAATATACCGTGTTTATACAATGCCTGCTTGGTTACTAAAAATTCAGGCTTCTAGCTTTATCCACAACGAAGTTATAGGGGGTCGAAAATGGCCTGAATTGCTTCGAGAAAAGGATGGTACGGCCGTGCCGCTTTTTTGCTCGACTTGGCGGGGGCACTGCCGTGCCCCCAGATAGACTGAGCTTTTAAAGGCATCGTTTCGAACGACCGCGATACCAGACTTATAATAATTATTATTCATTATTAATTTTCTCACGACAATATAATAAAATACTTTTGTATACCGTGGGAGACTGGTGTCTAGTATTTAGGCTGTTTAACAGGACACCAGACTTCCACCACAATTTAAATTATATATCTTTTATTTTTATTACATAATGGCAGAGAACAAAATAATCTTCACATCACAATACAGGATAAGACAAAGTTACGTGTTTAAAGCGAAGAAGAAAGCAATAGATCAGCTTATTGAAAACAAGATAGTCAACTTCCGACTTTATCATCATGGTTTCAAAGCGATAAAAAAGGGACAGTCGATTTAAGAAATCTAGATAGCTAGTTAGTTAACCACCAATTTAAATTTAACTACTCGAGTCAGTATCTCCTTAAAAACTCCAATCAAAATATGCAAATTGAACTATTCCGCAAATTAGGTAATAAAAGAATCTTTTTATGATCTACATAGTAAAGTAGAGCGTATCTTCAGTCGGTCATGAGGTCAGGAGCCGGCGGGTCATTAGATACGCTGGCACCGTTTACGTAAACTGCAGGCTTTACAAATTATGTTAGGTTAGCTCTATGAATAACTCGCCTGGAATATTTAGTTAGGGCTTGCTTCAATCTTCAATTTTTGCCGACCCTGTAGCCTAGTTGGTAGCGATCCTGCCTGCGAAGCGAAGGGTCCCCGGTTCGATTCTCGGCCGGGGCAGATATTTATGTGACAGATAAATATTTGTTCTCGGGTCACGGGTGTTATTGTGATGTGTAATATTATGTAGTCCATGCCAACCGCAACACAGGTATAAACCTACTGCGGGGGTATGAGTTTGTAAGCGTTTATTATTTATGTTTATTCTTTTCTGGTTCGGATTCATTCGAGGCTCTATTATTATATTATTTTAACCTCCGACCACGGACCTAAAAAAAAGATGGACGTAATCCAACAACAAATTCAGTGAAGTAATACCGCCTCTCCATTCGTACAAGTACACACACCCACACAATGACACCATATTGCTTCAATCGCAAATGGTAAGCGGGCGGCCATTGCTATGCTTCACTCTCGGTAAGCGGGCGGCCATTGCTATGCTTCACTCTCGATTAAACGAGGTTACGTCCATCTTTTTTTAGGTCCGTGCCTCCGATGCAAAAATATATAACACCCTCGTGTTATAAGTTACACGTGGTTGTGTCCGTCTATGGTATCGTAACTCCTAAAAGAATGGAAGGAATTTGATGCGGTTTTTTTGGACCAAAGCTCTATTTGGTGAAAATATACTGTCGGGGTTTTTTAAGTTGTAAAATTTGTAATATTATTATTTTATGTTACATAAGCATCGATAAATAACATCGGGCTGTTAACCACCTAACCTAAAAGTGCTGTGCAATCTAATATCAATCTTAATAAATCACCGAAAAATATGAAATGAAGGTCACTTCTTACCTCATTTCTATCGAGATTGACTATCCATCATAATACATAGTTGCGGACGACATTAGATTCACAGTCGCTGACGTAATTGACAAAACCTATAAACGACCTATAAAAGGCATAGTTGGAGTACTTGGAGTACACTTTAGTTCAGGCCCAGACTTTCCTTTTTTATGAAGCACAAAGTGAAACAGGAAAACCTGAACTATTTAGATAACTAACAGGTTTTGTTTGCTTCAATAAAAAAAATTTGGCAAAACAATCGATATCCTAGAAAAAGTCTTTAAAAGAACCACTAATATTTATTGCTGAAGATCACAATCGCTTTACCCATAATATTTGCGAATTTCCCTCAACTCCATCATCAAAATCAGAATCACAATTTTGATGTAAATTTTACTAAACTGGACGTATATATTCTTTGAAATAAAAAATATATTTTTGACGTGATAACGTCTATTAAAACGATGAACGCCGGGCGCACGCACGAAAAAATGTAGCGTTCCGCGAGCAAGAGAGCGGCAAAAGCGAGAGAGAGGCACGATCGGCTACGATCGGCGTATCGTAGCCGATGCCGTAGGTGAGGCGTAGGCAATCGTAGTTGAGTGGAGCGGAGCGGGGTGGGGCGGAGCGGAGCTTTGTCATGACGTTGTCACGTTAAACTACAGTCCGTAAACCGACTTTACAAACAACCATTTTGTTTTTCCAAATCCTTTGACACGTGACGAACTTCTATAAAAATAGAACCGAATTGAGAATAGGGTTCGAACGATACTTTCGATACTGAGTAGGTATCGATACTTCAGGGCCGATACTTTTTGGGTATCGATACCATACCCATCGATACCGCTCGGTATCGATACCAGAGGCCGTTACTCCGAACCCTAATTGAGAACCGTTAAAAATAAAAATGTAGGTCCTAACGTCGGCATTATACCTCCTATAGAATATGACATTACATGCTCTGATAGTATACTACAAAGCCATTTAAGTACGGGAAGGAATCTTGATAATGGCTAAATTACTGAAAGGTTGGCGCCAGTCGGTAGTAATGCATATTTAATGGCGTCTTCTGCGCCGTGAGAACATCCTGAAAGACTGCTAGTTAAAGTATATGATAACTCATTTAAATAGAATCATCATACAAAAATATATCTTAGGGCTTGTTTCACCATCTTCAAGTAGAGTCCTGAATAAGCTATTCGCCAGTTAAAGTGACATTAAAGTGTCATTTTACATACACGAAATGTCAACTTAACCAACGAATAGCTTACTTCGGACTTACTTGAAGATTGTGAAACAAGCCCATAGTTTTTTTATAACTTATATGTTAATGCTTGACTGCAATCCCAATGGTAAGTGGATCTGTAGTCTTGAGTGGTAATTAACTTAGTGAAAGACTTGTGTGTGTATGCCTTGAAGACACACATTATAATCGAACGGAAAAACCAACCCGGGCAATTTATTTCATTCGTATAGTTGTGTATTTCGCGTGTTCGTGTAGTATGTAATTTTTTAAATGTAGAATTATAATTTTCCACTAATGTAGGAATCTGGCATGTAAGAGTAGTTTCATGTTAATTTTACTAACAAATGTATATGTATATAATGCCTATAATTACATATAGCAAGCGTTGTCGGGTGTTGTATGGAACGCTGGCAGCAAAATTTCTTAAAACTTTCCGTTCCTTAGACAGCATATCACTATTTTTCCATTTGACGACCAGTGTGGCGCAATGGTTACCATGCCGGATCGCCGCACCGAGGGTCCTGGGTTCGATTCCCAGCGAGGCGGAACTTTGAATGATGAGCTTGAATTTCTGTTCTCGGTCTGGATGTGAGTGTCCTTGTCTAGTGTGTTGTCCATGGCACCCACGACACAGGGAATCCTAGTGTGGAGCTATGAGTGTGAAGCGTTATTTATTTTATTTATTTGATGTTTTCTCTACTTGTGATTTACTCCACTGAACACTCGTAGATTATAAGGTTAAAGAAAATGTATTTTATCTTCCTATAATACGTAAAAAACAGAATTGCGGTAACATGCCCAACCATCACTTCAGTTCAGCGACTGACAAAAAGTCAAGGACTTTCAAAAGCCTGAAATGTAATAATATCAAAATAATCATAATATTGCCTTTTAAATTTCCGCATAAACAGAATGCCGTTAAAACGGCAGTGATTTCCATACCATAATAATTTATCAACGCAAAAGTAAGGAAAACATCGGGCCATAATATTGTTATGAAATATGGGTCTCAATATGAATCATTCCGCCGGGATAATGACCCAGTTTGGGAGGCGGTGGGATATTAGGGACGTGATAAACGCAAGGCTCAATGACAACTTCTTGTTAGAAAGATAATGGGATGTTGTTAGTGGAAGCACGGACCTAAAAAAGACGGACGTAATCCCAACATCAAATTCAGTGAAGCACCCATAGTAATACCAACTCTCTGTTCGTACAAGTACACACACCCACACATTGACACCATACTGCGTCAATCGCGATTAAAAAATTACGCACACATATTAAGCGGGCGGCGCTATGCTTCACTCTCGATTAGACGAGGTTACGTCCGTCTTTTTTTCAAGTCCGTGAATGGAAGATGTTGTTTCTGATCGTATCACCTTCATAAACTATGGACGAATCTTTACAGCTCCAATTTCCAGTAAGAATCGGAAACATCTTCTTCCTAGAATATTATGGCGAAATATCAGAAATTTTTTAACAAGGAGTTTAATAAGGTTTTTAATAAGGAGTTCAACCGCAACCACGATTCATGCAACTGGGTGGAAATATCGGAATACAAAATAAATATCGTGAGTACTCGTTTTAATTTAAAGTAAAATGTATCAGAAAGGTTTTCAAAACGTTACTACTCCACTCCAAGAAGCGCTCATAGCCCGGCGGCTTGCGTCGATTCTAAGCGATCGACAAAGTTAAGCAACAGCTGGCGCGTCGGTAGTTGGATGGGTGACCGCTGGGGGCAAAAAATTCTTGAGCGCTTCCGTGCTTCGGAGGGCACGTAAAACATCGTAAGATAACAGTCGCTAAGCCATGTCAGAGGCCCTCGGGCAACATGAAAACTTCCGACACTTGGGTTGGCCACTAATCCCTCCACCAATCCGCACTGGAGCAGCGTGGTGGAGTATGCTCTAGGCCTCCTCACGAGGAGAGACCCGTGCCCAGTAGTGGGCCATTAATGGGTTGAAGCCACTCCTCCACTAAAGAATTTTTTAATAACATTAAAATACCAAAACCCCTACAAGTAAAAGTGTCAAAAAACTAAAACATACCGCACCGTACCACATCTACCAAAACCAAAATTATGGTCGCTTCCTCAGTCCAATTTTTGCCGAGAAGGATTATAAATTTAAAGTTAGTAACAAACTGCAGCTTAGTGTTTACGTGACGCGAACTTACGAAGTTACGACGATTGTCAAAGTTTGGCCGTAAATCTCGGGAGCGCTTCATCTTGGGATCCGGAATAAATGGACGATTTGTTTCATTGTTCTGAGATTATATAATACTATCACTAGTTTGTTAGGTGGTTTGACAAACATAATGTCATCCCATGGGAACGTATAACTAGCATTAAATCTATCCTTTTTTGCCCGACTGCCAGGAAGGGTACTGTTTTTCGCGCGTATATTGTATGTATGCATGTAATATTCTTTATTTCCTCATATCTTCTAAACCGCTGAACGGATTTGTATAATTAAGATAGTGTTGGATTCGTCTTGATAACTCAAGTGTTCTTAGATAAGTGAAATTAAAAAACAAATATGGTGGCAGTGAGATGCCATTGTTTGAAGTATCAAAAATAATAATTAATGGAATAATGCAATATGGGTAACAAATTAAAGAGCTCACCATAAGGATTTCAAAAATGTATATCATGATAGGTTTTTGATAGCAGGCAGGTTTTTTGTTAATTTTTTAATTTATACTAGTTTAAATCTGGTCATGAGCTATATGTGTGCTAAGTTTCATGTCAAGCGTGAGCGGGTGATGGAAATCCTGATATCTAAACATACAAAGGTGTTTACATTTATAGTAGTCGCAATATTTCACTGCACTCTTTGACATATTGTGCGCTCACTCGCACTTGGTGGGAGTGAGCGTGCAATTTGTCAACGTGTGCAGCGAGATACTGCGGCTCCTATAGTATTAGTATTTAGTATTAATACGATGTCTGTTTCACTAATATTTATATTAACGCCCTAATATTAACACCCGGTTCAATAATAGTAACATTTAATATTAACAATTGGTTGTATGTCATAATATGTTTCATTATGTGAACTGTTGGATGATCTGAATAATGCTAGTATATGAGCCGATTCAGGATAAGCATTTTGGTAGATTTCTGCGGGTCTCGACTTTTCTAAGCAACAGGACCTCACATCGTATCCTCGATATGCATCAAAGCCAAAAGTTTCATCAACAACGGAGCAATATCTGGCTATATAAGATTAGAAAAAATAGGGACAGACGGGAAAATTACTTGTTCTGGTGAAAAGAAACATCACCACTCACCTGAGGTTTTCTTAAACATAAGAAGATAGAGATTTATTACACAAAAAGTAAACAAAAAAGACAAACACAAAGAAACAAAGACAAGAAAACATAAAAGACAGGAAATACAAAAGGCGACCTGATCGCTAAGCAGCGATTTCTCCTAGGCACCCAACGGCTTTGGAGTTAAAGATGCGAGAGAGAAAAAAAAGTAGGGTGTACTCATTTTAAGCATTTAAAAATTGTGGTGGTGGGAGGAGCCCTCCTCCGCCCTGGCATAGTTATAAGTCACAATGAAATAAAAAATTAACGAGCTTACAAATCTTAAAAATTAATATTGGAAATTGAAGTTTAAGCCATTTTAATCTGGAACTAGGTTAATTAAAAATAAATTCCAATTACATTTCTGGCAATCTTCCCAAGGAGCGGCCGATTAACAGCGGAGAGGAATTTTCTGAAATTTGTTAATTAACGCTTGAAACACAGAAATTAAGTCGTGCGTTGTTAGTCCTTTGATTTACTTGAAAACTACATTAGGGTTGTATATATTTAAGGTCCTTCCGTATCCTCAGTGTCGGCAAGCTCGTTCTAAAATACACGAACGAGGAATTATGTATAGTACCATCTTCATTCGTAATATTCCTTAAATATATGTATATCGGATTGTCTATATCGGCTGACATGACTACGATTGAAGTAATGCAAAAAAATACCCAAAATGTCAATAATTTTTTGGTTTTCTTTACTTACTAAACATATTTGAATGAAACTTAGCACTCAGATAGTTTATAACCTGGATGAACAATTGAACACATATTTTCAGAAATTGGAATATTCCCGTGAGATAAGATGTTTAAAGCGGTGTAAAGGTTCCCTTAATAGAGTAAAATAATTAATGTTTCACTGCTTATCCATATGTATGTACATATATATATACATATATACTAAACATACAATTTTTGTAATGCGTGCTAAAAATAAATAGCTATTGTTTTAGGTGCAGGAAGGCTATTCTGTTTTGTAACTTGACAGCGGAATCCGCGATGAGTTTCAAAATTAAAGTTCGAGTCCGAGATCTTGATATGTGATTCTCTAATCATCTGGTACGCACTTGCGAAGTGAAGGGAGTCTCGAACTCTAACTTCAATTTAGAAACCCATCGTGGATTCCGCTGTCAAGTTACAAAACAAAAGTGAACTTGCATCATATTGACATGTCATTATCTAATCATCTAGTACGCACTTGCGAAGTGAAGTGATCCTAGAACTCGAACGTCAATTTTGAAACTCCGCTGTCAAGTTACAAAACAGAATAGCCCTGCAGGTCATTAGATTTCTGAAATCAAGCGAAGGCTGGTTCTACTAATGAAATGTGTTCTTAACTGGATGTCAAGAATTAAAACTTGATTATCTCAAAATGTTATGTTTATAGATTAGAACGTTTTTCAGTAACTACGTCCAAATATAACATTTCTGAATCACAATGACGTAACATACCCCATTTTATTCCCAAGGACATTAATTCCTAATAATTCGTTCCGGATTCAATTTCTGGCAATTTTGCCGGCGTAGAGTTGATTTAATGCCGAGAGGAAAATTCGCGCAGTAATCTTTCCCAGATTTAAAATCCTGACCCACTCGGCGGTTGCCATTTTTAACCGTCTTCAAAAAAGAAGGTTCTGTTTTTGACACGTACCATATTATGTACAAAATACACGTCCGCGATTCTCCAAAACTAAAGATCCCATTTCAATGGGGTTTTCTTATCATTAATGTCATATTATATAACACAATTGAATTTTATAAGATTCTTATTTAAAGTTTTTTTACTCTATCCTACTATAAAAATGTAATTTCATATTATTAGAGAACATAGTATTGCATTGAAAATCATACAAAACCCACCAAGTGCGAGTCCACCTCGCTTACAAACGTTCCGTACCACCGTGCAATATTTACTCAGCAAAACGTGTCTTTTATATAACCCCATTGAATTTTTATGTTTATTTTGTTTTTATTATTTGTTATCCTGCTGCGTTTAAAGTAATACATATTTTGTTTAAAATTTCAAGTGCCTATTTGTTACGTTCCAAAAGATAGATAGGTACTGTGACAGACGAATAGACAGACGGATCGACAGCGAATTCCTATAAAAAATTGTCCCGCTGACGTCCTTTGGGTGTGGAAACCTAAAAATAATATAATTGAATTCAACAGTACATTTAAAACATAAACAGCGTAATTTCTGATTGATCTTAATAACGCCATCTTTTGGTAGTGTAAAGAACTATCTTCATGACGGAAAATGGTAATTTGCTTCGGACTTGATGCGGCTTCCAGTAAACTTGACGGTGTATGGCTATGTCACAATATTTATCTCATACAAACTGCCGCATCAAGTCTGCTGCAAACTTGACAAGAAAACTTGATAATGACGGCCAGACTCAGACAAATTGTAACTTCTACGTTTTAACTTTAACACGTAAATATTTTAAATTGGATTAAGACATTTCACCCTAATTATGTAATGGTCGTGACGAAGCTGCGTTCGAAAAACAGGTTCAAACAAATTAAGTAGATGAAAATTAGTTCAAAGATTCGGAAACATGTTTATATTACAGTAATTAGGCTAGTCAAACGTAACGTAATTTAATACTGTAAATTTTTATCAAAACTGTTACTAATCACGAAAAGGGTTTTTTATTATACAACATGAGTGCTAACTCGTAACTATGTTGTACTAATTTTCAGTGTAGCCTGTAGTTAAGACACTTATAAAAAAGAAATCTTTTGAAACAGTGGTTTATAATGTGGTTTGAATTTTGATTTGGGCCTGGGTTACGTTCTGCACGCACCTAATCTATAAAATTATGTTTTTTTTTTATGCTTTTAGCAGGCAAACGAGCAGACGGGTCTCCTAATGGTAAGTGATCACCGGCGCCCATGGACATTAGCAACACCGGGGGCGTCACCAACGCGTTGCCGGCTAAGAAGATGACGATAGACCCGCTTTTTGAAGGACCCCATGTCATAGATTAGAGGGAACACCGATGCAGGAAGTTTGTTCCACAGTTTACACGTACGAGGTAGAAAATTACGTGAGAACCGAACTGTGGACAAATGCCAGGTATCCAGGTGATGTTGGTGGAACCTGGAACCCCGTGATGTGCGGTGACGAAAACCAACTGCAGGTATTAAACCAAACAGTTCTTCAGAAAATTCCCCATTGTACAGACGGTAGAATACGTAGAAAGAGCCTACATCTCTCCTCAAATGGTTAATACGCATACGACATTTTTATGGAAATGGCAAACGAGCTCACCTAAGGTGATGAGCTCCATCTGATGGTAAGTGGCTATCGTCGCCCATGAACATCAGCAACACCAAAGGCATCACTGATGCGGCCAAGAAAGAAAGAAGAAAAAGGAAGAAAGAAGAAAAAGAAAGAAAGCATTTGCATTGCACGGCAGTTCACACGGTGACGTCAACAAAGTTTACATCACAACCAGTAGAGCTTGGTCTTCCTACGCTACGTGAGTAGACGGTAGATCTCTCTTAGCTAAAAGCACATATCTTTCTTGGTTGTTCTTATCTCTTGTTACAGTGAAGTCAAACATCTTTCTCTCTTTTTCTTCTCTGTCACTGATGTCCATGGGCGACGATAGCCACATACCATCAGTTATCATCAGCTCGTTTATCGACTATTACCATAAAAAACCTACATTTCTGGGAGATCTGCCTAATTATTGTGAAAGCATGGGTGTACATTGAGTGAGTCACACATTGTAATGATGATGAACTATTGAGCGTCGCAAAACACAATTTTCTATAATAATAACGTTTTTGTTTAAAGACCCGCTCAACTTACTACAGACAAATAACACTCAAAACATATCTAAAACATAAGTCATTTATCACGTTACAATTTTGTTTAAGCACTTTTTATCTTAGAATATTTTATGTAAGCGAAAATATCCCTTCGGAGATCAATTTAACACCTATCTAAAGCCCCTCGATATTAAAATTCATGTTTTTCTCATTTTGCTTTCGATTGGTTTCTGTAACGCGAGAATATTGCAGGATGTCCTCCAGTTTGGCGCAGTCAGCTATTTATTTTATAATAAAACTTTCATTTGCATACGGACAAGACGTCTTAAGCTGTTCACTTGACGTCCATTGAGTGTCCAGAAATGGAATCTTTCGATGAGTCTCGGCGAAGATCCTGCCTAATTTAATTTGGTGGTTTCCATACTCATTATAAAAATTAAATTATGTATACAACTAACCTCTTAATCTTGCCATGAGGAACTATAATTCTATTAATTATATAATTAATTTAATTTAATTTAATTATATAATTCTATTTTTCAAATGATTGATTTACGCCCCAACTCAGAGTCACTAACGGTTACTTTAATCGCTCGTAAGTAAAGAATCACGATACAAATTCTGTACTAAGGAGCGATTTAAGTACCCATTAGTGACTCTGAGTTGGAACGTTAATTAAGTAAATGCTGAACATGCCTTTAAGTACATATAAAAAATGTTTTGGTCTACATCATATAATGTACCTAGTTGGCGTGCCGCGTGCCTTAAATAAATAAATAAAAATCAGGTTATCGATTTCTAAGCGTAGCAAGTTAGTAAAAACATAAAATAAACTGGTATTTAATTTATTTCAATTCTGATCAAATGAGCGATTGGTTTTATGTACTAATCCGATCATAACCATCAAAAAGCATTGAATAATTAGTCAACTGTTATCATAATAAATGTGATTAGCCACTAACTAACCAATTAATAACAAATAGTCATTGAATTGGACGTGCTTTCATATTAATTGTAATCTGGTTGACTAAGGTAATTATTATGATAAATGTTATTTTATGCTTATAAAAGTTATATATTTGGTATGGCTGATGAGTATCTGTGATGTTATTTTATTATTACTGAATACTAAAAAAAAATGGAAAAAATTCGGAAAATAATTTTGAGCCATTATGACTTACTAGAAGGTAAGGAAAAAATCAGGTCAAGACCATGTCAGGCCACGCGCAATATAGGGTTCCGAAGTAGTAAGTTTATCGACTATTACTCATTAACTACTTATGCTAACATAGCCGTGATAGTTTTCTTGTAAATTCATAAAATATAGATAAAATTGTAAGACACTAATGTATTCTTAATAAATAAATAAAATAAATAAATAAATCATATAACCCATTTTTGAGAATTTTTCACTTATCCAATTAAAACTGTTTAGCCGGAGGGAGGGGGGGACACTTGACTCTAACCAAAATTAGCACTTTAGGGTTTTACTTCGGAACCCTAAATATTTATTGAACATAAGTAACTAAACCTTAGATAACTCGCACAAACAATTATAATAAACCGCTGTACCATATTATAACAAAGATAAATAAATTGCCATCATAAACTACACTTACCCAGAAGTAAACTACGGCCTTCTCATTCTATCTCTACAAAGGCACTATGAGTGAAAGAGACAACGCTAGATCATCAGCTGTAAATCAAAGATTGATTGTTTTCCTACACCTGTATTCCGTGAAATTCTCCTCTCTGTAAAAGATGTGGATGTTGTAAACGAAAATCTACCTTAAAGCTGTCAACATAGAGTTTTACATTGCATTGTTGGTACAAGAGTAAAATAACCAACAAATACTGATGAACCTTATCTTTGTAACGGGAAGGCATAAGATTTAGTAATTTATCACATAACGTTAAGGTACATTCACATGCGAGTGAAAAATATTATGTAACTTGAAAAAATATCTCGTACCAGATTTGACTACTTACCTAAGAACATCTACACACATAAACAGGTGTATTCGAAACAATTTTAGCACACGTACATTTAACTGATTAATAAAGAACTTATTATATTGGTCAGCGTAAAAGTTCCTTTTATAAAAATATGTCTAACATGGGGGCTAGGACACGTAGCGACATCTCTTACTGAGTTCTAAACTCTTATTAGTTACATTATACAACAAAAATTCAGTTGTTAGTCAGTAGTGAACAAATGAGTTAACCACCAGAATGGGATTTTTAGATATCATTTTATTTTATTACAATGCAATAACAGTGACGCAAAAATATCTACTGAAACACTAATTTTGTGCCAGAAACAAGTTGTCGAGCTTAGTAAGTACTAAAATTAAAAATTAAAATTTGAGTCTGATTGCTCTTAATAGTAAAATAATCCTCTATGCTATATATTAAATTATTATTATATATAACTATAATATTATAAAGAGGAAAGATTTGATTGTTTGCATTGAAAAGGCTCCGAAACTACTGAACTAAAACTCCAGTAGTGTAACCCAAGGTTTAAAAACATAAGAAAACCGAAGCAAAGCGAGGGCGGTTACTCGTATTAAATAATTTTGTTGATGAAAAACTTCCAAGATTACAATTTTTTTATAAGATTTTGTCATCCATGTGAGCGTACCCTTTGAAGGTAAAGGTACACCCCGGAAGGGATTTACCGAAGCATCGTTTTCCGATAGCGCCGGTATCCGAGGAACTAATATTTGTATGCCTCGTCTTTTAAACCAACAATATGTTACCCTTTGTGACATATCATTTCAGGACGGAAGGAAGATAACATTGTATCCATGTGTGATCCCCGGGGAATTAGCGGCGTTAGCGAAAAAAGTAACGTATTTGTATATAGCTTTTTTTATGGAAATTGCCGGCAAACGAGCTGATAATCCACCTGATGGTAAGTGGCTATCGTCGCCCATGGACATCAGCTACACGAGAGGCATCACTGATGCGTTGCCGGCCAAGAAACAGGGAAGAAAAAGAAAGAAAGAAAGAACTGGCTGTCAAGCCCCCAGCCGGAACACGACGAGTCATTTGGCGGCTGACTTATGCTCAAGGGTAATAGCTATCCAGGCGAACCTCATGGAGAAATAATAATAGTAATAATGGTATTAATTATCAATTAAAATTAATATTACCAATATAATCCCTCGAGGGGCCCTATCACTAGCGGACCGGATTTAGTCGCCTCTTACGATGCCCATCCGGCGTGGGATTGGGGTTAGTATTCTAAGCCCCAATACGGTTAAGCTTAGTATTTAGATTCTCGACCCAGCCAGATATTCACATAACGGACATACATGTTAATGTGTTATTGTGTTACTGTTTGTTTATATATTTCTCATCCGACCAAAATTAAATAGAATTTTTATATATAACGTTTCTTACGTCTTCTAACGTTTCTCGTAATAACGATAAAATATGTTCAGCGGTATGTAAAACTAATTTATATAAACAAAATATATTAGGTAAAGCTCCTTCGATATTCAATAAATTACCTAAGATAATAAGAACGACAACCGACACTGAACTTTTTAAACAACGACTGCAAAATCTCCTCCTTGACAAGTGTTATTATACAATTAATGAATTCATGACGGATAAATTATAGCACATTTTTATTATTATTCTTAATTTTGATTATTATTTATTATTGACAACTATTATATAATTGTATTATTGATTGACATACTTTGCTAATCTTTTAACATTTAATATTATTTCGTTATTATTTCTTAATGTATACAGGCAGTCCTCGACTTACGTCGTTCCGATTTACGTCGTTTCAAGTTACGTCCAACAATGTTTTGACACTATTCCTCAAACATACGTCATTTGTTTCGATTTCCGGCATACGAAAAATAACTAGTAATTTCATAACTGCATATATAATTATTTTAAGAACTTACTTTTGATAATAAAGTATGTATATCCTTTGTTATAAATGCAGTTTATTTTTAATTTCCAGTCCGTGTGAATCCTAACCCTTGAGTTTTACATGTAAACATAATATGATAAAATATGTCTCGACTTACGTCGTTTTGATTTACGTCGCGTATTTCGGGAACCTAACATGCCGTAAGTACGAGGACTGCCTGTAATTATTTTATTATTGACCTAAGCTAATATTGTACGCCCATATGTGGCAGGGATATAGCGGATAATTTTCCTATGTAACATACCTGTGTACCTATATTCCACAATAAATTGATTTGATTTGATTTGATTTGAAACGTTTTCTGATTAAATAACAAAGTAAACAAAAAATAGACAAAAACTACATGATTTAATATCACCTTCCCTCATTAAGTCACCCTTTACATAAGAACCATGACATACAAATGAGGGTGTAGGGACAGCCATATACATGCAAATCCCCTTTATTTCTACAAAGGTCTAGAATCTCAGATACGGTCTTACGGACAATACTGATTGTGATTCGACTGACTAATAAGTAAACTTATAAAAGGTAAATCCATCTATGAACTTAAATCAATCTTCTGTGCACACGTTTGGTGTAACGTTACCATGCCTGATAGCCATTTGAAGGATCATGGATCATGGTTTACATAATAATTATGTACTTTTCATCAATATCCGGCTCGAAGGACCAAAATAATATGTTTATGACTCTCTACTTGTAATTATTGTGATTTTCACTTATAAAGTCCGGTTTACACTTATTAAGTAGTTCAATAGATAACTAAATTTTAAGTAAATTAATACGTGTAAACAGACAATTTAGTAAATTTTTAGTTAAAATTTAGTTAACTACTTAACTACTTAATACGTGTAAACCGAACAATTGTTTGTCGGACGATGAAAACTGAAAAACTTGTTACTCTCTTATTACATTTTATTTTCTTGTGATATATTTATCTTTACTTGACAACTGCATTTTTGATAAAAAATAATAACAAAATTAGTATGAAGGTTTTACTGACATTAATTAAATTAATCGAACACAGTTCATTAGTTTTTGCGTAAAAGATTAACAAACATTCTGTATCCCTTACAGACATTGATATTATAATATAAAAAAGAGATATGTCATGGATATGAGATATGGATATGTCACTAGCGCGCCGACGATGAAGAGCGTAAGAACAGGCAAATTGACCGTTCTGCTCGAAGTCGCTCTGTCAATACAAGACGATACGCACGCTTTTGTTGTTGTCAGAAGTGCTTGACATTTGACATACAGCGTTAAAATGCCTTCGTGTATTATACCAATGTGATTGGTGTAGTGAAACAAAAGATAAACGTGTGTGTATTGTAGTTCTTTTTGGAACAGATTTTTCGGTTGACTTTAAGCGTATATCGTATCTTTATTTTTTAAATATCATTGCTTATAGACAAACTTTCACATTTATAATATTAGTAGAACAATCCTTATGTGAAGCCTTACCACCAAGTGAGCTGGCTTCCATCACCTCTCACGTCATCGTAGTATACCGACTTAGGATTGAAGTCAGTTTTTTAAGCTGCCCCAAAACGGCTATAATATATTACTGCTATTCCTGTGGAAATGCCACTAATTTCGTGACGCCCTAGTAAAGGGGTTACTGGATCAATGGAGCATGAAAGATATATGAGGCGTTGCGCAGTTCAAAGGTCCAATAATAAAGTTTAAATGGCAAACCCTTCCGCAAATCAAATTGCTTGTACTGGCACCGTGACGTAAAAGTTATGGAAGTTCACCAACTTACCCTGTCACTGCTGAATTGCTAATTGATAGGTGACACTCGGAGAGCTGTGTAAGGAGTATGTTACGTAATTTGAAACTGGTAGTTTGTTGGTTGTATTGACTCTGCGCACGACTTCAGCGCCACCTAGCGTCTGCAACTTTGTTGGCTCTAACGATTTGACATTTTAGTCGTGACATTGTAACAAAATATTAAATTCAAAACGCCACGCGCGAAGTCCATTTGCACGCTGGCAACTTTGCGCGGCGTTTGCCCAGAGTTTTTAACATTTTAACGTCTGGCAATAAATACCACCCTTAAGCGGTTCCTGGCAGAATTCATTTCCAATTATTTTCAATTTATTCCCTATAACATACATAAGAATCAGTCCTTAGACTGTTAGTGAGGCGAGTACGATTTTTACGCACCTTTAGGACTTGCTGTATGAGAATTGGCCCACGGTATAAGTTAGCCGATGTTTATACGTCCACTGTACACACCAGAGATGTAGTACTTATAGATTCAGCCACGACGCGGCCGCACATGAGACAGAGAATTTACGTTTCTTTAAGGTTATTTTAAAAGAAAATGTACAAGCAGCCTAGAATGCTGCTACCCACCATCGTACTTAAACTTACTACGATTTTCTGCTTAAAAAACAAACTGAAATTTTAAATCTCCAAATAGCCAACTCACTCTTCATTGTTTGTCACAACTCACTATTGTTTGCACTTGTGACAAACAATATATACGTATATGTATCGGTCACGGTGACGGGAACAAAAAATAATATTCTTGTCTCTGTCTTTCACGTAGATTTTGTAACTGGCGATCTCGCTCTGTCAAATGTATGGGAGAATCTACTGGTTCTAAATCTATGTCATTTTGTTCATAAGAAATTGAATAAAGGTTGACGGCCCTGGGCTCGAGGAATATAGTGACATGAGAGCTTTGCCATATCTGATTTTTTATTGTTTATTAAAACTGAACATGACTATCCTATATATTTAGATTTTTACCCACGACGCAACGGAAGGAACGGAATGGAGGCGGTTTCAAAAATGGTGCATTCAAAAGGTATTGTGGTGATACTTATATGTTTATGACTATGCAAGTAAGGTTTGAGTAATAAAGATGCATTGAACCCGAGCAGTCGTTTTACTCCGCACCTTATATGGCGACCCTGCCAGTGCGCGCGCGCGGTGTCATTTTTATATAAGCCATTGATAATTTTATTATGGGTGGACAAAAGTCGAAAGAGCAAGAGGTCATTATAGCCCAGAACGGAGCTGGGAACTCCGCTTCATCAGAGCAACTATTGTGGCATGCGAGTTCATCCACATATATCTTAACTACAATTTGCGTGGTGCTGATCATTGGGGCCATCTTTTTGCTGTTCCGGTATTACCGGAAGTGCCACGGCAAGTGGATCCAGAGGACCCTGGAGACCCATGAGTTGCGTCGCACCGTGAGCTTGATGCGGCGGCAGCAGCGCGACCTGCCGGTTTCTGCTGCTCTACCAACTACAACAGTCTAATGTGAAGTGAAGTGAGTGATGTGAGAATAGGTATGTGTTTTTTTTTGTGAAGCACCGTGTAAATGGGTACCCAGCCCACATAATAATTGCCTAGTATATGAACTCTAATAAAACTATTTAGTGTAGGTATTCGGTACATTTTTTTTATTATGTTACTATGTTATGGCAAGTAATATTAAGGAAATATTTGAAAAATTAAAATACATTAAAGAGTATCTTACGAAATTAGGACCAAGTAGAAGGACACCTGTAATTCAAGAGGCTAAATTTAATGAGGCAAAATGTTTATATGAAAAGTTCTGTTCTTTAAGTTGTAGTATAGAAAATAAAATTAAAAATAAAGAATTGAAAGACTCAGATATCCAATTATTTCAGACATTATTTGATAATATTAACGTGTTGTATTCTAAAATAAGTGATCTTTGTTCTTATAGCACAGATATAGCACAAGACAGTATGACAAGCACCATGGAAAAATTCGAATTAAAAACCGCAATTTCTTTGTTACCGATTATGACGGGGGAGGAGAGTGTCACCAAACAATTAATTTCGAATATTGAGATGTATGAATCTATGATTGATGACAGTGGCAAGACACAGTTAATTAATTTTGTTTTAAAATCCAGGTTATCCGAGAGCGCCAAGTTGCGTATGTCTTCTAAGTATTCTTCCGTTTCAGATCTTCTGCGAGATATGCGAAATATATTGTTACCCAAAAAATCTGACACAGCCATACAGACTCAGCTGCAGCGTATACGTCAGAATAACTGGTCTATTGAGGAGTATGGTAAGGAAATAGAACAGTTATTTGTGGACCTGACCATTTCTCAAGCCAAAGGAGATTCTAATGCATATGAAATTCTTAAACCAATTAATGAGCGTATTGCTATAAAAAGATTCTCCGATGGCCTGCGAAACGCTCGTCTAAGTACCATCATTGCAGCGAGAAATTACAATACTCTGAAGGACACGATCCAAGGGGCACTCGATGAGAACCTGTCCAGCGGCAGTGAAGAGCAGTTGATGAGCTACAATCATACCAGAGGTAGGTCAAATTTTACTAGAAATCGTTTCCAACGAGCTACGTATCATAATAATTTACAAAATAATTATTCTAAATATGCAACTTCTTCACGCATTGCAAACAATCGAGGTTATAATCGTGGTAATCGAGGTACAAGTAGAACTTTCAACAATAGTTTTCATGTACGAAATAACCACCGCAATGCCAGTAGGTTTCGTGGCCACACCGCGTTTCATGGCCATACACGGCAGAACCAAATAAACATTGCCGAGATAAATAATACTTCTCATAATGATAACTCTCATCCTGAAAATCATGAGGTGAACAAAAGTGATGGCAATTGGTTTTTTCGGGCATGAACTTTTCTTTGTTCAAAATATTAATTCTGTTTGTTTAAACGTGTACGATGAATCTAAAACTTGGTTAATTGACACCGGCGCGTCGCTCTCCGTAATTAGACAAGAGATATTAGATGACCGACGCATACCTTTCCATAACAAGAGCATTAGAATAAGCGGTATTGGTGGACATGTGTATTGCGATGGCTTTGTTTATCTAAAATTAACTTATGATAACCATGAATTCGAACATAAATTTTATGTTTTGAAAAATTTTTCATGCAGAACAGATGGAATTTTGGGGCAAGATTTTTTGAGTAAATTTAACTGTGTATTAGATTTTGAGCAAAATATTTTGACAATTAATCAACATGTACCTATTTATATACCTTTACGGATGGGTCAACTTGGTTATAATAACTATGTAACCATTCCGCCTCGATGTGAGATTACCTATTTGGTTCATACGAGTGTTAGGAAGGAATGTGTTGTCTTACCTAAGCAATTAAGCGATGGTGTATTTTTAGCATCGGTGTTAGTATGTCCTAGTGATGGGAAAATTCCGTTGAAAATTTTAAATACTAGAGAGACAGAAGTTAAATTAAGTTACTTTACCCCAGATGTAGTTAGTTCGGATGAGTATATGTTGTGTTCGTTTGAAAGCGCGAAGTGTATGAATGCGGACCGTGTGAAAAAATTATTTTCAATTTTGAATTTTAAACATCTAAACAAAGAAGAACAAGTTTCTATTGAAAATATATGTGCGAAGTACTCTGATGTATTTTTATTACCGGGTGACAAGCTAAGCGTTACCAACTTGTATAAACAGTCCATTCAATTGAAGGAAAATGTTACTCCGGTGTATACAAAACCTTATAGACTTCCCAGAAGCCAGAAAATTGAGATTGATAGGCAAATTAGTGAGATGTTAGATAATGACATTATAGAAGAAAGTATGAGTGAATGGTCGAGCCCAGTGTTGCTCGTCCCGAAGAAGAGTGATAGTAGTGGGAACAAGAGATGGCGAGTTGTGGTTGACTATCGGAAATTAAACAGTAGGCTTCAGGAGGACAAGTTTCCGTTACCTAATATTACTGAAATACTCGATTCTTTATCAGGTGCTATATATTTCACACACTTAGACCTCAGTCAGGGTTATTTTCAGTTAGAATTATGTCCAGAAAGTCGAAAATATACAGCTTTTACTACCAACAAGCAATACCAGATGAAACGACTGCCGATGGGACTGAAAACCAGCCCTAGTGCCTTCAGTCGCTTAATGACAGTCGCTATGTCCGGCTTGCACTATGAAAAATGTCTTGTTTACCTAGATGACCTAATTTGTTTTGGTAGAACTCTTGAATTACACAACAGAAATTTAATTGATGTTTTTGAAAGGTTAAGAAATGTAAATTTAAAAATTAATCCACATAAGTGTAAATTTTTGACTAAACAGTTGCTATATTTGGGTCACGTAGTTTCTGAAAAGGGAGTTTTGCCTGATCCTGAGAAGACACGAGTAATTCAGTGCTATCCGACACCGACAAATGCTGATGAAGTTAGGCGTTTTGTCGCTTTTGCCAACTACTACCGTAAATTTATTCCCCATTTCGCCGAAATTACGACACCGTTAAATAAACTTTGTAGGAAATATTCTAAATTTGAGTGGACCACGGAATGTCAAAATTCATTTAGTACTCTTAAGCAATCTCTAGTTAATCCGCCTATATTACAGTATCCAAATTTTGACGACCAAAATGAATTTATTTTACATACTGACGCTTCTGGTTCGGCTATAGGTTCTGTTCTATGCAATAAAAATAACTTGCCGGTTGCATATGCAAGCCGTTCCTTGAATAAATCCGAGTTAAATTATCCGACCATAGAAAAGGAACTTCTAGCTATTGTTTGGTCTGTAAAACATTTCCGACCGTATTTATTTGGCAAAAAATTCATTATTAAAACAGATCATAAGCCTTTAGTCTATCTTTTTAGCATGAACAATCCATCCAGTAGATTATTAAAATTTCGGTTAACTTTAGAAGAGTACGATTACGCGATAGAGTATGTTAGAGGTACGAGTAATGTAGCTGCAGACGCATTGTCTCGTATTCTTATAACATCAGATGAATTAAAAGGCATGAGTCAGGATGTTCTGAACGTTATGACGCGAAGAATGGCGAGGAATGTAAATAATAATTCGAGTAATTCCTTAGTCAACAATAGTGACGATGTTCGGTCTGATCAACCGAATGTTGTTGAAATACTTGAAAAACCAAGGAATTGTGTTGAATTAATTTTTTCTACATATAAAATAAGTAAAAACATGCATTATACGCGAGTTAATGATTTTATTTTTGTGCCATCTAAAAAGAAAATTTTTGTAGACCCATTTTCTCGATCATGTTTGACGCGAGACGCTTTCGTGAGAGATTTGGATTCTATTTGTGATAAAATATCGATAAATGAAATATATGTAATTAAATGTGATGAAAGTAAGAAATTTATAAA
Source organism: Thymelicus acteon (assembly GCA_951805285.1). Classification (NCBI taxonomy): domain Eukaryota; kingdom Metazoa; phylum Arthropoda; class Insecta; order Lepidoptera; family Hesperiidae; genus Thymelicus; species Thymelicus acteon. Next base: position 550,168 of record OX638235.1, read on the forward strand.
ATGGTTAACCAAGTATTATATGAACCGGACCGGTCCCCGGATTTATATTTTAGCAGACGTCGTTAGAGTGAATAACGATGATGACAAAAGAGTGATTCTCAATGATTTTCACTTGCTTCCCAGTAGTGGACATGCGGGAATACGACGCATGGTCAGTAATATTAAGAAATATTACTTCTGGCCGAATATGATAGAGGACGTGACGTCATTTGTAAAAAGTTGTGACAAATGCCAAAAACAAAAGCATTCGTTACATACTAAGCAGCCAATGGTAATAACTACCACGGCTCAGTCGGCTTTTGATAAGGTTTTCTTAGATATAGTTGGGCCCTTAGATAAGGATTTAGATAATTATAGTTATATACTCACTCTCCAATGTGAGTTAACAAAATATGTAGAAGCATATCCATTAGTTAGTAAAGATAGTATTAGCGTAGCACGAGCCTTCGTTGACAATTTCGTTCTCAGGTATGGTATTCCGCGGGAGATAGCGACCGACCGAGGAACTGAGTTTATCTCCAGCACCATGTCCACCTCGGAAGCTTCGTAAGCTATTGAATATAAAACAAACTGTATCTTGTGCTTACCATCACGAATCCATTGGCGCGCTCGAAAACTCTCATAAATCTTTAAATTCATTTTTAAGAATTCAGACTAATAATAATTCTAGAAATTGGAGTTACTGGATTCCATACTGGTGCTTCTCATACAACACATCTGTGCATTCATCGACTAAATACACACCCTACGAATTGGTATTTGGCAAACGTTGTAATATACCTTCTAATTTACAAAATTGTACTGTTGTTGAACCATTGTATAATGTTGATAATTATTCTTGTGAGTTAAAATTCAGGTTACAAAAAGCGCAATGTGAAGCGAGACAAAATTTAATTAAATCTAAGGATGTCAGAAAATGTAAATTTGATAAATATTTGAAACCTATTATGTACAAAAAAGATGATATGTTATTAGTAAGAAACGAAATTGGAAATAGATTTAGTGATGTGTATTGTGGACCTTTTAAAGTCTTAGAAGATTTAGAACCGAATGTTAAAATTTTACGTAACAATAAAGAGGAAATTTTACATAAGAATAGGACGAAATTGTATATTGCTTAAAAAAAAATACAAATGTAATTTGATTTTATTTTTTTTATTTTGTTGGGGCGTGTGGTGATACTTATATGTTTATGACTATGCAAGTAAGGTTTGAGTAATAAAGATGCATTGAACCCGAGCAGTCGTTTTACTCCGCACCTTATAGTATTATTATAGAGCAGGTTCATAGATACGTTTTATGGCGGTAGACCACCAGGGGCGCTGCAGTAGCCTGATACGGCGTGAATAATTTCAAAATTTTTAATTTTATGTATATCATACATTCTGTTACTTACATACATGTCATGAAACAATTCAGCAGATCTTGTCTCGATATATTGTGATAATACCATTAATACTCCATGCTAAATCTCATACTACCTAAAATGATTTTTATCATAGTGACAAAGAATGACATTTAAAAATTCTTAGTCCAAATATCATAGGGCAGTATAAACGCTAACACACTCACACCCCCGCAGTAGGTTATTACCTGTGTCGTGGGTGGCGTGGACGACACATAACACATCACAATCACACCCATGACCCGAGTATAAATATTTATCTGTCACATAAATATCTGCCCCGGCCGGGAATCGAACCCGGGACCCCTCGCTTCGCAGGCAGGGTCGCTACCAGCTGGTACAGGGTCGTATGTATTTCGTTTAGCGGTTTCACAGTTCTTCGTAGCGTGTACCATCGGTTTATCGGTAGTACCATTATCTATACTCGTACTATGTGGTCCACAAACTAATACGAACGAAATAATACGAACAAAATAAACATAATTTTTATATGTTTAACTTACAATTAGCAATAAAGAGATTGTCTGTCCATTTAGTATATTTATATTTATTTATAATATGTATTTTTATAACATACTACCTGCCCGGAAAGACTTCGTTCTGTGAAAAGTTTTTTATTATTAAAACCGTCTATCCTATTTTACACATTGGATCAAACTGCACACGGTGTGCCAATTTGATTAAAATCGGTAAAGTAGTTTAGGAGTCCATCGCGGACAAACAACGTGACACGTAATTTATATATATTAAGATATTATGTATTTAAGATATTATTATGTAATTCAAACCCAAAAAAATTAAGATTGATAAAAATACTATGCCTCAAAGTTTTAAAACGCAGCGCCCCGCTATGGCGGTTACTATGGCAACAGCAATGTACACAGCAGCGCCACTGCGGTTAGCGTGTTAACTACGTTATCCTTAGGCTAGCTTTCTTGTTCTGATCCTTTGAAATAGATGGCGCTGAGACACCACATTTTTATGATTCAAAAACCATCACTGATTTTTTTTCTTTTCTTTTAGCTTTTTCTCTTCATGGCAAAGATTATTTGGGTAAATATACATTTTCGTGTTATTTTCTTTATAATAAAACTTGTGCAGAAAACTGCAATGAAATCGGCACAATCGTATTCTTAAATAACTTACCCCCGTATTCAAGAACAACACTGTGAGGTCTCACAGTGTTTGCGAGTGCATAGTGCGTTAAAATCATTTCGTAAACAATACTTGATTGAAGTCCTTCGCTGTGCGTTTGTCAAAATCGATAAAGTAGCTGCCGAGCTACTTTACCGAACGCATAGTGTTGGTTTGACTTCTATCAAAATAGAAAGAAAGGATCGATTGTTTGTATTGTTATCTTTGTCTTTTGCTTATGTCAAATGACTAGAGTGAAGTTAGCCGCATCAAATGGACCAATAAGAAGGCTGTATACAGCCTGTGCGTCCGCACACCCAAGTGATACTTAAGGGTCGACTGTGAAACAGAAGGGTTGTCATGACCAACGCACTGAGAAATGCCTTACTTCGCATAGTATTGCTTCTTTACTTAAACAAGTATTGTTCTTGAATACGGGGGTTAGTAAATTAACTAATTGTGACATCTTACAGACACAGTCAGGAAAAAACAGAAGCACTAAACATTTTATTTCGTGTCTTAAAATTTTCAAGCGATATAACATTTCAGTTCCACAGCTTTATTGTTTCCGAGCTGTTCCAGGGATCATAAACCTAAGTATAAAACTGATTTAATGTCTCTTACATTTTAAGTGATGCCAACTTACACCGACTTTTATTTCAACGTACGTATCTAACTATTGAAATAGTAAGTACCGAAGTAATTTATATCACTCTTTTTATATCACTATACTACATTTTTTTCTGGTTTCTTTGCTTGAATTAGCTTCTTCGTATTTCGTTCTTTCTTCCTTCTTAATCCGCACTGAGGCAGCGTGGTGAAGTATGCTTTAAGCCTCCTTATCTAGGCTCTAGACATCCTCAAGAGGAGAGACCCGTGCTCGGTAGTAGACCATTAGTAGGTTGAAGCCAGCCATACTGGTATAAAATGTGGTATTTAAGTGAATAAAGGTACCTAATAATTAAAATAAAACTTTCCAAAACGGTGATCGAAACAAAACATAACGTTCATAATTTAAATTTGGAAGTGAACATATCACAAGGGTACTATTCTTAAGTACGTTTTGTCACTGTACATGTTTCGGATGTCGTTGACATGATTTAAAATATATCTCTGACGAAATATAAAAATAAAACTAAGTCCGAAACTGTTTACAACCGGGTCACAAGAACCCTCCGGTTAAAACAAGGATCGCACTAAAAATTTTCATAAACCATCCCTCTGCCAAAAGTTGTAAAACCCTGAAAATTGGAGTTACACAAAGGCCACGAAATTAGAATTTATTAAGGATATAAAAACTTTCGAGTTTTAAACGGACATTGGCCATAACATTAGCCGTTAAAGAACTTGGGGAAGTTCTTTACGTTGAATCGAGTTTAAAACATTTAGGTTGCTGATCCCTGAAGTATAGTGCGGATGTTTTATTTTTCTTCCAGGACTTTCGTATTTTTTGGAAGTACGCTACAACTTAAACACGAAAGAAAACAAAGATCTATTAGAACTGTTAATAAAATTATGTACCCAGTCGCTTCATCACTTGTTACAACTATTTGTATCGGTTTTCTGTTCAAATTCAACAAAGGACGATGTCCACTTTGTATGGACATTTGGCTATCAGTGAACACCACATTTCAACATAAATATTATATTGGCTTAATACCTTTACTCAGTTTAAAAACGAAAATAATAATTGTTTTGTAACCTGATGTTTATTATACTGGTTATTTGAATAAACTTTTTGTAGGTATTTTAAAGAAAACACCCAATCTCCTTGACATTTTTTTATTAATCTGATTCGTATGTTATTTTATTTTTTATTAATATATTGTCCAAGAACTGGGCTTGTGCATTTATATCATCTCTGTACCTTGCCCAGCTCTGAAACCAAATAACAGTCATTACTTGAGCACAGCAACCTACTGTTCTCCGGCCCACTGCCATGTATTGCACTTGCCATGTATCTCCTCCGAGTCCTTCGTGTGGATCGTGTCCGTGTGCTGGTGATGCACAATATCCACATTCAAGCCGGGGTCAACCATAGTTATACATACAATATCATTGACCATTTCAGGGTCCGTAGCGTGCCAAGGTCAACGTGGGAAGCGGGGTCCAAATCCATTTTCATAAGCCAAAGGTCGTAATAATATTAATGATGAAAAACATAGACGAAACACGATGCGAAAAACAAAGCGAATGTGACTTGAAAGTTGAACGTAGACGTTGAACGAGAACGTCCAACGATTGACAGTTCAGATTACTATACAGAGTACTTTGTTATGATTATATGTCCAACGATTGACAGTTGAGATTACTACACAGAGTACTTTGTTATATGATTACTATGTCCAACGATTGACAGTTGGGGATGCAAACAATGCATCGATTCGAGCATGTTTGCCAAACATCGATATATTGTTCATTATCGTGAATTATTATAAAAGCAATGTACATATAATCTAAATTTTACTAACAAAAAATAACCGACTTCAAAGTCTCAAAAACTACTTTTCAGATCTCGTTCAAATTTATGTGGGACCACATGACAAGCACCTGTTTTCGATTAAAAAAGAATCATCGAAATCGGTTGGCGTGATATTGAGTTATTCGTCAATTTGTCGCACACATCTTAACACAAATTTACGACTTATGTGGTTTTCTCATGGATGCCATTGTCAGATCTCAATAAAATTTATGTGGGACTACATGACAGCCACCAGCTTTCGATAAAAAAAACAATCATCAAAATCGGTTCGCCCAGTCCAAAGTTCTGAGGTAACAAACATAAAAAAAAACAGTCGAATTGAGAACCTCCCCCTTTTTTGAAGTCGGTTAAAAATAATATGTCATTCTAGTAAAAATAATACCTTATTTATAGTTTATTGTTTTTTATACGTGTATCTTACCAAACTTAACTTTTTGTCGTGAGAATTAAAACTTCGAAATAATATCGATATATCGTTATAGGAATAATGTTGCAATTCTACTGACGTGACTACTCTGTGTATGTGACAATAGGAAGTGTTTATCAGTAGAATGTTATATTAAACATATTATTTTAAAAAAGTAAATTGATACAAAAATAATTCGGGTGTTTAAGTTAAAAAACAAAATATATTTTTTCGTGTAATTATTTATTTTTGAGCATCCTGTCCACGAATAGCCAAAAATGGACATAGTCCTTTAATCTGTATCTATGTATTATTTAAATTTTTAGTTTAATCATGTACCTACTATCATGTTTTCTATGGTTTCATTTAAATTGAGAACCATGATCGTAAAATGTTTATTTAAAATATTTCTTATGTTTTGATAACAATAGTACACAAAAAATAACCTAATTGTATAGCCGTTCAACAGATGTCGCTTATATCTTTCTTAAAGTTAACCATTTCTATTTAGTTATATGCAAGCCAGATTACATTGAAAAACTGGATCTTTATTCTTAAACTATGATATCATTGTTGCAAAATATAGGTTAGGTTAAAAGTAAATCTTTGGAGCAGTGGACTGGAATATTACTGTCTCAAGATGAAATGGATCGCTCTTGCCTTATTGGGTATTGTCTGCGACCCAGTAGATTGATATCGGAGTAATAAGCCTGTCTCCTGGGAGCTTCTTTACTTCGATTGATTATCACTTAACCCCTTTTTCTTTGACGGATAAATTATAAATGAATAATGGCATAGTTTTATGAAAATTCTATGTCATAGAAGGTATAACCGTGTTTTTTGACTGAAAGTGATTGAAATTTACAATTTTTAATCCAATTTATCTAATACGAGTAACCGCCCTCGCTTTGCTTCGGTTTTCTTAATTTTTTACACCTTGGGTTACATTATTGGAGTTTTATTAAGGATCCCTAATTTTTTTGAGAATATAAAATAACATAGGCTATGTTACTCGGGGATAGTGTAGCTTCCCAACAGTGAAATAATTTTTCAAATCGGTTCAGTAGTTTCGGAGCCTATTCAATGCAAACAAAAAATCAAATCTTTATTTAATATTAGTATTAGTATAGATAGATATAAAATTCTCGTGTCACGCTTTTTTGAAGTTGAACTCCTCCGAAACGGCTCGACCGATTTTCGTTAATCTTTGCGTGCATATCGGCTAGGTTGGAGAATCGGACATCTATTTTTCATCCCCCTACCCCTAAACATTTTTTGGCAGAACAACGTAAAAAGTAAAAAAGAAAAAAAAAGATAATATAATAAATAAAACACTATGGTAAAATGAAGGCATATTTATATCTATTATATATATCTCGTCTCGATCAACCAGTCAGAGACGCCCCTGGTGTTAACCAAATATGACAAAGTCTTGATTGATAACAAAATTAAAGTACTAAAGAAGATAAGATGCATTAAAATCCCATCGAGAATTATTCCGGTTTCCGAAACATAAAAGGATTTCGGATAAATTCCGACTCAGCCAGATCTGATAATCGTTCTTGTTCGCCGCTCGCCGCTAAATGCCGTAATTTGCCGCAAATTGATCACTTTTTAATCCGACCAATTTACTTTTAATAATGAGTAACGCTTATCGTTGCGCTAAAAAGTCGAATTTGCAATAATTGCTTTATGGATTAGAGGTACATACTGATTTATTTCTTGAAAAGGGATCCTTTATCCCAGTTTAAATTGTGCGAAAATTGACAATACTTTAGATTTTGTGATCAATACATCCGCAACCATTTCATTGTCAGTTAATTGCGTTAATACCCATGTTAGTGTAAATTGTTTTTTAAACCCCGATGCAAAAGAAGGGTGTTATAAGTTTGACGTGTCTATCACCGTATCCTGCGTGGGCGAATCAACGCGAACGCGATCACGAAGCGGTCCAATGCGAATTCCGTCCGACGCGGAGCGAAGCGGCGAGTCTGTCCTACGTGCGCGCGAATTGTTACTTCACCGCCACTGACATACGCCGCGCCGCTGAAGTTCGCGCGAAAAATCAAACCAACTGATCGCGTTCGCTTCAAACCGCGCCGCACCGCAACGCTCTCTACGTGCTTTTGGTCACGTATGACACTTCAATACATCTCGACTGTTTGTTATTTTCGCTTCGCACCGCTTCGCTTCGCGTTCGCGTTGATTCGCCCACGCAGGACAGCGCGTATGGCATCGTAGCTGCTAAACGAATGACGCGATCGGGATGGTTCTTAGCTAATATAATACTAACCCCTATCCCACGCCGGATGGGTTTCGTAAGAGGCGACTAAATCCGGCTCGCTGGTGGAAGGCCACTCGAGTGATTACATTGGTAATATTCATTTTAATTTTTCATTTATACCATTATTATTATTATTTCTCCATGGGGTTCGCCTGGATAGCTACCACCCTTGAGCATGAGTCAGCCGTCAAACGACTCGTCGTGTTCCGGCTGGGGGTTTGAGAGCCAGTTCTTTCTTTCTTTTTCTTCTCTCTTTCTTGGCCGGCAACGCATCAGTGATGCCTTTGGTGTTACTGATGTCCATGGGCGACGATAGCCACTTACCATCAGGTGGATCGTCAGCTCGTTTGCTGGCTATTTCCATAAAAATATGTTTAGTATAAAATAAAAGTGTCAGCGGTTTTTTTTATTTATATTTGTTACTCTGATTGAGTTCTGAATGCATTTTAACGTGTATTATCTGTTTGTTCCAGCGAGCGGGTGAACAGTAACACAAGATGGCGGCCTTCGTAGCGAAGCAGATGGTGGGCAACAAATTGAGCGCCGTTAAAGGTAACTGTTGATATTTATTTATGACCTCATTTGAATACTCATGTTCACTGTGGCCATTGTGAGAGACGTAGATATATCTTGTAAAAAATCTTAAGATTTATGCGTAGATGGTAAGTAATAGGTATAAAACTTTACATTCTACCCTAGAAGTACACGCGTTCACTTCAAGTTTGCCCTTACCTCCCGCCCCGCTCCTCGTACCGCACCTCATTTAGTACGGACAGCAACGCTATCCGCGTATTTTTGAGGTCCCGTGGAGTGCGTGCGTTCTTGAATTTGTTGTTGATTTTGATGTTAATTTCGTTAAATAATTTTTCTATTGATTTATTTTACGTTCGTTGATTTTTTTCGCTACAAGGACTAAAATAGAAAATGTTTTACACAGTGGCAAACGTAAATTATAATTTAATTTAGTCAAATTATTTGATTACTTTTTTGTCTACAGTACTGTTAGCTGTGAAATCGTAATGGTCGACGAGGGCAAACTTGAAGTGAATGCGTAGTAGCTAAGCAACGAAGTTGGTTTACTGGAAATGTATTAAATATATTGATAGATCAAGAGATCAAAATCATCTTCGATGGCTACTACAACCATCTGTAGGTACTTTTTGTTAATTCAACGAAAAAATATGTATTATGTCCTTATATTTCTCCGTAACTACCTACTTACAACAAATCCTCTCACAAATTCGTCATCCACAATATTCGTCAGCTCAAAGCTACAAAGCCTCATTATCAAAGCGTTCGATATAATTCATTGGCGTTTTAACGAAGAAGATTAAAATGTAAAGTAAACCTCGCCCGGGGAAATCAACTGAAGGTTTTTATTTATTGGCCAAGTCTTTGAACGTCGCGATATTGTCCGCACGATCACGTCATCTCTTAGCGATATTGTTGATTACTTAGATATATTGTGACACACGAATAGGATAGCAATTGATTCGTAAATTCATTTATGCAGCATATCTGCCAATCAGCTACAATGGCCTTAGTATTTTCGTCTTGAAATTAAATCCACTGCGAAAATACTATAATCGTAGGATGATGACAAAAAATCTAAAATGATACAATATTTTACAATCTATAATTTAATCAATTTACGTAATTACTTCGTAATTTATTTCTGCTCAAGTTTAAATTTCTTTCCAATAACCTGTCTTGAGATGGATAATTTAAAATGTAAAGTCGTCCTCGGGGGAAATTATCTGGAGATTTTTATTTATTAGTATCGGCATGTCTCGCGGTCGGGAGTGGAGTCGACCAAGCCGGTCAAACTACTTGAAGCTGATTCTATCTACTAACAATAAGTATTGGGTTTTATTGGCAATGCTTAATGAAAATGCAAAGTCTAGGTTTTAAACGTCATAGACTATAATACATTAAAGGAATGCAAAAAGTATATAATATCGGTATAAAGTAATGCCACATTTTTAGGGTTCCGAACGAAAAATCGAAAAACGGAACCCTTATAGGATCACTCGTGCGTCTGGGCGACCGCCCTTCACAGACAATTTACTCCGAAACTATTGGATCAAATGAGTTGAAATTTGGTACGCATGTGCTACTTTGTGACCCAAAGACGAAGGTATAAAAAAAAGAAATGAATTTAAAAAAATTAACGAAATCAAAATTAAAAAAGAACTGTTTGGCAAACCGTATTGTGTGGCAAGTCAAGTGAAAGGGCTTATTGTAAGTTCTTAAATATATTTGAGTTATAGTTTTACAATGGATACTTTTAAAATTATTCAAGAAAGAACGAAAATTAAAGACGAAAATTGACCATAATTGCTCACTAATTCAGAATTTTCTCAAACGGTAACGGTCCAACTTGCTACGTATTTTTCTATGCAACAAGTAAAATTGCTTTAGTACAATCTTTTATTTATTTTGCTTTGTTCATTAGTTAGTTAGCATGTAATCATATAATTATGGGTCAAATCTTGCAAGCTGAATTAAAACTAGGCCTTTCATCCTACGGAGTTGTATGTTTACAGATTAATTTGGTTTCGATGACAACGTATTTTTATGATAATTGATTCCAGCAACGCTTTTCTGTTTTCTAACTCGACAGCGGAATACGCGATGAGTTTTAAAATTGAAGTTCGAGTTCGAGATCTTCATAATATGTCATTCTATAATTATCTAGTACGCACTTGCGAAGTGAAATGAGTCTCGAACTCGGAACTTCAATTTTGAAAGTCATCGCGGATTCCGCTGTCAAGTTACAAAACGGAATAGCCTTGCTGATTCTGATACCTAATTCTACGCTCAGGGTTGGGTTTCTACTCTTAACTCCATAGATGCAAGCACAACATTTTGAAATGTGTTTTTTAAGTAGATATTTTTAATTTTTTTTCTTATCGTCGCTTTGAAGAATGCCATCGCGCGGCATCACGTAGACCGATGATAACAACCCAAGAATGTATTGTATTAGCTAAATATTGTTGGAGCACGCCTTCTCGTTACTGTAGAATCTGTAGATGCTGAACTCAGATTGAGGTGAAAATGTTTTAAAGATGAACACTCTTTGATTTTACACCGTGGAGGATTTATAAGACATATACATATAGAATATAAGACGGGCTGTTCCGAACAAAATCCGTGTCACATTTTTCATACTCTGTGACAGCGCTTAGTTTGGTCAATTTTGGTTCAAGATGGCGGTATCAAGTATTTTACACTAAATAGTTTTTAAAAATGTAAGTAAAAATATAGTTATTATATTTACCAATTATAATTTTAAATAAATTCAAAGTTCAAACTTAAATAATGAAAATGTTTTAACTGTGCACAATAAACAATATGCGTTATTATGTGTTCCTAAAGGGTCGGGGTTTTTCAAAAATAACATATACTTGTCTCGCTTGCTCACAGCCGACTAAAATGCGTTGGCACCATTTGGTGTCAACGTAGGTGTCCAAACTTTTAGTACTGAACAACCTATCTAGTAGTAAAAATGTCTATGCATATTATTATAAACAAATATGGGTGAACTGTTGAATCTGATCTATTTTACAAAAATAAAAACAATATTTTCACTAACATATATTTTATTTATATTTAATTTGTGACGATACTGTTACAATGGCTAAAAATAAATTATTTTATAAAATAACTAAACTTAAATTAACTACAACTAAATGTATCCCATCATATTGTTGAAGAAATCATTTATTTCTTCGAAACGTTTCAAAATTCATTTCTACACGTCTCATATCAGATAATTTTAAAATACGTTTTGTATTTTTTGTAAAAAAAAAACCGGTGAATACACACGGTAAATAGAAACTCACATTACAGAAATCATTGTACATAAATATAAAATATTTAATTTTGTTTAATTTCTTGTCTATAACCAAGTGTGCCAAGTGTGTCTATAACCAAGTGTGCCAAGTGTGTCTATAACCAAGTTCTACTTTAATTTATTACGATCTAAGTGAAAACTATGTACTAGCGTTGGCCGCTGGCTGGAGGTTCTTTTGAACCTTGTTATTTTTGAAATTATTTACGCTAGTACGTCGTTTTCACTTAGATCATAATAAATGAAAGTAGAAGTAAAGTTTGACACCCATGTGAAGTTTCTGTGACCTATAAATGAAAAGAGTCCCGCTGGCTGGAATTTGAATTAAAACCAACGCCCTTCTTTCATTTTGACGGAACAAAATCTAATTTTGAGTGTAGGCACACTACAACCAAAACATATGACGTTCCAATATTATACAATTTACAACGTGTTAGCGACGCGATGGAATATTCTTACAACGTAAAGCTTACCATAGTCTGTAACTTATTTATATAATAATAATAATAATAATAATAATAGTTTATTTATCTCCACAAATTGTTAATTGTTACAATTTTCTCTTAACATAGAACAGAGTTTACAATTTGTGGGAGATCTGGTGCCTAAACTAAGCCGGAGCCTGTCATATAGCACACCAGGTCCCCCTCCCAATAAAGTTGTAAGAGTATGATCACATCTATTTTCAAGTTAAACTTAGAGTTACATAATTATTTTTTTCTTTTAAATTAAGTTTGATGATACAAAAGTTTTTAAAATTAAATTTAAAGTTACAAAGTTTTGTTAGTAACAATAGTTAACAGTTTTTAAATTATCTTCTCCTAACTTACATAAATTGATGATACAAAAGATTTAAAATTAAATTTAAAGTTACAAGGTTTTTTTTTTTTTTTTTTTTTTTAGGTAGTAACAAAGTTAAGTTTTTAAATTATCTTCTACAAAATTACAAGTGTGAGCGTATGTATGTGTTAAGATTTTTTTTGTATGTGTGAATGCATGTGTGTGTGTGTGTGTACATGAGTGGGGTGATGTTGTGCGTGTGCATGCGTACTAGCGTGTGTTTGTGTAAATGAGTGTATATAGGTGCCTGTTTACTGAAAAAAGAAAAGAAGTTATGGATTATTACTAGAGTAGTGTGTTTTGTATGTCCATGAGTGCATAAATCTCATCCTATATGTGTATATTATTTATCATATTTATACTATTTATTAATATTAGGTAGTTTTGTTAAATATTTTTCCGTATTTGAGTAATCCAAACTTAGAAGCCATTTAGTTATTAATCCTTTACATACATGTTTGCTGTGATTCACTAACTGTAACGATTTGTTTAAATTGTTATATACTGTTCCACTTCTATAATTAAAGAATTTTTGAGCAAATTTTGTTTTTACTTGCATTGTCTCACATACTGCATAATGTCGTCTAGTGTTGGCAGCATCTCTAATAGTCGTTTGAGATATTGATGAATGTTTTTGAAGTGAAATTCGCAATATGTATAACTGGCGTACTGTGAGTACCTTTGCTTCTTGATACAGTTGTGTAGTGGAGAAACGACGAGGTTTAGATAACATTATTTTGAGTATCATTCTTTGCGCTCTTTCTAGTTCTATGAGAATAGATTTACTCGCACCACCCCAGGTAGTTATACAGTAGCTAATAATGAATTGGACTAGAGAATCATATACCATTTGTATGGTTTTGTTGTCTGCAATATTGCTGACATAATATAATACTTATTTAGTTAAGTAATTAAATTTATTTGATTGCGTATAAACATACATAATTCATTTTTATATTGGAAGACAACATTCAAAGCATTACATTTCATTGCGTTATAAATAAAATCAATCTTAAAACTTATAAAATAATTGTTCTCTTCAACTTAATCTACGATTCAATCAATCGCAATCCATCGAATACTCTTTATTATGAAACAGACTTATTAACACTTTCTTTCTCATTCCCCCATACACATCCGGGCTATAGCCGTCCTTGTCGCACTCTTTGACATAGGCTTGCTTTATCTTTTCGCAAGAATCCGGTAAAAGAGTCTGCTTTCTCTTTCTAGCTTTTCTGGAACGGTCTACATAGGTCCGTTGTGCCGTTCCTTTGGGACTTTCGTACATTGGCGAATGGAACAGCTTTTTGCTGATAGGTTGCAAATTTGATGGTTGACGGATTGGAGAATCTGTCTTCATCTGAAATCGTGAAGAATACAATTTAAAAAAGTGTATTTATAAAGGCTATGGACCTATTAGAAATTGAATCCCGTAATGTCAGACGAGTATGTGCGCATCTCAGGTGTACATCTCAGATGGTGTGCATAAGTAGATCATATAACGGAGGTGCACTCTGTCCTTGAATCGTTTAATAGCCAGATGTGAAACAAAAACTTTTCAAAAATAATTCATTACCATATTTTTTTCTTAACTAGCAAATATTAAGTTTTACTGAAATAATAATATTAAAATACAATTTGTGAGATTGTAGGGGGTAATCTCTGGACCGATTTTGGAAATTCATCCCCTAAAGGGTATAAATAGGGGTTGAAAGTCACTTTCATACAAACCAACTGCGTCAGTTTTAGGGTTATAAACATGATTTTTTTTTGTAAGTTCATAATTATCACGCACAAAAGTTAATTTAGGGGATGGAACTTATTACGCAAGTTCATCATTTTCGAAGTTAAAAACATGAAAATTGATATATTATTTGCTCAAGATTACAAACAAAGTTTAACAGTTAGGTATGGGTTTTTTGGAAAATCATCTCAGAAAGGGTTAATTAAGGGAGTGCAAGTTAGTATGGCAGCTTCGTTATTTTCAAACTTAGAAATGTAAAAAATAATATGTAAGCTTATAGTTAGGAACAAAACATAACTGTAACACGCGGAGGGGAGGGAAGTGGGAGCAGGAGCGGGTGAGGGAGAGGGAGAGGGAAAGGCAGAGGAGATATACACACAAAAACTATAACGGCTAAGAACGGCTGTACTGATTTTAATGATATCTGATTTGTTAAACCAACCAAAATTATAAAAGTTTAGTCAAAAATATCACTATTATGCGATACGAAGTTCGCCGGGTCAGGCGTACAAAAACATACCTGCCTGCTAGCAGGTACAAAACTACCTGCTGCTCAATAACAATAATACAATGCGTCACTGGAATGTTCTACCCATTGCTACAGGTTTTTGATGCATTTCACTTTACCAGTGTTAATGAAAGAGATTCAATTTAAAAAAATCTATGACTTATCTTGGTAGTAATAAAATGATAAATGACCAGTGAAGTATAATATCATAGAACAGACATCTCGAACAAAATGTGTGTCCCGCCGGGAGGACATTCTATTTTCAAAAATGAGCCCCCGTTCTCCTTTCAAAATTGAACGAATCCGTTCAAAATTGAAGCCGATCGGCGCCAATTCATTGGGACATATGTACATTGTGTTCGCTAGATAGGTTTATTATAGCCCTGATGACTACTATTTTTAATTTTAATATTATCGTATTAATCGAAATGTTATAAATTTACTCACTTAACTAATATTTTAGTATACCACGGTTCATATTTGTATCATCAAAAGTAACAATTTGAATAATTAAAATACCTACCTACCAACTGTGTAAGTATGTAATGCATTTTTTTAAATACGGAGGTAGATCTTATTATAAATGTAAAGTTACAATTGTAAAAGGAAGTAAGTTAACAAAAATTACATTTAATTAACGCATGAAATAAAAATGTATTCTATCAACATTAAAATAATGATAAAAAAATATACAATACGTACCACATTATAATCGGGTGAGAACTCGCAGGACACATTCATAACATTATTTATTATCAATTCGATTAGGTTATCTCTACTAACTGTGTTTAGTGGCGTCGACACGGCAGCCATGGCTTATACTTATAGCTTTTGTATTAGTTTGGCCACATGTATGGACTCGACGGATGGTTGATAGTGACTGGCAAAGAGTAATATACTGTAACTGGACGGACTGACCCGCCCGCTGACACACCCACAGAAGGAAGAACATTGAATCAGTGACATCAGTGTCACTGACAAAGTGACAACACACGACGCACAAAAAATATACACCTGACGTTCACTGATACCTGATAGAACTGACGGTTACAGTTTTTGAACCCAGTTTTTCGATATATTGCTAGTCCCGAAAGGAAACTTTTTTGCTGAATAAATATTTTTTTGGTGGAAGGACTAAACTAAATTTTAAACCAAACGGAATTGCCAAAAATTTTGTATAAATAAAATATTTTGTATATAGAATGCTATGACTTAAGTGTAAAGGATTATTGAAATTTAATTTAAAATGATATCTTAATTTTAATTTAAAGTCGTATCTTTGGGATATCGTTTGGGAACCAGTTCATTCTTTAATCTTTCTTTATCGGCAACGCGTCGGTAATTCCTTTGCCAATTACAATCAAATGGCATCGACAAACATGTCGACTAGTTACACAAAAAAGGTAAAAAAGAGTAGTGTGACTTCTGTTGATATTGTTATGATATAGAAAAACGAATATTGAATTCTGAATGGAAATTTCCATCAAAGGTAACTGTGATTTGGATTCTGTATCACTTTTACTAAAAACAAAACAATAAGTACACGTTCATATCATTCATCAAATTTTATTGCGAGAATAAAACTCCCTGTATTATGTATGGCATGGAAATACATAATTTGAGAGGTATAAAAATTATTAACAATGTTAATCATATTGTTGACAAATCAAACTAAGATTAAAAATATTATATTCATAATTTTATATTAAGAAATAAAAAGTACACGTAATCATTACTGGTCTTTCGTCAATTATCATAAAATATCGTAAAATAATATTTAATAGTAATCAGAAATACTTTAAGTAAAATATTAAACAAAAATATCAAAGTCAATAATAGTAATTCATCAAATAAATTCTAAATTTTTCGAAACTTTTCTAACTCAACTTTCATAAACCGAGAGCCTGAAAATCTTTCCTTTTTCATCGGAATGTTTTCTTCTGTCAAATCTTCTACTGAAATATATTTTAAATCGTCGGTCATCAGTGGTTTAGCTTTTTCAAAATCACTAATTTTAGAAGTATTATCCGTGAATGTTACCTTATTCATATTAATATCAGTATGTACTAGATATTTACTATTACAATTGGTACTGTAATAGTTTTTTGTCATTTCATCAAATTCTTCAACACCTTTTCGCAAAATCTTTACAGGTTTAACATTTATTTCTTCCTTACAATTAGAAACAGCTTTCCAGTCGTTCAATATACATTCATCTTTTATAGTAGTGTTTTGAATATCATTGAAGATATTTTCAACAGAACTGCTATTTAGAAAGGCGAGAGTTTTTGGATAATTCGCCTCCAATTCAATCTCGGCTTGAACCATTTTCCTCTTTATGTAAAAAGCTACGTTATTTACCGTGTATTTAAGGTCACATTTTCTTGCATGTTGCTTAAATTCTTCTAAAAATTTCTTCAACGATACCATCTGTATTCTGCAGTATTTTCTTATCATGCGACTGGCTTCTACTATGTCATGTGTTGTTGTACCCTGTTTTGGTGCTATTTCATTGAATCCTTCTAGATTAAAGACACATTTTTCGTTTCGTATCTCTTCTACTTTTGATATGTTATGTGTTTCCACGTATGTTTCCTTGTATAGATTTGGAAAGTGATCAATGAGATACATTGATGTAGGAGGCTGGTTAGAGAATAAGTTAAACTCATGATGGCGACTCACAGCTCGTCTCTCGGGTGGCAGTTGATCTTCCTATAGTTAGAAAAAAATAAACATTATTATTGTAAACTTTTATCTTTTAGTAAAACATATTTATACTGAGTGATTCATCGCGTATTATCAAATTAAACAGTTTAATTTCAAAATTAAAATTTTATACATTTAGATTATTAGATATTGATGTTGTTATTTGTGAATTAAAACGCTTAATACAGTGGTTATTAAAAAACATCCGTCTAAAACATTACTTTAAAATAAGGCTACGGTAAGACTTTATGTGATCTGAACAAAGTTAACGCTTGTGTTTAAATGCCTACCAGAAATGCATTTATATTACTCCAAGTAAAATAAATTATTTCCATATAAATTTAACCTACTCTATACCGAGGTCTCTAAAGTAAAATGTTTTTAATTCCAAAATAAATATACACACATCGCAATAATTGTACATTTTATTTAAATATTCTTTGTACTTGCCAAAATGGATAAATGCTCACCAAATATTATTTTACTGAAACTTTAATAAATACTCAAATGGAAAGATAGTTTAGTTCAGTTGTTTTTTCATGGCGGGGGACTTTGCCATAGATGTCGACGGAACCCCCCTTAGCGGGGTTCCTATTTTTCTCGTAAATAAAATCAGACAACCATAACCTAACCTATCCTTCTTTTGATTTGAGTATTAATGTTACTCTTTCAGTATTTATCCATTTTGGCAAGCAAAAAATATTTACTTGGTACTTCGTTTTAGGGTACAAAAAATATTTTGGTGAGCACTTAAATTGTACCCAAAAGTTTATCTATCGAGCGAGATAACATACCAAAGCCTCCAAATGATGAAAGTAATTGCACACATCCTTGAACTTGTTCCGCTGGCCACAGTACATCCACACGATGAACGCGCGACGAACCGTCACGTTGCTGTACGCTGGAGACGGCGAGTCCAGTAGACTGTGGCTGTTGTCCGATATGTCGGACATGGGACCGTTGAATGACATTCTGGAAACATATATGACTTTAAGACTGGACTCTGAATCAAAATATAAGCTTGACAATAACTACTGAATACGTTAAAAAATTCAAAGTTGTTTCTAGAAAAGCGTTATCTTGTAAAACATTTTTTTAAACTAGCTTAACAAGCTGACTGTTCACCTAATTTTAAGTGTCTTTGCCCATGGACATAAGTAATACTGACGGCATCATCAATGAGTTACTTTATTTACTTTTAGAGCGAGAGAGAACCATATCAAGTATCCGTTGTTGACTGATACCTTCTTTTTAAAAGGCTGTTAAAAACTCGTTACCAAAACAATAACAGCTATCGTTCTCACTCTAGACACCTCACCACTTAAAATAAATGATATTAGGTTATCTTTAAACAGTCTTAATCCCTTCAGTGAGAACAATTTGTTTTTATTATTTTACATCTGTTCAAAACTTTCTCTTTGTTACCTTTGCGAAGATTTCGAAGTTTTATAGAAGCATATTCCTCTGGTATAACTTTCAAAATAGTTTTCGAAGAAACAAAACAATTGTGTTGAGCATCTGGGGGCTGTGTAAAATTTTAACGCGAAACCATTTTATTTTTATTTGAAAGAGGATTTACTCTAAGTAGCAAAGTAGAACATACCTTGGATTTTCGGTTCTCTTTCAAGTACGTAGCGATTTCGTGTTTTGAATTGCCGATTTTGGTATAGATTTTATATTTAGGTTTTATTTCACAACAATTAAGAATGTATTTTGCATATTTCATCTGCAAAAAGTTTGAGAACATTTCCTTAAGTTATTGTCATTTGTCGGGCTTTTAGTAGAATATGAAAAAAAATATTACTATTACTGTATTTTAAACTTATTTTTTTTTTTATAGAAACAAAACCTACATCACCAAACAGTGCCTATTTTAAATTTAATTAAATTTGTTACTGTTTTCTCGTTTCGTTGCGAGTTATTTTTAATACAATATTTATATTTGTAGTCAAGCTGTTAAAAGATCTAAATGGAAAGAAAGTGAGTTTAATTTTTTATTCTACCCTCAATCTCCTGACCTGAGATTCAACTAGATGACGTTTTTTAAGATGTCCTTACCTTAGCTGTCATTATTTTGGCCCAACACGAAGAATAAAATAAACAAAAGCAACATATTTTTTATTAATGTCTACATTACTAATGTTATGTAGCTGAAATTCGGTTCGTTCATGTCCAAAACTTTAAATTATCTTATCTAAAACAACATTTATACTGTATCGTTAGATAATTAAAAATCATTATTTTTTTACAAACTGAAACCAGACTTGAACATTGGATTTTATTTGCCTGGTTATACAAGTAGCTACAGCCGGCCGTAGAAGTAGCTTAACATTTTAGTACTTTGTAATAGCAACTGTTTCGACGGTTTCCTAGCAACATCTATGACAAATTCAAGAAATGTAATGTGACAAGGTACTAAAATGTTAAGCTACTTCTGCGGCCGACTGTACCACTTTTGAATAAATCGAACGTTCACTCACCAATACAAATGTTTTGATTACAAAACATAACAGACTGTTTTGCCTGGGCATATTAGGATAATGGGGCCCCTATGACTTTGTCAGAATACTATTTTGTTAGAATTAATTATTAATAAAATAATAATAAATTAATAATAAGAATAATAAATTAATTTATGCAAAAGCTAATAAGCAAATTGGTATTGTAGTCAGTAAGGGTTCGATTTATTCGAATTAAAAAAGTTTTTCGGTAATAAAATATCGGTTATCGTTTAGTGATCTTGCTGGAACCAGGGGGCCCCTATCACCACTAGTGCGCAGCAGATGATCAGCAGAGTGTCCAGTGGGAAAGAAGGGTCTGATGATACGCCCAATGTTAAAGCGCTGACAGAATTTAGCAACAATCGTCGGTAGATGGCAGGGTGTATCTAGTGGCAAAAAATCTAGAAAAGTTCCGTGCTATTAAGGACACGTGAAACTGGCAATCCTGTTTATCCTCTCCTGCGTCTGAGGCCTTCAGGTGGTGTAGTGTTTAGAGGGTCAGTAATACACACATTTTACTTTGTAATAGGTGAGATAGGTATAAGCAAGCGCACGTCTGCACACTGCACTCAGCTCACAGCCTCGCTGCAGACTGGCAGACTGCTGGCTGTGCATAGACACTACAGGTGGCATATACATACATTTTGGCTGGCCACTTACCCTCCATCAATACGCAGTGGAGCAGCGTGGTGGAGTATCCCCTAGTTCTCCCCTGTGAGAGGTACTCCCCTGTACTTATAGTGGACCTTTATGTGGTGATACAGTCTCAGGAAAAAGGCAAAATTTAAAAAACAATAAGTAATGTATCAATCAATTATAATAAAACCATTATAATTAAAACTTTTTTATGAGTTAGGTACTCATAATAATGATTACACAAACATGAAACGCAGTGGATATAATATTATGCTATACTTTAATTATGCAAAGATAGTTTACATTATCAAATTTTAAAAGATGCTAAATTTTGCCAAAGTAATAATAATCTAAACATTTTTATAATTATCTTTAATATACCTAATTGTTTATAAAATACCTGTTTTCTTCCCCATATTTTTATTATTTTTACATTTTTATATATATCATGCAAAAATAACATAACATGCCCTTGAAAATAATAAAAAAATTAATTAAATGAATAATAATATAACCAATTTTTATGTTAAATTTTAAATAAAACTATAATTTAAATTGACAGTGCACCAATTATGACAATAATTACTATTAATGTTAGAGAGTTACAGTTATTATATTTTTTATTATTATTTCAAACAATTGAAGAATCTTCGATAATGATTGATTCTTATTTTAATTATTCAAAATAACTATTATGTTTCCTCATCATTAGTAGTACATACAAACTGATATTTGTAAGGATTACAACTTATCCTATCTTTAATCTTCCTCTAATTGGGGATAAAATGATCTATCTTTGCTAACAGTAGTAGCTCATTTATAGTAAACACACCAAAAAAAACAATCAAAGAAAACAAAACACAATCAAACCCCGTTCATGGATGCACAAAATAAAAAAACAGAAACAAGCATGACTTGAAAACGAATAAACGTTACCCGTGAGCTAGCAATACTTCAATTCATAGACAATTATAATTTATACGTAGTAGTCATGGAAAATAGAGAGAAGGAATGCCATCTCTGTATATGAAGTGTCCGTAAAAACACGTAAAATTACGGGTGGCGCTACGGTGCTGTATCTATTTGGCGGACACTAGCGGCACTAGCGCCATTCATTACGCTGCGGATACACTAGGCATAACTCAGCAAACTTCACTCTATCTACAATAGCTACGTTCATGGTTCGCTATTTGTATCACACTAGCGCCACTCAGAAATGGCCATTATTGGAACCTCTATTTTCTGTAAACAACTGGACACTTTTTCAACTTTCCCTTCATATGATGCCCTCCTTCTATCTCAATGCTTCATAGTAGTAGTATGAAAGTACCTTCAATATAAATAATCAAAAATATGTGTACTCAGAGCTCTTGGATTTGTGATTGCCATAGATTGCAGCGACATTGGTGACATAAGCCAAATTCCCAACCTTCACAACTGGTTGCATTTTAAAACTATTGAAAAACACGTCCACTGCATTCGCTGAAGCAAATCGCGTGTCCAAAATAATTCTTTCCTTTCTGATATCATCCAGAATTCTATCCTTTTTCAAATCATTCTTTGCTTCTGTCCAAGATTTCCGTAACATTGCTAGTAACACATCCGTTGGAAGGAGTCTATCTGTTTTTGCTTTTTGTATAGTTCTAGAATCTTCTATCCATGTTTCGATATCTTTATTTCCTTCTGTCTTTGATACACTTTCAATGCCCTTCTCGAACTTTGGTTGAGGCAAGGAATCAGCTGGTGGGGTTTTGCTTGGCGTTCCTTCTTTACTCTTATTGCCATCATCGTGGCTGGTCTTACTAGTAAAGCTGTTACTCTTCTCTGGAGACTTGAGAATACAGCGACATTTTAACTGCAAACAACCGAAACAGTCTTTTTTCTCGAATTCTTCTATCATCAAGATCAGTTCTCGTCGTATGTTGTGAAGGTTTAGTTCCTGAAATTAACGAAATCATATCATATTAATTTTAAAAAGCGTAGGTACTTAATTGATAACCATTTCTTGTCTCAGAGAAACTGAATTCGAATCTTTCTTTTTCAAATTACGCTCTACGGGTAAGTTGCTTTTATTTAACTTAATAGGTACCTAACTATCTATCTATTATTAAAGTACGTAATTAAAAGTAATTGTTATTAAGTGAGTTAAGTCAAAGTGGGTTCTACGACGATATACTCGTAATAGTCTTTTTAACAGACTTCAATAAAAGAGGTTCTGTATAAACGTATGCATAGTTACTACATAGCAACGTAAGTAAATGTATTACAATAAAGTATATAAAAATTAAAGTATATAATACATACCAACTGAAAAATACTATCTGAGAAGTAGTGCTGAACCGATTTGCTCATCTTGTGATACACTTAACAACACTGTGGCTATTCATATCTATGCTAAATACATCTTGAACGTTTTCCATAAAATACAACGTAATTATAGCACTTTCATTTTGGAAACAGTATAATTAAATAAATAATTATCGCACTTTTGTTTTAAAAATAGTTTAAATACATGTCCTAAGTTAAATGGTAAGATATATTTCAATGTAGGAAATTTGCTTTGTACAACCCGCTTCTGCCACGAGGGTAGCAAGACTAACAACTCAAGCGTTGACTGTTGAGTATAACTGCAGTTAAAAGATTACCTGCGTAAGACAATAATAATTGCTTATAGTTATTACTTATTGTTAGTTAATAAGTGTAATATAGTAAGCTAAAATGATCCTTAAGTTTATGGTAATAAAGATTAGTAACAATGAAACTCGTAATTCCTCAGTGAGGTTAAATAGGGTAAACGTATGAGCATCTCATTTTATTTCTAGACAA
Organism: Thymelicus acteon; assembly: GCA_951805285.1. Lineage (NCBI taxonomy): Eukaryota > Metazoa > Arthropoda > Insecta > Lepidoptera > Hesperiidae > Thymelicus > Thymelicus acteon. The sequence goes on from OX638235.1 coordinate 573,493, forward strand.
TAGAAAGAGATAGAAAATTTGTTGTTTACAGCTGTCCTTTCTAAATATGTAGTAGGTATTATTACTCGTCAGTTAATTCATTTTAAAGACCATTGATGTTTTTATTATCAATAGATAGATTTTAATTATTTTTCTTAATATTTTTGTTCTTGGTTTATTATAAAGTATGTAGTAAAAAAGCAAAGTATATGTAAATTACAATTGAAACATTCTTAATAAATAAGTACCTAAATCGAAAAAAACTCGCAGCCTTTGAGGGATGATGTTAAATAGGGTGGTTCCTACTTTCTTTTATGAGACACTACCAAAACTGAAGTTCTAAGACAGTACTTGCGCACATTTACTAAATTAAGTGATAATTAATTTATGAACCATAAGTTACAAAATATTACTGTTAAGACTTAAGTTCTGCGCGTAGTCGCTTTGTCAATATAAGACGCTACGCGTGCTTTATTTGTTGTTGTCAGAAGTGCTTGACATTTGACATACAGCGTTAAAATGCCTTCGCGTATAGACCAATGTGATTGGTGTAGTGAAACAAAAAATAAACGTGCGGGTGTTGTAGCTCTTTTCGGAACAGATTTTTTGGTTGATTTGTAAGGATATAACGTATCTATATTTTTTTAAATTTCATTGGGTAATAAGCTAAAAGTGCCTTTCAAACGTACATAAGTATGTATATACCGCCGTCGTTCCTAAAATAAAGAAAACCATTGATTACATTTATCGTGATAATTTATAGTTATGAGAAATATTTGTAATTAACGGTTTTTGCTATTTTTAATTGATACACGGACCTAAAATAAAGATTTTTATAGACTTTTTTTCAGGTTCGTGCATTGATAGTTTTGTTAAAATTAATTAATTATGCAGGTACTGTGTATACCTAATTAATATTTTGCTTTTATAATTCCAGGTAAGAGTACACTCCACATGGAATCTATTCTGGTACAGTATAATGACTTGTAACATTTGTACTAGTTATCAATTTTTAAATTTAAGTTGAAGGGTTGACCAATTTTAAAAATATTCAAGTGGAGTGAAACTTAATCAAATAAACTTGACAAATGTGAGTTAAACTCGTTTGGAGAGGATTCCGTACGTTGATTATGTATTTACCGTTATTTTTCATATTTATTTATTTTTGCTGTTTTTTAAGACCATAGACTCCTTATACGTTTTCCTGTAATATTTAAGTAAAGAATTATTTTCTGTATTTTTTTTTTCAAAATTCTAGCGTCTAGCGTAGTTTCGGAGATAAGTGTGGAATGGTCAATTTTTGGCAGTGATTTTCGTTCTTTCTTGAATAATTTTAAAACTATCCATTAAAGAACTATAACAAAAATATATTTGAGATCCTTACAACAAGCCCTTTGAAATTTGACAAGTTTTTATTAAATTTTAATGTCGTTATTTTTTTTTCAAAATTCAGTTGGTTACTTTATACCTTCGTCTTTGTGTCACAAAAAAGTACATGAGTACCTTTCAACTTAATTGGACTAGTAGTTTCGGAGTAAATTGGCTGCGAACGGCGGTCGCCCAGACGCACGAGTGATCCTATTAGGGTTTTGTTTTTCGTTTTTTCGTACGGAACCCTAAAAATGATTTCAAAATGCGGTAAAGATTAAAAGATACCATAAATACATTGAAAAGGTAAAAGATCATTAATAATGGATAATAAAGTATTTTCTAAATGCCACATAAACGCTCGTCATACAAATTAAATTACATTTCACTTACATGCGTCTCAAAGTCTATAAAATTTTCTTTTATTGTTCTGCCCTCGGCCATCGAAGAATGCGGCTTTCTTAATATGCGGCGGCAAATATTTGAACCGAGCGTGCTGGAATGTGCGGAATGTCTAGTGACGTGCAGACATTATCGATATCCTGAGTCGATTAAATGTCAATGCTGACGTGACGTAGTATGGTATTTGTGTTATGTCCCACTTATTTTTAACCTACTTCAAGAAAATAGAAAGTTGTACCGCTGCTTCGGACAGTGTAAAATCATTTCTGGGTTGAATTGATAATAAGGGTAGCTAGGTGAAATCTAAAAAAAAATATTTAAGTAATGTGTTCTCTGCATAGATTACCCCCAATAGATACCGCATAAGTGAAATTTTCTTAGAGTTTGAACTCACAAAATTTGGCGGAAGGCGCGGCTTGCGGGGGACAAAACAATGCGCTGTGATTGGCTATTTCTTATTCATACTTGGACTTGACGGGTCAGTATTGGTCGACACTATTGTCGTCGACTTGCAAATGCACGTATGTGTTGGCGCGCGTCAGTTGCCTTGTATGCGGTATCTATTGGAGGTAATCTATGGTTCTCTGTAACGAAAGATCTCAAAAACTACTGAACGGATTTGCATAAAGTTTTCAACAATGGATGGAGTGATTTATGAGAAAGGTTTTTACGTAAAATTCAATAAGATTTTGTATAAATAGGCTGAAATAATATATATATATGTATATACCTATCAATGAATCCATATTTCCCTTGGTCATGGCAACACGCGTGAACGGCTGGAACGATTTCGCTAATTCTTTTTTTGAGAAGGGAAGAGATATCCACATTTAATTCATTGACAGGCGATACGAAGTTCGCCCGGTCTGGTAATGTACGATAATTGTTGAGAATTTCAATTTAATTAGAGGCCAAATTCGACCCTAATTAAATTTGACAAAGGTTACTTTCAATTACATTTTTCTCTGTTCTATTTTCTTTCATAACATTTGATGTAACACATGTCATGTCATACATAGATTTTTGTACTTTTGGCTAAGTAAACCTCAACTAAATCAAATCTCAGATCTCTATTCATTATTCTTAAAAAGGGTTACAAATGTTCTTTCTCAAATATTGGCAGTTGGCAGGCTAAAAAATCACGTGATTAAGTATAGTGTTGCTATTATTTTCATCTATTATTTTAATATACCAATTACCCACGCTATATTCTAATGTGAATTTGAATTGAATTGAAAAGTTAAATTCTTAAAGTAAATTTTAATGGGCAACCTACTTTCCCCGTCATTATATGAAATTCCCATCTCATTGTTCTTAAGAATCCGTCGGAATGCGGCTCTCAATATGCGAGACAAATATCGGAGTGGTTGAGGAAATATCCCGGGAATTTCACTCTTCAGTCTGTTAGCGGTGCAGGGGGAAAGGAAGAAGGAAATAGTCAGGGCTTTATTGAGTTTTAAGTCCTGTTTGTGGTTGAAAATTAAGTGGAATATATTTATTTAAGTCTCAGATATTTACAGTCATGTAAGACATCTTTCTTCTCTCTTTCTTGGCTGGCAACGCATTAGTGTTGCTGATGTTCATGAACGACAACACTCACTTACTATCATCAGCTCGTTTGCCGGCATTTCCATAAAAAATTACAATCATCTTTGCACACCCTAAGTGGATAAATTCATACATCCAATTTAGTTATGCATCTAATTTTGACAAACTCTTTGTTTAGATAGATTTGGGGCGTAAGACCTTCTTTCCCCATAGTCCCTCCTCATTAAAAGACAGCCTGCTCAAAAACGATCCATCCTAAATTTGAGTCGTGGCCGGGGCAGATATTATATGTATTTGTTACTGGTGTATTCCATGACAACCACAGAATGTCTTCGAAAGTATGTGAGTGTGAAAATTTGTATGTTACTATCTTAATATATATAAATTACGTGTCACATTGTTTGTCCGCGATGGACTTTTAAACTTCTTAATCATTTTAATCAAATTTGCACACCGTGTGCAGTTTGATCCAACTTGAAAGATAGGATAGACGGAAGGTTTTAATAAAAAAAACTTTTGATATAACGAAGTCTGTCCGGGCAGCTAGTATATTGTATATCTATATTCGATTACTAATTTAATAATTAATTTAGTTAAGCTGTCAGGTGTTCCGAGTCACACTGAAATGCGCCGGCATTCCTCCTCGTTGTCCAAAGGCTTGCCGCCGCCACCGGGTACCGCCCCTGCGAGTCTATCACGTGCCTACTTTCGACAAATATTTTACTTATCTTCTATAAGCATTCATGGATCCTATCTATGGTATATGGTACCCTAAGTGATCGACAAAGTTAAGCAGCAGGAGCAGTCAGTAGTTGGATGGATGACAGGTAGTGGCACAGAATTCTCGAACGCATCCGAGTTTCGGGGGGCACGTAAAGCCGTCGCTCCTGGTTGTTATCATAAGATAACAGTCTTTGGGTCCTGTCGGAGGCCCTCGGGTGACACGAAAACTTCATATGGATATACAGATAAGTTATGTCTGAAACAAGCAATATCTGAAACGTATCTGTCACAGTGAAAAGAAACCGAACCCGGGACTTTTCAGCATCGCACAAAAGCAAGCCACTATTAATTACAGCATCAGAGTTGCCAAAAACGTATAGCAAACCGTTTAAATGTTTGTTGAAACTCATTTAACAGGAATTATTAATACTTCATTATCAGAATCATTACCAAAATTAATAACCATATCGATAATTTATTTTAATGACTTCACTATGAAATGTTTTAAAAACATACTTCATCGGCTCTTTGACCATTAAATTTCAATAGTAAAATTAATTACTTCGACGTAATTAATCGTATAATTAGTACTATTAGTTCTAATTGAGGTTTCATTAATTACTGTAAAATACACTATTGCAAACAAAGCGAACCAGCACCCCACGATGGGATTTCCCACCGAGGTGCATGGACCACATCATTGAAAACAAACCAATATTATTATTGTATTGTCAGTCGAAGCCGTGACGGTGAGCTCTTGCTTTCAGTCGGTTCGTCTGTTCGATTGTCGGCAATTCACCTGAAGGTTATTTGGGATCATCCATAAACTACGTCACACGTTAGGGAGGAGGGGGAGTGCGATGTAGTGTGACATTGTGTGACAAAGGGTGGGAAGGGTCCTAAATTTCGTGATGTCACATTTCAAATAATTTCAAATAATTGGTATGTACTCGTATCTATAGGTAAATATTAAAAAACAATTAATGAGAATAAAACTTTTTTCGCAAGCTGTTTTAATTTAATAATTTCTAGGTGTAAAATTTCATAATATGTGTCGTCACACTAGGGGGGAGGTCTCACAAATGTGACCAGCTGTGACAAGGAGGGGGGAGGGGTCAAAAAGTCATGAAATTAGTGTGACTTTATGGATGGCCCCTTTCAAACAATCCTACCTATATGTTTCTCCAGTTCTCCACACAAAGACCCATGTGGCTTAATGGTTACCGCAAGGGACTGTTGTGGCAAATGGTTCGGTTCCCAGCGAGGCGGTTTGAATGATGAGTTTGAATTTCTATTCTCAGTCTGGATGTGTGTGTTGTCTTTGTGTGTTGTCCATGTGTGGGGCTATGAGAGATTATTATCCACAAAAATACATCAAACACTTTAACAAAGATCAACACGTTAGCGAGCCATTAGAAAATATACAATTTCACGTTTCCTGCCTACGTTTTAAAACGCATACCGTCGACATCAGCACATCCCTAGTAACGAGGGCCGTGCGTGCCGTTGCCATGGCGACCGAGTGAGACGTTAGCTGCGAAATGATCTTTATTTGAATAAATTCTATTTGTTCGATTGTCGGCGGTGCAGTGTCTTTAATCGTATATTTATTTCTTAGAGGTATTTTTAACCCCCGACGCAAAAAGAGGGGTAGTTTGACTTATTTATGTGTCTGTCTGTGGCATCGTAACTCCTACGAATGGATCGATTATGATTCAGTTTTCATTGAAATCTGACGTGATTGGGATAGTAACTTGGTTTAAACATAACTGTTCAGTGTAAAGAAAACTGTAAGTTTTTATTAATTTTAAAATTTATACTAATCTAATACCTTTAAACAAGCAATTCTTGTTTAGTATTTTCTGTTTCTCGGAAACGGTGCCAACAATTTTCATGAAATTCAGTATGCAAGGGGTTTCTGGGGCGATAAATCGATCTAGCTAGGATTCATTTTAAAAAATATCGTTTTATCCGTATTTTCAGGCAATGAAAAACTACTACAATATCATTGCCTCTTCCTGACATCTATTGGCGTGTAATAATACTATTATTATTGGCAGCAACTAACTGCTTTAACGATAAAGAGGTACTTCAGTAGATGGCGTTGTTAAGCAATAGTAAAATACCAAGCAAAGCTCGGTCTTCCAGGTGTTAACTTTTAAGGCGTATTTCCCTTAAGGATACTATACATAAATATATAGGATTCGTCAGTATTAAATTCGTTGAGCAACATAGTCAAGCTAAAGCAATTACTAAATAATAATGTGTTGGAGCTGATCAGCAAAGCCGCCCAATCTTCCTTTGGGCATACCTTCACTGATTCGGCACATTCGAGTCGGTTCAGTACAATTCGACTTCCATCCTGGTTAGCACAGCAAACCGAGCGGCGATTTGTACATTTTTTTTTAAATAAACGCTAACACACTCATACCCCCGCAGTAGGTTTTACCTGTATCACGGGTGGCGTGGAAGACACATAACACGTGACAATATCTCCCATGAGCCGAGTACAAATATTTATCTGTCGCATAAATATCTGCCCCGGCCGGGAATCGAACCCGGAACCCTTCGCTTCCCAGGCAGGGTCACTACCAACTAGGCTACAGGTTCGAAAATTCTATTAAATTTTCCGTCTGCGCTAATTAATGTCGTCGTTTCGTCGCGTATTGTATGTTTCTTCTCTATCTAGAAAAATAGTGAATAAACAGATTGATAAAGGGTAAATATAAAGTCTATACTTAAAAAAATGAAGTCCCATTCATCTCTTCTTTATTAACTTAAATCTCTCATTCCTTCCAAACCGATCAATTTCCCATAATGAAAATTATTATATACCCATAATATGACTTACGAAAATGTCGACTTAAATCCAAAATTTATTTAGCAGTTGTGTAATTCTGTAAAACCAGACAGAAACCAACTAACAAATCGATACAAGCTTATTGAAGTAAAAAATTTGTATTACTAAACTAGGTGGGGTAAAAATATGACTCCCATTTCGACCACCCCGTATTTTAAAGGCAATGGGGCGTAAAATGTAAATCGGAGTGCAATTTTACTCTAATGGCCTCTTTTATACCTATTTGCGTATTTCGTTCGCTGCATGCTCGCTATTTAGGATGGAACGTCTGCCGGCTAGGATGGTCTTTGGTCTTTAATACTTATCTAAAAACTTTAAAAGATTTTTAAATCAAAGAAAAATATGAAAAATGCTGGAAGAGGTCTGGAAGCATAGGCCTTTGGAATCACAATGCTGGTTTAAAATGATTAATGAAGATGTTTTCCCCATTTTTTTAATAAACTTTACGTTTTTAAAATTAATATTTTTTATTTCAATTATTTTTTTACAAAATTTTTCAGTTTTGAAGAGCTGTGTGTAAAGGGACATCATTTTGTACTTCATTACTATTAACCATCAACTGAAAAATAGGATTGTTGTAAAATAAAAATAAGTAAAAATATTTTTTTTTTATTTTAACTAGTGCTTTACCCGCGGCTTTGCCAGCGTTTCCGGGATAATACCCTATATCGTATTCCAGATCATTAGCATACAGGTAGTATGCTAAATTTCATGGAAATCCGTTCAGTAGTTTTTGCGTGAAAGAGTGACAAACATTCTCAGAAACTAGTAGGAAGGATCTCCGACACAAGTACACGCGCCACCTGATGGTAAGTGGTTACCGTCGCCAACAGGCGCTGGACACCAGCAACACCAAAGACACAACCGATGCAACCGGCCAAGAAAGCAGACACAAAGAAAGCTTTCTTTCTGTCTTACTTTCTGTCTGGCTTTCTTTCTGACATCAGCAACACTAAAGGTATCACCGATAAGTTGCCGGTCAAGAAAGAGAGAAGAAAAAAAAATTAATAACGTGTATCAGTTCTAATTATCTTTCAAAAACTATTTTTGTACTAAATAAAAATAAAACAGTGGTAACTAACGCCATCTCTTAACATAATGAAGAGTATATTGAGCAGCTAGTGCCACCTATCCAGCACTTAACGCAACAGTGCAGCGCAAACGTTTAACGCAACCTTGTTGGAAGTCGCATAAGAAGTACAACTTCAAAAGAAAGAAAGAATGCATCGGTTATGCCTTTGGTGTCGCTGACGTCCACGACGATAGCTTACCATCAGGTGGATCGTCAGTTCGTTTGCCGGCTTTTTCAATAAAAAAAATACCGTCCCAATAATTTTAACGTAAGCAATAAAATAAAGCGGCTGAAAAAAGATTTTTAAAGACACCGTAACATGATAGTGCTAGGTACAAATCCGCTGTATTAGGACATCCGCCAGACCCGCTTGATCCGCGAAATCCGCTCAAACGCTGAATTATTCGCCCTAGATCCCTTGAACCCGGTTTATGACCTTCGATTGTTGTGCTATAAATTTTTATATCGGCTCAATCTTGAGTCGCGGATAATCTTCGGAATGTTATTATAATAAGGTGTTAGTTTACTTTGCGTTTATCTTTTCAAATTCGCTGCACTTGTTGACGTATTATTCGCCGTGCTCGCACTTTATGTCATCAAGTGCAGCGAGATATGCGACTACTATAGACGATGTGGTCATCAACCCTTGAATAATCGTAACTTTGAAGCAGCGAAAAGCTTCATTGACTTGTGTCAATGTCTGATAAAAACCGGGTATAATATTATAATAGTTCTTCGACACTGCCGCCGAAACCCATAAAAATGTCACGGATGATTCTATAAATTCTATCAAAAAGTTACATAAAAGTACAAATGATGGGGTTCAGAGGCAACAAACGTGTAAAAAATATAACTTTAGGAATCTCTCCACTTCTCCTCTCCTAGTTTTCTTGAAGTTGGTTAAAAAGAAATGTGGTAAAAAAACCTAAGATGCACGTACCATCGAGTATTAAATGAGATAGTAGAAGTCAGCAACACGCAAATAGTTAGACTTCAAAATGTATATAGCTTTTACAAATTTCAAACACCGATCATTTCACATCACTCAGTCCCAAATAGTTTCCTTATAACCGAATTAAATGTACATCTAAAATATTCTCTCAAAGAGCTACAGTGCCTCAGTAACAGCTAATCGAGTTGGGTTCATTGTGTCGCTTTTATATAAATTTCGAGTTAACATAAAGCCTGCCTTTAAAATAAAATGTTTATTATAACTAAATCAGGGGAGCTACCGAGGCGGGGCCTTCGAGCGCGCGTTTGTGCTGGCGAGCTACTTGACCCAGTAAACTTACATTGAAAACATTGTAGATTACAACTAAATCTTTTAGCAGTTGCATGACGTTGTGTACCTTTCATTTATTCATTTATTCATTTATAATTTTATTTATTTGTGTTCTATTAGCCTGCTATAGTTTTGAGCCAATTATGTAAAACAAAAATTTAAAGATACGAGTGAGTTACCGGAAACGCAAAAAAAACAAAACATTAAGAGGTTTTATTATTAAATAAATAGATCTGTTATTTTAATTCAGTTTTAATTGTTTTTGTATTCACATCATCACCATTCATGTCTACATTATTTTCTTAAGTACATTCGTTAATAATATGAGGGAACAATTTATTATTGATAATCATTTGGTACTTTCGTAGTCAGATAAAATGTGAGAAAGAGCACAATAATTATGTTACGGCTGATTTCTTAAATATATTTTATTGCAAGAAAATATAAGAACAAGAGATCTCCTCAATAGAAGAAAAAACTGTGTTTAAAACATTATTAGACTTAACAGGCTTTAAAAAATTATTCATTAACAATTTAACAACACAATTATTATCCCAAATACAATAAAATCTATCTTATTTTAATTTTACTTATTAAATACCTACTGATTCACCTTTCTGTCACCTATTTAGTTAAAAATTAAATAATTGGCAATAATAGTGGTATATTACGTCGGAAATGTGAATATATACGAGTATATCACGAGTAGGTAACCGTAATCGCTTTGCTTCGGTTTTCTCATTTTTTACACCTTTGGTTACATTATTGGAATTTTATTAAGGATCCCTAATTTTTTTGAAAATATAATATAGCCTATGTCACCCGGGGATAGTGTAGCTTTCCAACCGTAAAAGAATTTTTCAAATCGATTCAGTAGTTTCGAAGCCTATTCAATGCAAACAAGCAATTAAATCTTTCCTCTTTATAATATTAGTATAGATATAATTATGACATATTGGGCCCCACAATACTTAATTACAGATAAGAGTTTTACCCTAAAGAGTTCATATTAAAGAGTTAATTAAAATTTTACATTTATTCACATTTATATAACAAACTATATAAGTACATCGTTCAAGTAACTGCCTAGTACTGACGCCAGTAGGCGATGTGAACGCAGCACCATTTCTGTAGCGTCGTAATGAAATTAGCGCGTCACTCGGTCGTCTTAAGAGTCTGATTTGGTTAATCAAAGACCGTCTAATCGCATTTGCCGGTGGCGAGCGAAATTGTTCGACGGTTCGCTTGTGTTTTGATTTGAACTGCTATTTGAATAGAAACAATTTTATTGTAACAAGTTAATAGAAACAATTGTATTCTTTATAACTTAGAACCATATCTTACCAGAACGGAAAACGTGGCAGGTTAATAAAAGTATTCAAGTATTCTGTGTTTTTATCTGAGGATCCTGAGTGGAGTAAAATCTTTAAATTCTTTTAATGGGCAGTTGATTTTGGCCGTTAGAGCTTCACGATTGTTTCATTCATAAAAAACCAGAATGATTTATTTATTAAAAAATTTAAAATCAGAATTTAGCAAAAATAAAAAAATAACTACATATATCATGGGTGATGCTATACACATTGTTCAAAATCACTTCGCCACGGCACAAAAAAGTCCAATAGTAATAAAATAAATACAAAACAATATACGCCAGATTGATTCCCTGAGTACCCCGCTCTCTGATGGCCCCGTCTCAGAAAACCCCGAATACTATAAACAAACTGTTGTAACATTAACCTATAGTTATCTATTATCTGTACAAGTGTCATTGCTGTGTGTCATAGAGATTGTCAAGTCTGCCACTGAGTGTAAAGCCAAGAAAATAAAACTGCAAGTAATTAATTTACGTTTTAATTATAATCAAATTAAATCCAAGTATAACAGTCAGATATAACATTGGCGACGAGGATAGGATAGTCAAATATAACACAAACCTCCTTTTAGAAGCCCTTTAAAAAATGTTACGAATGAAACATAAAAAAACACAAGGCGAAACCCAAAATCCCAGTAAACACCGTTACTAGCAGTGCCCTGCCAAGCTGTGGACAGACAAACAGACATCTCAAAGCGTGTCGACTCGCCAAAGCGACGTCAGACGCAGCCCTGGCGGAAATTGCGCCGCCATGCGACCGGAACCGGCCAATTATACCCGCCTTATTGATAACATGCTTACATAACCTAACCTAATCTAATACAAAATTCAAGAACCAACATTTATGGTCCATTACTGGATGCTCGATACTCGTCTCACAATCTATTTGAATGCAAACGTGTACCTATTCACGATTTCTGTATTTTATACAAATGTTTCGACCCAGTTACATGGATCAAATTCAAAATCGTCTCACAATATTAGAAGAGACTTACTTAATTCACCACACTTTCCACGATTGCTTTATATTTATAGTATAGCTTATGAGTACTATTTATTCTGTGGTACAAGCCAGCATCCTCAGCTTGTGATGCATTCTACTGAATAGAAGACGAAGCTATGGCCAACGGTCCTTCGTTGGAGGTCGCGGCGTCGGTGGATTTTGTAGAACCTCCACCCTGGGAGAACCTGTAATAATGCTATATTAAGCATAATACTTATCAAAACGAATATCACATTGGCTGTTACTGACACCAATTCTTCATATATGCGTTAAAAATGTATCATACTGTCATCAACGTTACAGCAAGTAAGGCACGAGAACGAATATTCGTTAGTTCAGTAACGAGAGATGTAACTCCCTATTTCTGTTGTGTATTATAATAAAAAGATTAGGGTGCGGACAGATTATCGGCGCTCTTTTGACCGAAAGCAGTTTATATAAGGCATTGGCTGTACTGACAGGCTTTTGATATGCTACGGACTAATTTCTGTTTAGGGAATCTCTTTAAATACTCGTATTTTCGAGTCACTTACAAAAATAGTGATCTATTGATAGTATTAATATTGTTTAATAATATTTTATGATAACTTAAGTTTTTTCTCTTAATTGTCTGTTATATAATATTCTGAAGTTTACAGTTTGGCAATAAATAACTACTTTCAGTTCTTGGATTGAAACAGTATAGTATAATTATCAAAGTCAAGTGTCGTAGGTACAATGAAATAAAAATGGCATAAATGAAAAAGAAATTTTGCAAACGACAATTAATATTTTTGTAATGTTATATTTCCGAAAAATCTTATGAATGGTTTACAGTTACTGAAAAGTTTAAGTTTACAATGACTGAAAAGGTTTACAGTTATTTTAGTTTTAAACTTTAATAAATTTCATATTATCACAGAAGACATAATAGTAATACTACGCCAAAACTACCCATAATGGCATACTAACATGATAACTGAACCTTTCTAGTGCGACTTGTGCCAACCCTACCAGAGGCGGCGGAGCGTACAGGGCTGGCACGGCGAGATATTGCGCCCCGCCGCGCGCGAGCACGACACATTATTATCATATTTATGTGGCCGCTAAATATACGCTGGGTCTGTGGCCCCTCGCTACTTGCCAAGCAAAAATTGTAAAGGATGGCGAGAAGTTACGCTCTTTGATTTATTTTAAACAAGAAACTGCCCTCACTTCATCCTGCTGACTTAGCATGCTCTGCATAATTTCAGCATGAAATATATATAAACTCCAATCAAAGTTTGTGTTAAGTGTGCACTTATATACACTTAACCAAGTTTTTTGGCAGTAAAACTCAACGTTACTGCTTTAAATCCATAATACCATCGTCTTCTAAAGCGAAATAAGTAGGTTTAGCTTACTAATAGAAAGAATCACCATACAAATTATGAACTTAGGAGCGATTTAAGTTAGCGTTAGTGACTCCGAGTTGGGGGTTAAAGATTCATAGACACATTAATAGCTAAAGAGCCAACATTATCGCCAAAAGGGCCAAACGCCAAAGCGCACGATACATCATCCGGCAACAATCGCCTGCACCCATTCATTATTTTAGCAATTAATCACACACGGACGGACAGACGGGGGTTAATATAAACATGCTGCGGATATAACTGTAGTGATATGGCGCATTTGCATTAGATAAGTTTTAACGACTAATTTACTGAAAGCATAAATAAATGGCCGTTTCGATGTGGTCTAGAATACTGCCCCTGTTGTGGTGGCAAAGTCAAAGTCAAATGATTTATTTCGTTCTTGTCGAGTCTTGAAAACGATTTTCATATCAAATGTTAGCAAATTAATTATGAAGATTCAAAACTTTACAATAAAAAAGATACCAAATTACAAAAATTTAACTTATTTTGACTTTACATTTATTTTGTATCTATTTAAAATAATATACTTAATTTAAATTATTCTTAATGCAAAGCAATTTTGGAACTGGAGTGGCAAGTAAAATACAAGCGAAACCTACTTCGAATAAAACTTATTTCTTATTTCAAGTAGTAAGTAAGTTTTTTTTGATCCACAAAAAAATTGCCAAACTCAGGTCAATTGAACAATAGGATTACTGTTAGTATATTTTGTATAATAATTTCATGATTGTTTTAACCAGATCTAACCGAGGCTGCGTCCACTCGTTATTAAAGCTACGACTTCTCATTACATGGAATTCACAACAACGGTAAAATTAATGACCCAATACATTTCCAGTCAACATCACCCTCTTGACCTGTTCTTCCCGTTATCCTGGACCGTACGTATCCTCAGAAATAATGGAGTGATATCGTAATTGATAGCGTTGATTGAGTGACTCGACACTTAGCGGAAGGGTTTGATTGTGATTGGTCATTCCATCAACCTTCTATTATGATGCATGGGTACTGCCTTGGAATTGTTCGTAGTATTGTTTAGGTAGCTTTGTTCAAATATATTATACTGAAGATCACTCATATGATCGAATTGGCCTGAAAGTGGAAATCGGTTAAAAAAATGGATAATATTTTTTCTCTTTCCTGTACATTTGAGATCTAAGAATTTTCGTATAAGAGTTTTTGTAAGACAATTCAATTTAATTGGTCCCATATAAAACATTGGATATTGTAGATGATTACTGTAGATCCACGTAAGAACAGACATAAATGTACACTAAGTAAGTATTACTCTACTTTGCAACAATCCGCGGGTAACATATGTATGATGGTATATACTTTAAGACCTACGTGGTACCTCCCTCCCTCCCACAACGAAAACATGCACTACAATAATTAAAAGTTTATACCAACTATGTATGTTGGCAGCACCAACACGTGTTTCGCCCCGAAACGGAGCATCATCAGGGTAAGTTGACTCTACGATGGTTAGTCGCAAAACGAATTAAAAGTAAATACCATCACACATGTTACCCGCGGATTGTTACAAAATAGACTAATACTAACTTAATAACAATGAATTTCCGCGAAGTAACGCCTGATACTATTAACTATGTAAATGTTCACATTATACAATGCTAAATGATGCACGTACACCGTAAATAAAGTATTCTTATTTCAAGTTATTTTGACGCAGAAGTCTAAACACATGTTAACATAAGGCGTACTCTAGTGCGAGCCACAAGCGAAAGGTTGAATTTATCAAAGTGTGTCCCGAGCCTGAGGCGTTTTAATAATGACGGTCAAGTTCCGGAAATTGTCGGCGCCATCTTGAACCGGAAGTGGCTTCACCTCCATTCTGCCGTTTCGGCCATTTTCAATCCAATAAATAAAGATGGCATTCGAAGGAGGCCGAGCGCTTGATGTGTAGCTGTGAGATTTTACGCGGCTTTTGAAGTGTATATTATATACTTGTAACCGTCAGTTCGCTTCGGGAAATATTTGTCATATACCCACAGAAAAATTATTTGATGGAATTCTGTAATTCAGCATATTTTTTTTTGTAAACCAATTGAAATAATAAACAGAATGTTATTCCAAACTTATTACGATGCATTAGTAAAAACCGTTTCTAAATCGGTTCAGCGGGTAAAAACGTACGACACTTTCTTAAAATATTTTTATGGATAGATATTATATTCATCAAAATGATGATGACGATATTAATAAATATTTACTTAACTATATTTTTTAATCAGATCAGAAGTAACAGATTATTTGTATTCTTAAATATAATTTACATTGTAATTATAATTAACAAGCCCATGAATACAGTACACTTGTTTTACATAATTCTATAGTAACGAGAGATTCATTTTAAACAGTCCCCTAATAGTATAAAAATTTATATAAATATAAATAAAAAACTCTGCGAAGCGAAGGCTCTTGATTTTCGCTGTAGTAAAACGTCGATCTATACACACACAACACATACACAATACAAAAAAAAGTTGTGTGGATGTGTTGTGTTCTTTACTGCCTCTGAAACCATCCAACCGGTATGCCTCAAAATGGGTTCATTTGAAAGGCAATAATCCAAATGTGTTCCACTAAAATAATGCATTAGGCACATTTGGTCCATTGATAAAGTCGATTTTCCGCTTTTTCCAACAAAAAACTGATGATAATATTAAGTGAAGATGGCGCTACAGACTGTCAACAGTAAATCTGATCTGTCATTGTCATTTGAATTTTTTTTGCGTAGTGGAACCACGGACCTAAAAAAAAAGATGGACGTAATCCCAACAATAAATTCAGTGAAGCACCCATAGTATTAATACCAACTCTCTATTCGTACAAGTACACACACCCACACATTGACACTTCACTGCTTCAATCGGGAATCAAAAATTCAAATCAAATCAAATCAAATCAAATATTTTATTTGTGAAATAAGGTACATAAAGATGGTAACATTAAGACATAGTTCGCTTATTCTGCCAATAAAAATTACGCACACATGGTAAGCGGGCGGCCATTGCTATGCTTCACTCGATTAGACGAGGTTACGTCCGTCTTTTTTTCAGGTCCGTGAGTGGAACACGCTGGGTATCCACTAGTTCTTGAATAATTTATATTCCTGTAAATAGGTTACCGCAAAGAGAACCAAACGTTGCTAGGTATAGAAATTATTATTAATAACGTTTTAGATGTTTATCGTTATTGCAATAAATATAACACATTTCATTCTTAACAACCATAAAAAAGCAGCCAAGTGCGAGTCGGACTCGCCCATGAAGGGTTCCGTAGCAGCAAGTAACATAATATGAAAGTTCTTGTAGTTTGTTGTAACTTTGATCAATGTTTTTTGTGGTTTACGATTTATGACGTATTAAAAAAAAAAACTACTTACTAGATCTCATTGGAAGATTGCATGGTAATGTACATCATATATTTTTTTTAGTTTTATCATCCTCTTATTTTAGAAGTTACAGGGGGGGGGGGGGACACACATTTTACCACTTTGGAAGTGTCTCTCGCGCAAACTATTCAGTTTAGAAAAAAATGATATTAGAAACCTCAATATCATTTTTGAAGACCTATCTATAGATACCCCACACGTATGGGTTTGATGAAAAAAACATTTTTAAGTTTCAGTTCTAAGTATGGGGAACCCCCAAAATTTATTGTTTTTTTCCTATTTTTGTGTGAAAATCTTAATGCGGTTCACAGAATACATCTACTTAACAAGTTTCAACAGTATAGCTCTTATAGTTTCGGAAAAAAGTGGCTGTGACATACGGACGGACAGACAGACAGACAGACAGACAGACAGACAGACAGACATGAAGAATCTATAAGAGTTTTTGCCATTCGGCTACGGAACCCTAAAAACGGATAAGTAAAAGGTTAAAATGGAGTAAACACGAATGACTTCAAAGAAATGAAACATTGGTATATTTCGTTACAATTAGTAAAGAAAGTACAATTTGTAAAGAAAACATTAAAGTGATTAAACATTATTATGGGCTACTAGCTGACCCGGCGAACTTCGTATTGCCTAACAAACTATTTTATTTCTAAAATAAAAGTAGCCTAAGTTACTCTTGTTACGTCAGCTATCTGCCAGTTAAAGTCCCGTCAAAATCGGTCCAACCATTTCAGAGATTAGCCGGGATAAACAGACAGACAGACAGACAGACAGACAGACAGACAGACAAAAATTAGAAAAAATGATGTTTTGGTATATGTACCGTGTATACATCCAAATGCACTTAGTAAAAAGCGGTTATTTTAATATTACAAACAGACACTCTAATTTTAATTTATTTGTATAGAAGATGTATAGATTAATTGGCTACTAAATAGATTTTTTAAAGACTCAACAATCCTATTTCGCGCTTCCTACGAATATTATAAATATATATCTTGTATGAATGTTTGTCACTCATTCACGCAAAAACACTGAACAGATTTTCATGAAATTAAGCACACAGGTAGACCGTGATCTGAAATAAGATATAAGGTACTTATTATCCCAGAAAAATGAGCAAAGCAGAGGAAAGAGCGATAGTTTAATTTAAATGAAACTTAGCTAACACATTCAGTAGCAAGTTCCTGACGCAAACTAAATAAAATCAATGACACAGTATGTTTAAGGGCCCATCCATATTAATAGCGCGCCGGACGATACATATGTATGAACTTCTTTCCATTCAGGAGCTACGTAGTTACACGGTTTCTGTATAAGGATCCGTCAGGATGTTATCCTATTATGGGTTCCGTATGTTAACTTATCGGTATGGATTACTGCATTAACAGATTCTTATACATTAACATTGCTGGGTTAGCAGATAGAACGTTTCCGCATTGGTTTTAATCTTGCCCTCGAAATACATTTTAATGTTATATGCGTATTTTATGCTAAAGAACATTTAAATAATATAAATATCACTGGAATAAAATTGCAATGGTTATTCTGCATATTATTTGTTATTGTAATTAGTGCTAATATTAGTTTTAAATTTAATTTGTCTTTATTGTATTGTAGGTACTAGTTTATGTAATATTGTTAATTAGTATTAATATTAGTTTTAAATTTATTTGCCTAACGCATTGGGCTATGGCCTGTAATGTTAGGGTGTAAAAAATGAAAATAAATAAATAAATTTCAACTATTTACTAGAAGTAGAAATTCGAATGCAATATAAACTGTAAAATACACTTTTAATAATACCAAAGAATAACAAAGTGCATGAACATTGGTGAAATAATTTTTGACGTTCGCTCCCAACTCCCAAGTGCCCAAACTCTAAGATGAGTCGGAATTTTAATTTGAAAGTCGGTTACACTCGAAGATGGGGAAGTTTTAACAAGCGCTCCGACTTCTAATTTTAAAATACCTTCGTTTAGTTAAAGGGCACAGTTGGGAAGTTCGGTATAAGGAAGTGCCTTTGGTGTAATGGTCTGTAATTGTTCGGTTTTGGCGTTGGATCAGCCGAACAAAACGAGTAATCTTTGATCTTGATTCTCAGTTAGAATTAACCTTATTTGCAGAGTATAAATTATGTGAGAAACAAATAGTCGTTCTAGAGTATTAGCTGTTAAAACTGTGTGGTGCAATGGTTACTCTGGATCGCCTTAAGAAAAGGTCCTGGGTTCGATTCCTAGCGAGGCGGAAATTTGAATGATGAGTTTGAATTTCTATTCTCAGTCTGTATGTGTGTGTGTGTTCTTGTTTTGTGTGCTGTCCGGCGCCCACGTCACAGGGAATTTAATATGGGACTACGATTGTGTAGCGTTATTGATGCGTCATTAAAAATGATATTTAAAAAATATAGATACGTTATGCCCTTACAAATCAACCAAAAAATCTGTTCGAAAAGAGCTACAACACAAAAGTTTATCATTTGTTTCACTACACCAATCACGTTGTTTTAATACACGAAGGCATTTTAACGCTGTATGTCAAATATCAAGCACTTCTGCCTACAACAAAAGCGTGCGTATCGTCTTGTATGGACAGAGTGACTACGAGCAGAACGGTCAATTGCCTGTTCTTACGCTCTTCATCGTCAGCGCGCTAGTGACATAGGTATCTATCTCTTTTTTACATTATAATATCATTGGTCATTAATTCTTTTTTCACTGAATTATGTTGGAATTATAACCTGCATTATAATAACAGTACAATAATGTAGCGAATGGTTCACGATAAGCGAATCCATCAAGCGGCCGGTACTCACGATACGCGCCCAGTTATTAAGATGTATGAGGGCACATTAATCTCTAACCTCTTGTGTGCGGGAGTGAGCTCACCCCTTTTGTATGTTTTTGCTTTCCGGGTAGTTAATATTTTTATGTAAGCAGAGTTAGCCTAGGTTGAACGTTGTTCTCTCCGGGCCTGAGTTTGAATCTTGCTCTCGCCTCTTCAAAGATGCGCGTCTTACCTTATAATTAAGCCTTAATAAGACTTGCATCAGTGTCAGAAAACATCGTGAGGAAACTTATAAATTCTCCATAATACTCTTGTAACTTAGAGCAATGATTTCGATGTTATTTTGTAGACAATATCCTTGTGAAAGAATACACTTAAAATTGTATGTGCTAGTTTTTGCAGTATGTAAGATAAACAAAAAAAAAACCTGTTAAACTTTGGACAACATTGAGACTTAGACTTTTTTTATTACACATGTAAGATGAAACTATCCAATATTCTTTGTAATTAATAGGTGGTATTAATAAATTTGAAAATATTTTTTTACATCTGTGGAACCCATACCCAGTCATCCAACATAATAAAAATAATTAAAAAAAAATTAACCGGACGAGGGCTACACGGGTAGCTAGATATATGGGTACATTTATTGATAAAATTAGGTATATTTTATGCCCTTCAATATCTTTGTTCTGTAACTGTACATATTGTATATGTATATTAGGTACTACTGAAGTCCATTGTTCCATAAATCAATGTTGTTAAGTGTGCCAAACATTGGTCGATGACTTTAACCCCTCACATTTTGTAATGGGAGTTGTATGTTGCGATGAATAAAGTATACTGCCTCGTAGAATGAAGGGTCACGCGACTACAAAGTAGGTCGTAAGCTTTATTCCTAGCCCTAACAGCCTAACGCCTCAACTCAGGGTCACTAATGGTTACTTAAATCGCTCCTTAGTACAGAATTTTTATGGTAATTCGGTACTAAGAAGCGATTTAAGTAACCATTAGTGACTCTGAGTTGGGACGTTAGAGTTCTACTTGAAGTAATGTACAATATAGTTTCCTACTGTTTTTTATGCAGAATAAGTTAGTGTTTGACCACAAAACCACCTGATGGTAATCGGAAATGAAGTCGTAGATGGTAAAGCGCACTAACTTAGTAGAAGGCTATTCACTCTTGACTTGAAGACACCCACATTATAATTAGACGGGAACACCCACTTATTTCACAATTCGTAAGGAGTGAAATGAAACCTAAATAAACATACATTTAAACCCATCATTCAAATTTCTGCCTCGCTGGTAATCAAACCCAGAGCCTTTCGAACAGCGCAGCGGTCCAGCATAGTAACCAGAACGCCACATGGGTCATCGAATAATATTAATATACATAATAATAGACGTAATAAAAATCAATAGCAGGTCGTAGAATTTCGTAAAATCATCACATCCAGATACGCATATCACCTATGTACATATTTATATATAAACTTTTGTTATTTTACTCTGAATAACAGCAATTCACCTCACTCTTTCAACATTTATTGTTTATTGTTCTATCACTTCCCTAGTACAAAGTAGAACCTAGAACAAATGAATGAATGAATAGAACAAATGAATGAATTGAAAAGTATTTGAAGAGATCGTAGAATAAAGCACCGTTTTACCTTAAAGGCTGTATAAATCACGCGCAAGAGTGACAGAAACAAATTCAGGAGACGAGGGAAGGCCATGTAAATACGTCGAGTGATGAGACTGAGGTTATACCGGTCACTAGAGGAGGATTTTTCATTATCTTATACGGTTTACCTAAACTTTAGTTAGGATAAACCTGCCTGCCAAGCGAAGGATCTTAGGTTCGATTTCCAGCATTAATTTTGATTGGGATGTTTTTAAGATAAGATGTAAACACACAATATGTAAAGTTTGAAAAAAACTGTGATTTTGTATTTTACAAAATTAAAAGATAATAATTTGTTATCACATTTTTAGACGTTGTATTATATCATACGAAATCATTGAAGTATAATGTTTAGTACCAGAACAAATAAGGCGAATAAAATTTGTGTCCCGCCGGGAAGTTCTGTTTTCAAAATTGAGCCCCCGTTCTCCTTTCAAAATAGAACGAATTCATTGAAAATTGAAGCCCATTGGCGCCAATTCATTGGGACATATATCGTGTTTGCGGTGTCGGTTCTATACGCTAGTAATAATACTTCCATGTACTACATAAATACACTATTTTACCGTGTTACAAGGATTCTAGTAAAACAACTATGACTTGCTTCGGTGAAACATGGTATAAAGGAAATCTATAGTCCTGAGAGATATCCTAATATATTGTGAGAGGAGACCCAGATTAACCCTACATAACGTGATGAATTGTGAAGTATCCTCGGGATGCAGAAAATATGGCGAAGGGTTAGATTATCCATTATCCATAGATAATATCCTATTTCATAGCTTTACTGATGAAACATATGAAGACCGTGATTAATCGCGTTCTTTTGTTATTGCCTTGTTCTTCAAGGGTCGTTGGTTTCTACTGGTTAGACCATACAATGCATCTATTATCACGTGGAATGACTGACTTTGAGCAGCTTGCATTTCTCTTTAATTAGATTTAAATAAGTTTAAAAATTATGACAATTAGTATTTATTTTTATTTTTTTATTTTTTTTTTTAAATAAAAAAATTTACAAACAATCAAGCGAAATATTGGTCAGTAATAGGTATAATTTTGTTTTAATGTGCGTTTGTTACTCATCTGAGTGAATTGATTTTTTTTTTGTTATTTAAATCTCATTACTTTCTGTAATTTTAGTGTTTTTATTAAATTATATGAATGCCATTTGTTGTTTTGTACTAATATTATCAATTAACGTTACGCATAACAAATGACGAAGTAAAGTGCTATATAAAAATGGGCGACATACGTGCAGACTAGCTATTAGTTTCATTCGACCAAAATTAAATATTCTTTATCTAATTTCCATTCTATACATACGAAAAAGTCCCCATTTCAAAATGTACGATTATTTTAAACTTCAAAAGCAATTGATTTTCCACTCCATCAGCAGCAGACGAGACATTATACAAAGCTAATTGAACTGCACTCCGCACGCAGAAGTAAAAGGCAAACAGTGGACGTCTCGAGACGCGAATTAGCGTGCATTGAAGCCGCTTGGGGAGAATTTTCTTCAGTGAGGTCATTTGTACTGTCCAAGCGTTGAGTGCGAAGCGAAGTTATACTTCTTATGCGACTTGCAAAAAGGTTTCGTTAAACGTTTGCGCTACCATGGAGGGGGAATGAAAGCACTGGATAGATAGCCCTAGCTTCTTGTTATCTTTACCTCTTTTAAAATTTAATGTTATTACTTATACAAATCTCACAGAGTCTCAACAGCGTGATTCAGGTTCGTGAACAACGCCGTCTAGTTTGTACTTGTTTATTTTTATTTAGTACAAAAATAGTTTTTGAACGATAACTAAAACTGATACACGTTATTAAATTAAATATTTATTTAATTATGTCAAAGAAGTATAACTTCTTACGTGCGTACAAAAGTACACGCACCCATTTTTATTTATTGATGTACCAAACAAAAAGGAAAGAAATAAAGGCGGACTTAACGCTATTTTTTTTTTGTATTTAGCCGTAAGTTTCCTGTAATAAATAATAAATAATAAATAATAAATAAATAAATAAATAAATAAATAAATAAAAGCATTCTCTGCAAGTCAACCTTCAGGCAGCTAAACAACGATAATAATAATAATATGAAACAAGTGACTACGGTTATAAAAGTTTTCTTCGGTTATATTTTCTCTTTTATTTTTGCATACTCTAAGTATGTAAGAATGTATGTGTGAATGGGAAATGTTTTGGTTTTTACGAACGGCATGTTTATAAGGGACATAATTATAGTAATTCCTAACCAGTCCTATATTTTCACTTACGTTTCTCGCAGGCTAGTTTTTTGAAAAAACAATTTCCTTTACCTGCGAAACATAAATTATTTGAAACTAAAAGATTTCACTGAACAAAAACTGTTAGAAAAGCGTTTCAGAAAGTCGCCAATTTATTTTAACGAAGATCTACCACTCAATGAGTGACTAAATCTGTTCATATTATTAACAATCCTAACGCGCCGGGTTTATTATTCAAGTCTAGAATTATTGAATATTCACTCCCCAGACATCATACTCATCTATACATCTATACAAATAAATAAAATTGGAGTGTCCGTTTGTAATATTAAAATAACCGCTTTTTACTAAGTGCATTTGGATGTATACACGGTACATATACCAAAACAATTTTTTTTTTACAATTTTTGTCTGTCTGTCTGTCTGTCTGTTTGTTCCGGCTAATCTCTGAAACTGGCTGGACCGATTTTGACGGGACTTTTACTGGCAGATAGTTGATGTAACAAGGTGTAACTTAGGCTACTTTTATTTTAGAAAAAAAAATGATTTGTTAGGCGATACGAAGTTCGCCGGTTCAGCTAGTTTTAACAATCTATTCGCTTCCGCTTAACCCTTGCGCTTATTCCATCCGTACTTAATTCATTGACAGGTGCTGGGAGCGTTTAGCTGTTTATGTAGGAGCCGGAGCCGGGGCCGGTCTAGCGCTAGATCTGTGATGTTTCCTTAATTCAATAAGGGATCCAGTTGAGCAGCTGACAACGGTCGTCCGATAATGGGAAAGCCAGATCGTGCATTAGAAATGTTTAGTTGTTAATTCTTTTTATTTTATTTCAATCTATTGCGTTAGAAGCTTACTCGGGTAATAGGCATGATGACAGTGAGTAAAAATCACTAAATTATGTATTTTTTTAATGAAACCCTATTAATGGATTATAAAACACGCATATATCGTATTAGGTATTATGAGCGAGATTAACAATATTTTTGATAAAATAAAACTACAAAATACAGCAAGCCGCCATGTTAGCCAGCCAGTTAGAACGACGTTAGACTGACTGGCAGTCTCAATCAGCGCGAATTACGTCACACTTCTTAAAACAAATGAACATCACTATACTGATAATGACGTCTTGTCTGCTATTTTCCTGAAAAGTGACGTCACAAGCGACGCCATGACACATTGAAGCGTTTTGGTGCGAATTTTAAACTTATAAATTGAAATGTATTTATTTTATACTAAACTTTATTTTTTTGCGGAAGTGTGATATACGTTGTAATTATAATATATTTCCCAACAATATAGAACAGTATTTCAAAATCTGTCAACATGCCCATTGTGGTGGATTGCAGTTGATTTCTGAAGTAGCTTTCTGAACAGCATTTCTGAAGCTAATATTTTGTTTTTAATATCCTTAGTATAGTTTTCAGTACACGAGTTGCTTGCATCAGGGAATGGCTGTTGACGGATTGCTATATTTAATCTTTGCATTCATCGATTTCTTTGTAGCTACTATAGAGATGAGTTTCTTTCTGCATCAAAAATTCTATTACTCCTTCCAAAGTAGGGCGGCTTGCTGAAAGGATTTTATTGATAATATTTATTATTTATTACTTTTTATTATACATTTTTATTGAAAATTATGGTTTTTTATGTATCTAGCCGACAACTGACCCGATCGTTTTCCCGATGGTAAGTAGCCATCGTTGCCCATGGCCATCAGCAACAACAACTGGAATCACTGATGCGTTGCTGATAAAATATATGTGACAAAAAAATCATAGAGATTTTATTTATTTAAAGTCGCGAATATTTTAAGATATTTCATGCCTTATTATTAAAAATTTCGTCTGCTAAATTCTATCCAATTTTCCCCAAATGCCACTTTTATCGCAAGGATTTTCCCGACTTTAACTATAATTACGAGTCCAAACAAACCATTTACACTTATCGGCTACGAGCGCTACGAGTGCTACGAGGGGGCGGAGCTTCACAATACGTATTTACTCCGACGAGTGCTACGCGCTACGGTGCTACGCCGTAACCTTATACTACGCTTCTATAGATACTTGTCTATCTGTAGTATAGTATACGTATAGTTGAAATTCATTATTTTATCCTTCGAGTTAATAAGACTACATATCGCCACCACAATCCAAAACTCTCATATTGCTGTGTCATCCAATAACAGTCAGATTTAAAATATTTTTAAAAAATGAATCTTTTGAAATTAAAAAGCAAATTTTTTAACGCAAATAACTTGAAAAATTAACGTTGTTCTAATGCCAACGCTATGTCGCTATGGATTTTTTTACCATACTACTTATAAGTTAGTACATGAAATGTAAGATTCGATACTAAATCAATTACGAATTTGGATGAAATTTAGCACGTTTGGTTGGATTATTCGCAAAAGGACAGATTCGCATAACGTAACTAGAAAATATATTAACATATTAACTCATTATTGAGTACATTTTTTAATTATTAGGTACATAATTATAATGAACAGGCTAGGAGTCAGGCCTTGTGACATTGAGGACTTGGATCTTCATTTTTTAATTATTTATTTGTTTCATTTAGGGAGAGAATTTTAGTTTTCACTTTACGTCTATCACAAAACCCGCAAACCCTCACGACATCTGAAGTCAGTCTCGGTATGATAATAAAACCCACTGAGTGTCGGGCGGAGCTCGTACCGGAGTACCGGAGTGTCCGAGCGGGATCCCTCCGAGAACATCAAATGAATTGTAAATGAAATCAGCGGCGAGTGCTCGCGGTTTATCGTCCAGTGCTGCCATCTTTGTAATATTGCCTGTACTACAAGTGGGGGATTAGGTGATACGATACCGGTTTAAACTAAATAAACGCTACACACTCGTAGGCTTGCACTAGGTTTACGTGTGTCGTGGCCGTGGACTACACACAAGGACAAGAACACACACCCACATACACACACAGGTTGAGGACACAAATTCAAAGTCATCGTTGAAATTTTTGCCTCTCTAGGAATCGGACCCAGGACCCTTCGAATTCAGACTGTCTGGCGTGGAAACCATTTCGCCACGCGGGTTGTCGGTTCTACATTATTATATTTAGATTTGGAACTTAACTTGATTTGAAGTTTTAAGACATTAAAAGTTTTACCATAAAAAATAATTTATTGAATGCTGGAGTCTTCTATAATAATTCTAAGCGATATAAAATTATGTAATTAAATGAGCTCAAATAATATTCTGAAGCAATAAAACGAGTAATTAATTTTTATGTTCATTACAACGAGTTTTCTGCGAATAGTACAATAAGTAGAACAAGTAATAAAAGTAGTAAACGCATAGTAAGTTTAGGTATTAAAAGCACTATTATGTTTTGTGTGGTATTAAACATATTTTCTTTTTTATTGCAGGTAAGAAATCGTAGAATAGCTTTGCGATTTCAAGATCGCAGCCCGGTAGCCTGCCCTGCAAGCCGCACAGCTGGATTTATCTTGCTTCTGTTGCACTCAATACCACTTTACAGACCTTAATGATTTTAATGATTCTTTTTTAATCGAAAGCTGGTCCTTTCATGTGATCCCACATAAATTTGACCGAGATCTGACTAGTACTTTTTGAGTTATTTTGAAGTCGGTTATTTCTTCTCAAGAGTTATAAAAATCTGCCACTATGACCAGTATTACCAGATAAACTGCTTAATAAAATTTATTAAAATTTAATTAATAAAACCATTCATAAATCGTCTTTGTTCCTTGTAATTTTCTGCTATCTAGGTTATCTGGAAGAAATTGCTGATTAGCAATAAGACCGCCGATTGTTTTCTTACTTTTTAGGGTTCCGTGGCCGAATGGCAAAAAACGGAACCCTTATAGATTCGTCATGTCTGTCTGTCTGTCTGTCTGTCTGTCTGTCTGTCTGTCTGTCTGTCCGTCCGTATGTCACAGCCACTTTTCTCCGAAACTATAAGAGCTATACTGTTGAAACTTGGTGAGTAGATGTATTCTGTGAACCGCATTAAGATTTTTACACAAAAATAGAAAAAAAACAATAAATTTTGGGGGTTCCCCATACTTAGAACTGAAACTCAAAAATGTTTTTTTCATCAAACTCAAACGTGTGGGGTATCTATGGATAGGTCTTCAAAAATGATATTGAGGTTTCTAATATAATTTTTTTCTAAACTGAATAGTTTGCGCGAGAGACACTTCCAAAGTGGTAAAATGTGTGTCCCCCCCCCCTGTAACTTCTAAAATAAAAGAATGATAAAACTAAAAAAAATATATGATATACATTACCATGAAAACTTCCAACGAAAATTGGTTTGAATAAGATTTGATAAGTAGTTTTTTTAATACGTCATAAATCGTAAACCGCAAAAAACATTGATCAAAGTTACAACGAACTACAAGAACTTTTATATTATGTTACTTGCTGCTACGGAACCCTTCACGGGCGAGTCCGACTCGCACTTGGCCGCTTTTTTTTATCTTTTGTATTGTGTTGAAATTGGTGAACAATTAAGAATATTTGTATTGTATTGTATAAATCGTCCCATGTGTGAGAAAATTGGCTACTTTGCTCGTTTGATGAAACTTTATACGAAAATGAATTATCTTCTTCGTTATTCTATTTCGGAAGTCACATTCTTGCAAACATGATTATCCCGCCAGTGGGCTTATCAGACGTGAGCCACGCAGGAACCCGCCCAAATGAGAATCCCAAGAATAAGTTTCACTGAAAAACCTGACCGTATCGTCAGTATTACAATCACGTTACACCAAAGCCTACCCTTTGTTAGAATCACTTAAGCCCTTACATTACTATGAGCGAAATATCTGAGTAACGAATGTGACAGCGTATACATTTAGCGGCAAGTGTGAATGAGATAGTTATACTTTTATACGCTAGCGTTGAAAGGACAATTTGCGCTCAGAATACGGAGAGCATAAAAGGTTTTGACTTTTATTTTTATAGTAATGCTCAGTTCCTTTACGCGACTTATTGGGTGTGGAATTTAAGTGGTATGGGTGGTACGCGTAAGTTTTGCAAAATTCATATTCCTTTTGAATAATACGGAACTCAGGCGGCTTATTGCCTCACTCTACGTACTTTATATTATGGTGATAGAAATAAGTCTCATTTTTATACTCGCAATTAATCAAAATGTATTCAAAATCCAGATATTACTGTTATTTACTCTATATCATTCTACAATCCTGCCCTAGCTTGACTGGTAGAAATTACTTCTTTACCATCTTAATAAAAATTACACTTACAATTTTACAACTACAATTTATTTGTATATATGTATGTATATATATATATTTTATTGAATGTTATTTATATTATTTCAGTATTATGTTTTATTTAGCTGTATATAGTATGTATTATTGTATGTTATGCCCAGTATTTTAATTATTTTCTATATCTATCCATCCATGCCGCCATATTGTTGTGTTCACATGCCTGAAGGTTGACTGGGAGAGAATGCTTTTAGCATTAAGTCCGCCTTTGTCATCTGTACTTATGTATGGGGCATAAAGTTTTAAATAAATAAATAAATAAATAAATAAAATATTTCACCCAAAATAAAGTAATTGATGATTAACAGATATGTTATGATTAAAGCATGTTTCATAATTTATTTCAAAAAGTACGAAATATGTACTCTTCCCCTTCATACTACATCTTTCCTACCAATCCGAAAACATAGATTCACTTACGGGAATAAATTCTCAATTAAATAATATAGGTCCCCAAACATATTTAAGACATAATTCAGATCATCCCAAAAAAAAAATATTACGCGTAATTTTTATTTTTAGCGAAAAAATATTCCATACTACATCCTTACAACTCTTTCTTCTATACTCACGACTAAATATAGATATCTCACGTAGATAGATACATTACCAGAAATACAAATTCATTTTCCCCTTTCAAATCTCATTTCCTCAATTGCACGTCCATAAAGTATATTATGTCTATACGGTCCGTGAACGCGTTCAAAGAATTGAGGAAATTTAACGGCTGGTTCTGCTAGACCTCACGAGCGTCTTGAATTAGAATTCGTTGCGTGCCTCGTCTTCCCCATGTGTATAATTGCATTTAGTTCCGTTCTGAACAGTGTGTCGCAAACGATCAAGTTCTGCATCCTGTATGTTGTCTAGATCATGTCATTGTATAGTTAAATGATTTATTTCCTGAATTGTGATTAAAAAGGATTCTTTTTTATTTTTCAGTGGCTCATCAGTTTTTATTCAAATTCAGTTGGTGCTCATTTAGTCATATGTTTATTTTTTCAATACACAGGAACGTCATTTTTTAATCTACCATTATTTCGGAAAGGTGCTTTGTCATGGAGGAGAAGAAAAGGAAATAAACACCTTAGCACATCTTTTAAATAATTTGAAAGTGTTACAGAATATAGTCACATTCTAAATGCGAATATAATATCATTTATGAACTCTGACTATATATTACACTAGCTGCCTGGACAGACTTCGTTCTGTCAAAAGTTAACAGTAAAAATTAAATATTTTTTTACGAGTGATCACGTTATTTATATCTCAACAATAAACGACCATTACTTACAAAAATAAGTTAATATTTACTATTTCTTAACATTATGACTACTGATCCTACTTTCCATTGAAGATTATGAGGTGTCAATCCCGGAAAATTTAACGATTCTGGTGGATAGTTGACGACATCATCTTGATTAGTTGCCCAATCAACTGTATGTGAAATTTGTATGTCTTTAATTCACCGGCAATTTCATTTTGAAGTTTATTTTATCTACATCCGTAATTTTGGCAGCTAATATAGCACGTTCGCTCAGCCACAAATGATCTTTGTAATTTTGAGAGACGTTTGGGAACACGTTTTGTATGAGCTCGATTGTTGTTTCAGTAAACTGACAAAAATATAATGCAGCCAGTCGAATCATTAACAGGGATTTTGCCATTACCAAGGTCAATGAGTTGCTTTGAAAGTATTGTTTTATTATTGTCCGCGCAATTTTTTTTTTTTATTTTTTTTTTTAATATTATAAAAACCTTCTGTGGACTCCAAGGAACATACAAAAAAATTTTAGCCGAATTGGTCGAGCCGTTCTCGAGTTTAGCGCTTAGCAACATCCATTTTTATATATATTATTATTATACATTACATTAACACTTGGCTGAGTACATGAACATCTATCGAGATGATTGTAAATCTGGATATCTGATTTGACATTATCAAATTTAATAGTTGTGGTTGCAGAAGAAACATTTTATTTGAGGAAATTATCTCATTTGTTTTGCCACCCTTTTCCTTAAAGTCGGTCCATGGACAAAGATGTATCAATTTTATCAATTCATACTTGACCATCGAAGTGGATAATGTCTTTAAGGCAGACCAAAATCAATCATTACTTATAATAAACCATTACAAATCTACTTAGCAATATGGCCTAATACTACTCATTTGCCTAGATTTCACTCACAGACCCTTGGTCTTGGTACGAAAGTATTAGGCTTAGATCCAATGCTTTCCATATTTTTCTCTTTTTATCTTTTGGCCGGCAATGCATCCGTGGTACCTTTTCTGTTGCTGATGTTACATAAAAAGTTAGGACAGTTCTTGTCCATCGCTACTAAACTACGCCTGCTATTACGCCAACTAAATGCCACCAGTATGAGGACTTTAGCTGGTATTTAATATAATATTCAAATTAAGAGAACAACCTAACACAATATGAGATAGTCGAGAATTTATCACCGCACAGAGCGAGTACTGAATTCTAATACCGTCGGGCATACGACGGAAGGATGGTTGAGACAAACACTTCGGTTATACGACGCACGTGCGAATCCTGGAATTTGGCTTCTTCAGTCCGACTGTATCGGGAGATGCATTTCTTAGATAATGATGCTGTCGCTCTTTTTAACATTTCAAGTTTTAAACTTTTATTCCTTATACTTTGAGTTCTTCGCTTATCTTTCTTTATCATTTTATCTTGAGGAATAAACTGGCATACTTGTAACTGGTGATGTAATAAATTGATTTGACATGAATGTAATATGTGAATTATAGGGGAAGGTTGGTTAATTTGGACCACTTTTTTTCAACTGCATATATTGCACATATTTTTAGGTATTTTAAAGAATGTTTTTACATGGAATGAAACAAAATTTAATTGGTTTTATGTTAATTGAATAGTAATCAACCAGGCATTTATATATTTCTAAAAATTCAACAAAATGTGGGATCGTATCTTAGGTCCAAATTACCCAACCAGTTCGATTAATTGGACCATGGGGTTATTAAGTTGGACTTCAGCCAAAAAGTAACGTAAAACTACATTTTTTTATAATAATTGTGGATTGAACGTTGCCTGAAGGGTTGACGAAAAAGCAGATGGTAAGTGGTCACAGTCGCGTCGCCTATGGACATGAGTAATACCAGAGGAATCGCCAGTGCATCGCCGGCCCTGAAGGAGAACTCTTTTTACACCTTTTTTGAAGAACTCCATGTCATAGCACTCTGAAAATACCTCCGAAGGAAGCTCATTCCACAGTTTCCACGTGCGTAGCAAAGACGCGTAGGTGAGAACAGTACTCGACATGTGAGGCCTGGCTTTGTAAGGCATGAGTAGGAGCCTTGCAGTTAAGTACTGCTTATAGCCCTATTTAGGATACCAAGCTTCTGAAGCTTGGCCTCCAGGCCAGCTTAGCCTTGCCTTCTAAATGACGCCATCGTCGAACATCACTCGAGGTGTCAACTCCCAGAATCCCAACACTTTTACTTACAGTGAGTGTGGTACCTTGGTGGCTCACTATTGGGCACGGGTCTCTCCTCTTCAGGAGGCCTAGAGTATACTCCACCACGCTGCTCCAGTGCGGATTGGTGGAGGTGTTACTGGTGTTTGTAGCCAACCCGAGTGTCGGAAGTTTTCAAACCATCCGAGGGCCTCCAACATGGCTTAACGACTTATGATAACGTCTTATGGTAACAACCGGGACCAACGGCTTAACGTGCCCTCCAAAGCACGGAAATGCTCAAGAAATTTTTGCCACTAGCGGTCACCCATCCAACTACCGCGCCCGCTGTTGCTTAACTCTGTCGATCACATAGGATCGACGCAAGCCGCCGGGCTATGAGCGCTTCGCGGGGTTGAACTTAAGTTGACCACATTACGGACTTACTCCAGAGACTTCTCGACAACAGATACAAATTTAATTCTGCTATCCGCCACTGGCATCTGAGAGGCATTAGCGAGGGCTGTGTAGTAGGCATTCCCTGTACTGTCTGTCATCTGCATAGCAATGGATACCACTCTTATGCTGCAACATGTCATTGATATATTAGACATAGCATTCAAAACATTACTACAAATTGTTTTTTGCAAATAAAATAAAATCATCTCATTTAATGCCGGATTCAAAACGGCCAATGTACAATGGAGTTAGATGCGCATCTTTTGGTGTAGTCATTTTATAAATAAAATAACTACTACACCAATTTTTGTAGGTGGTCCAAATTAGAGAGCGGTCCAATATTAGCGACTTTCCCCTACATTGCTTTTATGTTGCAGATAAAAATGTATTGATTTTTTTTACACAAATAAGTTAATGCTTGACCACAATTCCACCTGATGGTAAGTATATTTTAGTATATTTTGATGTTAAACGTGATCATTTTGGAAATGTCCCTATTAGTTTTATAATGTTAAAAATGGCATTACAAATTAAATCAAAATTTAATAAAACTCAACCTCTGTTTTGTGAAATTAAGATTTAAGTACTATTATAATCTGTACTATTTCTTATGTACTATTATAATATGTATTATTTCTTCTGTGAATTAAGTAAAATAATTTAAAAAATAAGATTTCAATTTCACGTAGGAAGAAAATACATAAATCCTTTTATATTAATTTATTTATTTCTTATTTTATACGATCCAGTCCGACTGTAGTTCAACTTTATTTGTAGCTCCAAGCCATTCGGTACCGTGTAGCAAGTGGGGGTACATTTACATAACGAAGTGCAACTCATACACTTACAATGCTTAATGTAACTAGTTAAAACTGGTTAGAACCGGTTCGCTGCATAAACATGAACATGACTTTCTATTGTTTTCAGTTTTAATCATTAATTAACTGACGGTCCTAATTATGGCTGAAGAGTGAAGTGGGTGTAATTTGAATTTGGTGCGTTATTTGTAACTTGCTCTCTGCCCGCGGTTTTATCTACGTACTTCAGGATAATAATCACCCTTGTGTCTTATGCCAGATCAATTCAATCAGGAGTTTTTGCGTGACATAGTACCAAATATTTTGACAAACTTTCACATTTATAATATTAGTAGGAAGTTTATAAGTAAACGAGAGTTCAGCAAGCAGGCTGAAATGGCAATGGGCTGGCCACGTAGTTCGAAGGACCGATAACCGTTGGGGAAGAAAGGTCCTCGAATGGCGCCCACGTCTTGGAAAAAGGAGCATAGGACGCCCCCCGACCAGGTGGACTGACGACCTGAAGAAGACAGCGGGCCTCCGCTGGATTCAAAAGGCTCAGGACCGGACAGAGTTGCGCAAGTTACGGGAGGTCTATGTCCAGCAATGCCCAGTAATGACCAGTAATGCCCAGACGTGTCGGGCCAATTTCAGAAGGGCTACCACGCACTGCCGCGCCACACCGACCGTGTCACACATTTGTGATCTATCACACGTGTCATCACAAAAAAAAAGAAGATAACCCTGACGTCGTAAGAAATGATAAGAGTTATGATTAGAAAGAGAGGCAACGTCTAGATGCATAGATTACCCCCAAAATCTATGTCTAGATGTCAATGTCTGTTGACGATTAGCGCTATGCGACCTGAATTACACTTTATTGTGTTTGACTCTTCTGTACTTCTGTAGGTAGGTGCTATTAATTATTATGTGCTCAAAGCCTAGGTTATGTAACGTGACGAATGTGACGGCAAAAAGTGTCGTTACAACTTTTCGTTACCAAATTTTCCGCCTAGCCCCCTTTCGCAACGCGCGATAAGGAACTTCGTTCCAAAAAAAAATTAAAAAAAAACAAGAAACCCGACTGCGTATAAAATACTGAAAAGAAAAAACAAGTCCATTCTTCAACCAATCAATTCTTCTTAAAAAGCCTTGTAAAATTTAATTTTTTGTTGTATTTTCTTTAATATTTTTTATAAATTCAACTCTCAAGTACAATTCATTCACGGTTCGTATCGTAATCTTTTCTCTTTGCATTGCGATTGCCTACTTTTCTTTCCTCTTTCATCTTTCCTCTTTTCAATAAATAGAGCATAGTGTTTCGCGCGACCCCATTTGTGAAGTCCAGGAACAGGTCATAAATATGGATTGCAGCCAACATCCCGCGATACGTTTAATTCTAAAAGCCTTAAGAAATGGAATAGAAAATGACCAAGCACTTCGGCGGCAACTGCTGTAGTGTAGCCAGCGGTCACCCCGGAACCGGCACCGTTCTGTCAAACGCAACGTATAATAGTAAATTACTTAATGCATCGACCTATAAAAGATTTAATGCACTCACACTAACGCAAGGCCACGCCCACCTACCACGGATTCTTTGTTCTAACACAACACATGCGCAATCCGGCCGACTCCAACTACACGCTTAAGGGGAAGAAATATACCGGCAATTTTTCTCACTTACTCCTTTATTTATCGTTTCTGGTATCGGAATTTTAAGATTCCTT
The DNA here is from genome assembly GCA_951805285.1 of Thymelicus acteon. Classification (NCBI taxonomy): domain Eukaryota; kingdom Metazoa; phylum Arthropoda; class Insecta; order Lepidoptera; family Hesperiidae; genus Thymelicus; species Thymelicus acteon. The sequence continues at coordinate 608,373 of OX638235.1, forward strand.
TTTTTCTATAAAAATCATGAATTTCCTAAGAAGTCCAACTCCTCAATTTTCGTAGTTGGCAGCTACAAAGCATTACCAAAGGGGCAATTACAATTATGCGCTCAAATTGTCGACCAACTTTCCTTCCCTATTACAGATTGACAATGGCTCCACCATTTTACTTTGCACCCACTTAACTGGAGAGTGTGAGTGAGGGGTGTCAGTACGCGTGCGCCTGTGTGAGTGGGACTGCATAAATAGGGTCGCGCGGCCCGTTTCGCAGCATTCGGCTTCCGTCGGCCGTGACGGGAGGTCGTGTCCGCAGCAAGATGCTGTGTACCCGAACAGACACACTCTGCTAGGAACTAAATATACGTATCATGTATTTTCTATAGTAAATTGGTGCTCAAGCTCAAAAGTCATATTTTTATATTTGAACGTTGTTATGGCAAGTTGTTGTTAGGCTAGGTATACTGTACTTATTTTTTGGTACGCAGTGATTGAAGAATCTGCAAGATGAACTTCATAGGTAAGTCACAACTTTTATTCACATTTTTTGTTTTTTCAAATTTATTTATACATATATTTTTAAATTAGTATATTTTTATTTTATAACTGAAACGAAGGTGTCTGTTTTAGTGTCGTATTTAGTACTACTCTATAGTTTAAACACTGCAATAAAATAGGCCATAAACGCTCGCACTTAAAACAACGGCTATGGCTGACGCCGCTCCGTAATTACATTCGAGTTGTTTCATGAACATGTCATTTACGGAAATTGTATGGCGGAAATTATTCATCGCAAATTGTGGTTATTGGATATTGAATTTAAATTATAGCCTAAAGGCTGTATTTAACTCCTGTCATAAATAAGTACATTTCCTACTCGTATTTAAAAATAATGATTTCATAATCTAACTACTTTAATCATAAGAAAAAATTATGGAAAATTACATAAATTCTACTCAATTCTGCTTATAAAAGACTACCGAAAATCAAGCACGTTCTAATATTCAAGCACTATATTTCATCGGTACATAGAACACCTCATACGTCATAGCGTGCTGGCATTGGTCCGTATACGAAATGCGGCATTACGCATTACACATCATATTTTATATTGCGTTCTAGTTTTTCTTGGCTCTTCGCCTTAAAGACCCATGCCTACGTCGTAGCATTCGTAGCAAGTCACCTACAAATTTTATTCATGTCGTAGAGGTCTACGCCGTAGCAACTAAAATCATTTTAAGTCACAATTTTATAATCAAAGTAAATTGCACTAAAATAAATGAAAGATCATAAATTGGGTTATTTGATTAAAGACAAGGTAATCAAGTGGAAGGGTTGCGTTCCCTAAAACTCCCCAGTTTGGGAAACTGCGTTGAGGGTTGGCACATTGTAAGCGTATGGCTTGGCTTGGCTTCAACCCATTACAGCATGGATGGTACACTACTGAGGCCTAGAGCAAACTTCACCACGCTGCTCCAGTGTGTATTGGTGGAGAGGTTATAGGCCAACCCGAGTGTTGGAAGTTTTCATGCCGCCCGAGGGCCTCCGACATGGCTTTACGTCTGTCTTATGATAACCACTGGGACCGTCGATTTAAGTGCTCTCCGAGACACGAAAGCGCACAATAAATTTTTGCCACCAGCAGTCACCCAACTACCGACCACGCCTGCTGTTACTGCTGTTGTAAACGTATACCATGGACATCAGTACAGTGAGGCATCACTGATGCGTCACCGGTCAAGAAAGAGAGAAGAAAAAAAAGAAAGAACTGGCTCTCAAGCCCTCAGTCGGAACACGCTATCCAGGCGAACTCCATGGAGAAATAATAATAGTAATAATTGTATTAATTAATATTTTTTTATATATTGTTTTTATAACGGTTATAATGAAGGAGAAGATGAAGCCTATACTTAGTACAACTAGGTTAATAACGAGTAACATAGCTTCTGCATTCTTAATGACTGTCAGAAATAATTAATAACATCCCTTTTGCTGTATAATATTTATTGCAAGAGGTGCAACGACCCAAAGACGACATTTTGACGTATTTATGAAAAAACAGTATATGCATATACTTACTAATGTAAGCACTGGTTATTATATTTGATGACTGCCCCAGTAACCAACTGGAAGGTACAACAAACTAGTTGGATTTACTTTTTTTTTACAATTGGACATACTTTTTTGATGAAAGTAAAAAAATATATATTATATTAATAACGCCCTAACTCAGAGTCACTAATGGTCACTTTAATCGCTCCTTAGTAAAGAATCACAATACTAATTCTGTACTAAAGAGCGATTTAAGTAACCATTAGTGACTTTGAGTTGGGGCGTAAGTATATTCAATTTTTAACGACACAATAGTCACGTTTATAGTTACCACTTTATATATACTTATAAATATTCAGTCTAGCTAATATAACAACTGTATTTCTGTTGAAATACATATATGGACCAAGAAATTATTTTACGAATTTCGGTGCAACGCGCCGCAAACGTTTGCCAGCGACCTGTTTTCAATAAAAACTATTCGAATGGTGCCCGGCGGCCGGCGGCTGGCGCCCGGCGCCCGGCGGCCGGCGGCCGGCGGTCGGAGACATATTTTTTATTGCGAAAATCAAATAACAGTTGCGACTGCAGAAACCGCAGAAATATTTCGCAGCTCCAACATGACCAACTATTATTTTTAGATGAAAATCTAAACTGACGTCATGAAATAGAGGCGTTCTAAAAATATTTTTTCTGTTTGGGGATTAATCGATTCTCTATTTTTGAATATGGTATATAAATATATAAGTTCTCAACTTAAACTTGAATTAATTTTTACAATTGAAATAATTTTAACAATTTTCCAAATAATCATTACTACCAAGTTGGGTTTTCTTTTCGCATTGGAAAAACTCAAGGTGATTTTCGCCCGATCTAGTTCACCAGCCCTAGTCGGCAACTTACAAAAACAGTATGAAAAATGCAAATAGTTGCAGGTGCAGTAGCCGCGCGAGTTGAATGCAAAGCTTAGGTATCTAGCTCTGCATTCAACTCGCACGACTACTGCACACCGCTTTCCTTGAGGATATTTTCCTTCACTATAGAAAGCGATAACATCTAATTCACTATGTGCGTGTGAGCTAGAAAAAAAATTAAATTAAATAAATAACGCTTAATTAAATAATTATAACGTCTAGGATTCCTTGTGTCGTGGGTGCCATGGACAACACACTAGACAAGGACATTCACACCCAGACCGGGAACAGAAATTCAAATCATCATTTTTTCCACCTCGCTGGGAATCAAACCCAGGACCCTCGGTGCAGCGTTCCGGCATGGTAACCATTGCGCCACACGGGTCGTCAATTATCTATCAGGATGCGAGCTTAAATCCAGGTTTTCACGGATGACTGACATAAACCTTTTGACTTTGAATCGTTATAACAAAAACTCCAATACAGATTCTCGATATTTTGTATTTATATTACTCTGAACATTATCGGATATTTCTATCGACTCTAACTCTGTATTAATATTCATTGGAACGAGAATAAAGTTATCAATCAGTCCACTCAGACAGTCGAGAGATCCAGTTAGATAAGGTTACTTCAACCGACAACTTCTGATATATAGCCAAGTCTTTTGTTACCACTACTGTGAGATATGAAGCTGAAATATACATATATGTGGAACAATGAACAATCCCGCATACACTCGTGATTGCTGACAACTGTAGCGTAAGTTTTAAAATCACTCTTCTGCTTATGATTTGAAACAAAACAGAAATATGAATACAAAACATCGGATAGATATTTCGATTGTAAAAGCCTAGCGAATTGAACGTGTCCTTCGTGGTTAGAAACCTACACGCACTGTGCTTCCAAGTTCTCCCTCTCACTCACTCTTTTCTACTTTCTCTCTCTCTCTCTTTTACGCCGTATTGGGGCGGCTTAGAATAGTAACCCCAATCCCACACCGGATGGGTGTCATAAGAGGCGACTAAGGCGCTCGCTGGTGGTAGGGCGCCTCGAGGGATTATAGTGGTAGTATTGATTTTAATTGTTAATTAATACCATTATTACTATTATTATTTCTCCATGGGGTTCGCCTGGATAGTTACCACCCTTGAGCATGAGTCGGCCGCCAAACGACTCGTCGTGTTCCGGCTGGGGGCTTGAAAGCCAGTTCTTTCTCTTTCATTGTCTTCCCTCTTGCTTGGCCGGCAACGCATGATGCCTTTTGTGTTGCTGATGTCCATGGGCAACGATAGCCACTTACCATCAGGTAGATCGTCAGTTCGTTTGCCGGCTATTTCCATAAAAAAAATCTCTCTCTCTCTTTACGTACAGGTAGCAAAAGAGCTTCGCAGGGCTTGATATAAAAACGTTCAATAATTTTTATTATTACAGAATTTTTGTGTTATTATCAATGTTAAAAATTATCAATATACATAAAGTGTGACACAAGCATTTTGTAATATTAAACATTAGTTTAATATTTAATAGTTTAATATTTTGTGTTTCTGTAATCGGAACGTTTTTGTATCATGTCCTTCATACTTAATTCTTTTGCCGACTGTACCTTCACTTGAATACAAGAGATAATAAAAAGTAATGAAACTGCACAAGGCTCTGCTTATTTGTAAAAGAAATCTTCCAGCGGTCTGGACCTAACTTTCTACTGTTATGATAATAAGTAATCTAAATAAAAAAGCCTAAATCCCTTTGTTCAGACAACTAGTCAGCGCGCCGAACTGCGTCGACCGACATTTTCAAGGCTAGGCCAGTTGGCAGCGCTCCAACTAGGTTGCTCCGGGTCTACTAAATTTATATGGGAAGCGATAATAGGTTAAATGTACTGAAAGGCCTGGTTAACGATAGGGCTTGGAGGACATTAATTAACCTCTAGCTCTTATAACTGAAAATTTAAAATAACTTAATCAAAGTTTGAAAATTTAGGTTTTTTTTTTATTATAAGTTAATGTGCCACGTGATGGAAAGTGACAAGGAATTCGTGGATGAAAAAGCGCACTATCTTACTCTATTTCCAATTTAAACTCTGGATATGAACTCGGCTTTCGATTGAGAATTATCAGTCTACGATTATGATACTAATAAAAAAATAGTTATATTTATACAATTAGATTGTTGGATTGATCCCTCTCTCGTGTTTTTATTGAGTCCGACTGAACTTAGTAATTCTTGTACAGAATACATGATGTTCCTAAAAAACTGCGGCACCAGGCTCCTCCGCATTGCCGTATTCTGAGAGGATCGCAAGACGGCGCAACGGAACGGCAAATTTTAAAAATGATTTCTCATTTTTCTGTAGTTGTTCGCTCGATACAAAAAACAACTCTCGAAAACTTCAGTTAGTTATTGTTGAAACTTTGAACTTGCTCGATTGTGAAAAATTTATATTAAAACAATAAATAAATCGTAAATTTAAAAGATATAACTTAGCAAAAAACTGTATAACCTATATAAATAAATTAAAGAATATAAAATTACAAAAATTGATATAATACATTGAAATGACAAAAAAATTAAACACTTTATTGTATTGCCATGCTTATATTCAACTAAACCATTTTACAGTTAAATCATAGAATTTAATTAAGTTGATTCAAATAACAAACAGTGTGTGTACCAGTATAAAATATAATTTACACAAGTCAAAATGAATGGGTTTCTAAAGTGCTCTTTCCAACCTCATTACTACGAGTATTTTCCCGAACGACCTAACTTCGCAGAGAGCGTGAAATTAAAGTTTTATTCACAATAGCAACACTGCGGGTAACTTCAGTTCCCACCGTCACAGCCACAGACATGTATAGTCTGTGGTCACCGCCTTCCTCCAACTATTTCTGTCCAATCCAGCGTCCTCTCTGGACATTTCTTTACACGCTTCAAATCTTTGTACAAAATTTTTAACGACTGACGAACAAAGACATTTTTCATCTCGCTCCATCCCCTAACACTAGACGGAGACATATAGTTGGCGTATTGACCAAATAACTACACAAGTAAGCTTTTAGCGGACGGCACGAGTAGGATTAAACCATTTCCTGACAATTATTAAATATATACTTAATGTACTCGCCGCGAGTGGTTCATATTCCCGGACTATTATTAGCTTTATTCCACTTGAATGGAAACAATCTTAACTTATGTTTGAACGTGGACGGACTGATAAAAAGAATTTAAAGAATTCGTCTGCAGAAACGGCGGTCTATACCAATAAATTGAAATAGTTACTGCATACTAGAATTAACAAAGCGTAGTAAAATTACCCAAATAAGAAACTTCATAGACATTAGATTACGCATATATTTATGTGAAAGTATTGTTCTGTCAAAACTAAACTACTCGGACATTGTCATAGGTCCGAGTCTACTAGTGCGTTCACAAAACCTAATCCAGCGAATACATGTGAATAGAACGCATGTGCAAAATACGCCCTCAACATACCACCCAAAGCCCATGTTAGCCCATATATAAATAACGGAAATATTTTAAAAATGAATTTACGCCGACAATTATATTTTGCGTCATTATTATTCGGTATTGTTAAAGATACACAACAAGTCCACCATACTTGTGTAATAAGTTGACATGGTCCAAAAATTGCAACTTTCTACACGCAACCAGATCCTCTCTCTTCCAATTAATAGCCGGCCGATGTAACAAATTCTCTTTTTATTACCCTCACATTGATTTCGCGCCAATATTAAATACAATAGTAATCTTCATTTTACTTTACTTATTTCTTTAACTTTGTCTTGCTGTTATTTGGATATCCATTAATTGTAGTTATAATTTTATTAAATTCAATCTCACGCCGGATGAGTGTCGTAAGAGACGACTAAATCTGGCCCGCTGCAGCGCTGTTGTTGCTGTTGTTGCTGCTGTGGTTGGGCCCCTCGGAGGGATAATATTGGTAAGGGAGAGATCTTAATTGTTAATTTAATACCATTATTACTATTATTATTATTTTTCCATGCGGTTCGTCGGATGGCCTGTACCCCTCACATTGTGGGAGGAGACCCCGAGCCCAGCAGTGGGACAATTATGGGTTGTTGCTTTGCTTTTGCTTTGCTTTATGCGGTTCGTCAGGATAGCTACCACCCTTGAGCAGGAGTCAGCCGCCAAACGACTCGTCGTGTTCCGGCTGGGGGCTTGAGAGCCAGTTCTTTCTTTTTCTTCTTTCTTTCTTGGCCAGCAACGCATCATTGATGCCTTTGGTGTTGCTGATGTTCATGGGTGACAATAGCCACTTACCATCAGGTCGATTGTCGGCTCGCTTGCCGGCTATTGCCATAAAAAAATGACAATTTATGTCTATTTTGTTTTAAATCGCATTTAACACAAGCCAGGTATTATTAATTGAATTCAAAAATTGCATTCAAAGTAATCACTAGAAATGCACATGCGGCTTCGCTCGTCGAACTACACGCGACTAACGGGTGCACTGATAATTCAAGGACGTAGAAAGTACCTGCTACTTGCTACGCCGTATTCTGAGTGCGACCCTTTTCCGGCATCTTGGTAGCTGCAACTCCAACGCAATTAAAGATTGTTAATAAATAATAAATATACCACCAATTTTTAAACATTGTAAAATTTTTAAACCTATGTTGTAATAAATTTTTCTTTCCTTCTTTCTTTCACTTCAGCTTCAGAAGTGACAACTAAATTATTTTTACATCAATCTGTGTAGTGAAGATTGTATGGCATAGACAATAGACATACGTAGTCACGTCATATTATTCAGTACGTGGACACTCTCAGACATTACATCGGTTTTGGATAATAATGAGTTCCGTGCCCATGCAGCCGTGGTGGTAGATTTGTTAACCCACCTGGCTAGCTACCATTACCATTCTAAAATCAATCATCAAATGTATCTTTATGTATTTTCGTTTATGAGTCGGAGTTTGGCCATGGGTTTGGGTTATCAGGTGGCCTTGTCATATCGATTAACATAAAAGTAGAGACTTTTGACCCTTATAAACCCTTTTTCACACCTATGTATGCATGTATTAGTTTGAATCACAACACTATATTTACTTCGACAAATTAATATCAGACAATCATTAATAAACTGAACCAACAACTCCATTGTATTGAGATACAATTTAATATATTTTCAATTAGGTAGAACAAATAGTTGTATTGATACAAAATTGAATTGAGTGTACGTAGTGAATTAAATCGTGCTTGTTATTTTTTACTGTTCTTCGGGAAAATTTGGCTAGAACTCAAGTGACTGAAGTTAATAAAATTTGAAATGCAGTTTTATTCAACTACACTTAAAAGTGAAAGCCAATTTCTTTACCTTGTAAGTACTCTATTGATGAATTAACAAAACATAGTTGCTCCATATTCTTTCTCTTAAGGCCTATTTCTTCACGTAATCATTGTATTCATCATAAACTAGATTCATCACAGTATTTTTCATCATATCAGGTTACTTCTGCCTGATTAACTATAGTCTGATTGAAAGCAGAATTGCAACGGATTAGATGACTTTAAGATACGACATAGTGGCAGTTGTCTTTTACAAGGTCAATGGCCATTTTTATGACTCTAATGGACTCAAGTGACTTACAGCACTTAGATAGCGCATAGATTGCCTGATATTATATCATATAATTACGTTTCGTCTGGGTTGATAGTGAATGTAAGCCACATCAAAATAGTATAATTTTATTAGTTTTGTTTTTAATTTTTTTCATCAAATTCAACTCTGATTAACAAAGGCTGAGTTTCTTGTTGGGTGCTAAGCGATATTTTAATGTAGTATGCGTGTACGAGTTTCACAAGGCTATTTGTAGAAGTTCCCGGCCAAAGAAGTCGAGTACGTGTCGTGTTCTTTGAACGGCTTTGAAATAACTAGGACATTTTGTTTTGCTTCATTTACTAGAAAATTTTATAAATAAAATCCTTCTCTATTTATTCTTAACTATTTGACTTAAGTTTATATTATCTATTTAAAAACATGATCGTGATTTTTGAACACAAAATTTATATTTTTGTCTTCAAAGCGGTAAATTTCGCTCTGGGTTATCTTTTTAATCAGGTGGCCTGTGTGCGAGTTCAGTTATTACTAATCTAAGCTAAATAGCTAATGTAGTGTCGTAACGTTACCGAGAGCATACCAAAATATCATATTCTTTTACGGTAACTTGAATTTCACAAGCCTCATAAGCCGCGCTCAGAGAATAAAGCTGAAAGTGGGTTCAGGCCGTGGGTGGAGGCCGTGTAGTTACTATAAGAGGACTACTTTAACTACTTTTACAAAGGAAATTACTTTTTGTTTAATTGTTTCTATGCGGTATAACGTTGCGTGTGTGTAGCGTGACGTGGGTACCTATTGTGGGTACTTTTGAGAGTGAGGGTAGTCTGGAAATTTATGAAATGTAACTTTCCAGGTAAATTGTTTCGGCTCCTATTCCATTTATATAATGCAGTTCAATTTAATGAAAGTTTCATGGTACCTAGGAACTCTTGAACTAAACTATTACAGAAAGACAAAATACATTTTAAATATGTATTTCTTCACTACAAAAAAAGTACTTAATATGAATGATTTAATAAAACCCTGCAAAGGCCAATAAGAATTTCCTTAAACTGGCTCATACGTTACATATTTACCACACAAGTTCTCATTTCATAAGAGCACCTATGTTCTCTGTGCACATTGTTCTCCAGCTAAGTTGTTCCACCTTCAACCTACTTTTCGAGTGCAATGCCAAAGCCCAGTGTGTGAACCGGCAGTAAGTCTGTAATTAACTGTGAATGAATACTCTACTTAAACTAGTTGCAGGCTTTAAGATGCGGTGGAATGCAGCCTTTAACTTGAAGTGTATTACACTTGTACACGAGTAACATAGTATCATACAATGACGTGAAATATCTATGATTTTTATGACACATATCATAGAACGTCTTAATTATGTTATTCTATCTATGTTATATATTCGGAATGTTTCAACACCTTCCCAAATATCATTGGTGTAAATGGCGATTTTGATATTCACCCATAGTGATCTTTCATTAAAAACTATCTTAGAAGGCGGTTATTTTGTGTTAAAATGTTGATTATAGCCACGCACATAAATTAACGGACAACTTTGTTACGCAACTGTTACAATGTTATCAGTAATTTAAAGAGCGTCGAAGGAAAAAGTTTAAACAGATCCCAACGCGCCAGTCCGGCGGCAATAACAATAAATCGCGTTCGAAATAGTTGGAGCAGCGAGTAATTGCTCAGATTTGCATACCCTGAATAGCGGTGGAGCTATGGCCCCAGTTATTTAGTAAATGGTCGGTAGTTACAGATTTCACAATCTCAGATAACCGGTGAAATATGGCCGCACAGTTATATTTCTTGTCAGAATTGTGATTCATTGTAAAGATATAACTTAACGCAAGGACGGGGATGCAGCTACGAAATTATGTGAGTTAGTGAAATAGTCACTAAATATTAGACCAGTGATTCCCAAAGTGGTCTATATCGACCCCTAGGGGTCTATGACAACCTGCAAGGGGTCTACGTCAGCGAAAAAAAATTTGGGGGTCCATGAAATGAAAATGGGGGTCCACGATAGTGGATCTCAACACATACACTGATAGTACCTATTTACTTACATCATACTATCTTATAATATCAAAACATATACATTATTTATAAAAGTACCTATGAAGTAAAAAAAATATTATATATGTTTATAAAATTGTGTAAGTTGTAGGATGTTGGTATTCGCTTTGTGGTCGCAATACATTTTGAACTTGTAAAAATGTTTATTTAATGCTACGTATATTTTACCAGATACAAAATTTTATTTTGAGTAGTTTTAATTTAAATTCAATTAATAAATGTATAAATTAACATGTGTTTACTTTAAGTTTTTAACACTAAACTTCACTACAGTTAGAAATTTACAGGAAATCAATATCAGGTAAGTAGGGGGTCTACCCAACACGGAAAAACATGGCAAGGGGTCTACGACACAAAAAAGTTTGGGGAACTCTGTATTAGACTGAGACACATAAAAAATAAAAATAAATACGGTGTAAGTGTAATCCACACCAATATTATTAGTATTTCTGATATCCGTAGGCGACGGTGATCACTTACCATCAGCAGTTTGCTAGCTAGTTACATAAAAAAACTATTATATGCAATTATGATATACAGAACCCACGGTTTGCAAAGTCGTCCCGCACTTGACAATTTATCGAAAGTCAGAGAAGCCACTTTGAGAGACACAAGTATAGCACAGTAGCTCCCTCTAGAGCTAGCAGTAATATGATTTCAGATTTGATTATGGTACTTGCTAAGTGCTGTTCTAGGTTCTGAGTCGAGTATTCTCCGCTCTAAAACAAAATGTTCCAGCATTTTATCGGTTACAGAGAGTGCTACGAATCGTAATTTAAATTTATTATTATAGATATGACTTTGTAGGGAAAGATCAATGAAGTTGTTTGGCTTCTTTTTTGTAGAAAAAACCCCCGAATGCTTTTGCTTTTGAAAAGCTTTTTATTATCATCTCCCAATAAATAGGCAGACCGATTGTAAGAAGACGAGACGATATTCTATATTACTAATCATGAAGATGGTTTAATATTTTTTTCATACGTCCTCAGATAAAGTTTAAAAGAGTCCAGTTTTAGTAAATTAATTTAAATTACGATTTAATAATAAACTCCCATATAAAAATCCCATCCTGCACATAAATTCCTTTTGTTGCATACTAATATGTCATAAACTATTCCATATGGGTCATCACAAACAGACGAGAATCAACGTGTATCCATCACATAAATGGATTACCCGGGATTGTAACCTAGGACCCTACGCTTGGTCCCAATCAACTAACCAAATACATTTGGCATTTTACGTAGCACGTAGCGTTTCGTAGCGAACAAGCTACGACCACATATTGATAATACGATTCGTAACATTATCCGTAGCACGTATAACTCGAATGTCGCATTACGTAGCGAGCCTACGACCAATTCTACGTTTTTATTATATCAGCGTACGATGGAATCAATATTGGGGCCACGTATGCGAACATTGCTTTATAATGCAGTGGGCTAGTTTATAAGCGATAGCGGGGAAAAAACTAAATAAGTATGCATGCCATCTACTGGCCAGAAAAAACAATAATATATTTTTGAAGTTACACTTTCTTATGCGACATGCAAAAAGGTTGCGTTAAACGTTTGCGCTACCATGGAGGGAGTATGAAAGCACTGGATTACTTATACAAATCTCACAGAGTCTCAACAGCGTGCGTTCAGGTTCGTGAACAACGCCATCTAGTTTGTACTTGTGTAAACATAGGTAGTACACAAGTAATATTTTATTATATTAGTGACTTGAATATTTTGATAACCGTCATATGACGGTGGAAGTTCAGTCGGTCGTCGAGAATGACGAATTTATGATTAGTGTTTCTTGTTTTTATGTTTATTTTCAAATTTAGTGGATAATAATTGTAAAAAATGAGTGAAATCTTAAATCTTTATAGTGTATAAAAACAAAATCAACCGCCGCGCCGCTTGTAACTTGTAAGTACCACAACAAGGTACTGGCTACAATTTACATGGCGCATCGCGTGCTTCCCAGTTCGTTAACTCGACACACAAACAAACACACGACACGCACACACGCACACCGCCGCGGTTGTAAGGCTTCCCCGCTATAGCCAGTTTGATCTACGATTCGCTATACAGTTCTTTACTAACACAAATAACTTATAGTACGTATAACTATACAACGACATTTCTTGTTTTTGTACTGTGAATATCAATTTTTGTGTTGTATTTTTATATAAAACATTATACTATAATGGATAAATTGTGAGAGAGATGATATATGTATTATGCAAAGGTTACTATACTGTAGATGAGTACATAAATGACAAAGACGCATGGAAATGACCAGCTCTGCAACCAGTTCCGTACAAGCTAGTGATACTTTTTTGTAATAAATATACCGATGTATTTTATTTTTAAAAGATGTGCTAAGGAGTTTCTTTACGGCTTTTCTTCTCCTCCATGACAAAGCACCTTTGCGAAAAGCTGGTAGATTAAAAAATTACGTGCATAAGTGTATCAATGATACCTACATGAATAAATGATTTTGAATTTTGAATTTTTGAATGAAAGATAAGAGTGTACGTGAGTATGACACGAAGATGAATGTGAGTATGACGTGAAGTATGGAAAAGAAAAGCATATTTTCCGTTGTCAACATGTCCGCATCTGTCTGCATTTCAGCATAACCTTTTGTTACTATAATTATAATAAACATTGTTTTAAAAGTAACTAAAGACTGCTGCTCTCTTCTTCACCATGTTATTCATTCGAGTTAACCCTTAAACATTTATACACACGTCAAACACTTCCAGTATAAGGTTTATCCTTTGAAAATGGTAAGCCAAATGAATGAGTTATTGAAAACCGCGGTAATCTTTAAACCGGGTTAGTAGGCCTTATTATATTATAAACTTCTTTACTAATAATATTATATGTTTTAATGTTTCTTCAATTACGCAAAAAAAATAAACGGATTTGGATTTTGGCACACACAGATCCAATTAAAAACAATGTGTGGCGCAGAGGTTACCAAGCCGGACCGCCAAGTGTTGTGAATGATGAGTTTGAATTTCTGTACTCGGTCTGGGTGTGTGTTTTTGTATCTGTGTGTTTCCATGACATCCACCATACAGGGAATCCATAAACAAAAAAAATATATGAATCACTCAAATAATTTATTGTCATAATAAAAGATCGAATATTTAAAACAATGGTGACCACAGTACGTGATACGATCAACAGCGATGCGTGGTCACCACCATAGGTCAACGACCCGACCACAACGGGTATGTATAAATGGGAATTGCACGTATTTGGATAGTTCGACCGCATACACGCGTGAAATTGATATCGGAAAATTAATTTCGTCTGTTTACCTGGAAAATCGGTAAATTTTAAATCGTTAAATCCTGTCCTACCAACATTATACGTGAAAAAAATAATGTTTTTTTTTGGTATTAAGAAGAAACTTGGCGAAGATGGTCCATGTCCAGGATAAATAAACGCTAAGAATAAATACTAATATAATATCTATTTATTATTTATATTTTTTCTTCACTTGTCCAACTCCAACCTTTTATCCGGCAGGGGACACTTGACTGTAACCAAAATTATCACTTTAAAGCCAAATATTTCACAAACGAACCTTTAAATCTAAAAGTGGTCTTAGGAGACCCATAATATTTTTTTCCATACGCCACACTATAGGGTACGCAACGAAAAAAATTCATCCTCACGTTACCTGTAGGGGAGGTACCCTGAAAATGAAATATTCTTCAATATTTTATTCTACGATTTTGGAGTTGTAATAAACATGTATATCATGCCAAATAACAGCTTTCTAGCACTAAGGGTCTCGGCGCTATGCCTCGGACAGACGGATAGACGGATGAACATGAAGAAACTATAACGGTTTCGATTTTACTTCGGAACCTTAAAAAATTTGACTGTACTCTTAACCGTTAAACCTTTGTGTGGTGTCTGGTCGGGCTTAAATAAGTCATTGTCATCAGAACTAAACCAATTTGAAAAAAATATGTTTATGAGGATAAGAGGCACTGTAATTAAGCTAGCAAAATTTGACCCACATACATAGAGTAAGCTAAATAAAACAGTTTAAAAAATATTGTTGTTGATCATTTGATCAGTTGATCGCAAGATTTAACAAGATAAAGAATATTCTACAGTAAAATAACTCAGTTAATAAGAACATCGCAAATCTCAATCTTCTAGTAATGAGACGGTTCAAAGAAAAGGAAAGTGAAGTTCAAAGCAGTGACACAAAGTTAGACTTGCGGTTAACTTAACCGCTCGGAGTTGCCGGAACATTGTTAACTTGATAACTTAACGGACTGTGACCTTAGTCGTTCGTGTTTTAACTTCCCGGCAGGAAAATTTAACAGTTATTTTTACATTATTCTCAAAATTTATTCAATATTAATATGGGACAAACGTCGGCTACCTTTTGGATATAGGTATATCAATGTTTTAACTTGGAAAGATGTATGAACAAAGTTTTAGTTAATTTCAACAATACTAACATACTTGTACATTTAGAAACACTTTGCTAGTAAGCTAACAAAATGGTAAAGAAACAGTTACTAAAAACAGACTGACTATAGAGGATATAATATTTTTAACCGACTTCAAAAAAGGAGGAGGTATTCAATTCGACTGTATTTTATATGTTTGTTACCTCAGAACTTTCGACTGGATGAACCGATTTTGATGATTCTTTTTTTTTATCAAAAGCGTGCTTGTCATGTGGTCTAACTTAAATTTGAGCGAGATCTGACGAGCAGTTTTTGAGTTATTTTGAAGTCGGTTATTTTTTTTTCAAGAATTATTTAAATTGTGTAATGACAACACAAACGTAATGTCAATATTTATCATTATTTATGACATTTACAGACATCACAAAGTGCAATTAAAACAGACTCATTTCCATACCGCTCCCCGCCACCCCTCGTATAATTCCCAAACATCTGAAGTGTTGTTTACTCGCGATGTTAATAACTGCCAATGACTCGATCATCGTTAAGTGATCTTACGACCTGTTAGCGATCTTGTTACGTAAACAAACTCGTAAAGTTAATTCCATTCCCCCTCCTCTTCCCCTTCCCCTGTTTATGGCCCTTAATATTCCCTAATATTGAGGTACCAATATTGATTATTGTCATTGTAGTGTCGGTATAATATCTGGAATGTTAGAGATTATTTTGTGGTACGTGTAAAGTATTACTTTCAGTCTTGTAATGAGAAGCTCAGATAGCATTTTCTTCGACACATTAAAGGATTTTGATTCTGTTAGCTACATGCAGTTTAACGCACTAATTAAGGCAAAGGACCATGCCCATATTAGTATGGAGCTGAAAGTCAGCAATGCCATGCAATGCCCAAAATGCAGCTCTATGTCGTATAATAACTTTTTAACAGTATTTATATGATATCTAGATTTAATGTCATATAAAGTAAATGTTCAAAAGATATTGGACATTAAACATGATAACTTCCTACTGGTTTTTATACATTTTATCGTTTACAGACAGCATTGCTATTAGTTTTTCACTAGGAACTTATTTTTTTATTTATTTTATTTTATTTTTAATTTTTTATCCAGTGCTTCATGTAATTTAAAATTAACAACATAATTCTAGTTTTTATTTAGAGCAATCTTGTAATATACTTTATCTGGGCATTTCTGGGGCACAGATGGGCATTGTCCTTTCGACACAGCCATTAACGATAACACAGCTTTGGCAGGGACAGTCAGTTTAACTAGAAGCGTTGTTGAAAAAGTTAACTGATACTTGTATACCTATGTATGTAAATCATACTAACTCATCCATACTCCCTTAACGACCCTGCATGTTGGTAGCGACCCTGTCCGCGAAGCGAGGGCTCCTGGGTTCGATTCCCGGCCAGGGCAAATATTTGTGACATAAATATTTGTACTCGGGTCATGGGTGTGATTGTGATGAGTTATATGTGTAGTCCATGCCACCCGCGACACAGGTAAAAACCTACTGCGGGGGTATGCGTGTGTTAGCGTTGTGGTTGTCAATTTGCTAAGCATGTTAACATTTGAGTATACAAGTGAACTGCACTCGGCTAGATATTGATCTATCTATTTTTAGACATGTCGTGGTGGCTACAACCTAGTAGCGTAGTGCTGCACTGACTAGTGACGTGCTATTTATGTAATGTCCATCGATACTTCATGACGACCCATCCATCAGTTGGTGACACTGCCACGCCCGAGATTCGATTCCCGGGGCAGACATTTATTTATCTTTATCGTGATAACATTACAATTTTAGTGTGTGCGTTTTTATGTTTATCACAAATTAATAGGTTCTTACTTACTGTTATGATAGAAATCTTTTTCATAGCTTGCGAGGGTGCAGATCCTCCACAAATGTAATATAACAATAATTCTCAGGGCCGGGCAGGGTCATAAGTAAATGATAGTCGCAATAAATAACGGCTATTTATAATTATGTGAGATCAACACAGGTATAGCACAGTCTCAGCAAGACAGTATTAATTATATTAGTAAGAATTGATTTTATAATTAGCAAGTTAAAAGGAATAAATTATGAAATAACATAACGATATCACGCTATCCTTCTCCGCTCCTCCATGGAAGCCCAGCTGACAGTTGCATTTTTGTAAACAAACCCGAACTGTCAAGATTTAAAAATTTAGAAGAAAAATGCAACTGCCAGCCAAGGGATATTGAACGAGGTATTATTACACCTCGTTACAATACCCCGGGCTCCCCTCAAAAAAAAATCTTTAGGTTTTTTTTTTTTACAATAAAAATAGGAACTAAAACAAGAAGTACAACAAAAAAAATAAAAAAAAATAACATAAAATAATAATTAAAGGAGAAAACGAAAAAATTAATAATAACACATTATAATTAAATACTAAGCAAAACAAACAAGAGATAAGCAAACAAATAAGAGAAGAGCAAACATATAATAGGCATTAAAAGCAAGAGACAGCATAAAAAGAAAATAACAAGAGATAAAAATAAAGTTGAATTAAAAGATTAAAACTATACGTGACACCTGGGCTTCAGATCTTTAACATGCCACCGGCCTAAATGATGTCCTTCACAATCTACCAGTTCGTAGACGAGAGGTGAAATTTTCTTTAATACTTTACACTTTATAAATTTTGGAGCTAATTTTGCCGAAAAATATTTACCTGAATCAGAAATTTGGTAATTTCGTTTCCAAACAGTATCACCCTCATCAAATGTTAGATGTCGACGTTTGGTATTATAATGGACAGCATTCGACCGATGTGCATGCCAAAGACGAGCCTGTACATCGTTAAATAATGTCGAAAGTTGACCAATATTATCTGCAAACTGATCACGAGGAGCGAATATTATTTCCTCGGATAAATCGGAATCACCATAGACGGACCCACAAGGCACGAGTTCCCGTCCGAATACTAAAAATGCAGGTGTATATTTGGTAACTTCATTAACCGCAGTATTCATCGCAAATTGAATCTTATTTAAATTAAGATCCCACGTGCGATGATCCCGATCAACAAAAGAAGCTACAACAGTGATAATTGTTTTATTGTAACGCTCTACTGTATTCACCTGAGGGCAATGTAGTGGTGAGTAGAGCACTTTAGGTATATTGTATTTACGGAACATTTCCTGTAAATCACAACTAATGAATTGTGGACCATTATCCAAAAATATGGTTTCCGGTATACCGTACGTCATAAAAACAAGATTTTCTAAAATATGTTGTATAATAGCAGTCGTAGCACGTTTGATTGGGAATAATAAACAATATTTACTAAAACAGCAAGTAACAACAAAAATAAATTTATTTAATTTTCGCGTCATTGGTAAAGGTCCTATTAAATCAATTGATATAGCTTGGAAAGGTCTGGAACAAACCTTTGGTTCACCCATTAAACCTATGGTTCTCTGAGTCTGATGTTTGTGTTCCAAGCACGTTTCACACTTTGAGACAAATTTAGCAACATCGCGATACATTCCTTTCCAAAAATATCTTAATTTAATTCTCATATATGTTTTATAAGTACCAAAATGACCACTTGTAGGCGTACAGTGATTTTCTTTAATAACATCTGAGACATATTGAGAAGGAATAACCTCCTTCCAATCAAATTCTGAACTAATAAAATTGTTACTCCGAACGTATCGAAATAGTTTATTATTCTGTATAGAATAATCCGGACAAGAAGCAGGAGTATTTAGGCATTTAGAACGAACATCATTATACCATGTGTCATTCGTATGTGCTGGGTCATATTGTATAAGATTAATACACGGAAAACGTGAAAGAGTATCTGGTACCAAATGATCCTTCCCTTTTTTATGTTTCAACTCAAAGTTAAACGCAGATAAGCGAATACTCCAACGAGCCAAACGTCCTGTAGGATTGTTTAAATTAAGGAACCATTGTAAAGCAGAATGATCTGTATAAATAGTAAACTTAGTACCATTATCCAAATAACAACGCCAGTGTTCTAACGCTGTTATCACACTTAATAACTCTCTCTCAGTAATACTATAATTACGTTGGGCGCCGTTTAATGATTTACTCATGTATGCGATAGGTTTTTCAACTCCATCGAACTCTTGAGCAAGCATTGCTCCTAGTCCATAACTGGAAGCGTCACAGTGAACAGAAAAAGGTTTAGTAAAGTCCGGTCTAGCCAGTAAAGGAGCAGAAGTTAAACAAGTTTTAAGATTGTGAAAAGCTTTATCCGCTTCATCAGACCAAACAAAAGTAGGTGGTTTAGAACCCTTTTTACCAGTTGAAGTCAGTTTATTTAAGGGTGCTACCATATCACTAAAATCCGGTATAAAACGACGGTACCAGCTCGCAGTACCTAAAAACTTTTTAACATCACGAGCTGTTTTAGGAGGAGGAATACCTAAAATAGCTTTGACTTTTCCGGGGTCTGTACGCAGACCATATTCATCAACAATAAATCCAAGATATTTTAATTCCTTACGAAAGAAAACACACTTTTTAAAATTAACAGTAATATTTGCACTACGTAATTTTTGTAGTACAGTATTTAATGTATTTATATGATCCTCAAAAGTGTTAGTAGCAATAACAATATCATCCAGATAACAAAATACTTTATTATCATCAATAGTTGAGAAAAGTGTATCTATAAATCGTTGTTGAGTCGCAGGAGCATTAGTTAAACCAAAAGGCATAACTTTAAAACAAAACATACCACGACCAGGTACATGGAATGCTGTTTTCAATCTATCTTCCTTACGTAATGGTATCTCCCAAAAAGCTTTAGCTATATCAATAGAACTAAGGTACTTAGCGTCCCTAAGGTTATCTAAGATATCGTTAATAAAAGGAAGTTTATACGCGTCTTTTCGAGTAATAGAATTTAATTTTCTACTATCTACGCAGAAACGCCATTCACCGTCTTTTTTAGGAGTAATGATTACAGGGTTAAGCCAAGGACTTTCACAGGGTTCAATTACATCTAACTCTAACATGTTATCGACTTCAGCTGAAAGAGCTCTTTGTTTTTCAGGTGAAAGCCTGTAACAACGTTGACGAATAGGCAGATGATTGTCAGTGTCAATCATATGTTCGACCAAATTAGTTCTACCTAAAGGACAAACGTCAGTTGATATGTTTTTAAATTCTTCAATAATTTTATCTGCTGACAACCTTTCACTATTATTTAAATTGTCATAGTGCGTAACTTGATTATCCTCACAGTCTATTAAAAATATAGGTTCGTTAGGATATTTGGTAAGTTGAATGGCATCGAGAACCTCATTGGTTATCATAAATGCTTTCCAAAAATCAATACCAAGAATTAAAGATTGCTTAATATCAGGTATTACATGAGCTGTTATAGTGTGAGATTTATTTTTAAAATTAATGGGTAAATTAATTGTACCAATAGATGAAATGTGTTGTCCATTAGCAACGGAACCACTTAATTTAAATTGAGTGTTAACGATAAAATTGTGTTGAACGAGTTGCAAATGTGCGTTATTACCAATAATTGTGATAGGACTACCACTATCCAACAGGCCAGCAAGAGTTACATTATTTACTTTAATGTGTATAAATGGCCGTTCTAAATTACGTTCATCGTTAAAAAGGATTGTAGACATGTTGTAAGAACGCATGAAAATATTAAGCTGTCTAAGCCAGCTTTCCCAGTCAGCTCTACAATCCTTCCCTACTAGTTTTTTTTTTGGTGAAGTTTCTAAAGATTTTTTACAATTAATACATTCTGTAGCTTTATATCCTTTAAAACCACAACGAAAACAAACCACATCTGTCCGTTTACAAGAATGTAGATTATGCGTATTAACTCTACATCTCGGGCAGAATAAAGGTTGGGAAACCGAATAAATAGCTTGAGAGGTCGTAGGAATCTCAGGAGTATTTAATGATTCGTAGAACTTGCCAGCTTTAAATAAGGAATCGACAGAAATTATATTTTCGGGTAAAAGCCTACCCCGTAAAGATGATGATAAATTTCTTTTAAGGTATTCTAATTTATTATCATCTGACAAAGGTACTCTCAGTTTCTCAAATAGTGTTTCCATCTTTGTGAAAAATGTTATCACAGAATCAGTATCATTTTGTTTACAATTATCAATCAATTTCATAATTTTATAGTCATGATCATGAATGTCAAATGCAAAATAAAATTCATCTTTGAAATTTTCCCAGCATTGTAAATACTTGACTTTATTACGGAACCAAGATAAAGGTGTATCTTGTAGCATGTCATACAACGAAAGGAACAATTTTTCATTTGAAACTTTATGATTTATTGCAAATTCTTCAACTCTTTTTATAAACTCTCGGGGACAACCATCACCTTTATATTTGAACTTTTTTATTTCACTTAAAGCCTTATCATTTAAACATGATAATGCTTGTACTAGTTTGTCTAAGCTAACGTCCTCATTAACTGACTGTTGAGTCGTTGAAGAAGATGCAGGTGAATTTATTATAAAATTGAACTGTTTATTTAAAGCCAAAAAATCGTCCATTGCTCTTTGATGAAGAGTAATAATAGATTCGTCATGATAAGTTTCAATTTCTAAAAGATCGCATCTTCCAAGTAGATGTTGGAAGTAGGTTTCTAATTTACTTTTATTTAAAATAGATGGCTTTAACTCATATAATGATAATTTTCCTTTTAAAGCGATTAAAATATTACGTATCTCCTTTAAATCTTGTTCTACAGGATAAGGAGAAGAAGATGTAGTGATACCATTATTAATTAATTTTATTAACTGCTCCTTTAAAAGAGGAACAGACTCACGCGGTTCTTCGCCGCGTGCAAGGATCTCGTATATTAACTCCGATTTATTAAGGAAATTAGGATTCATTATAATTATTTTATTCTAGATTATTGCAGATAATATATAAGTTCTGTTCAACAGGGTAATAATTGTTATTGTGAACGTTCGTAACAATAAATATAAAATTTAATATTATATCAATAATTCATTGACAATCAATAATTAATCGTCACTAAGCAACAACAACAAAATGCCATTTTTGTGTCATAACAATAAAAATTACAATAAATTATAATTATAAGTATAAAAAATGAATTAATTATGTGGTAACCTTCAATTTAATCTCTTCTTGTCTTCCAAAAATTTTTATGTAGTCATATACAGCACCTTCTCTGTCCTCGAGGTCACATACATGTATTTTATGATCTGCTTTAGAATGTTACAGACTGTTCACATCCACTGTTCTGTGAAGGAGTTACGAGACAGGTATTACCTTAAACCTTATTGGGCGCCAGTGCGAGGGTGCAGATCCTCCACAAATGTAATATAACAATAATTCTCAGGGCCGGGCAGGGTCTTAAGTAAATGATAGTCGCAATAAATAACGGCTATTTATAATTATGTGAGATCAACACAGGTATAGCACAGTCTCAGCAAGACAGTATTAATTATATTAGTAAGAATTGATTTTATAATTAGCAAGTTAAAAGGAATAAATTATGAAATAACATAACGATATCACGCTATCCTTCTCCGCTCCTCCATGGAAGCCCAGCTGACAGTTGCATTTTTGTAAACAAACCCGAACTGTCAAGATTTAAAAATTTAGAAGAAAAATGCAACTGCCAGCCAAGGGATATTGAACGAGGTATTATTACACCTCGTTACAAGCTATCTGGTAATTTTATAATTAAGTAGTTATAATAAAAAAGAAATAAAAGAAGCAAGACAATAATTCTCATCCGGGACATCCGGGGTGTGTGATTAATGCAACTCTCATCAAATTGCAATCCGACACTTCAACAAGATTTAAGACTGAGCCGAGTGTAAATTAATACACGTTACTCATCGTGGGCTGAGCCCATTCATTACTCAAAGGGAACCCTTTGAATATAAATCGTCATCTTATCAAAACCTCGCAAGTTACTGAATGTCGAAATTCCTGTCTTACTGCCTACTATTATTGGAACGAAGTTCCTTATCGCGCGTTGCAAAAGGGGGCTAGGCGGAAAATTTGGTAACGAAAAGTTGTAACGACACTTTTTGCCGTCTTTAGTCGTTACAACTCGTGCAGCGTCGTTACATGTCGTGCGGCGTGCGCATGTTTCTCTGTCTGTCTCTCTCTCTTATAGAAAGCAAGCCAGATATTTTCGTTTCTTGCAGTAAGTACTAGGATAGCAAAAACATGCAGCGAGTGTGCCAAGACAAATCTGGGGTATTAAATTTCTCATCGGCTTTGTTTACCTAGTAGCAAGCTACTGCAAGCAACTTCGTTGCCATCGTTGCCATCCGGGTGTCCCTTGACACCTCTCAAGTTTTTTTTTTATAAATGTGAATGTTTGCGAGGATGTTTGGATGTTTGTTATTCTTTCACGCAAAAACTACAGAACGAATTTTCATGAAGTTTTGCACACAGGTAGAATCTGTAATAAAATAAAATAGTAATAATTTTATTTATTTCAGGCAATTTATCCCATAGAGTTAGTAACAATTTACTTTTAAACTATGTTAGTACAATACAATTTAATTTAAAATACATTATATTCCATTCATTAATTGTGAATGTCCTTGTCTCGTGTGTTGTCCATGGCACCCACGACACAGGGAATCCTAGTGTGGAACTATGAGTGTGAAGCGTTATTATTATTGTTATTACATTGACTTTAATTTAATACATTGAATTTAATTTATATAGGTTTGGTACTTATTCAGGAAAGCGCGGGCAAAGCGCTTGTTATATTTCAAAAATGTTAGTCCAAGGAATGTTGAAAGGAAGCCCCAGGATTTTGCATTGTGATAATTATACAGCTAAGTAATGTGTCTAAAATATTATCGCAATTCACTTCAGGAATGAATGACCTGGTTCAGCGCTTTCAAACTTTTCAAAGCCTTCCAGTAAATCCCTCAAATCTAAACCAGACTACATTTTGACTTAAATTATTCCAGTTATTTCGAAATATAAACTTAACGTGTTAGAATGGAACACCTGAATACGTCAGCGTATTTATAAGTCAGCAAAACAGGTACGTAGAGCATGATACAAAACCGTTCCGTAATGTGAATGTTAAATCATTCATCTATAGTAATATTATAAAGAGGAAAGATTTGATTGTTTGTTTGCATTGAATAGGCTCCGAAACTACTGAACTGATTTGAAAAATTATTTCACCGTTGGGAAGCTACGCTATCCCCGGGTGACAAGGCTATATTAAATTTTCAAAAAAAAAATAGGGATCTTTAATAAAACATGTACTATTATTTCTTCTGTGATAAAACTCCAATAATGTAACCCAAGGTATAAAAAAATAACAAAACCGAAGCAAAGCGAGGGCGGTTACTCATTACATATAAAGGTTGAACATTTGAACACTGATGATAACTAACATTCTACAATATTAATCATTGCGGAACTTTCTAGTACCATACTCAGCATACATGCATTTGACGACTCGTGTGGTGGTAGTTACCATACCGGCCGCCATTCAAAGGGTCCTGGGCTCGATTCCTAGCGAGGCCGAAACTTGAATGATGAGTTGAACTTCTGTTCTCGGTCTGGGTAGTCCATGGCAACTTAACACAGGAAATCCAAGGCTAGTAGTGTAGCGTTTTGTACCCCTTTGACCAACTGTACCATCGTGACTCCCGTCCACTTCCAGGAACACATGCTGACCACCTTTTGAAGTCTTAATTCACTTAGCGGATCCCGCAACCCAATTAAACGCAGTACACCAAGCTTCACTGCTGCGGCTTCTCCGCCCGTAATTAAGTTATGCCCCAGACTAGGAGTTAGACGCGCTGTCTCCAATTTGGATCATTCAATTTCCTCCGAGTTCCATGTGGTTACCTCGCCGATAAAGTTCTTGTGCTGCTATCAATTCTGATAACTATAAGACTGTATGATACTAGCGAAGTTGCAACTGCTAATGGTTTTCAGCAATTTCGATCCAGAAATAAAGCCACTGAATATCAAATATAATATTATCTTCTTCTTTTAGCATCTTCTTTATTCCAAGGCCAGTGGAAATTGACAATTTGTGCTTGAAATAAATAAAAATAACAAATAACAACCGTGCTTGTTGGATATATCGACTCTGTAGCCCAGTTGGTACCGACGCTGCCTGCGAAGCGAGGGGTCTTGGGATCGATTCCCGGCCGGGGCAGATATTTATGTGACAGATAAACATTTGTACTCGGGTCATGGGTGTTATTGTGGTGTGTTATATGTGACGTCCATGCCACCCGCGACACAGGTAAAACTAAAACTACGGGAGTATGAGTGTGTAAGCGTTTATTATTATTGTTTATTATTATTTATGGGTCCTGATTGTGACCAATAGATAGCTGTTGTTGAAACAAAAATGAGTCAAGTTTCTTACCAGCAATAAAAAGGTTATATAAAATCAATAAAGTATGATAAAATAAAAAAATATATATTCGTTAACAAGCGAATGCATTCTTTTTAAAATTAAGGGTAAAGCCAAACGAGTGTATTTTTTTTAGCTGTCAGTCGCGAAAAATTAATCCACAGCACCTGCTGGTATGTATGTTGGTATAATATTTTAATTATTGTAGTGCATGTTTCCGTTGCGGGAGGGAGGAAGGTGCCACGCATAACTTAAAGTATATGTCATCAGACATGTTACCCGCGGATTGTTGCAAAGTAGACTAATACTAGCTTAATAACAATGGATTTCCGCAAAGTAACGCCTGATACTATTAACTACACGTACATTCGGTTTCAAAGTCCTGTTTGTATCACATGGCGACGCAAAATCAGTTTGGACTTTAGTATGAAACTGTTTCATTTTACACGACGCACAGCTCAAAAAATACGCTCGTTTGGCCTCACCCTAAAATACCCAACGCAATCGCAAAAACCGCAAAATCTCTGAATAATTATAAAAATGTACAACGAAGATAGCAGAGACATTTCACTAATAAATTTGCTCAGCCTACAAAATTCATAACAAAAACAATCTGTTGTAAAGTTATTAAAAAAGTTATTCACAAAAGTCAATTACAATTCAAATTCCGTTATAAATATTCACGATTACAAAAAGTCAGGAGGTCAAACACACGGAAACGTTGATTAAAGACGCGACGTCACTCGAGCGGAATGGAAATTATCGAGAGATGGGAAAGAAATGGAAAACTCCAGTTGGAAAAGAAATGGAAAACTCGAGTTGGAAATTATCATTCTGTCAGAGGCACGTCCCTATCAATTAATAATTGAATTGGATGGAACGCGTTTGAGAACCTTCGTAATGGTAGATGTTATTGAGGGTGCACACGATGAATTGAGTTGGCGCGTCATAGAATTCGTTTAATACGGCGCATGCCTGGCGTGTGTGACGATGGAAATGAGTTCGCATTGTTTCGCCATTGCTCACCACTTAATGACTTTGAATATTGGATCGCATTTTTGGGGAACCGTTTATCGGGGATCGTGGCTGGAGACTATGAAGGTATTTAAGGGATAAATATATTTCAGGTTGAACATTTTGCCTCGTTTGGTTTAAGAATTCGTTGCTTTGATAATTTACTCTTTGATGTCATGTGCTTACTCGAGATGGTTAGGTATTATTTGAATTTTATAAAAGGTATTTTAAACATAATTTTGTAGAAAAATTAAAATTGCGTTTTATGAAAAGAAATTTTACGTTTTTCTTCATTTTAAATCTTTTATTATTAAAGGTAAAAAATATTCTTTAAAATATACGAAGTATATTATTCACTCCACTACAAACATTAACAATATTTCAATATTTTTCTATTTTTGAATAAAACTTTCTTTCATTCTGAATAATAGAAAGCTCACTAAAGCTTAATAAAAATTTAAAGAAGTCTCATTCATTTATACAACATGGGAACTTAAATTACTTATTCACCAAAGTTTTAAATTCATATTTTTATAGAGATGTGGCTTATAATACGAGTATAAGTATTTATTTAAAAAAAATAAGTAACATATCGTGGTTGCGAGTTTAAGACCTCTTACGTGTCATGTGCCCACTTTTGGCAAAATCACTTTTTTACGTCAAATGATTTTACACTTTGAGTAACTTTAAAAAGTCTCATGTGTGTTCGACGTTTCCATCGTAATTTATTCACCAAATTCAAAATCATCTATGTGCTTGCTAAACAAAACTTCATCGATTTTTATCGATTCCCTCAAAAAGCTGATTTTTTACACATAAGAGGTCTTAAAGTCGCAACGACGATATATGACTTATCCTTGAACTGAATGAATTTTAATAATATGGCGTAGGGTCCTATAGAGGACCACCACGAAGTTCGAAGTTCTTGTAACAGATGGAGAGACTATTTGACCCTGATTAAGGATTATTTGATTACTAAGAAACCAGTTTCAGATAGGCCTCTTACAAGATTTTATGATTCTTAATTGGAGTCATGCCAAAAGTCAATTGTAGTTACATGCCTGGCTACTGACCATCATCGGTTGATCCATTTCATCGTCGTTAAAACTAGTAAAAAAAATAATGTCCTTTTTCTATATGCGTCAGTAAACTAAACTCTGCATTACTAAGTACTCTGTACTATTGACTACGAGAACGCAATTTAAAAAAATTGAATTCGAACTCTAGCTAAGTAAGAATGGAGTCGGATGGCAGATAACAGCATTACTACAGCTTAAATGCAAATGACTGAGGAGCACATGTGGCCAGGCAATGCTCAGATTGACGTAAGGCGGCCATGTTGTGACGTAGCTACAAGCGTCTCATTGCAGATTGAATTTCTAATTGCATTTTGTTATGTGTTTTAAACTTGTTCAATTACTACGGTTTTTATCACCAGTTAATGTTGATATGGAGAATGATTAAAAGGAAACGGGTTTCTGATTGATTGTTTGTTATTAGTTACTGCATTCTATTGAAGTTTGGAGCCAATCTCAGAGGAAAAATGACCATTTCCCCATTGAGATACATACATAGAGGAGACATCTGAAACAAAATGTGTGTTCCACCGCCGGCTTGCCCTCCGTTCTCTTTTCAAACTAGAAGCCTCGTTTGCACACTTGCCATAGAGTAACTTTGTATATATGACACTTGCCGAACCAAGACGGCAACATAGGCAAGCTTATATATTCCATTAACACGCTAGTGGCTTGCCAAGTTCAAACGCTCCTTATGATTGTTTCATTCCAGAATGGCGGGAACCTTGCACAATAATTTAATTAAATTCGTTTTAGTTGATTTATTATTATTTTGTTTTCTTACTGATGATATTGTGTGATACCATTATCTTTTTTGTTTTTTGTCGTGCAATTGTGACACGTTCTTATTACGCACGACGGAATTTTTACAGTTTTTTCATAAACAATTTTGGCATGCGGCCGCCATGAGTGCAGCCGAGTGACAGCCGAGTGACAGAATGAAATGCAGCCGGCCGGCTGCAATGCACACCCCCGAACCCAATGTTCGCGGTGTCTGTTCTATACGCTAGTAATACTAGTTCAATGCATTTCCCTCAATTTTTTAAACACCTATATGTAAAGAATACACTCAAATACAGTAATAAAAATCAGTAAATGTAAGTAGAAATATTTATTTAAAATAAAATGTTTAACAAATATTGACATTACAGCACTTATAAGATAAAACAGTAATTAATATAACGCGCCCTCACGTTCATTTTTAATGTAGACGATCTTTACCGCCATCTTTCCTTTAACGACAAAACAGTCACACTTCACACACATTTCAGTCTTCTATTTCATTCCGGTTCACAAACGAATCACGCAGATGAATAAATATATCCATGTCACGGACCTAAAAAAAGACGGACATAATCCCAAGAACAAATTCAGTGAAGCACCCATAGGAATACCAACTCTGTATTCGTACAAGTACACACACCCACACATTAACACCATACGGCTACGAATTTGACACCATCGCCAATCAAAAATTACAAAATTACACACACATGGTAAGCGAGCTGTCAGCTGTCAGCTTCATTCTCGATTAGACAAGGTTACGTCTGTTCTTTTTTTATGTCTGTGATCCATGTATACCTAAATGCACATTCTGTGCTATCCTAACTTGACCTAAATTCAATCTCCGTATGTTCCAAAATCCTCTAATTCAATTACCCGTTCTACAACCATCCCGTCCAATTGCGGCTAGCGGGATTCCGGGATTGCACACTGGTAATATATTAGTATCCTAACATCATTAGTTTTACACTTGTCTCAAACAATTTGTGTGTAATTAAAAATAGAATCATATTTCATGTGAAAATTGTGTAGAGTTTGGTTGTTTTAGTTAAAGGTCTGTTATGTATAAATCGTACAAGGCTGGGTAGGAGTGTATGCTTTCGTATGTTCAGATCATCTCTGTAAACCATGTATCAAAGAGCACTTCAGTACTATGAACATAGATCTCTCTCTGTGGGCGTAGTTACATGTCAGGACTGCCAGGATACTAAATAAATCACACAGTTCAACAGGCACAAGTATACTATTCGTTTATTGCCTGATAACACCCAGTTTCATCAATTCAACGCTATTTAGTTTTATTTTGGTTTCGCCATTCTACCAATCTGTCTAGCGTAATGACAGTTCCCTTTTTCTAAATTTGATAATTACTTACGAACTTATTATAGGCTGCGCCGACATATATATTGCGTTCCGGTCGGAGTAGTTCATAAGCTCGCCGTCAGCCTCTTCATTTGTCATTTTAATACTTACACCTGACACAGAGATAGTGATTACTAACCACACGGCACACCTGAGCGTTGGATGGCTCTCACTGTAATTATCTATCTTTTACCAAAAAGAAAACCGACTTCAAAGAAAATATAATCTTCGAATAAGTCGCACCAAAATTATGAAACAAATAAGAATATCAAAATAGCCTATAACGTTTAAAGAGTTCTCCCAATTCCTTGTGGATCTTATCATCGGAACTGACTTTTGATACGCATGCAGCCAAACTAGAAAAATCCAAATAGTTGACAAACGAAGCCGTTTTGAGGTAACAAATATTTAAGAAATACAACCAAATTGAGAACCTCCTCCTTTTTCAATGTTGGTTAAAAAAGAAGAAACTAGTGCTCTTGGTTCTAAGCTTCTGCAATTCTTCTACAGAGTTGAAGAAGTGCGAGCAGGACTCAAATGTATTATAAATAATGCAGTACAAAGGCCTCCTCTCACTTGCGCCACTCTGACCATTACTGTGTTGCATAATACCATCCAATTCACAAATAGAATAAAATGTTTCTTTTATTTCCAATGCCAATTTTTAAAAAGAACACAATTGAAAAAAACAGAATTAAAAAGTAGAAACAAAAAAAAACATAAAGCTGGTTACAAAAGTATTGTTACATTATATATGTGTCCAGTCGCCTAGAAAAAAGAACTCACTCAGCTATAATGACGTAGTGTTGACTACGGCGCTGATTTTCAGTGAGTCCTATATTAAATATCTTTCTCTTGCTCCAGGGGCGGTCGGCGGTGACGGCGACGACAGCGATGACAAGGAGAAGGAAGAAGAAGCGGAACGCGAGCGGCAGGAGGCCATCCGCGAGGCCGAGGAGCGGCGCAAGGAGAAACACCGCAAGATGGAGGAAGAACGAGAGAAGATGCGCCAAGAGATCAGGGATAAGGTAAGGAAATGCCTTTAACGCCCCAACTCAGAGTCACCAACGGTTACTTTAATCGATACTTAGTAAAGAATCACCATACAAATTCTGTACTAAGGAGCGATTTAAGCAACCGTTAGTGACTCTGAGTTGGGGCGTTAGGGTGCCTATACATTAATCTGGTTAAAATAGAGTCAAAGAAGAGATAAAGAGGTAAAGAATGAAATTTAAAGCTTAAGATCTTTATTCCATAATTTCTCTTAAGATTACAATTAATCCGTCACGAGAAATTAACAATATGTGTATTAAAGTTATCAAAGAAAAAAAACTACGTAGGTTTGTTAATATTTGTAAATAAAGCGTAGCTCGCAAATACAATCCTTATTTAGAATCCAGTTTTCATTAAACTTCACTCTTGCAACCAACCAACTGTATTTATGATACTTGGAGCTTAACAGATTGTAAGTATCCATCCCCGAACAAATTAGAGCGGCGTTACGGCATGTCGGTGATGCCTTTGGTGTTATTAACGGTCGACAATCCTTTTCCTTTCATAAAAATACTTAGATACATAAAAAACATCTTCTCATCTCTAAACACCAAAAAATACAACCACCTCTAAAAACCAATACTCAGATTAACCAACGCTTTTCTGTACAGTCGCCGTTCGTTCAAAAGTTATACTCGTACAACATAACATTGGTAGCTCACACGGCACAGCGAGCTCTCGTGACGTGATCGGGGTCAAGCGACCCTCCAGCCGACGTTTGATTCGTCCGTGAGAGCCTCCGACTGGTAATTTCATGACCACTCCAAATGTACGCTCGGAATTTCAAAGACACATTTCACATGTGAAATTTGAGGCCGCGCGTAATTGAGGTATTGATTCTGTTTTAATAGTGTTATCATATATAGTTTTGGTTTTGTCCTGTAGTTATTTTATTATTTAATTACGTGAAAATTATAGTATTTTTCATTTTAATAATCGATTGGTTGTAATTTGGGATTGCGTAAAAAATGTGGCGTATTTTTGTCCATCTTTCCATAGCAGAAAAAAAAGGGGAAATTCAAAAATTTTACTACAACTCTTTTTTATTAAGAAGGATGCATTATCCCGATTGAATTAGTTCAATAGAATCCTAAAAAGTGGTACCATAATATTGATAAAAACACACAGAAATAAACATGAGTTCAATTAGATACATCTTATATGAATAAAAATTCTGTTACACTCAACTTGCATATTCAATTTTACATTTATCCGTTTTAAAATTTCATAAAACTTAAACAGTTTGAACAACTCTTAACGTAAGCTGAATCGTAAGTCAATAATGAAAATGAAAAATGATCGGATGAAATATATTGTACAATTCAAATATAGGATGCAAGTACTCATCCCGTACGTGGGGGTTCATAATGAACAAACGGTTTTGGTGTCAAGCGGACTGAAGCAGCGCCGTACTGCACTGCTGGCGCACTCAGCGACGACAAATGAACCTCTTCGTTAAATTATTTCTGCGTCAATGTTTATCATAAATCAGGTTCTTTGTGTTTCATTACGTAAAGTTTAAATAATCAAAATTTTACCAAATTATAAACGATTTCAATGAAATGGGGTTCGCTGAGGATGACTAAAAACTCTAAGCCAATTTAAAAAGTGGCATAATACGTAAAAGGATTACTAAAATGAGCGCTATATCAGTTATTAAATGGTTATTACACCTCTATATTAGAGGAATCCCCTCAATTCTTCATTGTCAGATCTAGACACTATCATTATGTGTAAATTTTGTAAAATATTAGACCAGGGAGGCCTTTTCCTCTCAAATAAAAATAGTTTTTCAAATCGTTTAATACAGTGCAGTTTTTAGATAACAAACATAAAAAATGGAACCGAATTGAAAACCTCCTCTTTTTTAAGTCGGTTAAAATACTACGTCATTTGAGAGAATATCAGTCTGAGAAACGCTCAACATACATTCTATTCTGTTTTTACCCTCAATCACTTTGGGGTTAATTATTTAGCGTCAAGGCGTTACCCTCCATTTCCTGTTTACTTATAGAGTACACCACAAATTGTACCTTATTTTTTTTACTTGTAATATCCTATTTACCCTTAATAAGCGGTGAAATTCTAAATATTGAAGTTAACTTATGTAGTCTTGAATCGCCACACTTTTCCGCAAAGCAATCTCAAAAATCCTTTAACCTAAATTTAGTTTAAGAAGCTGTATTTCTTTTCTTTTTATTCATTATTTTCAAAAGAGGAACATGAGACTTAAGCATAATTTAGGAAGCTAATCAAAAACAAATTATTTCTGAACCGGAATTCAATTCCGGAATGTTGTTTATATTAAAATCTGTCAAGTTCCCAATCCGGGGAGCACTTGAAATAAGTTTATAATGTCACGCACGCCCGGCTGCTACCGTACTGCCACTGCCACTGTCAACTCCACGCTCTGAATGAGTGCGCCTCTATTTCCCAAATGAATATTTCGTCGGACTGAATTTCAGGAACAAAATTGTTAGGTGGTTTGCTGAAGTATGTGTTCAAATTTTTTTTTTTTTGAGTCAATGAACTTTTTTGAACTTTACATTGTAATGTCTTTTGCGATTTCACAATTAATAATTGCATTGGTTTTATGTTTTTTGTAAAAGCAGCGTTTTGTAAAAGGAAAAATATTCTAAAGATTACATTGTTGCCTAACCTACCAAAATTAATAAAAGAGTAAATTGATTTAATTTGATTCTCTTTATTTATTGACACCTGGAAGGCTATTCTCTTTTGTAACTTGACAGCGGAATCCGCGATGAGTTTCAAAATTGAAGTTCGAGTCCGAGATCTTGATATGTGATTCTCTAATCATCTGGTACGCACTTGCGAAGTGAAGGGAGTCTCGAACTCAAACTTCAATTTTGAAACTCATCGCGGATTCCGCTGTCAAGTTACAAAACAGAATAGTCTTCCTGCCGGGTTTCTATAATTCACTTATCTAATACTTTTTGCTGTTGTCCGCGGCACTTGACATCACGACTTGACTCGAAAGAAATTAAGACTTCAATGTATACAATCAAACTGCAGTCCCAAAAGTCAAATTCCGCCATGAGCCTTGACAAGTGAAACTGATCACACGTTAGCCAGCGGCAGTGACTAATGGCAGAAGTTATTTCTGGGTCGCTGAGCTCCAAAAAAGATTTACAACAAAATAAATCTAGGTCGCCTTAACATCACGCCTCAACACTTATTCAAAGTGTCCAGTAATTCAAGTCACCGTCCGGTAAACGTTGAGCCTCTCAGCCCCTCCGTTTATATGAAAAGCGCGTCCACCCTCACCTGGATGAATTAATGAGCGGACGAGAAATTAACACGCAAACTCAACCTCCTAATAACCCCGGGTCATTTTTATCGGCCGGGATTTATTTAAAGAACTCTATTTAGACATTTTTAATTAAACCCCACGAATGTATTTAAGTGCTTTGAAGATAGCCGCGGGTTTCTTTTGTGGCAGCTTTATTAAAGTGACTTTTGTTGGGTTTAAATTTTTATTTCGTGGAACGGAATATGAATTTTTATTTCTTATTTTTTGCACAGTGTTATTTGTTTTAAATTAAAATGGCATGGTTTACATGCTTGTCTGTTACTAATAATAAAACTGGAACGGGGTAAACGACATTATTTTTTGTTTGTCTTTCTGTGTTTAAACGAATATCACACCGATACCGCTGAATGGAATTTGATTATACGTGGTATATTTGTAATTCCTATTAATAAAGTTATTCTAATTTATTAATATTTGGTCTGCTTTTGTACAACTACTGCAACAAACAAATATATTTGTAATTTAAATTATTGATATAGCGCCTAATAAAATTGAGTAGAACTTGTTTTTCTGAGGCGGCACTAGTTTTATATACAATCAAGGTTAAATGGGCTCTGTAATTCAATTTTCTTTATAGCTTCCACGGACCTAAAAAAAATACGGACGGAATCCCAAGAACAAATTCAGTGAAGCACCCATAGTAATACCAACTCTCTATTCGTACAACCATTCGTCTATTCATCTATTCGTACACACCCACCCATTGACACTTCACTGCTTCAATTGCGAATCAAAAATTACGCACACATGGTAAACGGGCGGCCATTGCTATGCTTCACTCTCGATTAGACGAGGTTACGTCCGTTTTTTTTTCAGGTCCGTGATATCTACATACTGATTGCGTAACCTTCAATGTAACTAAACCTCATAACGCCTAACAAAGTTACAAACGGCCATTTACAATGCCCTATTTATCATTTCTACCACACATCTACATCCCTTAGGTCATTTAGATATCAACTCACAAAGAAAGCTATAGTGCCATATTATTTTACCAAAACCTGTCCTAATATTACGGGTAAGATAGCTTACTGGAAACGGCCGTTAGCAATCGTTTATAACCAAATGCAATTGCAGCCACATCTCACTAATTTGACTTGGAAATCAAATCATTGATACCAGGCGCACAGAAGACTAAGAACCAAGTTTTAAACTGTGACTAGTGAGGTCTAACTGGTGCTAGTTGTCGACACGACGCTAATAGCATTGCGCTCCAATTCTCAGTCAAAAGGCCGGTAATTCCGGGGACGCCGGGGCCAAGACACCGATACCGGGGCGGACCGGGGCGGCCCGCTAGTGATACCCGATTCCATAAGTTTGCGTCTTTACGATGGCCGATCGAATGTCGTTGTAGTTATGTCGTTGCGTCAGTACGAGGTCTTTGGAAATAAAGTTATATTGGTTTGCATTAGAGACAACAACATAACATCCATCCATCCATCAGCCTTTGGAGGTTTTGGACGACACTGCTGGGCTTCCCCTAACTTGCGCCACTCTGACCGATCCTTTGCCTTCTGAATCCAGCGGATGCACGCTGTCTTCTTCAAGTCATCAGTCCACCTGGTCAGGGGGCGACCTATACTCCTTTTCCCGAGACGAGGGCGCCATTCGAGGACCTTTCTTACCCAGCGGTTGTTGGTCCTTCGAACTATGTGGCCAGCCCATTGCCACTTCAGCCGGCTAATTCATTGAGCTACGTCGGTTCTCACAACAACATATAGTAACTATATCGTGTTATTCTTCAACTCTATAAAAAAATGATGGACATCAACAACACCAAAGACATCACTGATGCGTTGCCGGCCAAGAAAAAGAGAAGAAAAAGAAAGAAAGTACTGGCTCTCAAGCCCCCAGCCGGAACACGACGAGTCATTTGGCGGCTGACTCATGCTCAGGGTGGTAACTATCCAGGCGAACCCCATGGAGAAATAACAATAGTAATAATGGTATTAATTAACAATTTATAATCAATATTACAATCCCTCCCGGCCCCCTGCCACCAGCGGGCCAGATTTAGTCGCCTTTTACGACACCCATCGGCGTGGGATTGGGGTTAGATATTCTAAGCCGCCCCAATACGGCATAAAAACAATATTAACAATATAGTCTACAAAACTTATAAGTAATTTTAAGTTAACTTAAAATGTATTGATATTTGTAGTCCGTTTTAACGGGAATACATTTTAACGTAACAAAATAGCTGAACGCCAACTAAAGGTGCGGCTCTCTTCAGGCGAGTACAAAATCCTTTACGTTATTTGTCAATCGCAGCGGGTTACGAAGTGAGCACTTGGCCAAAGTGTTTGCGTCCGTTAATAATGTTTGACACTCAAGCCGAAGTAGTTCACGTGACGTGACATTTTCGTGAGTTTCCGACGCAATAGTACTTTATTTAACTCAATCTTCTGTCTACAGTTGGGTAAACGTAACTTTTAAGATTCTTCTCTTTGTCAGAAATGGACCGGAATGATTTAGAAATAAAAAAGGTAATTACGAGATAGCTTTAAGACTTTGAGTGTAAAAAATATAATAATACCTACCTTTTTTAATTACGTAAATACATAAATTACAATTTAACCATTCTTCGATCAACTTTGTCAAAATATGTATACCTATTTTATGTAAGGACGACCCTGTAGCCTAGTTAGTAGCAACCCTGCCTGCGAAGCGAGGGGTCCTGGGTTCGATTCCCGTCCGCGGCAGATATTTATAATAATAATAATAATAATAATAATAATTTTTATTTCAGAAAAACATTCCATATTGGTAATTTGTTACACTTGAAATTTGAAAATAAAATGTTTAACAAAATTAAAAGTTAGAAGCTACATCAAATTAATAAAATAAAATCTCGTCCTAAACATTCATATAATCAAATCCAATTTCAATAAATTAAAACAATTAAAATTTAATTAAAAATTAATTAAATACAATACAGATAAATTAAAAACATTAAAACATTAAAAAACATTAAAAATCATCATGTCAAATTAAAATTTAAAATCACAATTAATTCAATTATATTAAAATAAAATAAAATAAATTGATTTAAAATAAAATTAAAATTAAAATTAGAATTAAAATAACAGATTTGTCGGCAAGTAATAAATTCCTTACTTAATATTAAATATACGGCCCCTAGACCGCATGTGACACGTATTCCAGTGCCTTATCACTGGGCAGTCTGGCCGGTCCAGTATGGTATTCAGGAGACTGTTGGTGCTGTCCCGCACCCGCTGCATCATTGACGCTACGCGTTTCCGTATGATAGTCTGGAAACTATCGACGCGAGCTTCCGTAAACATACCGGATGCGCTGCAGAAGCGGGGCAGCCCCATCAGCATCCTGAACCCATTGTTATACTGGACTCGTAGGGCGTTGAGTGATCTGCTTGTACATTTGGCCCATAGGCTGCATGTGTAGAAGGTTTGGCAGTATGCTTTAAAAAGTGTGTGTTTGACCTCTGTACTACACCGTGCAAACCTACGCGCCAACATGTTACATCTCACCGCCAACGCCCTACGCTCCCGTTCAATATCCAGGTCATCTGAGAGGTCAGCGCTAACCCAGTGCCCTAGGTATTTAAACTTGGTGACTTTATTTAAGACCGTGCCTCCAAGTTTGACTGGAGGTACGACCCTAGGTGTTCTATTTCCTGCTTTAAAGACAAGGATTTCACTTTTTGTTGTATTATACCTAAGGCCGTGAGCCATCGCGTACCTCTCACAAACTCCAATAAGAGCCTCGAGTCCTTTGACTGAAGGGCCGAGCAGAACCATATCATCGGCATAGCTGATGTTATTAAGAAAAGTGCCATCAATTGAACAGCCTACTCCGGCTCTGCTGAGCCCTTCAATCAGTCCATTTATATACAGGTTGAAAAGCCGAGGAGAGGTAAGTCCACCCTGCCTCACCCCACACTCCAACCTGTACTCTTTCGAGTATGAGCCCGCCCATCTTACCGTATTAGTCTGGTGCTGATACCAATACTTCATTAAGCTGACCACCTCCTTAGGCGTACTAGTCTCCCTCAAGAGCTTTTCCCATAATAAGTTGTACGACACAAGGTCGAAAGCCTTCGACAGGTCCAAAAAACAGCAGTAAACTGGCGTTCCTCGTGAAGCGTAATACTGGACGGTGTGCTTGAGTCGCAAAATTGCTGTTTCGGTGGACAACCCCGGCCTAAAACCGAACTGAGCCTCGTGCAGCTTTATATGCCTCCCGAAAATGCGATCAAGAAGACCGTACAGCACCTTCGCTATCACGGTCGCAAGCGATATTGGTCGGTAATTATTCTGGTCGGAGGCATCCCCTGTTTTATTTTTTGGTATCGGTACAACGATGGTCTTCATAAGCTCCTGAGGTAAGTACGTATGTCCCATACACAAATTAAAGAATAAGGCCAGAACTCTAGGGAGATGTACACCCGCATAACGCAGATGCTCCACGCTGAGCCCGTCGTGACCCGGTGACTTGCCCCGCGTCATCTCCCGAATGACAGCTGCGACTTCTTTACTGGTAAAACGTATATACGTACTACTACCATCGACGGGCCCCTCATCGAGCATCCCCGTCGCGGACACCTCGGGAGCATCCACCCTAAAATACTTCCTAAAAACCTCAGCAATCTGGCCTGGCTCACACTGACCCCCGACGTTCGCAGGCAGGCACGCTCTAGTATCTGTTTTGTACGTTTCCAGAAGCCCGTAAAGTCCTTCCTGGAATGGTGACTAGCTAATATATCCATCTTAATTTGGTTTTCATTATCCTGGCACCATTTCAGTCTGGACTTAAAGCGCCCTCTGGTTTCGCACATCCTTTCATACAAATCCCCGCCGCTGGGTTTACCATGTAGTATCCAAGTCTGGAAACTAAGCCTTGCCTCTCCGTGAGCCTCCCTAACATATTTATTCCAGCCTGTCACTTTCTTATATTTCCCATTATTCTTACTTTCCTTACTGATTTTAGAAGCCTTTCTCAGTGCGTCAACAATATTTTTATACATATTATCAATAATTTTCCTATGTTCTAAAACGTTACATAGTTTGTCAGTACAATATCTACATTCTGCTGGAAAAACAATCTCTCTTAATCTGTATTTACATTCGTCACTATACCTATTTATCTGTTGGATGTTCCTATCACCCCACCGTATATAATCATTAGTTGCCTTACTACATAGAGCTTTCGGTATTAAATTATCCCACTTGCATGTAACCTCCAGTGGAAAATGATCCGACCAAAACACATCGTAATGAACCACTACGTCTGCAATAGACTTCGAAGCTGCCTCCGTAACAAGACAGTGATCAAGCCCTCTCTTACAGTTGTGACTCTCACTAATAAAAGTGTAAGTATTACAAGACAACCCAAGCTTGATCACGTCGGCACACAGCCAGCTTCGCTCATCACAAAAACTTATTAATTCTTTATAAAACACCTCATTAGGATGTGCGTTAAAGTCACCTAGAATATAAGCCGATTCAATTTCACTACTCTCGATTATTGCATTAATTTCACTAAGCACTTGTATAAATTCTGTCAAATTATCCACACTGCCATCATCAGTAGGCATGTACACAGAGAAAACCAGCGAGCAGCGATCCGTCAGACATACCTTAACCGCCGTGAGCCTCGCGCTGTCACAAGGCACTACTGTGACCGATGAGAACACCCGTTTCCTCCACATTATGGCCACCCCACCATATGGTCGACCCCGCAATGGTCCAGCCGATGTATCCACTGCAGAATTACTAGTGAAATCGAAATTTTGGTCTATCATTCCAATCATCGCCACATCATGCGGCAATAACCAAGTCTCCTGAAGAGCGATTATGTCCGCAGTTTTACATAGCTGCCTTATACCATCAATGGATCTGTTTGCAGACTTGCAGTTAAAACTAAACAGTTTTGTTGTAGGGAAGTTGTTATCCATGATAAAAACAATACTCAGTTTAATAATATATTCATGTAGATATTATTATTATTATATATTAATATTCGGTATTTTTAGCCTCTTTTTCCACTTTACTTCGATAGCGAGCCGCATCAAAGTCAACAAAGCGTCGGAAAGATATACCTTCTGGCCACAGGTTTTCATCTAAAAAGATCGACATTTTGTGTCTAGGTACAAAAACTTTATAAGCTTTATATTCCTTCTGCCTCTTCATCTTTATCTCAACTATGATCTTGATGATGATATTATCTCAACTATTTATATGAAAGATAAATATTAGTACCCGGGTCATGGGTGTCATTGTGATGTGTTATACATATGTGTTTTCCATACCACCCGCGACACGAGAATAACCTACTGCGGGGGTATGAGTGTGTTGGCGTTTATTTATTTATTTATAAGTAAAAAAATGTGACCTTCTGTGCCATCTCTCGTAATAATGATGGAGCTTTTTTATTTTGTCACTAGCTGACCCGGCGAACTTCGTATCGCCTAAAAAACTATTTTTTTTTTCTAAAATAAAAGTAGCCTAAGTTACTCCTTGTTACATCAGCTATCTGCCAGTGAAAGTCTCGTCAAAATCAGTCCAGCCATTTCAGAAATTAACTGGAACAAACAGACAGACAGAAAGACAGACAAAAATTGTGAAAAATGTTGTTTTGGCATATGTACCGTGTATACATCCAAATGCATTTAGTAAAAAGCGGTATTTTAATATTACAAACAGACACTGAAATATTTATTTGTATAGAGTACCTATAGATGTATAGATGACTTGGTGAGTAATATGTGCAGTTAGTTGATAATGTGTTGTAGTGGAGCCAGTGTGGAGCTTCACCAGTTCACGACACTTCCCCGGTAATACAATTTGTGTAGCAATTTACCATCAAAGGGGCTGTTAGCCCGGGACTGGACGATTCCATTATGAGTATTAAGTTCGGAAGCATTTGGCGGCTGGTAACTGAGAGGCAGTTTGCAAGGTTATTTACTTATAAACTGTTAGTAATATGTTATATTATAAGTTATATTATTATAACTAAAATGTTTTTTTTTAAATTATTATCGATTATCGATTATTTTCAAATTAATAAGTTTACACATTTTAATTTCCATGCTGGGTTTTTCTATGTCGCAACTGGCATAGACATTACATAGATGAGACGTCTCCAATGTGTCCTGAACAATCACTACCTTAAAAACTGATGTACCGACTTCAATCATTGATAAATCACTTCGATGACTGACAATTTTTTTATATGAAACGAGTAACCGCCCTCACTTTGCTTCGGTTTTCTTATTTTTTTACACCGTGGGTTACATTATTGGAGTTTTATTAAGGATCCCTAATTTTTTGAAAATATAATACAGCTTATGTTACCGGGGATAGTGTAGCTTCCCAACAGTGAAATAATTTTTCAAATCGGTTCAGTAGTTTCGGAGCCTATTCATTGAAAACATTCAATCAAATCTTTCCTCTTTATAATACTAATATTATAGTATAGATAATCAAGTTCTCAACTGAAGTAAACAGATTATGACGGCAATGACGGTCCACATCTGAAAGCTTTTTGCCTAAAGAATTAGAAAGTCCTTAATAGTATTCACTTTACAAAGTTGTTTAGAAAAACAACATGGCACGTGACGTGGAAATGTTAAGAGATAGAGGGATCGTAACTCCTAGCTTGGAATAAATATCAACTCAGAACTTTCAAAGTACTGGAGACACTTAGAAGAAAGTACGTCAAATGCCAGCCTTATAACTGAAATGCTCGAGGACTGTATAGTCCATTTTTAGACAAGTTTATTTAGTAAACAAACTCACAGGAATTTTTTTGTAGTTATTTGTAATTAAAAAGTTGAATGCTTAAATTGAATGCTTAAACATATGTGTGTTAACTAATAATTATTTGTTAAACTAACTTTCAGTAAAAGGTAGGGCCAATATTTCTTATCAAATAGAACTCTTCTAAAAAACGGAGTAAAGATATTTTTAATACTTAAATTACGTGAGTAAAAAAGAATTTTCCGCTCCCTATTGTTTGAGATATGGATACTCCATTATAAAGTGATATTCAAAATTAAATTTATCCTGTATCGATTCAAAAGAAATAAAAATTAAGTAACTTATAATTAAAGTTGAAGTACGTAAAAAATAAATTGCCGGCAAGTCGTTAAAGATGTATTTTGTGCCATCATCAGTCATCATTCTGTCCGATCGTACGCACATAAAATCTCATTAACATAATACTTAAAGCACTTTATAACCCTTATATTATCATATTATTTAGTTTATAAAGCATTACAAAAGTGTTGAAGCACTTAAAACCTGGAGGGAAATGTAATAATTAAAGTTGAAAACATGGTGGTTATAAACTTAAGCGATAAAGGCTCTCTACTTCATACTACTACTACTAAATGATTACCTGAAAAGCGATTATTACAGTACTTTAAAATTCAATTATACACCGTCGTAGATACTGAAACTAAAATAGTTAAAAGTTACAATTGAAACGTCTTGTCACGACTTGTATCGACGATTTGTTAGTTTTAGAGATAGTTTAGTTGATCATAGCACAGAGACAGATTCGTTGATCGCTCTAGAAATTGTGATCAATCATAGTCTTTATTTATTTATTCTTAGAATTTATTAGACAGGACAACTTAACATAACATTTATGTATTTTATATTTCATGGAATAACTAAAATTGTTGTCGATAAGATTCACCTGCTTCGTCGGCTAAAAATTGTCTCAAATCTACAGCATTTTCAAGACAGTGACATCTTAATTATAGTAGTAATATACCACCAATGATTTTAATTGATTTTAAAAATTTGTATTTATTAAATTTTTAGCAGGTATTTTTAAACATAGTTATATATTTGATGTCAAATTGTGAGAGAATTGTGGGTGATAAAAAAACTTACATCGAATACGATTTCAGCACCCAAAGTTGCATGATTATTGGCCTATGTTCTCAATACATGTTGTAATGGACAACGCAAGTTCTCGATTTAGGAGATGTAGGACATTGGTACTAAGAGCGGAAAGCACTTTGTTTCAAACACCTTTTCCCCTACAAATTTCCCATAAAATACATAAGCAAAAAAAGCAAAGCAACAACCTATAATTGTCCCACTGCTGGGCTCGGGGTCTCCTCTCACAACGTGAGAGGTACAGGCCATAGTCTACCATGCTGGTCAAGTGCGGACTGGTAGACTTCACATACCTTTGAGAACTTTATGAATAACTCTCCGGTGTGCAGGTTTCCTCACGATGTTTTCCTTCACCGAAGCAAGTGATAATTAACTTCTAATACGCACATACTATTCGAAAATTAGAGGTGCGTGCCAGGATTTGAACTCGGGCCCCCGCATTCGGGAGACCAACGTCCTAACCACTAGGCGATCACTGCTTATAAAATACATAAACTTGTAGAAATAAAACTAAATAATCCCGTTGCTTTAGTAATTACTATAACGAACATAGTTTTCCGCCGCGCCCTTACAATTAAAAGTTGTCGTGACAAGTTCGTAGCAACTTTGTGCTTAGAAACTATACCGTTGTCTTAATAGAGGGTCTTTGCTAAGTAATTTTATTGTTATTTAACGCCTCCTTAAACTATGTTTGTAGTTTTAGTAAGGGTACTCATTTAACTAAGTAACTTATTTATTTCGGTGATCTACCGCGATAGAATCAGGTCGTGCTTATCAAAATATGCATTGTCATCTATACATACATACATACTAAATACATACATACATACATATATACATACAAATAAATAAAATTGAAATGTCTGTTTGTAATATTAAAATAACCGCTTTTCACTAAGTGCATTTGGATGTATGCACATACACCATAACAACATTTTTTATAATTTTTGTCTGTCTGTCTGTCTATCTGCCTATCTGTCTGCCTGTTTGTCTGTCTGTTTGTTTGTTCCGGCTAATCTCTGAAATGGCTCGACCGATTTTGACGGGACTTTCAGTGGCAGATAGCTGATGTAACAAGGAGTAACTTAGGCTACTTTTATTTTAGAAAAAAAAATTGTTTGTTAGGCGATATGAAGTTCGTCGGCTCA
The DNA here is from genome assembly GCA_951805285.1 of Thymelicus acteon. Classification (NCBI taxonomy): domain Eukaryota; kingdom Metazoa; phylum Arthropoda; class Insecta; order Lepidoptera; family Hesperiidae; genus Thymelicus; species Thymelicus acteon. The sequence continues at coordinate 652,521 of OX638235.1, forward strand.
GTCGGCAGCTAGTCAGAACTAAAGTAGTACGAAAAGTTTCAACTCCTATGAGAAGAAGTAGGTCTAATTGCTTACAGCTTGAACCACACAAACAATATAAGCTAAATAAAACTGTTTAAAAAGCGTTAACTATAATTCTTGAAAAGATAACCGACTTCAAAATTAGGGATAAATCAAAAACTACTCGACAGATCTCGCTCAAATTTAAGTGGGACTACATGACATGCACCAGCTTTGGATTAAAAAAGAATCATCAAAATCGGTTCACCCAGTTGAAAGTTCTGAGGTAACAAACATAAAAAAACAAATACAGTCGAATTAACTTAAACATTTAACAGTGACACTAACAACGCTGTAGAATTTTTGATAATGGGTAACATTATTAGCTGAGCGAAGGGTCCTTAAGTTCGATTCTCAGCTCAAATTTTACGTGCTAAATAAACGAGTCGAGTTGACTGTTCGTTTTGTTGTGCATAGTTAAAACGTCTTTATTATTTACATTTGAACTTTATTTGAGTTTATTTAAATTATAATTGGTAAATAACAGTATTTTTACTTACATTAAAAAAATGCAGTGCAAAATATTTGATATCCGCCATCTTGAACCGAACTTGACCGAACGAACCGCTGTCACAGAGTATGAAAAATGCTTGAAAAATATGACACGGATTTTGTTCGGATCAGCCCGTCTATAGATTTAAATCTATGGTTCGTACAATAGTTATAGCAAAAATTGTACCAAAAATCCTAAAACCCTGTATTACGTTACATCTTTTGATATTGAAAAACGCAGAGCATCGGAATAGTCAAGTACAAAATGTAAGCGAGCATTTCAAAAATCATCTTTTCATGAAGGTATCATTGATAAAGTTATACACGTTTTTTATATATTACCACCGTTTCGGAAAGCTTTATCGAACAGGGCATAGCCAAATGGCCGCGTAAAATAACATCGCAAAAATCATTAGCTGTGACCACAGTATACATAATAGTACTTATAATAATACTGTAACTACATTACCTTCGTTATCTTCCAGTAAAACCTATTATTATTCACTTCAGCCATTATACAAAATGTACAAAGAGTTATTTATATTCGCTCCGGGAACAAATAACTTTACTAAATAATACGTTGAATATTTTATAACTAACGATAGTTAACTGGAACTTAAGTACTTACACCATGGACGACGATAGCTCGGCTACTATGATATTAGTTAAAAACAATATAACAAACAAGTTGTAGTGTTTGTTAAGGTCTAGTAAGCATGATACATCAAAAGAGTTACCCTACAAGTTCAACACACTAAGATAAACATTAATAATAAGTAAATAAATGAAATAAACGCTCACATGCTCAGCCTGTATGGACGACGCACTTTACTTTGTCATTAATTATGCGTACTGCGATAGGTAAATTGCCAGCGGCAGTATTTTCTTTCAATTACAACATGGATTTCTTCAAGGCAAGAGTGAAGAGGCTTTTACTCAGTTATTGCGTTTTACCATCCAAAACTATCGTCACTTACCAATCGGATTGCAAAGTTAAAAATTTACCTTAACATTTAAAAAACCGGTGCCCTATTTAACTGGCCCATAAATATTTGCTGTAACCGGGAATCGAACCTGCAGTAGCAAATAAAACAAAGCAGGTTACTTCCCAATGAACGCGTGTTAAAGTTCCACAAGATTTAGAGTACGGTGACGTCGGTCGAAGGCGCGACCCCGTTACTGTAATGAAATTGCCATGTAAATCGCTTCAGATGTGCGAACGTGTGCGCATGGTGGAAAATGACTGTAGGGGCTCTACAATGACGTGTGATATAGCGGACGGTCGGCAGAAAAAATAAATTTTCACTGCATTTTTTCTGTTTATTGCCCTTCGATAATATAGTGTGTAGGCGTTATTAATTCAAATATAAAGATATTGGTTGTACTGATGCACGAGAAAACATTTTTCTGTAACATGAATGTCTAGCCGGGAATCTAACCTAGGATCCTATCCATAGATTATATCCTTCAAATACTTTTTCTGTCTGATTAGACTGTATTACATTTTGTAGAAATTTCACGATACGTCAATCTTCAATGAACCGACAAAGATGTTATCCGTTTTATGTGAAACGAAAAAGTCTCCAATTTATTTGGAAGATAGTGTAATATAAAATTGTGACGTTTTCTCGCACTGGACTCCTTGTGTTGTTATACATTTGTTTTGAGATTCGATCTGGGGCATAATAAAATTAGCGAATAAAGTAACCAAAGCCAAGACCAAAGCACTCCCTTTAAATATGGCTTTATATATTTTTCGTGGCTCGTATTAGGATTGCAACTTACTTACACAGGGTTAACTTAGAAAAAGCTTCCAATTAGGCTTCAAATTAGAAAGAAAGAAAGAAAGAAAGAAAGAAAGAAAGAAAGAAAGAAAGAAAGAAAGAAAGAAAGAAAAACATTTATTTCTGGATAACACACACAAAATATTTATAGTAATAATTAGTAATAAAACCTTTTTACCCGATAGTCAGGATCGGTAATGTTTTTAGCGCCTATCTTGTATGTATATATGTATTCATGTAATATTCTTCATTACCTCGTATCTTCCAAACCGCTGGACCAATTTGTATAATTAAGATATCGTTTTGTCTTGATAACCCAAGTGTTCTTTTAACGTCACCTACGTTAAAATTAAACAAATATGGTGGCTGTGAGATGCCATTGTTTGAAGTATCAAAAAGTAAAAAAATCAAATAATGCAACATGGGTATCAAACTAAAGAGCTCACCATAGGTATTTCAAAAAGGCATTCGTAATACGTTTTTTGATAGTAGGTGGGTTTTTTATTTTTTTAATTTACACTAGTTACAGAATACTATCAGAAAATAAACATGGTAGAGAATCATCAAATTTCAGTATACAAGAAAACAAAGGAAAAACCAATAAAAGTATTTAATTTTTTTGCAGTCCCTACAAATGGAGCCTCTGTCGCCTAAAGCTTAATGTAACGGAAACATTCGTTGCTCGCGCCCCCGTACTTTTTCCGTTAACCCTACATTTTCGATATGGGTGCTTCGTAAATAAATCGAAGGCCGGCTGGCAGTTGGGATAGCTTCACGAAATTGTTTTTCAATTAACTTCAATTTGATTACTTTTTGGAGCAAAAAATATTTTTCCCGAAAATAGGTTTTCCCGTAGGTCACCCCATGTTTAACATGTTGGAATAACTTTGCATTTTTATTTTACACATTTTGTTAATAAACATGGTTTTTGATCGTTAATCGAAATTGTAAGCTGTCAAAATAACGAAGTACGTACTTCACTTATTTATTTTTAATTGTAGTCATGGGTGGCGGTGCCACTCACCAGGTCTCGTCTGGTCACTCTCCGCTACATTGTACCGTGTCGCAACTGAACATTAATAATCTGAATTTTACCAAGAAAAAAATAACCGACTTCAAAATAACTCAAAAAGTACTCATTAGATCTAGTTGAAATTTAAGTGGGACCACATGACAAGCACCAGCTTTCGATTAAAAAAAGAATCGTCAAAATCGGTTCACCCAGTCATAAGTTCTGAGGTAACAAACATAAAAAAACAAGTCGAATTGAATACCTCCTCCTATTTTGAGGTTGGTTAAAAAACTGTATTTACTAAAATACTAACACATGCAATGATATTGTATGTAAAGAGAACATGTTTAAAAAGTGACTATTAGACGATTACGTCGTAAATTTGAAATCCGATTTAGTAATGGTGCAAGTAGGCTTACATATCACGGGTACATATCACTGTCAATTAGTGTGAAATCGATAACATCACTCACAATCGGAGCCGACGAGCGATAGCGCAATTTGCAAGAATTCAACGCACCAATTGAACACACGATCCAACTGAAAGTTGTTTGAGAGCGACGGTTTGTTATTAAACAGTTTTATATAATTTTTGTGAGTCAAAGCGAGCTTAATTAGACCTACTTTCTCTTATCCATTAATTAAGGAATTTAAATCGTACATATTGTTTCAATAGGCATAATGACAGATTTTGAAATACTGTTCTATATTGTTGCGAAATATATTATAATTACAACGTAAATATCATATTTCCGCAAAAAATAAGGTTTAGTATAAAATAAATACACTGTAATATATAAGTTTAAAATTCGCACCAAAACACTTCAAAGTGTCATGGCATCGCTTGTGACGTCACGCCTGCGTAAAGTTATAGACAAGATGTCATTGTCAGTATTGTCATATTCGTTTGTTTACTGAGGCGTGACGTAATTCGCTCTGATTGAGACTGATTAGCGTTCAAGATATCATGGCGGCTTGCCGTATTTTGTGGTTTTATTTTATCAAAATATTATTAATCTCGCTTATAATAATACAATAAATGCGTGTTTTGTAATCCATTAATAGGGTTTCATTAAATAAATACATAATTTATACATTATTTATTAATTACTTACGTAAATTAAAATTATGTATTTATATATAGATGACAACGCATTTTTTCACCATGACCTGATATTACACTCAGGTTTGGCCCCGGACGAGGTAATTCCTTATTGGTTAACACCATGGATTTTGATGTGTTAAATTCACACACGTAGACCAGTTGTAGGTTATTATCCCAAAAAAAGACAGGCAAAGTCACGGCACAGCGCTGGCTAAAACATGTTTACTTTATCGTAAATGTTAGATTACAAACACAGAGATTTAGTAGAATTCCAATTCGGTATCGCGTGATCCGATCGATAAATTGAATGAAGTACCGATGAGCCATTAAAATTCATAGCGCTTAAAACGTTTTTCATCTAACTAGAACGTTTTAGATTTTAAACAAACTGACAAACTGGGAATTTATTTTTCACATTATATTAAACTAGCTGTGCCCATTGAAGTATTATTACTAGCGTATAGAATGGACACCGCGAACACAATGTATGTTCCAGTGAATTGGCGCCGAGCGGCTTCAATTGCCAATGGATTCGTTCGATTTTGAAAGGAGAACAGGGGCTCAATTTTGAAAATAGAACCTCCCGGCGGGAACACACATTTTGTTCGAGATGTCTGTTCTATGACATTATACTTCAATGGCTGTGCCCCGCGGTTTCATTCGCGTTAATTTGTGGACTATCAAACACAAAAATAATTTTTCTATTCGAACCAGTAGTTCCTGAGATTAGCGCATTCAACCAAACAAACAAACAAACTCTTCAACTTTATTATATTAGTATAGATAGGTATAATGTGAAAACTTTAAATTTTAGAAACCAACAAATAGAAAATTGATTTAAAGATGAAATCGAATTTATATGAAGATGAAATAGACTTTTCGACCTAATTTTGAGATTAAAATCTTAATTACCAACGTTACTTTGTTATTGGAGAGTTATTAACGCTATGATCCTAGTGACATCTGTCTAGCGTAGGTATACGAGTAGAATCTTGTTCGACCGTGAAAGTGCAGTCGTCCTTCAAAGCTGGTCGCTATATAAACTAATACTTCGATTTTTTAGTATTTATGTTCGGTTTAGACGTATTAAGTAGTTAATAATAATAATAATAATAATAATAATAATAATAATAATAATAATAAATTTTTATTTCAGGCCTTTTGGCCCATAGGCTTCCTAATTACAAAAATGGAAATAACTTATTCTAATAAAAATGTTAGTAACAATTTGGCTTATTCTATGTTAGTAATTAATAAAATAAAAAATAAAAAATAAAAATAAAAATAAAAATAAAAATAAAAATAAAAACTATATCCTATCCTAACCTATCCCCATCCTCACAAAACGAGCACCAGGTGGGGTTGTCCTGGTGCTGATGTGCACCCCATTCCAAGTCCTCCAGAGAGGGCTGTCAAACTTCACAGCCAATGTGCTGAGAAGGGTGTTGGAGCTACTCAATAGTCTGCCCATCATGGACGCGGCACGCTTGCGCATGATCGCATAGAAATCGTCCACACGAGCATCCGCAAACATAGCCGACGCACTGCAGTGTCGAGGCTTCCTCAACATCGCCCTCAGCACATTGTTGTACTGAACACGCAGAGCTCCGTAGGCCCGCCGCGTATAGTCAGCCCACAGACTGCACGTGTAGAAAGATTGGCAATAAGCTTTAAATAACATTAATTTGACTTGTGTCGTGCTACGTGCAAATCTGCGAGCCAACATATTGCCCCGGACCGACAGAGCCCGGCGCTCTCGTTCAATGTCGCTGTCGTCATCCAGGCGTTCAGTTACAACATGACCGAGGTACCTGAACTCAGCCACTTGCCTCAGAAGAGTTAAGTAGTTGACTAAATTTTAAGTGAATAAATTTTAGTGTGCGTTCACACGTAATAATTTAGTAAATCTATTTAGTTCATACAATTCTACTTCATTACTTAAGCATTTTACTAAATTTTAACTAAAAAGTGCCTGTCCAAACGTGTTAAGTGATAAGCCCCGCCCACCTACTTAACAGAAAATAGAAAAATTTCTAAATTACTTGTCTACTTGATTACTAAACAACTAAATTGTCCGTTTACACGTATTAATTTACTTAAAATTTAGTTAACTACTAACTACTTAATACGTGTAAACCCATTGAGGTATAATATACATAGAGAAGACATCTCAAACAAAATGTGTGTCCCCGCCGGGAGGTTCTATTTTCAAAATTGAGCCGCTGTTCTCCTTTCAAAATCGAACGAATCCATTGGACATTGAAGCCGCGCGGCGCCAATTCATTGGAACATACATTGTGTTCGCGGTGTCTGTTCTATACGCTAGTAATAATACTTCAATGTGTAAACCGAACATTATTCTATTGAGCTTAGTCAACATAAATTCTGACAGTAAATGACAAAAACGCGCGAAAAACCTTCCTCAAAGTCGGGTGAAAATAAAATTATGAATTAGAGATGGCACTAATTTATTTCTTAAAATGACGCAACACAATTTTTGTAAAAAAAATTCTCAATTTTCATCTTTGACCTGCAACAAAATTTGCTAATTTTGAACAATCATAGCACAGGCACTCGCCGAGGCGTGACTGCTAATTCTAAAAATTTTACGTCTATCACGGACCTAAAAAAAAGACGAACTTAATCCTAAGAACAAATTCAGTGAAGCACCCATAGTAATACCAACTCTCTATTCGTACAAGTACACACACCCACACATTGACACTTCACTGCTTCAATCGCGAATCAAAAATTACGCACACATGGTAAGCGGGTGGCCATTGCTGTGCTTCACTCTCGATTAGACGAGGTTACGTCCGTCTTTTTCAGGTCCGTGATGTCTATACTCAGTTTGTGTAAGACGCAGACTTCCATTCATAACATTATCGTCTCCTACATAATGCAGCGTACATAAAGGCCGTAGCACACTATCGGTGGGTCAATTCCCTGCAGATGAGTTGCTAACAGCATTAGGCTGGCAATCTCACGGATGCCGCGGTGGTAATCACCCTCGGATGAGATGAACAATTTACCCAACGTCCCGAGATAAAATGACGTTTTAAGAACGATTTCGGCCAATCTATCTTATTAGTATGGAGATACCCTTAAAATGGTTGTGCATGGTAATATTGTTAATAGTTTCAGGCGCCGAAATCAATTTTTATAACCGACTTCAAAAAAAAGTAGGAGGTTCTCAATTAGACTGTATTTTTTTATGTTTGTTATCTCAGAACTTTGGACTGGGTGAACCGATTTTGATGATTCTTTTTTTAATCGAAAGCAGGTGCTTGTCATGTGGTCCCACAGAAATTTGAGCGAGATCTGACAAGTAGTTTTTGAGTAATTTTGAAGTCGGTTATTTTTTGTAAGTAAAATTTAGATTGTTATTAAGTTTGTATTAGTCTACTTTGCCACCAGCCGCGGTTAACGTGTATAATGGTATACTATTTAAGACATCCGTGGCACCCCCCTCCCTCCCACAACGGAAACATGCACTACAATAATTAAACGTATATACCAACATACATACCAGCTCTAACACGTGTTTCTCCCCAAAACGGAGCATTATCAGGGTAAGTTGACTCTACGATGGTTAATCGCAAAGTAATATTCCCGACTTAAGTAGGCATTTTTTAAGTAGTTCCATAATCGTTAAATATTATTATTTTAATATTTTTATGGCCATAGAAAATTTTATGGCAAGTGTTTTAGGCAGTTTTGTAAATTGTAATACACTCTTATTAATGTAAAATTTTCCATGGAGTAGCCATTAAGTCGTGTCATGTTTTTATATATTATGTACATAGATATTAACAAAATACATATAATAACTTTACAATAAGAAAATAGAGAATAAGAAGACATGAATTTAAGAAGAAAGAAGATTCAAGAGCAATAAAGAAGAATGGCTGATGGATGTTAAATTGACTCTAGTAGGGAGTCCGTATAAAAGCGCGACTCCCTAATCGAGTCAGGTTGACTTCTATGAGCGTTTCTCGTCAGCAGAAGAAGAAGAAGACAACATAGGGGTTGAGAAACTGAGGTTTGACTAAATTAAATGTATTACAATTTGCTTCGATGAAAGAAAACATTGTGAGATAAATATTCGCTTGACCGTTTTCCATAATTATTTCAAATTTCAGTGGAATCTGCTGACTTTCACTTGGTCAGCATGGTGAACTATAAATTATAAAGTAACTTGAGCCTTATCTCGAAAAATCCGTGAATGTTTTAATATAGTTTTTGTTATTTTTAGTTTTAAAAAGTGTCAAAACAAAACCGGTTTTATAAAAAGAAAGACATTAACAGACGAAGAAAATAATCAAAGAAAGTGGATTCAAGACCACGTTCCATAAAATCGACGCAAAGACGTCCAATCTTAGCTTGTTAAGTAGAGAGCACGGTTCTAATGAGGTCCCGAAGGATTCCGATGAGAAATTCTTACAAATTATAATAAAACGCCGCTATCATTCTTAGAGATCTGTTAAAACTCAAGACATTGTAACTAAGACATAAAATGAGGACAAAGTGTAAAGAAAAGTCGCGCAAAGTATTATTTTCTTTGCAATTATTTTAGTAACAATGCCTTTTTATTCGTCACAATTTACAGCTGTCCTTGTTACACTTGGATCTCTTTACAGATTGACTTCAACTTATTTAGCAGCCTTCTGCCTTTTCTAGTAATTGGAGAAGTCTAAATGAAGGAGGAAATTCTTTGGTGGGGCTTGCAAGGATTAGTGGTCAACCCAAGTATCAAAAAAATTTATGTCAATAGGCATTCATGCCATCATGGCTATTAAGTTATCAATTGTTTTCTAACGATAACGATTTTAAACGACCGCTTAAAGTGTCTCTTCTAGCACGGAGTCACAGAAGACATAATTCGGAGCACCACCCAACCAAAAACCGTCGCTCGGTTACGATTTACACAAGCCCTTCAAGTATAAAGTCTCCCATAGCTATTTAACTCTCACTCACTTTTAGGGTTTCGTATTTCATCCTCGTTTACCCACCATGCGGACTGATAAACTAGCATTCTTAGCACATATTTAAGAACATTAAGAAGAATTCACATTATCCTCAAGATGTTTTCTTCATCATCCATCATGATTAATTCTACGTTACGCTCTTAGGTTTTGAATCCAACTACCTCGAGCCAACGGCTAGATTTCAAACAAGGATAGCCTTGGATAGGCTAACATATAGATGTTAGCCTTTTCTTTCTATTACATAAATTAAGCTAAATTTTCTTTACCGATACGGAAATATCTCCGTGAAGTTATTTTAGCCCCACCCTCACATTACTTCCTTAGCCTGTCACGGACTAGCATCTAATGAGGTCTTCAGGGACATAAGAAAAGAAAAATCCTTTCAAATTAAAATTAAATCCGCAGCAATAGAGATTAGGGGCAAGCGGATTGGGTGTAATTTTCTATGGCACGCTAATTTAAATTAATCCTCTTAGAGGAACTTTTTAAATAAGATGTTGCTAATCATCTGGCCGTTTAATTACCATTGCGCTTAATACCTAGATTATCGATGTTTTTTCTTACTTATGATTACTCTCTCACTTACAATAATTTATTTTAAATAGTTTTTTCCATATTAATCATTTTGATTGGACTCTGTGATTGTTACTGTGCTTAAAAGAAATATTTTGTTTATGGGTTTTATTCAACTATAGTTGTTTGATTTACTAAATAAGAAATAATATAATATTTTTCAGTTAAATAAATATTGTAATGTAGCATCCTTCCTTGTATCCAATTATGCATGAAAAACTTTATATCGTGTAGTTTATACACCTAATCGTGTCTCTATGTACTTAGTTAGAACTCAATATTAAAAATGCAAGGTTCTAAGGCGGTACAATATTTTATGCGATAGATCAGATGAATTTTAAGCGAGTATTGTGATATTTCCCTGCTGTTCTTAATAAATAGTAGATACTTAATTTTGTTAGCTTCACTCAAACTGTTATAGAATGACTAAATGTGTTAAACATTTTGAATGAAACTTTCTTTCTTTCTTTTTCTTCTCTCTTTCTTGGCCGGCAACGCATCAGTGATGCCTTTGGTGTTGCTGATATTCATGGGCGACGATAGCCATTTACCTACCATCAGGCGGATCGTCAGTTCTTTTACCGGCTATATCCATAAAAAAAACAAAGGATAATAATATGCATGATTCGCATTAAATAAAGCATTATTTGTGTTAAGTCAATATAATATAGAAAATTCTACTGTATTTATTTCTTTCTTTGAAGTTAATCAAATTATTATTTTATTGCAAATAAAAATTGAGTCAGCCAATTCCATTTTAGTTTTTATTTAATATTTCTTTCCTGCTTCGCTCATTAATTATTGGGGCTCTGTAGATTATAACTGTACAATAGTAGCTATCCACTTGAGTGTGGCCACACTGGATCGAGCGCTCGCCCGCTGGGAAATTATGGCGGGAACCGCCATCTTGTAACGAGGACTGACGTCCGAGGCGAGTTGAGATAAATAACAATAATGTGAAACACACAGCGGATCATTGGCAATTTTTTCCTTTTTTACATTTTTGCAATACAATATCAGTTTGTTACTACTTTGGGGAGCCTGGGAGGTGGCTGAGCCGCGATTGATGTTATCGGCGTAGTATATATGCCGGCGATCGTAGGAACTTCGATAGCGTGATTCAGGTCCGCGTGACATCAGCGTGTGACGTTGCGCGTCGTCGCCACACTACCATTTGTATCTGCTTTCGTAAATGCTTCGTTTTTGGGGCAAAAGTCAAAACACGTGCTAAGTGCTTACACTTATTGTAGGTGCATGTTTCTTTGTGAGAGGCAGGGAGGTGAAAGACATAATCTTAAAGTTTATATTATAATTATATTACCATCATACTGTCCTACCACTGTATTATCATTTACCATCACCATTATACCGGACATATTCGCTATTACTAAGTTTGGATAAATATACATTTTTATTTATGTGAAACATAAATTGTCCTATATTTATTTAAACCAGGACAGTATGTGGGTCACATAGTCTCAAGTACCTACCCCCGAGCATTTCCTTGCAACATGTTGGTTAGCAAATTGCTTTCGGCGACGCACCGTCGGGTACATTAGCTAACCCGTGATTACAGGCGCCACCGTTCCGGGATTGTCGATCGTAATCTGGATAAACAACACTTGGAACCAATACTGATATCAGAGTTCACTGTCGTTCAGTTTAATTGAAGAAACTGCGGCTTTGTTTCTTGTGGCTCACAACAAATTAATGATACTTTAAAATTAATACCGCTTGTTTACCAAATGGTAATAATCATCTCTGTCTCTTTATGTTCTTCAAACGTTACTTTCCATTTCCAGTACAAAATCCCCAAGAAGGAAGAACTGGTGGAACAGCAGCAGCAGGAGCCTGATAATCCTCTTATGAGGAAGAAGAAGACTCCTGAGGAGTTGGCTGCCGAGGCCGAGTTAGAAGACCAGGATGAGTTCACTAGTAAGTTAACTTTTTTGTTACAGTTCGAAATCGAGATCACACCTCTAATACTCATTAAGATGATGTTTATAATCACAATGTCATGTGCTAATAGTGCTAATATGTGATAGGCAAAGTTCATGAAAAATACCATGTTCTGGAAAAACCATCACACAGGTGTGCTGATGCAATTAAGGGCACTATATGTTTTGATTTAATTTTGAACTGTAGAGGATGTTTTTATAAAAAAAATAAACTTGTATGACTAAATCACAATCTGAAATATTTTTCCACTCAAAAGAGTTCAGTCTTTTCAGTTTCGGTTCTAATCTAATCCTTTATTATAACTTGGCTATGTAATAGCTATAAAATTATGTCAGTAAAATACTTTTGTCTTTTCCTTTACAAAATTGTCCACGTTTACGTCCATATTATAGTTGAAACAAGTAGTTACAAATAGAACCTGTGCTAAACTATTATTTTTATACATTCCAGAATTGAAAAACACCATCGAAACCCAAGTGAACGAACTGAAGTCCCAGATCGAAAGCAAATGCGTGATGCAGTGAGTGGCAGTCGGTCAGCGGCGGAGACAGGGCGGTGCGAGCCGCCAACACTATATATATACCCGATACATGATGTAGCTGCTAAGCTCATTGTTACGTCACACCAGATCACGTCATCCACCTACCCCACACAGAACAATCGCGATCCAAAATCATCCGCGCTCAATTTTGTAGGAAATCGAATTCTAAATTTTTTCGAAACGTAGTTGGCTAGTGGCGCGTTGGTGCTTGATAATGAGCAATAATATTTTTATACATTCATAAAGAAATCGTGGAGAGCGCCCCTCACAACCGAAGAAGAAGCTACTAACACTGAACGTAAGGTCAAAAAGTCAACAAGCCGGGCGACCACCCGACGCACGAACCACTTCGATATGTTGATGCTTGTGATATATTGTTATTTAAGTGTAAAGAGAAAATAAATTTAAATACAACTAGAACGGTGTAAAATTAATAAAACGAGGTAATTTAAGACGTTAGCACGCGTATAGGCGACTCAGTGTCGACAGCTCCTTTCTATCATCTGTCCTCATCTTTCGGAAACGTTACATTGAAATAACAATGTATTAGGTCGTGATATTTGTTTTCATCCAAATTCCAGTCGGCTTTGTGTCCCGGCGACGGTCGTCGGTCGCGGTCGCCAGTCGCGATCGCCGGCTCCGGTCGCCGGCCTGTCGCTTGCGCTCTTCGCTCCTTTCCACTTCGACTCTTCCACTTTTGCCTCTAAATCTTTTGCATGCGTGCTTATGCAGTGTAATCGATATTGTGTCAGTGTATTTTGTTTAGGTGTACATACCTGTAATCGACCTAGCCTTAATACCCACATCGAACATAACATAGGTACAATATTGTTAATGTGTCCGCCGCGCGCGGGTAGCTTCGCGCCGGCGGCTGGTTGTTGTACGTTCCGTTTTGCATGACTTAATGTAAGATCGATATTCGTTTAGAGTAATTGTAAAGGTGTAGATAACACAGAACTCGTTGTGTTACCGTTGACAAAATTAGTGTAGTTAACGCAGTCTTTAAAGTTTTATCGATGTTTTACGCTTAGGTATAAAGTTAACGTTGTGTGAGCAAATTTTTCGAGCGATTAACGTTAGTGGAAGTTGGCTGATCCCTCGATGAAGTAATTGGATCATCTAACAAAATACACGAGCGACACATCGCAACGCGACGCGACGACTGTTGCGTTGATGCAATTAATCATCGCGGGTGTGGGTTATCTATAATGTTGTTAAAGGTAATTGTTCGAACGTTTGACTCCGCGTTTAAGCTGCAAATGCAAAAGATTTGTTATCGTCAAAAGCTGTGATATATAAATAAAAATAAACTAATGCTGTGTGCCGACGCGGACCGCTCGGCCCTTCGATTTTCTCACGTTAGCTTCTCTAACTTCGATCTTCTTGACTCTTCGATCACTAACACTCTCATCTCGGCTTACACTTCTTCGAATATGCTGTCATCTCGTAGTGTTTGGATCCCTTTTTGGGTTCTTTTTTGATGAGCATATCAAGTATTTCCATGGTCAGATTCAAAACCATTCTGCGTATCAATTGTGTAGTAACACTTGCATTCGCACTCAATTTGCCACGGTCGTTCATCTCGCTAAATACTTGGCATGTTCCATTTGTTAACTAACTTTCAGGTCAATTAAACCTTCCTCACATTATATTATTTATCCTTCGCGGTATCAGATCGTATAAATTTATTCAATATACACCCACATGTAAATACGATAAATACAAGAATATTTCTGAACGTCTATTAAGAATGCTACTCTATTTTCTGATGTATAAGATTCAAAATATTTTCTCGCACTCTAATGCACATTGATATATATTTTCATAGCTTGCTTCACTAGGAACTTACGTTCGACACGCCTACTCATAGCTATCATTACGCCTATTTTTGAATCTATCAACAAATTATCGCTATTGGGTTCTTCTCTACCTAAGGCCCGTCCTCCTTCATCAAAACCTTCACAATCTTTATATTATTAAGGTATAACATTAAATCTTCATAATGTATGTGTGTTTAGTCTAGGTTTATCATGTATTACGATAATAGTTCTATGTATGTGCATGGCAATTCTAGATAAATTATTGTTCGTAGTTATTCGTAATAAACAATAATAGAAATAAGATTCTTTCGGACCTGTTTTATATTGTTTACGTGACCAACACTTTCGTCTGTGTCAGTCTGTCCACTGTAACGAACCTATTATTTCCCTGAGCTACCTTCCTTCCTCCCTTCTCTGCTGTTTCTCTATCGTAGATTAATCTGTACTCTTCGTTGTTGGCTCTCATTGACGTAGTGTTTAGAGATTATTTTGGTACGTAGCGAGGTTTAGGTATAGCTAAACGTTTGAATATCTCGCTAACTGTCACTAAATTAAACGAACGACTAACTACAGGAAAATCGGTGGAGTTTATGGAAAGATTTTGTTGCATGAAAGTGTAAAAGCTCTTGGGAAGTGATTTCAGTGTCGTTCTCTCAGTATAAGTCTAGTGATTTACGTTTAATGATATTAATACGAGTACTATTTAGACGCTTGGGTAAAGCTGTCTTGTTTGTATGTAAGCTTTCAATGTTCGGTGTATAGAGTAAGATTAACGTAACGTTGCTATGCTCTGCTACTTGTGAAGGAATTTGGGTGATATCAAATGGTTGTTCGTTTTATAAAATTTTGTTATAGTTGCTTCTATTCCTGAATTTTATCTGGATGTTTTAGAAAACATCGGAATATGATATTTTATGATAATATATTGAAACACCATCACTCCACAGTTGAAACCGCTGCAACTTGGACCCGTCTGTCTTTCAAAATTAGACCCTATTGGCAAGTGTTAAGAGAGCGATTGGATAAACCAATTCATTTTGATTATTAATATAGTGAATTTATAATGAGGTTTATACAAGGTAGACGTGTAGTTTAGTAATAATTGTAAAATTTTTGTAATATCAAAACGATGATCATTGGTTGACACGCCCTTAGAAATAATTTTAAGATTATGACCAATTTCCAGAATTTTCTCCTCGACAAAATCAGTTGGATTGATCTTATGACTTTTGTACTCAGGGTAAATATTATATACTCTATTATTGTTGTCTATTTATATATGTGTATGTTCAGTTAGATCATTTTGGATAGGAGGTATGACTTTTTGGCCTGCGATGGCACTTGGTAAATCTAATTTCTCTTTATTAACGCCCTCTGTAGGTGTAACATCGTACTACGATCTTGATTCTGGTTAAGTGACTATAATAGCATTCACGTGAAAGAAAATACCAACGAAACTATGTAAATAAACCATGTTTCTCCCTTTCTCTATAGTAGAATTACAATTTAAAGTGACTTTTACTAAGATCTTATAAATTTAGAATTAAATCACTTTTCTAACTCGGTTGGTATTTTTGATTCACTCAATGCTTAAACGTAAATTTAAAACCCAAATTGTTAAATGTGTTATCAACTTAGCCACTTGTTAGTTGCACTACTTAAAATAGATATAACTTTTACATTTATTACAAGCAGGTACAATGATAAAACAATGCTAAACAAATACAATAATAAATACAACTATAATAATGTTTATAAAATTAACAAAATACAAGTAAAACTGCCTAAAATCTCAATGGTCGGTAATCATTAGTAATCACTGCCATGAATTTCTGCCATTTCGAATGTTGTTTGAATAAAAAATATCTTGACAATTTAAATTGTCACTGCTTGATCGTAATAAAATTAAAATTTATTATTGAATAGTATAAAATTATTATCTTCCCGAATTTTCATTATAAAACAAGCATTTGTTGAAAAATGTAAACACTGATCTACTGGTAAATGTTAAAAGGTTGTTAAAATCATTGAATAATAGTCAAAAAGACAAATCTAAATTGTAAAAAATATGTTTTTCTCCAATACCAGTATGTTCAGAATGAAACACTTTTTTCTAGAAGTTATTAAAGCACAAATAACTTAAGAAAAAGTCGCTGGAATTCAAGTATTCTGCAACAGTAGATTGAGAACTAGAGACAACGACACTTCACACTTACACAAGAGCTTACACTACTTACAGTACCTATTACTGCATTAATAGCCAGAACATATTTTGTAGACTTTTCCGAATATTATAGAAATTATTTTGAATAAGGAACTGATTTAAGTGCCACAGACCAATTGTTGCGCTTTGGATATATTTTTAAAACAAAATCTTGTCTATATTGTGCGAGAAAGTCTTTTTGTTTAACGATCTACTAATGAATAGTTAAAGTTTGAAATGTTGATGTATCTTTGGGGGTATAAGCCTGGTGTTTAACTTGTTTCATTGCAGCGGCTTATCCTCTCGGAGAACCAGTTGTTTGTTCAAATAGTATAGTTACTTGGCTAATAGGAACACTTAGCGCGTTATCTTTTAATATTAGTGACATCTAGTGTTAAAGTTGCAAATTTACTGAGATCGAACTAATACATATTTAAACGTGTAACAAATTTTGAAAAATAAACGTTAAGGGATTTCGTGAAACCATTATCTGGTATGAACGTGGTTCATCATGAGATATATTGTTATGAGGACAAAAATTTGTAGTCTATTCAGCATGTAGCTTAGAGTTACGAGGGGAACGAAATTGAGGTTATTGTTGACAATGTTTTAGATAATAATTGGATTGAGCTTTCTTCAGATGTTGTTGACGATGGTTTTAGTTCAGTCTCCAGGCTCCAGCCTCCTTCCTCTAGGGAGCGCAGTTGTAAAATAAAGTTTTTGTCAGTAATTTAGTTGAAGTTCACACTGTCTCTTCTATCACTTAGTAGGTCTCATTATATAGTAGGCTTATTCGCTAACGATTTGTTCGTGTCTTACTATTGCAAAGCGTTGTTAAATTTATTTAAGAGGTCCCAATTAGTTATGTAAAATGTTTAGAGGTGGCCATTTTCATGTGAACTTTACTGTGACTTTGAAAATGGCGTATCTACCATGTTGTTAAATTATAAATAAACTAAATTGTACCACCATGCTGTTGTTTCATTTCTCTCTTGCTCTGGATGTAGCTCTTAAATTATTATTTGGAGTAAAATTTTATTGAAGTTTCATCCACATCGAGTCTCTACAGTATGATTTTCACAATCGTTTTTGCCACACACGTGCAATCTGTATAAATTTCCTTCTGAAGTATTCCCGGAGTGTTAAGCTGCAAACATACTATAAGCCGCGTCCGATCGGACGCGGCTTACAGCCGCGACTGATAATGTGCACATGACAAAAATATCCAGCGCGCCAGATAGCTCTCGGACGTCCGAACGCCTCAAGGTGCCTCAAGGTCACGTCCGCGACTTACCTCCGATAGTTTGCACAGCTCAGTGTACATTCATTAACTAGATACCTATTACGTCACATCCTTCAGCCGCGTCCGTAAGCCGCGTCCGACAGTTTGTTTTCAGCTTTATGACCTGGGGTTGTTCAAAAAAGGTGTATAAAGAGTTCTTCTTCAACCATTCCAGCATTCCTCTGGTATTGCTTATGTCCATAGGCGATGGTGAACGCTTACCATCAGGTAGCCCGTTGGCTTTTTCGTCAGCCCATCAAGCTATAAAAAATGATTTTATGGGAAGAATGTGGATGAATAAAATAATAGTTACGACATTGATTATGAATTTTATATATTTTTCTATAAGATATGTACTTAACTACTTACATATATTTACAATTATTGACTAACTAAATAAAATTACAAATTATGTTCTAGAAAATGAAATAAAATTTTGTACCTCACTCAATTCACTTTTGGTTAATTTTAAACATTCTTGCAGATCGTTTATAGTTCATTTTTCTAGCATCTTCTTACTGCAATTGCACAACATGTCAAAACAGTAAATTAATCAGATGATCCACACTAAAAAAATCATTACAGAAATTATTATTGATAGGTCTTTTGCGCTTTAATCCATAATCCATGAAAAAAATCTCGATGGATCACTTAGTTTATAAGAATCTCGAATAATTTATTGTAAAATTGCCGATGATGTCCCTAAACTTTCTGCTAGTATAATTTACATGCTCAATATTTTTTCTATGATTTACATGATCTCAATTTTATTCCAGAAAAGTTAACGCTGACCAGGCTTTATCCAATTTTTTGTTCAAATCAGCGATTACAGACAATACTTCCTGTATTGTAGATTTTAGAAAGCCGTTTTTGGATTTTTCTTTGATATTTACAATTGCACTATCATCGAGAAATTTAGTTTTGAAAACAATTTCATCCATATCTGATACGTCCTCATTATAATCATCTAAATCAGAACTTTCGCTTTTTGTATGGACTTCAATAGGAAATCGACTTATTTTTTTAAGTTTGTGTAAAACTTTTCCAACAGGAATAATGCCGTCATCATCATCAAAAACATCGTTTTCTGACGTGACATCTTCTAAATTATTATATTTTATTTTATTTATTTTATTCAGTTTTTTGTTACTTACACGATTATCTTCACTACGAATATTGTTTATCATTCCGCTCTCGTCATCTGTGCTTCGGCGTTTACGTTTACGCAGTGCATCACAATCGGGATTTGTTATTTGTGACTCTGGTGTCTCTGGTTTATTATCCAAAGTATTCTTCCTCTTAGATTCATAACGAGCGTTAAGATTCTTGGGATTTCTTTTACTTATTCTGTTAAAGTCATTTTTTGACAAACGGCTGAGTTTACTATTTCTCAATTTTGATATTAATTTTGATTTCAGCAACGATTTACGGTCATGATTCCTCTGTTTCCGTACACGGGATTTTATGTTTCGTTTACGAGGCTTATTTGTTTTGGTATTTTGCACTTCTGTGTCCGAAGCTTCCCTTTTCACTTTTTTTAATGGTATGTTACTAATGGCTACATTAGGTTCTTCATTCGAAGGAAACATATTATGTATAGCTATCAAATCTTTATTTAGATCATGTATTCTATTTTGTAAAGCTATGTTATCTTTTACTACATCAGTATCATTCAGTAATTCAACAAAATCTAATAAAGATTCTCCATTAAATCCGTTATCATATTTATTTAATGACCTCTTAATCTTTGAAACATTGGAATAATCGTCTTCACTACTTGTAATGGGTAACGCTTCGACGTATTGGGTTTCATCCGATTTATCTTCGATATCATAGCATGCGTCAACTTGAGTGTTAGCTAGTACCCAAAAACCAAAAGATTTTGGTGGTAAATTAATTAATAATGTTTTGTACGGACGCACTCGTTTGACCACTGGCTTGATATCTCCTTCATAGTACATTGCACGTCCGTTGACTATTATGTTCCTGTGGAAGGATATTTATGATCAACATTTAATCAAACAGGTTGTATCTAACTGGTAAAAGATAATCTAAATTTTACTAACAAAAAATAACCGACTTCAAAGTTACTCTAAAACTACTTGTCAGATCTCGTTAAAATTTATGTGGGATTACGTAACAAGCACCTGCTTTCGATTAAAAAAAGAATCATCGAAATCGGTTGGCGTGATATTGAGTTATTCGTCCATTTGTCGCGCTTACTACAAATTTAAGACTTATATGGTTTTATCATGGATGCCATTGTCAGATCTCAATAAATTTTATATAGGACCATATGACAGCCACTAGCTTTCGATTAAAAAAAATCATCAAAATCGGTTGGCCCAGTCCAAAGTTCTGAGGTAACAAACATAAAAAAAAACAGTCGAATTGAGAACCTCCTCCTTTATTTGAAGTCGGTTAAAAATAAGTTCAAACTTACCCGCTGTGATCATGTCCAAGTATAAACTGCATGATATCTCCACCCTCCTCCTTCTTTGAGAGTTTGATTGAAAACCTTGCTGGTTCGGTGTCCATGTTCGCTCCGAACAGCGTGACGGCACCAGGCACCGGCTTGTGACGCAGCGATGTACAGTGCGCAAACATTATTGCCTCAGAGGCTTCGATATCAACGTTTAGCACTTTCTCGCCGACTAAGTTCTTGAAGAGGAGTGCCATGTAGAAACTCTGGAAGTTAAATATAATTAAACTTCCACACTTTACCTGAGGAAAAAACTCTTCAGCCTATTATAGATATAAACGAAAATAATAAAGAATTTTTAAAACAATCTAGTTTTACTTGTTGCTTGCTTAGTAGTAATTTTAAATCCTAATCCAGATATAACAAAGAATGTACGAGTACTTTCTAACAAACTGAATCTGGTCAAAGTACCTTTTCGTGGTCTTCTACAATATTCAATGTATTTATACAGTCCACTCAATCCATTCAATCCTACTAATATTATAAATGTGAAAGTTTTTTTGTATGTTTGTTACTTTTTCATGCAAAAACTACTGAACAGATAATCTTGAAATTTAGCACACAGGTAAGTTATGATCTGGAATAAGACACAGGGAACTTACTATCCCAGAAAACACGGACAAAATCGCAAAGCCTAGTGGTTTATAAAGTTCAAATTGAAACCTACCAGAGTAGGCTCATAAAGCTCAGTTTCCACCAGCTCCCTAAAGTGCACCGCGAAGCCGTTCTTGGCGGAGTAGCCGAGGCTGGTCATCCAGTCCGCAGCTCTCTCCAGCTCGTGGACCCGCTGGTTGGTCTCCGTCAGCCACAGCGGCGTCTCACTCTGGCTCAGGACCTTCAGCAGCTTCAACCGGTCCTTCTCTGACATTCGCTGCAACTCTTGTGATGAGGAGTTGCTGAAAAGAATTGCTAGTAATCATGTTGAAAGATTCCTAAGTACGACATTAGCTTACAGGGTTACAGGTTTTACACTTTAAATAGGGAATAATTCCTTGAACACCCAAGATTTTAATAATAAAGTTACAATGCAACAATTTAACGAAAATTGTATTAACGGCCTTACGCAGAAGAACAATTATGATGGTAAGCTAATCTTAAACTTGAAAGACGAAAATCTATCTACTTGATATGAAAGAAATATAGACAAACAGATTTGTAATAAATCAATTAATTATCTCGATTTGAGCATAACAAGCAATAAATTCTTAGTAATAGTTGACATCAAATAATTTCCAACGCAGGTGTGTGATTAAACAACTACGTATACATCTTCTATATTATTTATTTATAATCAGATTAGATGGACAGTAGATAGGTCCCTGATATACATAATAATACTTATTTGTGCGCAACCAAAAATACGGGAATTGAAATTGATATAAATTTACATCTCAAAATGTTATTCAGTAACTTAGTACTTCACACTTTTTTATAATTATGCAAACATTCGATAAAAGTCCTCATCGTACCATCTAATGGTAAATGGTCTTCGACGTCACCGCCCCACTGACATAACTTGCACCAAAGGCAACCTACCCGAATTACTACTGGTTCTTTGTCAGTGCAACCGAAACACGTATCAAAATTCATGGTCGACTTTCTTCCACATTTTACCTGCCTGGCCACGTCGCGTCGGAATCAGGTGGTTCAGATCCCAGACCTCCCAACAAGAGAGATCATAGCATAGCCTTGTCCATTGCATGTGGAAATGAACCTGAACTGAACATAACGGACTTCCTTACACCCAAATTACCTAATATAATAATTAAGAACAACAATATTGACGCCTTGCGATATGATCACACAGATATTACACGAGCACCCTAGAGTTCGGTTTGGCTATATATCTATCACAGGAAAGCAAAGGAATCCCTTAGGAATTTGATCAAATCCCGTAAGATAGAATGAAGACTCCGTTTCGTCATTTTTCACTACAGAATTTCAGTGATTTCTTCAAAACTCCTAAGCTGTATGGGATTTGATCAAATCGCAGATTCCCGCGACATAACTTTGGTCACAACTCACCCGTTAAGAAACACAGCGTCAAACATCTCGTCGGACAGCGTGACGTAGTCCTTGAAGTCGCTCTTGGAGTGAGCGGTGAGGCAGGGAGTGACGTCACCGCCCACGACGCGCCAGCGCCCCGCGCGCCCCGCGGGGAAGGTTTCCGTGATGATGCGGAGGGTCTCCAGGTCGTTGAGGTACTCTTCGATTGACTGGTTGTTGCAGGCTGTGGACAAAGTTCTTGTGAAGCTACCTATAGTTGGAACCTTGGGTAAGTTCACCAAATTATGACCATCACCAAAGTAATGACCCACTTCAGGAAAGAGAAACCTAAAGGGTGCAACTATACTTTTTCAGTGTAGTTTTGTTTGAAGCACACCGAACGTCAATAATTTTGAGGTTGCTGCGGAAATTAATTGGAATAATTAATAATAAATTGCCCGCGTCGGTGTTTCCGCTCGATTATAATGTACAGTCCCCTGCAAAGAAAAGTAACCCATCTCATGCACACAGTAAAAGATGCCTGTACAAGTACATCTTTTACTGTGTGTGTGAGATGGGTTACTTTTCTCTGCAGGTGACTGCAGTTCCGTGCAGAGAAAAGTAACCCATCTGTATAAAAATATACATACGAACATCAACGTTTCTATTACCTTTGATACGACCTTGTAGCTACGTGTCGACCTGTTTATAGGTATAATTATATATACGTAGAAAGTTTCGTTTTTTGAAAAAAATATTTTTATATATTCGTCTGCATTAGTGTTGTCCGCCTATAAAATAGTCCCCACTAGACATTTAAATAAAGTGCCAGCGCTTCTTATAATCCCCAAAAAACTTTTAAAACTCGATTTTTAGGATAGGATGTGTTTTAATGTCATTGCTTAAAAACCACGGCCCTTTCAGGTTCTCTATAGAAAAAAGTCACAAGGAGCCTAGAGCATCGTTCCGATTCTATTTTTGGCCAAAAGTTCACTAACAAGTAATCAAGTGTGAGCAGGTGCAGCATTATCGTGGTGCAAAAGCCATGAATCAAAAATCGCCGAGACCATAAAAACAAGTCTAGACGCTAAGGTTGATATTTGAAAAGTTCACAATGAATACAGCTGAAAATTTTATCATACTTAAGGGGCAATTGTGTCAACATAATAAAAAATTGTTTTACAATCGGACACTACAAATCCGCAAAATGTAAAAATTCCCGTTATTTTTTGAACATACTATATTTAATTATAAATTATAAAATTAAATTAAATACTCGTTACTTAATTGGTTCTTCCGCTATTATTATAATTTTGTAAACAAAATATAAATTAAAATATGGAGAGGTTGTGGTCATAAGGAGGATATATTAACCATGTTAACAGCGTAACTTATGAACTGTAATTTCCAAGAAGCAAAAATAGAATTTCTAAAAAAACTTTGACTTACCCACATATTTTGTTAAATAGCGCATGATCAACCTATGCCGCGAGAATGAATGGTGTGACGTCACACGACGTCTCGCTAATCGATGCTTATCGCTAAGCCTATACTAATTTCGCGGCGACTACCAAGAGCTCTTTGGTCCAGTGGCTAAGAGGTCTCGCCTCCACTTATAAAGTTGGTGGTTCAAATCCTGGCAAGATGATTGTTGTTTTCGCATTTATTTTATAACTAGTTATTTTTTATTATTTTATAATTTATTTCAGAACCCGGCGTTTTCCAAAATTCTGATGATTAAGACAGATCAGTGTTTTGTGTTGACGTTGATGCGCCATCTTTACTTATTATCTTCAAATTGTTGCATGGGAAAAGTGAAAAATCGACTTCAGAGTGTATAAAGGACATCCGTACAAATATTTTTTGCGTTATATACATATATATAGATTTGTTGATTCTAGTTAGCTTACCATCGTGAAATGAAATATAAATTGTAATTTAGCCGCATCGAAGTGACAGAAACAGGTTTCCGCAAAAACAGTTCGACACGTAGCTACAAGGTCGTGGCAAAGGCAACAGAAACGTTGCTGTTCGTATGTATATTTATGTTTATAAAGATGGGTCACTTTTCTTTGCAGGGGACTGTACGAGTAAGTGTCTTCAAGGCAAGGGTGAATAGGCTTTTACTAAGTTAATGCGTTTTACCGCCCATAACTACATCACCACTTACCATCAGGTGGGATTGTAGTCAAGCAAAACTTATAAGATATAAAAAAAAGATTAAGCAGCGGTCATCCTTTAACTCGTCCGCAGTTACATAACTCGGTATTTCTGTGGTCGGAATGTCGATTCGGATGTAAATAGCTCCATAATTTATGTCGATAAATTATGGAGCTATTTACTTGCGATGTGGTCATCGCCAACCAAGGCTTCGAGTAGTCTTACACGTAGAAATATTTACAATAGACTTTACTAGATATATACCTACTATCTCGCAATATAAAAATGTACTTTCTCACCATAACCCAACTGCCAGTAGATGTCCCCAATATCTGCCTTGTCAGCAACCGTGAGGATATTCAACGCGGTGTTCGGATCCCACATGCCGTTGGCAGTCTTCTCCTCGTTGTTCAGAGCGAACACCAGGTCGAATCCCGTCTTCTTCGCCCATTGGACAAAACGTTCCCAGTCCTCATGTGTTACCGTTAGCTGATCCACGAATTTGCTAGTGACTTCCCTGTGGTACTCGTCCAAGGATACTTTATGAGGAGAATTTCGATCATCCAGTAGTTTTAGAGCGTCAATGGATATAGTGGAATTGTGAAACGTCGTTTGTGATGTAGAAGGACCAGCTATTCTGATGTAGGCCGGTGTCAGGGACGATGCCATACAAATGCATTCTTTTCTGTGAAATAATTAAATCATTTTCATGTTACCAACAAGTGAAAAAAGATTTTGCGTAGAAAAAAGTTTTGCTTCACTTGCGGAGGAAAAGAAATTGTCAAGATAAATGCACTTACGTAAATTTTAAATTTTACCTAAGTAAAGAAATAAACGTTGTCTAGAAATCTTCACCAGACTCACATTTATCCGACCAAAGTATTTTACTTCTTCTGAAGTAATGTGTAGGTACTTCATGCAAGGTCACACCCTCACACCTGGAGCGGACCTCAACTGTATTATCTCTGTACGTATTACAAAGATCCTGAAAACTGATTTAATTAATAACAGTGTATGAAACTTACGTCTTATATTTACCGCTGGTGGAGAATAAATACTTGGGGTCAATAGTGAAGCTGAGAAACTTGCTGTCTACGAGGTTGACGTGGGACTCCGTGCCAATCTTCACGCTGTACGTATCCGCTGACACCCTTGAGAATGTGAGGAATTTAGCTAAAATTATCACTGTCAGTATATGTCCCATTGTGATGTACTTAGAACTAAAATGCGGGACCTGGGAGATACGTGATTTATTTATTACAGAATCAACATGTATTTTTCTGCATGTTGCGAGAGGTTTTCGGATTTAGGCATTTCGTGATACAACTTTTAAAGATGCATGGTAATACTTGTTTCTGGTGTTTATTTAGTGTTACTTAATTAAAATATATTTTACTTAAATCTCAGAAAATATTAAGTGGAAATGAAGAATAAAAGAATTTCAAGATAATTCAAAGAGATTAGAATCACACGACAATTGAGAACTAAGTGTGTGTTCGTTTGTGTATGCACCAAGTCAATAAAACGTCTTAAGATATGTACCGGCGATGTATCTGTCTGTGATTTCAAAATAATTAATGATTAAACGAACTTACCTGTAAGTGAAGTTCTATCATAATTATACGAAGAGTTTCGTCCGAAGATATTAGTAACTACAATTTATTTTACACAATGTTGATGTTGAGAGTTATATGAGGAAATATCAAAATTAATATGAACACCGTTTTACAAAATAATAAAATGTTTATTATTTAAACAACATAATCAGTAACATCTTTGAGAGGTACATTAAGTATTATCTAAATAGGTACCTATCATCACACTTGATTTGATCGACAGATAGTTCTAGCTAGAACTGTGTTATCATTATCTATATTAACAATAGTTCTGTTGTAGAATTTGGCGAATGTAGTGGAATTGCCACTCCATCCGGCAGATTTTCTAATCGTATCGAGGCTTACACCTGACTTATAGGCTAAAGAAGTCGCAGCATGTCTTGTGCTATGCGACGAGAAAATGGAAGTGTCGATTCCACTATTTTTCAAAGTTAGTTTAATCCAGCGACTGAGCGTTGGAGCTTTTATAGAATTGTGGGGTTTTTTAAGCCCTATAAAAAGTAAATCAGATTTGCGCAAATCTCTTGTTCTATTTATGTACGCCATTAATGTTTTGGCTGGACATATTTGAGGTCGTTCTTCAAAGAATGGTAAATAAAGAGTTGGTTGATTAATACCTGCTCTAGAGGTTTTTATAAGTTCCGAGATTTTAATTATTATTTGATCTGACAGAAACATTATATTATTTATATTGATCTTAGAAAGCGTTTGAGCTCTATGAGCTGTCACAAGCGCAAGCAAGGTCGTACATTTCATGGAAAGTTGGTCTAATGGCAATAAGTCATTTGGAAAAAAAGGATTCCAAATAATTAAGAACTTTTGCCACATCCCATGTGATATTATAGCGTGGCATCGGAGGTCTAAGTCTAAACACACCTTTACAAAATCTTTTGATACGGTCATCATCAGATATTGGCCCTAATATAAGTGCGAGGGCTGACCGGTAACTGTTTATGGTACCGTATTGGCTACCAGAATTAAAGCAATCGGTAAGAAAATCAATAATTATCGGAACTGATGTGTTATATGAATCAACTTCATTTTTTATGCAAAATTTATACCAGCTTCTAAAGCACACATCATATTGTTTCAATGTACTCTCTGATAAGGACGCTAACATGATATTTACGGCGGAAGGGGGGACGCAGCGCTGCAGCAGCGCCGTGCTGATAAGACTCCTGCAACCAGGGTAACGCTGGACTTGATGTTCCGGTTGCTGGAATTAGATATTACAATATGGTTAGGATTTAATCTTATTATTTTTGATACTACAAGGTTCATAAATACAGGGTACCATGGTTGTGTAGGCCAGTCTGGAACAACCATTATACCTTCAGCCTTTTCTGAAATTATTTTTCTTAAGGCCTTAAGAATTATAGCCACTGGAGGGAAGGCGTAAAAGAAAAAACAGGACCATTCAATGGTAAATGCATCGTATGCGTATGCGTCAGGGTCCCTGTTCCAAGACACATATACGTCACATTTTTTGTTAATACGGCTCGCAAATAAATCGATATTGGGATTTCCAAATATTTTAGTTAACTTTTGATATCCATCTAATGAAATTTCCCATTCTATATCTGGGTGAGAACGTCTAGATTCTATATCCGCGGTGACGTTATCAGAGGATTTTATGTAAGATGCTACGACAAATATTTTGCGAGACTCACACCACTGCCATAAGTCTTTTGTAACTTTCGTCAGATGGGGGTACTGAATACCACCCATCCTGTTTATGTAAGATACCGCCGTGGTGTTGTCTACCCTTAAAAGTTGACAGTCATAGCAGTTCTTGGCAAATATTTTAAGAGCAAAAAAGGCTGCCAGCAGCTCGAGCTGGTTAATGTGTAAAGAACATTCTGTTTCAAACCACCTGCCACTAGCTGTCTGATCACCGCAGGCCGCTCCCCACCCCGTAGTTGAAGCGTCAGAAAAGATTTCAATTGAAAAATAATCTTCTTTTATTCGATGGCTTGGTTTGCGTAAAGCATTGAGCCACCAATTGAAATCGGCAAGAAGAGTGTCAGGAATATTCATAAATCTATTGTAATCATCATGGCCAAGAAGATTTAGATATTTAACCCGTTCCATTTGTTTAGTATACAGCCAGCCGTATTCAACGGCTGGGCAAGCGGATACTAATAACCCTACTAGCTGCGCGAATTTTCTGATTTTACAACGTTTTACTTGCTTAAAATGTTCTATTTCGCGTACGATTCGATTTCTTTTTTCGGTTGGCAGGCTTACTGTCCATTTGTAAGAATCTATTATAAAACCGAGATACTTGCATGAATGGGATGGATGGAACACGATTACTTTTTTGTTCATTTATAATAAATCCAAGAGCCTTTAATAATCGTTCAGTAGTTCTTATGTTATTTAAACATTCCTGACGAGAATTGCCTATCAAAAAAAGATCGTCGAGATAAATTGATGAAACCAATCCACAAGAACGTAATAATTTGATTACTGGTTTCATCAATTTGGTGAAGATAAACGGAGCTGTACAGATCCCGAAAGGGAGGACATTAAATTGATATAGCTTGGAATCTAGACTAAACCTAAGGTATTTTCTAGAACTGGGATGAACTTTTATCAAAAAATATGCATCTTTCAAATCTAAGGTCGCCATAAAACAATCTTTTGAGACTAATTTTAAGGCCGTTCTTAGGTCTTCTAACTTAAAATGCTGTGTAGGTATAAACTTATTAAGCTCTTTTAAGTTGAGAATAAATCTCATGCTCCCACTGGGCTTAGGTACCAAGAAAACTTTAGATACGAATTGATCTGAACATGGTTCACATTCTGAGATTGCGCCTATTGATAAAAGATTGTCGATCGCGTCAGAGAAGTTATATTTTTCCTCAGTGTCAGTTGATACAGTAGTGGGATAACTAGATTGGTAAACTGGTGACTTAAAGGTTAATTGGTATCCGTTTACCCACGATAAAACAGTTTCGTCTTGTGTGATCAATGACCACTGTTCGTGAAAATCTGCAAGGCGGCCAGCATAACGTACCGGGTCTAGCGGCGGCGAGTCGACTTCTGCCGATGTGATGACTTGTGCGACGAGGTTGCGCGCCGACTGGCTGGTGCTGCGGGTTGTGTCTTCTGTGTCGGACCCTTCAGCTGGCTGCGAGCTGAGGGTCCCGCCTTCCAGTTTAAAGTCTTCGGTTTTTGCTTCTGTTTCTGTACATCCTTCATGTCAGTGCCAGATTTACAAACGGCTTTAGCTGTTTTTAAAGTTTCTGGTAAATCCACACCGAAGAGATATTTATCTATCTTGGTAGTCGATAATTGTTCTCGGAAATCCTTCTTTAGCGAGTACAGAGCAAAATTTCTACGAGACAACGATTCACTGTGCTGTATGTCGCAAAGTATACGTCCAATCTCCATTAGTTGCTTCGAAAGGTAGTTGTTCTCCTTGTTCCTTAATTGAGACGTCAGCATACGACCTATGCCAGCGATGGCTGCTGAAAGCTGTTTTTGTCTATATTCAATGGCTTTGTCTCTTTTTACAACGGTTTCTCCTGACGCTGCTTTTATTTCGGCGTTAAGCATTGGAGCAGCAATCTTTGTGCAGTTAGAAGGCACTAAAAACTTCTGTATTAACTCTTGCCTTACTTGCTTTTCTAAACCTGTTGTGGCTATATGTTCAAATCTACTGGCCACCTCCTTGTTAATTTCGTCACCGAATTCTTGAGCTACTGATGGATCAGCGCCCAATATATCTAGTAATTCAGATTGACCAGTACCATCTTCATTTGATTCGCCCGTTTCCTCAGTACAGGGAATCGAGGGCGCTGGGTAATTAATTGGTGGTATTACGTTAGACGGACCAGCGATCTGCTCGGCGGCTCTGGCGTTGCTGGGTGGGGCAACAACAGGTGGCGGCGGTGGCGCATCGGGTAGTACGTCTTCGTGTGCGGGTGCGGCTGCATCACGGTCTGCAAGCACGAGAGTATATCTATGTATATACATGTAAGCACTATGCCAAGGCAAGATAGATCATGTGGCGAAACAGTCCCACAGACTGATCTGAGTACATGATATCTTTGTTAAATGCGGCGGAATGATCCTATAGACCACCCTGGTACATTTAGGAGAAGACATACAAATGGGATGGCATTTTTATTGTAATGCGGCGGAATGGTCCATATACCACCCTGAGTGCATTATTTTTGTACATATGTATATGCCGATAATTACCATGTGGCGAAACAGTCCCGCAGACTGATCTGAATACATGGGTTTCTTTATAATGCGGCGAAATAGCCCTATAGGCTACCCTGAATGCATTATTATTTTTTGTACAAAATTATGAGGGTAGTTTTAAATACTAACCATTTTGGTTATCCGGAATTATCTGCTGGCGCTGCGAAGATGACGACGAGGAACCCGATGTGGAACCTGAGGATGATGACGAGGAGGATGATTCCGAACCAGGTCGTTTACGACGTGCTATGTTCACATATCTTTCGAGTTCCTTCAGGCGTTTCGAAAGAAATTTAATGCTTTCCTCGTTTCTCCGTTTCGGCATGTTGAAACACTCACGTTGCACCGTCGAAAAACACGAACTTTTGATTCAAGTGGAGTGGTTGAGCACTAAAATGCGAATGAAGGAGCTGCCGATTCGGGGTTGGCACGAGAGGCGCGGGAGCCATTAAAAAAAAAAGGGTTGCCATATTTGGCTACTTTTTTCTCCAAACAAGTGATGAGTGGTAACACTTACTGCGTTACTACATTGTGTAAAATAAATTGTAGTTACTAATATCTTCGGACGAAACTCGAGTATAACTATGTTTTCTCAAGTGCTTAAAGTTATTTATACGATACTAGAACACAATTTTTTAAGATTCTCTGTGTCTTTTTGTTTATCCAGGTTAATCACAGTAACGAGTGAACCAGTTTTAATGGGACTTTTACTGAAAGATACAGGAGATTATAAAACATTACAACATATTTTTTTAATTTTAATCACGGGATACCCACGTCATTGGGATTTACGCGGAAAAAGCTCCCACGCAAACTGGTGACACAACTATTTTATAAATAAGTAGATAATTTCTGAATAAGTAGGGTAGTAGCAAAAATTCTACTATAAAGCCCAATGCATACGTAACGGGTTATTTCCCGTACGGGACGGGACGTGAAGTTTTGGAAACATCGTTTCATAGAAAATGTATACGATAGTGCATACGCAGCGGAATGTACGGAACGTACAACATCGTCAAACATCGTCGGCGAAGATGATTTTCCCGTCCCGTACGGGAAAAAGCCACGTATGCAAAAGTTACGTATGCATTGGGCTTTAGTCTACACCCGCGAGTGACAAGTGGACATTGTTCGAACCAGGTAACTATATCTTTAAAAAATAATTAAGTACTCCTGATACAACTTGGTTCCTACTAACATTATATAACAATAATAAATTAAATTATTGTTATGTATTGATAAACTGTCGTATTACACGACTGCGCTGCGACATGAATTTCGCTGAACCAGTAAACGTTCTGCATGCTTTGCATCTTTACACATGTATTGTTGAACTTAAATAATACAAGGTTTTGTTTATGTTTGGGTGTTATGTCACGTATAATAAAATTCACTATGTCAGGTATTTTGGAGAATGTAAACAGGAAGCATTTGTTTATATCAAATGGGCCCGATTACTTCATGATGCTGCTTGCTATTTCCTATCATAGATTAAAGTATATACTAACGTATTTCCTATATGTCCTTTGACACATCCAAAAACAAACCGCGTCCTTCAGCCGCGCCCGTATTTGCTTTGCTTAATTTTTTACTCGACTGCCAAGGAAGGGTTATGTTTTCGCGCGTATCTTGTATTTATAGCATACTTATAATATTCTTTATTACCTCATATCTTCCAAACTGCTGCACCGATTTATACATATAAATTAATATCGTTAGATGCGTCTTAACAGCCCAAGTGTTCTTAGATAAAGTGAAATTAGAAAAAAACAAATAGGTACACGTACATATATGTACAGTGGCTGTAAGATGCCATTGTTTGAAGTATCAAAAAATAATAAATCGAATACTCAATAAGGGTGTTAAATTAATGAGCTTATCATAAGGATTATTATGTATTTTTTTTTGTAGTCGGGTTTTTGATTTTTTTCTAACTAGGATCGCATTGCTGACATTGCTGTTGCCGAAGGTTACTGGTGTCCATGGGCGGCGATGGCCACTTACCGTCAGGTGGCTCGTGGGCTCGGTTGCCGGCTTTTTACATAAAATAAAATGTCGATTGGTTAACATGGACCTAAAAAAAAGAATGACATAATCCCAAGAACAAATTCAGTGAAGCACCCATAGTAATACCAACTCTCTATTCGTACAAGTACACACATTGACACTTCACTGCTTCGTCTTTTTTTCAGGTCCGTGTTGGTTAATTAGGATCGACATAAGCCGTTCGCGGGCTGACCTCTAGTAGCAAACATTTTTTGAACGTTTCCGTGCTTCGAAATGCAAGTAAAGGTTTTGATTGGTAACATTAGTTATCAGTCGCTTTGCTATAGAACAATGGACTATTGCGCACATGACTGGGTGTCCTGAGTGTCCGACAACTTGCTTGCTTGCTTGGTGTTGCTGATGTCCATGGGCGAAGATAGCCACTTACCATCAGGTGAATCGTCAGCTCGTTTGTCGGCTATTTCCATTAAAAAATACCTCCAGCAACGAGGAACTGAACGAGGCTTCCGAGTTCGTCTGTCCGTGTTTGTGGTGACCGTCGACACGAAAAAAAAAGGGTGCGTGGAGTTTTGTACGCGCGTGAGAAGTTATACTTCTTTGACTTCATTGAATAAATATTTAACTATAGTAGGTATTAATTATATTATATAATAATATTTTAATTTATATCAATAAATGATACATACGGATAGTTAGGGTATAATAATAATAATTTAATATAAATAAATAAAAACTCAAAATCAATTCAGAAAATTATAATTGGACACCCACCGGACAATCCTGTTTTAGAAACGCGCGTGCGGTTTTTCGTAATTGGCGTTTTTGTGTCAACGCGTACGTGTTACAAATTTTTAAATTTCACTCTCATCATTTTTTCCATTTATTTTATAACGCGCCTAAAGAAGAATAACTTCAAAAAGAAGAAGCCATTTCGGAAGCCTTAACTGCAAAAAAAGCTTACGAGACCTGGATGTGCCACCAACCTCTGCACTAATCCACACTGGCTGGAGCACCATGGTGATTGGAGTATCGACGCTCTGTAGTCCTAGTAGCTCTGCCTGTAATAGGTCCTCAAGAAGAGTGCCCCGTGCCGCTTTAAGCCAGTAAATGGGTTGTAGCCAAATTATCGGGAGCAGCAACGCGTTGATGATGGTTTTTTTGTTTTATATTTAGTATACGTAGTTTGTAGCAATTGTAGCAAGTATCAAAAAGTCTCCGGCTAAAGTAAAGCACAGACTAACATCAGGCCCGTCGCTAGGTGTTTGGACGCCCGCGTACAATACCGATTATACCGCCCCTCAAATATAACTCGCCAATGTCATAATTATTCCACCCTTATACCCCATTTATACATCCGCGAGACGCGCGCATACGCGCGCGTGTGAACAGGGCGCTCGCGGACCAGACCGCAGCGCGTCTCGCGCTCGCAGGGCTCGCGTCGGGAGCGGTTTTGTATGCGCGCCAAAGGGGCTCGCGCGAGCGCTCGCGTGGTGTTCACAAGCGCGTAGGGGGCGTGGCTTACGGACGCGCCACGAGACGGTCCGTGACACGCGCGTGTAAATGAGCGGTTAGGGTTCGAACGATATTTTCGATACTGATTAGGTATCGATACTTTTGTTCGCGATACTCGATACTGAGTTACTCGATACTCTCACCTGGTACTCACTCGCAAGTACTCATATGAAACGTCGGTATCGAATACTTTTATAATACAGAGTACTTTTCAGTGTTGTCAATACAAGTTTTTAGACGGTCGTGTACATTATCGTGGGTCGTTGTCCAGTGCTGCCAATATTTAATATCGGTTCAGCGCTCGGACGAAAAAAATAAGATCACTGGGCTTCTATTTCCCAAAAAAGTGATATGAAATTGAATTGCCGATGACCTTTTTTTTAGCTCGTAATGTGATGCTAAGCAGTGATAGCCTAGCGGTTAGAACGTTGGTCTCTCGAACAGAGGGGCCCGAGTTCAAATCCTGGCACGCACCTCTAATTTTCAAATATTATGTGCGTATTAGAAGCTAATTATCACTTGCTTCGGTGAAGGAAAACATCGTGAGGAAACCTGCACACCGGATAGTTCTCCATAAAGTTCTCAAAGGTGTGTGAAGTCTACCAATCCGCACTTGGCCAGCGTGGTAGACTATGGCCTGTACCCCTCACATTGTGGGAGGAGACCCCGAGCCCAGCAGTGGGACAATTATGGGTTGTTGCTTTGCTTTTGCTTTGCTTTAATGTGATGCTCGCAAGTACTCGATACTGAGTAGTATCGATACTTCGGGGCCGATACTTTTTGGGTATCGATACTAGGGCTTGAATATCGGAATCTCGGAATCTCGAAATATCGGAATCTCGGAACGTGAAACCCGATATTACAATTCCGATACTGAGTGCTTCGATATCGTAATATCGGAATCAGTAAAATTTTAATTTTAATTTAAACAAAATGATTTTAATGCGTGCCACAAGGTAAATAGGCCACTAGGTCATAAAATTGAGCAAGTAAGTATATATATACTTTAGCCATGTAAGGAGGTAGAGTTCATATCTTTAACCGTATTCCTGTTGTGAGCCTGCTCAGCCTACTGAACGAATAATGCAATACGGAAAAAATCTATTCCAAACTTAATTTATTTCCTTAATCTCAGTATACGTAAGTTAATCATTTCATCATCTTCTGTAGAACTTCTGTACGAATCTCTAGTTGTTGAGAATTTGCATCTAACTGTCAATGACCATTTACCACAGATACCTCATTGTATATCGGAGGTACACATCTACAACAAAGGTTCTTAAAACCTTACGATGTCTAGACGAGAAAAAAGCTAGTGGACCAGATGGTATTCCAGATCTCTCTAGTTACCTACTGTTTTGCCACGCTTGGTTCGTCTCTCAATTAAGACTTGCATAGTGCCTTAACCGTGGAAGCTTGCCAACGTGCAGTCTGTGCCCAAGAATGGCTGAAGAAGCTGACCCTGCTAATTTTCGGCCAATTTCAATTGCCTACATACTACATACATGCGCTTCATTGCATACCTAGAACACAATGATCTCCACAGTGACCCTAGTATACCACTCGTATCTGAGGCGAGGATCTTGAGAAAAATGGAGAGGCGCTTGCCTTTTCCCTTGACATCTCGAAGGCCTCGATACGGTTTAGCATGTTAGCTTATTGATCATGCTTCCTGCGTATGTCTTATTCCCTGGCCAGATCAGCTGGGTTTCTGAAAGAATTTCTGAGTGAACGTTCATTCAGATTCGTTATCAAAGATTACTCGTTCCAAGCAACCTTACATCACATACAAAAATGCGGGACTTTCTCAGGGATCTTTTGTCTTCACAACTCTATTTCTGCTGCATATCAAATTATCAACGATCTGGTCGAGCGATACCTGGCAAGCTTCCGCTGGCAGTAACGACCAAAATACAGTCTGAACAAGAGGCCCGGGTTGAAAGAGTGAATCACTTCAGGCAGTCACCGAATAGGGCGATGCCAACCTTGTGAGATTCAACGCCACAAAAACAGAAGCATTTATTTTGGCTCCTACTATTCAGAATGCATCCTTGGAATACACTCACCGCCGAAAGTTGAGATATCCTTGAACCTCAACTTGAGCGGTTAATTGAATCCAAAGTTAAGGCAGGCCAGGAAACTAGGCGTCTTAGCAAATGTGTTGCTATACTTCAAATCACATACGCTTTTATCCTTGTACAAAGCATAGCTTCTGCCGTACAGCTGTCACATTTGGTGCAGCTGAATTTCATCTATCAGTAAAAACTATTTTGCGATTCGAAAATCCTAAAAAAATCAAGCTAGTGAATTTTTAACGCGAAAACCAAACCGAATTGAATAGGTTTAGGTGATATTTGCAACGAATGAGAATAAAATAGTTTTAAAGACGTCATTATTTCATTATCCTATTTATTAAAAACCTTTTTACTATCCAATAAATCCTACTTTACAATATAAAATTGAAATTTAAATGATAAAAAAAATATGTTAATTCCGATATTGATATCGGAATTCCGATATTACAATCAAATATCGAAAATCAATATCGGAATTGAAAACCCTCCGATATTAAAAGTCCTAATCGATACCTTACCCCCGATACCGCACGAGTACTCGATATCGATACCAGAGGCCGATACTAGCGATGGGCCGAGTAATACTTTTTACAACTCGAGTTACTCGAGCAAAAGTAACCATTTACTCGAGTAAAAACTCGAGTAAACTCGAGTAAGCTCGGTGTCAAAAATCACGAGTAGCGAGTAGAGCCGTGAGCTCGCGAGTAAATATACTCACGAGTAAGTATAATTCGCGAGTAAGATCGTTGCGACGCGACGCGCGTCGGCGGCAACTCGACGAAGTCGACGAACTCGACGATTAACACCGACCGAGTTGAACCGCGTCGCCGCGTCGACTCGCGGTCGTCGCTGAGTTGAGTCGGCCGAGTTTACTCGAGTACGTTAAATCGTTACTCGAGTTACTCGACCAAACAGTTTACTCGAGTTACTCGAGTAAATTTCGTCGAGTTGCCCATCGCTAGCCGATACTTTGAACTTTTGGCCTACCCATAGTGCCTCTTAGTGCCCTTTTGCACTTTCTAAATTTCAAACATGTTGCCGCTCTACAAAAAGCTCGCCAATGTCGATTTTCTACGGCCCTGCTAATGTTAATTTTGTAAATAATACGTATAATTTAAGTTATGGACATGCCCACGACCTATTAATAAAATTGGCTGAATGAAACTAATTTCTTAATTTCATTTAAGAAAATTACTTTATCGCAATCATGATCTTTTGTTGTCCTTCAATTTGACAGCTGGAATGACTTTTTTAATGTCATTTTAATGACATGATGACATTAGTCATCCGATACGATGCATATCTTTTGCACTGGTATTTATCAAATACAATTTGCGAGTTATCGTGTTATCATCCCTTACCAACAAAGTTGGAGAGAGAACAAAATTGACCCGTGCCGTTCGATTTATCACTTTCTTATTCCACACGATGTTTCGTGTACGAATGCAAAAAGAATTTCAAGGCGAAATCCATAATTGATACATTTATCTCGTAAATTATAGCGTGTTTAACAGTGTTGTGATGTTGTTGTGTGAGTAAAATGGACAGCGAGGAGAATAAAAAGGCGGAGGAAGGGAAAAGAGAGCTTCCTAGCGGCCTACAAAAGATATGTCTGGTGTGTGGGGACAAGGCGTTGGGTTACAATTTCAACGCCATTTCCTGTGAGAGTTGTAAGGCGTTTTTCAGACGAAACGCCCTAACGAGTAAGGAGTTTAAGTGTCCTTTCTCGAACAATTGTGAGATTACTGTGGTGACGAGACGATTCTGTCAGAAATGTCGCTTGGAGAAGTGTTTGTCTATCGGTATGGTGAAGGAGTTCATCATGTCAGACGAGGACAAAGCAGAAAAAAGACGAAAGATAGAAGAGAACAGAGCAAAGAAGCGGCAGCTGCAAGACCCTGAAGACATGGTATCTAGCTCAAAGAATATAAAGCCTGATGATGAGAGTACTATGATCTTTGTGCCAGCGTCTCAGGACTCATCGGTACTTCAATACGATGTGTTAAATAGCACGACTTGCAGTCCGAACAGTACGGTACAATCTCCGTTGCATCAAGATATAGAATCTATGCAGTCCCCTCCTGTGTACAGTCAGTATGCACCGGTTCAAAGTGAACCATATATGAAAGTTTATCCCATCGATGAGAAGACCGTTATAAGCCGGGCGGTCTATGAACACCGCATGACTCAGGACCAGTACACCATGTGTGACAGTATGGATAGCATGTACCCTGAACAAACTAAACAGAACAGTATAAGGTAAGTATTAAAACAGCGAGTCAGAATGAGTCACAAATGAAAACCACAAAACAACGTCATGTTATGAAACAAAACGTCACACTTGCAAATCATTAATTTGTTGTTTGTCCGATTCTTGAATCTTCTGTACAAACATGTAGGTAATAAATATTGTGGGTGTGTTGGAATTGGAAAGAAATCTCTATATAATCTAAACTCAGCCGGAACGCAGATTTCCATAGTTAGATCTAATCTTCACTTTTTGGCCGAGTTTTGAGAATACTGTAGAAATGTAGCTGCAGGGATCGACTGGAACCAGCTAAATTTTGAAAGTGGTCTATGAGAAAAAATTGGGAACCTCTGCTATAAATTAATGAAGACTTGTAAGTAGTAGATCTTGAGTCCAACCTTCCATTGTGCTACCTGCTAAACAAAGGATGAAGCTATAATGATAGGTCCCTCTTGTTGAAGATCGCTAAACACTGCACTGAGTTTAAATCCAGCTGTACTCATGCATGGTGGTTTCTTACCCTTTCTTACCCACCTTACCCCCCTACCTTACCAACTTGGCTGGCTACCTCCCCTCCTTAAGCATGAAATTTTCTAGAACCTAGAGTCAGAAATAATGCAGGTTCCTATTATCTTTTTCTTTTTTTTATGGAAATAGCCAGCAAACGAGCTGACGATCCAGCTGATAGTAAGTGGTTATCGTCGTCCATAGATATCAACAACACCAAAGGCATCACTGATGTGTTGCCGGCCAAAAAAAAGAGATAAAAAAAGAACTGCCTCTCAAGCCCCCAGCCGGAACATAACGAGTCGTTTGGCGACTGACTCATGCTCAAGGATGATAGCTATCCAGGTGAACCCCATGGAGAAATAATAATAGTCATAATGGTATTAATTAACAATTAAAATCACCACCAGTAGCCTGGATTTAGTCTCCTCTTACGACACCCATCCGGCGTGGGATTGGGGTTAGTTTTCACTGACAATGCCATTGGTGATGCCTTTAGTCTTACTGATGTACATAGACATCCGTCCTCTGCTAATTAAATTACATTAAAAAAAAAAAACTATGGTTTAGAAAACAGTAAGTTTGTAGCATGTGTAAG
This sequence comes from Thymelicus acteon, assembly GCA_951805285.1. NCBI lineage: Eukaryota > Metazoa > Arthropoda > Insecta > Lepidoptera > Hesperiidae > Thymelicus > Thymelicus acteon. The sequence continues at coordinate 691,746 of OX638235.1, forward strand.
ACGTGTACAGTAGTTATTACAGCCAAGGTATATTGATGATCTTCCAGGCAAATTCTCACCAACGGCGACTCAATAGTGTACAGAGAGGCAAAGCCCCAGCATGTGTGTGAGGAACTTCCGTCTCCGTCAACGAGCACTAACGCAGACGTTAACAAGGCTCGGGACATATTACAAGATGTTGAAAGGTACTTCCTATACTCATGTCCTTCAAATTTTTTAAACCTTTAAATGTCTAGGGATAAAACAAAAGTGTGTGTGTCCTTATGTATGCACGTAAGAACTTATATGTACTTACCTCTTACTTATAAGTACCCCCACGACCCGCGCTAGCAATCTAAAATAACTCCAGCGAATACTGTGCGCCTAGTATCATGAACATTCATCATGTCGCTTTTTGGCTGTCGCATCGTAACAATTTTACTCTCGTATTTTTTTCTAAATGCCCCATAATGAAGTATAACTTCAAAAAATTACTTAGACAGCTAGTCGTTTGTTCATTCATAATTTGTCTTACTGATTTTCATAATGACTTAATAAATAAAACTGCAATTTTCAGGATAGAACCAAACTCCATGGAGTCTATACTATGTGAAGCTATCAAGTTGGAATTTGAAGCATATACCTCATTGAGCAACTGTAGCGGGTCCTCCAGGGAACTAAATGAGGTTTGTCTAATCACTGCCAACACACCATGCGGCAAACTATGCATTCTATTGTAAATATTATGGTTTTTAAAAGATTTGCTGAGGAGTTTCTTTCGGCATTTCTTTCCTCCATGACTCCAAAGGTAAAAATAACTACTTACATAAGTGTATCAGTGATAGTTATATGAATGATTTTAACATTGAAATGGTAAAGGTAGAGTTCTAAATTCATTTCCAAAATAAACAAAATGGGTGAACTGAACTCGATGGAACCCCATACTCTGGGGTCCCCTTTTTTGTGTGTGTATAAAAAACCGCGCCACCTTTCCTAACTTTCCTTTCGTTTAAATTACGTACATAATGTACATCAGTTTTCTTGGTCCCCACCAAGCTTTGCTCGGACTGACAGACATTTGATTTTAACTGGTTGTTGTTTCCCGTGGACAAGTAAGATAGCTTTAAAGGAAGATCCAGTTTATTATAATAAGTTATCCTTCAACTTCAGCAAATGATAAAATACGCACATCATTTGAAAAATTTAATGTGAATGTTGTGCTCACCTGTAATTGTGTGTACACGATTGTAAGTTTTGTTTACCTTGTATAATATTTGTATTGTGAAGTGTAACATACGTTGGTGTGCCGAATAAATAAATAAATAAATAGAAAAAATAACAGTTATACACAGGATTTGAACTGTAATTAAGTCAGTTATTAAGTCAATTCTTCAAACAAAATTAAGGCAACCTGGAATGTTATTAATAAAGAAACAGGCAAAATAAAATTAAATAAGCATAGTTTTTCGCTAAAAATCAATAATGTAAATGTCACTTCGGATAGTGCGATTGCCACCGTATTCGAGGATTTTTTCTCGAAGATACCGCATGTGATCACAAAAAACTTAAATGCATGCCCTCAACTAGCTATGACCATCTTAGAATCATGTGTTGATAAAAGTACCAACTCATTTAACTTTAAACCCGTTACTTGTGATCAAATTTTAAAAAGTTTCAATTCGATAAATATTAAAAAGTCAAGTGATATCTGGGGTCTTTCTACAGTTGTAGTTAAATCAATAATCAACTCAATTGCCCCCCATTTAAGTTTTATTTTTAATAAATGTGTTGAAGATGGTATTTTTCCCAATCTTATGAAACATGGGAAAATAATACCGGTTTTTAAATCTGGAGATAAAAACGACCCTACAAATTTTAGACCAATATCCATCTTACCAGCCCTCAGTAAAGTTTTCGAAAAAATTATTTACAACCAACTTCTATCCCATTTTTCTACAAACAAATTATTTCATGTTAATCAGTTTGGTTTTTCAAAAGGGAAAAACACCACTGATGCAGGCATCGCACTTCTTAAACACATTTTTAATGCTTGGGAGGATAAGCATGATGCTATCGGTATATTCTGTGACCTCTCAAAGGCATTCGATTGTGTTGATCATAATATATTAATAAATAAACTTAGGCATTATGGTGTCTCAACACAATCAGTTAGTCTTGTAAAATCTTATTTGTCTGAACGTAGACAAAAAGTAATTATTAATGGAATAGAGTCACCTGGAGTGCACATGACCATGGGTGTGCCCCAAGGATCAATATTAGGACCACTGCTATTTTTAATATATATCAATGATCTTCCTTATTTCACTAAGAACATGTGTGAAACGGTATTGTTTGCTGACGATACATCTTTAATTTTTAAAGTAGATAGGAGGAAAAAATGTTATGACGACGTAAATAATACTGTTTCGCAAGTATTACACTGGTTTACATGTAATAACTTGATGTTAAACGCGAAAAAAACTAAATGTGTCAGATTTGCCTTACCTAATGTGAAACATGTTCCAGCTCAAATTGTCCTAAATAAGGAAGTACTAGAACTAGTAAATTCTACAACATTTCTCGGCATTACCATAGACTCTCGACTACAATGGGGTCCTCATATTGAAGCCTTGTCAGGGAGGCTCAGTTCCGCTGCTTATGCTGTTAAGAAAGTAAGGCTCTTAACTGATGTAGAAACAGCAAGATTAGTTTATTACAGCTACTTTCACAGTATAATGTCCTACGGTCTGTTGTTGTGGGGCTCAGCTGCAGATATTGAGTCAATCTTTGTATTACAGAAAAGAGCAGTTCGCGCTATTTACAACCTCAGGCCTAGGGACTCTCTTAGAGAATTGTTTAAAGAAATAAATATACTAACTGTTATTTCACAATACATTTTGGACAATATTATGTATGTTAAAAAATACTTTGATACTTTTCTTAAAAAGAGTGATGTTCACAATATTAACACAAGAAATAAGGCTAGACTGATTGTACCTAGTTTTAGACTCAGCAAAACTGGTGGCTCGTTCATGGGTAGATGTGTAAAAATCTATAATAAAATCCCGTTAGAATTAACAGAAATGCCATACTGTAAATTAAAAACTCATGTAAAAGGTATTCTCATGAAGAAAGCATATTACAAAGTTGATGAGTATTTAAATGACAAGACTGCTTGGACATGAGTTTTTTTATATATTAAATATTGCAATAAGTAGTATTAAGTGCTGTCTGTAACTGTGAGTAGGAAAAAAATTATCGCGGGAGTTTCTTGCCGCTTCTTCTCCCGGGACCACTCACGGTAGGGATTTGTTGAAGCGATGGCGTTAATTGACTTTCGAAAAGTGTTTGTAACAAACCTACTTCGAATAAAATTCATTTCATTTCATTTCATTTCAAGGAAATAAATCGATATTTACACATGTGCCAGAGTTTAGATAATCCGTTGTTGTCGTCATATCACGAAATAGGTATGGATTACAATGAGTCATAGATAGTTTCAGTCACTTTTAGCGATAATATTACAAACAACTTTTTGTATCGTCACTTAAACATGCATACATAGTTTAACTCGATAGTCAAACATCGATAAATTTGATCTAAACATGGACAGGACTATTGATACTATCGATAGCTAAAATGCAGAATAGTATTGATGCAAATCAAATTAAATCAAATCAAATGTTTTTATTCAAAATTGGTTTGGTTTACAACTCAGGTTTACAAACACTTTTTGAAAGTCATGCAAGTTACGCCAATGCTTCAACAAGGCCCTCACAGCCCGGGCCCGGGAGAAGAAGCAGCAAGAAACTACCGGGGTTTTTTTTTCCTGCTCACAGTTATAGATAGCACTTATCACCTACTACAATCTATATTCATAATTCAATACTATCGATAGTATTGGTCGCTCATAGCAGTTTCATATCGAATATTTTCCCTGAAACTCACAACCTGTTGATATCATCGATACTATTTGTTTTGGCTTTAAAATAGTAAAAACATGGATGTGAACTATCCATCAACGACCCGCGTTTCGTAATGGTTACCATGCCGGATCGTCCTGGGTTCGATTCCCAGCGGAGCGATGAATTTGAATTTCTGTTCCCGGTCTTTGTATGTTGTCCATGGCATCCGCGACCTGGGGAGGCTGGGGAGTGTGTAGCGTTTATTTTTGAAGTTATACTTCTTATACGACTTGCTTAAACGTTTAACAGGTTTAACACTGCCATGGAGGGGGTATGAAAGCACTGGATAGATAGCGCTAGCTTTTATATTTACCTCTTTTAAAATTTAATGTTATTACTTATACAAATCTCACAGAGTCTCAACAGCGTGATTCAGGTTCGTGAACAACGCCATCTAGTTTGTACTTGTGTAAACATAGGTAGTACACAAGTAATATTTGTTCAGAGAATTTATGATTAATGTTTCGTGTTTTTATTTAATACATAATAGTTTTTGAAAGATAATTAAAACTGATACACGTTATTAAATTAAATATTTATTTAATTATGTCAATGAAGTTGGTATAACTTCTCACGCGCGTACAAAAGTACACGCACTCTTTTATAGTAGAAACCCATTCCCTGTTGAGCTGGATACCTTCCAGGTGGAGCGCGCGAAGCTGAACGAGCTGATCGTGGCCAACAAGGCGCTGCACGCGCCCATTGACGACGACATGTCGCAACTCGTCGGCGACTCCGCCAACACGCTCAAGGTAACCCGTGTCGTAGCTTGCGGTGGCGAATACTGACTTAATCCCACGCCGGCTATGGTGTCGTAAGAGGTGATAGAAGCCGGCTCGCTTGGTGTGAGGCTTCACATAAGGATAATGTTATCAACTAGCGCTCTGCTCGTGGCTTATTCCACGTTTTCCGGGATAATAAGTACCCCATATCTTATTCCAGAATATGGTCTATCTACGTGCAAAATTTCATGAAAATCTGTTCAGTAGTTTTTGCGTAAAAGCGTATCTTTCCATACATACTTTCACATTTATAATATATCATTTTTATTAAAAAATAGATAAATTCGGAAAAGCAGACAAAAAAAAATAAAGAGAGTTGTGTTATTTGTAAGTTATCATCTACCCTCATTGTAGGACGGCGACGGTACCCACGACCCGAGGTTGATTCGGATAGTGAACCTTACGGCAGTAGCAATACGGCGCTTCATCAAGATGGCCAAGAAGATCAACGCCTTCAAAAACATGTGTGAGGAGGATCAGGTATTGTTGCATTAAACCCAGATAATGATGTCAAAATTAAAGCAATCTTTAAAAACAGAACGCTTTAATTGGTAATAGGTAATATTTTTGCAATTATAAACGTATAGGTGGCGCTGCTGAAAGGTGGGTGCATAGAGATGATGATCCTCCGAAGTACCATGACCTACGATGGACAACGAAACCAATGGAAGGTAACTAGACCACGTAATTTTTTGGCATAACAACAATAGGCATAATGACAGTAAGTAAAAATCACTAATATAGTTGATAATATCAGGCGTTACTTTGCGGAAATCCATTGTTATTAAGCTAGTATTAGTCTACTTTGCAACAATCCGCGGGTAACATGTCTGATGGTATATACTTTAAGACATGCGTGGCACCTCCCTCCCTCCCACAACGGAAACATGCACTACAATAATTAAAAGTATATACCAACATACATACCAGCACCAACACGTGTTTCGCCCCGAAACGGAGCATCATCAGGGTAAGTTGACTCTACGATGGTTAGTCGCAAAGTGAACATCGTTCACTGAGCGTGGCGTATTTATACCCTACTCGCCCACTGGTTATCTAATGACGTTGTTGATAATTAGTGATTCACGCCGGCAGAAACCGGGTCTGACGTAATCTGGTGATGATTACTGTTGAAAATCCTCAGTAATGGCGAGTTGGATACATTAATTTGTTCATTCAGCAGTGTAAAATTTGGGTTATTATTATGTTTTATTATTTCTAACTGCTCTAGTATATTTAATTTAAAACCCTTTTCCGATTTATGTAATATATTGTATGTATGGTTACTAGTTAAACTGTGACCTGATTCTATTAAATGTTTAGCAAACATAATAATAACCCAAGTTTTACATTGCTGAATGAACAAATTAATGTATCCAACTCGCCATTACTGAGGATTTCCAACAGTAATAATCACCAGATTACGTCAGACCCGGTTTCTGCCGGCGTGAATCACTAATTATCAACAACGTCATTAGATAACCAGTGGGCGAGTAGGGTATAAATACGCCACGCTCAGTGAACGATGTTCACTTTGCGACTAACCATCGTAGAGTCAACTTACCCTGATGATGCTCCGTTTCGGGGCGAAACACGTGTTGGTGCTGGTATGTATGTTGGTATATACTTTTAATTATTGTAGTGCATGTTTCCGTTGTGGGAGGGAGGGAGGTGCCACGCATGTCTTAAAGTATATACCATCATACATGTTATCCGCGGATTGTTGCAAAGTAGACTAATACTAACTTAATAAAAATCACTAAAATTATGTATTTATTTAATGAAACCCTATTAGCGAGATTGACAATATTTTGATAAAATAAAACTACAAAATACGGCAAGCCGCCATGTTAGCTTGAACGCCAATGAGTCTCAATTAGCGCGAATTACGTCACGCTTCTTAAAACATGAATATCACCATACTGATAATGACGTCTTGTCTATTATTTTCCTGAAGAGTGACGTCACATCGACGCATTTGAAACTTATAAATTAAAATGTATTTATTTTATACTAAACCTTCTTATTTTATTGCGGAAATATGATATACGTTGTTATTATATTTCCCAACAATATAGAACAGTATTTCAAAATCTGTCATCGTGCGTATTGTGTGGCTTGTCGTACCCCAGGTCCCGCACTCGCAAGAGCAGTACGGCTGCATCCAGACGGAGGTGCTGAAGCTGGCCAAGGGCGACATCTACCGCTCGCACGAGCAGTTCATCCGGTCGTTCGAGCCGCGCTGGCGCGCCGACGAGCACGTCATCCTGCTGCTGTCCGCCATCCTGCTGTTCACGCCGCACCGCGCCAAGGTCGTGCACCGGGACGTCATCAAGCTGGAGCAGGTGCGTCGGATGTTGTGCTGGTTGGTGGTTGTACCGACACTGTACAGAATGGAAATAGCCGGCAAACGAGCTGACGATCCACCTGATGGTGAGTGGCTATCATCGCCCATGGACATCAGCAACACCAAAGGCATCACTGATGCGTTGCCGGCCAAGAAAGAGAGAAAAAGAAAGAAAGAATTGGCTCTCAAGCCCCCAGCCGGAACACGACGAGTCGTTTGGCAGCTGACTCATGATCAAGGGTGGTAGCTCCAGGCGAACCCCATGGAGAAATAATAATAGTAATAATGGTATTAATTGACAATTAAAATCAATATTACCAATATAATTCCTCGAGGGGCCCTACCACCAGCGGGCTGGATTTAGTCGCCTTTCACGACACTCATCTGATGTGGGTTTGTGGTTAGTATTCTAATCCGCCCCAATACGGCTTATCAACAAATAATAATTTTAAACCCAAATAAAGATTTAAAAAATCATAATTATTTTATTTAAATGTTTATGTGTTAATATATTTATGTTTCTGGTTTATATTCTAGAACTCATACTACTACCTCCTGCGGCGATACTTGGAGAGCGTGTACCCGGGCTGCGAGGCCAAGTCCACCTTCCTCAAGCTCATCCAGAAGATTCTAGAACTGAAGAAGTTCGCAGAAGAAGTCACCGGAGTGTACCTCGACGTCAACCCCATCGAGCCGCTGTTGATGGAGATCTTCGACCTCAAGCACCACGCCGCATGAGGTCGGTGCCGCCTCACGTGCAGTACGTTTGTGTGTGTGTATGTATGCTGGGATGTTTGGCGTTTTGTTACAGGGGTTGCTTATATGGGGCCATCCATAAATTACGTCACACTAATTTCATGACTTTTTGACCCCTCCCCCCATCCTTGTCACAGCTGGTCACATTCATGAGACCTCCCCCCTAGTGTGACGTCACATATTATGAAATTTTACATCTAGAAATTATTAAATTAAAACAGCAGTTCCGAAATAAGTTTTATTTCCATTAATATTGTTTTTTAATATTTACCTATACATACCAATTATTCGATTTTGAAATGTGACGTCACGAAATTTAGGACCCCCTCCCACTCCTTGTCACACAATGTCTCTTCACCCCCCCCCCCCCTAACGTGTGACGTAATTTATGGATGGTCCCTATCGACAGTCCTTCAGACGAGTCCTGTTTGATAAACAATCTTACAGTGTCCTTTTTATCGTAATATTTGAAGTGAAAACTTTGTTAGGTGCGTTGGGCTTGTTGCGATGGGATAAAACTAATCGGCTCGCGACACCGTGAACATTTTAACCGACTGCTGCTCCCGTGCGGATCACACCTTGCTACATTTATTGAATACTAGCTGAGCCGCGCGGTTTCACCCGCGTTCATTTGTGGAAAAAATTTACTACTAAAATATATGATAGCCTTCCTCGATAAATGGACTATCAAACACAAAAATAATTGTTCAATTCGAACCAGCAGTTCCTGAGATTAGCGCGTTCAACCAAACAAACTCTTCATAGTATAGATTATTTTTTGCTTTCCTTTACTTTACTTAAATGATGAAAAGAGTGAATAGGCTTTTATTAAGTTAATGTGCTCACCACCTTGGACCACATCTCCACTTACCATCAGGTGGGATTGTGGTCAAGCATTAACTTATTCGTGTAAAAAAAAAAAAAATTTATTAATAAAAATTGTATTCTCTATATTGATTATTGTTAACTTCTTTAAATTTTTTTTTGTGTACCTTATTTTTAAATCACAAGTTACGATAAAGAAACATAACGCCCCAACTCAGAATCACTAACGGTTATTTAAATTGCTCTTAGTACATAATTTGTATGGTGATTAACTAAGGAGCGATTAAAGTAACCGATAGTGACTGAGTTGTGACGTAAGATTGTTTACTAAATAAAACTAGACTTGATTACTATAAACAATGTAAAGACGGAGTATGAATAGTTCTCTAAACGCGCCTCACCGACATGTCAAGCGTGTACCAGTACTACCAGCTGTTCAACTTCCAATACTTTCTCCAAATCTACTTTCTACAAAAGTGTGTAGTATTCATCACTTAGATCCTAGTTTACCTTCTTCTATTCATCCTTGTCTTCATCTTTGCTTCCTTCCTTTCATCACTTTATCTTTATTTCTTATATTTCTATATACTTTATATGTTTCTTTACCATTTTATAGTACTTTTCTTGGCTGCAAATAAATTTAATGTTTATAGTTATCCTTTAGTTTACTTAATTAATTAGTTTTGGTTTACTTATTCTAAATTTTATGTGGAACTACATTTTATTGTATTACTCACTTGTAGACGTGAACTAAATTTAGAATAAGTAAACCAAAACTAATCAATAAGTAAACTAAAGGATAACTATAAACATTAAATTTACTTGCAGCCAAGAAAAGTACTATAAAATGGTAAAGAAACATATAAAGTATATAGAAATAAAAGAAATAAACAAAGTGATGAAAGGAAGGAAGCAAAGATGAAGACAAGGATGAATAAAAGAAGGTAAACTAGGATCTAAGTAGTGAATACTACATATATATTCTACAAGTGTTTTATTAGTACTTTGTAGCTAAAGTACGCTTTGTGTAATTTTACTTCACGATTTTGAACGTGTAAATCAAAACATGTTTTAGTTATTATAAAACGGTTCAACATTGTTGATAATTTTATAAAATAGAGCTTTATCTATTCATCGATACAGGTTATTCTTTTAAATCATGTTTTACGTCGAAATCGCTGCACTGAATTTCTGTAATCTTATAAATTTAATTCCTCTTTATGGGAGGTAGAACTATCATCGTCCAGTTATAATTCTATACATTGGCAAGATCTTCTTTTAGACTATAGCTAAATAAATTCTGGACTAGAAAATTTTAACTAGTCTCTTTATACTTTACATACTAATGGACATACTCCATTCAATTAAAGTTAGCATTAGAATCATCGAAGGCGATATTCTCAGAATTGTGCCTTACAAATGAATGATAAACATTTTTGTTTAATTTCGTTCTAAATTTTAGTTTTGTGAATACGCCCTCATTGTGCGGACGTAACGTATAGGGAATTAAGGGTGCATTCGACTAAACTATCCTTCATTCGATGTAATGTTAACGTCATTACGTACATAACGTCATTGTAATTGGGCAAAATTAAGTGCTCTTAATATCGTTAGTTAACATTGTAGTGTGTGAATGTTATAAGGTGCATACAATGACTCCTATTTCTGCTTCCCCAGGAATTTCTTGCTTTGTCCGTCCAATCTGACTGTAATTTCCGCACCAGGGACTATTAATTCTAGGGATTCCATGTCTCTCCATACTGTTGTACCCATTTCTATGTTCCCGTTCCCTTTCTTTACCTTATCGTGGAGCTCCTCGAGAGTGCTTGTTAGTATGTTTATAATTTGAGACAATGTTTTCCCTGTTGCACTCATTACTCTCTTTTTCTCGATGTGTTCGAAAAAGGTAGAATCAAAGTGATGGATTCGGTGACCACTGAAGCAAGGAACAGTTACTACTTGATTGTAGACTCCAGACAGCAACCCAGACTGATTGGCGCAAGACATCTTTGAATAATATTTTACCTTCGGAAGTGTCACCTTAGTATCTTGCGCCACGGTTCCTTGCTGCCTAAAACATTGTCCCATTTCCTCCCTCGTGAACCAATTAGCAACATTGGTGATCTGAGCTAAAATTGCTAAATCTTCCTTAAATGTTCCGAAGATGCCATGAAAGACGATTTGGGATGCCATTTCTTCTTGCATTTTCCCGTTCACCGTAAAGACTCTGTTTAGCTGACAGGCCCGTTTGTAGGTGTACCATCCCCCAGCTCCTGTTGTGTTGAAAAAAGAACAGAATTGCTCCTTGTCAACATGTGCATTCCAAACAGCTGCAAACACGGTTATTGGCAAGAACATTCTTGTCGCTTGTCTGGAAGTGGTGACTAACAGTATCTCTGCAACTAACGTGGTGAGTGTTGAGATTTCAGATGCTTGCTTAGTGTTTTTAGTGAGTTCAATAATATCGTCAATACATGGTACATGTGCCATCGCCCTTTTAACAGCTGCTGCATATTTTCTCCTATACATTCCTTCGCTTCTTATCATACACAACCATGCTGTCATAGGGCCTACACTCTGTACTATTGACGACCGACGTTCTGGTGGGAAAGAAGCCCCTTCTAGCAACACATGGTGAGCTCCTGATAACCCATATTTGGACACTGGAAAGCTCTTATGCACGCCGTCTACTTTCGTGATGGGCATATTGTTGTGGCCAAGTCTGAGCTCGTTCACCCGGAGAGCGTAAGCAGAGAACATGTCGAGGTAGGGCCCCATTGTACCATACCAATTGTCGGGATCTGAGATTTCGAAATCTTTGTAGGCCAATGAATGCCGGGCCAGAGTCTCTTTCCATACCTTTTTTATTACATCATTAGCAAGATTATAATCTTGTCCCCTAAAGTGTATTTTGAACGACGTTTTTTCGGTCTTTTTGATCATATTTGTTTCTTTAGACTTCACTTCTTGCCTGCATACATTATGTATGGTGAAAATAATACTTATTGCATGATTCCCCACTGTTATATTGTTTAGGGCATCGGTAAGTAATCCTGTGGAACCATCATCTACGTCCATTGGGGCCAAGGACATTGATTTTTTGTTGAACGCTAGATGCAAAATGTTGCCATACATCTCTACTATTGACGCAATACATTTATATTTGCGGTCTGCGTTTAGATCGATTTTGGGCTTTTTAGCGTTCTCAATAGGTTTTAGGGTATCTGGGTCTACTATCAAATCATCGCCCTTCCTTTTCAATGAACTAGTTGCAGATGTCGTTGCCATTTTTCTTAGCTGTTGTGTTGTTGAGATAGTTAGAGCAAATTTCTGTTTAGAAAGGATCTGTTCATACTCCATTATACCTACGATGTATGCACCTTATAACATTCACACACTACAACATATATAAACGTTATAATTTTAGTTAGTTGTTTATTTATTTATTCATTCAAGTATTCGAAGGCAATGATATTATAATGTAAAACAGAGGTAGATATGTCACTAGCGCGCCGACGATGAAGAGCGTAAGAACAGGCAATTGACCGTTCTGCTCGTAGTGGCTCTGTCAGTACAAGACGATACGCACGCTTTTGTTGTTGTCAGAAGTGCTTGACATTTGACATACAGCGTTAAAATGCCTTCGTCTATTATACCAATGTGATTGGTGTAGTAAAATAAAAGATAAACGTGCGGGTGTTGTAGCTCTTTTCGGAACATATTTTTTGGTTGATTTGTAAGGACATAACGTATCTATTTTTAAATATCCTTGTTCGAAGGATACTATGGATATAACATGATGTTTGGTCGAATCCGTCCTCAAGAATATCGTGTGATGGTGAAATTCTTGATGTTGGCTGAAACAGCACAATTAACGTGATAAAGTTAAACTCGTCTCCGTGTGTCAAATATCTAATATTAATTTATGTAATATCACAACGTGGCTATCGTTAATTTATTTTAGGTTTATTTAATTTTTGTGTTATTTGTTTAAGATGTCATCACATTTTAGGTATTTTCCATGTCGTTAATCATTATGTATTTCATTACAATGCATTTAAGTTGTTTTAAAATCGTCTTGTGTTATTAGAAACTTATTTAAAATGTATTAGTACGCTTTAAAAAAATTAAATAATCAATGGATGGAATCCAGCAAAAAAATCACAAAACCTATGAGAAGTTAAATTCGTATTTATATATTTTAAAATTTTATATTTAAATTACACATCACATTATATTTTTATATAAATTATTAAGAAAAGCATATGTCACAGTATAATATTTAGTAGGCATTTGAAAATGTAAGAGATATATGTAACCAAGAAATATTTTAAGACCTCGTTTATATTTCAAAAATAAAAATATTTTTAATGTAAATAGTCTTATTAAAAGTCCATGTTAAAGTTGTGAATATAAAGTAGGAGTGATTCTGATGTGATGGCATTCAATGTGTTGACAAATTATTGTATTTGTATTCTTAAGCTATGGTACATTTATTTGGTATTGTGGCGTAATTTAAAATGTCATCATTTTTTACCAATGGAAATGTTTTGTATAGTACGAGTAAGTTGACCACCAAAATGCGAATTATTAAATAAATATTAAGTAACAATAATATAAATAGCAATATGTAAATATGCTAAACCTTGGCTAAAATTTTTTGTTCTTCGCTATTCGTATTTTTGCAGCAGATGTACGTTTGAGGAACTGTTAATGGCTAATATTCCAAGGGACTTTATTTTAATTGGACTACCACTGCCAAAAGCATACTGCCAAATTGTCCTCCGTGAAAAAGTGTTCCGCGGCTAATATTCTTTAGCCCTTGTCTGTGATTTTAATCATTACGGTGTTTGCATACAATGCAATCACATCAGGATCACGTTAGTTTAGTAACCAGGCCTACAGATTATCGCATTTTTATATATCTAGTGTACTGTACATACCAATTATAGATTTTATCGTCGATGTTGTTTATAAGAAACTATTTTATGAACTTTGTTATTGGGTATTCGTTAGGTGCAATCAGTACGTAGATAGTAAATATATCATAGTATTTTGTTAATTTTGTTTTATTTTACACATTGTGCCCTTATTATACCTTGCAGGTTTTCATGATTAACGTCAGTCTGAAAGTGACGATGTAATTTTTACAGCGATATTTCAACCGTTACATAGATTCATTAAAAAATTAATAAATAATACAATAATGGGGCCATTCATAAATTACGTCACACTACTTTTAGGACTTTTTGACCCCTCAACGTTCCTTGTCACAGCTGGTCACATTTGTGAGACCTCCTCTAGTGTGACGTTACATATTATGAAATTTTACACCTAGAAATTATTAAATTAAAATAGTAGTTCCAAAATAAATTTTATTTCCATTAATTGTTTTTTAATATTTACTATATACCAATTATTCGATTTTGAAATGTGACGTCACGAAATTTAGGGCCCCTCCCACCCCTTGTCACACTACATCGACCCCCCCCCCCCCCTAACGTGTAACATAATTTATGGATGGCTCCTAATATGTGAAGGGCAGGTAATAATAAAAGAAATAATAATATTTATAATTACGTTTATTAATACATCCGAGCATCACATCGACCACTCCACACGATATGCCTCCGATAGGAGTCGACATTCGATACTATATTCCCTGAAGTCCTATATACATAAGGTACATTAATTTTCAATTAAATTTAATTTAGATTGACGTCATATCCGTTACTAAATCCCCTAGACGAGGCAGAAACCGACCGACGTCACGGATATACAATAATACAATTATATCATTTTATATATAAGTACACAAGGTTCCCTTACGGTGATATAATATTGTGCGAGCAATGAAAGTGGAACACAACTTAATACCACGATCTAATAAAATAAACTCATCTAATAAATCAACTACGAATATAATTTAAATTGTAATTATTGCTTTCAAATCTCTTCTACAATAAACGATAATCAATTGGAAGAACGATTAGGAAATTAACATATTTACATTGAGTTGTCCACACGCTTCCACATATTGAACCAATACAAAATATACTGTGATACTACCGAAGGTGTGCTTCTATAGTGAATCAAAGGTGTTTGTTTAGTCAGGCCGATGTCGAAAATTACATAAATACGTACGCCATTCGGACTACAGCCATTTATTGACGTGACAACGTCTATTAAAACGATGAAAGCCGGGTGCACGCACGAAAAAGCATGACTCACTGTCACGTTCCGTGAAGTCATGTCACGTTCCGCGAGCGAGAGCGTGAAACAAGCGATAGAGAGGCACGATCGGCCGAAGCGCTCGGTTCGTGCCGCATATATCTCTCTTTATCAATAAAAAATAAACAATTATTATCGTTTCATCAATGTTTTGTCATGACGTTGTCACGTTAAACTACCGTCCGTAAACCGACTTTACAAACAACCATTTTTTTAATAATATTGCTTTCGGTATCAACCCTGCCAAAATTAAAATGTAGACTGCGTTCACACTTCTGTATATAAAATGAAATTAATTGAAATCACAAAATATGTTGGAAAACATAATTGTTAAAACTACAGTGTGGACATCTCAAAGGGCCAGTTACCCGACCCGAAAAAAAAAGGCGCGAATGAAAAATAAATCTATATACGATTAATAGTGATGACCTTGATAACCTTTAACACAAACGAGTGACCTTAAGGTTAAAACAATGTGAAGGCACCAAGTATAACATAAGCACTCTTAATACGTCGCGCGTAATCCTCTCAGATATAATATTGGATTGCTCCGAACAAGTAAATTCTTAAGCTTAACTGGCAGTCGGAAAGCACTGATTATATTGTAGAACCTTTTCTAAAACCAAATAAAATCTTAAAGTCGATGTATACGTAACGTGGATGGGACAGGACGTGAAGTTTTGGAAACATCGTTTCATCTATACAAATAAATAAAATTGGAGTGTCTGTTTGTAATATTAAAATAACCGCTTTTTACTAAGTGTATTTTTATGTATACACGGTATACCAAAACAACATTTTTTATAATTTTTGTCTGTCTGTTTGTTCCGGCTAATCTCTGGAAATGGCTGGACCGATTCTGACGGGACTTTCACTGGCAGATAGCTGATGTAACAAGGAGTAACTTAGGCTACTTTTATTTTAGAAAATAGTTTGTTAGGCGATACGAAGTTCGCCGGGTCAGTTAGTAGAAAATGTAAACGATAGCGCATACGCCACGGAGGCACGCACGGGACGGGAACGGGGCACGCACGTATATTCTTGCCCCGTCCCCGTCCCGTCCACGTTACATATGCATCAACCTTTACAAGGGTAAGGCAAGTCCGAGAAATCTTATGTGTTCTTTCAAGAGGATAGCGCCGGTCTTTAAGTAATTAATGAATGGCCCTTTATGACCTACAATTTGAAAATTGAAACATCAGTACTATACAAAAAGTGTGAGTACCCACAAAGTAGGTACTATTTTCAAACAATAAAAAACCACGGACAATGTTTTTGCTCACTGTAGCATTTTGTGTACAATTTATATGTTTTTACGAAATACAGTATATCAATAGGCCACTAAATTACACAATACTTTGGCACGTTGGCAGCAAGAGGAATACAAGTTTACAGTCCGGAGCTTGGTCCCAAACGTCATGTCGTCTGACAGCACTGCGCACGACTGTACACTTAAAAATAAATTACATGTATTTTATGTCGAATGAGTTTTCAGTAAAAATGATATACCTTCCAATTTGCAGCAGGTATCAACAAACAAAAATCTTGACAACGTTACTGTAAAGAAATACGGGGAATTCTTGTACAAAGTTAAACCATTACAGACTGATACCGGTATTTTTACCCTAAAGTCAAATATTAAGATAATATACCGGTATTTATCTGATATGTACTTGGTATATTATTTTCAACAAGATTTCTGTCCTATTTAAATTGGTCACATGTGAATTAGTACATAATCTCTGATATGAACCAGTGACACCTTACATTAAGCTATATAATTTTTACTGTAAACGTTCTAAGCTGCCGCATACACAACAATGTTTCAGAATACAGGAATGGCATAAATGCGTTCAGACCATACAGCTTCTTACTGCTTCGTGATAAAACATCTGTCATTGTTTGAACAGAATAAATATGGCCTGTTACTGGTAGTTTACACCATGGAGTATTGAGGTAGAAGGAGGGCCATCTCATATGAAGGGAAAGTTGAAAAAGTGTCCAGCTGTTTACAGAAAATAGAGGTTCTAATAATGGCCATTTCTAAATAGCGCTAGTGTGTGACAAATAGATATTCGAACATAGCTGTTGTAGACCGCACCGCAGCGCCACTCGTAATTGGACGCATTTTACTGACACTTTTCATATACAGAGTTGGCCTTCCTTCTCTCTATGTTCCATGGTTTACACATCATATCATCTCATTACAAAATGCGTAATTTGATAATGTTAATTCACTCTCTGAGATGACATTTATTAATTTTACATTATTTTATTTAACCAATTTATCATTGATAATGCTGACATGATAACAGAAAATTTTAATACTTAGAAAAATGACGTCACAAAGCCAGTTAAAAATTAATACAAAAAATACTAACGTGTGATGCATTAAATAACTTTATGTTTAGATATTACAACTTTTTAAGTACACGAAAATATTGTAATAATTTTATTACATAATATAATAATATAATTGAAGTTCCATCTCGCTGTACAATCTACCGGCTAGCATGTATTAACACTTACATACAATTTACCACTAAACGTTTGACACTACTAATTTAGTAATTGGATAATCGACTCAACACTCCGAGCGATCGACGAATAAATTTATGGTATAAAATTATTTTTATATCTTTAAGGAGGTACCTTTGAAGTTACCGCGAAGTTATCGACTTTTTTATATCTAGATAACACCGATGCGTGCCCAAGAAAAAAAGTAAGCAAAGAAAATTTTAAAAAACGCTATTCACGATTTATGGATAATAATTTTAAATTTAACGCCCGAAAAACGAATCAAATTTCGTTGAAATATCGAAGGTATCTCCTTAACCACATTTACACATCACACATACAAAATACATCACAACTATCTCCGACGAGGAATCGAACTCAGGACTGCGCTCGGTCGAGACAGATATGTGACCGACAAATGTTTCTACTAATATCTGTATGTATTCATAAGTTACACACAACTCCCACTGCAGTTGATTCAATCATTAACTAGTTATACGACAGTTGAAGCGGGTACAAAAATATTCTATCCTAAGTTCAATATAGTATAGAGCAACATCAACAACTAGTCAGCACGGTTCCGTAGCAAAATGAAAGATATAATACGAACCAATTTAAAACTAACAAATCTCGTCGCCAAGTATAATGATATCTCGTCTCCAAGTATAATGATCCCCTCTAAGAGGTTTGTAGTAGCCCTCGGAACCAACTTTATTTCAAGTCCAAAGCTTCAACAGAATCAGTTTAGTGCAAGTTGAAAAGCTTTCAGTCGACTTAAAAGCTATATATGGGCCATAAATTATACTGAACTTTTAAGTGTATCCAACATTTTGCCACTGAGCGTGTGTTAAACAACTACAACCGGTTTATAAAGGTATGTCAACTGTTCTCACTTTTGAACTGCCAACGATATAAATTCAACTTTTTTAAATAAAAATTAAACAGTTGTATATTTATGGATTGACGTTCAAAAGTGTATACAAATGTCAAAAACTGCCTTTAAATATTAATTAATAACTTAACTACTGTGAGCGTCGGTGATGCGAGGGTGAAACGGAACGTGATTTCATACAAAAAATGCGTTCAAATTCACGCAACGTTTAGGTTTTAGTTTAGTTACGTTATCTGATTAATTTTTTATCTGTACACAATTAACTTTGATGCTTATCATTTATAATTTTCAATTATTGTTCATTATCTAATGATAATTTTATTTTACGTTTACAATGTTGAGCATGCACTTGTATGAAAATGAGACATCGTAAAATAATTATATTCATTAACAAATATAAATAGCTACATAATATTAATTATATCCATTATTCATAAGAATACCGTAAACTATCGAACTTTACAGTTTCGAATCGTGCTTGTGAGAAAATTAAAATTATTAAAATCTAGCATTAATTTTTTAACAAAAAATATAATATTTTTGTATTTTTTTGATATGCTTAATAAATAAAGTCGCAATATCAGTTGAGTTTTACAATTTTAAGTTAAAATTCCAAAGCCTTTTTGGTGGAAAAATTCGAAGTAAAGAACGGAATGTAAAACTGAGCACATTTTGCAATCATTCATTCATTCCTTGTTAATACATATTACTCACTTGGAACAGTTCAATTTGATCAATATTGTTTTCAGAGTAATCGTTACAAAACGGGTTTATTTAGTTCGTTAACTAGTTTTATTTCTTCTTATAGACTGGGAGGCAGCAATTTCAAAATCTGAAGTTTAACGATTCGCTTATATAGCTTTAACCCATTAATAGCCCACTACCGGGCACGGATGTCTCCTCTTGAGGAGGCCTAGAGCATACTCCACCACGCTGCTCCAGTGCGAATTGGTGGAGGGGTTACTGGCCCTTCCGATTCGCTTGTATATTACGTCAATGACAATTCAAACTCAAGATATGTGGGCAAAGTAAACTAGTTTAGCAAAGTAGTAATTAAATTAATAGTTTCGACATAGTCAAACGTAGCCGCCTCCAGTTCATATATAACAACATTTAATAAACATACAACAATAATATCGTCTGATATAATTATGTTGATATGCACCTCTGTACACTATCTATACAAGCGGTGGGTTCGGTCGATGCCGCAGAACAGATGATGGGTAGGAAAGCCACGTCTCAATCTATAATCATGACCGTTTCACAAAACAATTTTCGTCTTGAAATTGTTAATGTTCTAATGAACAAGTTTAAACCAATTATTTGATAATGATATTTTATTTTTAATCACTTAACAAACATATTTTAAAGAAAGATAAATTACCATGCCAATAAGATACTCCCGGTTGTAGTAAGAATTGTAACATGATAGAATTTAAACTATTTGAAATTTGCGTAACTTTAAATGATTAGTATCGTATTAAGCGATATCCAACATGGCCTTTCCACAGTACACGTGTTCCACGACAACATATAGAACTAATGATTATCAAAACCGTATAAAACGTACCTCGACTGATCTCACGAACCCACCGTCCACCGTACACGTTAATTAATTAATAACAACTATTTAAGACCAATTGATTGAGATATAGACGTGATCGAATAAGAAATGCTTACATTTTTTTTTCATTAACCGATTTAGATATCAAAATGCCGATGAGAAACACAACAAAGTTATTTTTACAGTTTTCATGTTTTTAGAAAATATTTTTTACAGTTAACTAAAGATTTCCGTAGAGTTTAAAGACGATTTGGTACAGAGTATCAGCAATCTATATCCCGACCAGTGGGCCGAGCCGAGCTCACCCGTAGCGACAAGGCGCCGTCGCCGTATATCATTGGAGCAGGTTCGGGAACACCGGCTTCATGTTGTTGTTGTTGGTCTGTTGCAGGAAGTTGTTGTTCACCCCCCCTGTCCCCCCTGCCGTCTGCCAGCCCATTTGAAACTGAGGGCTCATGATATTCTGGTTAGGCTTGTGAGCCGGGCTGTTGGGACTCGACTTGAGCTGGTTGATACTCGGCGCAGGACCCGCTTTAGGGGACCGCGGAGCTAGTAAATTGTCCACGTTAATGTTTATCGAACCTGTTGTGTCCGCCCACGTCGCGCCCAGCTTTGTTGTTTTCGGAGCTGTTGTTGTTGTTTGTTGTTGTTGGCTGGCCGGCGTGATCGGTGTCAGCAGGCCCACTGGTGTCGGTTGGATACCTGGAGAAATAACAAACGTTATTTCTAGGTCTACAGCGTTATTTGTAACGTCAAATATATGTGTTATTACCTTCGCATGTTCTCCGGTTAAAACAGTAAATTATCCAATCCAAAACATGTATTTTATTAAGTATTTGTTTTATTTCGAGTCAATCAATACTTAATCATACATTCACATGAAGACAAAAATATGTTTAGATAAATATATGACACGTAGCACAAATATTTCTTATAATTTGAACATCTAAAGGACAGGAATACACTACTATATTTCTAATTATTTTCTACTGAAAGAAAATTTCACATTCACATTCAATAGTACTTAGGCTATTAGCTCATAAATGTATACCCTTTTAAATTAATCTAATCTCTAATTTAATAGTGTTAGAGCAGGTTTTGGCATTAACTATACAAAGCACAGCACTCTAAACTACTGAATATACTTAAATAACTAAACAGCAGAGACGCACAGTATTACCAACATAGAATCGAATGATTTTTAACCGACTTCAAAAAAAGGAGAAGGTTCTCAATTCGACTGTATTTTTTTTTATGTTTGTTACCTCAGAACTTTGGACTGGGTGAACCGATTTTGATGATTCTTTTTTTAACCGAAAGCAGGTGCTTGTCATGTGGTCCCACATAAATTTGAGCGAGATCTGATAAGTAGTTTTTGAGTAATTTTGAAGTTGGTTATTTTTCGTTACATAGTAAAATTTATTATTATAAAGAAAATACTTTGTCAAAAAATAACTTTGTGACATTAACGTGACGCCAATAATGGCATGTTTTGGACTTGCTTACACAAACACATGATAGTTGCGTATACAATAAATCACCCCTAAACTCAAGCTCAAACTATGCAAAACAAATTGTAAAAACATTTCATTCAATCTGTGTATCGGCTGCAGCTAAAAAGTTACGACAAAAAGAAAAGAGATTTCTAGAAATCTGGATCTAAAACTTCTACATTTTAGTGCATTAAAATACATGTGACTGAAAAATAGCAAGATCGATTCCCGCGATTGATACTTAATGTTCCTTAACATTACGGTGGGTTTAGAATTAATTTACATCCGAGATACTGATCAGGATCACTATTATCTCAATATTCTATCTGTGCACAACACTCAAGTTACGTAGCAACTGTCAAATAGTCACAATATACTTGTTATTACCTTTTTTATGGAAATACCCGGCAAACGAGCTGACGATCCACCTGATGGTAAGTGGTTATCGTCGCCCATGGACATCAGCAACAAGCAAGGCATCACTGATGCGTTGCCGGACAAGAAAGAGAGAAGAAAAAGAAAGAACTGGCTCTCAAGACCCCAGCCGGAACACGACGAGTCTACTTCACGTACTAAGTTATTTATACTCCATTTTTTTACTCAAGTCCTATTTGGAAAACAATCTTACAAAGTTTTTTTATAGTTATTTGTAATTCGAAAATAAAGCTGACACTAATTGATGATAATTTAAAGATGAATTAATATTTAAGGCCAAAACTAATTACTTTGTACTAATCATTATATCTTTATACTAACTTCAATTAATATTGCAATAAAAAGTAGTGTCAAGAAACCAAGTGTAGACGTTATGCATAGATAGATTATTGGAAGTCGTTCAGCTACGTTCTATTTCACTCGTACAACGCATCCTCGATCAGATTGAGTACTTGCGCCGCGAACAACGCAGCCTCTGACTTGGGGCCCCCAAACTTCATCGTCAACTCCACATTGGACGTGCAATCGATCAGCCAGGATCTCAGCTCCATCATCACATCGAAGAAGTCATTGTTAATGATCTCGAGGGGTAAGACCAAAACCATCGCTGCGACGATGGCTATCACACACAGCTGGATCTTAGGGTCCGGAGAGTACCGCATGTACAGAACCATCGGTAACAACTCCTGGCAGTATTTCGGGCATTTGGGACAGTTCTTCGTTACCAGTACTATGTTTCCAACCACTGACAGATACTTCGCTAGGAAGATGTTGTCGATGTCCTGCTTCAGAATGTGGTGGCTTAGCGTCAGCTGGCGAACCCCGAACCCACTTATGAGTGGATAGAAGAAGTGATCCGCTACCGGCGCGAATTGATTCTTCTTTGCTTTCGCGAAAGGATGCGGTCTTCGGGAGTGGAAGTATCTCGTCTTGGTGATCAGTCTGCGTCGGATGATCTCTTCCGCCGGGATTACTTCCTGAGCGCCTGGTGCTTGAGCCAAGTCTACCTTTTCCTCAGGTTGAACCGGGACGCTCTGAGCTCTGACGTCACCGATTCGATTGGCTGCCTCCGACAACACATCCAGCATGAACACCTTCGTCGCTATGGAGTATCTCCCTACATCCATATGTATCTCCTTACACAGATGTTCTGCGCAAATCGCAGGGTGACTACACACTATCGCAACCGACGTATTATACTTTATAGCATCGAAATTCTCTACGTGGAACTTCTCATCCAAATGCACGAAGAGATCGAGCAACTCTATCGCTAATTTCGAATCTTCGTTCTTTAATTGGTCGACGACCAAGTCCTCTGCCGCCAAGAGGCTGGCCTCGAAGATTTCCACGTCTTTGGCTTCCGTTATCATTTCGACCAAGTCTCTGAGGTAGTTCGGGCGTTTCCGATCCGACATCGCGACGTCATTGCTCATGTCGTACGGCTCGAGATCATCGTCAGAGTCCAATTCCTCTTCATCCTTACTTTTATTTTTGAGAGCATCCAGTTT
The DNA here is from genome assembly GCA_951805285.1 of Thymelicus acteon. Classification (NCBI taxonomy): domain Eukaryota; kingdom Metazoa; phylum Arthropoda; class Insecta; order Lepidoptera; family Hesperiidae; genus Thymelicus; species Thymelicus acteon. The sequence goes on from OX638235.1 coordinate 715,040, forward strand.
GACGGATATGATCTGCTTGACGATTTCTTTAGTCTGCGCGGGCGTCTTCACGGCGCAAGCTACTATTGTGCTATGGACCGGTCTTTCCGCCCCGACCACCTTGTAAGCCACGTCATCTAGAAGACTTTTTACGTCTATCCGCCGGAATTTTCTATTGATCGGTCCGCGCTTATCGTCAATGAGGCACTTAGTAACAATCTCCTTGATGCAGTTCGCTAGCTCTACGCATTTCTTGCCCATACTCCTGTAGTCGAAAACCAGCTCCTTGACTGCCTCCTTGTCCGTAGGTTCCACTTCGGCTAAGGTCTTGAAGATCGTCTCGATGGTGGCCATGCCGATGCAGCGGAACTCCTGGGAGATCACGTCCAGGTGCTTAGACATCCCTTTAAAGAGGGCTTGCTTGACAGCCAACAGCTGCCAGGGTGCATTACTCTTCGCCCACATTACCGTCCGATACTTGACGGCTAGCACTAACATGAGGGCAGTATACATGTGCTGGTCAATATTGGCCACGTTCATCTGTTGGACATCGGCCCAGATGTTGCTCAGCTGAAGAATCATGTCTGTGAAGAGTTTCACAGCGTTTTGACTCGTCGATAAGTAGTAGAGGATGTTCTCATGTAGCGACGTGTTGGTATAGTCTGTGGATGCGACGTTGAAAGGTATCTTGTAGGTGAGAATCTCTCCCCAATCCTTGCTGGTGTCTACACAGTTCCCCAGAAGATTTTTTATGGGTCGCTCTGGACCGTTGTAGTCTATGGGACACCTCTTCAGCAAGACAACTGAGATCCGATCGATGGCGAGTCTGTTCAGCCGGTGATATATTGTTTGAATGAGCTTTCTTTTAACAAATCTGCTCCGATCCTCGTTTTCGCAGCCGCTCCAAGCTATAGTGACATCTACTAATTGCGAAATGGCATTACTCCCACTGACGCTATAGCAGGTGATCACCTTCGAGATGAGATGTGACAGGAACCCCACATCATACTGGGAACCCTGGTTGTAGCTACACTCGGCCATGAAATCGATGCATCGGATCACGTGAAACACTAACAGATTCGAGAAGTTATCGTGCGAGAACTCCTTAGGGGTTCTCTCTTCCAGCCTATTGGCTATCCTTTCGGGCAAAGTTATCAGCATTTGGACGTAGCTCTCCCACTGATCAGTCATGTTCTTCTTATCTTCCGTAACGGTACTACAATCGACTACCGACACGAAAATCATGTCGCTTCTCACGTATTTGAGGGTTATATGACCCAATGCTTCTAGCACGGCGAGATCGCATTCAGATTTTAGGAACCCACAGAGTAATGAAAGAATCTCGTGACATGATACAAAGCTTTCCTCGATTATAAACGCTTGAGGCGCCTCGTGAGCGAACACTGGCCACTGGGGTAAGACAACTCTCACGATAGTACACAGGAGCTTCAAGTAAACTTCTATGACGTCTGCATTGACGATTCTATCATCCTTTTCACACAACTTCTGAACGGTGCAGGGTCCGGGGAGGTAGCTTAGCACTTTCCGAAGCGAAGTTCGGACGTTGTCAGCGTCGCTCTCACACTTGACGATGGCCAACGCCTGTAGTGTCTCGATGCATTTCTCGGTGGCATCCCTCAGGGCGCCCCTAGTGCACCGGTAGCTTTCTCCGTCGCGTTCTGCAAATAGAAATAGCTCAATGTGCCCACGAGTAAATGATGTACATGTTGGAAGCGAGGTTGGACGGCTGGGATGTTCCTTAAATATCAATAAATCGATCGATCCTTGTCGCTTTCATCAATGAGATCCAAAACGATGTTCTCAAACATAATGCAACGGTACTCAAGATTCGTATTTATGTTACATGGATCGTGATCACGGTGAGACTGAAAAGTATTCGTTGCACTTCCCTGTTTATTCTAATATATTTAACATCTTTTGTTTTGTACAATTCGATTTTTTTTTAATTGATTCATCAATGATAACGCATCGCTCTGTAATTCATTCAATAATAAAATATTACCAAAACGTGAGTAAGCATTATTAACATAGTTAGCTCCTTAAATTGTACTGTGTTCTACGTTTTTTTAATAACTACATTTATATGCACTGGTAGAAAGCCATAATTGAAATATCTTTATTATTATTTAAGGAACCTCAACTATAATAAAATATGTTCTAAACATACAGTCGCTAAGCCAAAACAATACAGATTACAAATAGCCACTGTGAGTAGTGTATGTTTAAATATACCTATTATTTCAGTCACATGTATTTTTACCAATCCTACCTAGGCTGCCTACAGAATAAGAGTAAATAAACAAAAATATGAATAAATAATAACAGTGTATACAGGACATAGTAATAGACTTAAGACATTCAATATTTTGGTACAAATTCAATTACGATTATAATTATAATTATATATATATATATAAACATACGTCACGTGTATATAAAAATAAACTGAAAATAATAAAGAAAGTGAAATAGAATAACACATTATTTTTTGCTGTAAAAAATATTTTGAAAACGAATAAAACAAAATAATAAATCAAAATCAAACCAAATTATTAAATGATGATAAAATTTACATTTTGTTTGGACCTAATTCAAATAAATAATCTTGACATTATTATTATGTACTATGATTATAAGTATATTTAAAGCTCCTTTCATTCTATTTGATGAACCCATATTTGGTATAAAAACCCACTTTGTTTCATATCTTTTGACATCTTTTATAACTCATACTAGCCTGATTCTTATTAAACATTTCACATACGTATGAGTGACTGAGAGTCGTACGAGTGATTTTATGTGAATGTGTGTAAGCATTTGTTGTATAAGCATTTATTTTCTGAACTATAAACATGCAGCCTTTATCAATAGTCCATTTTTTAAATGAGTCATAATTAATAAACAATCTTAAGTGTCTTTTAATTGTAATTTGTACTTTGCAAACGAGGCAGAAACAAAAAATAAGCATCTTCATAATTTAATACTAAAACTAATTTGTTTACTATTAATTATTTTTAACCCCCAACGCAAGAAGGGTGTCTGTCTGTGGCACTGCAGCTCCTAAACGAATGGACTGATTATGATGGGGTTTTCTGCTTGCAAGTTGATATGATCGCGATGGTTTTTAGCTATGTTTGGGAAAACTGTCGAGGGAATTTTAATTTTAAAAATGTATAAGTTTTTAAACTAACATAATGGAATAGTTAAGACGCACCAAGATTGTTTAGTCAATAAGACTCGTGTAAACAGACTATAATATAGTGTTGAGTGTTGAACATCCCCTCACCTTGCGACAAGGGCTGGAGCGTGGCGGCTCCGAACGGTCCGGCCAGCGAGTCCAGCTCACCGAACCCTGGGGACAGCGGGGACATCGGGGACGCCAGCTCGCTCAGCAGATCCAGGTTCGAAGCCGGCGCCGCTGGAACAGGTCATTGGTGATGGTTAGTTTATTGACACGGCAGTGGCGTAGCGTGGGCTTCCGCCGCCCGGGGCCAACCGAAAATTTGCCGCCCCTCCCCAGTGAACTTTGCCGCCCCTCCCCAGTGAACTTTGCCGCCCCCATATTATTTAAAATATTTTTTTATTAATTAAAAATGCACTTTTCTTGATTTTTTCATAACACAATTTAAAGTAAGAGAATATAAAATAATTAATTTTAATACATATTTTTTTTATTTTAAAATCGAGTGGCTTGCCGCCCTCTCTTCATGTGGCGCCCGGGGCCAGGGCCCAACGCTACGCTACTGTGACACGAATGGAGAAAACATTTCATCTTTACAAATAAATAAAATTGGAGTGTCTGTTTGTAATATTAAAATAACCGCTTTTTAGTAAGTGCATTTGGATGTATACACGGTACATATACCAAAACAACATTTTTCACATTTTTTGTCTGTCTGTCTGTTTGTTCCGGCTAATTTCTGAAATGGCTGGACAGATTTTGACGGGACTTTCACTGGCAGATAGCTGATGTAACAAGGAGTAACTTAGGCTACTTTTATTTTAGAAAAAAAATAGTTAGTTAGGCGATACGAAGTTCGCCGGGTCAGTTAGTTGGGAAATAAAGTACTACAACGCATGCGAGTTGACTTAGAACTTCGCATTGACGCACAGAATGAAATATACAGTGTGTAAAGCAAGCTGCATTTCGTAAGCATATTTTATTAATTTTTTAATGGCTGGTGGCCAGTGGTGGAGAGGGAATCGCATTCCTAGACCTTGGGTTATTTATTGGATTTATTGGTTTTATTAAGAATCCCTTATTTTTTTGAAAATATAATATAGCCTATGTCACCTGGGATAGCGTAGCTTCCCGACAGTGAAAGAATTTTTCAAATCGGTTCAGTACAGTGCCTCCAACTTATCTGTAAATTGGAGGAGGGCGCTATCGGACGCATTGGACCAATCATTGGACGCAATTCGAGACGCAGTAAATGTCAAATGAATGAGCACAAAGAACTTATGAATGGCGCGGCATTAGTTCCAATTTTCGCCATTTCACAGATAACTTGGTAGCACTGTAGTTTCAGAGCCTATTCAATACAAACAAACAATCAAATCTTTCCTCTTTATCATATTAGTTAATTTAGATTAAAAAACTCTAAAATCTAAATCATTCAGGTAAAATTCATACAGGTATCACTGGTACCCTTACACACATCAATTTTTTTTCTACCACCATATCTGGAACTTTCTTTGAAAAGTAACGGTAAAAGAACATAACTTACCATTATTAACCGGTGCGCTCATATTGAGGTCGAGACTCGCCGGCTGGAGGCTATTGAGGCTATTGAGGTCATTGAGGTCATTGAGGTCATTGAGGCCGGCGGGCTGGCCGGTGAAAGCGCTGAAGTCCGCAAACCCATCGCCTGTCTCTTGTGGAGCGCTGAACGCGTTGGCGAAGTCGCCGAAGTCGGGCTCCTTTGATACTGGCTTTGGTTCGTCCGCCCTGTAAGGTTATTAGCACGTATGTTTTCAATTGAATTCACGGCTAATGCTCTATAAGGTGCAATTCCGGCCCCACATGGAGTACTGCTCCCATCTTTGGGCCGGAACCCCAGCTGGCCAAGTGGATCCGTTCAACCGAATTCAACGGCAAGCCGTTCGTCTTGTCGACGACCTAGCCTGCGACGTACAGAACAGAACAAGTCTTGAACGGGTCGTCGAGCAGTTCCTGAGAGCTGTACCTCCGCTGCTGCTAGTAAACACCCAGCCCAATAAGCTGAGCCAATGCTAACCTGGGATCGAGGTCATCCTTGGCCATACCCCCGTGGCAGCGGTGGGTGACCACATCTTGAATAAGGTTCCAAGTTAATCTACCGCTGCTACACACACATACACACACACACACACGTCACTAACCTGGGATCGAAGTCATCCTCCGTCACTCCCATGACCCCGGACGCCCCAGCCCCGGTGTTCGTGGGCGAGGGCCCGGGACACGTCTTGAACAGGTCGTCGAGGAGCTCCTGTGAGTTGTTCTGTTGTTGTTGTTGACCACCGCTGAAGGTGGGCGCTGTTGTTATGGGAGGTGGGGGACTGCTCTTGCCGTATGACGCCGCTGCGCCTGGAATATTGTGGCGTGTCGTGTGTTTTTATAGTTTCTCGGATCAATATATCTATCAAACAGGCAATGGCAGTGGTTAGTGGTCACAAATCAAGCCCTTTCAAGGCCCATTATGGCGTCTCTCAGGGTTCCCATCTCGGCCCCTTGCTATTCACCTGCTTTATCAATGACTCATGATATCATGAATCAAATCACTTACAGAGAGCTTATTACTGCAACATGATTTGGATAATCTAGTGACGTGGTATAATAATAATGGGATGAGTTTAAATATTAAGAAATGTTTAGTGATTCATTTTACTATAAAAAAACACATCTTTATTTAATATTTATACCATAAAGGGCACTCAGTTGAACATAGTAGACCTTGTTCGCGATCTAGGCATTACTCTTGACAGTAAATTTAGGTTTCATTTGGATTTTGTTAATATTGTTTAGAAAGGATTTAAGAGGATCTAATGCCCCAACTCAGTCACTAACGGTTACTTTATTCGCTTTTTAGTAAAGAATCACCATACAAATTATGTTCTAAGGAGCGATTTAAGTAACCGTTAGTGACTCTGAGTTGGGACGTAAGAGAGCTGCTTTATGAGAGCTCACGAAGTTTTCTACATAGTAATTTTGAAGGCAGTTTTTAAAGAGTCTCAGTGAAGTGTACCACAAAAATGCACAGGTTGTGGGTTAGTGTACGCAAAAATGCACAGTTTGTGGGTTAGTGTACGCAAAAATGCACAGTTTGTGGGTTAGTGTACGCAAAAATGCACAGGTTGTGGGTTAGTGTACGCAAAAATGCACAGGTTGTGGGTTAGTGTACGCAAAAATGCACAGGTTGTGGGTTAGTGTACGCAAAAATGCACAGGTTGTGGGTTAGTGTACGCAAAAATGCACAGTTTGTGGGTTAGTGTACGCAAAAATGCACAGGTTGTGGGTTAGTGTACGCAAAAAGACAGCTGTCATTAGTTTGACGTGTTTGTGTGTCTGTCTGTGTCATCTTAGCTCCTAAACGAATAGACCGATTTCGATGCGGTTTTTTGTTTCAAAGCTGACGTGATCGAGATGGTTTTTAGCTATGTTTAGTGTAAATAAAACTGTCGGGGGCTTATAAACGGTTTTATTTAGCTTGCCCTGTTTGTTGTTTGTTTGTTTGGGTCGTTAAAAATTAAATTTTTACCTCCTTCCTATTGACAGACTGATTTGATATTTGGTACACCTTTAGTTTCAATGACAATACATTTTTTAATACCGCACACAGATTTAGCTCAAGACGAGCACACAACAGTCACATTATTTTTTCATTAGTACCTACACGGACACTATAAAACCGTTTAGTTTTTAAACTTCTAACATTTTAAACTTTACAGGTATTTACCAAGATCGATCTTCTTCACAGGAGTAGCAGGTTTGTTCCGCGCGGGGCTGCGCAGGCTGATGCTGAGCGGCTTGTCGCGGTCGGGGCGCTCCGCCCTCTCCCCCCTCTCACCCCGCTCCGCCTTGTCCGACCTCTCCCCGCTGTCCTCTCGGTCGGGGGCTTCCGCGTCGCGGTATACGTTCTCTCTGAGGGTACAATATACATATAGGTCGTCAGGCTTCTGACATGTCTGCTTTAGGCCTTCTGTCCACATAGACGCATGTTATTGCCAATTGCCGCTTGCTTGTTTCATTATGCAACTTGCATATTAACGTTAACGGCTACGCCCAAATGCGCAATTAATCCGTTAAACTAATATCGTAAGCGACCCAATTGGTTCCGAAAACATAACTATATTAAAGTTGGTCTCCACCAGAATGGAGAGGACCTAAATGTTTTTTTTTTAGAGCGAAATCTATTATTTTTTCTTTCTAGGTCCTACAACCAGCAGGGGGTGACTACGAGGTCCCTCCCTCGTGTAGTGTCAGTGGCCAGTACCGGGGTCACCTGTTTTCCAACCGGTCCACTCCCGCTGACTTTGCACTTAATTTCTCAGCTGGGTGCCTTCCAGGACCCGACCCACAGTCCGCATGTAGCTGTTCGGTTTACACATATTAAGTAGTTAACTAAATTTGAAGTAAATTAATACGTGTAAACGGACAATGGACCCGTGTGGCGCAATGGTTATCATGCCGGATCGCCGCACCAAGGGTCCTGGGTTCGATTCCCAGCGAGGCGGAAATTTGAATGATGAGTTTGAATTTCTGTTCTCGGTCTGGGTGTGAATGTCCTTGTCTAGTGTGTTGTCCATGGCACCCACGACACAGGGAATCCTAGTGTGGGGCTATGAGTGTGTAGCGTTATTTATTTATTTAGTAGTTAAAATTTACTGATCAAGTAGAAAAGTAATTTAGAATTTTTTCTATTTTCTGTTAAGTAGGTGGGCGGGGCTTATCACTTAATATGTTTGGACAGGCAGACTTTTTAATTAAAATTTAGTAAACAAAATACTGGAAGCCTGAATAAATATTATACGCATAAAACTATACTTTCAGTATCATTAAGCAGAATTGTATGAAGTTAAGAGCTTTACTAAATTATTATGTGTGGACGCGCACTAAAAATTATTTACTTAAAATTTAGTTATCTACTTAACTACTTAATACGTCTAAACCGGACTTTAAGGCCAGTAGGGCCAACATTAACTAATCATTCGAAAAAAAAAAAATGGACTGACTTCTGCGGCTTCCTGTGTCCGTAGTCCCCGTCTGAATCCTCCCGCTCGTAGTCGTCGTCGTCGTTGCGCTCCTTCGGCTCTTCTGCACAAAAAAATTATATACATTTTTACAAAAAAACCGTTTTCAAACAACTAGCCTTTCAAAAATGAAGATATTATATCTAAATCGCCATGATATGTATAATACCTACAATATTTGAAGCGTTCCCTCAGTTTCTCATGAATCATGTAGTCAAACCCTCAGATACCTTAAAGTATATCCTTTCTAATAATAAATAATCTTACAAATATGTTGATAACTGACAGTTCTGAAGTTTAAAAAAAAACAAAAAACAAATGATTTCGAACTGAGAACCTCCTTCAGAAATTCGATTAAAAACAAATGACCATACAGTCCCGTATTAATCATGAACGTCACAACTAGCCACTAGTTGTCGGTGTAACTCACCCCAGTTGGTGTTCCGGTCGCTGTACTCGCCCCAGCCGCCCGAGCTACTGCGCATGCCCATCACCGTCGCGTCCGAGGACATACCTGATGGACAAGTTTTCAATTGTTATTGTCACAGTTCACCATAACCATGTGGACATTGTCGTCCATAACCCAAGGAAATCCCCTGCATGTGAAAGAAGCCGGTGTAGGACGCTCCACTCTGCACACGTTGCTTAATCAGATATTATTTTTGGTAACACAATATTCAAGAACTATTTTCAATATCGAATAATTATATAAACGCATTCACTGAGTGGACTACAAAACTCTGTTGTTGAACAGTCATTAATATTGTCATTATTTTCATTTTTATTTGTCACTAGCTGACCCGGCGAACTTCGTATCGCCTAACAAACTATTTTTTTTTTCTAAAATAAAAGTAGCCTAAGTTACTCCTTGTTATATCAGCTATCTGCCAGTGAAAGTCCCGACAAAATCCTTCAAGCCATTTCAGAGATTAGCCGTAACAAACAGACAGATAGACAAAAATTGTAAGAAATGTTGTTTTGGTATATGTACTGTGTATACATCCAAATGCATTTAATAAAAAGCGGTTATTTTAATATTACAAACAGACACTCCAATTTTATTTATTTGTATAGATTATTCCCCCGAACCACCTCCCATATCAAAAACGGGTCAGACCTCCAGAACAAACAAAAATCGTTGCTCCACTACTGACAATAGCTTAAAACTCCAATATGAGATTACATCTCTCCCTCCCACTCGCACATACCGATATACTTGTCCTTGTTCTTCTTGGCCTTCTTCCGCTCGTCGCGCAGCTTCTCGTCGTCCTGGATGAAGTCGATCAGCTCGCGCACCTTGTGCCGCACGTTGATACCCTGGAAAGTATACATACACGATTTAGCAGTGAAAAAAGAAACGCTACACACTCATAGCTCCACGCTGGGATTTCATGTGTCGTGGGCGCCATGGACAACATACACCCAGACGGAGAACAGAAATTCAAATTCACTTAAATTCTGCCTCGCTGGGAATCGAACCCAGGACTCTTGGCGAGTTGGTGCGGCTGTCCGGCATGGTAATAATTACGCCAAACGGGTCGTCGAGAAAGATCTATTTGCGCGTATTTGTACATACGTACAACTTTTTTCAACATAGCGTCTTAACATTAATTAATAACAAACTTAATAATAAACTTCAACTTTAATATTTACTCATACAACGTGACGATAAAATGTTAAAAGAAAAATGGTCATCTGTAAAGTCGGTTTACGGACGGTAGTTTAACGTGACAACGTCATGACAAAGCTCCGCTCCGCTCCACTCAACTACAATCGCCTACGGCTCGCTACGATACGCCCATCGTAGCCGATCGTGCCTCTCTCTCTCGCTTTTGCCGCTCTCTCGCTCGCGGAACGGGACACTTCTTCGTGCGTGCAGCCCGTGTTCATCGATTTATAAGACGTTATCACGTCAAAATGTTGCTTTATTTGTTGTTATTTGTTACTGTTGTTATTTCACAATACTTTTAGTGAAATATTTTTAAAACGAAATTAAAACTAAATAAAAATTAGTGTTGGTATTAAATGATTTATTATTTGTCTTTCTTTTATTTTCATTTTGTGTTAGACTATTTAGTAAATAGGATTCGTCAAGAAAATTTAGTGTTATAAAATCGACAGTACCCGGATGAACGAGCTTTACTCAATTTTTTTTTGCTAAATCGTGTTTTTTGGAAAGCATTGGCTTAGTGTTGCTTAACAATGCCATCTACTAAAGTAGTTTTAGTGTTGCTACTCGCCAGTAGATGTCAGTTAGTGTTACTACACTTAGGTACACTTGCTATTCCCCAATAGATATCAGGAAGCATCTATTGTAGCAGTTTTTCACTGCCTGAAAATACAGATAAAACGACATTTTCTAAAAATTAATCCTTGTTAGATCGATTTATCGCCCCCAAAACCCACTGGATACTAAATTTCATGAAAATAATTGGAGCCGTTTCCGAGACTTAGATTATATATACACATACATATTTATACAGCCTGTATGTATGTATGTACATATTATATACAAGAATTTCTCGTTTAAATGTATTAGATAGGATCATCCATTATTTACTAATAGGTTTTATAAACCAATTGATATTCCATTACCCAATCACCACAGACAGCCACATACCTGATCCTTCCCCAAGTCATCAACAAAAGTGTAGTTCTCGAGCGACCGGAGGTCGTAGATGTGTTCGCGCGCCGACGTCACCACCCGCTCCGACCCGTTGCGGACCAGGTAGCTCAGGAGAAGCAGGCACTGGCGATAGATATCATGGCGTAATCATTGCTCAATAATTCGGAACTTAAGGGGATACAGTCGATAGTTAGTTGGGACTAGTGGGAAAATGGGAAAACTTACAATTTCCTTGCTTCCAGGGGTCGTTACATAGTAATCTTAAGGCTATTTTGGAGGCCTTTGGCCATCCCCTCCAGCAATCCACACTATAGCAGCGTGGTGCAGATTCATCGTTGTCCATCCAGCAAAGGGGCCGACAATATGGACGTAGGAATTCCAATTCATCGCATACACCCAAACTCTTAACCAGAGAACCAAGTACCCTGTCCGAGAACTAACCATGGAAAAACCACCTTATCCTATGTAGGAGCGCAATTATATAACAAACTTCCAAACAAACATAAAAGAAGCGAATACAATACATGTTTAAAAATAAATTATTCGACTTTGTATTACAACAGGAGGAATAACTGTACAAAACTTTTAGATCCATAATTGTGTAACAACCAAACTCTTTTTACTTGGACCACCGCTTAACATCTTGAACACCCATCTTACCCTCTATGTCTACCCGCACCGGACTCAATATTATTACTGTGTTTGTAAAAATGTGTAATTCTCATGTAAGTGACCATGTCTTATGAGAATAAAGTTTCTTCAAACCGAAGTACAGTCAGTCAGGTAAACAGTTTTAGAGCGATCTCCCGCCATTGTACCTTGTACGTTCTCCGCCAATGCGACCTGTTGTCGTGCAGCATCCGCCGCCACAGCATGGACATGACCTCCGGGAAGTGCTCGTACGTGAAGGTGGCCAGCGCCAGCTCCTGCATCTGCTGCCCCGTGGGGCCCCACGCCTCGTCCGACGTCGCCTCGCGCACCTTGCCCTCCACCTCCGTGTAGTTCATTACTACGTTCGTGCTACGAATTAACAACAATAAAATTAAAATTAAAATAAACGCTACACACTCATAGACTCGTGTTCCGGCTGGGGGCTTGAGAACCAGTTCTTTCTTTCTTTTTCTTCTTTCTTTCTTGGCCGGCAACGCGTCAGTGATGCCTTTGGTGTTGCTGATGTCCATGGGCGACTATAGCCACTTAGTATCAGGTGGATCGTCAGCTCGTTTGCCGGCTATTTCCATAAAAAAAGCCTCACACTAAGATTCCCTGTGTCGTGGGTACGGTGGAAAACACGGGTTGGCTATAGATATAAGGTACCTGAATTTGATATTGGTGTGAGTTGAGAGATGTAGCTAGGGTTTAGTGTGAACGTTTAAAACTATTTTTAGGTTCCGGAGATGCGTTTTGAATTAATTACGACAAAAATAATTTTAACAAAAATTGCGTATTATGAAAGACAATTCTTGTCAATTTGGTCTACAGTTAGAGGGTACTTCGTCAAAAACGAGTGAAATGGAAGGTAGCACAAAACTTATTGCACTGTCAATGTTGTGTTCAGTTATTCCGTTAATCTTCGTATTACGTGAATGTGTTTTCTTGTTTCTTTTGGATTTTCGACGATCTCTGCTGTGTTATTGGACTGATTTGATTTCTTCTCATACGTTACTTAGCTTACCCCTACTCCACGCAGTCTTGTTTGCCCTACCCCTAGAGTGTTTTTTAGAAGCCGGAGGCGTGGAGGGAGAGTAGTCCCCGCCCGCTGTAACAAAGCACAGGCACCCGGGCGAGCCGGAGAGGCTGAGGCTGGTCGCTTGTGTTTGTTTTGGATTTTTAAAAATTTCCAGATGTAAGTCGAAATGTTTACAAAACCGACTTAGTCAACCCCGACCCCACGTGGTACTAGTCTGCCCTACCCCTAGAGTGAATGTAAACCCCGGAGGCGCGGAGGGAGAGCAGCCCTCGCCCGCTGTAACAAACTGCAGGCGTGCAGTTTGTTACGCAAGGGCGGAGGGGCTGCACTTCCCGCAGCGCCGGAGACGTTTGGAAGCCTGTTTGTGTTTTAAAAACCCCTAAATTCTCCCTAAAAGTGCATATAATGTAATTTTGTAATTATAGTGATTTATGTCATTATTTTTCCAAAATAATAGTAGAAGTGGTGCAGTGTCTCCCCATACGGAGGTCGAAATTTTGCTTCTTCCTCCACAACCTGACAGTAATATACATTAGTTTATGATAAATATTAAGCAGTTTTCACAGATTTATCCTCAAAATAAAAATAAAAAAAAACTCAAAAACTATGTGTTTCCTCACGTATTACCTTTAAGGGTGGGGGTCCTTACCCCAACTCCTCCCTTCCCCCCAACTCCACCCCCCTTCCACTGATACTAAAGAAATACCCAAGGTTTTTCATATGTATTATGATTTTACAAAAAAAATCATAACTCGAAAACTATACCTTTCCGGTACATAAAAATTGTAGTGGGGGGCTCCCCTTTACCTCCCCCTCCTACCCCCCCCACTCCCCACCCCGAACGCAGGTACCTTAGATCTATAGTTTTACCAAATGTATGCCCCTGCTATATCAACGTTAAGGTAAATGTTAAAGGCTGCTCCAAAATGCCTTAGCGCGTTATGCCGCAGACGTGGCCAACAGAACTAAAATCCTTTGATGTGTCGAAAAAACCGCCACTAACGTGGCCAACAGAACTAAAATCCTTTAATGTGTCGAAAAAACCGCCACTAACGTGGCCAACAGAACTAAAATCCTTTAATGTGTCGAAAAAACCGCCACTAACGTGGCCAACAGAACTAAAATCCTTTAATGTGTCGAAAAAACCGCCACTAACGTGGCCAACAGAACTAAAATCCTTTAATGTGTCGAAAAAACCGCCACTAACGTGGCCAACAGAACTAAAATCCTTTAATGTGTTGAAAAAACCGCCACTAACGTGGCCAACAGAACTAAAATCCTTTAATGTGTCGAAAAAACCGCCACTAACGTGGCCAACAGAACTAAAATCCTTTAATGTGTCGAAAAAACCGCCACTAACGTGGCCAACAGAACTAAAATCCTTTAATGTGTCGAAAAAACCGCCACTAACGTGGCCAACAGAACTAAAATCCTTTAATGTGTCGAAAAAACCGCCACTAACGTGGCCAACAGAACTAAAATCCTTTAATGTGTCGAAAAAACCGCCACTAACCAGCCCTAAGTTGCCCGGGCAGCGAGTCGACATTAGCAAGCTTTTCATAAAGGTGTTTGAGGGGCGCCACGGTGGCAGGGGCTAATTGGGGCCATCCCAGAGCAATCTTAGATAGATTGCCATTGGCGAGCTTTTCTGGGATTGTGGGCCCTACTGGGCTACTATTAACTTTACGTACGCTACTATTAACTTTACAAATTAGAGTGACACCTTTGTACACCTCAACTTCACCCCTTGATTCCCGCAAACATCGTCAGTGATTAGAAATCGCCAGAGGAATCACGAAATTATTCGAAATTGCTCTCTATACTCTCATCTTTACCCAACCTCAATCAATTTCGTGTCTAGTGTGGTGGCCAAAACGAGTAACTGACGGGCAATATAAGAACTTCACTCAAGATTATATTCCAGATAGTTTTAAATTAAACGGAATTTTATTTATTGTTTTAACCTCCATTTCTACCCTGAGAACGAGAGCATATTGCCGGTTTCATAACTTACGAAACATAAATAACCTTGTGTAACCTTTCTCTTTGCCGCATATTGCATTACGCGGTATGGCAGTGCCCATTTGGTGGACTTGGTTATAGTCTGTGGTTTGCTGGCATATACATCATTGGCTAATGGCTACAACTAATGGCAATGCATGCTTCCAACCCTGGATCAATCTCCATTACCCTGCTAGTTGTTTATCAATAATATTGGAAGTCCTAAAGTTGCTTGAAGACCCCACATAGAGTTCAAGCTACTAGTGCTATAAAATTAAGGGGTACTTTTGACAAAAATATAAGTTGTGACAAATTTATTTTTATAAACAACTAGCTGACTCGGCAAACGTTGTTCTGCCAACAATAGATGTTGTCCGATTCTCCACCCTAGCCGATATGCACGCTAAGATTCACGAAAATCGGTCGAGCCGTTTCGAAGGTGTTCAACTTCTAACATCCGTGACACGAGAATTTTATATATTAGATTTAATACACAGAACTTCTTACTAACACTAGGGACTCAACGCATTTTACTATTTGTATTTTATATCTAGGTATATGTTACAGGGCAATACTTAAAACCGAGATTTGATCAAATCCCTGAGTACCTATGATAAAAGTAACAAAACGAGTCCCTTAGGTCATTTCTCTGGGGAATATCAGTGATTTGATCAATTCCTTAAACTGCTTTAGTGAAATAATAAAATCTTGTTTTTCAGCTGGCAAATCAGTTCACAGGATCTGTTTTGCACGTTCTTTTTACGGAGGTTCCCTTTTGTGACTGTTTTTTTTTTTTGGTTCACAAACCAATAATTCTTGCTAAAAAATAACAGGCTTCAAAATTAGGGATAACTCAAAAAGTACGCGTCAGATCTCGCTAAAAAGTGGGACTACATAACAAGCACCAGCTTGTGATTAAAAAAAGAATCATCAAAATCGGTTCACCCAGTCGAAAGTTCTGAGATAACAAACATAAAAAAACAGTCGAATTGAATACCTCCTCCTTTTTTGAAGTTGGTTAAAAAGTTATGATAATTTAAAGAAGTAATGTAGCATTTACGAAATAACAATAGTGTATCAACTGGTGGTAATTGGTGATAAGGTCAGATTACTTACAAAACGTTAATAATACTGCAAAAACCCATTAGACAGACTTTATTACACTTGCTGTGTTATCTTGCACTAATCACATATCCATTGCAAATCAAAACATTAGTTTATGTTGAAATGTTCATTAGTAATCACACTGGTTAATAAGTAGTTAGTTAGTCACTATAAAGCTGGCCATACATGATCAAGTTTGCAGCAGACTTGATGTGGCATCCAGTTTGCATGAGATAGCTATATAGCTAGATAGCCATATACTGTCAAGTTTAATGGTAGATAGATTAATTAATTAATAACACTTCACACTCATAGCCCCACACTAGGATTTCCTGTGTTGTGGGTGCCATGGACAACATTCAACACAGAGAGAAAAGAACACTCACACCCAGACCAAGAACAGACATTCAAAATCATTCAAATCCTACAACCGCTTCCGCTTGCAACTACAACTCTAATCAATTACATCTGTCCAAAGTTCATTCAAGAAAGTGGTGCTCATAATCGTCCCCAATTATAAGAATACAAATAATTAAGTGATGATCATGAAAAGTAAGTACCTGGTAGTGAAAACCACAACTGCCAATTACCTCATTGCATAAATTCATTCATTAATTAGGTACTCTATTTAGCGTAATGAATGACATCATCCAAATAACAACTAGTTAAAATATTCATTGCAATTCATGTTGTACAATATGAATAATATAGTGCAAGGCAAGTTATACAAACAAAACTAAACCACAGAAGTGTAAAACCTTTTTTTATCAAAATCATCCACAGTTATCGGTCTTTAGGTACCTGTCTAAAGCTCCCCATCTAGATTTTTTTTTTTTATAAAAAGTTCTTGGTATTGTTCATCTTAGAGAACTTTATGGACAACTCTCAAAAGTTTTTATCACCTTTGCATTGTTTTACATCACCAAAATTAATGTGAGATAATTTCATATATGACCATAGTTTTTAAAACAATCATAGCATGACACCACCCATTCTGAACCTGAATCCCCTATCAAATTTCTCTCTTTGAATGAATTACTAGCAAAAAAGCGGTGCTTTAGGAGGGCTCGCGAACTTTTCTCTTACTTCATCCATCAAACTAAGTTTTGTTCACATTCTTTATAGTCAGTTCACATGTGTCTTCGAGGCATTTAGATGAAACAATAACATGTCATAAAAATTTCCGACATTTTTTCATGAAGTTATGCTCCATTCATACTATAAAAGTATTTTTTTAGTTTTCTTACAGATGGCGTTAGTAAAACAATAAAAAATTAATGAAAATTGTTAGAACTTCTATTTTTTTATGTGAATAAAATAATATTTTTATGATTGGTAACACATCTATTGATATCACACATGGCTCGTCTATTTACCCCGGACAATTACCGACGAGGCAGAAGGCATAAATTATTTGCCGTGTCGTCCTGTCGCATGCTTGCCCACGGCAACTCTCCGATCCCGCGTACCCTTTTGGCTCTCAGCGGTCTGCTAGAAACCTTTCAAGACTTTGACATTTTTGTTGACAAGTGAAGGAAAGTCCTTAGTTTGTGTTTAAGGTACAGCGAAACCCCATGATTATTTATTATGCATTTTATGCATTTCATTAATTTGACATTGATTGCGATTCCAGTTAAACTTCTGTAAAATTTATTTGGAAACGAGTAACCACCCTCGCTTTGCTTCGGTTTTCTTATTTTTTTACACCTTGGGTTACATTATTGGAGTTTTATTAATTTTTATAAAAAATATAATATAGCCTATGTCACCCGGTGATAGTATAACTTCCCAACAGTGAAAGAATTTTTCAAATCGGTTCAGTAGTTTCAGAGCCTATTCAATGGAAACAAACAATCAAATCTTTCCTCTTTATAATATTAGTATAGATAAAGATATTATAGAGACAAGCTTCAATAAACCTTTTCAATTGGTACATAAATGTTATTTTAGGCGGCACAAAATCAGTGATGTTGACATTCAACTCAAGGACCTGTCCTGATTCCTGACATTTAATTCAGTATTATTGTCTAAATGAGCATCATGTATGTCCAAGTACTAATATAGTGTGATTGGAAAGTATTTGCCAATTGAAAATGATCATTGACTAATACGTTTGGTTTGGATGCTATAAAAGGAATAGCAGGATCACGGAGTTGTCAAGATAATTTTTTGTAAGTTTCGGTGACTTAATGACTATATTGAACTGAATTTCGAGGCAAAAGGCCGATGAGCTGTGGTATCTGTTCGAGTAACTTTATGTTCAATTACGATAACAACTCTGTAAGTTGCTCGCATTGAAATACTTGTTTCCCACCGTAAAAGGAAAGGACAGCACGATGAATTCCCGAACCAAACAACATCATAAACCGTGACCATTTCACATCATTGTACCCACACATAGACTCGGATCACTCAACAAGATAATTAATTTGCTAGATTACTGCATGAAGGATACATTTGCATAAAATTACGAGAAATATTGCTCCCACTTACACTTTTTCTGCCAATTCCCGAACCTTCCACATACTTATAAAACGATCCATTTCACTGCACTTTTACCACTAATCGTATCAAAAACAATATCACTGTAATTTTCAGTGAAATATTACAAAAATTAACTCAAAACGCGAGCTGATGATTTGGCTGACATTCTTGCAAAATGGCGAGCGTAGTTTAAGAATGTTGCCATTATAAAATATTTGATATAATAAAAAATGTAATAATGTTGCCAGTTACCTTTCCATCTTTTTACCGGTAACATATGAGTTACCGGTATTTTGAAATCTAGTTTAATTATTTTATATCAATTCCTAGAATTAAAGGAAATTTAAAAATTGTAGCGTAGATACAAAATTCAAAAATAACGATTTCTATGATATAATTCACGGAACACAGACGTTCCGTGATATAATTTATAGGATGTTAGGGAACTTCAATATTAAGACTCATGTGACTGCAATGTTGCCAGGTACCACATAACCACGGTAGATCTACCGTATTCTGAAGCTTCAATCTACCGTAACTATTTTTAGTGTCTTTACTACATTTTACCATAATATGACCCACACAAAAATTAGATTTTAGTGAAAAGAAAACCTCAAATATCACACAACTTACCTTATTATTTTTATTTATATCTACCCTATTTCATGAAGGAATCTACAGTAATCGAGTTTTTAAACCTGGCAACACTGCGTGACTGATACACGTTCCTTACGTATCTTTGAAATGATACCAGCAGGATTGCCGTTTTTAGCACGATCCTGCTTTTGTTGCATTTTTAAGAGTAAAATTTAAGCTACAGCAGGATGTTTAGCATTATCGTAAAATTTAGCATATTTTGTCATTTTTCTGTAAAACTAATTTATGACCATACAATGTGGTTGCTTAGTTTTACATCAAAGCTTGGAGAATATGGTAGATTAATATCAGGTATTTCAAGGTACATCAGACCTTATGAGCCATCTATAAAACATTTGCCCATAACATCTTTAATTCACTTTTAAGAAATTTATGAGGTTTTGCTTTAAGTTTTAACTAAATCCCCCATAAAATTCAATTTGCTACGCCAAGAAACAAAAAGTGGGCCCTCTTGGGCACACTTCGCACTGGAGCACACAACTGACCAATTCCTGTAGCGAGCCATTAAAGGGTTGAAGCCAAATAAAATAACAACTATATCAAGAACTATTTTATTGTACAAAGCTTCCATGTTATAATTCTTTTTGAAGTGAAAACTTCTTTAGCATCGTAGTGATTTGAAAAATCGATGAAACGAAAACGGGACAGTAAATAGAAACAGACACAAATTCTAAAATGAGGTAAGAAACATTGTACAGGGGGATGGAAGAGAAAGGGTAGGAGAGTGGGAGGGGAGGGAGAGGGGAGGTGGAGGGGCTGGGGGAGCGGGAGGGAGAGGGAATTTAATGGTCTCTGATTTGTTAAACCTACCAAAACTATAAAAGTTAAAAGTAACAACAAAGTACATGAATCACTGATTATTAGGTGATACGAAGTTCGTCAAGACAGCTAGTGTTAAATATTTATTTTAATGATGCCAAAGAAGTATAACTTCTCACGCGCGTACATAAGTACACGTTTATGTTTAACTGATACACGTTATTAAATTAATACCTTTAAAGGTTTCACTTCTACCACATGTGAATTGCACACATTTTAATTTTAATTTTAAATATAATTTCTTCAAGATTCAACATTTTAATTACTAAACGCTATACGTTCAACGCTTATGAGTATACCCCGTACTAAGTTTTTACGTGTGTCGCGGGTGGCATAGACGGACACATAATATAACACATCACAGTAACACCCTTGACCAGAGTACAAATATTTATCTGTCACGTAAATATTTGCCCCAACCGGGAATCGAATCCGGGACTCCTCGCTTTGCAGGCAGGGTCGCTACGAACTAGGCTACAGGGTCGTCACTAGCTTTCACATTCTAAGAAACCTCGTCTTTTTAAAACGACCTATATGCAATGGTCCTCACCAGTATCCAAATTACTTCATTTACATTTTTAAAGTCAATCTTTAAACACATATCAATTTAAGTCACACGTCAATTTAAACATCTTAGACACTGGACTCCATCAAAATTCCACAATTTTCACAATTCCTTCTAATGAGCGGACTCATTAGAAGGTCATGCATCATTTCTTGGCGAGCTGATCGTTCTGTGGCTGTGCGTAGTATTGCCACAGTTCTATCGCCTTGTTAGCCACTACTTCTTCACATTGCTCGGGTATCTGTAAAGGAAATAGATTAGATATTAGTGATATTACCACAGACATATAAAACATGTCTGTAGATATTACAAATAATATCTAAGTTTTAGTATAAGTCTTCCAGTATTGTTTCAATAGTTAATATCTGAACATAACTAACTTAAATTAAGTAAACGGTACAACACCAACTCATATTTTTCAAATAGTCTCTAAAATGAAACGCGCAGTTGACATGACAGCAACAAAACTGAACTTTATTATTTTCTACCTACATGCTTATTATCAAAATATCAATACACAATATACCTTTCCCTCAATATACAAAGCTATAATTTATATATGTATTTTAAAGAACTTAATCAAATTAACAACACATTAGCAACATTAATCATCTGTAGGGATTCCAATGATATCTGGCCACTGTTCTGGGGATGGTATGACAATAGGCGGATCAGGTGATGTTGATCTCGACCTAGGTTGATCCCTTCTTGGACTCTCTGGACTGTCATTAAGTTGTCTAGTTCCTCTGGACAATATCTGATCAGTATGGCACCGTAGTAATACACCCCCCTCTGTCCTCACTAAATATGTACTTGGACCTTCTACCATTTCAATCATGGCCCTTTCCCACTTCTCTCCGGGGCCATAATTACGTACTAATACTGGTTGATCCACCACAAAGCTTCTTCTTGAAGATCTTTGGGCCGCTGCCTCTAACTGCTGTTCACCTGGACTCTGAACATTGTCTGGGTGTAGTATAGAAACTGCTGTTCGGTATTTGCGTCCATTTAACATTTCAGCTGGCGTCTTATTAGTGCAACTGTTAGGCACGGTACGAAGTGCATATAGGATCTTAGGCAACTTCTCAGCCCAGGGAGTATTCACTTGAGACATCTTTCTTACTTTATTTTTAAAAGTCTGAATGGCTCGTTCTATCTGGCCATTGGTAGCAGGATGGTATGGTGGTGAATATAAATGTTTAATTCCATTCTTCCTTAAAAATCCAATAAATTCATCTGATGTAAAACTCCTGCCATTGTCTGACACTAATGTATCCGGCAGACCTTGTGCTACAAACATCTTTTTGTGCTACACACACTTTTTAGATCTCACCATTACTCGGAAAAACAATAGACATGACTTTGGAATTTTCCGCAAACCAACATATACGGATGCTGTCATTCCGGCGTCCTCCTGCCATCCATGGCAACATAAAATGGCAGCATTCCACTGCTATGTTAACAGATTAATGTGTGTTCCATTATCACCTCGGAACTACCAAAAAGAATTAAATACCATCTATCACATTGCTGTTGCCAATGGGTATGGTAGGGAGATGGTGGATGGTCTCATCCGTAAGAGGAGAGGCTTAATGGTGCGTGATCTCTTGTATGCGGCTCCCAAAGATATAACTCCCAATAAATATCGTTCTAGTTTAACCTATCTCGGTCCAATTTCAGAGCGAATCGCAAAAACGCTCCGTCGTAACAACATCTTCGTTGCATTCAGAACAAACAATTCTTTGCAATCTATAACAAACTGTAAAGATAAAAGAGGTAGACATGAACAATCAGGTGTCTACAAGATTGTTTGTCCTGATTGTAATGGCGTGTACGTGGGTCAAACTGGTAGAAATTTTGACACACGTTACCGGGAACATATGGCCGCATATAGGAATGGTCACGCGGATAAATCTAACTTTGCTAAACATTTAATAGAATCAGGTCACAGTTTAACTAGTAACCATACATACAATATATTACATAAATCGGAAAAGGGTTTTAAATTAAATATACTAGAGCAGTTAGAAATAATAAAACATAATAATAACCCAAGTTTTACACTGCTGAATGAACAAATTAATGTATCCAACTCGCCATTACTGAGGATTTCCAACAGTAATAATCACCAGATTACGTCAGACCCGTTTACTGCCGGCGTGAATCACTAATTATCAACAACGTCATTAGATAACCAGTGGGCGAGTAGGGTATAAATACGCCACGCTCAGTGAACGATGTTCACTTTGCGACTAACCATCGTAGAGTCAACTTACCCTGATGATGCTCCGTTTCGGGGCGAAACACGTGTTGGTGCTGGTATGTATGTTGGTATATACTTTTTATTATTGTAGTGCATGTTTCCGTTGTGGGAGGGAGGGAGGTGCCACGCATGTCTTAAAGTATATACCATCATACATGTTATCCGCGGATTGTTGCAAAGTAGACTAATACTAACTTAATAACAATGGATTTCCGCAAAGTAACGCCTGATACTATTAACTACTACAAACATCCTTCTTAGACTCTGTATAATATGAACAGTACTCATAGATGGCATAATCTCAGCTTCTATCCACTTACTACTATCTTTACTGTTTATCAAAACCAAGAATGTCTTGCCTTGAAAGGGGCCCGCAAAATCCACATGAATCCGACTCCATGGCTTGTTAGGTATAATCCAAGCTTGTGGTTCTCTAGGTGGATTGTTCCTTACTACTTGGCAATGTTCACACGCAGCTACCAAGGATTCAATTTGCTTATCCATGCCAACCCACCATACATATCCTCTGGCATAAGCTTTTGTCTGCACGATTCCAGCATGTGGTATATGTAGCAACTTCAATACCTCTTGATGGAGGGACTTAGGTATGACCACTCTATTACACCATAATAAACAATCTTTATCAAGGGAAAGAGCGTCTCTGCGTATCCAGAATGGCTGTAGAGTGGCATCAGTATTTGAACGGGGCCACGCAAAATATAATCTTCTGCAGCAATGGATCTTTCTTTGTTTCAGCTGCACTCCTCTTAGCATCTAAACTCCATCCCTCTGGTTGCTCTTCCAACAGCAGAACATCTCTTATTATGTCTCTACCTGTATCTGCAACACAAGGTTCATTCCACCTGCTAAGTGCATCTGCATTGCCAATAGCTTTACCTGGTCTGTAAGCTATACTATAATTATAACAACTAAGTTTTAGTGACCACCTTAACATTCGTGGTGAAATTTGACTTGGTATTGGTTTTTTGGGGTTGAATAACCCAATTAACGGCTTGTGATCGGTGATAATAGTGAAATGCCGACCGGCCAAAAATTCATGGAATTTAGACACACCATACATAATTGCAAGAGCCTCTTTATCAATTTGTCCATATCTTCTTTCATGAGCTTGTAATGTCCGGGAAGCCATCATAACTGGTTTCTCAGACTTGTCATCCATTACATGTGAAATTATAGCTCCCAGCCCATACTCAGATGCATCACAGATAAGCAACAGCTCTCTATCTAATTCATACCCTACTAATGTCAGTTCTGAGGACAAAAGATTCTTAGCATTTTGGAATGCATCATTTTCCCGTTCTGTCCAAGACCAAAGTGTTTTATTATCAAGTAAGCGGTGTAATGGTTCCAAAATAGTAGCTTTATTTGGCAAAAATTTTTCATAAAAATTATATAATCCTAAGAAAGCCCTTAATGTCTCTTTATTTGTAGGGGCAGGCTTCTCTTGTATCTCTTTGACCTTTATGGGAGATGGATGGAGTCCGTTTTCGTCAATCATATGCCCTAAGAATGTAATGCTATTGGTACCAAATATACATTTCTTTAAATTAAGTCTAAATCCCATATCCTGAACTTTTTGTAACACCATCCTTAACCTTTTATCATGTTCTTCCTTATTCCTACCCGTGACAGCTATATCATCAAGGAGGCAAGCTACCCCTTCCATACCAGCAAGCGCGGTGGACATTAGCCTCTGAAAAATTGCTGGAGCAGCACTGACACCAAATGCCAACCTGTTCATCTTCATCAGACCCAGAGGTGTATTCAGAGTTAATAGCTGCGCTGTATCATCATCAACTTTTAATTGAGTATACGCTTGCTTAAGGTCCAACTTGCTGAATATGCGACCACCACTTAGCTTCACAAAGGCTTCAACAGATGTAGGCAAAGGATATGTGTCCACATTTATGGCAGCATTAACTGTGGATCTGTAATCTCCACACAAGCGCAGTGACCCATCTTCTTTCTTAACAACTGTCAAAGGTGTAGCCCATTTTGAGTATTTAACAGGAGTTAAAATGCCAGACTTAATCATGTTATTCAGCTCCTTGTTAACTAGTTCCTTTAATGGGAAGGGAACTGGTCTCGACTTTAAAAACCGTGGGCAAGCATTCTCGTGAACGTGGAGGGAAACTTCTGGCCCTCTATAAGTTCCTAAGCCATCCATAAACAAATCTGGGAATTCTTTCTTGTAAGAAACTAATTCTTCTTCAGACCAGCACAGCCCTTCAATATGAATATCTAATGAGCCAAACCAATTTCTTCCCAGTAGACTTGGACCCTTGCCTGATACTACTAACAGCTCGCACTGTCCTTCTTTGCCACCCAATGTTACTCGGACATTGGTTACTCCTAATACTTTCAACGTTTCTCGTGTCCATGTCACTAATTTTATATTTGTTGAACGTAGGGGTGGAGGTACAGGCCATAATTTCTTGTAGACTTCCTCTGAAATAATTGATCGTGATGCACCAGAATCAACCTCCATTTTCAATTTTACTCCCTCAATTATAATTTCTACCATTATCGGTTTAATTACTTTTTCTGAACATATATAGATACCCATCATACTTTCTTCTGCCTTGTAATTTACATTTGTGTCCTCCAAATCATTCACTTGATTTATTTTACTCAGCCTTTTCTTACAAACTGGTGCAATATGCCCAAATTTTTTACAAAAGTAACATCTGGCCTTCACAAATGGGCACCGTTCCCCTGTAGGATGTGTTCTAGAACATCGTTGACATGCACTTGATGAAATCTTGCCAATGTCCATCGGCACTGAGCCACTAGGTGAGTTTTGCTTAGACTCGTGGGTGTCCGGGTACAATTCCAATACTGAAGATTGATAATTCAGACAAATTTGGACTGCTTGCTCATATCCAAGGCCTTTGGTCTTCAGCAGGTCCCTTCGCAACCGATCATCTTGGACACCGAGCACCAGACGGTCTCTCAACTGTCGTTTCAAATCCAGGAAATTACATCTCGACCCGAGTTGACCCAGGGCAGCCACAAATTCTTGAATGCTTTCATTTGGCCTCTGTATGCGTTTGTGGAACTTCCCTGCTTCCAATATTTCATTGGCATCAGGTTCAAAGAATTTGTCCAAAACTCCAATTATGACTTCAAAATCAACATTTGTTGGTCTTTGTGGCACTAATAATGATGCTATCAATGCATACATTTCCTTTCCACATTGCGATAAAAATATCGAACGCACTTTGTTGAGGTTACTTTCACCTGCACCCACTATCTCAAGGGCACATCGCAATTGCTCCTTATAATCGCACCATCTGTCAGTCTTGGGGTTAAATTGTCCCGGAAATGCAATATTCACAGAATTTGAAGTCATTTTAGTGCTTAATAATTATAATTTTCCTCAGTCGCCAATAAAATGAAACGCGCAGTTGACATGACAGCAACAAAACTGAACTTTATTATTTTCTACCTACATGCTTATTATCAAAATATCAATACACAATATGGTCCTTCGAGCCGGATAATATTTATAAGCAATATAACCGATTTTTTTAAATGTATGTTACCTCTGAGACACACTTAAGCACCTCCTCCCCATTCCGTGCCTTGAGGATGTTCCTCCGTAACGTTATTAGCAGCATCACCGCAACGAACGACAGGATCTTCGGTGCGCCGCTGCACACCTTGTCCCATATTCTGGTAAATATAAAACTCATGTGAAAGGCACTCTCATTAAAGGCGGTTACAATTTAGATGAATATTCTATACTTTTCATGCCGCTTCTTCCAGGATTACTTAAGATAAGGATTTGTTGAAGCGATAGTGCAGCTTGGCCTGGAAGTGTTAATTAAAAACAACTCCGAATAAACCTTTTACATTGTTCATTAAAACTTTCTTCGTTAAAGAATGTTTTTTATCTATCTTTCTGTTTGTGAGTAAACTATTGAATTATCATATGATTCACTCTTATGAAATGTTCCTGGATCAATCACCTACATAGCCTTGTAATTTATATCCCTGCTTGGTTCATATCTGCTCATAGTGTGGAAAGGCCTTACTTGGTAAGCGAGGTGTCATCCAGAACGCCCGCGAAACAACAGTTAAACCATTTGGTCAGGGGCAACGCGTCCCACGCATTGATGTCCACCAGGTGACTGGAAACAATACCAAAATTATACAATAAAAAATAAGCTTTAAGTTATATAATTGCAATAATGTTAAAAACATAACTACAACTTTTATTTTATGTACCTAGCCAACAAACATACTGACGATTCAGCTGATCATAAGGGGCTATTGTCATCCATGGACACCAGCAACACCAATGGCATCACCGATGCATTGCCAACCAAGAAAAAGATAATCCATATGTAAAAGCTGTTGCTTTACGGTTGACTTTTATTTGCCATGTAAATATCTGGATAAAACATCCACCACCCCTCGGGGTCACCAACTACCAACCCACTTGTAAAGCTGCTGGTCTTCCTTCTCCATCATGCAGCGACAGGCCTCCCTCAGCCGCGCGAGGTCGCGCTGCATACCGCGCACTATCTCCGTCACGCTCTTGGCCACCCAGTAGACGTCCACCTCGTCTTCGTACACCTCTAGCAGTGTGTTGGCTAGCGGGATGAATGTGTCTGCTGACTGGGGAAGACATGGTTATAGTGAGGTCCCGTTAAGGTTATAATGTTAATTTTACAAAAAAAAAAAAATAGACTTCAAATTGTCTATAAGGACCACTAAAGTTATTGGTAAACATATAAAAGTTGTCATATGTATTTTATATTTGAGGAGTTTCATCAATACCTCATGGATCCCACTATCAGATTTGACTTTGGATCAATATGGGAACATTCTGGAAGTAGATCCTATCAGAATAAAATATTTTTTCAAATTGATTCATAAATGGATGTAAGAAACAAAAAAATACTTATACAGCCGAATTAATAATCTCCTTTATGAAGTTGCTATTAAATATGTATAAGACATGTTTTTTATGCACCTGATTTTTTAAAATCAATCTGACCATTGACTACTTACCATCATATTCATTTACTTTTGTAATAAGGTAGTATGTATGTAATTCTCTGTAGACTTTACCATCTCTCTTATGATAGTAGCTGGGTGTAAATTAGTAATTAGAAGTTGATTTGCATAGCTGCTACACTTAATTAATTAACATAAAAATCATCATAAAACAAAATCAAAACTAACACTACAATTAGTCTCAGGGAACAACGGTGGCTTCCGCTCCTCGTTATCCAGCAGCCACATGGCCAGCAGGATCTCACTCCTCGGAGCCGTCATGTCCACCAGCTCCAGGATCTCTACAGCATAGAGCAGGTCGTTGTACTGCTCCCTGCGCTGCTCTGCCACGAATGTGTGGGCATCCGGGTACACTGGGAGGATGTCTGAACAAAACAATGTTGTTAAATTAGTGTTCTGTTTGTGGCTTTGCCTGCATTGTCTAGTAATAGATACCATATATCATGTACCAGACTATGGTCAAGCTGTATGCCAAATTTCTTGAAAATGTTAATGAGTTTAAGAACAAATATGACCAACACAGAAAAAGCAAAAGTGACAAATGGATATAAGCAAAACCAGTCGTAACACTGCCTGCTTATAAATAAATAAATAAATAAATAAAATACATTCAGTAGTGTTTGGGTTATTATTATTATTTGGGTGAAAGAGAAACAAACATCCTCAGAAACTTCCACATTTATAATATGTAGCACTATAAAGGAAACAATGTTATTGTTTATGAGATATTGAAGAAGGGTGATAGAGTTTGCTCTACTCAAGAGGAGAGACCTGTGCTTAGTAGTCGACCATTAACTCGTCGATTACCGGGAACGTGGATGCACGTTCGAACTCAAAGGTACCGCCGCCGCCGCGATTCTAACGAGTTAATAAGTTGAAGTCGAAGTAACAGATATTTAGACTATGCTCAGCCCAGTGGCGTTGCTTGCCCTAAGGAGGCCCCATATCAATATTTGTTGTAGGGCCCCTTCAACGTTAGCTGTCAAATATAAAAGGAGTGCCAACTGTAGCGGTCGTAGGCTGCTGGCGAGTTTTTTTTTGGGAGTGTTAGTGGGGGCCCCTATACGCTGGGGGTACATTTAATGAATACGGCTGATACGGCGCGGCGGTAGCTACGCCCCTGGTCCAGCCTTTCCTGTTTCAATGCAGCTTTACCAATGGAAATGGACATCTCTAAGGTGCCCTTCAATAAGATTTAAGACTAGCATCATAATAAAAACACTCGTTACATTACATTATAAATCGATAATTACCGAGTAACACTTTCCAAACGAGATTCCGGTACGCGGCCGGCACTGTGAACCGCAGACAGAACTGTTTCAGCTTAACTCTGTCCCAGGGTTTCTCCTTCATTAGTATTTCCAGGGATTTCTTCTCTTCAACACCTCGACAACCAACTTTCTCGTAGTAAGACGAACGGAAGTTTCTTTCGTCAGTCATCGTGTTCGAGAGAGGAACAATCAATGGAAAATAGAAAACGCTTTTTAGCTGGCACAATAACCACTCACATCATAATAAACATAATTCTATTAATATAATATTTCTGTTTCAAACACAAGTTTCTTTCGGTGAAACTGACAACTTGACAAGACAAGACTAAAATTAACCATGACATTTGAAAATAAAATGTCATTTGTCAAACAAAGAAAAGTCTGTCAAAGCGATAACAACACAAGTAACCATGGAGGATAGAGTAGAAAGAGGGCCATCTCTGTTTATGAAAAGTGTCCGTAAAAAAAACGCGTCCAATCGGGTATCGAATATCTATTTTTCAGACATTAGCGCCATTCATTACGGGTAACGCTGCGGATGCACTAGGCATAATTCAGCAAACTTCACTCCGTCTACAACAGCTATGTTCATGGTTCATTTCGCTATTTGTCAGACACTAGCGCCATTATTGGAACCTCTATTTCCGGTAAACAGCCTTCTACCTTCCATATTAATCTATGCTACCTTCTCTATACTCCATGCAAGTAACAAATCGATGTATTTTTATCAATTTATTTTAGTTTGTTATACCATCGGCTCACTGACCTATATTAAACTACCTATTATATAGACGATGATACGATAGACATTTTTAGAATAGATGTTTAATAAAATTGTTTCTAAAAGTAAACAATTGAAATAAAATTTTAAATGTAGGTATTAACTTACGTACGTTACTTTACGTCACAAGTTCAAAATAGGTAGGCGAAAAATAAAAAAAATATTTCTGAGTAGCACTCACGGAACACAGACACAAGTGGAAATGGTACAAGTGTTGATTAGTATGGGAACCGTGCTAGCCAAATAAACACAAGGAAATCCATAATCGTATTATTTACAACTAAGAAACTCACATTTTAATTGGTTGTTACTTGTCAACTACGAATAGTCTAAGAAACTCGCTGTTTATAGTTGAAAATGCGCCTTAATATTTGATGTTAATTCTTATTTTTCCATGTCTTATTCAGTGATCTTAGAACCTTTATCAATTATGATCATAATACTTTTCAAGTTTATCTATCCACCGGTAGATGGCAGTATTTTGCGTTACAAGTAATATATACTTAACTTTTTTACTAATAAGGTTGACAATACAATATCATACAATGACAATTATATGGAAAATAATTAAATAATTCCATCTACTGAACGCTAGATGTCGTGACTGGAGTCTACAATAGATTGAATAGCAACCTTAAAGTATTTCGGTACGTTACATTTTTGGTTAACAACATCATATTGTGTTTGGTTTAGGCTTAGAGATGTGCGTTGTGCTTTTTGCCGCGTTATCGATATTTATATTGAACTGGTACTGTCCGAGTGTCTGACATCATAAGATGTAGACCCGTCATATTGGTACTTAAACTGCTTGTTTTTGTACTGCCTATGTGAACCCTTGATCATTATTTTGAAAGCTTATATCTCAAACACACGGATCTAAAAAAAGACGGACGTGATCCCAACAACAAATTCAGTGAAGCACCCATAGTAATACCAACTCTATATTCGTACAAGTACACACACCCACACATTGACACCATACTGCGTCAATCGCGAATCAAAAATTACGCACACATGGAAAACTGGCAGCCATTGCTATGCTTCACTCTCGATTAGACGAGGTCACATTACGTGGCGTAGACGTGACCGTAGCAATTTTTATCAACATGAGCTATCTAAACAGTCACGGAGCCTAGGCATTTTTAGCAACGAAAATAAATATACTTTAATTATATGTCGATAAGTGAAATTTCAATGAAGCTAAACGTAGCTACAAAAACAATGCTGATATGAACTGGGATGCATTTCAACCTTAACATTATACAAATAAGGTAAATTTATTTTCTTGGAATTACATTTCTTAGACATGCTGTGCCAGTCACGTACATGCGCTTATATTCCTCGTCAGGATCCTAAATTATGTACCAAAGATTTCAAATAAAAAAAATCATTCATATTAATTTTATACATTTTTATGATACAACACAATACTTTATTGCACACCAAATAGCAGAACTGTACATACATATGACACATATCCCTAAAATAAAAAAAGAATATTATTATTATAATAAATTTTAATATTCATATTACGAAATACTTTTAACTAAAAATAAAATTACAAAACTGCCGATATTCATATATTTTTACCCCATCCCTGCCCGAGTAGCAGAAAATGTTCTAGAAAACAATAGCCGAGTAGCAATATTATCTAAAACATAAAACGAACCTTATTGCCAAGTGACTGAGTAGCTTTTTGATCATAAATTATATTATTTCCTTTATTTATGTGTTTTGAATTTGAATTATTACAAAATAAATTAAAAACTAGGCTTATTTGTGGTATAAAACACGGCCATTAAATAAATTCATTGCTCGCTATTATTCCTGCCCTCCAAAATTGCACAGTAAGGCATATTTACGTAATTTAAGACAAATTTTATTTTACGTAATGCACAACCGACGCAGCTCAGTGACAGTTGAGTTATGCCGGCAAGTAAGCGGAGCTCCTCTTAATGTTAGTCGCTGTGCCATGCCCACATCGCACTTCCACTGGTGTCTGTGTTCCGTGGTAGCACTCATGACTCAACACAAACGTAATGTTTATGTACCTACCTACTTTGTGCCAACACACAACAACGTTCAAATTTCGATCAAATAAAACAAATTCCGTTGTCATAGTAATTTATTAAAATAGTTCTGCGAAGTCAACAACTGAACAGGATTTTACAGAAATATTTTAAGTGTTTGGGTATTTTAAACAAATCACTTATTGAGTGATGGCTGAACCTATACCAACAAAAAATGATCCAAGCTATATAGAAAAAAAGAGAGAAGAATTGAGGTTATTTTTTAAAGATTTACAAGTTCCAAAGGAATCTATTGAAAAACTAATTGAAAATGAACTTAAGCCCCTTACGCAAGATGTAAGTAAAAAAAGGCCATACATTGCTGCTTCTTATCCAGGTGAAGTACAATCAGAGTATGAAGTCATGTCTGGTCAGCCTTTCACTGAAATCAAAGACTTTGGTAGACCTTTAACAAAGCAAGAAATTAAGGAAATGATCAGTGATCATCCAATAATTGTTGAAAAAGCGCGGCAAATTCAAATAACCACCAATAATGATCCCAGTAATATTTGTATACCCTTAGATCAAATAAATCTGAACTATGCTAGTATGCAAACAGAATTAGCTTCGGCAAATACAGAAGATGATAGAAACAAAATAAAATATCAAAACATGCAAGAATTGATGAATGCTGTAGCTACATACAAAGGTGAGGATAAAACTTCTTGCGCTAAAGATATCGAAGAAAATGAAAGTGAAAGTAGTGATGGTGAAGAAGAATTTCAAGCCATTGATAAAGTTGTCACAGAATACACGAATAAATCTTACGAAACCAGGTTTCAGGAGACAAAAGAAATGTTAATAAAATTAGCAGACAAATACGAGGATCCAAATAACATGCATGAAACTCATTCATCTAAATTGACAATTCAAGAAAATCCAATCTTAAAAGAATCTTCCTCACATCTTGTAAAGGGGCAGAGAAGACAAACGTTTTTTGAAGAAATTAAGGAAAATTATGCTATTAATGAAGCTGTTAATATTTCTTTAAAAGATAACCCCATAGCATTGGACCTTAGTGGGAATATAAAAACTAAAATAATAGAAGAAGACCAAGATGAACATAAATTAGAAGACGTACTATCAAGCAGTTTTAAAGATAAACTTATGAGTACAGAAAAAACTTTACAGGACATAAGCGACATTTTAAATTATAATAATAAAAATGCAGATCTAAACGCACAAAGGCAACAAGTAAAGCAACATCAAAACGAAATATCAAACGAAATAACACTGAAAGATGTATCGGAACCTAATTACATCAATAACGATACGTCAAATAAAATGAGTACACAAGAAGCTCAAAATAACTGTATGAAATTTGATGAAAAAATGGAAGAAACGTTACACAATGCTCTAGAAGAAATATTCGAAATTGGTCAAACCGATAATAATGAAAATAAAGAGTTAGAGTTCAAAGAAATGAAAAGTCTTGCCCGTAATATTGTAGAAGGTGCTGAAAACCTGAGTACTTTGATTCGTGAAGATATAACCAATAAGCTGAACAGTATGAATGAATTGTTAAACGATGTTAACGAAGCATTAGAAACATCACGAAAATCAAATATTGTTTACCAAAAGCTAAAAACTGAAGGAGATAATATAAAGCGAGAAAGCACTAAGGAAAATGAAAAAAGAAAACTCAATAAAATAGACGAAGAAAGTCCAGACAAAGATGTCGAAGGCGAGAAATCCAGTAACAGAGTTAGTCAAGTAGATATAGATACAATACATACCGCCATAGGTGAACTAAATGCAGAAATAAAATGCCACGAAGATCGTATTAAGAAGAGCAAAGCTAATTATGAAATGAGAAATAAGGAATGTGAAGAATTTATTAAAGAAGTAGACGTTATACTTAACAAATCTAAAGAAATTCTGCATCCACCTAAAGCTTGTGCTAGTAATGAAATTGGGGAAACAAATCAAAGCCCTCAGCCTGACAATAATAATAGTCCAAATGAGAATATTGCGGAAATTACAAAATATAGTGGTGAAAATCAACGTAAAGAGTTATGGGACATAGAAATCATTTATAAAGATGAGAAAAATAAGCAGTTGGCGGAAATGAGAAAACAGGAGTTAGAACGAAACAAACGTATAAATGATCTTTTGTATGATATAAAGGACAAAATGAAGGATAACAAAGATGTAGTACGAATCGCTGATAATTTATTGAAACGAGAGGAAACAAGAAAGAGTAGCGTTATTGAAAACACTAAAAGTCAAACGTTGCCTTGTGTCAGCGACATCAAAGGGGATTTACAGGCTCAAGGGGACCATGTTCTGATAACTGAAAAATCTAATAAAACACAATCCAAAGCAAACTCCGCAACGCTCCAAATATCTGAAATACCGTCATTGAAAATGAAAGGTACTTTATTCTATAGCATGTTTTTGATCATTGCATATTGCCAGGTCTTGAATAGGTTTATTTTTATTATTCATACATTAGAACTTTTTAGTACGTGTAGTTTTTGATAAGTTGCAACTGGAGAAACAGTTAATAAGCGGTTTTCATTCTCTTGCGGCCCAGACAAAAACGCTGACACCCAGTACCTACTATGTACACAGGATGGCGACCACTTTTAAATGGCTGGTCTAGTTTTTATTCTCACCATGAAATGATGTCAAACGATACAGGCATCTAACGCTGTACAGTTAACAATGTCCGCAAAACCTTATCGGGAATATTTTTGTTATGTAACTAGACGACAGGTAGTGGGTAAGTAGGCATCAACAGTTGCCTGCCACGAAAGAAGAGAGAGAAAGAAACAACTAGCTAGTATAATCCGCGCGCGACGAGATTGGTATGGAACCTTGTCGAAGTAAATCAAAAACAAAAGTTCTCAAGAGGCGTTAGCAAAAAAATGCGAATTTCTGCGATCTATCATAATGATTAAATATATATAAAAAATGTTCATGGTTGTAATCAATTCAATAAAATGTTTAGATACATTATTTTACATTATTGCCTATTTACTTCATGGAAATCATCATCAGAGTTTTCGTCATCTTCAGAGCTTTCACTTTCGTCAGAAGTATCGCCTTCTGAAAAATAGAATAAAAATATAAACAGACTACCTAAGTACTGCAGAAGATGGAGATCGCTATTGGGGACGTTCTACTTTAAATTATTATGCTTCGCCTATAATAATAGCATATATTTTATAGCATATTATTTTATAGCATATATTTTATTTAAAATACAACTAGCATAATATGCGAGCTTCGACGCGAGTTTGCCAATTAAAGATAATATAATATTTTACTAAAGCTGTCAAATGTCATAGTAAAGTCGCTACACCTGACTAAATTCGACTACCTTTTTTTACATTCAATATCATTGTTGCCGACGCTACGGCTTGCCGATGACACGTAAGCGTCTCAGTTCCAAAAGGTCGCATCCCATTCTTATCGCGCGCGGATTATAAGGAATAACGTGTCGTTTGGCGGCTGACTTTAGCGAGAAAATGGTAGTACTGTTAGCATAGAATATGCTAGTAGCTAGCTAGGACAACTTCACGACAAGATATTATACGGAAAGATATAACCAGTAGTAATATAATTACTCAATAATAATTATGCTTTATCACCAAGCTACCTCTATGATACCGAAGTATGACTCTCATACGAGTAGGGTCAGTATTCAAATACGGCTAAAAATATACGGCTGTAAATTTAATATACAGAAACAATATCGGAGCGGGCATCAAGAAGTGAGGCGAAGGATAAAGAAGAAGCCGAGAAAGAGAAACAGAAAGCGCTTCAGTTAAAGTTTGAAAAAGAGATGGAAGAGATGAACCGCGGCCCGAGGATGACGAAGGAGTTCATCAGGAACCACTGCAAGCAGCACAAACTGTACTGCACTCCGTATTTGAATGACATACTCTATTTACATTTTAAGGTAAGATTGTAAATGATAAAACCAAGTTGTAAGTGTAATCTATACTTACTACTATAAAACTCAAGGGGTAATTTTACAGTACAGTATTTTAACTTTTCTAAACTACAGGATTAATTTTTTCATCATTGATCTTGTAGTTGTGACGGTCATAAGTACCTACTGCTAGGTATGTAGGCTTTCTTGAATATTAAATTATTGTACCTACAGTCATCGGTTTTTCTTACTTGTGCCCAATTTTCCGTAATGTGGGGGCACTTCTTTGTTTTAAATAAATAGATTGACTTGGCAATTGCACTAAACAATCTTTAATATAATAATTATAATTATTACTTGTGAGATACATTGTGTTTTCAAGCGATGACCAAGTCAATATATTTATTCAAAACATAAAAGATTTATATTATTGATATGGTCACTTTAATAAGATGTTGTTAGGTTAGCTAACTACGTAATAACTTAAGACAGAAGGACCCTTATTAAGTAGGGACTGAATAAATTAACCGACTTGATAACATGGATCTTAATTGGGATCTTACAACTTTTTACGGTAGAATAACTGAGTTGAGAGACTTGGTTTTTTTACAAGTTAGGTACTATATTTTTGATGGCATTTGCATATCTGGAAGCAAATTCTGACCAAAAAGAAATTTCAGGGTTTCTCTAAAATTGAAAACTTGGAAGAATACACCGGACTTAAATGTCTTTTCCTGGAAAACAATGGGATTCAGAAGATCGAGGGCTTAGACAATCAAGCTGAAATGAGATGTTTGTACCTCCATTACAACATTGTCAGGAAAATTGAGAACCTTCAGGGTTGTCCGAAGCTGGACACGTTAAACTTGGATCACAATTACGTAACAAAAATTGAAAATTTGGACGTTGTGCCTGTCTTGCATACCCTTAGTATGGCTCACAATATGCTAGCTACTGTCGGTTAGTATTCTATAAATTCGTTTTCAAGATCGTAGATTTTTGTGACTTGTATGTTTTCATATACCTCTCATGTGTTTCAGATGATTTGGAGCAGTTAAAATTTTGCAAAAACCTTTCGGTCTTGGATCTTTCTTACAACCGCTTGGAGGATCCTCTTATTGTTGATGTTTTAGCAGAAATGGTTTTACTTAAAGGTAATGGTTTTACTTTTTTAGGGTTCCGTAGCCGAATGGCAAAAAACGGAACCCTTATAGATTCGTCATGTCTGTCTGTCTGTCTGTCTGTCTGTCTGTCTGTCCGTCCGTATGTCACAGCCATTTTTTTCCGAAACTATAAGAGCTATACTGTTGAAACTTGGTAAGTAGACGTATTCTGTGAACCGCATTAAGATTTTCACACAAAAATAGAAAAAAAACAATAAATTTTGGGGGTTCCCCATACTTAGAACTGAAACTCAAAAATGTTTTTTTCATCAAACCCATACGTGTGGGGTATCTATAGATAGGTCTTCAAAAATGATATTGAGGTTTCTAATATCATTTTTTTCTAAACTGAATAGTTTGCGCGAGAGACACTTCTAAAGTGGTAAAATGTGTGTCCCCCCCCCTGTAACTTCTAAAATAAGGGAATGATAAAACTAAAAAAAATATATGATGTACATTATCAAGCAAACTTCCAACGAAAATTGGTTTGAATGAGATCTAGTAAGTAGTTTTTTTTTAATACGTCATAAATCGTAAACCGCAAAAAACATTGATCAAAGTTACAACGAACTACAAGAACTTTTATATTATGTTACTTGCTGCTACGGAACCCTTCATGGGTGAGTCCGACTCGCACTTGACCGCTTTTTTGTATCCGACTTACTTAGATGCGATTTTTACAGCAGTTCACAGCATTCACAATTAAGCTTTCTTAGCAGTAAACGAGTATAAGATTAGATATGGATTTCAGTTTTGCGAATAACTTGCAATTGCAATGCAGTAGGTACTATGTTGTATGACATTGGTCTACACTCAACAGTTTGCTCAAAAATTTCAAGGCTGATAAATAGTTGTAGATAAATAAAACAAGACCTGCAAAACCGCAAATAGAATACTTACGAGGGAATTGAAGGAAAGTCACGACAGGTTTTAAAATTCGCCTTGTTTATCCTCTTATTTTTGGGAAACATGATGAACTGAAATTGAGACTTACCAATTTACCATTATTTCCAGTGCTGGTTCTCACCGGTAACCCGGTAGTGCGCAACATCCCGGCGTATCGCAAGACGCTGACCCTGCGGCTGAAGGAGCTGCTCAACCTGGACAACCGACCGGTGTTCCCGCGGGACCGCGCCTGCGCGGAGGCCTGGCAGCGCGGCGGCATGCAGGAGGAAATCGCTGAGCGGCAACGGTGAGAAAGAAGACTTCATACAAATTAATTCTTCAGTCTGTCGGGGACGTTTGGGGAATTGCAACATTTGCGAATGAGACGTTTTACGATAAACAGGATTAATGCGTGTACATCAATCTACTTTTCTTCTTTTTTTTCACTCCTGCCTATTACCAATAATGTGGTAATGAATGATGGATTTTTATGATATGTATTAATTTGTACTTTACATAGTTTTAATTACATATTATATATATTTTTTGTTTATGTTTTTGTTTATATCTTTCTATTTTATATTCTCTGTTGACTTTACGCACGCCGATGCCTTCTATGTTTTTCTAAGTATCCTTCTGATAGGTTGCCTGGAAGAAATCGCTATGTAGCGATAAGGCCGCATGTTGTTTTGTACTTCCATCTTTACTGTAATTCTTGTACAATTGCATAATATGTGGTGTGCAAACAATAAAGAGTTATCTATCTATCTATTAAAATGCATACAGTATTTGCAGTTTGAAATGTTGTCTTTTCAACGGGATTTTTCGGTTGTTTGATCAGTATGGTCGTTGAGCATAAATTTTATGATTTCCAAAATTCGTTGCCCAACGGATACGTCGTGTTCCGAATGAGGGCTTGCGTGCCAGTTAGTTTCTTTCATTCTCACTCTTACCACCAGGTGAACCATCAGCTCGTTTGTTGGCTATTTACATATTATAAACCGGCTATTCACATATTATTTACATATAATAAAACAATCATGTGTTTATTATTTTTTGACCCATCTTAAATAATATAATATAGTATTATAACAAGAGTATTCTTGCAAATTTACTCAAAATTTATCAACAGCTGGATCAAAAGAGAGCAAGATAGAGCGCTGAACAGTGCTAGGAGTCTGATCAAAATGAGAAATGAGGTTAGGGCGAAGCGAGAGGTGGAAGAAAAGGCAGCAAGGGAGAAACTAGAAGGCAGTCTGGATACCAAGGTGGGTTACGTGCAAATTTTGTAGCCTAGACGTACTTGATATTTTCCATATCACGAAGATTTCTTTTTAAATTATTTTCCTTGTTTGTCCACAGGAAAAGGCAGTTACTTCTGAAGAAAGTGTAATAATAGAAGATCCAGTGGGCATAAATGAATCATTCGGAACAGAAATAAAGACTAAAGATGGAGTCCTCGTCGATATGCTCACTGGATCTGAAGCTGAAGATTCCACAAGTGAAGACAGTGATTCAGAGAGTGAAGATGAAAGTAAAGGAGAAGTTGAAAAAGGCACGTGAGAGCTGTTCATTAATATTTAGACAACAATTAAGCAAGAAATTAGTTAAATTAAGTGAATTAATAAAAATGTTTATGTAAAATTTTAGGCGCAAAGACGAAAAAAATCGAATGGGATCAGGAAAATAGTGGCAAACGTCTTATTCAGGAGATTGGAAACGAACCAGAACAAGTTACTGAATCAGTAGATTGCTGGCAAGGATTTGGGGGAAACTTTAAACCGCAAGATGAAAAGTATGTACATATTATTTTTAAACTACAGTTATTTGCAAAATTTCATTGTTGATTCATTGATTTAATATTCACGGTCAGGGATCGGAACTCCGTTTGCGCGTGGTACACGCACATAATATAAAAGTAAATTACCTTTATCCTACGAAATAACTGCGCAATTTAAAAGTCTTCATTATGAATGAATAAAATATAGTTAATAGTATCAGGCGTTACTTTGCGGAAATCCATTGTTATTAAGTTAGTATTAGTCTACTTTGCAACAATCCGTCATCGTAGAGTCAACTTACCCTGATGATGCTCCGTTTCGGGGCGAAACACGTGTTGGTGCTGGTATGTATGTTGGTATATACTTTTAATTATTGTGGTGCATGTTTCCGTTGTGGGAGGGAGGGAGGTGCCACGCATGTCTTAAAGTATATACCATCATACATGTTATCCGCGGATTGTTGCAAAGTAGACTAATACTAACTTAATGAATAAAATAATTAATTAGTGGCAAAAAACTAAATTAGGTACTTTTCTTAATTATTAATTCTTACAGAGGTGTTACACCAGATGTACTAGCTATTAACAAATTATTGTTTAATGAACCTCCACATATTAAAAAGAAGGAAAAGACAAGGAAACCCAAAGGTACGTAAACATTTAAATTAGCATTGTTAACAATAAAAGGAGCTTACTAGCGGCTACAATAGATCAAATCTGGTCGCAGTGGCTCCTGGGACAACTGTCCCAGGCCCGAAACTTCAAATAATAGCTTACTAGCGCGGGATTCAGAAGACGTAAAACCAATTGGAGCAGCACTTTATTGGATTTACCAGACTGTTAGACAAAACTCTTTGTAAGTTATTATTTTTTTGTAGCGTGGTTTCAAACACATTAAAATTGTCATAATACGCAAGCGATTCTGACTACTTACTTATTGTTATAATTAAACAGATATTAACGAAGAAAGTGAAGAAAAATCGGTTTGTGAAGCAAGCAAGAAAACTTTAATTGAACTTACAGATAATAATGAAAACCCGATTATAGAAGATATCACTAATGTCGAATGTAATAGGCCTCTTATAGAAGAATTGGATAGCTCTAGAACTATTGTCGAAGAAGGCAATATTATTATCGATCACGATAGAAAAATTATCATAGATAAAGTCAGTATCAGTAACCAGGAAACTAGACCAAAAGAAACTGTTGCTGATAATGAAAAGATAAACGATAATAATAAAAATTTTGAAGAACCGGTAGAAAATGAAGTTGATAATAATGGCAAAGAAGAAAAGAAAGAGGTCAATAAGGATGAGAATAGTGAAAAGAGTAGTAAGTTAATTATTTTATTAGCGTTAAAAATTAATACGCTTACAATCTGTGCTAACATTTTATTCCATGACATATTTGACAACATGGAATCTCTCTGATTGTTTCATTATTCATCTGTCTATTGTCGAAGGTGGCCACCAGTCAGTTCCAAATATTTTGTAAGAGTCCTTCCCTAATCTCATCTCGTTTCCGTCTTTTTCGTCACCAAATCGCACCTCGTCTTACCTCACCTTATCTGTTCATTTACTGTCCCTCTCTGTTGTTTTTAGGTACTTGAGGTGTAAAATTCTTCTGTAAAATTTTATTTAAAATTAGAAATACAAGTTATATCTATGATAACAAATTTTACATTTAAAAGTTAGTGTTGTAGGTACTACTAAATCACAAAAAAAATATCTCGCAATTGGCCGAACCTCACACTTTTATTCGCACTTGAAACAGAAAAAAGCATTGGCAAGAGTAAAATAAACAAGGCAGATACTTGAATGATATTTTTTTCAGGCACCACGAAACAAAAACCTAAAAGAAGTGCCGGTGATGGAGTAGCACTCATGAACTATTTGCGCGGCGCTGAAGACTCAGAGGATGATGAGGATCAGAAGCCCAGTGCTGAGGACCTGGAGATATTCGCCGAGCTCGACCGGGAGGAGCTGGAGAGACAGGCCAGGATAGAGAGGGGGGAACCTGCTGTCGATCCTATGGTATTTCGGGTTCAGTTGTTTTAGAATATTTATACAACTAACATGAAAACATGCAACAATTACAATCTTACAAAAATGTTCGCAACGATGTATTCCAGTAATCCAAAATATTTTGTTTAAGAAACTATACCATAAAAAGACGATGGAGGAACATGACAAAGCCGAGCAACAGACCCCAGCGCACCTGGTGAAGGAAGAAGATAAAGCCAAGTTCACGACGTATAAGAACGACAACGCTTTTGACAGGATCGCGCTCAGCCAGCTCACCGCCGGGGAAAGACCGGGTGATTGTCACAGTAGCTTTAGTTGAACTTTATGCAGAGGATGGAATGTATTTCCCTTGTTTGTTGTTTAGTAGAGTTATACCAGGAAAAGAAAAGTTGGCTTTGGAAACGGGATCGAATCTAACCAATAATCCTCCTAATAAATTATAAATCTGAAAGTTTGTGAAAATATGTATACGGATGTTTCTTGCTCTTTCTCGCAAAAACTACTGAACGAATTGTCATGTAATTCAGCACACAGGGAGACCATGATCTGGAATAAGATATACTTACGTTAGGGAATTTATTATTCCAGAAACTACGAGCAAATTCCCGGGCAGAGCGCTAGTCTGTTATAAGGTAGCGGTTGAATTGTAAAGTTTCTGTTTCAGAGACCTCTACCCAATTAACTAATATTCGTTCACTGCCTCTACCACTCTTGTGCCAACCGCCAACGACTCCTCGTTTTCCGTCTATGAGCCCGTTCTTTCCATCTTTCTTCTCTCATATTTCTTATCCGATAACGCATCGGTAATGCCTATTGTCTTGCTGATGTCCCGACGACGATGACGGGTCTTCTCGTTTGTCGCCTAGTTACATAAAAAAGTCAAATACAATGGTATTCTGCGAAGTTCCGTGGAAGAGTTATTTAACAGCTATAGTTATTTCCTCAGATGAGAAGAAGGTGCGACTCACACACGTTCCCGGAGCCACGCTCGTTCACTACGTCAACGATCAAACCGGCACAGACATTGAGTTTGAGATTGGGGAAGAACGAGTTG
This sequence comes from Thymelicus acteon, assembly GCA_951805285.1. Lineage (NCBI taxonomy): Eukaryota > Metazoa > Arthropoda > Insecta > Lepidoptera > Hesperiidae > Thymelicus > Thymelicus acteon. The sequence goes on from OX638235.1 coordinate 757,431, forward strand.
ATTCCGCGCGTAAGAGATTTTTCTATTCTTTCCAAATTCTTTTTTAGGATCACATCACACATGGATAGAGGATTTTGCGTCTATCGTCACACCTTTTTCTAATCAATAACAATAATAGTAATTATTATATGTTATGTTTATCGTCTTTCTGTAAAAATCCAATCGCAAATTCATTTCCGACATCTATACCTACCTAATATTTAATTTGATATTAGTATATAGTATAGTTTATTTACTTTTGAACGAACTTGAGTCTATAGGAACTAGTTGTATCGAAACTTAAGATGCCTAAATGACTAATTTACAAAAAGATTCAACTAATTCACTTCCAATACTCATAGCATCATCTGAAGAAACCGTATCAATAAATATATCCGATGATGCTGAGTCAAGTTCTGATGATGAAATTGAAGTAGACAATGTAACAATTAGAAAAACAAATGAAACCCGAAGGTCAAGGCCTGCTACTGCCAGTCTGAACAGAACTAAGGATCCTAGAGTTGAGGTATCGGACGTAGGTAAGACTGTCAGTACCTAATATAATTTATCCAAAAAAAAAAAAATTTAAGAGGCAAGTGTTCAAATCAAATGTCAGAATTGAAGACTGTACTTAATAAATTTTCCTGTTTAGCAGCGGAAACTTTCGTCTGAAAGAAGAAAGAAATACTTTATTTACAACATAATGCAGCACATACATAGCTTTCCTTAATCACTGGATCGTGCCATAATCATGCGATGCAAGTTATAGATTCATCTAGATTCAGTGTCAGTTATAAAGGTGTTCTAAATCAGTTTAGAAAATTTTCTGAACGCATTAGGAGTCCAATGTAGTTAAGGAATATTTATGAACAGTTTCATAAAGAACGGCTTGATATATTTTCATCCAGGTGAACAATCAGAAAGTGCACACAATAGCAAGAACCCGCCAGCTACATACGATACCATGATGCATGTAGACCCTGAAGAAGCTAAGAGATCTATAATTGAAACTATGAAGTCCTCTGACGATGATAGGTTCCCGTCACAAGGTCTAAAGAATTGTTTAGTATTTAGTTGTATGGAAGTAGTAATGTAGCGGGATTCAGGAGACGTAAAACAGATCAGAGTAGCATCAATTAGGGGAGGGATTTAAGACTGTTAAACAAAATGTAGCAGGTGAAGTTAATCTTACATTAAGTAGATAGACATAGAAGATGACAATGATTTCAGCTGTACTATACTTGTAGTAATCCGTCCAGGAGAAAGTGAAATATCCTGTTGCGAGGGTGCAGATCCTCCATAATAATAAGGAATTCCCTCAGGGCGGGGTAGGTAAATCAAGTAAAGGGACAACTCTTCAATTATTCTTCAAAATATTATATTACTTAAAAAAAAAACCTTTAAGTACAGTATCAAAATATATTAAACGAGTAACCGCCCTCGCTTTGCTTCGGTTTTCTTATTTTTTTACACCTTGGGTTACATTACAGAGTTTTATTAAGGATCCCTAATTTTTTTTTGAAAATGTAATATAGCCTATGTTACTCGGGGATAGTGTAGCTTCTCAACAGTGAAAGAATTGTTGAAATCGGTTCAGTAGTTTCGGAGCCTTTTCAATGCAAACAAAAAATCAAATCTTTCCTCTTTATATATAAGTATAGATAAATAGGCACTGTTAGTAAAATTGATAAAAGTATTAAAAAAAAAATAACATTTATAATCCCATCCACCATGGGAACCCAGCTGACAGATGCATTTTTTATAAAAGCCAACTGTCACTATTTAAAAATTTAGAAAAAAAAATGCATCTGCCAGCCAAGGAATATTGAACGAGGTATTAGACCTCGTTACACTGTATCTTCCACATATTTCCAGGCGTCAACTACAGCGACATGAGTGAGAACGACCGTATAGACCGGGCCGTGGCGTCCGAGATCCTGGACAGGACTCTCCAGCACGAGGAGAGGGAGTACTACCGAGCGTTCGACCTGATCAACATGCACGCGGGGAAGGTGGACAACAAAACCAACGAGATTATAGAGCGGGTCTCAGTGGAACTGGCTGATGAATTTACGGTGAGCCACGTCACTCCATGAAGATAACTGTCAATTATTAAATTTAAAAATCCCCCAACACTTGTTTTCACCAAGAGCGGATGACCTTGAAAGGCCTGAACAGATCTTCATAAATTTTAGCTAAGACCCATCTCGATAATGTCAGCTTTCAAATAAAAAACTGCATCATAATCGATCCATTCGTTTAGGAGCTACGATGCCACGAACGGACACACACATAGACACATCAAACTTCTAACACCCCTCTTATGCGTCGGGGTTAAAAAGCATCTTTGTTGAGATTTTGTTTCACAACTGCTTTTTTCCAAGCCAGAAAATAATGGAATCAAAACAAATGCCTGTCATACTAAGAAAATTTCAGAAATAATGAATGCATTTATTCATACATATCACTAAACAGAATCCTTAAATTAGGCTTAAGCAACTGTCTGACGACGTACAACTTAAACATCGAACCTAGATCCATCAAACTTTGCTTTGGCCAGAGCACTAAGGAAGAATTTGAAAATTCATCTCCTAAGGGGTTTTAGTGGAGGTTATTTAGGAACGATACATTCGAGGATGAGATCGCTGGCATCAGCTAGTAATTAAATGAACATTATTCCTTTCAGCTACATGAAGTTTCTGGAGCGTTGGATGCTCACGTGCAAGGGATGGAGAGACGCCGATACGCGATGGACTATGGCCGCGTCAGTCCCACTGAATCTATCGACGACGAAAACGAAAGAACTCTCGTTTGGGGTGTTAACGATACCTTTGAAGATACTCTCACTGAAGATAGACTGGCTACAGAACAGACTAATGATTCCGGTATTGGAAATGATCAATCTGAAAATGGCGGTGAAATTGAATTCTTAGCAGGCCTTAGAAATGTCAATGCCGGCAATGTAGATTATAAACAAGATACAGGACACGGTGTCAATCAAAGTGTGATTGAAATTAATAATTCTGGTGGAGATGAAATTTTTGAAGATTGTGTAGATCATCTTAATACTTCGTTGAATGAGGAGAAACCGAGAGAAGTGGATAACGATCCCAAAGGAGACTTTGTGGATGAGAATTATTCCATAGAGATGAAACTTACTCTGGGCATAGAGGAACTTCGTAATGTTTGAGGGTACCTAGGGACAGTGGCGTAGCGTGGGCTCCCGCCGCCCGGGGCCGACCGAAAATTCCCCCTCCCCCCCCGCATTGAACTTTGCCGCCCCCATATTATTTCAAATATTTTTTTAATTAATAAAAAATGCACTTTTCTCGTTTTTACATAACACAATTTACATTTAAAAAATATATAAAATAATTAATTTTAATACATATTTTTTTTATTTAAAAATCGAGTGGCTTGCCGCCCTCTCTTCATGTGCCTCTCGGGGCCACGCCCCCCGCCCCTCCCCCCACGCTACGCTACTGCCTAGGGATTCTTCGTTATAATATGGATAGTAGTGCACTGTTTGTTAAAATATTTTTTTATTGTTATTTATTATGGAATAGTTTAATTTTAATTTGTGAGCATTAAGATAGGTGCTATTTTTGTTATTATTTGAAAGACAAACTGATCTGTTATAATTTAAATGTTATTTGAATGACTTTGTTTTCATAAATTGACGACTATTATTTATCAGTGTTCACTTGTTTGTAGGTGAAATAAATTTTTGATCATTTTTATGTGTTACTTTATATAGAGAATAAAACCCCTCATATATTTCTTTTAAAAAGAGTGTTATCAAATATTTTCAATAAATAAAAGACAAATATGATTAAAGCCATTTATTTGTGAAAAATTGAGCGCGTATAAAACTAAGCCTACATTTTAAAATTAACTTCATCGAAAATTAATAATTATTACATTAATTGTTTGTCATCCCTTAGCGCTAGCAGATAAAAATTCATTAAAACATTACACTTAATTAAAATTATAATTAAATCGAAAAAAATTACGAAAATATAAATAAAATAAACATTTTGTCCTCTACCTTGATCAGCGAGACCGTAAATTATTCCATATTCAGTCTTCTAAAGCGATTTAACAAAGTGATGGAATTTTAAAATTAATCACTGGAATGGTCAACTCCGTTCATTATACATTTACAATCAGTCCCTTTGATATTTTTTTTACTTTTTTCAAATAAGTTGTACATGAAAATATATTTATTATTGAGACGAAAATGGTGAAAATCCCCATTTTGTCGCATCGATGAAAGTCGTGAAAGCAGAGCTGAACTGAGAGAAATTTTATATCATAGACACGGACCTAAAAAAAGACGGACGTAATCCCAACAACACATTCAGTGAAGCACCCATACTAATACCAACTCTCTATTCGTACAAGTACACACACATTGACACTTCACTGCTTCAATCACGAACCAAAAATTACGCACACATGGTCGCGGCGGCCATTGCTATGCTTTACTCTCGATTAGACGAGGTTACATCCGTCTTTTTTTAAGGTTCGTGATCATAGACAAAGCTTTTAGCTACTCGAGTGTTCTAATACTATTTGTTACTCGGCGTTGTACAAAATCTGCGACCTCATTATAAGACAGGAACATGACAAAAACGCACAATTATAGATTGAATTTATATAATAATTATCAATAAATAAAGAACATGCCGTCTTAGTTTGTTATCATTTAGTAGTCCAGGGGCAGGTTCATTTTTAAAGTAGACGATTTTCTTTGACTTTTCTCAAACTAAGCTTGGACTGTGAAAATTAAGCAAACTAGCTAGGTTTGACTGCAAATAGGACTGAATTGCATAATACTACACAATAATGGTAATACCAAGTATGTTCGTTTCTGTACCGACAATGTTTCGACAATGTTGTTCGAGAAACATTCCAAATCGAATGTGCAGACTCGAACATGTATGCTACATAAAATATACTTTCCCATCCACCACACCTCGAATGATTGTGATTGATCGCCATCTACATATTAAAATTCCCATTTGTTTTCATACCGACCCATAACATCATACCGACGAAATAATATCTTTTAATTTTACCTAGGTACACACAATTAGTTTTTTCCTTTCTGATAAGTAATTAAAACTGTAAAACCATTGAATTTTGACAAAGTTAAACGAGCAATCACACTGAATTAAAAATATTTCTTCAAAATTAAATAAACAATTGACACATTTCACATGGATGGAATACTGTTACCAATTGTTAATAAATAAATTACATTATACACATTGTTAAGAGTTTAAACATTTCGATTAAAATCAACAGAAATACAGACGATTTTATGTAAAACAATTATTAAGGACAGAAAAGTTAAAATAACTGCAAAATATGGAATCATTAAAATAAGAACTTATAATAGACGTAAATATTATAGATTGAAGATCACCCTAATTAAAATTAACACAACATAATCCTAATAATACTATATTATTATCTGAATCTTAGCCTACATGTGAAGCAGTATTAGCTATCGATTATTCTATTTTGATCACCGATTCCGCCATACCTATTGCAGTGAGGTAGAGGCCATAATGTACAGTCACCTGCAGAGAAAAGTAACCCATCTGTTACTGTATGTTTATAAACAGATGGGTTACTTTTCTCTGCAGGTGACTGTACAATGACCATGATAATTACACACCATCTTTCCAGTTTAATCATTACCTTTTACTCAGTTTAAAGCTTTAAAGATAGTGAGTAACTTATAGTAGGGCCAAATTATTTATTAGGCAATATTTGACAATGGTACGGCGAAGATGTTCGATATAATTGACAAGCAAACATAGACAACAAAATGCAATCCTTCATGAATGTTTGATTATCTTGTCAATAGTGAAGCGACATGTCTAAGATTCGACATTTGTCAATATCGTTCATAATCGGGCTCAAAAATATTTAAAATTATTCAGGTAGATTATGCCATTTAAAATATAAATGTGGCAAGTTACCACAATTATAGCAAATAAATATAATAATTTTATTATATTACTAACTATTGCGCGCAGCTTCGCATGCGGAAATTATGCTTACCATATTTATCCCCTATTTCACCCCCTTGGGGGTTGAATTTTCAGAAATCCTTCCTTAGTGGATGCCTACGTTATAAGAGGAATACGTGTGCGAAATTTTAAGTTTCTAGCCCTAAGGGTTTGGCCTGTGCGATGATACATCAGTCAATCAGGTGGTTTTGTGGTCAAGCACTAACTTATTCGGTAAAAAAAAATCACTTTTGCCTTTTATATATAAATACTAGCTGACCGGGCAAACGTTATTCTGCCAAAAAATTTTTAGGGGTAGGGGGATGAAAAATAGATGTTGTCCGATTCTCAACCCTAGCCGATATGCACGCAAAGATTCACGAAAATAGGTCGAGCCGTTTCGGAGGAGTTCAACTTCTAACACCGTGACACGAGAATTTTATATATTTGATTTAACGTATAACAAATTCATTCAGGTTTCATTCTCAACTCTGACTAATGATCTTTTGACTTGATTTGATTATCAATTCAATGGAATTAAATTAAAATTACAGTACTTATTCTTTAAGTATGTTTTCACAATAACTGCATTCGATTCACGATTCATGTAAGTCCGAATCGATTCATTCACTTTAATCGATGTTTTAAAGCAGGTCATCTCACTACTGACACTTTGTCAAATATTGCCTAATAATTTGGCCCAAAATAATAGATACGGAATCATAAACAAACTTCAAGAGGAGAAATAAGTAGCTAAAATTATGTTGATTATGAATACTCCCTGGAATATATCAGACAGTATCTTTACTCCTTTTTTACATTACTCATTGGTTGCTCTGTAACCCTTTGTTGACAATGTGATCAAAATAAAATAATCATCGAACTTACAAGTTTATTAGTGCGTAGAAAAATATTTCTTTGATTATCGTGTAATACATAAATATATTATATTGTCTTGGTATGTTTCGTTCAGGAACAATTCGGTCACGAACCTTACGTTTGGAATTGACAAGAAGACAAAAAAATGCTGTTATGTTTCACTTCACTATTAGCGTATTACAAGAAAAAAATATAATATTAACATTTTATATTATAAAATATTTTTTAAAATTGTTTTTATCTCGGTACTTTAATATAACAAGTGCAGAGTAATAAAGCATTGTATTTCGATTCCTTCACCTGAAGTTACATCTTCAGAATAATTCTGGTGACATCAGCTATCACATCCCAATTGAGATTCTTTATGTTACTAGCTGTAGCAAAATTCTAATACACTAAATGCTATCTAAATGTGTGTATATATTCAAGAAGGAATAAGGCACATTGTATTTTGTTCTAGCCATCCTATTCCGTGTACTAAGATGTATAGCTTGTGACATATCTAGCATTTAAAAAAATTGTAGTTTAATTATAAATTTAAAGCTTTCTGATGTTAGGAAACATTTCCCATGAAATCGCTACGCTGCAACATTATCACAATATAAATTTCTTATTAAAACTTGTAACATTATGCTTAAATCTTAGTTTAAACTATTCTTCATGTGATTATTATTTAATTTTATCTATTAATTTGAAATAGAAATATTGTTGTGAATTATAATTAACAATAATTAAAATTAACACTTGAAATTATTACAAATTTGAGATTTTGTCATTATTCAACTATAATAGATTAATTTAGCTTTAAAAATAGTTGTATAAAATCAAAATTTTAATACTGAAAAATTTGTTTTAGTATAGCTGCCATCGTTATATGGTACAACTTTATACCAAACTTTATATAGTAATTGATTTTTACTTGATATTTTAAACATATATTAGTGAACACTAATATTTCACCAGTTAGGGTTCCGTTCATGTATTTACGTGAGACATTTGCCAAATTGTCTTTCATTTTCCCAACATAAATTTGACTAACATCATATTGTTATGAAGATTCAATATATCTTCACGGAAATTTACCAGTATTTTATTAGTTTTATTGAGCCTTGGTTTATTGAAACTCAGAGTGCGTTACAGAATTGAAAAAAAGTACCACAATTATTTACCAGTATCTACTTTAAATTCACTGGTAACATTGACAGAGAATGTATTTTATTAAATTTTACTAGAGTTTTTGTGTTAGGTGATTACACGTAAACATTCTATGGCAATCTATAAATTACGTCACAACATAATTTGAAACGCAACTTCACTATGTTATGACGTCACAACTCACAAAATATATTTCTAACTTCCCGTTAGATACAGAGCTAGATGCTCGACGAATGACGATTATAGGCGAATACCGACTAACGAGTATGTAAACGGGGCATTTATATAAATTCAGCAAGAGTTAGGTACGTCATACGAAAACGTTCCGTAATATTTTATGATAAAATTGCCGTTTTATACATATCATGGCATTCATAAACCGGCAATTTCATATTTAAACCCCTATTATTACAGAATATTTGTGTTACTATCAATGTTAAATCATACCTTATGTAGTCCAATTTTCTTTTAGACGTGTGATATTTGGTAAGCAACCTTTGTACAACTTTTTATTGAAATGCTACACCTATTATTATATATCTATTATCATCCTGCATACCTAACTCTTTGGCTGTGTGTACATTCGATACTCGCCACGAATATACCTCGCTTCGGTGTCTGTATTTGTCTAATCAAAGAATTATCCATCTGTATTCGTGCGTTTACATATTCGTCATTGTTTGTCGATTTATTTGTCATATTCGCGGAGTATCTAACCGAGGTGTGACGTAATCAATAGAGCAGAGTGTGTATCTCAAACCTCTAGCAGCCGGTACATGACTCCATCGTCGAAGGTGGCCGCCACGGTGTAGTTCTTGGACTCCAAAAAGCGAGTGGTTTGGTTCCGTGCCTCCAGGTCCATCGAGCGGTATTCTATTACCTGAAAAGATTTTATATGTATGAAATTTATTGAAGTGAAACGTTGTCGAAGTTTCGCAGAGGGGTAACAAAATGTGATATGTTTTATTAAAATGTTTAAGTGAAACTACGTGCAACTGCGAGCTTACACCCAAAAAGCGATGTATAAAAATAAAATATCTTTAATTCGAGGAAAAGAAATGGTAAAACACTATTCAAACCTTTAAACTGTGCACATCAAAGTGTTACAGATCTTCAAACCTATGCGGATTTAATAATTCATCTATACTATAGTACCTTTTTCAACCGAAGAAAAAAAGGAGGTTCTCAACTCGACACATGGATGGGGTTATATCTTGAAGTTGGTCCCATTGTTTTAGAAATTTTATTCCTACCCTAAAGGTACGAAAATAGGGGATGATTGATTTTTACCTACTACATTTTTACCTTGTAACTGGTATAAATCACCCTCAATATTTAAAATAAATAAAACATTTTATCGCAACTAAAAATAAAAAAATAATTACTTTTTAACAAAATATTAAACCAACGAAAAAATACGAAAAGCGAAAAATAAAATAAACGATTTAGTATTATAAATTAAGATCCTAAATTAACATAATTAAATAATTTTGAGGCGGTACCAAACAGATGAAAAAACAAACGGTAAAAAGATGTGCGCCGCGCTGCTGCTGCCGTGTGCATCGCATGCCGCTGCCCTCGTTTCACGCTTTATGTAATTCATTTTGCTTGTTTATTTCGCGCGGTCCCAAACTTATTTATTTACTGTTAATTTAGGATCTTAATTTATAATACTTAATGGTTTATTTTATTTTTCGCTTTTTAGTTTTTTATCGTTGGTTTAATTTTTTGTTAAAAAGTAATTATAACTGCGCTTTCACATACCGCTTGAAGTTTTGAATAGATCTCGTGTTTACTTAGATAATTTATTGCAAAACCGTACACCAAGACCTATAAAATACTGCTGTACCTTACTGCCACAGTCCACTCTTACAGCAAGCCCCATAAAAGACTGCACCTTACGCGGTGACTTTGTAAATTCATTAGTGTAATTGGCTCAGCCGTTCTACTGAAATAAATAAATAATCGTACAGCAAGCCCCACAAAAGCCCACTCACCTGCAGCCTTACATCCTCGAAGGGCAGCTGCCTGAGCGCGGCGGGTACAGCGGCGCCCCCCAGCAACACGTGGTGCGCGCCCCCCGCGCCCCCGCCCCCCGCCGCGCCGCCCGCTAGCAGCATGGTGTAGAGCGGGAGGCAGAGCACACGCGACGAGAATAGTGAGCCGCCTTCCGCTTCTTGGTAGGTCACCTGCGGGCGGTGATGATGGTGTTATACATACGGCTGATGAGTATCATTTGTTGTTATGATATTATGTTGTTGTATGATGTACTGAGAGTCACCAACTTAGGATAGGCCGATCAGATGGACGCGATGAAATCAAAGTCCGAATTGTTGAGTCGTCTTTACTATTTTACTTGCCAATTACATTCACGGTACCGGTACAATTTAGATATAAGTTAACCTGACGGGTGTGAGGGAACGACTGGAGAGACGTGCGGCTTGCGCGGGTGCATACGTTTACGATTTCATCTTGTCAGCAGTTAGGTCATGCTTTTTTTACTTTGACTTTGGTCACTCTGTGCTATAAAATAGTATAAGATACTCGTGACCTAAGTAGTCTATTATTGCACGGCGTTTACCGTTATACCCTATGCAATAATAAACCACTTTAAAAACAATTTTTTTATTCCCTAAACACTTACAGGGGTAAAAATTGGGAATAAAAAATGTTCAGATTATAAAAATAAATTTCGACAGATTAACTTGAAAATGTGAATTTACCCCCGTATTCAAGAACAATACTATGAGGTCTCACAGTGCTCACGGACGCATAGGGTGATTCAAACCATTTCGTAAACAATACTTGATTGAAGTCCTTCGCTGTGCGTTTGTCAAAATCGATAAAGTAGCTGCCGAGCTACTTTACCGAACGCATAGTGTTGCTTTGACTTCTATCAAAATAGAAAGAAAGGATCGATTATTTGTATTGTTATCTTTGTCTTTTGCCTATGTCAAATGACTAGAGTGAAGTTAGCCGCATCAAATGGACCAATAAGAGGGCTGTATACAGCTCTGTGCGTCCGCATAGCCAAGTGATACTTAAGGGTCGACTGTGAAACTGAAGGCTTGCCATGACTAACGCACTGAGAAATGCCTTACTTCGCATAGTATTGCTTCTTTACTTAGACAAGTATTGTGAATACGGGGGTTACTACAATACTTGTCTAAGTAAAGAAGCAATACTATGCGAAGTAAGGCATTTCTCAGTGCGTTAGTCATGGCAAGCCTTCAGTTTCACAGTCGACCCTTAAGTATCACTTAGGTGTGCGGACGCACAGGCTGTATACAGCCTTCTAATTGGTCCATTTAATGCGGCTAACTTCACTCTAGTCATTTGACATAAGCAAAAGACAAAGATAACAATACAAACAATCGATCCTTTCTTTCTATTTTGATAGAAGTCAAACCAACACTATGCGTTCGGTAAAGTAGCTCGGCAGCTACTTTATCGATTTTGACAAACGCACAGCGAAGGACTTCAATCAAGTATTGTTTACGAAATGATTTTAATGCACTATGCACTCGCAAACACTGTGAGACCTCACAGTGTTGTTCTTGAATACGGGGGTTAGTCTTCTACACTTAATTAAAATAAGTTACAGGATTGTTGAAAAATTATCCTATAAAAGCGTAAAATGGGAGTATAGTTAACTATAAGTTTAAACTACCAGCATTTCGGAAAGCTTTGTCATGGAGAAGAAACCCTGAAAGAAACTCCTAAGCACATTTGACAAGCCATACATAGTACAACCCCTCACCTCTCGCGGATGGTTGGTGGGACTCAGACAGGCATGCAGCGCGCTGGCCGTCCCCCGCAGCGCCAGGAAGTCCCGTGGAGCTGCCCGGACCACGATCCCCTGCCAGCCGCGGACCGACTCCAGGTACGCCATGGTCGGGTCTCGCCCGCCCTTCGGTAGGAACTCTAGGAAGGTGCCATTGTACTGTGGAGGAAAGAGGTATTTGGTAATCCCCCGTAGCCTAGTTGGTAGCGACCCTGCCTGCGAAGCGAGGGGTCCCGGGTTCGATTCCCAGCCGGGCAGATATTTATGTGACAGATAAATATTTGTTCTCAGGTCATGGGTGTTATTGTGATGTGTTATATGTGTAGTCATATCACGATACAGGCATAAACCTACTGCGGGGGTATGAGTATGTAAGTGTTTATTTATTTATTTGTTCTACTTCTTATAAATTTTAAAATGTAAAACACCTATGACAGTTGTTTTCCAAACTTTACAAAGAGGTAATGGATAAAATCAAAAACTACTGGAACAATTTCAATTCATTTCTTTTCAATCAATTTATTTCTGTGACAAAAGCTATATGCCACTGCTAGGCTTGGGTCTCCTTATAATGTGAAGGGTACAGGCCAAAGTCTACCGCGTCAGCTAAGTTTGATAGTCTTCACACACTGACAAGAGAACATTATTGAGAACTCTCAGGTGTGCAGGTTTCCTCACAAAGTTTTTCTTAGCCAAAGCAGGTAATAACTTCTAATATACATGTTTTACATCATACGTAAAGTTACATCATACTAACAATTTCTCCGAACAAGCGGTCAAGCACAGCAACTTTGTCCGTGTACACCGGTACCGGTGGAGGCCCTTTAGGCGCTCGGGGGGCCAGGTGTATCTGTCTGACGTAAGCCACTAGCGTCGGGGAGTCCTGAGGGATGCGGGCCAGCTCGTAGTCCCGGGACATGTTCAGTCTGAACTGCTGAGCTCCTAGCGCTGTTGGCAAATGGACGATTTAGTTGATTTAATGGACTGTATGTAAAATAGTTATAAACAACTTGTGACTTTTTATGTTTTTGATGTCGATTTACGAGTTTGACTTTTCCAATATATTTCACGTTCTCAATACTATTGAATATAAATGAAATATTAATTCTGTTTTTATTCAAGACAAAAATTAGAAAGGACATAAATGTTTACTTGTTGTAATGTTGTACTTGGTTTAGTATCAATCATCATCTGTAATTCAGACCATCACTTCCATTGTTACTTACTGTGATATGTACACAGATTAAGGAATAAATTTAGTAAAAAATGATGTGTGTTAACCTCACTAGCTCTTAAACTCTTTGTTTAATGAGCTATCTTTAGGAGTAACAAAATTAGCAAATAAACATTACAGACAATAACAAGGAATTGAGCATTGCTAATCTATACAAATAAATAAAATTGGAGTGTCTGTTTGTAATATTAATATAACCACTTTTTACTAAGTGCATTCGAATGTATACACGGTACATATACCAAAACAACATTTTTTACAATTTTTGTCTGTCTGTTTGTTCAGGCTAATCTCTGAAATGGCTGGACCGATTTTGACGGGACTTTCACTGGCAGACAACAAGGAGGAACTTAGGCTACCTTTATTTTAGAAAAAAAAATTGTTAGGCGATACGAACTTCGCCGGGTCAGCTAGTTAATAATAAACATTTTATACAACCCAATCCTATACACCATTAAACTGCACTTACCAACTGTATCCATGTAGATGAGCAGCATCGTCATAACCGTAACGAAGGTCAGTAGAAACAGCACAGCAGGCAGCAGCCGTCGGTACAGCTCGTTGGGTGGCGTTTTGGTGAGGGAGGGGATCGTGAACCGCGGGGATGGGACTATCACTGGCACGGCCACTGGCACCGGGGTGGTGACTTTGTCTGGCACTGGTTGGGTAGGGTTGGCTGGTGCATCATTTGGTTTCACTGCCGGGTCTGGGATTTCTGGTAATGGATTGTCCTGAATTTTCTGTTGAAATATCAATAATTAATATTGTTTATTGTGATTAATTGCTTACTAGTTACAGTTGGAATGGACATACATTATAGTCAGTTTACATCAGGTAAAATGCATATTGCTTAGTTTATATAAGACGACGCACTTCACACAAACACACTTCACATACAACTAAAGTATACAAGAAATACTGTGCAAAAAAAAACTAATAACAAAAAACAACATAAATAACCTAAAATACTAGGAATAATGATTCAATTACAGCAGATAGTTGAATTACATAATGTTTTTCAATACCATTTTTTTAAATTGTAAGCAAACACTTTAAATTTGTCGAAAATTTGCCAAATACGATGAAACCTTACACAAGACAGATGTTACTTTACTTTTTTATGACACTACAGCTTGTGGCACAAGCCCACGCATCCCGAATTACGAAAAAAGGTACTGTGCACGTCTTTATTTAAGATTCAACACCACTGAAAATTATTTTGAATCACTAGTTACTTACATTTTCTGCCATAGTTTCTGCTTTTCGAAATGTTTTAGTACATTAGTCACCCGAGTTTCCTTTGTAAAGTAAACACTGGTTTTTATCTTTTTTTAATGTGTCTTAAGTATCTGCTATAATTAAATTCCCCACATTATCATTAACACTGGTGAGGAAGGAATAATATTTGCAAATTTAACACAATTTAAAAAGAATACATTATTTTACAATTCAGTAATCACAATTCACAAGCTTGAGATAGCGATGGGCAACTCGACGAAATTTACTCGAGTAACTCGAGTAAACTCTTTGGTCGAGTAACTCGAGTAACGATTTTATGTACTCGAGTAAACTCGGCGACGAACGCAAGTCGACGCGGCGACGCGGTTCAACTACGTAGTGATTAAGTACTCTGTGGTTCAACTCAGTCGGTGTTAATCGTCGTGTTCGTCGACTTCGTCGAGTTGCCGCCGACGCGTTTCGCGTTGCGACGATTTTACTCAGTCAACTCATTACTCGCTCGCGTCGACTACTCGCTGACCTCGCTGTCGCGTCGGTTCGGTTCGGTTCGGTTACTCGAGTTTACTCGAGTTTTTACTCGAGTAAACGGTTAATTTTGCTCGAGTAACTCGAGTTGTAAAAAGTATTACTCGGCCCATCGCTGCCTTGAGATGAAATGAAAGACACAGAGTACTTTACTTTCTGTATAGTTTAAAATAGGATTAGGTAAAAATAGTCGATTTAACAAAATATCGATATTTTTTCATGTTAATATTATAACACTTTTTCAGTCTCAATAAACCAATAATCGATATTTATTTTCGAGTATCGAAATCATTATACATACTATTTTTTAATTTAGTTTAGTTTAATCGATACAAACGCTGTCTTTAATGCCTGGTATAAATGAATAAATTAATGAATGAAACTTTATATTAAGTTACTATGGCTCATAGATAAATTTAAATCATAACTGTTGTCATGTAAGTGTCACTCCATACGTGCTGCATACTATTTTTGCCATCTTCAGGCTACACGGATAAGTCGGCTAACACAAGTTTTCGTCATAAGAATGCATACACCCTTAGACTCATGGACCCCAAGCTCAGACTAGTTTTTTTCGCCGCGAGATCGTATAGTACTTATATGCATTTATCAATAATAATGAATAATTAATAACTATCTGTGCCCAATTATAATATCATTGTCTGTGCCTTAAATATTTTGGCGTCACTTTCAAGACAAGTCACATATTTGTTTTTCACTCACTCATCCCTAGTCTAAAAAAATACAGGCAGGCGTGGGACATGCCACAGCTCTCACACCGCCGCGGCGCCGCCGCCGCGCCGGCCGCCAGGCCAGCGCCATGCGATAGCGAGATCGACCAAAAGCTACGATTGAGCAAGGTATTCTACTCTGTGTAAATAAGTCTGATTGTGAAATGACATGTGACACTTCAACATACAGTGTTGCCATCTTGTAATATCTCCCTCTTTTTAAGAATGATGTGAATAAGCTTAGGGCAAAGAAAGAAACTGAAGTAATAATAATGTAATTCAGTAAAGCAGAAATTATTAAATTGTACCAATATCAGTATCAGGGTTTTTGTGACTTTGTTTTCAGCTATTGGGCACATATTGTTTTAACTACATTATCGTCCAAAGTTTCGTACAAAGTAAGGTAGGTGCCAGCCTACGATTTATTTTGATAAAAATATATACTTATTTATTATAGCCCAAAGAAAAGAAATGAAAGCAATAGCTTTCAGTCCCCCATCCGGAAAACGAAATATTCATTTTGCAGGTTTTCCAACTTCAAACTTTCAACAATATGGCAGAGTGACAACAGATTTGTTGTTCAACAGGCTGTACCAACATCGAGTGAGATAGCCTAGGTTCTAAGGTGGTCTTGAAAGTCCAAAATTTTTATTCATTTATATTAAATACTATTACTAAAGAAGGAAAGAGTCTGTAAAATAAAGGGTTGTATACTTTAGGAAAGGTCTTTATTGTCAAAGTTATTACATAAAAGTAACAGCAATTTATTCTTGAAAACTGTAATGCACTTTTACAAAATTGAAATACTTGTAAAATATGTAAGTACGTATATACAATGCAGGTATTTGTATAAAGCGGGTTTACCCCTTACTTCGAATATAATAATAAGATACAGATAAAAATTTGTGCAATGCGTTAATAGATTAAAAAGTCTAAAGTAAAGGTCAATGCATACGTAACGGGTTTTTTTCCGTACGGGACGGGACGTTTTTTTTATGGAAATAGCCGGCAAACGAGCTGACGATCCACCTGATGGTAAGTGGCTATCGTCGCCCATGGACATCAGCAACACCAAAGGCATCACTGATTCGTTGCCGGCCAAGAAAGAGAGAAGAAGAAGAAAGAAAGAACTGGCTCTCAAGCCCCCAGCTGGAACACGACCAGTCGTTTGGCGGCTGACTCATGCTCAAGGGTGGTAGCTATCCAGACGAACCCCATGGAGAAATAATAATAGTAATAATGGTATTAATTAATAATTAAAATCAATATTATTAATATAATCCGGAGGGATTGGTGGTAGGACTCCTCGAGAGCAGTCCTACCGCCAGCGGGCCGGATTTAGTCACCTTTTACGACACCCATCCGGCGTGGGATTGGGGTGAGTATTCTAAGCCGCCCCAATACGGCGAACGTTAAGTTTTGGAAACATCGTTTCATAGAAAATGTAGACGATAGTGTATACGTAGCGGAATTCCGTACGTAACGGGAACGGGGCACGCGCGTATATTTATGCCCCGTCCCGTACGGGGTAAAAACACGTTACGTATGCATCGACCTTAAGTATGTATGGGCTTGGGAAAGAGCAGGGTTTCGTTTGGTATAATTATTTAACTATTGGTAAAGTATACAAATGCATTTGAGGTATGAGGCACAAATTTTTATCTCTAATATTCATCTTATAATAAATCCATTACAACACCCAACTATTGATCAGTCACACATATAAAAACAATGTTAGTTATACATTTATGAATAATAGTTTGAATTACACGCACAAGGGAGTAGCTATGGAGTAGCTAAGTATTCGATGCAGTCAGCAGTAGCCGGCTACAATTCTGTACGTAGAACAATTATCGGTGAAACAGAGGGCTGCATTTTGGCATTAAGATTATAGATGCAATCTGCATTATGATCATACGTCCAAAAAGAGGCCATAAACAACTATTTTCGAAAGATTAAATCATAAGAAGACTATCACCCCGACTTTATTCAAATCATCCATGCATCCAACCATCAGCCTTTTGAAGTCCACTGCTGGACATAGGCCTCCCCTAATCTACGCCACTCTGACCGGTCCTGAGCCTTCTGAATCCAGCGGATACCCGCTGTCTTTTTCAGGTCGTCGGTCCACCTGGTTGGGGGGCATCCTGTGCTCCTTTTACCGAGGCGTGGTCTCCATTCGAGGACCTTTCCTTCCCAACGGTTATCGGTCCTTCGAACTATGTGGCCAGCCCATTGCCACTTCAACCGGCTAATTCTCTGAGCTATGTCGGTCACCCTCGTTCGTCTACGGATTTCATCATTTCTGATTCGATCGCGTAGAGAAATACCGAGCATAGCTCGTTCCATAGCCCGCTGGGCGACTCTAAGCTTATGCATAAGGCCAATAGTGAAGCACCACGTCTCGGATCCGTATGTCATCACTGGCAACACACACTGCTCGAACACCTTCGAGTTCAGACACTGAGGAAACTTTTTGGACGACAAGATATGACGTAATTTCCCGAACGCAGCCCATCTGAGTTGGATTCTACGAGTGACTTCTTTCTCGAAGTTGGACTTACCCATTTGGATCACTTATCCCAGGTAAATGTACTCGTGTACAACTTCGAGAGCAGCGCTATCAACAACAACCGGTACGGGTGTGACATGGACATTCGACATGATTTTCGTCTAGTCCATGTTCATCTTAAGACCCACCCTTTGTAAGGCGCTGGTTCAAGTCCCCGAGCATTTTACCAAGTTTATCCAAATATTAACAAAAATTTGATAGGCTTGGAAAATTAAAATCATGAAGTATTATTTTATATAGCATAACATGTTTATTATAATAATATACGGTTCAATGTTTTTTGTTAATCGGGCGTAAGATTAATTAATTAAGTTTGCATCAAAGTGAAATTTATTATGAAATTGGAAAACGTTTCTAAAGCACATATTTATCGTTTCAAATGTGTCACACTCAAATGCAATTTAATATCGATTTATATTTGATACCTATTATTATAATTATCTATTTTTCTAATTACAAAATTAATCTTTTGTACTAATTTAACACAGGTTACCAAGAAATATCTATTTGTATTTATTTCCTATAGTTCGAATGACGTTTATATATTCATACTTATATAAATAAATTATACATACTCGTACTCAAATAAATAAATAAATAATAATAAAAATACAGTGAACTAATAGCAACCAAAAAAAAAAATTGACATACGAAAATACAAGTATATTAGCTAACAACTTAATGTAGGTACATCAGGAAGAGGGTCTTCTGGTAATTATTACCTATAACAAACTGTTTTAACTCTATTTCATATATTTATATAACAAGTCTTTGCAGTCTATTTATTTATATTTTTATGAAAAATAATACACTCGTGTAGCAGCTGGTTTTTCATAATAAACAAAGTTCAAGGTTTAAAGTTCCAAGGGAACAAAATGTGTTATGTAGGTCGAGTTGGGAGTTAAAATTTCAGACCAGAAATACATATTGTGTTATACTATGGCTTCACGAAAAAAAATTATTCCGGTGAACTCATCAAATCTTTCCGCTTCTTTTCGTTTATTTTTCTTTTTCATCTCAGAGAAACTAAGTCTTGATTTTATAAAATATTTTTATAATATTGTAAGTAATGTTACTTGTTATTATTAGTAATATTAATGTATTGTAAATAATTAAATAAAAAAAATTAAGAAAAGAAACAAAACAATTAACTTAGATTTGTAAAATGTAATGGTTACCACAGTTGTGGGTATTCATACTAGTATAATATAATATTAAATTATGTTATTTATTTATGTTTAAACTAATAAGACTTAATTTTTCAAATGTCAGTTGTGATATTATTTTTTATGTATATTTTAAAATATTTACTTGAACTACATACTCAGTTCCGGTTCGTTTTACAGTCCCAGTCACATTTTGAAATAGGATTATCGTTTGTTTTATTTTGATTAAATTGTAACAATAAAATATTTCTGTCGCTGAATATTTAAAATGCGCTAAGTATAGATATTTATGTAGTAATTGCACAATGTAACAGTTATTTTATACTCTAAAATTTGTTAATACTTAACTACGAATAAAAATCTTTGAACAAACAAAACTTTGTGCAGTTAACCTCTACAGCTACCAAGTGATAAATTATTTCAAATTACGAGCTACCATTTTAAGTTCTAAAGTTTAATAGTAAACATTTTCAGAAACCAATGCGTCCTAAACTTTACTTGTTGTATATTATAATGATATAAATTTTCAAACATGCTTATAGATTAACATTTTAAAATTTTAATATTATTGTCAAATAACTCCCAAAGACATAATTTTCGATAAGCTATAAAGCCTTTCAGGCATTAATATCGCGGAAATTGTAATATAATTAGGTATTTTTTAAATTTTGAAATACAATTGTTACATCTAAGGTACTGTGCGCAGCAGTAATCATTGTGCATTGCACAATATGCATTATAAGATAATACTTACGACGCTATAGTTTAAAACTAACGCTACTATGATATTTACAAACTTCACAACTTTAGAAAACGATTAAGAAAAAATACAAAGAAAATAATGTAAGTGAAATGATGGTAACACTGTACCTAAAGTAAGGCTGGTTCCAGATTTGTGAAGTATAATTTATCATAATATAGATAGTATATAATTTGTAAGCTTTCTCAGAGAATCTCCAATGAAATACATTTAAATGAATTTTCAATCGTTAAACCTGACGCGGATTGCATTGTATTGTATTTTAATTTAATTTTAGAGGAATCTGACTCAATATTGTGGACTGTGGTTGAGTTAATTGTATTTTTTTTCTATTTATAAAATATAAAGATTTTAATAAATATTCGTAGGCCTCAAATATTGTAAGCCAGCTTGGATAAAAATGTATAGTAAAGGATAAATTTCATAACATGACAACATTTTTCATTTTAAAGCATATTAATTAATATTGGCATAAAATATGATTGATATTTACAATGTTTCTTATAAAATACTGCCTTACTACGGTAGTTATTGTAATTGATTTTCATTTCAATAGACATTTTATTTATTGTCCTTCGATTTTTATTCGCTCCTATATCTTAAAATTATTTTAATCAAATTATGTAAACATACCAAAAATTTATACGGTAACCATTTTAATATGTAATTAGATTTTATTTATTTATTGTCAAACAGTATTCTACTTTTATTTTCTCAAAATAAGTAGATGATCACTTTCATAAGGATTACTTTTAATAACTTAAGTTATAATATTTTAAAAATTCAAAGTGCGTTTCTGTAATTATGAATTTACTGAGCACTATTTTTAATGCGATGTTACATTGCTTAACCACGTGGTGGTAGTGGTAGCCAGTATTACCATTAAAGAACAACAGTACAGTACAAATGTAATGTAATAAACATATTACGCGTTCACTCTAAGTTTGCCCTCGTCGACCGTTACGATTTAACAGCTAATGGTACTGTAGACAAAAAAGTAATCAAATGATTTCACTAACTTAAATAACAAATTACGTTTGCCACTGTGTAAAACATTTTCTATTTTAGTCATTGTAGCGACAAAAATCAACGAACGTAAAATAAATCAAAAGAAAAATAATTTAACGAAAGTAACATCAAAATAAACAACCTCTCAAAAATACGCGACTAGCGTTGCTGTCCGTACTAAATGAGCTGCGGAATGAGGAGCGGGACGGGAGGTAAGGGCAAACTTAGAGTGAACGCGTAGTATTGAGTGATATTGGCTATTGAGAACTATACACCAAAACTGCTAGTAATCGCAGTTGTATATCCAGTATTGTATACTATAAATAATTTGGTTTTCATATTTAATTTCAGAATCTAAAATATGTATATCTTCACGATTCTCTATAACCTACCATGTACGAGTATACCAAAACTGATGTATAACTACTAATATTATAAATTACCAAATTAACTAAATTGGAAATTAAGCTCTGTCTGTGATTGAATTATTGTCGAGCACATTCCAAGCAGACGTCTTTAAAACTTACCAAATAAATAAACAACAAAAATATTTACGTACTTAATAATACATGTAAATTACGAATAAACAGTATATTATACAAAAACCGTATCGATACACCGACACCTGTCTTTCATACATATTTTTCTCATTTACATTCAATCTTTTCTAATCCGCTTATTTCCATATACATACATAAAGAATTTATTTTAAATATTACACAGTGTAACATTATTTAGTATTAGCCGTTATTGTCACCATTCCAATTGTGGTACTATCATTATCACCACAGCAAACAACTTTCGTCATAGACCACAGTTAAGTTCTTATTATTGATCAATACATACATACATACATTAACCATATTAATTCGACCTATCGATAAATATAACTGTAATGTCTAAATAGAACCTACAGACACAAGTACAAAGTAATTTGTATAGTAGTCGCAAATGCGCTTTAAGTGATATGAAATTGATATCGTTCATTGACATATTTACCCAATACAATTTCTATACAAAATTTAAAAACGAGCTCCGCTTTCTATTTCTTGATTATGGCAACATTCCCTTTTACTTGGCAGAATTAAGAAGTTTTTACAAAACATTGTGCACGTTTTAAGTTTGATAATTGATGACGTTTAGTGGGTGGTATAAGTGTAGCCTCCTGTCCTGTATAATTAATAGACAGTAATATAATTTAGAACGAAAAAATATTATTACAATGTATACTGCGTTAATCAGTTTACCCCAAGAAAAACTAGTTACAACTTTGCTAATATTTGGCAAGTTAGCTATATTTTTAGTATTTTTATCAAGGAAACAATTTAAAAATGTTAAAACCTACCTAGTATACATTTCGAAAAAGATAAAAAGGGTCTGTTATATTTAACATTAAACAGCGCTTCAAAACTAGTTTTTGCTTATTGTCAGTTTTCAATTATTATTATTGTTGTACAATGTATATTTTGTGCAATGCTTAAAATTTGGTAATTCATTATGAATAGCTCCTATTATTTAATTACACTTTCAAATATTTAAAAATTATTAAATTATATTATAAAATTATTCATGTATTCTAAAAATATTTATAAAGGTTGGTTGAAGACTGTGACGGCTAAAATTTCATATTTTTCATGATAAGTAAAATGTAATTTCAAATGATTTTATAACTTCATATTACGAAAATATTTTACACCATGAAAATTGGAAACATTTTATTACATATGGTTTTTCGGCCAAATTTTATCTCTTGCGGGGGGTCTAGATACATATTGTAGCATTAAAAATATCTTCGTTGTATTTTAATAATTTGTAATTTCCCCAAATTAATTTAACTTTAACACAGTCTGAGACTACACAAATAGGTTTTTATTGTCATGTCATACATAAATGTTATTTTCATTAATAAGTATTTAATTATCGTTACTTTATTATTGTCACATAGTTCGATTAGAATTAAATATTTGTGCTCTTATTGTGAGCCATCTTGTATGGCAACACTAAAAATGGAAATTAGACAATATAATTTATATAAAAGATCCAAAAGTAGAGTATAAGTAAATATATAGTATAATTCCATCCATCATTTTTTCACAATCATTTAGTCAATAATACTAATTTATTGTCAATATTTGCATCATTACATTATTATTGTCGACAATGTCAAAACAGCTTTTTCTTACAATTCCATTAGTAAATTGTTTTACATCTAGTAGTATCCTGAGAGTATTTATGATGAAACCCTTGTAAATATTCTTTTTTCCACGAATTAAAAGGTTTTGTTCCTGTGTCTTCTTTTCCACTCACCCATCAACGGAGCTCGCTACGCGTATCCGAACTTATCTGACGTTGAAAGCTGTCATAATGACAAGTGGAGCCAATGGCGTCCACGGCGGGAACACTATTGACTTAGCGGAGTTGACGATGGCCCCCTGGTCGCTGGGGATAGGGACCACAGTCCCAGGGTCCACCACGTGTATCTTCCAACCGAGGTTATTGTGTGTGTAACACTGGAAACGAGCGAGTATTCATTTTAATGACGATTCACCCAAGCCAATAATCATGATAAGATTGATAAGGGACTCAAGCCTAGCATAAGTGCCAGTTTCTACCAAAGTGAGGAGCAGAGCAAAGCACGAAAGATTACAATATGAAAGTCAAAATAAATACTAATAAGATAATACAACTTTTCTTAATTTGTTGGCACTAGGCATTACGCACAGGTGAAGAAACGTGGAAATAACGTTATTTGTTATTTATAAAACATTTCCACACTTTTACTCTTCTCCACGTTTTGGAATTATATGTGGGGGCGAGGCAAAGGAAAGTCGTTCAAATAACCTGATAGTAGACGAGGTCCGGCGTCTCGTGCGCGACGGTCCAGTTGAGCACGCCGGGCTCTCCCGCGCCGCACTCCAGCTGCAGCGTCTGCACGTACTCCTCGAACGTCGCGGACACGGCCGACTGGTCCGTCGTCTTGTGCGTCCACTCGCAGTAGCGGCCCACTGGGGTGTAATTAACTTATCAATGTGGTAGATTAAAGACGTTCGTAAGTGTATCAAAAATAGGTCACTAATACTGAGATAGTGAAGTAGTAGAATATTACAGTCCGTTATTATGGTGAAAGTATTGACATACCAGCAGTGGGGTAGGGATATCCCTCGTTATCGTACGCTACGCCGGCGAACACTCGCTGTTTCCTTTGGTCTTCTTCTTTCTTCTGTCCGAAGCCACCCTCCGATGAGTCGCTAATGTAGAACGGATGGAATCTGGAAATCAACCAATCGGATATTAGTTATAGTGCGGTAACTTTTTGAATTAATATTATATTTTTAGGTGAATAGCTGCCGAACGAGCTGACAAACTACCTCATAATTAGTGCTTATCGTATCACGGATATCAATACCACGGGCATCGCCGATGCTTTGCCAGACAAGAAAGAATAGAGAAGAAACAAAATGATTCTCTCTGATTAATAGGAGACCTTTTTAAATTATTACTGGCTAGAGCACGGAATATATTCGGGAGCTAATTAAGCTACAGGGATGATACACTAGATTTCTAAAAGTAGAAAAGTGACGAAGAAGAAGTGATGAAGTAGTGTGTGTATCTCTTACTTGGCTGGATTAGTCCGGTCATCGCCTCCCTCGACCAGGAAGGTGTAAGTCTGTCCTCTCTCCACGTATATCTCCGGGATCAGCTGGTCGTTGATGTACCATGCGATACCCCATGAAGGGTGACCTGTATAAATACATTTTAATCCACACTAAATGATTTTTATCAACCTCAAAATGATAAGAAAAATCAAATCATGAAGCTGTTCTTTATATTAATTATATAATTGAGGTATGAAATTTGATATAAAGTTTAATTTGATATTTTAAAACCTCTGACAAAATATCTCTAAAACAGTTAAATTCATATTCTATGTTATATGGGTAAATCAATTTCGTAGCGTGGCCACTCCAGACCGCACTGTCAACAACAACGGGCGGCAAAAATATGACCTCTATGGTCTACTGGGTCTACAGACTTCCGGCGGGCGGCGATGTAAGGAAACAATATTTTCATGTCTGTATTTTCTTCAGTATCTTAGCTTCATTTATTTATTTAAAGTGAACCCAATAAAACCATGCATTTTTTTATTTAATTTTTTATATGGAAACGCCGGCAATCGAGATGACGATCCACCTGATGGTAAGAGGCTATCGTCGCCCATCATGGACATCAGCGACACCAAAGGCATCACTGATGCGGCGCCGGCCAAGAAAGAGAAAAGAAAAAGAAAGAAAGAATATTGTTTATCCATTTACGTGATATCCGTCTCGTCAGAGCTTTACTTGATCTTTTCTTCAGTAATCACAATCCCACTTACGTACCTACCTCCTTGAGGAACATTCGGATAATCCATGAATTGAACTCACTCGTGCGATATTAAACCAGGGGTTAAAAAAATTGTACTTATTTACCGTATGTCAGGAATCCATTATTTATATCATTGTCTGCTTGCAAATAAAAATAACATGATAAGCAACATTATTGCATAATAAAAATTTTCAATAAAAATACATCAATGTTTCCCTTGTTAGTTATAATTATTAACGCTAATAATCCCATAGTTTTTTTCGTAAAAAGCCGAAAAACAAGCGCAAGTCACCGTCGACCATCAACCATGGACATCAAAAACACCAAGCATTAACGAAATACTGATCTGATCGGAAGAAAAGCGGAAGTTGAAAGTGCTATCACAATATAGGAATCTAATTCCTAAGGTAAGATAAGGTCTATCAAGTGGGTGCAATGTAAACTTGGCAAGGTTAATGTGTATACAGGAGTCTGCTCACTACAGTGTACCATACCATGACCGTGCTAGGAACGTGTCAGACCAAATAAATATTCTTTGTATTGTACGGTATCACACTATTCCCGCTGGACCGACACCGACCAATATCGTCACGTATCATCGTGTGTTGCGACAGTTCGCCGCACCGGCGTTTCACCGCAGCGGCGAAAAACCTTTCTTCTGGTTTCTGGGAAAAGGTTTCTTCTGCTGTCTTCTGCTGTCTCTTTGTCTTGTGTGTAACTGTTTATGTGTGCGTTGCTCGAGTGCGCTTGTGTCGTCTCTCTATCTTGAGATGGTGTGAAACTGTGCAAATGTGTGCGATGCTCGAACGCGTTTATGTCATCTCTCTCTCTTGTGATGGTGTGTAAATGCGTGTTGTCTATCTCGTGGTGTACCGTGTATGTTACATACCAGTGATGGGTGTGTACCCGCGCCGGCCGCCGGCCGGGCCGATGCGCGCCGTCATGGTGGTGGTGCCGGAGATGACGCGCGGCGGCCAGGGGGTCACGCCGTCCGCTTCCAGCTCGGCTAGACCCACGCACGTGTTGTCGTTCTGGGAGGGAGGGAGAGGTTATGTCACATTAATAATTTAGTGAAACTTTATTGAATTAAAAATAGTGCTACAAATTGGCTGATTTAATGCTAACAGCATTCTCTACCAGTCAACCTTCAAGATGTGCAGAGAATGGTTAAAAGTGGTACGACAACAATGGAAGAACAGTATCGATTGTATAATGACGATGTGGAGATGGAGTAATCAAAATGCAACGTTTTCATGAAACGTTTTAGCGTCATATGAATATAGAACACTAATAAAATAAGTGCACAAGCTATCAACTCTTAGAATACCATATATTAAAATAATTAAAATTGTGTGTTAGTTATTCATATTTAAATATACGACAGAAGTAAACCTACACTTCAGTTCGGAAAACTTATCCCGTAAAGTTTAAAGTTCTATATAAAAGTCATTGCATCGTACATTTTAACGCATTCCAGCCTAAATAGCACAGTGAAAAATTCTCCTGCTCTGTACGTAAATATCATGATCTAAGGACCGAAGGACGTAAGGCATGCCGCCGAGTGGGCTCCAAGGATACCGCCACATCTCCCGTCTCACCTGAGCTCCGAAGTCAAGCTGCACATCCACTCTGGTGGTGTCCATGAAGGAGTGCGCGTTGGCCTCGTACCGCGAGTTGAGCGGCCCGAACGCCGCGATGACGGACTGCGAGCGCGACGTCAGCACCTCGCGGTCCTTGCCCGGCTCCGTGGCCCCCAGCGGCCGGCGGTACGTCACTGTCGTCACGCCGTCCTTCTGCTGGCTGGATACTGGACGGAGTTGGAATGTTATGTTATGAATAGGGGTCATTGGGTGACCTCTAGTGGCAAACATTTCTTGAGCGTTTTCGTATTTGGAAGGAACGGAAGCCATCGGTTCCGGTTATTATCCTAAGATAACAGTCTTTAAGCCATGTTGAAGGCGCTTGGGCTGCGTGAAACGTTCCGACATTGTGTGGGCTTAAAAATCCAATGATGCCGTTTTAGTTTATCATCAAAATCGGGCCCGAGAATCCTTTTCAGAGCACTTTGAACTCACTCACTTGAGAAATTCTATATTCGTCAACGCTAACATAAAAGAGTTATATCTCAAAAGCCTAGTCAACTGTAATGGTTGACAGATGGGATGCAAGTGTACATGTAACATGTGGTCATTGGTGGTGTTACCGAGCACGACGTCGTCGCTGCCGCCCAGCCGCTGGTCGGGGCACACCCCGCGCTCGCCGTCGCACTGCGCCAGGTGGGTGATGGTGTAGTCTGACACCCGGCCTTGGCCAGCTCTGCGGGAAGATCATTGCTATTATAACGTCGAATGTGGATGTCTAAAAAAATTATTAAATCTGCGATGGATTTGGAGGCAACCTTTACCAATGAAGTTCCGAAGTAGACTGCCTGATGTGGGAACTGGGACTAGGCAAGCTACTAACAGATCATTGACTCAGCCACGCGAGTCAGGAACACTTCCTACAGTCTAGGGATGTAACAGAACGTACATTTTTAACAGTTAATTAACAACACCACCACAATTAAACAAACGCAGGCAACGCAGCTTTTCTATTTTTATGTGATACCAATTAACGTTAACGCAAATGACCCAGGTGCATTATGCATACAACATTGATTCTTCATTTTTATTTTATGGAAATAGCAGGCAAACGAGCTGACGACCCACCTGATGGTAAGTGGCTATCGTCGCCCATGGACATCAGTAACAACAAAGACATTACTTATTCGTAGCCGGCCAAAAAAGAAAGCGCAAGACCGGAACACGTGTCATTTGGCGGCAGACCAAGCTAGATACCTGTTATCCCAGTAAGCGACGACAACGTCCGCCCCAAGCATGGCGGGGCGTCCCTCCGCGCCGGAGATCCCGAACGCCATGTACTGCTCCTTGCGCAACCGCGCTGCCAGCGTTACTTGCACATGGTCACCCTGCACCACACCAAACGTTTGCACGGACCCATAGCAAGGGGGTCCCGTCACACAGTGAGACGGAACCCAAAGCGACGGGGTCCCGTTACACAGTGAGATGGATCCCACAACTTGGGGGTTACACACACAGTTACAATACAGGCCATGCGAGCCAAAAAACCTAAAAATTGTTTTTAAAATTCTAAGCTCTTTAAATTTTATTTTTATTTAAATAGTCATTTTTATAAATAAGAGTGGCTAGTTAATAATCATGGAATCACTTTTAAATAATCAATAGCAGTTAACTGCTGTTAGTAAAAATTTCGAGACTGTAAAAGTGTGTCAGGTTTAACTTTGATGGCCTCCATCCAAATTGTATTTTACACCATTTTTCGCGCGTAAGACTAAGAAACACAAAGACATTTTATTATGATAAGTAAATTAAAACAACCAATGACTATGTTTACCTTAGCGTGTCTCTGGCTATCACTTGCTTGAAAAATGAAAATAAATGCCTGAATATCAATTTTATTAACACTTTGTATAAATATGATATGAAGTTCTGTAGCACAGTTAAATTAAGTATCATCATAATTAACTTATGTTTGTTTATCTATTTACTGAATACTTCCCTGACCCGCTTACCTTACCTAGAGCTGCTAATTACAATGAAGGAAATAAATAATAATGAAACTTAAAATATCATTAGAATTACACAAAATATATACAAAAAATCGGGGGTTTGGCCCGAACTTCGTCACTAACAAAAACTTAGTTATCACCACGATTTTGATTGTGTTCGTAAAAACATACCTACCAACAATAGTTAGTCGGTATACCATCGTACGCCCTAGCAGTAGGATAAAATGGTTAGACCACGCAAATTTTTGTCAAAATTTTGTCAATAACTTTGATCCCATAGACAGGATAAAATGGTTAGACCACGCAAATTTTTGTCAAAATTTTGTCAATAACTTTGATCCCATAGACAGGATAAAATGGTTAGACCACGCAAATTTTTGTCAAAATTTTGTCAATAATTTTGATCCCATAGACAGGATAAAATGGTTAGACCACGCAAATTTTTGTCAAAATTTTGTCAACAATTTTGATCCCATAGACAGGATAAAATGGTTAGACCACGCAAATTTTTGTCAAAATTTTGTCAACAATTTTGATCCCATAGACAGGATAAAATGGTTAGACCACGCAAATTTTTGTCAAAATTTTGTCAACAATTTTGATCCTATAGACAGGATAAAATGGTTAGACCACGCAAATTTTTGTCAAAATTTTGTCAACAATTTTGATCCCATAGACAGGATAAAATGGTTAGACCACGCAAATTTTTGTCAAAATGTTGTCAACAATTTTGATCCCATAGACAGGATAAAATGGTTAGACCACGCAAATTTTTGTCAAAATTTTGTCAACAATTTTGATCCTATAGACAGGGTGACTATGGCACTACCGCGATACTATGGGATTTTGTGAACAAAATTTTTAAGTTGAAAATCAAGGTAAGTAAAATTAAAATTTAAAAATAAAAGTAAAATTAAAATTGTAAATTTTCAAGGTAAGTAAAAGCACAGAAGAAATAATAGTACTTATAATAAGTGTAAAAGTAAAATTTTGAAGGAAGTTATGTACTTTTAAGTAGCTAAGCGACAAACGAGTTGACGTGTTTATGCTTTGATTTTTAGTATAGTCAATTACAAATAAATTCATTCATTCATTCATTCATTTATAGTCTGTGTGCAGTATTCACCTGTATGTCCCAGCGGACCTGTAGCCGCTTGTCCAGGATCTCCTTGCAGTTGTTGGACGCGCTGTACGGGGTCTGCGCGGTGGTCGAGCTGGTCTGCAATCATCGCCATCGTCCATGTCCATATTATTAAAAAAAAATCCAACTTTTCGCAAGTCTTTAACAGGCATTAATACAAATGTATTAGCAGTGTATTAGATGTAAGATTGTTTTATGTATGTAAAATGCTGCTTTTAAATATGTGTCTTTAATAAATATTAAAGCTGCGTCATCGCTTCAACAAACTACCGTGACTGGTTCCGAGAGAAGAAGCGGCAACAAACTACCCAGAAGTTGCCAAAAATTACAATAAGCTTACCATATAATGGAAAACTTTTTAATTGAAAGCTTGTTTAAAATTTTGTTAAAAATAATTCCAGAGCACGGTAAAAAGGTTGGTTATGATGGAGTTAAGAAACATATGTAACATAGGTCTATGGTTAAGAATGAAGTATCTCATTAGAACGAGCATATGGAGGTGGTCCCTCATCGAGAGCCAATCCTGAATATAGGGTCAGGCCATGCAAATGTATCAAGAGAATTCAGTCGACAGTCGAGATCACCACTCAGTCAAATATTTTAATAATGTCTTTTCTTAATCCTCTTTCCATTACAGTTTAATTAAGGAACAAAAATTACTAGTCTTAATAGTGGGTAACAATCAATGCAGTTGAAGGGAATACACATCATTACAAACGACGGAAAACAGTGAAATTAGAGGCTTTGCACACGGCGTATTTTTGAAGCGCATCCGCGGAATCCGCGCGTTTTTTGCGCTGCAAATGATGAAACGGACGAGGCGTTTCCTCGTTCGATCGCGTTTTCGGCGCCGTAAAAATACGCCGTGTGCTCTAATAATAATTATCCCCATATCAATATTTATCTAATATATAAAAATCTCGTGTCACGATATTTGTGGTCGCACTCCTTCGAATTGGCTCGACCGTATTTTATGATTTTTTGTGAAAATATGAGAATAGGTCGTAAAGTATATATTTCATATCGGGAGGTGATTGAGGTTCCCAGGGGATCGGGATTTACGCGGGAAATCCTCTCACGCGAACGAAGTCGGTAGCACAGCTAGTAATAGTGTAACAATAATAAAATGCAAGATAAAATATTTGGCTAGTACTCACCGGATTATACCACCAAGCAGGCTGTAAGCATGCAAGCATCCCATCGTAAGCGGAGGAAAGAATCACACACAGTTAGGCAAACATTTTATTAAGACATTCATTTACCATTTAAATAACAAAACAAAACTCAAAAACACATAAATATCATTATTATTAAGAATTAATATAAGTTGATATGTTAAATATTAAAATCCTTAAACCAATCAAAATCGAATATAGATGGCTTGTGTGGTGGTTTAGTTAACTTTTGAGACTTATTAGTATTTTCACGATGTTTTGGTTTCCGCTTGCCCTGAAAAGCGAATCATTATTAGAATCCTTGCAGCGCTGAAAGGGAAAGGTTAGTGATCCTCGGAAAGCGATGGAAGTAAAAAAATATTAATTTGTTTTATAGTGATTCCAACGATTGCGTTGAGACATGCACAGAAAAAAAAAGAATTTTAATAAAGAACAAAGTGGTAAAAAAACAAAGACTGGTTATAATTTAACAAGGGTCAATTCGCATTGATTAAGCGGCGGTGCAGGTGCTCAGCGGCTATATATAGTTATGCAGGTTGAACCTCAGTGAAAGGCTTGTAGTAACTATGGTAACAACGTGCTATCCATTTCTGTTTGTTTCAAATTACTTTATTTAATTTTTTTCTTTGGTTCAGTGTCGGGTATAATAATACTAACACACTCATACTCCCGCAGTAGGTTCTTACCTGTGTCGCGGATTGCATGGACGACACATATGACACATCACAATCACACCCATGACCAGAGTACAAATATTTATCTGTCACATAAATATCTGCCCTGGCCGGGAATCGAACCCGGGACCAACTAGGCTACAGGGTTGTCATATCGGGTCGTCGGGTATTATTTAGCACCAAAAAACGTAGCACGCAACTGCTCTTTCAGTGGAAATTGACCCTGGCCTGTCATTAAAACTAGTATTACCATCCGTCCCAACCAAACAACTCACAGTAATCTTAGTCTGTCCCAACGCGGGCGGCACGTCCAAGTCCTTGGGTATGTAGACATGGCCGAAGTTGTGGCGGTACTCCACGCACCACACGGCCAGCCAGTCCACGTCGTACGCCGTCATCTTGCCCGGTAGCTGGATCTCGATGTCCTCGCCCTGGTAGCCGCGGAGCGGGTTCAGGGAACCCATCTCGTTTGGCACCTGGGGGCACAGATTGGTTATCCGGGGTCGTTGCTGACTGTTATCGTGATCGGTCACTGCCAACTTGGACTTGCATATTGCTACAAACAGCAATCAAATAGTTTACGAACTGGACTAAGTCCGGTTTTTTATATAGAGAGATATTATATAGAGACAAAATAAAAAAAATATGCTCAAAACTTTGTCCTACAGCTAGGGTCGCCTCTCAGTGCGATTATTGCAGAGTTCATACGTCTTGAAGAACATAATAGAGGTGTTGCCTTTGGAAGCGATAATTAATTTTACTATGCAATTCATTTCTTGTTCAGGATTCTTGTCATCTCGTAAGGTCGACGTTAAGGCGTTTTTTAAATGTTCAATGTCGACAAACGCGCAGCCACCAGATGTTAAATGGTCATTTGGCCCATGGACATCAGAAAAAACCCAAATCATCAACGATGGCAACACCATGATAGAAAAGGGATTATCACCCCTGAACTTCAGAAAACCAAGTCAACACCGATGCGTTGCCGGCAACGAAAGAAAAGAGAAGAACTAAGAAGACACTTACTTTAGTCCCAAAAGGATTAGGCTCGCTCCCATTCCCAACCCAGAAGTAGGCGTCAGGCCCCGCGCCGTCGTAGTGCAGGTTCGGGATGTAGAAGGTCTTGGCATCCAGCACGCTGATGTTGCCAGACCGCAGCCCGTGTGCCAGCCGCTTGAACTCTGGCAGCACGCGGGGGCGCGGCGGGTCCAGCCCTGGTGGAATGAACACGTCGCCGAAGTTTACCTGGAAGGTAACAAATATCGTAGATAGATAGATAACTCTTTATTATTTGCATACTGATTATAAATACAATCATACAAGGAGAACACTTAAATAAGAAGTACAAAACAACTGTAAGCCTTATTGCTACATAGCAATTTTTGCTAAGCAACCTGGCAGAAGGATATATAAGCTTATTAAGGCAAGGACAGAGAATTTTTTTAGAGGGGCAGTGGGGAGCAGGTGAGAGCAGTTAAAATTTAATGAAAAGGCACCAGAAGAGCGATAAAAGAATTTTGGTGGTCCCTGGCCTCCATAAATTATTGTAGTACAATGTTGTCTCTATGAGAAACTTTGCTCATTCTTATATTAGAAGGAGCTTTCCACCAAGCGGTCTTAAAGATGTCTTCAGAACGACCAATCCAACTATAAGTTATAACCAATCTTAAAAATAACTTCTCTACGTAATGTCAAAACGTGTTTTTTTTGTGATAAATAAAATTGATGTCAATGTTCTGAATGGACTACAGCTTTTAATTTTATTTTTTTTAATTAACTCTTTCTCTTTAAAACGGTCGGCTAGTCAGACAGGAAAACTAAGGGTTCCATTTCAGTTTCTCAAGCTAGTTATCTCCGATTATTTTTCTCACGTTGATCTACAAGACAATGCGTCACTAGTCATAACGTCATTGATAACGGTGTCACGTTATGAATGGCGTCGTAACGTTATCGTAACGTCATCAGAATGGGACTGCGTCGGGACTGGCGGCGCGCGCCGATCAATATGACGCGGCCCAACGTTTATAGACACGTAAATTTCTTAATTGTGTCACTATGGAT
Source organism: Thymelicus acteon (assembly GCA_951805285.1). Classification (NCBI taxonomy): domain Eukaryota; kingdom Metazoa; phylum Arthropoda; class Insecta; order Lepidoptera; family Hesperiidae; genus Thymelicus; species Thymelicus acteon. The sequence goes on from OX638235.1 coordinate 791,491, forward strand.
ACATTTTTGCAGCCTTTGTACTGTGCCTTTATAGGACGGTCGACGGGTTATGCACGCATCTGTACTTTAAATGCTTTTATTTAGCGCACCCTGTTGTGTTTGTCAAATCTTGCAACCTTAATTAGACTTTCAGCCGTATTGGGGCGGCTTGGAATACTAACCCCAATCCCACGCCGGATGGGTGTCGTAAGAGGCGACTAAATCCGGCCCGCTGGTGGTAAGGCCCCTCGAGGAATTGTATTGGTAATATTGACTTTAATTTTTAATTAACAACATTATTTATTACCAGGGTTCCCCTGGATAGCTACCACCCTTGAGCATGACTCAGCCACCAAACGACTCGTCGTGTTCCGGCTAGAGGCTTGAGAGCCAATTCTTTCTTTCTTTTTCTTTCTTTTTTGGCCGGCAACGCATCAGTGATGCCTTCGGTGTTGCTGATGTTCATGAGCAACGATAGCCACTTACCATCAGGTGGATCGTCAGCTCTATTGCCGGCTATTTCCATAAAAAAGAAAACCTACTTTCTCCTATCCGAAGGAGTTGACATTACATATTATATTGCTTTAATCCTAATGACCATGTATTTGGGTGACTGTAAGTTATCGGAATTTTGTTTTTATTCTTTAAGTGTACAAAATACTCAGTATTCTTAGTAAAGTAATAATCAGTTTGTTTATTAGAACAAAATACACCGCTTTTTCAGTTGTTAAACAACCACTGTCTATCAATTTGTCTGTGTCTACACTCTCAACATGAAGAGGGTGACTGTTGTAAATGAACAAGGAAATCAACAAGGATAATACTAATATTACTAACACATTGAACGCAAGTCAAGGTCGCAGATATCCGCTCTGTAATGACACTTCGTCATTTACATCTTCAAGGCAAAGTCTGAGGACATCACTGTCGTATAACGGATGGTCATTCAGACGGGCTACCTACTTGATGGTAAGTTTTACTATCGAAAATAAGGTTACCCAAAATCAAGGTTAAACCATGAGCATTGAAGACGAAACCTGTTTTCGTAATAGCCTCTACCAGCGACCGAAACGCGCAAAAAATTCACGATCAAATCTTGAAGGATGATTGCCGCTGTTGGACGATAAAGATCCCTAAAGTATCATGTACGAGTAGCGTAGGGATTAAAATAGATTAATGCGAAAAACCTTTCTTCGTTGCCCTGCGTGTCGGTGATTCTTCCATGTTAATAATGTCTTGGATGTCCAGCAAATGAGCCACTTGTTTGCTCCGAGTTAGCTATAAATTCACATTATCGTCACAACCTATCCATTTCTGGACCACGGTCCTCTTACAACGAGAGGGGTTAAAGTCATATTGATCAAAGTTAGACTGTCGGCCATCACTCACTTTGAGAACATTCTGATACTTATAATGATAATGATTTTGAATTTGATTATAGAGAACTTTCGGTTGTGCAGGTTTCCTTAATGTTCTCCATCACCAAAATAAGTGATAACTAATTTACCAAAGTTTTAATTATCTTCCAAAAACTATTTTGTACTAAACATAAACGTGTACTTATGTACGCGCGTACTCCCTTCCGCTCCCTCTCCCCCTGCCCCTCCCCTCTCCCCTCCACCTCCCTCCCCCTCCCCCTCTACATTGCAATGCTTCCTATCTCATTTTCTCCCACGTTAAATCTTATGAATTTATGTGTCTGTCTCTTTTTACTGTCCCTTTCTCGTTTCATCGACTTTCTAATGACAACGATTCTAAAGAAGTTTTCTCTTCAATAAAAAACAGAGATTCCTGCAGGATTCGTATTCGCGTACTCAAACAAAGTTCGACGATCAAACTCCAAGGGCAGCTCTAGTTGAGTTATTAGGGTCTTTTTACACTGCAGCTGCGAACCACGACATCCTGGCGAAAGCGAAATGAAAACCCATCATGAGATGCACTTATAGCAAATTGCAGACAGATAGAGCGAGATGAAACCTTTTTTGTTGATGACAGTTTCTGTTGTTGCGGTTCGCGGCTGTAGTGTGTAAGGCGTTAGTTAACAAAGAAGCCATACCGTGAACCGCCTGCACCAGACGCTGATCCACTTGATGTCCCGCAGCCGCTTGCCGCCCGGCAGCCGCAACAGGATGTCCGAGTTGCTGTGAGCGGACAGCACTGGCGGGTCCCTGGAACCATATACCGTATCGATAAGACTCCAATTACTCCTCCACACTCCTTACAGCATGGTACACCCTTTTTTAACCAACTCCATAAATAATGGGGAAATCTCGATACAGCTGTATTTTTGTAAGAATTATGGAATTTAAGAATTGAGCAAACTCCAAAATTATTCTTCTTAAGTATAGTATGGCAATTAAATTATTTGACATAATCTAATCAGATTATGTGCAGCGATAAATTATGGGTGGTTTTTTTTAGAAAAACTTTGTTTGTAGTAAGTTTTAATGAAACCAAAAACGTAATTAAAAAAAACCGTGCAAGTGCGTGTCAGACGTGGTAGGGTTCCAAAGTAGTAAGTTTATCGACTAATGCTAATATAGCCGTTATAGTTTTACAGCTTTCTAGCAATAAGGGTTTCTGCGCTTTGCTTCGGACGGACGGACGGACGGACAGGACAAAACTATAAGGGTTCCGATTTTACTTCGGGACCCTAAAAACAAAGATAAGTTTTACAGGTTATTAGGTCGTGAATCTGAAGATTTTTATCATCACTCATCATCATTCTCACTGCAACAAATGTATTTACCTACATAATATGTAGGTACTTGTGTAATCCGTGCTGATCACACCTTGAATTAGAATTAGTTAAAGAGCTCAGTAACGACGGTAACCACATGTGTGACATCATGAATACATTTTCCTTATATCATCTCTGTCTTGCTCTAAACAAAAAAAAAAAAGACGCCCGTCTTTGTAATTCGAGTCCGCCATTAGACACAATGGCGGGGGACAGACGGTTAATTAAATAAACAATCATTCGTCTTCCCTTTATTTGTCCATTTGGGGGTGTAGAAGCCTCTGCTTGTAACGTGGGCTTCGTCAACATTAACATGATAAAAATATTTGCTAAAATTGTCTGTCATCATTGAAGTATAATAATAATAGAACAGACATCTCGCACAAAATGTGTCCCGCCGGGAGGTTCTATTTTCAAAAGCCCCCGTTCTCCTTTCAAAATGGAACGAATCCATTGAAAATTGAAGCCGATCGGCGCCAATTCATTGGGACATACATTGTGTTCGCGGTGTGGGTTCTATATGCTAGTAATAATACTTCAATGCTTTCATCATCGTTGCTCTCACTATTTGGCTCTGGTCTCGTCTCAATGGTAAGCGGTATATACTTGTCTAGTGAACTTTGGCAGACTTCATACACCTTTATGACATTGTTTATTACTAGCGCGAGCGTTCTCCCCGCGGCTTTACCATGTTTTTCTGGATAACAAGTACCTTCTATGTTATTTCAGATCATGGAAATAAATTTCATGAAAATCCGTTCAGGTGTTTTTACGTGAAAGAATACATTGTTGATTCTTCTTTCTTTCTTGGCCGCAACGCATCAGTGATGCCTTTGGTGTTGCTGATGTTCGTGAGCGATGATAGCCACTTACCATCAGGTGGATCGTCAGCTCGTTTGCCGAAATTCATTTCCAGACATTTCCAGAAAAAAAAACGTTTTTATTAGGATTATAACACGATAAAATTCGCAATGACTGTCACTTAAAATGAAAAATGACGAAAGGAACCTAAAACCATTTTTGAATACCTTTCAACGACACCCCACTTGACGTAGTTCGTCGAATATTTTTTTTCATTTAGACAATATGGCGTCTTGTTGACCCTGTGGTGAAATTTAATTATATGCATGTCTTTAGTGACACTTGAAAGGTTAAGACGAATCGATTGACGTAAGAATCATCAAAATCGTCGAACCCGTTTGGTTTCTACAACCCCACATAGGAACACACATACATACATAGACTGATAATCACATTACCCTCCTTTGCATCGCGCAGTCGGGTAATAATCTAAATTTTACTAACAAAAAATAACCGACTTCAAAATTACTTGTCAGATCTCGCACAAATTTACGTGAGACCACATGACAAGCACCAGCTTTCGTTTAAAAAAACAATCAACAAAATCGGTTCACCCAGTCGAAAGTTCTGAGGTAACAAACATAAAAAAAAAATACAAAACAAAATACAGTCGAATTGAGAACCTCCTCCTTTTTTTGAAGTCGGTTTATAAAATAAAAGAAATTAGAAAGTAGGATATGTTCTTAGGTAATTGTCAAAAGATACATATACACGCACGGACCTTAAAGAAATACGGACGTAATCTCAAGAACAAATTCAGTGAAGCACCCATCGGAATACAAACTCTCTATTCGTACAAGTAAACACGCACACATTGACACCATCGGCCGCCATTCCGGCGCCGGACCGCACTCGAGTCATACGGACAACGGGAGTTGATAAAGAATAATAAAAATACCTTTGTGTGCTGTTAAAAGTTGCAAAAACAATATTAATTCAGTTAAAAAAACATAAAGGGATCACCTTTCACAAGTAAGCTTGTAATTTAATCACTGATTTCTTTTATTTTTCCTAAAGTTATTAACAAAATAAAACTAGAAAAATTGTAACCACAAAATCAGCCAGTGCTGCCAACAATATTGCATATGCTAATACCCAGAATGTGTGGGAAAATTATCTATATATATAAAATTGAAAAGCGACACACCGCTGATTAAACAAAAAATCTCAGAAACTACCGAACCGATTAAGATGAAATTTGGCAGGTAGATAGTTTCTGCTAAGGCGACGTCCACTAAGAACGGATTTTTGGAAATTCATCCCCTAAGGGGTACAAATAGGTGTTAGAAGTCACTTTCATACAAACCAACTTCGTCAGTTTTAGAGTTATAAATATGAAAATTTTTATGTTAGTTTATAGTAATAAGCAAAAGTTAACTTTAACACATTTTTTTGGAAAATCATCCCTTAAAGGGTTAATTTCTTCAATTTAACTTAGTACGCAACTTCGTCATTTTTGAAGTTAAAAACATGAAAATTTATATATTAGTTCAAAATTAGAAACAAAATTTAAGGGTCATGTGTTTTTTTGGAAAATCAACCCCTAAAGGGTCGAATAAGGTTGTTCAAGTTTGTATGGGAACTTCGTCAGTTTTGAAGTTAGAAGGGTGAAAATTTATATATAAGCTTATAGTTAGACACAAAAAATAACTGTATCACTGTTTTCTCGAAATTCATCCCCTAAAAATAGGGGTTGGAAGTCTTTTACATATAAATCAGCTTCGTCAGTTTTAGAGTTATAAGTATGAATTTTTTTATGTATGTTTATAGTAATAAACAAAAGTTAACTTCAACACGTTTTTTTGGAAAATCATCCCTTAAGGGGTTAATTTCTTCAATTTAATTTAGTACGCAACTTTGTCATTTTTGAAGTTAAAAACATGAAAATTTATATATTAGTTCAAAATTTAAGGGTTATGTGTTTTTTTGGAAAATCAACCCCTAAAGGGTTGAATAAGATTGTGCAAGTAGTATGGCAACTTCGTCAGTTTTAAAGTAAGAAGGGTGAAAATTTGTATATAAGTTTATAGTTGGGCACAAAAAATAACTGTATCACGGCTTTCTCGAAATTCATCCCCTAAAAATAGGGGTTGGAAGTCTTTTACATATAAATCAGCTTTGTCAGTTTTAGAGTTATAAGTATGAATTTTTTTATGTATGTTTATTAAACAAAAGTTTACTTCAACACATTTTTTTGGAAAATCATCCCTTAAAGGGTTAATTTCTTGGATGGAACTTAGTAGGTAACTTCGTCATTTTTGAAGTTAAAAACATGAAAATTTATATATTAGTTCAAAATTAGAAACAAAATTTAATGGTTATGTGTTTTTTTGGAAAATTAACCCCTAAAGGGTTGAATAAGGTTGTTCAAGTTTGTATCGGAACTTCGTCAGTTTTGAAGTAAGAAGGGTGAAAATTTGTATATAAGCTTATAGTTAGACACAAAAAATAACTGTTTCACTGTTTTCTCGAAATTCATCCCCCAAAAATAGGGGTTGGAAGTCATTGACTGTATGTTATAGAGGAAGAGGGTGCGTGAGAGGGAGAGGGAGAGAGAGGGAGAGGGACAGGAAGCGGGAGAGGGCCCGAGAGCGGGAGAGGGAGAGAGAGGTACAGGGGCAGGAAGCGGGAGAGGGAGAGGGAGCGGGACAGAAAGCGGGAGAGGGACCGAGTGCGAGAGAGGAACTGGGAGCGAGAGAGGGAGAGGGTGAGGGACAGGAAGCGGGAGAGGGACCGTGAGCGGGCAAAGGAGAGGGAGAGAGAGCGGGAAAGGGAGAAGGAGAGAGAAAGAGAAGGAGAGAGAAAGAGAAGGAGAGAGAGAGAGAGAGATAGAGAGATAAAGAAACAGAGAAGGAGAGAGAGAGTGTGTGAGAGGGAGGGAGGGAGGGGGTTTAAGTGGGAGAGGGAATGGGAGCGGGAGAGTGAGTGTAAGTGTCCGGATGGAAAGATATTTATACTGTTCATGTTGACATCGTAAAACCAGTTCATCATTGATCCATTTAGGATCTGGTGGTGTTACTTGGAGACAAGATTTGTAACTCCTGGATGGATGGAAATAACGGAACCTTTTTGATTTTTTTAAATAAAACTCAAGAGCCAGTTTTTCTGTACATTAAATATTTTTTCAAAATTTTGGTTAGGGGCACTCAAAAAATTTGTTTTTAAAATTATTGTCTGTCTGTCTATCTGTTTGTCTGTCCGGGCATCACATGAAAACCCTTGAACTGATTTCGACGGAAATTTGTTAAATTGTTCCTTATACATTGGATCACGTTTTTAAAAACTTTTTGTCCCGATAAAATTTATAGTTTTCCCCGGAAACAAGATGAAACTTAGTATGGAATATTTTAAAAATATCAATGATTTGCTTTAAATTTGCAACAAACGTTCCTCATTAAATTCATGGAATACATGTTTTCGAGTTTTTCAAAATTTTTCCTGAAAAATAAAAACTAATTAATGTCAATGTTGTTTATTTTTCATAATCCGTTCCCGGAGGAATGATTTGTGATTGTATCGTAGGTTTCCGTATATAAATTCCTAAATATTAGTACTTCAATATAAATTAACCTGTTTTTAAATTTTCTTCTGCAAGGGGTATAAATATGATAAGCATAATTTCCGCATGCGAAGCTGCGGGTAACAGCTAGTAGCATATATAATACTCGAGTTTCTTATTTTAGTTTAAAAGTATATATTTTTGGGATTCCGTACTAAATAACAAGGAACCCTTACCTATATGTTTGCCATATCTGTCCGTCTGTCCGTGGTATTGCTTACAAACTAACAATATTAAAAAGCTGAAATTTGGTATAGATTAAGGTATATTAATTACGTTAAGATAATGGTAGAACAAAATTTGAAAAAAAATTTTTAGGTACCTCCCCTATAAGTAAAGTGGGTAAACCAGTGTATTTAATCTGTTGTCAATTAATAAAATTCATTAATGTCATCAAATATAACAATTTGCATTTATTGAATGTGGAATGTGTTATATTCGATTTACATGCATTAAGTATTTAAGTAGATAACTAAATTTTAAATGAAGAATTTTTAGTGTGCGCCCAAACGTAATAATTTAGTAAAGCTCTTTAGTTCATACAATTATTCACAACCTACTTAATTACTTATGCATTTTTACTAAATTTTAACTAAAAAGTGTCTGTCCGAACGTTTTAAGTGATAAGCCCCGCCCATCTACTTAACAGAAAAATTTCAATCTTTTTTTTTGTTTACTTGCGTACTAAATTTTAACTACTAAATTGTTCGTTTACCTTATTAATTTACTTAAAATTTAGTTATCTACTTAACTAATTAATACGTGTAAACCGTACATTACGGAATAACTATTCAGTAAGTAATACATTTATTACATAAAAAAAATGGGGAAATGCTCATATTGTGGTAACTCCAAAATTACGCACACGTAGTAAGCGATCGGCCATTACTATGCTTCACTCTCGATTAGACAAGGTTATGTCCGTTCTTTTTTGACGTCCGTGTATACACGATACATTATTGACATAACCTACATAAATAAATGATCAAAGCTTTAATTATTTAGCAAGTTTGGGTGTAAGTATGGTATGGATGAAAGTGACAAAGAATGAAACGAGGAATGAATGATATTGATTAATTTGATTTTTATGTTCTTCTTTGTCGTAATTAATTATGTATAGGATGTACTTACATTAGTTTATAAGTTTAACTGCATTTTATTATTATTTTGACTTAATATTATTGTTTCATATTCTTACATCGTATACACCTGTAATTACCTGTGTACTCCGCAATTTCATTAAGTGAGATCGACCAACACTAACACTTAGCAAGTTTGATCGAAGCCTCTGAGCTTCATAATTAAATCAGACTATGTATTCAACAATAGACACGTATTAACTTTGGTAGTCAATCAGCAATTTGTTTAACGAGTCTTTATCGTTAACTAATGGATACCCGGCGTGAGGCGCCATGTGCTACTACGCAAAAAATTGAAATGTGTGCTGGGACACATAAAAGAAGTGAAACTTCAACGGACAAGTGGAAAAACGAATGGCAACGGACAAGTGGAAAAACGAATCGAAACGAACAAGTGGAAAAACGAATCTCCTAATATACCCCGTCTATTATATAGAAGTTTAACTTCAAAAAAATTGTATGGAAAAAGTCGAAAATCGAAGATGTGCCTAGTGCATTGTTTTAATAGTCTCAAACCATCTCTGCATTATTGCCTTTAAAATGAAACCCTTTTTGGGCTATATCGGTTGACTGGTTTCAAAGTCTATAAAGGACATCCGTACAAAAAATGTTGTGTTTCAATTATATGCAGATACAGAGTACATTAAGTATATTTTAATAATGGTCTCTCGTAACGTATCGGCGCTAAAACTTTCAGTCGGAAACATTTCAATTATTAAAAGTGAAAACTGTAATTACGACGATATAATCAGAGGGTGTACTGGGGTGAACTAATATTATGTGACATGCGATTATTGATTTTGAGGCACAATGGGGTCGACGGACCATGGGGGTTGGAACACAATCATTTGAAAATTTATGTCAAATATATTTACATGTTAATCTGGGGCGGTGATGGGAACAAATTAATGAAGTCTTTCATAAGCTCGCGTAGCTAATCCTGAATCCTTAGCATCCTTAAATCCTTAGCAAAGCTATGCTCAGAAGATATTTTTAATTATTTTTCTTGCTTTCAGTAAACTACAGAAAAGTTATCTGCGTAGATTTTGGTTTAGATCAGTGGTAATCAACCTTTTTTTCATAAGGGCGACAAACATGTGTTAGTCATGCTGTCGCGGGCCGCAAAACAAATAAATAAAAAAGTTAGGTATTAATTTCTTAAGTTTTAGCAATTATCTATACTAATATTATAAAGAGGAAAGATTTGATTGTTTGTTTGCATTGAATAGGTTCCGAAACTACTGAACAGATTTGAAAAAATCTTTCACTGTTGCGAAGCTGCACTATCCCCGGGTAAAATAGGCTATATTATATTTTAAAATAATTAGGGATCCTTAATAATGTAACCCAAGGTGTAAAAAATAAGCAAACCGACCGAAGCAATGCGAGGGCGGTTACTCGTTATACATATAATAAAGTAACCCCAAATGGGGCAACTACAAAAGCCTGGCCGCAAATTGAGTATAGCTGGTTTAGATGTGGATGATTTGTATTGAGTTTTAAATCTGTGGGCACACTTGTTTTGCAAGATGTATGGTTTGCAGAGTAAAAGCTTGTTTTAGGCCTTGTAGAGTTAACTAGTGGTTTGGCTCGTCATGAAATCTGTTAATATTTAAACAGTGAAAGGGTTATGAGACTTATGAGCTTATCATTCTTGGCAACATATTGATTGGCGTTCAAGTTAACATAGCGGCTTGCCGTATTTTGTGGTTTTATTTTATCAATATATAATATTGTTAATCTCGCTCATAATAATACGATAAATGCGTGTTTTGTAATCCATTAATAGGGTTTCATTAAATAAATACATAATTTTAGTGATTTTTACTTACTGTCATCATGCCTATTATTGATAAAATTAGTAACTCTCTCACATATAGAAGTAATAGATGTGCGATAAAATCCAATGAACGTCATGGCTGGCTTCTACCCATTGATGGCCCACTACTATGAACGGCTCTCTTCACTTGAAGAGGCCTAGAGAATACTCCACCACGCTGCTCCAGTGCGCGCAAGAGTCGGAAGTTTTCATGCTGCCCGAGGGCCTCTGACATAGCTGTGACTGACTGTATCACCTCTCTCTTTGATCCATAAGATACGGGACATCCTATAAAAAATGTTAAAATAACAAGATTACTCTACTCACCGACTAGCATAGTCCTCAGGATAAGGCACGAGGATCCCTTCAGGCGAGGGTTGCGGGGTATCCCCCACCCAGAAGTAAGCATCAGGCCCCGTGCCGTCATACGCGAACCCGCGCACGTACACTGTGTTCTCGTCCACCGCGTACACCATGCCGCGGATGCCGTGCGCGTACTGCGTCAGCTTGCCGATCGGTCGGCCGAAGTATGGCTCAACCTTGCGGGATGACGCGCCGTCTGAGGACAATGGAAATGGACTTTTAATGGAATTTTACAATGTTTTCTTTTTTTCTCTCTTTATTGGCCGGAAACGAAGCGAAACAATGATATTATAATGTAAAAAAGAGGTAGATATGTCACTAGCGCGCCGACGATGAAGAGCGTAAGAACAAGTGACCGTTCTGCTCGTAGTCTCGCTGTCAATACTAGATGATACGCACGCTTTTGTTGCTGCCAGAAGTGCTTGACATTTGACATACAGCGTTAAAATGCCTTCGTGTATTATACCAATGTGATTGGTGTAATGAAACAAAAGATAAACGTGCGTGATACACTTAGAATAATATACTAAGTTGGATTATACTACATAATCTAACTTATTTTAAAATTACTTAACAAATTTTAATGTAACTTTTGCCGTTCTATTTATGTTCCTTTTCTATGAGGCCCTACAACTCAGTCGATAACCCCTACTTCCTAGTGTCCCTATCGAGCAAGAGGACCGTAAGATTCCCGCCAAATATCCTTCATTCATTGTCATACAGTAAAAAAGGAGGACTTTACTCTTAGCCACCCTTGTCGCCCTGAGTTGCAATTTAGGAATAAATCTTAATCCTTGTGAAGTACGAAACAATGATATTATAATGTAAAAAAGAGGTAGATATGTCACTAGCGCGCCGACGATGAAGAGCGTAGGAACAAGTGACCGTTCTGCTCGTAGTCTCGCTGTCAATACTAGATGATACGCACGCTTTTGTTGCTGCCAGAAGTGCTTGACATTTGACATACAGCGTTAAAATGCCTTCGTGTATTATACCAATGTGATTGGTGTAATGAAACAAAAGATAAACGTGCGTGATACACTTAGAATAATATACTAAGTTGGATTATACTACATAATCTAACTTATTTTAAAATTACTTAACAAATTTTAATGTAACTTTTGCCGTTCTATTTATGTTCCTTTTCTATGAGGCCCTACAACTCAGTCGATAACCCCTACTTCCTAGTGTCCCTATCGAGCAAGAGGACCGTAAGATTCCCGCCAAATATCCTTCATTCATTGTCATACAGTAAAAAAGGAGGACTTTACTCTTAGCCACCCTTGTCGCCCTGAGTTGCAATTTAGGAATAAATCTTAATCCTTGTGAAGTACAAAAGAGAGTCGATACAAAGCAAAGCCTAAGGCATTACCCTTCGGACTCAATATGTAGCTCACTCACACTCACTCACACAACACACGTGACACGATATGTGGCAGTGTGTGTGTCTCAAAGCAAGCAAGATTACCGCGTCGAGCTCTGTTCTAATAAATGGTGCTCTTTCTTGCTTTTGTAGCTTAAAAGTATTGGATTTTAATCTTAATCTTTGAAGTGTATTTTATGCAGAAGAAAATTGCAGTAGTTGCGTGTTGAAAATTTGAAAACATAATATTACTGAAGTAAAACAGGAAATGAAAAATCTTAAAAAAAATTAAACTAATTTTAAAAATTTGCATATCCACGCCAAAGGTGTTTTATTATTTAATTTCTAATAATTATCGTATACTAGTATATCCTAATGTATTTTTGACTAGTATGCTGGATTGTTAGAAGCTGGTTAGTTTAGCAGTTCTTTCTTAATCGCAAGTCGCAACGTTTCAATGTCCTATCATTAAAGATAGATAGATAGACATGGGTAGTGGGGACCATGGACCAGTTTCTAATATCTGGATGACCGAGCTTTGATCGGTATTTTAGAATTGCTTAACAACGCCATCTACTGAAGTAGCTCTGTGTCGTTAAAGCAGTTAGTTGTTCCCAACAATAATAGTTTTATTACACACCAATAGTTATCAGGAAGAGTCTATAATATTGTAGTAGTATTTCGTTGCCTGAAAACACGGATAAAATGACATTTTCAAAAAATGATATCTAGTTAGATCGATTTATCGCCCCGGAACCCCCCTGCATACTAAATTTCATGAAAATCGTAGACGCCGTTTCCGAGATTCCGAGAACAAATATATATCGTAGAAGGCTAGATTGGAGTGTATGCTTTCGTATGTTCAGATCATCTCTGTAAACCATGTATCAAAGAGCACTTAAGTAAGTACTATGAACATAGATCTCTCTCTGTGGGCGTAGTTATATGTCAGGACTGCCAGGATACTAAATGAAACACAATTCGACAGGCATAAGGATATTCTTCGTTTATTGCCTGATAACACCAGGTTTCATCAATTCAACGTTATTTAGTTTTATGTTGGTTTCGCGATCCTACCAATCTGTCTACTGTAATGACAGTTCTTCTATTTCTTATTTTCATAGATTATACGAACTTATTTGAGATTGTGCCGACATATATTTATATACAAGAGGTATTAATAGATAGATAAACTGCAAGTGAGGCAAAATAATAGGACTGCCAATGTCTTTTGGGGACGAGTTCTGAAATCCTGACGCGCATGGGACATTGCGCAGGGGAGGTTCCGTTGCGTTTACTAGGTATTGAGAATCTGTTAGGTATCTGCTAAGTAATGAGAGCTGTTGAAGGGGTTTAGTGGATAATTACCTTACCTTAAATTTAAAACTCATATTAAAAGCATTCTTATGACGAAAGGATATTATAAATTAGATGATTATTTTAAAGACAAGACTGCTTGGACATGAGTTTTATGAATATAGATTGTAGTAGATGATAAGTGCTATCTGTAACTGTGAGCAAGAAAAAAACAAACCCGGTAGTTTCTTGCTGCTTTGTCTGAAGCATTGGCATAACTTGCATGACTTTCAAAAAGTGTTTGTAAACCAAACCAATTTTGAATAAAAACATTTGATTTGATTTGAATTGAGAGAAGACGAGTAGGATAAGTAATTAAGTAAAGGTAGGTAGTGTTCTATAGACACGAACAATTTACTTGTAGACGCATGCATAAAAGTGCTTTTAATCGGTTTTATTTCGCTTGCCCTGTTTATTTGTTTGTTTGGGTCAAATCTTGCAAGCCTAGTTATACCTAACGAGTAACCGCCCTCGCTTTGCTTCGGTTTTCTTATTTTTTTACACCTTGGGTTACATTATTGGAGTTTTATTAAGGATCCCTAATTTTTTTGAAATTATAATATATCATATGTCGCCCGGGAATAGTGTTTCTTCCCGACAGTGAATGAATTTTTCAAATCGGTTCAGTAGTTTCAGAGCCATGCAAACAAACAATCAAATCTTTCCTCTTTATAAAAATAGTTTAGATATAACCTAAGGAGTTGACATTTTACACATTGCTTCAGTTCTGATGACAATGCATTTTTGTGATAAGCCTGACCAGATACTACTCCCAGGTTTGGCTCCAACCCAGGGAACTCCTGTTAACCACAGCACAGCAACAATTTTGTTTCATCAGTATCTACATTGACACTATAAAACAATGTATTTAGTTTTTTAAACTATTACTTGTTGTCTCCATTCGGATAAAACGTCCGAAAAATCCACAGAGCCATAGGTACTTTTCGTCGGTGTGTTAATAAATAAAGTAATGCGATTGCGATATAACACCTTAACCCAGATTTGCTCAAGAAATATATTAACTTAACTTGCACTGGAGTTACTCATAACCTTTAAGTAAAGTTTAATTTAAACTTCCATTAAAATTTAAAGTAAACAGAGTAGCTGCGTTCAAGTAAACCTTGGAAATATTTTTCAGAAAACTATTAAATTCGACAAGGCAAGCTAAAGAAGGCTGACCGCAAATAACTTTTTTTGCCACCAGTAATCACACATTCATCGCTCCAGGGAATTATATTTAAAAAATATAGATACGTTATGTCTTTACAAATCAACCAAAAAAATCTGTTCCGAAAAGAGCTACAACACACACCCGTTTATTTATCTTTTGTTTCACTACACCAATCACATTGGTATAATACACGAAGGCATTTTAACGCTGTATGTCAAATGTTAAGCACTTCTGACAACAAAAGCGTACGTATCGTCTTGTATTGACAGAGCGACTACAAGCAGAACGGTCAATTGCCTGTTCTTACGTTCTTCATCTTCGGCGCGCTAATGACATAATAATATCTACCTCTTTTTTTACATTATAATATCATTGGCTCCAGGTCGCACCGCAATCCTAATTATTCTATCGTAGACTTGCATTAAACCTACTTACTAACTACTACTGAGATGAGATACTACTGCATAGATAGATTATTGAAAACAGCTACATAACTGCACTGGATCATACAATCATACCTAATGTCATTTGTACGTGCCAATAATGCTAATCACAATTCCATAATTCACGTTCAAAATTCAAAACTGTCATGCCGATAACTTTGCTTCCGATTGCCCCAAACTGATTACCGTCGCTCCGTCCCCGACTGGGGCGTATTTATCTAATATCCTAAGCGGGCGCCATTAGGGGACATTTTGATTGACGCTCACCCCGCGTCGCCAGTGCCAGCACTGCCCGCTAGGTGGCGCAATGATTTTAGTTAGGGTTGTCTTTCTTTCTTTATCTGTCTTTTCTTATCTTTTATTTTTTACAAAAGTTAGACAGTTGTTGAGTAGGATTGGATTTGTCTTCTTTAAATATGAGTAGAAAATATTGGGTTTAGGAGTTTCTTTAGCTTCTTCTTCCACTCATGGATGATGAAGTGATGTTAAGAGTATTTGTAATAAACCTTGGGGTTGGAATCAAACATTTTCAAACCAGAAAAGTTCTTGAGCATTGAACTGTTAAATTAGTTCAAACTACTCAGCCACACCGATTGGACTCGTGGAGAACCTCTACGGTCCGATTCTCTCGAACTTTTTTGTCACGTACGTGCAAACTGTGGAATGACCTTCCTTCTGAGGTATTCCCGGAGCGGTATGACATGGAGTTCTTCAAAAAAGGTGTAAAAAGAGTTCTCCTTCAGGGCCGTCGTTGCATTGGCGATTCCTCTGGTATTACTCATGTCCATAGACGACGCCGCGGTAACCACTTACCATCAGGTGGCCCGTATGATTTTACGTCTGCCCTTCAGGCTATAAAAAAAACTACTTATTGTTTATTTGCGTGTTTGAGAAGAGATTTTCAAACTCAACATTCAAATTTACGTCTCGGTGGGTTTCGAACCCAGAACCCTTAGGCTACGTCCGCACAGACCACTAGTGCCTAGCAACGCGCTTAGCGTGTATCGAAGTAAACAAACGTGTTGGTTTTTTGTCACTAGGCGCTAGGCATTTTTGAAGCAAAAATGAGATTGACGGTCGGGTTGTCATGGATACAATATTATTGATGAATATCAATGGTCTTGCCATTGACATATCTGAAACGAGAAATTGTTGCATTTATTTCATTAATTTTGTAAGATATTTTTGAGAGTGACATTTCGTCAACGTGCCGACAAGCAAAATGACCAAGGCACCTAGCGACCCACCACGCAAACCACCTCTCAGTGCGGCCACCGTGTATCCTAGCAAGTAGCCAGAATGCAAACCACTAGGCTCTAGGCGCTAAGCAAGCCGCCTGCCTGTGCGGACGTAGCCTAAGTGCCGCGGCGCGGCGGTGCGGCATGATAATTAGGCCAAATGGGTCAAACAAAGCGGCAGCTTAAGCGTCAGCGGTAAAAAAAAATATTGAGTACTAGCTGACCCGGCAAACTTCGTGTCGCCTAACAAACAATTTTTTTTTCTAAAATAAAAGTAGCCTAAGCTACTCCTTGGTATATCAGCTATCTGCCAGTGAAAGTCCCGTCAAAATCGGTCCAGCCACTTCAGAGATTAGCCGGAACAGACAGACAGACAGACAGACAAAAATTGTAAAAAATGTTGTTTTGGTACATGTATCGTGTATACATCGAAATGCACTTAGTAAAAAGCGGTTATTTTAATATTACGAACAATAATAATATTAATCAAGTAATTGCAAAAGTTGGCGTAATCTAAGCATATATTAAGAAATATTACTTAGGACAATTTACGCTTTTAGATCTTTTTGATCATTTCGGACATAGGTATATCCTTTCCAAAAACGAATCCAGATCGGTTGATAAAGGACGGACCTCTGAGGTACCTAACAAACATAAAAAAACAAATTAAGGACCCTTTTTGAAGTCGGTTAAAATACCTCAAAGTATTTAATATAACAGTTTACATTGTATAGTTTACAGTATCAAGCTGGACAATGTAAAGCCGTAGTCACAGTCGCAGTCACGAGCTGGGGACAATGATATTATAATGTAAAAAGAGGTAGATATGTCACTAGCGCGCTGACGATGAAGCGCGTAAGAACAGGCAATTGACCGTTCTGCTCGTAGTCGCTCTGTCAGTACAAGACGATACGCACGCTTTTGTTGTTGTCAGAAGTGCTTGACATTTGACATACAGCGTTAAAATGCCTTCGTGTATATACCAATGTGATTGGTGTAGTGAAACAAAAGAGAAACGTGTGTGTGTTGTAGCTCTTTTGGAACAGATTTTTTGGTTGATTTATAAGAGTATAACGTATCTATACGTTTTAAATGTCATTGGCTGGGCAGAGAGAGCTACAGGTTACTGCATTAGCGACACCCGCGACACCAGACAAATGCTAGGTCTTTAAAGACGTGGACCTTCCGATACTCTACTGTTTTGTATCATGCCCTCCATACATACCATATCTAATTCTTTTGCTGACTGTACGTATTGAACAAACAGACAGGTATGGTATGCTCCTAAAGCAACTCGCAATCAAACTTGATCTATGGTTGCCTCTTGAGTAGATAGTCATTAGTCATCATGGATGCCTTCTGTCTATATTAAGTATTTAGAACTTCTGCGGGTGCAGAAAATACTTTCGTACTGCTTGAAATTATAACCCTGCTTTTGGCTTCCAAAAATAAAGATTTATTTAATGTTTTGTCGGGTGTCGTTGAAATAAGCGACAACATGACATCTCAATTTGTTTTCCGTGACTCCGTGGTAAGTAGCCCTTCGCCGCTCGCATCAGTTTTCACATGTCGAGAGCAGAGGATAAAGATATGTTTGAGTGAGCTATACGACCGCTTTCACGATCCTGAAATGTATGAAATTCTTTCTCAAAAGGCAAGAGAGGTTAGACGATCGTTTCTGTTAAAAATTGTAACAAAAAAAATTGGGTTAAAATTTTAAGAGTGTCTTTATTTATTTATTTTTTTTTTATTTTTCTTTTTTTTTATTTCGGACACAGGCAGTCACATAATGTTACATATTATTACAAACAACTATGTTTAGGTTACAGACATTGAGTACCAACATTTATTAATGTAATACTGTTTTTTATGTAATTTTGATACAGTAAGACAAGTAATTCTTAGAATTTAAGTGATTTTAGATCTTAGTACATTTATGTATCTAACGTAATAAAATTGGATTAACAGTAGGGTATGTACCTACGATAGGCAGGTGTATTAAACCTTTTCGAATAATAACTGCATAATTTTTCCTTTAAATTTAGAAATAGAGTCTTTGCAAGTTTGCAATAACACACTCACGATTTAGCCAGCGTAAGTATCATAAACTACTGCTTTTGTTTATCTGCTGTTTTTACAACAACAGATAGTGTTTTATGAGGATAGTTTAAGTGTATGCACAGAGTGTATGAGATATGAAAAACGTAAAAGAAGAGCAACTTTTTAACTGACTTCAAAAAAGGAAACACTTATCAGTTGCGGTTTCAATTTGTGTAGTTGTTCATCGTTCTCTAAAGGAAGCCAATTACTAGCTTTAGATAACACGCATAAAAGTATCTCTACATGAAATCCTCAAGTGTGTATGTCTGTGCATATCATAAAATATTTTAGCCAATACCAAATCAATTAATTTCAATTAAAAACTTTACTTAACATGTTTCCATAAAAATCAATGAACGCCATAAAATACAATAAAAGTAAGTCAGACAAGCTCCCCCGAACAATCAAATCAGCGTTTCCTAACGATATCTTGCCTCGTGGGGTCATTATGCACCCCAAAGACGTTTATCTTCCCCAACAGGCGTCCTGGCGTTATAAACACCTACGTATTATACGGGACCCCAATCCCCTTAGCTCCGCTCCCGAGGGATAATAAAATCCAACCCTTGGGCTTCCTTTATGGGTATAAAAGGAGCTGACGAGGGAGGTATGGCTGATATTAAGTAATCAATTCATACACGTTTAGAGAATGGGTTTATTATTTTCAATCACGTCATTGAATATTTTGGAAATAGATAAGTTTGTTAACTAGCGCTCTGCTCGCGGCTTTGCCCGCGTTCTCCGGGATAGTAAGTATCCCACGTAGTTTCAGGTCATGGGCTACCACCCTGAACCCTGTCCAAGCGAGTTTAACTCGCACTTGTCAAGTTTATTTATGACTAGCTGTACCATCGGCCCAATAGCCTATATGTTGCCCTATAATCCCGTGAAAGTTCCATGAAAATCGGTTCAGCCATTTCAGAGATAAGCCCGACAAACAGAAAGAAAGACATACAGACAGACACCTAGTACCTACTCTGTTGGCGGAGGGCTAATATCCAGGCGACGGTAACCACGTACCATTATCAATATTATCATCAGGTCGCTCATTAACTATTTACATAAACTTATTTACCGTAAATAAGTGAGTGTCAAAACTATATCTATTAGATAATATTATGTTTTAATAATTCTTGACAAAAAATAACCGACTTCAAAATTAACTCCAATTCTCGCTCAAATTTAAGTAGGACCACACGACAAGCACCAGCTTTCGATTAAAAAATCATCAAAATCGATTCACCCACTCGAAAGTTCTGAGATGGCACATATTTTATTCATATACTCATATTCACATTCATAAATGGACAAAAAATACGATCACTGTCTGTAAAAAAATTCGTTACCAATACCGAATCGTCTATGAGCCATAACCCTTCCAAAGCCTCGCGAGACTTCGTCCCTTTGAGTCGCGTGAAAACCAACAATAATCGGGATTCACTCGAAGTAAGATGTTTTTCAAAAGCGCTCTTTACATTCTCGTCTCAACTTTGCGAGTGTAGACGCCGCGCCGCCTGACATGTTCATAAAACCAAGCTCAAGCCACCTAGGGTGAGACTCAGACGTAAAATTATCCGAACAAAAATGATGGTTCTAAATCAAACTTAACATTAGCCGTTTACATGACTTTTTCATTTTTTTTACTAGAAATCTGTCAGTCATCTTTTATAATTGACTGTTTTCTGAGCAAAGTCCAAGTCAAACTCCCCAACTCAGAGTCACTAACGGTTACTTTAATCGCTTCTTAGTAAAGAATCACCATACAAATTCTGTACTAAGGAGCGATTTAAGTAACCGTTAGTGACTCTGAGTTGGGTTCACCGCTATTGCTTCTAGATCTACGTAAACAGAAAAGTCAATACTGCGGCCCGACCATAGATTACCCCCAAAAGATACCGCATACAAGGCAACTGACGCGCGGCAACATAGAAGTGCTTTTGCTATGCACATAAAGCTATGCTAGCATTCACGACATTAGTATCGACCAAGACCTTCGACCCGTACACACGCGGATCTTTCAGAATTTAATTAATTTCAAAAAAGCATTCGCTGATGAAACCATGGCTTATTGTAGTGTGAAATGGTGTGGAAAATCAGTTTGAAAAAACAGTTACCAAAAAGATGGCATATCATTTCATAAGTTAGTAATTTATATTTATTTTACAAATTTTCTTTTAATGAAACAGAGTTCAACTTAAGCTGGTTTTGAGAGTGACATTTTGTAAAAATTTCATTCCTAATTCAAAATAATTATCTTGTTTCTGACTAAAAACAATACTAGGGAAGTGAATTTTTCATTTTAAAGACGTATCGATATTAATTTTGAGAATAAGCTATGAAATCAATAATTTCTAACAAGCTTTATATTAAATAATTTTATATTTTTAGGCACCGGCTCTGACAACTAAAAACTTGAGTGTTCCTACTTCAACTAAAAACACTGAGTCAGTAGCAAGCACATAAAAATTTGCGGTCCAGTAACAGTAGTATAATTTTATTATAGAGCAAATGAATGAATAAAAAATATTTCTATCTTTCTAGCTAATTATATGTATATTTTTTAGGTGAGTCCTATTTAGTTAACAAACTTGCAGTCTTTTTGGTTCCTTTTTTTTTCCTTTTTGCCTACTGAGCAAAACTTATTCACTGTCATGAGAATTTACTAAAAATGTAATAAAACTGGAGGTCTGAAGTTCTTGACGTGGTAGATTAAGGGTGCACCTAAACGGTTGGAATGCTGTTGTAATAAAAGTAATTAATTGTAATTAGGAATTAGTATATTAAATTATGGTTTGTTATACTTCAAACGGAAGTTAAGGGATTAGCCAAACAATAAAATAATTGTATGAAATTACAAATATCGAAATTTTGATACCGTTGCAGAAAAAAAAATTCAGTGTGATGAAAATAATATACATACGAAAGAAAAAGTAACAAACCTAAGCCGGTCGAGCGAGCCTCTCTCTTTAATGCTGTTCGTGCATGGTAACGTTCCGGCAAATCTTACTTGGTCGTTACACAGTTTTCGTGAATGACACCCGAGTCAACCAATTTATAGACGTTGTCACGTCAAAACGATGTCTTAACAACCCAAAAATATTTTTTTTAAGTTCATGAAGCAAAGAAGCAGTCCTACGACGAACAGTTATGTTATTATTTTACTTAGCCGCGAATAGCATTGTATATTTAATTGGGGAATAATAAGTCAAGCCGCAGATTTTTTTTTAGGCCACGGAAACCAACCTCTGATTTAATAACTAAGCCATGGGAAAATGAGAAGGCTTCTAATAAACTAATTCGCCTTTTTTTAAATGCCACCTGAATATTCCAAAGAAAGCGTCAAATAAAGAACAACTATTATTTTTACTTGTCCCACTGATTTATACATCACCTTCTAATTTACTAACTCAGCCACGGATTTTACAACTAACCAACATTTTTCGTTTTACAGCCTGAACATATTTTCCTCAAAAAAGATAGTTCAAGCTTGAACGAGAAAACATCATATTTTATAATTTTGCATGTGAAATAATAAATCGTATTCTTTTATCATGGAAAGAGCAACTGCATGATCTGTTTGTCGCCAGTCAGACGGGAGCTACTGGCCATTTGCACCAATCAGCGAGCGCGATTCGATTCATGCGGGTATGAGTTGTCACCTGTATTTGTTTATTGTGAGTTATCGCGTGTATTTGTTTATTTTCATTCTATTGTTGGTGCGCTCGTTGTTAAATAAGTGACAGAAACAAATCGCTGCAAATCCGACTCCACGTAGTCTTGTCTGCCCTACCCCTAGAGTGTAATGTAAGCCCGCGTAGGCGCGGAGGGGCGAGGCGGCCCGCGAGCTGAGGAGCAGGTGGTTTTAACGCTCGCCGCAGCGGCTGAGGCTGGCCGGCAAAGCCGGCCAGCAAGCCGAAGCTGCGGTGGTGAGCGTTAATAGCATCTGCGACGATAAGATCGCGTGGGACCGCCAGAGCCCCGCAGCGCCGGAGCCGTGACAGAAGCCATGTCTGCTGCTTGCTTGCTGCATGCGGAATGCCTCTTGCTGTTTGCCGCATACCGTAGACCTTTTAAGGGTGTGTAACGTTTGAAGATTAGATTATGTATTTGAAAATTATATTAAATGAATATTAAGTCAAATGAACGTTATATAAAAAGAGCATTATGCTATATAATTCATATGAAGTAAACGTTAAAGTAAATGTTATTCGAGCAAATTAATGAATTATAACATTATAATATGAAATAAACATTAGATCACATGAAATTTTGTTATTTGTTTTTATAGCGTGTGAAAATTATAGACATGTGAACATTATTTCAAGTTATATTATACTAAATGTTATTATACTAACTGTTATTATAAGACTAACTATTACACACCTCAATTTTAGGTACGTTTTGATGACAATTCAATATATTTGATGATAATTTTAGGTATTTTGATGATCAAAAATATAGGACGAGTTATAAATTATTTATGTTTGAAAAAAATTAAAAGATGCTGAGTTATAAAACTAGATGTAGATAAAATTACTTTATTGGTGTCATATTTAAATATTTTAGAAGTTTACTAGTTGAATGTATGTTAAAAATATAGATGCTAAAAAATAACTGCTATGCTAAGTCGTATTTACAGTAGCTTACATTGAAAATTTATAGTGGCTAAAAGAGTATTTTTTAGACGCGCATTGATGGTGGCTGGCTTAGTAATTTAGGGGACAGTGTAAATTTTTAGAGGACAATAATGCTATTAAATAGAAGTCAGTTTAATTACCACCCTATTTAATTTATGAAATCGGACATTGCATATAAACAATGTTAATATTATATTATTAAAAGTATCGATATTTTCATTGTATTGTTATTCATTATAAATGTCCTGAAAGTAAATAATGATAACTATAAACATCGATCGTACGATTTATCGATCATACATACTCAATCACTATGGACGGGTTGAGCTCAATAAATTCCAAGTTTGAATTTTAAATATCCAATCACAGCGCATCTGTTTCGTACCCCGCAAACCGCACCTTCCGCCAAATTGTGACTTTGAAGTCTAAGAAATATTCACTTATGCGGAATCTATTGGGGGTAATCTATGGGCCCGACCGTCATCAGTACTGTTGATTATTAACAGTGGTACCATCAAGTGTCTCGAACTTTGTACATCGAGTCGATTGTAAATTCTTGTTGTAAATTTTTGTGGGAGGCTGTATGCTATCACGAGACTGTATTAAATAATATGTTTTTATTGTGCTACTAGATAGTGTCCGCGAGTTCCGAGACTCCTATTTTCCTTCTCATTTGACCCCGATAGGGCATGATTTTTTTTAAATTCTTTGCTAGTGCTCCTCCACACTATTAAATGTCTAAATACCTACTTAGTTAACACTACAAAAGTTTCAGGTAGGTATTTAAGTCCATTGGTTCAGGCTATGCTTCCTGTCAGACAGTCTTTTTTCTTTTTTCTCTACTGTCTTGGCTGGCAATGCATCGGTGATGGTTGACGTTGCTCGTGTCCACGCACGACGAAAACCATTTATCATTAGGTGGCTCAAGAGCTCGTTTGTTTCTTACATAAACAAGTAGTAATTAATAATAATAATAATAATAATAATACTTTATTGACATATTATTTTTACACATTAAAA
Source organism: Thymelicus acteon (assembly GCA_951805285.1). NCBI lineage: Eukaryota > Metazoa > Arthropoda > Insecta > Lepidoptera > Hesperiidae > Thymelicus > Thymelicus acteon. The sequence goes on from OX638235.1 coordinate 815,279, forward strand.
TGTATGAAGCCTCTGATCCCCGAGTTAGTTCGAAACTGTGTTTCGGGTATCAGCGTCCTCTCCCAATCTTTTATTGATGTCTATAACAATATGTTCAATAACCAAAATGTATATGCAGACGTTAAGATTTTTTTTTATATTTAATAGATAAAAAGAAAACAACTTTAATAAAGATGAGTGTATGTGTGGAGTATGTGGTGTGTGTGTGTGTGTGTGTGTGTGTGTGTGTGTGTGTGTGTGTGTATGTGTATGTGTGTGTGTGTGTGTGTGTGTGTGCGTGCGTGCGTGCGTGTGTGTGTGTCTGTGTACATGTTTATCACATCAAGATAATATACTTTCTACGTCATCATAATCCATTTTGCTGAGCCAAGTAAGTATTACTTTTTTAAATCCATATTGTGTCATTTTCTTTGTTTTTAATGTTTTATTAATTTTATTGTACAAGCGGGGGGCAACCACTTCATAGTGTCTTCGGGCAAGTCGACTACGGGCACGCGGAACTGGGCAGCTGGCTACACGCTTAATTGTTTCAGGCAAAAACGGCACTATCTTCGCGTGATATCGTTTCAGGACTTGATAAATATACATTTTCCGTACTGAAAGGACATTTGACTTTTTGTACACTTCAACGGTGGGATGTCTATAAGGTAGGTATAACATTACTTTCAGTACTGCCCGTTGTGCTCTTTCTATATGAATAAGGTGAGTCTTAGCGGCATTTCCCCAAATACTGATGCAGTAATTAATTATACACTCACACAGGGCCTTATAGGTTTGGATCAGTATTTTGTGTGTTGCAAATGTCCTAAGCTGTTTAAAAATGTAAATAAGTTTTCTAACTCTGGCCGATAAAGTTGTTACATGGCATTTCCAGTTCAAGTTTTCATCGACTGTTACACCCAAATATTTGATATTTTTAACTCGAATAAGTTGTTCACAGGTGCACACAATATCCGTTCTATTTGTTTTACGATTACAGGGGTAGGTGTGTATTTTTAAGTAGAAATCAGGAGCTGGACCGGTGACAGAAGTCTTGCTAAAGCACATATATTTAGTTTTACTTGTGTTAATTGATAGTAGACTATTTTCCAGCCATGTAGTAACTTTAGCAAGACCTCCCTCAGCTAGGGACGCAACTGATTGCCAGGATTTCTCATGGAAGAGAAGGACTGTATCATCAGCAAACATCAATAGGTCCATTCCCTGTGCCGATAGTTGACTGAGCTCATTTATATAGACGAGAAAAAGTGTTGGTCCTAGCGTGCTACCCTGCGGAACTCCAAATCCACTAATTCCAATCTCACTATACCTGTCACCAACTCTAACCCTCTGTTCTCGACCACACAAATAGGACTTGAACCATTCTAGAGCTATGCCTCTGATGCCAACGTTCTCGAGTCTCCTGAGTAGTATCGGAATTGAAACTGTGTCAAACGCTTTACATAGGTCTAAGAAGATTCCAATGCAAGATTCCTTCTGGTCTAGATAGTTAGTAATCAAGGTTGTTAATTTATGAACTGCATCTTCAGTTGACTTTTTAACCCTAAAACCAAATTGGTGCTTACTGAGTAAATTATTATTTTCCAGAAATGACATTAAGCGTTTATTTACAATTTTTTCTATAATTTTGGATATTGTGCTAAGAAGAGAGATGGGTCTATAATTTGTTGGATCACACTTATCACCCGTTTTATAAATTGGACATACTATGGCTTTCTTGCATATGTCAGGAAAAATTCCCTGCTCAAAGCTCACGTTACATAAATATGAGATTGGTTTCCTGACATAGGGAATCAGCTGTTTAAGGGTTAAAGTAGTGATACTATCCCACCCAGGTGCACTTGAGCTTCGAAGCGAGTTTATTGTCGATGTTACCTCATTTTCGTCCGTTAAGAAAAGAGCAAATGAGTTGCTTGGTTTATCTTTGATTTGAGATAATTGACTTAGTTCTTGTTCAGTTACGTTAAGTTTGTTTAAGATAACATCAGATAAATTCTGCCCTACTGATATAAAGAAATTATTAACTTTGTTTAGTGACTCTGTCGGATTTGGTTGAATACTTAAAAGTTCAATGGCCGATGAATTATTATGATTAAAATTACAAGCTTCTTTAATAGTTTTCCACGTCTCTTTTATATTCCTACTATGCAAATCTAATTTATTCTGATAATACTGTTTCTTGAGCGTTTTAATAATTTTATTGCAAATATTCCTATAATCTATATATTTTTTCTTTATATTTTCATTTTCAGGATCCTTTTTCATCTTCCTATACAGTTTGTCTCGTTTTCTTATTGATCTAACAACACCGAGCGTAATCCATGGTTTAAGTGGTCTTTTACTTTTTGGTACCTGAGTTATTGTTGTATTACGTCTAATGTACGACGAAAGACGAGTTGTAAATAATTGAAAAGCAATATTCACATCCACAGTTGTATAAAGGTCTGACCAAGACTCTTTGCTTAATTGGTCTTGTAATTCGTGGTACATTATTCTAGTTTTGATATTTGTTATATGGTTTCTATTTACGCTAGAATTAGATTGTTAGACAGTCTTTTACACATGATAAAAGAAAACAGGTTACCACTGTTGCCAGTGAATTCATTATATCGACAGCAACATGAGTTGTCATCGTGAACCGACGGTACCCTCCACGACCGCTACAACTCGACGCGACGTGCCTCCGCCGCCGCGACAATAGAGCGGTACCGTCTGCAAAAACATTATTTTGTTGATCCGATCGGGTTACGTTTACCCCACCGGGACACCGGTAAATAATGACGTATCGGTTATGATGTGCGGAATCAGTCATTCAGTTTGAAAGCTAACAGTAAGCCTTAACATACATAGATGATTTAGATGTACAGTCAAACCAACTTATCTGTGAATTGAAGGGAGGCGCTGTCGGACGCATTGGACCAATCATTGGACGCAATTCGAGAGGTAGTAATTGACAGATGAATGACGACAAAGTACTTATGAATTACTTTTTAACATGGCGGCATTAGTTCCAATTTTTGCTACTTTACAGATAGTTGGTGGCAAGTGTAACTGTGACTTCTTGACCCGATTTTTTCATCTTCTGTAATCTTCGTTTCTCATTCATAAAAAGTCCAGAAATTACCAAAAATAATACTGCGAAGTAAGCTTATGTACAAACTGGAATTCGATCGCTTAAGTATGATTTGAATTATTTGTCTCGAAGTAAGTATATTTAAACAAACTTCAGAGTTGATTGCTTCCCATGATGAACATTATTTCGCAACCGAAATAAATCACAGCCTCTGCTTTGAAGTCGGCTGATGTAAAAGTTTGTCTTGTTCTGATACTCTTTACAAAAGTTTAGTTAGAAACTGTTTATATTAATAGTCCCTGTTTGATTTCTATTTACGTGTAGGAAAGGTAACCAGAACTTTTTCTAAGATTTTATTCTACGATCATATACTTTTCATTGATAAATGCCAAATTACAGCTTTCTAGCTTCTACGGGAAAGTTGATAAAAAGGACTCTCCGATGTTAAAATCGTTAATAAAAAATCCTCCGCTCCCTAATCCGGCAAAACGTCGCTGATGCCTTTTTCAATGATGATGTTATCAATGTCGCAGGGGCATTCTGCTCGTTTTTGGCCATTTACGAAAAATAGAGAAAGAGAAAAAACTATGGTATGTTCCCTTTTTGATTTTGAAACTGACTCCTTATAGGGCAATATCATTTTTACAATGTTTTTATGTTGTTAATTGCGTCAGCATGATTAAAGCATTAGCATCATCTATCGTTTTAAAGTGAATTGAAATAATTATGCGTACCGCAAAGGACTGTGTGTGTCTTCAAGTCAAGAGTGAATAAGCTTCTACTAAGTTAGTGCGCTTTACCATCCACGACTTCATTACTGCTTACCATGAGGTGGTATTGGGGTCAAGCACTAACTTATTCGGTATAAAAAAATAATTAGCTTTTATGATTATTAAATAAATATAACTTGATCCAATTTGTTATACGCATATACCTACATTAGAACCTAAATTAGTTGTAACTTTCGTAATTAATTACTTAAAGTTCATTTTATGAGGGCAGCGGCATGCGATGCACACGGTAGCAGCAGCGCAGCGCACATCTTTCCACCGTTTGTTTTTTCATTGGTTTGGCACCGCCTCAAAATTATTTATTTACTGTTAATTTAGGATCTTAATTTATAATACTAAATGGTTTATTTTATTTTTTGCTTTTCAGTTTTTTTTCATTGGTTTTATTTTTTGTTAAAAAGTAATATTTTTTTAATTTTTAGTTGCTATTAAAATTAATTAATAATAAGTTATTGGTGGTAGATTCAAATACCAGGTAAAAATGTAGTAGGTGAAATATCAATTATCCTATTTTCGAACCTTTAGGGGTAAAATTTTGTTTCCAAATTTAATCAAGAGTAACTTCAAAGTATACACTATTCAATAAAAAAAGAATTATCGAAATCGGATCATCCAGTATAAAGTTATTGGGGTAACGGGTAAAAATTCCGTGGGTGAATAATCAATCATCCCCTATTTTCGTACCTTTAGGGTGGGAATAAAATTTTCACAAAAAAAATAGGACCAACTTCAAGACACCCTATCCATCAAAAAAAGAATCAACAAAATCGGACCACCCTGTGCCGATTGCTGCTTGATCATACATTAAAAAAAGAAAAACAAATATATGTGTCGAATTCAGAACCTCCTCCTTTTTTTCGTCGGTTAAAAAGTGCGTGCACCTTTACTTATCGCAAAGTGTGCGATAGTTAAGAAAAAAAATGTGAAAAAATGTTCATATGAGTTAATAAGTCAAGGTAAATTGCATAATTTTATGTTCCTCCAAGTTCCATGTTTTTTAATGATATGAAGAAAATCTAAAAGGTTTAATGGCCGCTGCGCACGGTACCGCTTTCGAAAGACTTGCGGCAGGTCAATGACCCGCCGCGCGTGAGCTTCAAATTCTGCGGAATTATGCTCATTAAAAATAAAAACGTTACGTTATCTCTGTACTGAATATTTTATTCTTGCTATTGTTATTTTAAAAGGAAATAGAACAAACTCCGCTATATACAAAATATACAAAATCCCTGAAAACAATAAAATAGTTCTTAATATTATTATTGTGTTTTAACTTAACCATTGCTAGCTTACTGTTTGATTTTAAACACATTTTCTTATGATTCTATGGTGTTTTCTAGATGTATCATTGAGCTTGGACTTCCGTACAGATGTCTATCTTCGAAGTTCTTAAGGAATACAAAAGAACACCTAGAGTACTCCATTTACTGTACCTAACTACTACTTAATTTGAAGAGGAAAGTATGAATGTTTCAAAAAGGATTAACAATAAGACAGTTCATAGATAGCGTCGAAAAGTAGCAAGGGGCGCTAACTGTGGCAACACAAGGGCGGCACGACATAGGCAAGCTATTTAGAGGAGCGCCACTTTTAAAAATTAATTGACAGCTACGATCAAAGGGCGCTGAAAGACGACCTCGCTCAACGACCTACTTAATTACGATACCCTAGTAGAAACGTCCCGAAAATGCTAATTCTGTATCCCTAGTTGCATTGCTTATGTCTAGCTTATGTCTTATAGAAGATATGGGTACTAAAGCAAAGCAAAGCAACGCAACAACCCATAATTGTCCCACTGCGGGGCTCGGGGTCTCCTCTCGCGATGTGAGGGGTATAGGCCATATTCTACTACGCTGGCCAAGTGCAGATTGATAGACTTCACACACTTTTGAGAACAGATGTTTCCCTTTACCGAAGCAAGTCATAATTAACTTGTAATACGCACATAATATTTGAAAATTAGAGGTGCGTGCCAGGATTTGAACTCGTGCCCCTTCGTTTGGGAGACCAACGTTCTAACCGCTATGCTAGGCTATCAGTACTTCATGGGTACTAGCTCAGCTGTAATTCCGTGAGAAAGTGAACGGATTTTATCGTGCAGTGCTATTCTCTCAACACTTTTTGCAACGACCCTATTTGCATATTGAAGACGGAGACTTAAGACTGTAATAGTAACAAACGAATTGGGAAGGAACTGTCTCCCAGGTCACAGCTCACGCTTTTCTGGGAGTCAGGGCTCTTCGTTTCAAATGTACTCCCATTTATGGTCAATAAATATCATTATTATATTGTGGCATGAGCTTCCTTCTCAGTTATTCTCAGAGCGCTGTGATGTGAGTTATGACATGGTTCTTCAACAAGAGTTGTCCTTCGACCGGCGTTGGATTGGTCCTATCTTGGTGTTTTCCATGTCTATAGGCGACATGACCACTTACCATCAGGTGGTCCGTCTGCTTTTTTGTCAGCTGTTCAGGTTACAAAAAAAACTTTCGTCCAAAAATCGCGTAATAACTGCAGACCTGATTTTGATATAGGTAATTTTTATTGGTAAGGAGCTCATCAAATACTTAAAAGCTGCTATATGTTGCAATTAAATCAGTTGCATGCAACCGATAGGTTTCATCATACAGTATAAAATATACTACAGTGGTTTCATAATTTCACATAATAAAAAAAACACTTGTGCACGAATAAGTTGCGGTTAAATTATTTTGTTAATAAACTTAACTCGTGTTAATGGTATAGTATCCGGGTGCGGTTTCCCTTGACCTTCATCGTGAGTACTGCACTACACGTCGATCTATCGCGTAATAGTTACATGTGTTATAAGGTGATGTTACATTTGAAATGTTTTTCCTTTCGGTTGCATTGCAGATGTAATTTTTTTAATTTAAAAATCCCCCGATATTTTTATTTACCGATCTTCATAAATTGTAGCTAAGAACCATCTCGATCACGTCGGCTTTAAAATAAAGAAAACCGCATCATAATCGATCCATTCGTTTAGGAGGTACGATGTCACGAACAGACATACACTTACAAATTTCTCGCCATCACCCTAGGTTGACTGGTAGAGAATGGCACTAGGCATTAAGTCCGCCCATGTAAAAACCTGTTCATAGGTCTTACATAAAGAATAAATAAATAAATAAATAATACACACATACAGATACACAGATACGTTAAACTTATAACACCCCTCTTTTTGTGTCGAGAGCTTCTTTTTACAAGCACCGGATCAGTGACAACCGTAGCTTTTAGTCAAATCTCACACACTAATAAGTCCAGACTTAGGTTTCGATTTCGGTGTCCAACCATTTTTAACCAAATATTTTTTACTTAACTGCCATTGCACATTTAGAAAGTAACATAATCTAAATTTTACTAACAAAAAATAACCGACTTCAAAGTCTCAAAAACTACTTTTCAGATCTCGTTCAAATTTATGTGGGACCACATGACAAGCACTTGCTTTCGATGAAAAAAAGAATCATCGAAATCGGTTGGCGTGATATTGAGTTATTCGTCAATTTGTCGCGCACATCTTAACACAAATTTACGACTTATGTGGTTTTCTCATGGATGCCATTGTCAGATCTCAATAAAATTTATGTGGGACAACATGACAGCCACCAGCTTTTGATTAAAAAAACAATCATCAAAATCGGTTCGCCCAGTCCAAAGTTCTGAGGTAACAAACATAAAAAAAAATACAGTCGAATTGAGAACCTCCTCCTTTTTTTGAAGTCTGTTAAAAAGACAGGGTTACCATTTCCTTAACGGCGCAACGCTTTGTTAATGTCCCCGATTTGCGGATGTAGCGACCTCCAAGAAAAAGAGCTAACTTCATGAGTAGGTATGTGTAGAAAATACAGTCTGTTTTTAGGGTTCCGTAGCCGAATGGCAAAAAACGGAACCCTTATAGATTCGTCAAGTCTGTCTGTCTGTCAGTCTGTCTGTCTGTCTGTCTGTCTGTCTGTCTGTCTGTCTGTCTGTCTGTCTGTCTGTCTGTCTGTCTGTCTGTCTGTCCGTCCGTATGTCACAGCCACTTTTTTCCGAAACTATAAGAGCTATACTGTTGAAACTTGGTAAGTAGATGTATTCTGTGAACCGCATTAAGATTTTCACACAAAAATAAAAAATAAACAATAGATTTTGGGGGTTCCCCATACTTAGAACTGAAACTCAAAAATGTTTTTTTCATCAAACCCATACGTGTGGGGTATCTATGGATAGGTCTTCAAAAATGATATTGAGGTTTCTAGTATCATTTTTTTCTAAACTGAATAGTTTGCGCGAGAGACACTTCCAAAGTGGTAAAATTTGTGTCCCCCCCCCTGTAACTTCTAAAAAAAGAGAATGATAAAACTAAAAAAAATATATGATGTACATTACCATGCAAACTTCCAACGAAAATTGGTTTGAATGAGATCTAGTAAGTAGTTTTTTTTAATACGTCATAAATCGTAAACCGCAAAAAACATTGATCAAAGTTACAACAAACTACAAGAACTTTTATATAATGTTACTTGCTGCTACGGAACCCTTCATGGGCGAGTCCGACTCGCCAAGTGGCCGCTTTTTATTATGATACGTTATGTGCCACAAAGACTTGAAAGACTAACGGGAGGAGCCAGACTTTAAACTCCCAACAAAAGTGGGTACCTACCTACCCTACCAAAATGCATAAGTAACAGTATATGGAACTAAGTAATAAGTACAACAACAAACTGCGTAAGCAAATCGCTTGGACGTGGCTTAATACATCGCAGAGTATCTCTAACAATGAGCAGTACATATTATCCTTGTGAGGATCTTACCGCTTCTTTCGACACTAGGTACTGATGACAATTATGGTCTTGCTAAATGACCTAGAGGACTGTAAAAACTAGTACCTATTGACTATTGTCTCATTACGAAGCTTAACTTTTTTTATTTTAGAAAGTACGAGTCGGACTTGGCAAAGAGGATTCCATACAAACTTGTAGCAAATGAAATTAACTATAATAGCGACACATCGGTACATCGACATAGGTCACGATCAATTTACTAACTAAAAATAATTATTGGCAATTTTTATGTGATGTAACAATTTTATTAACAGATTACGATTTACGGTTTTCGGATTTTTTCCTTTATTTGTGCTATAACATATTACTTGATAAATTTAATGACTCTAGGTCAACGCAGGTCAACGTTAAAAATCTTCTATAGGTTTTGACTTCGTTGCGAGTATCTAAATTACCTAATCAAAAAATGAGATTAGAAACGACTTCGAACCTTGATTTTTTCACATATCCAAAGGATTAAAGACCAGTTTTGGATATTAATTTCAGCTTGATGTTGATATCTTACAACGACAGACAGACAGACGGGCAAAGTGATCCTATAATGGTTCGATTTTTCCATTTGTGATAAGGAACTCTAAGAAATGAGGCTTTTTATCACAACCAAGTGAAGTACACACTTTGCTGAGAATTTTATAAAAGCTGCGTAATTTTTTTTCATATTTGGGGGCACTATCGTGCCCCCGCCAAGTCGAGCCAAACGAAACGCAAGGGCATACCTTCCTTTTCTCAAAGCGCTTCGTCGTTTTTTGAACCCTCATAACTTGGGTTTGGATTATACCAAATAAACAAAATTCGTGGGATGTGAGTCAGTAGTGTACTTAACATACAAAGTTTCAATGACGAAAAAAAGGAGGAGGTTCTCAATTCGACACGTATACCTATATATTATATATTTTTAATGTATGATCACGCAGCAATCGGCACAGAGTAGTCCGATTTTGATTATTCTTTTTTTTGTGGATGGGGTATGTCTTGAAGTCTGTCCCATTTTTTTTTTATTCCACCCATGATTTTTACGATTTTTACCCGTTACCCCAATAACTTTGCACTGGATGATCCGATGCCACTATATTATATTTATGTACTGTATGATTCGATCCTTGCAGAGTTAGAGCGTGTAGATTTAGAAGGTTGAGTCTACATGAGATCTGATAACTTTTTGATGTAGAGCCATATGGTCTCGTCTTGGCAACATTTAACATGAAAATGTGTTTCGTTGGATCGTTTACGTTTAAGCTCCAGTAGCGACACACCCGACTGGACCCGGGCCACGCAACAATGCTTAAATATATCTTATCTCATGTTACTTCATAATAATGTCTATGAATCATGCTTATATTCATGTCAAGACCTAAGCACTAAGTTACTGCAAGACCTATCTGGCTTAAGGCCGACCACTATATTGATATAAATATCACGATCCTTACTTACTAAGAATCGTTAAACTGAGATTAAGATTGAGAAACGAACAAGACGACCCCGATGCCTACTTGGTGACCTTACGAAACAAGGGGTCTAGATATCGATCCCCGGTAGAGGCAGATGTTTGTATGATCAAGTAACTCGCGTCACAAGGATCCTTGGCTAGTGTTAAGGTCTCTGCGATCTCAAGCTTCGGTTTGAATAATTATGTCAAATCGTATGTAAAAGCGACATTTTTGTAAGATTTGAGATTGCGCTCTTGAGTCGAGATTGGTTTATACGGGCCCTATGAGTGCGCCAAGTGTGTGCAAGAGTGTGCAAGGGTTTATTAATAAGTCACTTTTAGTTAATAATTGTATATCTTCGCCTGACAATTCACAGTAGAATCGTCTAACACGGCAGACCAAGAAGAAAGCGGTGAATTTGTAAATAGCTGTTCAACATCCCAAATTTAATATCTTTAAAAATATGAATGAAATGAAATATGATAGATTCTGGTCAGTTATGACGAACGTATTACCCTATCACCATTTTCCCCATGCAAAAATTGGGATTGGATTTGTATTTTTTTCTTCTCACTTTCTTGGCCGGCAATGCATCAGGGAAGCCTACGGTTTTGCTGATGTCCATGGGCGACGAAAGCCATTTATCATCAGATGGATCGTCAGCTCATTTGCCGGCTATTTTCGTCTAAATATGACTCGAGATTAAGCTGAGTGGTAGAGCTTGGTCTCTTGAAGGTCTTAGTGACTAGTCATCATTAACGTAGTGTTTAAGTATTATGTGATGAGGAACAGGATCAGGGTACATTATAAACAGAAATTTGCTTGAATTCCAGGTTGTGTGTAACCTTTATATGTAAAATAATTTTTCCTGATGGCTTGACCTGAAGGTAGTTCCGTATTTTATTTGGAGAAGCCTTTGTTGCCTTCGAGCCTACGTCTCTTACCAATGCGAGTCGGTCTATAACAGACGTCAACGTTTGCGCTACTATCTGAGGATGCTGTCGATGCCAATAACCTGCAAGAGTTGGGCTTAACAACAGATGGACTGCGTCCGGCCTTCGGCAGGCATGAAATCTTACGACACTTGGGTTGGCCATAACCCGTCCACCAATTCGCACTGGAGCAGTGTGGTGAAGTATGCTCTAGACCTCCTCAAGAGGAGAGAACCGTGCTCAGTAGTGGGCCGTTAGTGGGTTCAAGCCAGCCAGGACCGACGCTAGATTACTTTTACGCTTTGCTGCACTTTATAAACAAATAAATAACGCTTCACACTCATAGCCCCACACTAGGATTCCCTGTGTTGTGGGTGCCATGGACAACACACTAGACAAGGACATTCACACCCAGACCGAGAACAGAAATTCAAACTCATTATTCAAATTTCCGCTGGGAATCGAACCCAGGACCCTTGGTGCGGTGATCCGGCATGGTAACCATTGCGCCACACGGGTCATCAAGTTACTTTAGCAGTAACTTGAACCCGCATAATTATGTTTCAAAGGGCAGATTTTAATTAAACCCGCATGTTTTCGTCGCTACCATTGGCTTGGGGCTTTTTAGCACAGGGCAACTTTCTAAAACGGTTCGGTGTTCAGTAGAATCCCACGTTGGCTACTGACAATTTAGTATAAGTCTTACAAAGGAGCGTAGACAAAATAAAATTGACTTACCAGCGAGTATTAGTAGAAGCGCTAAGGCGAAGAGCGGAGTCCCGCTACTCCCGCTCGGGAGACGCCCCCGCGCCCTCATTGGCCGGGAGTGAGGCTGCGATATAATAAATATACAACACGAACACTGAACGGATCCTGCGTAGAAACCACGTACAACTACACTCCACTTGACAGCGGTTTTGGCGCGTTTTTACACTAACTTTTTTTAATAGCAAGGCACGAGCGCATTCAGCCGCGAACGACCACAGACTGACGTAAACACTTTCACTTCAAGTTATGATGTGATCTTTGCATTACATCACGATTCCTTTCACTTATCACTGCTCGTTTATTCCTCTTTCTTTAATTCTTATCACTAGTTATTGTCGACGTTACGTTTTGTTTTATTTGATACTCTTTTAATATAATTGAGCCATGGTTTTATCTGAAATACATGTGAAATCTGTTATTGTATTTAACAATGAATTTTGATACTGATATTTTTCTAATATTGGTATGTTTTATTTATAATTTTAGCACAAACGAAAATTAAAATGAAATTTATTTAAGATTCATAGAATCTTTCTTTTTCCCAGTATTGTTTCTAGTAAGTACCTAGTTCATAATTCAATTATTCAGAGAATTAAAAACGCGAACAAGGCGTAGATTTTCTTCTTCCTACACAAATGTTATATAATAACCATAGAAAATATAAAAGCGCGTCATTGTGAACCATTCTATAAAAATATTAACGGAATTTTCAAGAATGTTTGCTTATTTTTGAATTATAATTGTAAAGGTACTTGTAAGCGATGAATATCTGGCACAAATTTTAGGAAAAATATAGAGAAGAAACATACCTACATATATGTAGGAAAAAAGTGCCAGGAGCTACACAACGAACTACTATAAACTACTTAGTCTTCAAAAAAACGATTTAACATGCAAAACATTTAAAATAGTTGAACACGAACGATTAAAAGCACTTTCTCCGTAAGATTAAGAGCGCGCATTCATTTGTATGACGGTATTTGAATAGAGGTCAGATGTGGTCCGGGTTTTGAATAACTACAGAAGGCAATGGGCTATTGTAATAATGAACGTCCTTCGCTTGGCTTGGGCGAAATTATCTGCGTTTTTATAGTGTTAATTAATGTGTTAAGAATTACATTACAGGTGTGGCCATAAGGTAGCGCGCTAAAGGTGTCTGCCGTTTCAATGCTATAACACATTAGGCGGTAACTCGGTTTCTTCGATACATCAAAGGATTTTATTCCAGCACAGACGTTAAAATTAACGTTAACGCAGATGTAGCAGATTACCCGCAGATAAGTAACTACTGACAGTACCAGTAATGTGACAAGAGAGAAGTGCAACCTCAGTGCAAATAAAGATTATCAGCTTAATATCCCTAAAGTTAATTCAAAATCTTATAAGGAATACGACGCAAAACACGATATGATTTTATTAACCAGGCGTTTATATAATTTGGTGGATTTCCTTTCATTTCTTCACACTGAATCATTTATTGTCACTAAATTCGCTGTCTGTTGAATAAAATATTAAATGTTATTAAAAAAATTAATTTTGTAAAGATGGGTGCAACTGTTATTGGCCATATATATTTATTTATTCTGCAGTACAAGTACTGTAAACTTTACCAGGGAAATGTAATTGTTTTAATTCCGGTCAACGACGATTTATTTACACTACTGGATAATTCCAAGAAGTGAACCTGACCAATTATAGTATCGTGCCCTCCAAAGCACCGAACCATTGACAGTAGTCGACAAACTATGAACACTTCAACAAGGTTCTCATTGTTGGAGAGAAATCTACTTGGTAAGGTGGTAAGTTAATAATTATACAATAATACATGACGTATTTATTTATTACAAAAAAAAGAGAACGAGCTCAAAACGTCTACAAAAAACTATGCGTCGAATTACAGAAAATTAAAACTATTAAAATGAATTTGTGATGTGTTAAAGTACTGTACAAATTGTACAAAAGCAATTCGAAGATGAAGCTAAACTGATAACGAAAAGTACTGAGAGCTTCTGCACCGCGTCGCGAGTTTCAAACACTGCAGCATTATCTCTCCGCTTTATATAACTTCTATACTCTTCTATATCCTCTAGCGACGTACTTACGTACTGTATTCTTTATTACTAACTTCATGATTTGAGATCTCCTTGAAATCCGTAACTGGCGCAAAATTCTCTACTACTAATTTACCATGCCCTAATAGGACTCAAAAAATAGGACTCAAAAAAATCTATAACAGCTTAAATGCCCACATCGTGGACAACCTTGCTTGAAGGTAAAGGACTCTGAGGATATCGAGGTTCCTCTAGCGATGGAGGCCGACTGCGCAGAGACTTCTCTCCTGATTCGAAGCGGTCTCTCTCTCAACTCTCTCGTGACTCCCTTTTTTATTATGCTTCTTATCTGCTGCTTAGCTCTGTTCTTTGATATCCTGGGTAAGCTCGTCCGCTTCGTGTGTCGTCTTCTATCTCCCCTCCGCCTCGTTCTTCTACCCCTCGCCTTCCTAGCGTGCTCCTCGCTGGATGTACTGGAGTGACCGTGACTGTCCACAGTCATCACCGCTGCCTCCTTATGCTTATCATCTGGAACGCCGCTAGGGTTCCCCTCCTTACTCCCATCTGTGCCATCACGGGGTGATTTCTTACCATCAGATTTCGCTTCCGAAGGTTCTGTAGGATCCATGATAGAAATTATGTTCAAAGTAAATAAGATAGCTTACAAAAGTTCATGTCATTAAAATTGACAACTGATTGATTTTTCTCATCTTTTGAAAATAAAATGAAGCTGAAAGAAGGTCTGTCACCGAATAAGTAGGCGAAGGTTACATGAGTACGAGCTTAGTTCGTCTTCGAACGAACGCCATTATTCTTTATTCTTTAAACCGAATTAAGTAATAAGTAAAGAAAATAAAATAGCAAAAAATAATTTTTGGTCTATTGGTAATTTGTAAAATAATCGATTCGAATGTTTGTCGAATTTTTATCGGTGGCAATAGACCCCTAAATAATAAAATTATTTTTAAGATTTTTTTTGTCTGTGAGTGGTATAACGCAAGATTAGTTTTAACCATGGAGAATTGCTCTATCTTCCATGGTTTTGGTTTTAACTAAAATGAAACTAATGCAATATGATGTAAGGAAACGTTAAGCTTTATCGGAAGGCCTTATTTAAAACTAGTTATTCAGGTCGAGATAAAATGCAGCTGGGTAATACGTGAAAGGTCAGACAGAATTGTCAAAGATGCCAATTATTAACACGTTCACTGCGGATCACCCACAATCGGCCCGATGCTGTACCAACGCGCTGTGCGTACAGGAAAAATAGGTTCCTCCCGCCTGTGCGGGACCGGTTTCTTGGGAATTTTTACGAGTATGACAGAGACAAATATAGTTTTCGATTCGTGACTAACAATGTAGAAATATAGCAGTTTAATAAAGTGGGGGGCCTTTTTCGACCTCCGCCGCACAGAACGTAAAAAAAGTTATCTCAGTGCGGGAGCGGGCCTGTTTTGGTGGATGACCGCCTGCGACCTGATCCCGCACTGTGGAGATGCGTACGCGTCGAGCCAGCAGTAGTGTTGTGCTTGCTACACGAGGAGCACGCGCTCGTGCTCGATATAATGACGAATCGCAATAAAAAATTGTTATTAATAGAAAATAAAAGTGCCAAAAGAAGATTTTTGAGATTCATTTCTGCAAAATAATAATTGTGTTTGATTTTTTGCCATGGTGCATTAATTGCTCGTATGATATTGAGCGCATGGCATGTCACTCCATGTCTTCGCTAGCAAGAAACCTTCAATCCATATTGGTAGAATGGATCACTGCAGTACAGGTATGGCATTTTTACATGATGACATTAGTTTGATATTTGGGGTGGGCACGTCACCAAGATCACATAGAAGCCCCTGCATCACTTTTAGATTTTATATTAATTACTGCTGATCTTGAATAGAGAACAAGTAGATGGGTACATCATAAATAAATAATTATAATTGCATAAGTTGATAAAAAATGCTATGCAATAGCTTTACCGCGGCAGTCCCCGAGTGCCACACGTATTTTTTTAATCAGTATTTAGTCACCCCTGCAACGCTCGCTGTTCCTCAAATCAACAACCTGTCCGGTATAATTTTTTTATTTTTCATAACGTTTAATTTTTTTTATGTTTACATAATTTGTTTTACATATTTTTGTAACACATTAAAATTGTACTTGTTAAAATTTTATTAAAATATAATGACTCGATATTTTCTTTTCTTTCACTATCCCATCACTACAAAAATAACGCTACAGTGCGGTATCGGGCCTTATCGGCCCGACATTTTCAATTGCTAATTACTCATTTTCTGTTTGGAGAATCCAGGGGCGAGGCCAATGCAAACACAAGTGATTCATGACGATTTTAAAAAGTATAAAAATTGTTATATACCATACTCCTTGATTAAGATATTGAGCTTTAATACCACTCAGAGGTGTCGGATCGAAATGGCCCGCCCCGCACAGTAAAAAATTCAAGTGGGTGCCTTTTTGGACCGCCACCGCACCAGCTGAAAGTCACTGTTTTTAATGCCGCAGTCAAGGTGTTAAAAACCTAAAAATGAACAAAGCAATAAAAAAAAAACACACGCGATTCCCTGTGACGTCGGTGCAATGGACAACACTCAAAGGCCGATAACAGAGATTCAAAATCATCTTTTTCCCGGACCCTTCAGCCTGGTCCATCACGCCACACAGGCCGTCACAAAACACAGACATAAACTGAGGAGTTTTACAAATTGGTATTTTAACGGACTTCAAAAAAAGGAGGAGGTTCTCAATTCGACTGTATTTTTAACCGACTTCAAAAAAAGGAGGAGGTTCTCAATTCGACTGTATTTTTTTTTATGTTTGTTACCTCAGAACTTTGGACTGGGCGAACCGATTTTGATGATTTTTTTTTTTTAATCGAAAGCTGGTGGCTGTGATGTGGTCCCACATAAATTTTATTGAGATCTGACAATTGCATCCATGAGAAAACCACATAAGTCGTAAATTTGTGTTAAGATGTGCGCGACAAATTGACGAATAACTCAATATCACGCCAACCGATTTCGATGATTATTTTTTTAATCGAAAGCAGGTGCTTGTCATGTGGTCCCACATAAATTTGAACGAGATCTGAAAATTAGTTTTTGAGACTTTGAAGTCAGTTATTTTTTGTTAGTAAAATTTAGATTATTTATGTGTTACCTTATAACTTTTTACTGGGTGTACCGATTTTGATGCTTCTTTTTATATTCGAAAGCTGGTCCCATTTAAATTTGAGCGAGATCTGACGAGTAGTTTTTGAGCGATCCCTAATAATGCGTATTTAATTGACTTCGACGCTACGTCGATGATGTTCTTATTTTATTACTTGTTCGAAGACGGTTTCATTACTTTTTGCTTAAAAGTTATAAATTATGATTGTTTATCGACGGGCTCAGGGTTACATGACAAAATACACTTTGGACACTAACCTCCCCGATTAATCATTATATTTGGCATCGGCGGGACAATGGGCGGCTGTCGACTTCATGACGAGCCTGAACCGACCTCCCGCGCGCATGCGCACTGCAGCCTGACACGCTCATAGCTCGATGTGCTAGTGATACCGATCAAAACATTCATATCATGAACACGGACCTAAAAAAAGACGGGCGTAGGTAATCCCAAGAACAAATTCAGTGAAGCACCCATAGTAATACCATCTCTCTATTCGTACAAGTACACACACCCACAAATTGACACTTCACTGCTTCAATCGCGAATCAAAAATTACGCGCACATGGTAAGCGGGCGGCCATTCCTATGCTTCACTCTCGATTAGACGAGATTACGTCCGTCTTTTTTTCAGGTCCGTGATTATGAACTAGTGTTTTGCTTTGCCTTGCCTGTGTTCTCCAGGATAATAAGTACTCTGTGTACAGTCACCTGCAGAGAAAAGTAACCCATCTGTTTATAACGCAACAGGCAACGGAAACGTTTATCGTATATTTATAAACAGATGGGTTACTTTTCTCTGCAGGTGACTGTACTATCTATGGTCTACCTGTGTTCTTCCGTTCAATAGTTTCTGCGTGACAAAGTAACTGAGCCAACATATCGACCTATATAATAGAGAGTACCCATATTATTCATCAACAAATTATCCACCCTTGAAATTGTTAGTGACTCGAAAATCCATATTTTAAAAAAATAAATAAGGATAACTTAATAAATACAAAAACAAATGGAACGTTATCTGCAGTAACAGATCTAGTTTTTAGTACTTAGTATAAGTACTATTATTTCTTGTGTGGTTTTAATAAGAAAAACTTTATTTATTCGTCATCGCAAATGTCAATTGATGTTTTCTAAAAGCTTAAGTTGCATAAAAACGTGATCAATGTAAGTTTTTCACGTTTCGTTCATGTTAAGTATTTAACCTACGTATATTCCAAGTTTATTAAATAGCAAATATCTATATTTAGCAAGTACAATATACCTTATAAATGGAGCCAAAGGTCGAACGTCACAGATTCCCACGTCTCCTCGCGTCTCCCACGCGTTGAACTATGAAGTTAGTGAAAGTAATTTACGGCTTAGTAGTAGTTTTTAAACACCTGTTTTCCTGAGTAAAATGGTCTTCACCAACAGACGAACAAGCCACTTGCCGAGCACGTTCTCAATAATATATCTAGCCATAATGTTGCATAACAGCTGTCAAAATGTCACGACATTATTATGGGGATTAGCACAGAAGACAATAGTCTAAAATATAGTATTCGTTGTTATTACTTCACCTACTAAATTATCCAGAGATTATGGATAGAAAAATATTAAAAGCAGAAATAGCTTGACAGAACCAGTAGTGTAGCTAGCCCTAAAGAGGCCCTATCTCAATTTGTTATGGGACCCACTCAACGTCAGCTGTCAAATATAAAAGGAGTGCCAACTGTAGCGGTCGTAATATAATTAAGCCGTTGGCGAGCTTTTTTTTGAGAGTGTTAGTGGGGGGCCCCTATACGCTGGGGGCCCCGTATAATTGACACGGCTGATACGGCGGTAGCTACGCCCCTGTGGCCCTGGACAGAACATTAGATGGAATTTTCTTGTAAACACGTGACACGATACGGTCACGAGGTCGCTGTTAGTTTAAATTTTAAAAGATGTGCTGAGGAGTTTCTTTTGCCGTTTTTTCCCTTGGTAATAGTCTTTAAAAAATAATATTTTCGAAACGATGTTAGAAGCAAAATATTACGTGCATAAATGTTATATTTCTTTTCTTAAAACAAGTTTATGCTTGACCATAGGATATTCAGCGCTTTAACTTAGTAAAAGCCTTGTACTGTCATACCATAAAAAAATAATTTTGATTTTTTATTTATTTATTTATTTATTTAGAGTCACTAAGGTTAATAGTTTGTAAGACAATATTTATTACTGAAATTTAATGTTTACAGTTTACATACACTCCTTTCATCACTTCATTGGGAATTCGATATTATCTCCCAAATACGTGAAATATTTTAAAAATACTCCAGTCAGCTGATTCACTTCACCCGACATCCCGACATGCGCGATGCGGTTCCGAGAAACAATTGTTTGAAACCACAATTTTGAGTTTTGACTCATCGAAAAATACGAGCATTTTGTCATGTTTTGATTCGTTAACAGCTCATCGGTATTGTATTGTTTCATTATTGTCATTACCGCAACAGAACTATTGTTATAATGTTTCATTACGTTTTAACTAGAAGTTAGAATGCGTTGTTTCTATAACTTGGAAACAATTAGGTATGTTCATTCCATAAATACTTTACACTTAGGGTTCAATGTAGAGTTGAACATTTGATATAATCGCGTGGCTTTGCCGTCCATTCTTGACCGCTGTGTCCAGATCAGATCAGATGATGGCCAAATGCGCCCTCTGGATGAACCACATGGATCTACCATAACAAATAAAGAAGACGGAACGGCAAGCAATGCGTAATACTTTTGGTATTTACGGATAGATACTGTCAGATACGAGTAGGTAGGTACACCTGTCATATTGTCGTCTGACCTGCTCGTTCGCCGGCTATCAACGTAATAATATAATTCTTGACAAAAAATAACAGACTTCAAAATTAAAGATAACTCAAAAACTACTCGTCAGATCTCGCTCAAATTTAAGTGAGACTACATGACAATCACCAGCTTTCTATTAAATAAAGAATCATCAAAATCGGTTCATCCAGTCGAAAGTTCTGAGGTAACAAACATAAAAAAGTACAGTCGAATTGAATACCTTCTCCTTTTTTGAAGTCGGTTAAAAACAGCTTGAACGTTTACACTTTACAGAAAAGAGCTTTGTAGGTATAGAGAGACCCTGGTCAGTTATGCTATACTATCTACTCATAATCGGTGTTCTATAAATGGGCCTTTAAAAGGATTTTTTAATACTTAATAGTTAATACCTAGTTGGAATGAATTGAAATATTATTTATTTATTTAAACTTTGTTATACCTAAGATAGATGGTTTAAAAGACGAGCTTAATGCTAAGAGCATTCTCTACCAGCCAACCTTTGGGCAAAGCAGAAAACAGCGAATCTACCTATACTAATATTACTTATAAAGAGGAAAGATTTGATTGTTTGCATTTGATTGTAGGCTCCGAAACTACTGAACCGATTTGAAAAATTCTTTCACTGTTGGGAAGCTACACTATCCGCCCCGGGTGACATAGGTTATATTATATTTAAAAAAAAATTAGGGATCCGTAATAAAACTTCAATAATGTAACCCAAGAAGGTGTAAAAAAATAAGAAAACCAAAGCAAAGCGAGGGCAGTTTATACTCGTATTAGATATAAATATACCTATTTTATTTCAGTACTTAATTAAATATCTAATCTATATACATCTGGTGCCCACCACATCACGACACGAGCCACGAACAAAGTAAAATTAATGTAGGTACCTAATGTAGTAGAATTATATCGTGGACGTAACATAATGTCTTCCTACACAGTAAACTAGATTTTACATCTTAACCAGGTCTTAGATAAGACATGTAGGTTCAGCTAGTTACTTTTAAATAAAGGACATAAAAATATATTTTACATAGGTAGGTACGTAATGTAAGTTGACAACAATCACATGATGGTAGAGAAAGATAAATACACAATCTATCTCTGTTATTGAAAAGCATCTTGATTGAACCTACCCTTAAATATACACAGGAGTAGGGTAGCATTAATATCCTCGACCAAATAAAGTATAGTAAGTCCATAACTAGCTGACAACCCATACGAGCCACCCAATGGTTAATGGTCACCATCACGCATAGACTGCAGTTTAACACCAACTACAACATCGTATGTTGCCGGCCAAGAAAGAAGACTCTTCTGCAGGGGCGTAGCTACCGCCGTATCAGCCGTATCAAGTGAACGGGGCCCCCAGCCTACAGGGGCCCTGACTAGCAGCTAAAAGGCGCCCCGCCTAAAGACCAACCAAGCCCCTATAACGACGTTCTTCGCTACATTTCAAACACGTATCGACTCCCAAAAAAAGCTCGCTAGCGCCCTAAGGTCCCCTCCCTACTACCCTACAATAAGTCCTATTGGCGCCCCTTTTCTCCCGGAATTTGACAGGTAAAGTTGGAGTGGGGAGGCCTCTACAACTATTAAGCTACGCCACTGAAGAAGAGAGAAGAAATGTGACTCCCAAGAGTGGCCAAGAGTCACAAGCTCCCAGTCGGATCACGACGGGTCGTCTCACGTCTGGGGGCTGACTGAAGCAAGATGGAGTTATCAAGGAGAAGCATCATAGCCATACTTTTAGTAAAAGTAGCTATTGTCGATAATATCCTTGAAAACTGTTCAGACAGCCTGGCTGCCGAGCTGCCGAGCCACGCGGCCACGTGAGCAGGTAGTATGTTATCTGCAGCACGCATTAATCTGGTAAGTGGTTTCGAGCAGCATTTTAATGTGTTAATAATGGTTCCACATTACGGCGATAACGCTGCAACGTGAACGCTCAAGTAACTTGGGTATATATGTTACCGGCAAAACCCGATTTCAGGTTAAACTAGTTTGGCCTAGGCCAGACTAGTTTGGCGCGACACGATTAGGCAAAACTAGTTTCTCGTCAGTCTAAAACTGATTAGAACCGAATTGTTACGGATTTATATTTATTCCACAAATCTTTGTGCTTTAAACCTCTTAAATTACAGCTATTTTAGTCACGACTGCACTTCAAATTGTATTCGAACACCAAATGTAGTAAATGATCACCAAATTAACTGCTCGCGTATATATTGTTTCTTTTGGATTCTTTTAATTTCCAGATGTAGGTCGAAATGGTTACAAAACCGACTTAGTCAACCCCGACCCCACGTGGTACTAGTCTGCCCTACCCCTAGAGTGAATGTAAACCCCGGAGGCGCTCAGGGAGAACAGCCCCCGCCCGCTGTAACTGCAGGCGACCAAAAAGCCGAAGCTGCGTAGGCGAGCATGGAGTGCCTGCAGTTTGTTACGCAAGGGCGGAGGGGCTGCTATTCCCGCAGCGCCGGAGACGTTCGGAAGCCTGTTTGTGAATCAAATAATTATTTTTTGACAAAAAATAAAACCAACGAAAAAAAACTGAAAAACGAAAAATAAAATAAACCATTTAGTATTATAAATTAAGATCCTAAATTAACTGAAAATAAATAATTTCAAGACCGCGCCAAACAAACAAACAAACAAACAAAGTTAATTACGTAAAGTTCATTTTATAAGGGCAGTGGCATGCGATGCACACGGCAGCAGCAGCGCGGCGCACATCTTTTCACCGTTTGTTTTTTCATTGGTTTGGCACTGCCTCAAAATTATTTATTTTCAGTTAATTTAGGATCTTAATTTATAATACTAAATGGTTTATTTTATTTTTCGCTTTTCAGTTTTTTTTTCGTTGGTTTTATTTTTTGTCAAAAAATAATTATTTTTTAATTTTTAGTTGCTATGAAAATTATTAAGTTATTGGTGATATATTCAGTTACCAGGTAAAAATATAGTAGTTGAAACATAAATCATCTCCTATTTTCGTACCTTTAGGGGTAAAATTTTCTTTCCAAATTTAAACAAGAGTAACTTCAAGGTATACAATTTTCAATAAAAAAAGAATCATCGAAATCGGATCATCCAGTACAAAGTTATTGGGGTAACGGGCAAAAATTCCGTGGGTGAATAATCAATCATCCCCTATTTTCGTACCTTTAGGGTAGGAATAAAATTTTCAAAAAAATATGGGACTAACTTCAAAATATACCCTATTCATTAAAAAAAGAATGATCAAAATCGGATCACCCTGTGCCGATTGCTGAGTGATCATACATAAAAAAATATATATATACGCGTCGAATTGAGAACCTCCTCCTTTTTTTTTCGTCGGTTAAAAATGAATTACCATCTTTGGTTATAATTTTACATTAAAATGCTGTTTTAATTTTGGTGATCATTTACTACTTTTGGGTTAATAATGATTTATTTGGTGGTAAGTTAAACATAAGCCAAACTTATTGTCGAGAAACCAGTTTTGCCTAATCGTGTCGTGCCAAACTACTTTAACCTGAAATCGGGTTTTGCCGGTAACATATACATTGCATACTTGATACCTATCATTGAAATATAATGTCATAGAACAGACATCTCGAACAAAATGTGTGTCCCGCCGGGAGGTTCTATTTGCAAAACTCCTGAGCCCCCGTTCTCCTTTCAAAATGGAACGAATCCATTGAAAATTGAAGCCGATCGGCGCCAATTCATTGGGACATACATTGTGTTCGCGGCGTCGGTTCTATATGCTAGTAATAATGATATCTATACTACTTTTCACCCGCGGCTTAGCCCACGGAAGAGTAAAAAAAGCAACGCTACATAGCTTCTAGGATTATCTGTGTCGTGGCTGCACGGACAACACACAAAGACAGAAGGACACAC
The DNA here is from genome assembly GCA_951805285.1 of Thymelicus acteon. NCBI lineage: Eukaryota > Metazoa > Arthropoda > Insecta > Lepidoptera > Hesperiidae > Thymelicus > Thymelicus acteon. The sequence continues at coordinate 839,083 of OX638235.1, forward strand.
ACCCAGACCAAAAACAAAAATTTTAACTCATCATTAAAATTTCTTGGTACGGTTCCTGGTTCGACACTTGGTACTGTGTTCTAGCGTGGTAACCGTATCACCACACGGGTCGTCGAATTAACAGTCGTTAGTCAATCGAGTCGCAAAATATTAAAAATACACACAAAATTATAGTACTCCCGGAACTGTTGAGTTGAGTAACTTGAGTACCAGGAAAGTACTCCGTGTTGAGTACCAATAGAGGAGAACGAGCAATAATACGATTAGCAACTTGTAGTTGTAGCAATCTGTGGATTCCTGTTACGCCTCCGCCGATCGCCCGAGTGTCACGTGGGCTCAGGGCTGCCTACTTTGACTTTAGCTTTTAAATACTGAAGAGATACAATCTCTTTGTTGTATCATACAACAAAGAGATGGCGCTGGTGCGCTGGGAATTCAGAGTACGCATCGTTTTGAGTATACTAAGAAGTAAACTGGTGACGCTGCTTATCGAATGAAACAAATGTTCTTGTCCTTTGGTTTTATTTGTCTTTAATGTACATGTGATCAGGAAATCCTAGTGAAGAATACCAACTCAACTTAATTGACTTTTTTATAATTTACTAGCGTTCTGCCCGCGATTTTGTCCACGTTTTCTGGGATAATAAGTACCTACCCTATGTCTTATTCCAGGCCATGGTCTACCTGTGTCCTAAATTTCATGAAATACTTATATAATAATATTCAACAATTATACATATATTACTAGCTGTTGCCCGCGGCGTCGTGGTAGAGATCGATTTTTACAAATCCCGCGGGAACCGTGAACTTTTCCGGGATAAAAGTAGCCTATGTTTTAATCCAGGGTATAGGCTATCTCTATTCCAAATTTCATCCAAATCGGTTAGGTAGTTTTCGCGTGAAAGCATAACAAACAAACTTACATTCACATTTATAATATTAGTATAATAATTATAACATAGGATATTAGTATGATAGAACATAGACTTAATACATATAGGTGTATGTGATAGAATAGGTAACTGACAAGATAGTTCTCGTTTCTATTGCAAGTAACTGGCTGAGTGAAGTGAGTACAGCGTAGGAAAATGAGTTTTGCTCTATTAGGTTGTACGACGACGGCTCAGGCTGTCTTCATCGCTGTTACGACAGCTCCTGCGTCGGAAAATGTAATGTAATCAGAAACATTCTGCATACCTCTCTTATCTGTCTACACGGAAACGACTACAATATATTCATTGTCTTTATTTATTTATTTATTTGATCTTTATTATACCTAATACAGTTTGTACATAATGTAGTTGGTTTAAAAGACGACCTCTAAGAGCATTCTCTACCAGCCAACCTTTGGGCGAAGCAGAAAACAGCGATGACGTGACGGTGTTATAAAATAATATAGATAATTATATATGTGTGGATATTTACTAAATAAGAAAATCTATAAATAAAGCAGTCAATTCATATTAAATACAATCTGAGGGAAACAACAAAAAATAAATGTATGTATAAGTATATTATATATATATATATATATATATATATATATATATATATATATATATATATATATATAAACTCAAATTTTAATTCTACCGACCGAGGCAAAGTAAAAACAACCCCGGTAGTTTCTTGCTGCTTCTTCTCCCGGGCCCTCTCACAGAAGGGACCTTGTTGAAGCATTGGCATAGCTTGCATGACTTTCAAAAAGTGTTTGTAAACCAAACCAATTTTGAATAAAATATTTGAATTTTGAAATATTTTTGTGTCTATATATAACTTAAGAGATGGAGTTTACTTAGGATGCAGCCATCAAAAACGTGATGGAAAACTCATTAGCGTAATCACAAGCGGACGATCGGTAAACGTCACGTCTTGTGTCGCTCAACACGGCCGCGCGACCACCGAGTTTATCTATACGGGGACACCCATTAGCTACGCAAAATATAACAATGATTTGATGGAACAATGATTTGATATAATGCTTTTTACTAGTATGAGTATCATGTGCGACGGTCTGTAACATCTTGTTCAAGATCTTGGTTAGTTACTTATCTTTGATAATGATAATTGTATGTAGGTTTGTTAGGAAACATTTCATAATATGATCGTCTGTTTATGAAATAATCATAAAAAAAATATAAAATCCTTGAAAAGTAGTTACCAGTAAACCAGAATTAAGCGAAGATGAGTTATTGTTAATGTTGTTAAAGCACTTTCCGTGAATGAGAAAGAGTGGTTCTCTTCCATTTAAATAAAATGAAATGACAATATCTCATACTTCAAAAGTCGGTAATGAAACTCTAACGAAAGCTAAAAATACGTTATTTTATCAAAATTTCATATTGCACAAGTGACAACCCTATAAAATTTTCAATATATTATCTCCAGTCCAGAGTGGTAACAGGACGAACAGCGATGATAATTAAGAGCACTGCAAAAATTACTGGGAATTAAATAATTGTACCAACTGGGCCATCATTGTACCAAATAGGAGATTGACCCTGAAAGTTAACCTCTTTAACTGTCCATTCCATAGATTGTAACTATGGGTTGTAACCAAGGCCGTCTTTAACCTACTGGAGGCCCTGGGCATATTAGGATAATGGAGCCCCTATGACTTTGTCAGAACACTATTTTGTTAGAATAAACAAAGAAAATAGATAGACAAGCTTCTAGATTTATGTAAAAGCTAATAAGGAATTTGATATTGTAGTCAGTAATTTAGGTTCGATTTATTCGAATTAAAAAAAAACGGTAATAAATATCGATTATCGTTTAGTGATCTGGCAGGAACTAAGGGGCCCCTGTCTATCACCGGGCCCTGGGAACGTGCCCAGAGTGCCCAGTGGGGAAGAGGAGTCTGGTTGTAACCAGTAGTTGGGTTGGGTAGAGGCACAGACCTATATACCTAGAGTAGATGGGGCAAGTTCATACATTTCACGTGGGACAACTAGGATTTGAAATCCTAATTAGGCGCCGTGTCATTTAGTCGGCCTTTCATTGCTATTGGCAACAGATGTCAACTGAAATAACGAAAAATGCCTGATTTTAATGTTAAGAACTGTAGAAAATCTACAAATATAGTAAGGAAAGATAAATAAAACATTTTCATTCATCGCTAAGTAATTTCGTTATAAAATTGTGTTCCTATCTATTTAAAATAAATTAATTTAATGTTTCTTGTGCTTTTACCATGTTTTACAATGACGAGCAATTACTGAGTATGCACTACATACTACACAATACATTGCTCATTTTAGTCACAAAATTGTAGGGCTTCTTTGTTGGAACACGCAATGAAAGTACAACAATCGTTACTATCAATCGTTGCTAAGCAACGCTTTACTTCGTAGTACTGTCAATATTGTCGTTTTTCGGTCAAATATAGTTTATAGTGTTTTTCATTTGCCCAATCTTGTCTCGATTCTAATCGATTTTGAGAACCGACGAATAATTATATTCTCATAGATATAATATTTGTAACAAAAAATTTATTCCAAAGGTAAGTGTAATTTTTTTATAGTTTCGTCATGTCTGTTCGCCCGTCCGTTCGTCCACTCGCAACATAGTGCTGAGAACCTAAGAGCTAGAAAGGTGTAATTTGGCATGGATGTACATATTTATTAAAACTACAAAGTCGTAGAATAAAAATTGATCTGTTTGTTTATATTTTTGAAACGTGTTTATAATTTTAATATTAATAATAATTTAATATTCAAATTCAAAATCACTTATTCATATAGGTATCATTGATACACTTATGCACATCATTTTTTTTAATCAACCAGCTTTTCGCAAAGGTGCTTTGTCATGGAGGAGAAGAAAAACCGTAAAGAAACTCCTCAGCACATCTTTTAAAAATAAAAATACATTGGTATATTTATTACAAAAAATATCACTAGCTTGTACGGAACTGGTTGCAGAGCTGGTCATTTCCATACGTCATTTAAGTACTCATCTACAGTATAGTAATCTTTGCCTAAAAGTTGAGATTCTACATGTTTCTTAAACAATTCCACTGGCAAATCAGGTATTAACTTCGGGATTTTATTATAGAACTATACACCAAGCCCCATAAAAATCGCTGCACTTTAGAAAGACGGTAAAACGGCGTAACTAATTGGTGCATTACCCCAATGATATATGAAAACATTAACAAAATAAAATTATTTATTTGGTTTTATTCAGCACTATCCTATACAATAACAACCAACCAGACTGATTATAATCCGTTATCGATATCGAGAATCGGTAAGAAATCGGTTTCGTATCGATATTGCTAGGATGAGGTATATCAATCACTAAAATATTCTTGTGACAAAACATTGTGTCAAAAAAAGTGACACGCTTGGTTTTCATACAATTCGAGCTACATGCGCAGTCTACTCTAGTATATATGTCTGTGGGTAGAGGGTATTTTTGTGAAAACCATAATACCTACCTAATAATCCTAATATTAAGTTTGGTTTTAGAATCTCGAGTAGATAAGTACCTACACAATGTAAACATTTTTATAATACTAAAACCATCTGATTACCTATTGTAATTAATATAATTGTATGATGTTATGCACAGGTGGTAGTTTTTAGCTTCTAACAGTCTAATACAAATAGTATCCAGACCCCTTTTTCCCACTGGGCACGTGCCCAGGGCCCCGTGATCGACAGGGGCCCCCTAATTCCTGTCAGATCACTAAACGATAACCGATATTTATTACCGAAATACTTTTTAAATTCGAATAAATCGAACCTAAATAACTGACTACAATACCAGTTTGCATAATAGCTTTTGCATAAATCTAGAGGCTTGCTTATCTACTTTCTTTGTTTATTCTAACAAAAATATAGTGCTCTGACAAAGTCATAGGGGCCCCATTATCCTAATATGCTCAGGGCCTCCAGTAACTTAAAGACGGCCTTGATAGTATCTTGAATTTTAAGCAAATAAAAATCCTAAAATTATTTACCCATGATTTACCTTACATTTCACAAGGGTTAGGTGGGTGAATTCGCGTTTTTGAATTATTTTGGTGTTTTTTTTAAAAGTATGTGGAAATGCGTGCAAAACCATGAAAAAAATTAGCACATAAAATTTCCTTTCTAAGCCTACAAAAGTCCTCAAAATTCGTTATGCTAATCAAAAGTTATTGGATCGTAAAAAAATTTATAAGAAATGGTAATGATATTGAGCAGCCTGGTAATGACTTTTATTTAACGGTAATGACTTTTTGTTAGTGGGAATGACAAAATTTAATGTTAATCAAAAAAATTTTAAAGCCGTGTTTATTATAGTTATGTCTATAAGTTGCATATGAAGATAAAAAATGTCAAGCTAAAACCACTAATTAGAGTATTATTGGTAACGAGCTTGGCAGTAATAAATTACGCAATTCTAAATATGAATTATTCGTTCATGGAAATAAAATTACCTCTGGTAAAGAAAGGCATATGAATTTGAAATTTTGTGGGGAATGTCTGTTAAAATTATAAATAATATAAAAGATGTGATAGTCCCTTATTTAGCTAGGTTAGTAAATAAATGTGTAAATCTAGATTCTTTCCCAGATCTAATGAAGTACAGCAAGATCATACTGATTTTTAAATCTGGGGACAAAACAGGCCTTAATAATTAAAGACCTATTTCTATTTTACCTACGGTCTTCGAAAATAATTAAGTTAAATTAAACGCTGAAGCACTTCACCGCTTGTAATTTACTCCACCCTGAGCAATACCGTTTTACCGAACGCCGTAATACAACAAATGCAGGTGCTAGGCTTCTCAAACTTATCTTTGAGACCTGGGAGAATTCACAAAATCCCATAAAGGGTATTCTGTGACCTGTCTAAGACGTTTGATTGTGTTGAACACTAAACATTACTACTTAAGCTACTACTACAGCATCAATAACAATTCACTTAACTTGATTGTGTCGTACTTGACGAGTAGAATCCAATGTGTTAGTATAAATGATAATAAGTGATCAAGATCTCAATCTGTGATGGGTGTACCACAGGGCTCGTTTCTGGGCCCCTTCCTTTTTCTAGTATACTTAAATGATCTGTCGTATTAAATTAAGAAATATGTAGACATTATCATATTTGCTGATGTCACTTCTCTTATATTTAAGACGAATAGAAATAAAATAAATGACGATGTAAAAGTTCTCAGGTTTGTTTGTCACACCGGTTTACTACAAATAATTTACTGAGAAATGCTAAAAAACTAAGTATATAGAATGTTTGCTACCAAATGGAATAATACGAGACAGTCCCCTTTAACACGTACAGCAGTACCAAGCGCGTCACTTCACTCTGCGACTAGTAAAAAAGTCCGGTTTATATTTGATTCACCTTATAAATAATGAAATTATAACTATGGAAAAATCCACGGTTTTCTTGGGTGTCACCTTAGATTCTAAACTACAACGGGGCAATCATATATCGGCTTAGTTAGTTAATGCCATTAGAAAGATAAGACAGTTTACTGATGTAGAAATTGCTAAACTTGTTTATTTTGCACACTTTCATAGCCTCATGTCCTATGGTATATTGATATTATTGATGTGGAGTGCAGAGGCTGACATTGATGCGATATTTGTTTTGCAGAAAAGGGCAATTAGGACCATCTATAATTAAAATTACGCCACTACCTGCGGGAGAGATTTAAAGAAATAAGCATATTAACAGTAACATCTCAATTTATTTACAATTATACTTTATTCATAAAGAAAAACGGCGGTTGGTTCAAGCAAAATAGTGATACGCAAAATCATCAAACTTGAAACAGACATACTTTTGGTTACGGATTCTTTTCACCTACGTAGAGTACAACGTTCTTTTGAGGGGCTCTATGTACGTTTTTACATTAAATTACCTAAGTACATGATTTGCTTATTCAAATGTATAAGAGATCTCTGAAATCCCAGCCAGTAGGCAAAGGATATTATAGTATAAATGAATATATTATTGACAAAGATGCATGTAAATTAGTAATGCATCCAGTTCCGCGTCAGTTAGAACATCTTGTGTAATAATTTCATTATTTTAAAAGATGTGCTGTGGAGTTTCTTTACGGATTTCCTTCTCCATGACAAAGCACCGTTCCGAAATGCTGTTAAATTTAAAAAATGACGTTCATAAGTGTATCAGTGATATCGACATGAATAAAAGAATATTTCATCTTATTTCATTACATTTTTTGGAACGAAGTTCCTTATCGCGCGTTGCGAAAGGGGGCTAGGCGGAAAATTTGGTAACGAAAAGTTGTAACGACACTTTTTGCCATCATTAGTCATTTTAACTCGTGCGGCGTCGTTACATGTCGTGCGGCGTGCGCATGTTTCTCTGTCTGTTCTCTCTCTCTCTCTTATAGAAAGCAAGCCAGATATTTTCGTTTCTTGCAGTAAGTACTAGGATAGCAAAAATATGCGGCAAGTGTGCCAAAACAAATCTGGGGTATTAAATTTCTCATCGGCTTTGTTCACGTAGTAGCTTGCTACTAACGAGGAAACTTTAATTTATTTTTCTTTTCAGAGAATTTTCTTCAGAAACTTTTCTTTATTTTCTTTTCTTCTTAACTCTTTCTTTGTTCTCCTCTTCGTACAATGCACAATCTCCTCTGATTTCGGTTTATCTCCTCCGTCTAGCAATTTTTTGTTTCTCTTAACGGTTTTGGCCTTTATTTGCATTAAATTTTCGTTTATATAATTTATTTTACTAAAAAGATATTGCAAAATTAAAAAGTTTTGTAGATTCTTTACCAACAACTTGTAGCTCAAATTTAATTTACAACACATATCAAAAATTTATCGTTGAAAAAGAAATTGCTAGGTCTCATTACTCAATCAAAATTGATTTCAAAATCTCCAATCGTCATTACCATTCACACAAAATCATTCCCATTTACAAAAAAACAAATGGGAATGATGCATATGGTAATGATATTTTTTTCTTTTTTGCTTAAAATTCATTTTGATAATCATTAATTTATGAACTCTTTGTGCCAGTGAAAATCATGTTCCTATTACACATACGTGTGGAGTATTAAAATTAATGTATAATTTATATTTACCTTGTAAGTCCAGTAAATGGCGATGATTCAAAATCGGGACAAAGTACTGAACGTTGTTGTTTTTCATGAATAAAAGTTGTTTCTCCATGCAGCAGTAAAAAGTTGGCCTGTTCCACTTTTTACAATGGACCAGACGAGGAGAAACGAGGGGTACTTTATAGCGTAGCCCAAAAAACATTTGAGAAATATAACGTTTGACGGTACTGACATGGAGTTGACGAATTTTCGTGACAAAATTTTAATTGATGTTTTTTACTAGTTCTGCACTGCTGATTTCATAATATTATATGTTATAATGTACCTAACTAGATATTGTCTCAAAATATAAAATTAAACACGCAATGTGTAAGGCAGGTTTTTCAAAAAATATTTTGGAATATCATTATCAGCAATTTCCCTACAAATGGTAATGATGTTTTGGGTGTGTTATTCAAATTTTTTTTATAAATTACTTCAAATAATGTAATGAAATATGTGGGCGCTTATGTAAAAATATGTATAAAAGCAGTTTCTAAAATAAAAAATTATAAAAGTAGTAAATTAAATTTTTTATCAATCGGAACATCTTTTTTGTGACTTTGGCGAATTCACCCAGGTACAAGTTGTAGAATGCATCGTGTAGGAAGAAAGTCGTTATCCCAACTTGTTCTGCTTCAAGATTTTACGACGCGCCCGCGCCGCCATCGCGTCAGGACAACAAGGCGTTTCAAAAATAGTTCGCGGGCGCGGGTGTTCGGGTGAATGATCCCGGGACACTCGTAAAAATAATAAGGCCGAATTACTGATTCAATGTAGCAGGAAGCAATAAACGACTCAAACACGTGGTGCAGATCTTTTTTGCACATTTATTTTGGACTTTTGGTACGCACGTAATAATCCTATACGCACGTAATAAGCTTTAATTTAAAACATTATTTGAATTAATAATTTTCAGTCGGTGATTTTGAGCTATATTCTCAACTAGCTGACCCGGCGAACTTCGTATCGCCTAACAGTTTTTCTAATTGAAAATAAAAGTAGCCTAAGTTACTCCTTGTTACATCAGCTATCTGCCAATAAAAGTCCCGTCAAAATCGGACCAGCCATTTCAGAGATAAGCCGGAACAAACAGACAAACAGACAGACAAAAATTGTGAAAAAAGTTGCTGTGGTCACTCCAATTTTATTTATTTGTATAGATGTATAGATGTATAGATTGCTAGCTTTTTTTAGGTCCGTGATTGCTATACATGCTATATTTTATTATCTACTTATAACTCACATCAAGAATCAAGATAACGCCGCAACTCAGAGACTAACGGTTACTTAAATCGCTCCTTAGTACAGAATTTGTATGGTGATTCTGTATTATTATGGAGCGATTAAAGTAATCGTTAGCACAAATTCCTATATTGTGTCGTTAGTGACTCTGAGTTGGGGCAAGATAATTTTATTTCTGAACGTTGCGATAATCGTTATCGACGTTTATCGTAAACAAAAAAGGATAAATAATAGTGATGTGATTAAAATAATTGTTATCGATACTTCATTGCTTTGTAATAAATGTAATGAAAATATTTATGCGCTTGTATAAAAAACCGCTCAGGTTTATTAACATTTACATATTTTGTAAGAAGATAGGTACTCGCAGATATGAGGAAGGAAGTATTGCGATTCGCAAGTAAATAAATCAGAAGTGAAGAATTTATTGTTGGCATACTTTGAGATAATGAAGCAAGCGAAATGAGAAAAGAGATGTCTTCTTCATATATTCAAAAACCGTTAATACAAAATTACTTGCGCAGGCAATATGTTATTTTTGCTGACTTAGGTTGCTGAAATAACTTAACGTAATATATACGCCCTGTTGCGTCTCTAATTTAACGTTATTAAATTCACTTCCAAAATATAATGTAAAAGCTGGCTTTGTGTTGCGTTGCAGCTGAAGTTTAATGAATACATTGTCGTCGCACTAACTTGGCTATCGTGAGGTAATCGGATTGCCTTGTCGGTTGCAGTAGAGCGCCCTTTATAAAGGTAAGCCCCAGGCTGACCTCATTTCCTAAATATGGAAAAGTTTTGTAAGGCCATCCAGTCTGTTCCAACTTTATTTTTATTTTTGAGCACTTGAAAATTATTTTCATTTGCATTTGTAGTTTCTTCGTTCTTGACTTGTGCCTGAGGCCCGGTTATATAATGGTATATAATTATTACTGCACCTACTCACGTTTTCAATTATGATTCTTACAAATTTTAAGCGACGGCAATGGATCAAATTAGTCTGATCAAAAAATCAAACCAATTTAAGTAACGCCGTGATAAATTGACAATGTTGGTATGCAGCTATTTTAACGCAGCAAATAATGCTGTTCCAATGAAAATACAAATACTAATAGCACTCAGCTTCCATGCTGGCTTTGTAGTTCCTCCTTTATCTATTATGGCTTCTGCAATGAGTAATTTACTTAGAGTACCTACTTCCTGTAGTATCTATGTCACATGAAGTGGGTGGATTTAAATTACAAAGCTTGTTACTAACACATCTTGCAAGGAAACGAAGAAAAGTGTATTCCCTATTGACGCAAATGTGTACATATTTATGTGTGTTATATCTTGAAGACCTTATAGGTAGCACTATGTTCTTATAGTATCTGGGTGGTCTAAAACGATATGACAAATACCAAATTAAAACAGACCGCCTGGTCGTCGAGACAAATTAAATCACTTTATAAGACGCACCATTCGAGACTCGTCACTGCCCACACAGTTTGGTCCTGTGGCCTGTAGCTTACCACAAGTCGTTGCCGAGTAGGCCGTTTCACTGGAATCATGTTAAAATTAGAATTTCCGTTCAGTAGTTCTTGGATGAAATGCATTTTACTTTTGACGTGCGACCGATGAGCGACGGTGACTGACTTGCGTTGTTTTGCTCAAAATAATGTTGTTTCGGTTTGATTAAGACATTTATTAATATTGTGCGTATTTTTCAACGAGTGATATAGATTGTAAAGTGTTGTTTAAATTCGTTGTGTTTTTTATGTGATAATTATTGGTCTAAGGATTGATTTTATGAATTTTTACTATTATCGTGAATAAACGTTTAAACAATGCAAAGAAGCGGTGAAATATGAACATTTAGAAACAAAATATGTGGTATAAAAAGTAAAATACCTGCAGGCACCGTAACAATGAGAAATTAATGATAATGATACTACAATATCAAGATGAACTTAACAATTTAACATCGACTTATTCGTTATCCGATATTTCAATGGGTCAGACAATCAAACACATCGATAACTTATCGACTACTTTGAGCATGCGTGACTAATTCCAACTAAATACTTACTAACTTCTACGAAATAACCTATGACATATAGTATATTGAGGCGAGTTGAAACGTAAACAAAAAGCGTAAACATTAAGTCGAATGACTCACAATGACGAAGTATTCATTATCATATCACAACCGCGACCATACTTTTAGTTGCAATCTGACACTCGCCGTTATTTGTCGTGTTTTTAACAATTTTAATAGGTTTTTATAGCCAAGTTACAAGGGCTATTAGCGTTTATTCTCGATTGCATCGAAGGCTGTTTGTGAACGCGAGTGTCATGATTCAGGTGCCGCGGTCATAATATCGCACGTATTTTCCTCAACGACGAGAACAAAGACGTTTTTATTTGTGAATTTATTTAACACTTTTCAACGATCGATACGCCAGCCTGTTGATCTATACACGTGAACGGTGCATTTGTGAAAACGAGACGATGCGAGTGAACTTCGCGCGCGTGTAAAAAAAATCGAATGCAAAAATGATTAAAAGGAACGGTGATAATGTGTTTGCGATCGCGTCGAGCAACAATCAGTGTCAAGGCGGCCGGAGTTCTGTCTCGCTCTGTCCCACTGCGGGCACGAGGATCCCGCGAGCCACTGCCGCCAGGATGACGCCACCCGACGCTCACCAAAACACCAAAGAGGCAAACATCGCGATATCCACTTACGTCGAGAAATGGAAAAACAGATACGAGGATGCCGAGAGGAGGCACAAAACCTACCTCCTCAAGACGGAAAAAGGTTGGTACTAATAATTTTCACCCGGAAATCTTTAGTTTCCCCACTTTTTTGTTTTTCCAACTGCGCATGCTCCAGTCCAGCTGGGCCGTATGCAAATGGTAGTGGGAATGAAAATCCTAGTCTCGCATTTGTCGGATTATGAGAGGATAACCTGTTGCTTGCGTTTAATGTATTCTTAAACTTTGCGGTACACATGGGGGCGTGATAAAAGTTTTAAACACTTCTTTGTAGAGCGCTGAATATTACTGTTCTCATTTTGTATTATCAAAATCAAAATAGGTTTTTATTTCGTGTAAGTGATAAAGCCACTGTGTATTTTTATTTAAAATGGATTAATTATGACAAAATATCACGTCGTTAAATTCTGATAAATTTTAGTTTTCAAAAAATGTTTTAGAAAATTAATATTCAGTAATTTCGATAAATTTTTATTATGCGCAACACTATTTTTTGACAAACGTCAAAATACTAAAATTGACATTTTATAACAAAATGTTAGCATAATTTTTTTGGGTTAATTATTTAAAATACTGTTTTGGGATAGTTAATTTGTGCAATAAAACGTAGAAATCAGCTAGAAATATGCCGATTTCGTATAAAAGGGTACGTACAGTGTTTTCCTCCTCAATGACGTTAATTATTTGCCCTAATTAACGTCATTGAGTTTACCAAAAATATTATTTGTGATCATCATTGTCTATACTAATGGTTAAAATTTAGAATCCGGTAGCAGGAGGGGAGGGAGGGGAGGGGGGGTGGGGGAGAGAGGGGTGATTACTGATTACAACGGTACCACTCGCAACTCTCGGCGACGCACCGTTTCCGAGAAAATTGAAAAAAACTTTCATAACCTTAGTACCAAAATTTAGAATCCGGTAGCAGGAGGGGGGAGGAAAGGGGGGTGGAAGAGGAGGGAGGGGTGATTGCTGATTACAATGGTACCACCTGCAACTCTCAGCGACGCACCGTTTCCGAGAAAATTGAGAAAAACTAACCTAACCTCAAAATTCTAAAATAATAATCATACAAACTTCATGATGTGGTTTCTTGCACAACAATATTTAAATTATTCAATTATGTCACAAAACTACACTTCGTCATAAATGTCGACGGGACCCCGCTTCGCGGGGTCCCTATTTCCGCGTAAAAAAAAATTATACGAACCTAACCTAACCTAACCCATTCTGTTTTGGGTTCCTGTTGCTTTTTTCATTGCGGGGGGCTTCGCCCCCCGAGCCCCCCTTAGCAGGGGGCTCCGCCCCCCGCACCCCCTAGCACGGGGGGCTTCGCCCCCCGTGATGCCTTCCGCCGTTCCTCTTTTTTCGCCAATGTTTATACATAGAGTACTTACATTTGGGACCGATTTGACAGTTTATGCATAGGATTTATTTCATAGCTCGGAAGACATTTGGCACCGATTTGACAGTTTAAGCATAGATTATTGACTTATTTGGGACTTATTTGACAGCTCTGAATTGTCAAAAAGACATTTCTGGCGTTCTAAATCGAGATAAAGTGTCGTATTTTGGTACTAAGGTTAGGAAAGTTTTTTTCAATTTTCTCGAAAACGGTGCGTCGCCGAGAGTTGCGAGTGGTACCGTTGTAATCGGCTGATGAACCTCTATAAGCATCAACCATTCTCATGTACGAACTCCTGCTACCGGATTCTAAATCCAACCCATACTAATATATAAAGAGGAAAGATTTGATTTTTTGTTTGCATTGAATAGGCTCCGAAACTACTGAACCGATTTGAAAAATTCTTTCACTGTTGGGAAGCTACACTATCCCCCAGTAACATAGGCTATATTATATTTTCAAAAAATTAGGGATCCGTAATAAAACTCCAATAATGTAACTCAAGGTGTAAAAAAATAAGAAAACCGAAGCAAAGCGAGGGCAGTTACTCGGTATTAATAAATTAAATTAATGATTATTCTGTTCAATGTTTTCATTTATGGAAGGTATTTCTAATTTCTGCCAAAATTATATCTGATTTTATATTTGTTGATTGTTGATTTTATGAAATTTGTTTTTATTTATACTTTTAACTTTTAATGCTAATGTTGTCGAGTGCAAGAGACGTGTAGTGTGTGCTCCGTTTACATTTCTAACTTAACTAGTTATTGCCATTATTTTTTAAATATTTTTTTATTATTGTCAAAATGTAGAAACTAAATACAAGTTGATTGACAGATGAAAACTGAACTTAGTTTAATAAATTAGTATTCAAAGGACTACCTTTTACCTACCGTTAATTTTTTTATAAATGTTTAAATCACTCACTATAGGGAATTGTCAAGTAACAGCATAAATTTATGGTGAGAAAGTGTTTAATTATACTGATCCTAATTTGAATAAAATTTTATTTAATTTTCTTTCAATATCAAGAATAATACAAACTCCAGTGTTTGCGTCTAGAAACACATTGATACAATATAAGAAATGTATTTTGGTAATTGGTGTCACTGACGTCTGCCAGCCACCATGAACAACAGAACTGTACCCTTATAATCGGGATGCTCCATGCTCATCGTTGGATACTTACAATTTTAATACTTATAAATCTATTTCCATAATTTTAGATAAAAATTAAGTTTTTACACGGTTCAGACGTCAGGGTAAAGTGACAAAACAAATAACAAATAAGACAAAATAAATGTGTTGTTTTGATTTTTGAAGTGAAAATAAACACTGAAGTAAGGTGGAAACATCTTTATTGTTAAGTCAGCAACCAGACCCCTCTTTCTCACTGGGCACTCTGGGCAAGTGCCCGGGGCCCCATGATCAATAGGCCCCCTAGTTTCTGCCAGATCACTTAACGATAACCGATATTTATTACCAAAAAACTTTTTTAATTCGAATAAATCGAACCTAAATTACTGACTACAATACCAATTTGCTTATTAACTTTTGCATGAATCTAGAGGCTTGCTTATCTACTTTCTTTATTTATTCTAAAAAAATTGTGTTCTGTCAAAGTCAGGGTTCCAATAAGTTTAAAACGGACTTGCTTGCACCACAAAAAAGTTTAATATTTGTAACTTAATGCAATTTTTTTTCTTTTGGGCTGCAAATATCAGTACCAGAATCTTATGGTGAAAATTAAAAGCAGGAAAAGCATTTTTAAATACATAATTAATATTAAGATAAATATATCAATGATTATGAAGTTTTAATCCAATTTCCCAAGTGTTGCTATGTCCAATTTTAACTTCTTTATTTTGCCATCAGATTCTGGTAGACCTTTATTAAATCATTCTTACAAATAGTTTGACATGTTAAAAATATATTATGACCTACAGCTTACCAGAGCTGTCAGGATAACAGTTCTATTCAAACAAATAATAAAGCAACTTTATCATAACTATGTACAAACAGTCTAGACATTTGTGCTGATGCTATATTTATCTTTGCTTTATAAACATGACTAGTAATGTTTCAAATTATATTTGAAACAACAGGAAAAATTATGCTTTTCAATGCTGTTTTTAGTTTTACCACGTCCATCTGTGGTTTAGCTCGGAGACAGAGTGTTAGCAACCTGTAATTTAACAAGAGTATTTTTGTTATATTTTGTCATATTCATGATGAATTGTTATTTAATATCAATTGGTTAATTAATGAATTAATCAGTTCTTAAAATACAGACAATTCCAAATTTTTTGTTGCAGAATGTATCTACCTGTATAAATCATTTAATATATGACAAGAAAACTAACACCCCAACTCAGAGTCACTAATGGTTACATTAATCGCTGCTTAGTAAAGAATCACCATACAAATTCTGTACTAAGGAGCGATTTAAGTAACCGTTAGGGGTTGGGGTGTTCGTTTTTTTGTTATATATTAAATGATGTATACAGGTAGATTCATTCTGCAATAAAAAAATAAGAATCATTTGTATTTTAAGATTTCCGTCCAAAATTTTCTATTGTTCAAATTTTTTTAAGGGAATATAAAAAAAATAAAAGCAGCACTTTTTAAGTGGGTAAAATTTTAGTTTTTTGTATAAATAATGATAGAAAAGGTTTGATCCATAATTTATTGAAAGTAATTGGATTCCAAGATTTAGCCTTTTTTAATGCTAAAGGAGCATGGGGTCCTAAATATTATATTAGCGGCCAGCGAATTTATATAACCGATAAAATATTTGTTTTTGGGCCATGACAATTACAGAAAGGTGATATATTTTGGCTGATAATACCCAACTAAAGGTCGATGCATATGTAACGTGGATGAGACGGGGACGGGACGTGGACGAGGCATAAATATACGTGCGTGCCCCGTTCCTGTCCCGTGCGTGCCTCCGTGGCGTATGCACTGTCGTTTACATTTTCTATGAAACGATGTTTCCAAAATTTCACGTCCCGTCCCGTCCCCGTCCCGTCCACGTCACGTATGCATCGACCTTAACAGTTGAGAAAATGATGTTGAAAAATAATACATACCAACAGTGGCGTAGCGTGGGCTCCCGCCGCCCGGGGCCGACCGAAAATTTGCCGCCCCCCCAATGAACTTTGCCGCCTCAATATTATTTAAAATATTTTTTTATTTATTAAAAATGCACTTTTATTGTTTTTTTTTTCATAACACAATTTACATTTAAAAAATATAAAATAATTAATTTTAATACATATTTTTTAATTTAAAAATCGAGTGGCTTGCCGCCCTCTTTTCATGTGCCGCCCGGGGCCAGGGCTTCCCCGCCCCCCCCCCCCTACGCTACGCTACTGCATACCAAGGTAGAAATATCTAGTGGGTTTAAAGACTGGAAGAAATTTTGAGTTTTTAATTTTAATTAGAATAGCTTGTTCCTCATAATTACTTTCCTGGTGTTCTAATTTTTAATCCTATTGTTCTAAGAATGTGATTAAAATTACGCTGTAGGAAAACGTATTATCAACAATGAGCACATACATTGTGACGCAATCCTTATCTTTATCTATCTATTTCCATATACCTACACATGTTGATTAATGAGCGCATATGTATGTATAATGTTTTGAAGAAATCTGTTTAGTTTACTCCTGGGAAATAACCGCGGTATCTTCAACTTCTATCCATCCATCAGCCTTTATAATGGTAACTTTATGATAGTCCTGAGCAACCTGAATCCAGCGGATACACGCCTGTCTTTCCACCGATTTGAAGGACAATCTGTGATCTCCATTTATATGTATGTCTGTCCCGAACGATTATCGATCACTCGCTATACGGTTATATGGCCATCTCACTGCCATTCCTACGAATGATTGATGCATGACGTGCACATGCCAAGCACCAGCTTTCGATTAAAAAAACAATCATTAAAATTGGTTCACCCAGTCAAAAGTTCTGAGGTAACAAACATAAAAAAATACAGCCGAATTGAATACCTCCTCCTTTTTTGAAGTCGGTTAACAAGTTAAAACAGTGAAAAAACTTCAGTAGTTTGATTGGAGACCATGGTGACCATTAGTTATATGTCTATTAAGTTATTCTTAATTTCGTGCTTCCGACAGAACTTAACGGCTTTGATTGTTATTGTTAGTTGGCAATCACATAATAATTTGGTCACATCACATAGCAGGCGATATTAGACGGAGGTGCGATGCAATCAGTTGAAATGTATGTGAATCGGCAACCGCAGACTGCATTTAAACGTCTTCCATATTATCAAGTACGTAAAAACTAATCCCGTCGCACGCATCACAGTACCATCTATCACGACGAGTGCAAAGACCATAGATTAGACCATCTCAGACACATCGGAGACCTATGAAATGCATAAAACTTAGGATGCTACTGGTATTAGCAATTACGAGAAGAAAACTGTACCATATACTGAAAATCGGTGTCGCGGTCGTTTCGTACGACGTAAACCGAGTCTGGACCTTTTCGATTTTTCTGTTTGTAATAATAATAAATGATTTTTTAACCACCGACGCAAAACGTGGAGGAGGAGTGTTAAGGTCGATGCATACGTAACATGGACGGAACGGGGACGGGACGGGACGTGAAGTTTTGGAAACATCG
The DNA here is from genome assembly GCA_951805285.1 of Thymelicus acteon. Taxonomy (NCBI): domain Eukaryota; kingdom Metazoa; phylum Arthropoda; class Insecta; order Lepidoptera; family Hesperiidae; genus Thymelicus; species Thymelicus acteon. The sequence goes on from OX638235.1 coordinate 857,228, forward strand.
TTTCATAGAAAATGTAAACGATAGCGCATACGCCACGGAGGCACGCACGGGACGGGAACGAGGCACGCACGTATATTTATGCCCCGTCCACGTCCCGTTCCCGTCCCATCCACGTTACGTATGCATTGACCTTTATAAGTTTGACGTGTTTCTCTGTGGCATCGTAGCTCCTAACTAAACGAATGGACCGATTATGATGCATTATTTTGTTTAGAAGCTGACATGTTCTTAAGGCCAATGCATACGTAACGGGTTTTTTCCCGTCCCGTACTTGCCACGGGACGTACGGGATTCCGTTGCGTATGCACTATCGTATATATTTTCTATGAAACGATGTTTCCAAAACTTCACGTCCCGTCCCGTATGGGAAAAAACCCGTTACGTATGCATTGGCCTTTAGTTATATTCGGTACTAACTGACCCGGTAAAAGTTGTTTTTGTTCTTTCTTACTGTTCATCCGTTAACTAACGAATACTCCTCATCCGCAGCGAAACGGGAGTACGATGACCTGCAGCGGCGCTACAACATCCTCGCGGAGGAGCGGAACCACCTGGAGTCGGAGCTGGGCGACCGGGAGCGCGAGCTGTCCAAGCTGCGCACCGTCTCCGAGAAGCTGTTCCGCGAGTACCAGCAGCTGCGGAACCAGCATGAGGTGGACGCCGGCGTCATGCACAAGTGAGTGGGAGGGTCTCGGTAGATAGTCGTATGGTGTGGGTCTTTTAACTATATTCCTTCTCCTTGCGTCGTTATCCTCATTACTGAAGGTCGTGATCCACTAAGAGTGGAATTATTTTCTGCCTGACAGTTTTACGCCATTTATCATGTAGGTTGGTGTCCAGGCTGGAACGAATTTGGTCAGTCCACCTAGTTGGACTGCGGCCTCTTGGTCGTTTACCGTCAACTTTGCCAGTAACCATAAGTTGCTCTAGGTTCTGGGCGTCTTTTCTGGCGATGTGTCCGAAAAAGTCAAGTATTCTGCGTAGACTATATTCTTAATCCTAAAAATATGGTTTTTCTAATGAATATTTAAGTTTAGGGGTGTCTGCCAGGGGTTTGAAACCATGCTAATGTCTGACAAATGGATAACGTAATTTTTATATTATTCCAAAGAAAATATCAAAAAACTACTTTAACGAAAATTAGGTCCAATTTTATACACCTTTGTTATCTACTTGGAATCGTCCAAAGTAACCATCATCCAAACTTCATAGTTCCGGAGCGTTTTTACCTATGTTGGAGACGTACACAGATAAAGTTTCAAGTTTTTTTAAAATGAGGAAGGTCTGACTGTCGCGGTTATTGACATTAGATATATTAATTTACAAAAGTGGGTCTGGTTTGAGGTTAGGTTAGGCTTGACGTGTCTATGGCAGCTATGACGCTTCACTACCATAAGCTGCATTTATTTACTGCATATATTAGCATTTGCATTTTTGCGATTCACTTTAAATCCAATGTACAAGTTTCCCTAATTAAACATTTTCTTCACGCATTTAAACATTAATTAATTAATATTGATTAAGGATAAACTATTTTCTTTGAATGTGGCTTACGTATTTATTTAACGTGCTTACATCGTCTTGTTTATAAGAAGTGATATGCCCTTGGACAGTTTAATTGTTTGCCTTACTTCCGATGGGTAGAAGGTGTCGTAAGTTCTGTGATTGAAAAGTTATTTAAATAAAACTTAGTTATTAGTTATCTGTGGCACATTTTTTAAAGTGGCGCGCGCGGGAAAAAGTGACACTAATTATTGTTTATTTTCGCGTTGTGATGTAGTGTTTATAGATTATATAGATTTTGTGATAAAAGTCTATACTAGTCTTGAGGCTGTGTGTATGTGTCATCCAATGCTATTAAAGCTTCTGCCAAATAGGCGAAGTAGAAAAGAAAAAAGCGGCAAAATGTAATAATCCTTTTTTATTATTATTATTTTAGTACTGCATTTTAGCTAGGATTATATTTTATTATAATACACGAAGGCAATTTATTTTAAAGCTGTATGTTAAATGTCAAGCACTTCTGACAACAGCAAAAGCGTGCGTATCGTCTTGTATTGACAGAGCGACTACGAGCTGAACGGTCAATTGCCTGTTCTTACGCTCTTCATCGTCGGCGCACTAGTGACATATCTACCTCTTTTTTACATTATAATATCATTATTAATAAGTACATTTACATTTCACTAGCTGCATTGCATGTCGTTTGACTCATAACACCATTTACCAACGATAGTTGTCATCATCACTTGAAGTGATTGATTTGTAAACATGACAACCTTTAGCCGGGATTCAAACCCGGAACCCTATGTCCGGTGTCGGTTGTTGCCTATCGTAACCGTGAGCGTTGGTCAATACGACGTGCTGTTTGGACAGTCGTGAGTCGTCCAAATATACGATCAATGTCGCTTACGACATATCCGTTGATAGTGCGTATGTGGAAATGCGCTTCGGTAAATGATTTGTATTCTTTCTTTTTTAATAAAAAATAACGGCCTTGAAATCGTGACTGTAGTAGCCACAGTAGTAGCATTGCGTGCGGGTTTGATTCCCAGCTGGGGTCGGGAATAGAAACTGCTCGTTGTTTGGTTTTGGGTGCATGTAATATGTCTTAAGTCATATTTTAAATAATACGTTGTATTACAATTTTTATTCAAGACAAAATAATTTAGATATTAATAAAGAATACTTGATACTTGGCAATGGCGGACTCTTCAGAGTGGCTACCTTTTCAGAATATAAAACAGACTTTAGTCCTACTATTATTATACTAAATGCGTTAGTTTGTGATGATGTATGGACATTTATCACAGTTTGGCGCAAAAACTACGAACGGATTTTCGACAAGCAGACCAAGATCTGGTACTTGGTACTTATTATCCCGGAGAACACTGGCAAATTGCTGTAGCTAGCTGTATATCTCAGGATGATCCAATCGGTCACGTATTGTATATTTCATTGTTGTGTGTGTCGCGGTTTGCCACGTGGACTTGGCCCCCGCGCCTTACGTAACGCTACCACAGACCGAACTATCCTATGTACCTAGCTCGGCTACTGGGAGATTCAAGGTTGGCTAATTATAATACGGCAATAGCACTGTTTGCTGTGATAAGGATCCCTATCTGATCTGGGTTCGATTCCTGGCGAGGCTTTTGGGTGAAAAATATTTTTGTTGGTTTTGTATGTGGTGGAAATGCTATTTGGGATACATGGAAACCTGACACAAGGGCATAAACGTTTTTATATGAATGTAAACGATGTAGTAATGATGTATACCCTGCCTGCGAAGTGAGGGGTCCCGGGTTCGATTCCCGGCTGGGGCAGATATTTATGTGATAGATAAATATTTGTGCTCGGGTCATGGGTGTTATTGTAATGTGTTATATGTGTAGTCCATGCCACCCGCGACACAGGTAATAACCTACTGCGGGGGTGTGAGTATGTAACCGTTTATTTATTTATTTATAATTATGCAGTCATACCCAAAGTTATAATCCTATATCAGTTATAATAAGCGACTTTTGATTGTCCTATAAAAATGGTATTTCAAAGAAATGTTGAACAATCGTTTTCTGCTCGCCTCTTTTGAGGAAGACTGTACTGAGTACATAAAACGACGAGAGACGACTTCACTACCAGACATCTCCAATACATGATCTCATAGCAGAGGGAAGTTGCGTGTTGAAATGACGTCGGGGTCACCAATTTGTTGCAAAGGAAAATGGTCTTACGTTACCCGAGAAGAACTGCGGTTTGCGTCGATCCTATGTGATCGACAAAGTTATAAGCAACAGCGGGCGCGGTCGGTAGTTAGATAGGTCACTTTTCGCCAATTTTTCGCTAATTTTCGCCAGATAACTTGGTGGCACTGTACATACAGCGCGACCAACTTATCTGTGAAATGGCGAAAATTGGAACTAATGCCACCCCATTCATAAGTTCTTTCAAATCAAATCAAATGTTTTTATTCAAAATTGGTTTGGTTTACTAACACTTTTTGAAAGTCATGCAAGTTATGCCAATGCTTTAGACAAAGCTCTACTGTGAGAGGGCCCGGGAGAAGAAGCAGCAAGAAACTTCCGGGTTTGTTTTTTTCCTGCTCACAGTTACAGATAGCACTTATCATCTACTACAATCAATATCCATAAAACTCATGTCCAAGCAGTCTTGTCCTTAAAATAATCATCTAATTTGTAATATCCTTTCGTCATAAGAATGCTTTTAATATGAGTTTTAAATTTAAGGTAAGGCATTTCTGTAAGTTTCGATGGAATTTTATTATAAATCTTTACACATGTACCCATGAACGAGCCACTAGTTTTACATAGTCTAAAATTTGGTACAATCAGTTTAGCCTTGTTCCTCGTATTAATATTGTGGATGTCACTCTTCTTAAGAAAACTATCGTAATATTTCTTAACATACAAAACATTATCCAATATATATTGTGACACCACAGTTAAAATATTAATTTCCTTAAAGAGATCCTTAAGCGAGTCCCTAGGCCTGAGGTTGTAAATGGCACGGACTGCTCTTTTCTGTAAAATAAATATAGACTCAATATCTGCAGCTGAGCCCCACAACAACAGACCATAGGACATAACACTATGAAAGTAGCTAAAATAAACTAACCGTGCTGTTTCTACGTCAGTTAAGAGCCTTACTTTCTTAACCGCGTAAGCAGCTGAACTCAGTCTCCCAGACAAGGCTTCAATATGAGGACTCCATTGTAATCGTGAATCTATGGTAAGGCCAAGGAATTTTGTTGAATTTACAAGGTCAAGTACTTCCTTATTTATAACTATTTGAGTGGGTACCTGTTTTACATTTGGTAAAGTGAATTTCATACATTTCGTTTTACTAGCATTTAACATTAGGTTGTTACATGTAAACCATTGCAATACTTGGGAAACAGTATTATTTACATCGTCAAAACATTTTTTTCTCCTATCAACTTTAAAAAGTAATGAGGTATCATCTGCAAACAATACAGTTTCACACAAGTCCCTTGTGAAATAAGGAAGATCATTGATGTATATTAAAAATAACAGGGGTCCTAATATTGATCCTTGGGGCACTCCCATAGTAATGTGTGCTCCTGGGGACTCCTTGCCATTAATAACTACTTTTTGGATACGGTCGGATAGGTAAGATTTTATAAGGCCAACTGATTGTGTTGAGACACCATAATGCCTAAGTTTATTTATCAGTATATTGTGATCAACGCAATCGAACGCCTTCGAGAGATCACAAAAAATACCAATGGCATCCTGCTTACACTCCCACGCATCAAAAATTTGCTTAAGGAGTGCTATACCTGCATCAGTGGTATTTTTTCCTCTCGAAAAACCAAACTGATTAACATGAATCAACTTGTTTAAGTAGAAATGAGACAGCAGCTGGTTATAAATAACTTTTTCAAAAATTTTACTAAGGACTGGTAACATTGAGATGGGTCTGAAATTAGTGGGGTCACTTTTATCTCCAGATTTAAATAGAGGGATTAATTTACCATGTTTCATTAGATTGGGGAAGCTACCTTCGTCAATACATTTATTGAAAATGTGACTTAGATGTGGCGCTATGGAATTAATTATTGGTTTTATTATCATAGTAGAGAGACCCCAGAGATCACCTGACTTCTTGATCTTTATAGACTTAAAAGTCTTTATAATTGTATTGGAATTAATGTATTTGAAGCTAAATGAAGTCAGGCATTTTTCAACACATGATTCCATTAAAGTCATAGCAAGCTGAGGGCTCGCATTTAAGTTTTTTGTTATTTCATGCGGTATTTTCGAGAAGAAATCCTCAAATGCGGAAGCAACTGCGCTATCGGTAGTAACATTTTTATCATTGACCTTTAAAGTATACTCATGATCCTTAAATTTTTCTTTACCAGTTTCTTTATTAATAACGTTCCAGGTAGTTTTGATTTTGTTATCAGAATTTTTAATCTTATTAGCAATATAAATAGATTTAGCTTTCGCACAGACTTGTTTAAAAGTTTTTGAATAAATTTTAACACAATTTAAAAATTCAGGGTCTGTGGAAGTCGACTTTTCCGCATAAAGTTCAAAAAGTTTAATTCTGCTTTTGTATATACCAGGAGTTGCCCAATCACTAAATTTAGTTTTAAGGTTCTCACATTTAATCTGTTTTTGCTTAAAAGTATTATTAAATTCACTATTAATTAATCCAGACACATTACTGTATGCTTGATCCGTTGTATCATCATCAGAAATTTGTAGGAATGGAATTTTTCTAGCAATATTGTTTGTAAAATCACTAACACATCTTTGTGTGATTGGTCTACAAGATATAGTATATTGTGATAGGTCATGATGGTACTCAATGGTGGCTAATTGTCCGCTATGGTCTGAACAAATACAATTTAATATTGACTTATTGATAACATTACAATCACAAAAGATGTTATCTAAGCAAGTAGCCGATGATGGAGTAACCCTTGTTGGTTCAAAAAATACATGACCCAAATTAAATGATTTAAACAAATTAATGAACCTTATTGAGGTAGAATTTGGAACTAAAATATCAATATTGAAGTCTCCACAAACAACTACTATTTTTTTTTTTTACACAAAATTTTCAGAGCATCTTTGTGTTCATTCATTGACATTTACTACGTCTCGAATTGCATCCAATGATTGGTCCAATGCGTCCGACAGCGCCCTCTTTCAATTCACAGATAAGTTAGTGGAACTGTAACGTTACTTTAGCGACGTCATCTCGTTCTCGTGACGGCTCGGTGACGGCGACGGTGGACAAACGCCCTTAGCTGTATGATTGCGCTGCAAATTGCGATATTATTTGAAATTGTATGCGAGTTCACATTGACACGATGGTTGTAGTGGGCATGTATTTCGTGGCCATTATGCAAGCGATGTAAAAGAACTTCGATAGCGTGATTCAGTTCAAGCGTGACGTCACTGTGCCGTACGCAATATCGCCATATCATTAATAATAATAACATTAACGCTACATAGTCCTACCCTAAGATCTATCCTACACTAGGATTCCCTGTGTACTGAATTGAACTGTGAACTTATATTAAAAGCATTCTTATGACGAAAGGATATTACAAATTAGATGATTATTTTAAAGACAAGACTGCTTGGACATGAGTTTTATGAATATAGATTGTAGTAGATGATAAGTGCTATCTGTAACTGTGAGCAGGAAAAAAACAACCCCGGTAATTTCTTGCTGCTTCATCTGCCGGGCCCCCTCATAGTAGGGCCTTGTTGAAGCATTGGCGTAGCTTGCATGACTTTCAAAAAGTGTTTGTAAACCAAACCAATTTTGAATAAAAACATTTGATTTGTGCCATGGACAACACACAAAGACTAGACCCAAGACACACCCAGACCGAGAACAGAAATTCGAAGTCATCATTCAAATTTTCGCCTCGCTGGGATTGGAACCCAGGACCCTTGGCACCAGTATCTCCAGTTGTATGTAGTCGTCTCTCCCCAGGGTGATGCAGCAGGCGGGCGAGTGGTACAAGCAGAACAAGCAGCTGAAGCGGCAGAGCTCGGCACTGCTGCAGGCCGTCACCACCGCCGTGGAGATAGACCTGGACGCCACTGATGCAGGTATACCATGTGCTAACCTCGGTACACTATACACTCTGTATAGGCAGCGTAGGTAGGTAGCGGCGTTGGTACACTCTATACTCTATGCAGGTATACCATCTGTTATCGAGTATACCATCTTCGAGATATAAATAACATCGATTTTAAAATAGAAAGGGAAAAGATTTTAATTAATAAATGTTACTATTCAGTTCATGAATTCCTAGCTGACAATTTAATTTAATTTTCTGACTGTTCTATAATTTTATTTAATTTTTAATAATATTTGTATGCCTGAAAGGGCCGAACATAAAGTACTTTTAATATATTTTAAGACCTGTAATATCTATGATCACAAATAAAGAATTATTATTATTATTATTGTTAACCTCGGTACACTGCTAGGCAGCGTAGGTACAATGCTACCAAGTTATCTGTGAAATGGCGAAAATTGGAACTAATGCCGCGCCATTCATAAGTTCTTTGTGCTCATTCATTTGACATTTACTACGTCTCGAATGGCGTCCAATGATTGGTCCAATGCGTCCGACAGCGCCCTCCTCCAATTCACAGATAAGTTGGGGGCACTGTAGGTAGTAGCGTAGGTACACTCTATACTCTGTGGCAGTTGCTCTTAACCTTTTAGGAGTGGACGACCATGGGTCAAAACTGTCTTAGGGGCCATCCATAAATTACGTCACACGTTAGGGGGTGGAGGGGGGTATTACATTTCGTGACGTCACATTTCAAAATCGAATAATTGGTATGTACCTATAGGTAAATATTAAAAAACAATTAATGGAAATAAAACTTACTTCAGAACTGCTTTTTTAATTTAATAATTTCTAGGTGTAAAACTTCATAATATGTGACGTCACACTGGGAGGGGGAGGTCTCACAAAACCAGCTGTGACAAGGAGGGGGAGGGGTTAAAAAGTCGTGATATTAGTGTGACGTAATTTAGGGATGGCGCCTTACCGGACCATAGGTTAAGAACCACTGCTCTATGGTATACACTGTGGCTTTTACACTGTTGACACGATAAGGACCTCACGACGGACCACAGATCTGTATACCTAGAGTATATGTCTGTGCGACGGACTCAAACCTGATCTTGAGATCTTGAGATTTTTTTATCTAAATAGCCGGCAATCGAGCTGACAATCCACCTGATGGTAAGAGGCTATAGTCGTCCATGAACATCAGCAACACCAGAGGCATCAATGATGCGTTGCCGACCAAGAAAGAAAGAATTAAATGAAAGCAAGAACTGGTTCTCATGCACCCAGCTGGAACACGCCAAACGAAGAAGTGGTATCTATCCAGGCGGACCCCCGCCCCCACCACTAGTGGGCCAGATTTAATATCTTCTTACGACACCCATCCAGCGTGAGATTGGGGTAAGAAAATCATTTAACGCCACCATCTTTCTTCCCCTGCAGCATCAGACACGAGCAGCAACGAGGAAGTGGAGTTCCTCAAGCGCACAGTCTCGGAGCTCAGCCAGCAGGTGGCGGCGCTGCAGACGGAGGTGAACGCAGCCAAGCTCAACGAGTTCGAGGCGCAGGAGCACAATGTCGCCTTGACGCAGGTTAGTGGCTGCCCAAGTGTAATGTTCGGTTTACACGTATTAAGTAGTTAAGTAGTTAACTAAATTTTAACTAAATTTTAAGTGAATAATTTTTAGTGTGCGTCCACACGTAATAATTTTGTAAAACTCTTTAGTTCATACAATTCTACTTAACTACTCAAGCATTTTACTAGATTTTAACTAACTTTTAACTAAAAAGTGCCTGTCCAAACGTGTTAAGTGATAAGCCCCGCCCACCTACTTAACAGAAAATAGAAAAATTTCTAAATTACTTGTCTACCTGATTACTAAACTACTAAATTACTAAACTACTAAATTGTCCGTTTACACGTATTAATTTACTTAAAATTTAGTAACCTACTTAACTACTTAAGTAAACCGAACATAAGAGTAGTAGATTGCGGGGTTTTCGGTGTACAGAGTGGTAGTCTTTGGACAAGGCGGTGTTGAAACCCGCGAAAGTAAGCGAGGTAGATTTTGGGGTATATGATGTACGGTATACAGGATGGATAGATGTTCTTTGAGCAAGGTATTGAACCCTTTTTAAAAGGATTTCTACTTCGAATCGGGACGAAATAAAAAAAATGATAGTTATTCTTTCATGTAAATTATAATATTTATTTAACTTGTCATAAAATTTTTAAACTAAAAGACACGGGGAACATTTATTGCCATGATTCTCCTGAATTGACGTTCCTTCCATATCATGCGACCGTAGCTCGGAACTGAATGATGTCGCCGAGCGCGAGGATCCAGGTTTGTTTCCTGTTTATTGTGATATAAATGTCTTTTCACACGTACAGTCGGCCTCAGAAGTAGCTTAACATTTTAGTACCTTCTCACATTACATTTCTTGAATTTGTCATAGATGTTGTTAGGAAACCGTCGAAACAGTTACTATTACAAAGTACTATGATGTTAAGCTACTTCTGAGGCCGACTGTACCTATAACACCGACGTGATAAATCGTTGCAAAGTATAAAATAAATATACAAAGTTTACACGCGACATTGCGCAGTCCAAGTTTGCGACGCCATAACTTCCAGTACATTTTTCAATATACATATAAATCTTCAAACACTCATCGCTATTTGCATCTCTTTCCAGGAGCTTGAGACAGAGAAAGAGAAAACTACAGCCCAAGAGAAGGAGCTGCAAGACCTTCGCAATCAGGTGGACCGTCACAACCGAGTGTCAAAGCTCCTCATGGAAGAAGTCACCTCGCTCAAGGACAACGCCGACAAGGACAGAGAGATGGCTGAAACGTGAGTGCGACAGAGATATATATTTAATAATACCGTCATATTTACGGTTTTTTGAAATAGCTCGCTTTGTAGGTAAAAGATATACAGGGTGTCAACTTAAATTACATATTTTTGGTGTATATTCAGTATTCGATCCTCAATCTGAATATGTAAAAATATATAACTTTAATTTTTACCAACGTTACGCTCGAAAAAAATGGTGACCTTGTAAACAATATTGTAATTAGTCTTCTTACAACACAATTTTTATTTGTGCTACTGAAATTACAAGTAGCCAGTTACTGAAGGTTGCCAGTTATACCTCAGTTTACCCTATAGCTTAAATTGTATTTGATTTGACGCTGAGACACTCCCACATCACATAATGTATTGTATTAGGTATTGTATTGTAGGTATTGTATTAGGTATTATTAGGTATTGATGCTATTAATTTAAATAATTGTGTAATGACTTTTCTTTTGTGTAACATTAATGAATGAATTCCCCCATTATTATAATTTATAACAATTTAATTTAATTTAAAAATATGTTAATGTACGTGTTGGGCTCAGCCCAATGAAACGACGATATCCAACAGCTATTTTATTATACTTTTCCACAAGATAATTTTACCATTAAAATTAGGTTCTAATATTACTAACTTCCAGAGAGACATGACTTTTGCAACCAACCGTTCAGGCCAAATGTCGAAAGACGAATGAATCGCGTTTGGTGCTCTTTGCTGTAATGTAATCAATACTGACTGACGTTGAATCAATACATCAATACGCCTGACACAGACAGATGACAGTAGGCTGCATAAGTCAATCACCATACTGATATTCACGATAATTATACAAAGAGAATGCATTACACTGTAATTATATAATAGCACGCTAACATACGGAACTATTTGAGAATGTTATTTGCGCCTATAATAGAGGTAAGACTTTATCTGAATTTTGTATCGTGGTTTATATCCTTGTATGTATTAGTGTGTACTTTGTTGGTGCAACAAATAGATAAATAAATAATGAACGTCATCATCCCCTTCCAGGTACAAGCACCAAGCGCGCGACGCCAAGAAGCGAGTGAAGGTGTTGACCCACCAGAGCGCCCTGCTGCTGGGCGAGCTGGGCCCGGACGAGCGGCTGGGGCTGCTGCTGGGGGAGGTGGACGCGCTGCGCGACGCGCTGGAGCTGCAGGCGGCGCGCCACCGGGACCAGCTCGAGGAGTTGCAGGTTGGTCACCCTGGGCCTCGACAATGTTGCTAGTGGATTGAGGCCAACGGACTAATGTTTTAATTGCACATTGACGTCACGCTAAAAATATACAGGATGATTTTTTAACCGGCTGCTTTCAGCTAAATTGGTGTAGAGCAGAGTGAAGTTATCTGCCGGCGTAATGGCCTACAGTTTAGCAAAATTTAATTTTTAGTATAATAATATTGTTTTGGAATTTAAAAAGTGACACAAGCTAATTTTATCACTTCCTTCGTTATAGGTAATCCGTTCTCAAAAAGTGTCTGAAATCGCACTAAACATTGGGGGCAGAGCTCCCCCAATATTTCAAAAAAAATATTTAAAGAATAAAAACAATTGTTGTTGACGACCCTGTAGCCTAGTTGGTAGCGACCCTGCCTGCGAAGCGGGGGGTCCCGAGTTCCATTCCTGGCCGGGGCGGATATTTATCTGCCAGATAAATATTTATACTCAGGTTATGGGTGTGATTGTGATGTGTTATATGTGTCGTCCATACCACCCGCGAGACAGGTAATAACCTACTGCGGGGGTATGAGTGTGTTAGCGTAAAAAAATAAAAATAAAAATTGTTTGTATTTAAATTTTACTTTAATTCTTGATGGTGCGCTATCTTCTTAACACAGTACGACAAAACTGACTTAACATAATTTACAGCTAAAGTTAGCAGAGAAGCACGAAGACACGGACATTCTACTATGGGAGGAGAAGATAAGACTGGCGGAAGAGGACGCACAGAAGGCGGTAGAACGAGCAGAGAAGGCTGAAAGAAGACTAGCGGAGTTGGAGAAGAACAAACCCAAGCGATCCAACCTTATGTCCAGGATCAGCTACTTCGAGAACGGAGGGAATGAGAAGAGGGTTTTAGAGAGAGTTGCAAGGGTAGAGAGTAGTGAGATAGAAGTTGTGGCAGAGGTGGCACCGGTTGTACAAGGTATGATGGTTTTGGCTTGAATTTAGTTATTTATTGCAGGGTTTGTTTCAGTGTGTTTTGGGGAGAGTTTAGGGGTTGGAATTCGGAAACTGCCTTCAAAGTACACTTCGAAGCTCGCTCAAGGACATTTTCCAAGTACCTGCAATTTCTGATCATTACTTATGAAGTCTCCAGTTAAATGATCAACAGCTATTGAATCAATAAAGTTAAACTTAAGTTATGTATTCGATAACTGTCATTGGGTTTCTGAACACGCGAGCGGCCTTTCAATAACTATGAATCCGAAAACGAGTACCTAAAACTACCACTAGATGGCTCTCGTCAAAAGATCAAGTTTCAAATAGATATTATAATTTTATTTTGTCGTTTTGTCTAATTGTATTTGCTTTTTCGGTAGTAAATATGTAGTAACAACTTGTTTAATGTAAAAATATTGTAATTTGGAATTTATTAGCGTCTGTTCATCATAGTCAAATTCAATAATACAATCACAGAGTACTTAATCACTATGAAAAAATGCTTTTTCGGAAGTTATCGACCCGTTAGCGTTATTGAATAGATAAACTACGTACAAAAGGACCTCAGAAACCGGCCACTAGTAACTTTTAGTATAGTGTCGGCATCTGCCAATAGTGGTTTGCTACATTAGTTTTACTTGCGTGTACAGCGGCCGACGTATCTTGGCGCGTCTGAACTTCGCGCAGAAGGCTGCGCAGTAACATAATTCGCCAATGCTCGGTACGCAGCGTATTGTCTCAGTCACACGTTAGCATGTTCGTGTCGCTATCTCTGTCTTACATACGCTAAGATACGTCGGCCGCACTGTACTTTATTGCTATTCGCCGTTAGTTACCTTGTTTTTTAAGAAGCATAACCTTTAATGCCAGAGACATAACACGTAGGTAGTACTCGTATAACTATTTATGCGAATTAGTTTAACTTTATTATTACTTATTAGTTTAACTTAATTTTAACTTAAATTCAAATATTAACTTAATTTCAGAGCCCCCCAAGCCGTGTCCATCACCGCCGCCATCGCCACCCGCTGCCCCTGCGCCTGCCCCCCCGGCGCCGCCCACTCCCCCCGCTCCCCCCGCCCCCTCGCTGGCCCCTCCCCCTCCCCCACCCCCGCCGCCACCCCCACCGCCGGTGTTCCTGGCCAGCAGCGGTGCAGACGACATGGCTAAACTGCTAGCCAACAAGGGAGGCACGTTGAAGAAGAGCAAACAGAATGATGGTGAGTCCTGATCTCATAATCATAATATACCTAGTTTTTTTTTTAATGGAAATAGCCGGCAAACGAGCTGACGATCCACCTGATGGTAAGTGTCTATCGTCGCCTATAGACATCAGCAACAAAACGGCATCAATGATGCGTTGCCGGACAAGAAAGAGAGAAGAAAAAGAAAGAACTGGCTCTCAAGCCCCCAGCCGGAACACGACGAGTCGTTTGGTGGCTGACTCATGCTCGAGGGTGGTAGCTATCCAGGCGAACCCCATGGAGAAATAATAATAGTAATAATGGTGTTAATTAACATTAAAAATCAATGTTACCAATATAATCCCTCCAGAGATCCTACCCCCAGAGGGCCGGATTTAGTCGCTTCTTACGACACCCATCCGGCGTGGAATTGGGATTAGTATTCTAAGCCGCCCCAATACGGCTAAATACAGATAAATCATTGTCTGTAAGCTGTAGTCCCCAGGTCAAGTATTCTTTCAAGGATCAAGGTCCCCTTCTGAGTCAGTCGCCAATCCTCACTGAAGCAGTATGGCGGGGTATGATCTAGGGTAGTCTCCGGAAGAGCGGAGACCAATTATCAATAGTAGCAAGCAAGCAAGCAACAACCCATATTTGTCCCACTGCTGGGCTCGTGGTCTCCTCTCACAATGTGAGGGGTGTTAGGCCATAGTCTACCACGCTGGCCAAGTCTCCACTTTCCATCAGGTGGAATTGTGGTCAAGCATTAACTTATTCGTGTAAAAAAAAAAGTATGGATTGGTAGACTTCACACATCTTTGAGAACTTTATGGAGAACTCTCCGGTGTGCAGGTTTCCTCACGATGTTTTCCTTCACCGAAGCAAGTGATAATTAACTTCTAATACGCACATAATATTAAGTGAAAATCAAAGGTGTGTGCCAGGATTTGAACTCAGGCCCCTCTGTTCGAGAGACCAACGTTGTAACCGCTAGGCTATCACTGCTGTTATCAATAGTATTTAATTTATTGGTTGGTTAATTAATTGGTTGAAGCCAGATGTTAATGTATTTTTTTAACGTAATTTATAAAAGTACTTAATGCATAACTTGATGAATTTATTGTTGCCAATATCCATGAACTGTGACGACCACAACAGCTTGTCTAATCAGTTATGAACTAAAACCATCATAAACCAATAATAAAGTGCCGCATCCAGTTCCGCGTAGGTTAGAAGATATTATGTAACTTTTCATGATTTTAAAAGATGTGCGAGGAGTTTCTTTCGGCTTTTCTTCTCCTCCATGACAAAGCACCTTTCCGAAAAGCTGGTAGATTAAAATGACGTGCATAAGTGTATCTAGGTATCACTGATACACTTATGCACGTCATTTTTTAATCTACCAGCTTTATGAATAATTTATGAATAAAAGATTTTGATTTTGATTTTTTGAACTGTTTTCCAGGCGGCGCGATAGACGCTATAGTAGACCAGATCAAGGGTGGTAAGTTCCAGCTCAAGTCTCCAGAGCAGAGCTTCCTGGAGAAGAAGCCCAAGGACGAGCCGCCGGAAGCCGTGAAGGAGATGCTGCAGATCCTCGGCACTCTGAGGAAGAGGAGGGGGCCCTCGCACTCCATACCGGATAGCGATGATCACTGACCACCGACGATGAAAGGTAGGTAGAGGAATGATAATGACGACTTTGGGAGTTCATTTGAAACAATTGTTTATGACAAAGTTAAGACGCCTTGTAGCGGGTACTCACGGTTTTTATACTTATGTTTCTACCCTCCATACAGTGGAATTAGCTGTCTGAGATAGAAAATATCGTGGTTGCCTGTTATAATTGTTTTTAGTGCTCATGATTCAAACTTAAGTGAGCTTGATTTTTTTCTTCCAAAAATATACAATAATTAACTGGAATTTATACGATCCAGAAGATGTATTCTAATTGAATGGAGACAATTTTTTCTTACATATAAAGTATGATGTTTCGTACTCACATGACTTTGTATTTTATACATTGTGAAATTGTACTGTGTATGACTTTGACCGACGCCGTGACGTCTTAAGGTAACGAAACGTAAGGTCCGTAACGTGGACGGGACGGGGACGGGACACGGACGGGGCATGAATATACGTGCGTGCCCCGTTCCCGTCCCGTCCGTGCCTCGTGACGTATGCGCTATCGTTTACATTTTCCCAACGCCGTGACGTCTTAGAAGACTAGTAGGACCAAAAGGATATAAATTGAAAATCCTATTTCGAGAGATGCATAAGCTATTTAACAAAAGATGTACTATATGAGTACTACAATAAAAAAAATGTATTTCGTGTTGACGAAAGATCTCAAATTGGTTCAACAATAAAAATTTGCTACGCAAAAGTTACTAAATTCCTTATTAGTTCTGTAATTGAACATAATGTGAAAATGGAAACCATACATAATTATAGGTGTACCAGAATCTCATGGCATTTTTGACAACCAGAAAAAAGGGTTTTTAATATGGCAATGAAAATTATTAAAACTATATCAAATTATCAAGTCAAAAAAAGAGTTGTATGGATTTTTTTTCTTTTTGAAAATGATGATTATTTTCGACTTAACACCGAAAAAAACCTTTACGATCACAAACCAGAAATATTATTTTCAATGTTTATCGAAAAACATGTGAGAAAAAAGGTGTATTTAAACGACAATCTACAATATTAATATTATCCATCTCGTAGGATTGACTCGTTTTGATACTTTGTTTTCTTGATTATATTTTCTTAGTAATTAATCTAATTATGATTTCTTTATATGTAAATAGATTTGCAAATGATATTAAAATAAATGAAATGAAGAATACAAACATTGTTACAAATTAAAGCTTGCAAAAATGTTGTATATATGACATGAAAATTTATATCATGCAAGTTCACATCACTGAAATGTTGGAGGAGCAATTCATTATTATTATCTATTTATTTTCTTCATCAAAAATACCAATATATAATACCTATACAGATGGAAAATTTTAAACTGTTGTAGCATAAATTACCTAGTCACTCTTATAATCAATTATAATATTAAAAATTAATGTGCTTAATTTAACATTGTCTTTTAAGTATTTTCTCTGAAGGTAATAAACCAGACTTTTAATGTAACCTATTATGAAACTAACACTATGATAAAAATATAAATGATCAAGAAGTTTTATTCAAATTTCCCCAACGCTGGGGAGTGTTGCGTCTCCTATTTTAATTACCCCATTTTGCCATCAGATGCTGGTACACCTATAATTACTAATTAAAAACATCAATATAATAATCATTGCTGTCGAGTATTACTTGTTGTGAAATTGAAATCTGTGTTGGGAAAGATAATATTTTTATTTCTTTTTATGTTCGCTAGCTATCGGTGTCGTCGACGGTGTTATTTTTTTATGACTTTATGCACAGATTTGATCAAAATTGTATAGATTGTGTTCCTGCCAATGATGTTGTATGTATAAAAAGGGTAGATATGTTAAGAGGGCGCTGAGAATGAGGCAGTCGAATTTAAGGTCGATGCATACTTAACGTGGATGGGACGGGGACGGGACGGGACGTGAAGTGTTGGAAACATCGTTTCATAGAAAATGTAAACGATAGCGCATACGCCACGGAGGCACGAACGGGACGGGAACGAGGCACGCACTCTTGTCCCGTCCATGGCCGTCCCCGTCCTGTCCACGTTACGTATGCAGCGAGATTAAATCAGGTGTAGCGATTTCACTAAGACATTTGACAGCATCCTTTGAGTGATTGAGTCTAAAGTTGTCATCAAAAACTGATTGTGATGATTCTTTTTATATTCAAACGCTGGTGCTTGTCATGTGATCCCGTCGGATCCAATTTGAGCGGGATCGGCAAAGTAGTTTGAGTTATTTGAAGTCGGTTTTTTTTACAACGTTTTTGTTGTCTTATAATTAGTATGTTCATTAGTCATCAATTCGTTAACTGTTCTAAGGATAGCTACTTCAGTGTAACAAGTTATTAATAAAATTGGTGATTCAGTTTTTAATGTCATTTAAATGAGTACACAAGCAACTGCGATGACTATGACACAAGCCGTGTGTCCGAGGGCGTTTTAATGCTCAGATAGATATCTATTGCGAGAAAGAGATGAAAATTTCATCCAATATTATTTTGAATTTTCTGAATACATTCTTAAAACGTACATATTATTATATACATTTTTTTTGGCAATTCTAAATAGTTCTGATCATCCACAAGGTGCGTACGAAATTTAAAAAATGAAGTTTATGATATTAGGTAAGAACATATCATTGATATTTTAAAACTAAAGTATTTTTTGGAATGTGGATATTTTGACAAATCTATTTTTACGAAATAAGTGGAGCTTAAATTGTATCGAACACAAAGACTGTTACTGGTTAGTAATGTTAATGCCATTATGTATTAAGTTAACGTAATGTTTAAATGTTGCCATTTTAAACTAACAATAAGAATCGCCATTTACAAGAAATTCCTGATGAAATGGGAACCGAAGTTGTATTAAATACGGTGCATTCGTTAATATACAATATTATTGAAGTGTATACAAAAGATTATCAAGGATAAGGTATGTTTTTAAAAGGAAATTATTTTAAATTCTCTCTCAATTTAGGAAAATTTTATGACACTTTTACAAGTAGAATAATTATTACCATTTATTGTATAGATTGTTAATTTGATCTGAATACTCTAAACCATTACTTTTAGTTAATTATACATTTTTAGATAGATAGATATACTTGTTATATTATCACATACTATGTTAAATAAGTTACTTTTGAGAATATTTCGAGTTACGTGTTTTACAAAAATATACATACATGTTAAGATTATCCTATTTTATTAAATGATACATCGGGAGAAAGGAATATAACGGCTAAATTCGCTTGTATGTAGCCTTTTCATTCGCACGTATGCGCAGTATAATGCGTTAGTGAAGGACAAGCCTACATCTCGATGTTTCAATTTAATAAATTATATTATACGAAATTTTCCACAGAGATTGGATGTAAGAGTTACCTCGTGGTGCCATTGTTGAATAAAATTGCTTGAATGATTTAAACTTAAGACATTTTATAAAGTATTATTACTTTGTACTGTAAGTCAAATATATTGTCTTTAATTTATACATGACTTTTATTAGCAGACCAATATTTCGCCCATGACTATTAAAAATGTCGGATATGAAAAACAGCAACTTTACAGGAGAGCGATGCAAAGTGTAAATTGGATGCATCTTTTTACTTATTTTAAGCAGGATCATGAAAATTTAGAGTAATGCTGTACAAGTTATTTAAGTTTAGGGCAATATTATTAGTAGCCGGTATTTAATGTGTAAATATGAGAAAAGTCACTTGTAACCTTTTTAACGGCGTAAGAGTAATACTGATTTGTCAGAAGTACCACAACCGACATTGTTGCTTGTGCGGAATTGATGATTGCTTGTCGGAAATGCCATTTACGTCATTGTTAAATTATTATTATTTATAATCATGTATGTTGTATGTAAACATTACTGAAAAAAACACCAAAAATTGAAAGAAATTCCATCCATCCATCCATCAGCCTTTTGAGGTCCACTGCTGAACATAGGCCTCCTCTCATATACGCCACTCAGACCGGTCCTGAGCCTTCTGAATCCAGCGGATACCTGCTGTCTTCTTCAGATCGTCGGTCCACCTGGTCGGGGGGCGTCCTGTGCTTCTTTTACCAAGGCGTGGTCTCCATTCGAGAACCTTTCTTCCCCAACGGTTATCGGTCTTTCGAACTATGTGGCCAGCCCATTGCCACTTCAGCCGACTAATTCTCGGAGCTATGTCGGTAACCCTCGTTCGTCTCCGGATTTCATCATTTCTGATTCGATCGCGTAGAGAAATACCGAGCATAGCTCGTTCCATAGCCCGCTGGGCGACTCTAAGCTTATACATTATGATTAGGACAATAGTGAAGCACCACGTCTGGGATCCGTATGTCATCACTGGCAACACACACTGCTCGAACACCTTCGACTTCAGGCACTGAGGTAACTTTTTGGACGACAAGATATGACGTAGTGTCCCGAACGCAGCCCATCCGAGTTGGATTCTGCGAGTGACTTCTTTCTCGAAGTTGGACTTACCCATTTGGATCACTTGTCCCAGGTAAATGTACTCGTCTACAACTTCGAGAGTCCATGTTCATCTTAAGACCCACCCGTTGTGAGGCTCTGTTCAAGTCCTCGAGCATTGTACCAAGTTCCTCTGGTATCCTGCCAGGATGACTATCATCGGCATATCGCAGTTGTGTAATGTTTCGCCATTGATCACGTCGTTTCCACTACTTCAGCTTGAACACGTCAGCTTGATGTTGTAAATATATCGATTTCTCTTCTTCTGTAGGTATTTTTTTATTTTTATATGTGTGACAAATATCACAGAGATCTTTTTTAAGTCTTGCATTTTAATTAACTCATCTTGAATACTTCTCGGTATTGGAGACTCAGGAGGGACTAAGCCGTATTGGGGCGGCTTAGAATACTAACCCCAATCTCACGCCGGATGGCTGTCGTAAAAGGCGACTAAATCCGGCCCGCTGGTGGTAGGGCCCCTCGTGGAATTATATTAGTAATATTGATTTTAATTATTAATTAATACCATTATTACTATTATTATTTCTCCGTGGGGTTCGCCTGCATAGCTACCACCCTTGAGCATGAGTCAGCCGCCAAACGACTCGTCGTGTTCCGGCTGGGGGCTTGAGAGCCAGTTTTTTCTTTCTTTTTCTTCTCTCTTTCTTGGCTGGCAACGCATCGGTGATGCCTTTGGTGTTGCTGATGTCCATGGGCGACGATAGCCACTTACCGTCAGGTGGATCATCAGCTCGTTTGCCGGCTATCCCCATAAAAAATAAAGGAACTAAAGAACTAGTTCAAATTAACTATTTTATATGTTTGGAACTGTTACATTTGGTACTACAGACATTTTAAACCATCTGCAAAACATTGAACAGCTGCGGATGTGGTATAACCGACATTCAATTAATTAAAACAAACGTTAAACAATATATGACATAAACGATATGATATAAACGATATGGAACTACAGACATTGAAATCATTTGGAAAACCGATTAACAACGTCAGATGTGGTAGTATTGACATTTAACTCATATTAAAACCGATGAACAACGTCGGATGTGGTACTAACGACATTTAACTTATTTCTAAAACCGATTAACAACGTTGGATGTGGTACATCCTACAACACTACCAACGTTACTACACCGCTAACAACGTTAGTAGTTAGTATCTGACATTGTTAGCGAGCTATCAAAGTAATATCCGACGTTTTTAATTTTAGTAACTAAAAAACTATGCATAAAATTATATTTTTCTTTTCAGCTGATGATAGACTTGGTTATTTAGGAACGTTTTATGAAATAAAATAAAAAAATGCGATTTTGCACTTCCGACGATGTTAATAGTCATGGGCGATTTAGTAGTTCATACAAAACACAAAAATATACCTACTAATTATAAAAATTTACCGTGCAAAAAACATTTTGACAGTATATTGGGTAATTCCATTTGCATTTATTCTTAAATATTAAACTTTTATTTCCCAAATTGTCCTATGGAGGAATATTTATAATTTTATAGTGTCCAAGAATATTAAATAAAGTTTGCTGTTTTTTTTCATGCAGTAAAAGGAACCCAGCCAAGCGGGGTTCCGCCGACATTTATGAT
The DNA here is from genome assembly GCA_951805285.1 of Thymelicus acteon. NCBI lineage: Eukaryota > Metazoa > Arthropoda > Insecta > Lepidoptera > Hesperiidae > Thymelicus > Thymelicus acteon. The sequence goes on from OX638235.1 coordinate 878,817, forward strand.
GTGGTCAAAATTATTATGACTTTACTTATATAGATAGTTAACATGTTTGGAACTGATTGAACACCCCAAAGTGGCTTTTCGATATTTTTCTTCTAAGGAAAAACAAGGAAAAATATTGTAGCTTTGCCCGATGACGTCATATTCATAGTTATTGATTCCAAGGCAGACCAGGTGTCGTAGGAGATGACAGAAGCCGGCCTCGTACCTACATGACCTTGCAGATCGACTCAAAAGACAGCAAAAATAAGACATTTCAATTTATTGGACATCTTTCTTTATTGTATAAATATGTTTTAACTTCATTTCTAAAAAAAAATATAAATATATATATTTTTAAATGAGTCATCTTGATGTGACAAGAGCAACGACGCACACAGAGGCAGATAGTGTGGTGAGGGGAGGCTTACTGGTGTCACTGTTGCTTTTAATTAACATTAACTTCTCATCAGCTCTGGAAAGGAATTGTGTTTTAAATACTTCGTATGTACAGTACGATTCACAGAGTGAAGGTATGCAAAGCACGTAACAAAACGTAGTACGCAATGGCGGTGATATATTATATCATGCCTTACGAGTTCAAGTAGCATTTAATATTGATAGTAAAACAAACAATCTCTATACTTATACTACTACTAGTATATCTCTTTTGCTGACATTCAATATTGGACAAATATAGAATTTGTGTACAGTCAGCAAAATAATTAGGTATGCAGGGCATGATTCTAAAACCTTCTGTAATAATTAATATTACGGATTTTTTGTGTTATTATCATTGTTAAATGCTACCTATATACATAATGATTCTAAAACCTTTTATAATTATTAATATTCCAGAATGTTACTGTTATCATTATAAAATCATACCTAAGGTATGATTTTTTCTGCTCTGGTTAGTTACCTAAGGTGTCATACCCAAGGTATGACTTTATAATGATAACAGTAACATTCTGGAATATTAATAATTATAAAAGGTTTTAGAATCATGCCCTGCATACCTAATTCTTTTGCTGACTGTACAATTTCGACTGGGAATTAATAACGGGTGAAATTAGATTGGAATATGGGACGTTTCACCGTCGCGTCCAATTACTTGTGACAATTAACCAGGAAGTGGTAACTTGGTAACTAAAATCAACTGTATAATGTTTAACGCCCCAACTCAGAGTCACCAACGGTTACTTAAATCGCTCCTTAGTAAAGAATCACCATACAAATTTTGCACTAAAAAGCGATTTAAGTAACCGTTAGTGACTCTGAGTTGGGGCGTAAGACTTATCACCATTAAACTATTGCACAGCAATTAGATAGTCTTTGAATTTTAAAAACCTTTCTGCAACTAGCTGTCAATCTGTCCGACTCAAACCTAATGAGTGTTAAAAAATAAAAAACAAATATTTTCAGTAATTTATTCATTGTCATCGTAACAAGTGCTACATCGGACTGGTATTGTATAAAATAAAACATGAAAAACAATAATAAAAATCTTTTAAATTGTAACCAAGATATATGAACAAATGCCTATTGGACGGATACATGTAAGTACTTAGTACAGATAAAAACATCGTTTCTTTCTCAAAAATATTATAGTTCTACCGTCACAGACTAAATATTTGTCAATAGATTAAACAACAAAATATAAATAATTAAAAACATCGTAAAAAATACAAAAATACATTGAGTTGGATAATATGAGGACGAATTGCTAAATGACCTACGCCCCAACTCAGAGTCACTAACGGTTACCTAAGTCGCTCCTTAGTAAAGAATTACCATACAAATTCTGTACCAAGGAGCAATTTAAGTAACCGTTAGTGACTCTTGAGTTGGGGCGCTATTCATTTGCATTAGTATAACTTGTAGGTACCTAATTGCGTTGACAAAAATAGTTATTTTACGATAATATAAATTAAAAAAAAACATATATACACACTGATAAAGACAGTGAAATCCTAACACATAAATGTACATGAATAATGCAACAAAAACCCGATCAACGGACAAAGCTAAAGTAAAGGTTAGCGCATGTAAAGGCGGGCCGCGTCGAAGCGCGTCATTTGCAAAATTGATTCAAATCTTTAAACCAAAATCCTACCTATTATGGGAAGTATCCTTGAATATGTACTGAAAATCATTCAATAATTGTTAATAAAGTTGTTGTCTATACTAATCAGATTAATATTGTTGAAAATAATCACCACTTCTGTACGATGCGCTAGCCTATATAAATGATGTCATAAACAAATCTAACTTTTTAGGTATTGTATAAAAAATATGAATACAGTATATAAACACTGGATTTACTACATGTTAAGCTTCATGACAACAGGTTTACAATAAAAATCATTCTGGACACTTAAAAAAAGTGGTCATCATAGTTATGTAGTTAACAGATTACAAGTTTTCTACATAAATCGTGACATATTTACAATATTACAGCGTTACTGCGTCTTAATTAAACGTCATCTGTTAAGTAAATTGGAACGGTTGCAGTCTGACACTGGATATGTTGTGAATAGCGAATATAGAGTACATGAACACTGGTCTTCCTTTCCACGGGACGGGCCGAGAACTAACCAGAGCAGAAAAAAATTAAAATAAGTTGGTACTATAATGTTTTAAATAAAAAAGTACTATAACTTATAGTTAGGTTAATATTATCGTAAGAAGCACCAACAAGCTAACTACTACAGTGTTATCTAATACTAAGCTAATTATTATTGTACTGTGATGTTAATTATTTGTTTTTTTGGTCCCATTTACAAACATTTTTCAAGCTATTTACTTAAGACTAAGTTCTCACACCTTACAAAACTACATACATTTAAAATGTTATTACTTCACAACCTCTAAAAATCAGAAACTTTGATTCATACTGAAAATTAAAATAAACTATTTGAGCTACTCATTGCGTATTTAATACTGTCAAATGTAATTAAATCTTGTAAGTACTTAGTAATATTTCAAGGCATTTTAAAATACGTAGTATAAATATAATTTTTTTTTTTTTTAAATATCACGAAATTTAATTAAAACTATCTAATTTTGTGATAACGTCAAGTAAGTGAAAATAAGATAACAAAAAAATTGTGATTGAATCACGATTTTTCTAATCAAATTCAATAATTCTGATTAAGTACATTTGCATCAAATAAATATTTTATAACTAATTGTAAGAATAACTTTCACTGAATCGTTGTTTATAATTGCATCTGTGAGCAATTTACGCTCTATTTTCTATTCGCTTGACGATGTAAAATGTCACAAGTATTTGAACTACCGTCATTACAAATTAACTAAAACAAAACATTAAGGTTCACCCACACCAGCACTGCTACGTCAATACTTTATGAAATACCGGTAATGACCCGTTATCAGAATAATACCTATAGTAAGTTTAAAAAGCTTGAGTGTTATTAGTAAATTCTATGCTATAACAAAAATATGCCAAAGCTTTGCAGTGCAGTATCGTTTAGCGACGCTAATGCGGGTGTCACCTTCACGTCAATATTAAAATCAGTTCTCAAGTCCAAGGTTCAAAATGTTATTTAATCAAGGTTAATTAATAATGATGCATGACGCGAATTCTACCATTGTTCTAGTTTGGAATTATGAGGGTTAAATAATTTTTCAAGACTTGACATCCGATATTTAATACAGTCATACGTAAGTAAACAGGTCTAAACTCGCCAGGTACGACTCGATCGCAGCGCATTGCATTTTAATATAATAAAATTAACGTCAAAATCTGCCTTTTACTACAACATTCATTAAGTAACAGTAACGGTACCACAGAATTATTAAATTGTCAAAAACATCATACAATAAAAAGATAGGACATTTTTGTCCAAGCTGAGGTCATAACTGTTGCAAAAACCCAACGGCCTGCAATGCGCCGCGGTCCGTCGCAATGTGTGGCTGGCTTAACTCTACACTACAATCTAGTCCATCTTACACGGTGTACTCCCTGAGCTTGTCGACCACGGTCTTCCTGTTCCTGGCGACCCAGGCCACGTTGACGCGCGCCTTCTCGATGCCCTGCTCCACCGCGATGCGCGACTCCTCGAAGTACTTCGTGTTCTCGTCGCGCCATTTCAGGAACTGGGAGAGAAGAGAGAGAAGAGCTTTTTTTATACAGAATAAGTTAGTCCTTGACCACAAAACCACCTGATGGTAAGTGGAAATGAAGTCGTGGATGGTAAAGTGCTCTAACTTAGTAGAAGTCTATTCACTCTTGACTTGAAGACACCCACATTAGCTTGTTAGAAATACCCTGTCTAATGAGTTCCAATTCGGTTCCTCGCAGATAACTAAAAAGGATGAATATTACCCGTTCCGTAGTTGTAAGTTCATCGACTACTCAGGAGCTACTTCAGGTAATCTTGCAAGCCTGGTTAGACCCTATGGGGTTGATATATATTTTTAATAAACGCTAACCATAGGCTAACACACTCACACCACCGCAGTAGGTTATTACCTGTGTCGTTACCTGACAAATATAACACATCACAATCACACCCTGCACCCGAGTACAAATATTTATCTCTCACATAAATATCTTCCCCGGCCGGGATTCGAACCCGGGACCCCTCACCTCGCTGGCAGGGTCGCTACCAACTAGGCTACAGGGTCGTAAAATTTTATAGTATATTGATTTAGTTCTGATGACAATGCGTTTTTATAATAAGCATGACCTGATACCACACAGGTGGCTCCCGACGAAGGAACTCCTTAATTTTTAACAGCACAGCCACAATTTCCTCTTCTGTAACTATATTGACAGTTTGACACTATAAACCGTGTATGCAGCGCCGGCGTTAGAGCCACTGACGCCCTCGGCAAGAATATTGCGGCGCCCACAGAAAAAACATAAAAATAGAGCGTTTTTTGCTCGAAAATTTTTTTACTGAACCTATGGGAACGTTTATTAAGAATTTTATTTTTCCTTTTTCTTGTTTTTCTCCTCACCCCTAATGTGGCGCCTCTACAAATTTGGCGCTCAAGCAAAACACCGGCTCTGCGTGTAGGTATTTAGTTTTTTCCACTATCAACTTGTGTATTAGCATTCCTTACCTGGTCCAGTTCCTTCTGCGTGGTGAACTGGTTGAGCAGCGTGGCCAGGATGTAGCCCAGGCGGCGCTGCTGGCCCTTGAACCTGGAACAGAATTGTATGGTGATTCTTTACTAAGGACCTATTAAAGTAACCGTTAGTGACTCCGAGTTGGGACGTAAGTCTAATAAGTTATTAGTAATAACCCTTGATTGATAAATCTATGATTACCAAAATCACAGTCGTAACAATTTTTGAGTAACAATTTTTATGTAGATAAGATAGTTTATAAGAACTGTTGGACACTGGAATGTTGACGTCCGCGTGCACGTACAGGGTTACACTTACATACGTCTTAACAAGCTAATTCATTAAAAAATGTAATAAAAACTTGCATAAATTACCAAAATCAAAAACCGGACTGCATAAAAAACATGATAGATATACCTTTTTGAAATCCTTATGCTGAGCTCTTAAAGACCTATATTGCATTATTCATTTTTTTTTTTGATACTTCAAACCATAGCATCTCACAGCCACCATAAATGTTTTTTTATATCACTTATCAAAGAACACTTGGGCTGTCAAGACGAATCTAACGATTTATTAATTATTTAAATCCGTTCAGCAGTTTGAAAAATATGAAGTAATAAAGAATAATATAATACATACATACAAAATACGCACGAAAAACACAACCCTTCCTGGCAGTGTAAAAAGCAACCTACCAACTATCGACACAAAACAATCCTTACGCATTGTATATATCCTCAATCCGGTCGTATATGAAGTCCCGCGCGACGTAGTAGCCGACAGTGGAGCGCGTGACGGCGGTGAGCACGGCCGCCGCGTCCTGCCGCCGCACCTCCGAGCCGGGGGTGATAGACCACTCCAGGTACCTGTGGGGGAGAGATGGGGGTTTGAACTTTCTTCCAAAAACGTTATTAAATATATTAAAAAACACGAGAATTGAGAGTTGTTTGTTTGTATGAATGCGTACATGTATGTTTGAGTATGTGTGTGTAAGATGAGTGGGATAAACTCATAGAATTCGCAAATTCCTACACGTCTATATCCCTGACTTGGCTGACTTATTTATGCCCATGGTTCAAATGAAATCCCCAGCAATCATTGTCCCTTTCGTATGTATTTTATGCTTACTAGGTTGTTTCATCAATTGTATAACTGTATAACAGAGTCTCAACAGCGTGATTCAGGTTCGTGAACAACGCCATCTAGTTTGTACTTGTGTAAACATAGGTAGTACACAAGTAATAATATTTTATTATATTAGTGATTTGAATATTGAAGAAGTATAACTTCTCCCGCGCGTACAAAAGTACACGCACCCTTTTTTTATTTATGTTTCCTTCTGCTAGGTTGCCTGTACAAGCAATAAAGCCGCCTGCTGTTTTGTACTTCTTATTTATCCGTTCTCCTTGTATGATTATTTTATAAAATGTATGTGCAAACAATAAAGTTTTATCTGTCTTTCTGCTTGTCTATCTATCGTAAAGTGTTAGGTAACGTGAGCCATACTGCGCCAGTATCCAGACATCCTTGGAGCAGGCGAGCGCGGAGAGCAGCATGTCGGCCGCGGACGCCACGTTGGTGTTCCGGCGGCGCGCCAGGGCGAAGCGCCAGTGCGCCACGGAGCCCCGGGACACCGCTACACAGTACACTGTGCGGCGGAGGTCTAGCGGGATGCTGGGTGGACAAACACACATTGTTAATTACAATCTTTACAATTACAATCTTTAGATGAGAATATGAGTCCAAATGCTGTTTTTTTACATGAGCCAAATGTATAGGTAGTCATACACTAAGCTGGACTATTTTAAATACTCATACAAATATCTTTAAAGGTTTGTTTATAAAATAATAGACTAGTTAATAAAACGTTGATAGAAGCTTATAATATTTTGATATAATGATTTGCGGTGGTATCAAATCTTTCGACACTTCATATTTTAGGCTTTACCCCTTCACTAATTTACTTTGGATAGACGAGGTAACGTGGAGGAGGAGATAAGAATGCCTTTAGATTTATGCAAAAGCTAATAAGCAAATTGGTATTGTAGTCAGTAATTTAGGTTCGATTTATTCGAATTGAAAAAGTTTTTGGTAATAAATATCGGTTATCGTTTAGTGATCTGGCAGGAACTATCGTTTTCTCCCCTACCCTACCCTATCGATCAAGGTACCCTGGGCACGTGCCCAGAGTGGACAGTGGGAAAGAGGGGGTCTACATGCGACGACGCACCGCAAAAACGATGTCGCACCGCAACGCAATACGTTGCCGCAACGCAAGAATTCCATCGCTCACGGCATCGTACGTCTTGGGAATATCCACGAAGCGTTGTGTAGCATGTTTTATTGTTACGGTGCGACGCTACATGCCACAGTACAGTACGGCCGACGTATCTTGGCGCGTCTGAACTTCGCGCAGAAGGCTGCGCAGTAACACAATTCGGCAATGTTCGGTACGCGGCGTATTGTCTCAGTCACACGTGAGCATGTTCGTGTCGCTATCTCTGTCTTACATGCGCTAAAGTTCGCAGAGCCTATGTTCAGACGCGCCACCAGTGGTTGCAACAGTTCGGTACGGGAGGGGGGGTGTGTAGTGTGTATACTGACGGGTTGTTCCGGTCCGGGTCCTCGGCCTCCATCCACTGCTGGAACAGCGCCACGGCGTTCTCCTCGCAGCCCGGCACCTTCGCCCGGCACGCCCAGCTGCTCGTCATCGTCTGCACACACGCACACACACATACACACAACGCACCACATTACACACACACAATACAACGATATCGTTGAGCTCTCACTAAAATCGTTCGAAATAAATCTGTTAATTGAAAGGTGATAACACCATCTACTCAAAAACGATTGGATGAAGTTTCAAGTTACAAAGGTCATATAAAAAATTAGATACTCAATGTATTTAAAACTGGCTGGACACATTGTTTATAAAGTTATTGCACGGAACTCTAGCAATGTTAAACTTATTGAACATCGTTACCTGCATCTTAACACTGTTAAGATCATCCCCATTCAATATAGTCTTGGTGGCCAGTCCCCCGGCACTCCTGTACGTGTCTCCAATCAGTTTCCGGATGAACTTCTGGAAGGCGCCGTAGTCCGGGGAGCGCTTCACCACGTTCTCGATCTTGCTGAGCGCTGCTAGACCCGTGGAGAGGGGGAGGTAGTCCGACTCGCGTTGGAGGTAGCTTGCTAGTCTGAAACGTTACGTAGATATCATATATTGAGAGCTGAACCCTTTGGGACACAAAATAGGTACAATTAAATAAATAAGGCTGCACACGCACAGTCAAATACTAGGATTCCGTGTAGTGGGTGCCATGGATAACACACAAAGACAATAACGCACACACCCAGACCGATTACAGAAATTTTAACTCATCATTCAAATTTCCGCCTCGCTGGGAATCGAACCCAGGACCCTTGGCAAGGCGATTCGACATGATAACCATTGCGCCACTCGGGTCGTAATAAGAGGATTTTTTTTTCGAAAAGACGTCGTAATAGAGTTAGTGGAATTAATGAAGATAAGTAAAGTGCATGGTGGGTGATTTCTGGTGATTCTGTGGTCATATCACACGTTATGAGAACTGAAACTTTCATGGGGCGCAAAATGTAGACGACAGAAGTATAACGCTTTTTTAGAAGAAATTACAAGTTTGTTATGAAAGTCCGAGGAGTTTGCAAGTTGTAAGAAATCTGATACCTAAAGCCGAAGCGTGTGTGTGTGAGTGTGAGTGATATAAGTGAGAACAAGGTGAGTATAACTCGACCTAATCGGTCTTATTTTTCCTTCTGTTAAGTGTGGTTTCTTCCTGATGATCAAACTTTGTTATCTGATTAGTTTATCCGGCAGGAATCATTTTCCTCGTGTGCGATACTCAAGCGCACTTGTACAGTTATACTTCTGTTGTCTCTCTATTTTGTGGTAATAGTTAATGAAATCGACTCTACCGGTTTCCCTAAAGAAAAAAGTCATGGACTCATGTATCTTACCCTGTTTGACATACGGTTGCCAGACCTGGATATTTACCAAAAAACATCGAGACAAAATAGAAAAATGCCAGAAAGCCATGGAAAGGAGTATTATGAATATAAGATTAGAGGACAAAATCAAAAGTAAAGTTATACGCCAGGAAACAAAACTTATCGACGCCGTCCAACATGCACAAAAACTTAAATGGAAATGGGCTGGTCACCTGGCTCGCATGACGGACATGAGATGGACTATAACTGCAACCATGTGGCTGGGGCCACACGGTTCTCGCAAAAAAGGCAGACCATATGAAAGATGGTTAGACGAAATAACATCAACCGCTGGGAAAAGTTGGCATAACTTGGCAAAAGATCGCGTGAAATGGCAAGCTCTGGAGGAGGCCTTTACCCGAAGAGGGGTCCTCAGTAATAATTAAATAATAATGCCCTTTGACATAAAACGACAATATATTAATAATCTGACTTCATATTAATGACTCACAAATTGACATAAATTATAATTTTAGTAAGATTTATTATGTAGATAAATTTAAATTAATTTGTTAAAAATACTTATATTGACATTATTAATGTACGTTTTTTTTTTTCACTATATAATTTCAAATAATGAATGAATGAATTGACGGGCATAGCGACCAAAATTGTAATTTTATTGTTAACTGAGGAATAAATGGGCTTTTTTATTTTTTATTTTTTATTTTTTATTTTTATTTTTATTTATAATAGTTACTAACTTGAGCGCAATCCCATAATCAAGGTGGTTGGTCCAAGCGAGCGCAAATGCGTCAGACAGCAGCTGCACGCGGCCGAGCACCGGCACCGCGCCCAGCTTGCTCGCCAGCGCGCTCGCCAGCAGCTGCCAGTTGCGCTCGTCGTAGTTCACGCGGTAGGGGGCTGGGGGGGGGGAGGGATACCAATGGATGTTGAGCTGTATAGTCTCGATGGATGTTTGTAAAACAGTATTTTGGTCACTAACACATGAGCTCACGGCTCGCTTCTCATCTCACCAAAGTATAAAGATCTCATGCCAGTCACGACTCACATCTTACCAAGTTAGCAGTTGCGCTCGTCATAGTTCACATGACATTGCGCTGGGAGCCGATAATACTAGTTACTACTCTAGATAGTTGGGGGCCATCCATAAATTACGTCACACGTTCGGGGCGAGGGGGGGGATCGATGTATGATGATCACATTGTGTGACAAGTGGTGGGAGGGGATCCTAAATTTCGTAACGTCACATTAAAAATCGAATATTGATACTTATTTCGGAACTGCTGTTTTAATTTAATAATTTCTAGGTGTAAAATTTCATAATATGTGACGTCACACTAGGGGGGGGGAGGTCTCACAAGTGTGACCAGTTGTGACAAGGGTGGAGGGGTCAAAAAGTCATGATATTAGAATGAAGTAATTTATGGATGGCCCCTTGGTTGTATTGCGAGGTATTACAGTATTTTGATCTTCAACGACCTCAACTTGCGTTCGTCGAAGTTACTGGTTACTGGTGCATGTTAAACTGCTAGATACAGGTGGTTAATTTGTCTTCTTTATTCCCTCTTCTTCCTTCGCCGGCCACGCATCGTTCATGTCTTTACTTTGGTGTTCATGACGTTCATGGCCATGGACAATGGCCATAATATTTGATAACTGCTCATCTTGTCTGCTCGCTTATCAGTTATTCCATAACAAATATTGCTTTGAACCATACTGATCACTCACCAATCATATCCGCATTAAACAGCACCCACTGATCGCTGTCCGCGCCGTGCTCGAACCGGTGCAGGGTCCCCACGCCCTCGGTGTCGGCCAGCCACTGCACGCCCCCCGGCGGCGGCGCGGGGGATTCCCCCTCGCACAGCACGCTCAGCGGCACCCACCAGGAGACGGCGCTGGGGGTGCGCGCGTCCAGGGAGAAGTAACGTTTCTGGGGGAGAGGGAGGGACAGGTGATGTTTGGCCAGAGACAGTGACTAGTCCCCAGCTGAGTAGTCTGAGTACGGCATAACCTACTAGCAGATTCAGGGGGAGCTAAGAGGCTTAGCCCCCCCTCTCCTCAAATCAACTACGTTCACCCGTGACAAAATTCTATTCTAAGTATATGAAATGCACATTGCATTGCTTAGCTAATTAAAGCCCCTTCCCCAAAATCCTGGATCCGCTAACGACTGATAAAACATAATATTGAATAGCTTGCGCTCCCAAGTCTTCAATAAAATAGGCTTTTACTAAATTAATACGCGTTAATTCTAGGATTACAGCCCTCATCTCCTAAATGTTGATGATCAGGAAAAAATATGTAACAACAATTATTATAGATCTTTCCATGTCCTACAGTTTCAGCTTACATACTTTTTGATTAAGCCTACCATCTGGCTAAAGAGTACAAAAAAATATTTGACCTTGATTTTTTTTCGATGGGCTGTTCCCAAAAATGTTTTAGCTCTATTTGAGTTATTGCAATTGACTGGATTACAAGTAACACACAACCTAATAAGTGTAACACCTAACCATTCATTGCGACGAGGTCCCGTTTTCTACACGGCCGCCACAAGGCATTCCCGCGTAAGTGACTGTCCCGCCCCGATGTCCTCCAACAGGCGATTTCCTAAGCCGAGGTCTGAACCCCACAGGGGGTGCCCTTAGGACGTCGCATACCCCTACTTCTCGAGGTGTGGAGCAGCTCGCAAATACGTCTTCTCGGCTGAGCCTCTCCAGACTCGCCCACCTGTCCGCGTGAAACTATAAAGACCGCTAGGGCCAATAGCAACTAATCCAATCGAAAAAAAAGGGTGCGTGTACTTTTGTACGCGCGTGAGACGTTATACTTCTTTGACATCATTAAATAAATATTTAATTTAATAACGTGTATCAGTTTTAATTATCTTTCAAAAACTATTTTTGTACTAAATAAAAATAATAAAATATTACTTGTGTACTACCTATGTTTACACAAGTACAAACTAGATGGCGTTGTTCACGAACCTGAATCACGCTGTTGAGACTCTGTGAGATTTGTATAAGTAATAACATTAAATTTAAGGGATTAACCCGGTAGGGCTTGATCGCCCGGGCGGCGTGAACCACCGGACTGACGCCGCGGCCACTAGGCCGCAAACTAGGATACGACACCACAGACAAACGCTGAACAAGACCACGGGCCCAAGGGCCCAACGTCCGAGCCGCGTAGAGCACCTCAGTAAGGGGACAAGGTCCCGTCCCGAAACTGAAACCCCCACGACTCAGAAGGAGCCGTGAGAGATGAAGCGAAGAAGAAAAGAGGTAAAGATAATAAGAAGTTAGGGCCATCTATCCAGTGCTTTCATACCCCCTCCATGGTAGCGCAAACGTTTAACGCAACCTTTTTGCTAGGCGCATAAGAACTTAAGAAGTATAACTTCAAAAACCATTCGCTAAACCCTCACCTGACTGATGGTGAGCGACTTGTCCCCATACTCCCGGGTGACAGTGAGCAGCGGGTACCCGGTCTGCGTGGTCCACGTGTCCATGACGGTCTTGACGCTGACGTCACGCGCCAGCCCGCCGCGCGCGCTCGCCGCGGCCGTCAGCTCCGCCCACAGGTCGTCTTGCGCCGCGTTGGCGTACGAATACTTTGTTAGGTAGCTGGGGGATGGCGGTTTATGTTGATGGGGAAGTTTACAACTTTTTTAATTCCATGAATTATAAAAATTAAGGTAAATGGAACTTAAATAAGAAAAACTCATTGAAATGTCTCTCATAAAGAGTTTTGGGAAACTGAAATGGTCTGACAAGAATAATTTTACAGAAAAAATTAGGGTGATCTCCTCAATACCTGATCCTTTTGGATCCCATTTTTCGTGTATGTGAACAGGGCATCCTCAAGCGTACTTTGTATTGACTTATTATTCTGTTGTCTCGCTATTTTATGACATTACAGAGAGATATCGTTATGTTATGCTTACGAAATAAAATAAGTTCTATATTTTAAAAATACTTTTGAATACAAGCTTTTGTTTGTGGTGTTGGTCGCTGAGGGGTTCCCTCGTCTGGTCTCAGCGTGCTATCAAGGTCACCACTGTCTTTAAAATGCATTGTCATCGGAACCACAGCAACGTGTGAAACTTCAACTCCTTTGAGGAGGTGGTTCTAATGAAGCTTGCAAGATTTGACTCGAACATGCAAATTAAATAAAAACTTGTCTATATACAAATAAATAAAACTCGAGTGTCTGTTTGTAATATTAAAATAACCGCTTTTTACTAAGTGCATTTGAATGTATACACGATACATATATACCAATGCAACATTTTTTACAATTTTTGTCTGTCTGTCTGTCTGTTTGTTCCGGCTAATCTCTGAAATGGCTGGACCGATTTTGACGGGACTTTTACTGGAAGATAGCTGATGTAACAAGGAGTAACTTAGGCTACTTTTATTTTAGAAAAAAAAATTGTTTGGCGATTCTAAGTTGGCCGGGTCAGCTAGTTATAAAATAAATCTAACTTGGTCAAGGCCTCGCGGCAGACGTCCTCCCCCAGGAACATGAACATCATGCGGATGAGCGTGGAGCCCTTGCGGTACGAGATGGTGTCGAAGATCTCTGAGATGCGCTTCGGGTCTTCCAGCGGCACTGACACCTGGAATTGAACGGTTACTCAGAAACAGCGTATACATCAGTGTATACATCGGAATACTGCAGCCATTGTCATTAGTGGAGGAATATTGGTATTCGGGTTATCGCAAGAAAACTTCGCCTTTGCCATTGCGATGTTTTCACAAAGGTTTGGCTACACCTGTCACCATAATGCGAATCTTCGCCAAATCCTGCTAGTGTAACCGCGCGCAGCATCAGAAACAGATGTTATGGTGTCGCGTCAGTCGCTTACTCTGTCCTTCACTGTTCATTGGTCCACCAGTGGTCTTTTGTGTGGTACTCTCTCTCTCTTTCTGTCTTTTATTCGCTCACTCAAGTGAGTTAGTACTGTGTCTGTCATCTGTGCGTCTCTTTGTAGTTTAAAAAACCTTTTTATCAGTTGTACTAAAAACGTCCTCGTCGCCAATTATAATGTATAATAGAACTCCTGAATAAAGCAAATTAACCCAAACTTGAAGTGAGAAATAAATGTTCAAGAAATCTATATTTTTCGAAAATACCAAATCAAATCTTATTGATATAATTTTTGTATCTTTTTTTTAATCTGTCATCATTACCGCAAAGTGCTTTGTCAAGGAAGAGAAGATATGGCGAAATAAACTCCTTAGCATATCTTTCAAATTAATTAACAATAATTACAGATTCTTACCTACGCGCCACTCGGTACTAGATGCGACACTTTCCAGGGGTTTCGAAGACTGTTTCTTGAAGTCTTTTATGTTTTTTTGTAATTTTTAATACTTATAACTTGAAACCTTGTTTCAAAACTCACCGGATGCGAAGACTCCAGAGCATCCAACGTCAACACGGACAGGATATTATCCACGGCATACAGCCTCTCGGCGTGCCAGGTGGGCTCGACGGCCGCCACGCCCACCGACGCCGCGTACGTTGCGAACCCCTCGTTCAGCCACAGGTCCGACCACCACTTCATGGTCACCAGGTTGCCGAACCACTGGTGGGCGAGCTCGTGGGCTATCACCTGCCGGTAGGATTGGTGGTCGATGTATTCGAGGATTTTGATATGTAAACGGACCAAACCTTATTTATATTTTACGTACCTACCTAAGCTAAAGTTGCTGATTTACCCGATTTTTCTTTCTACTCGAAAACATCGTCTTCTCACTTTAAATGATATTATATTATATTTGCTTAAAATAATGTACTTAGGTACTATGTATTAAAATCTTTGAAATGAAGTAAAATGAAATTTTAAGTAAAATGAAGTCGCTTAAAAATATTTCAATACCCCAATACCCCAGAGCTTAAGACAAAGCTCAACGCTGCCTCCCGGTCAGCAAAGAAGCAAATGGCCAAGGCGAAGGCAAAGTTCATCGGCAGAATTGGCGAGCGGCTGGTCGGTTACCCATCCGGTACTCGAGAATTCTGGTCGCTAGCTAAAGCTGCCGAGGGCAACTTCTGTCGGTCATCTCTTCCACCACTGCGTAAACCGGACGACTCTGTGGTCCATACGGCAAAGGGAAAAGCCGAACTTCTTGGCACCCTTTTTGCCGCCAACTCGACTCTTGATGATAGAGGGACCACACCGCCTAACATCCCACGGTGTGAGAGCTCGTTGAATGATATATTTTTTTCCCAAAAGTCTGTCAGACGGGCTCTACAGTCTCTCGATACCAAGAAGTCGAGTGGACCAGATGGTATCCCCGCAGTGGTGTTAAAGACGTGTGCTCCCGAGTTAACTCCCGTCTTAACGCGCTTATTCTCGCTATCTTATGCCACAGGTGTAGTACCGTCTTCGTGGAAGGTTGCACTCGTTCATCCCATCCCCAAAAAGGGCGATCTTAGTGACCCGGCTAACTACAGGCCTATAGCGATTACTTCCCTGCTTGCGAAGGTAATGGAGCGCGTGATTAACACGCAGCTCTTAGGATATCTGGAGGATCACCAGCTGATTAGCGATCGGCAATATGGTTTTCGCCACGGTCGTTCGGCTGGTGATCTTCTAGTTTATCTTACGCACCGGTGGGCTCAGGCTCTTGATCGCAACGGGGAAGCTCTAGCAGTCAGCCTAGACATCGCTAAAGCCTTCGACCGGGTCTGGCACAGGGCCCTTCTCACGAAGTTACCATCCTACGGTCTACCTGAGAGGTTATGCAACTGGGTAGCCAGTTTTCTATCTGAGCGACATATTAAGGTCGTAGTCGACGGTTGTTGCTCAGATGTGAAACCTATAAATGCTGGCGTCCCCCAAGGGTCTGTGTTATCTCCTACGCTATTCATTCTGCATATCAATGACATGCTGCAGCATACAAGTGGCATCCATTGCTATGCAGATGATAGTACAGGGGATGCCTACTACACAGCCCCTGCCAATGCCTCTCAGTTGCAAATGGCGGATAGCAGAATGAAACTTGTGTCTGAAGTCGAGAACTCTCTGGAGCAAGTCTCGGAATGGGGTCGACTTAATTTGGTCCAGTTCAACCCCACGAAGACACAAGTTTGCGCGTTTACCGCTAAGAAAACCCCATTCGTCATAGCGCCTCAATTCCAGGGTACCGCGCTCACCGTGAGTAAAAGTGTTGGGATTCTGGGAGTTGACATCTCGAGTGATGTGCAGTATCGGCGTCATTTAGAGGCCAAGGCTAAGCTGGCCTCCAAGAAGCTTGGTGTCCTGAATCGGGCTAAGCAGTACTTCACTGCGAGGCACCTGCAAATGCTTTATAAAGCTCAAGTCAGGCCCCACATGGAGTACTGCTCCCACCTCTGGGCTGGGGCGCCGAAATACCAGCTTAGCCCATTTGACGCCATACAGAAGCGCGCGGTCCGAGTTGTCAACGACCCACGAGTCACTCACAGGTTAGAACACTTGAGTTTCAGAAGAGACATCGGTTCTCTCTGCGTGTTCTACCGACTTTACAACGGTGAGTGCTCCGAGGAATTGTTTGACATGATGCCTACGTCTCCTTTTCATCATTGCACCACTCGCCGAAGATTGAAGTTCCATCCACACCGCTTGGACTTGTGGAGAACCTCTACAGTCCGATTCTCACGAACTTTTTTGCCACGTACGTGCAAGCTGTGGAATGAACTTCCTTCTGAGGTATTCCCTGAGCGCTATGACATGGGATTCTTCAAAAAAGGTGTAAAAAGAGTTCTCCTTCAGGGCCGGCGTTGCATTGGCGATTCCTCTGGTGTTGCTCATGTCCATAGGGCGACGGTAACCACTTACCATCAGGTGGCCCGTAAGCTTTTTCGTCTGCCCTTCAGGCTATAAAAAAAAAAAAAATTTCGCCATCGCTTCAACAACAGGCTTTCTAGGTCTTGTATTTTTAATACAATATGCACACAATATGATATTAAATCTGTAATTCAATTCTCCAAATTTCTAATCAACATAATTTTACTACAACTTTGTGTACCTATTCTTTCTTTCTATAAGATAGGAACCCCTCAAAGGTTCTGTCTTCCTCACCTCAGCAACCCTCTCCTTGTTAGTGAACGAACTCTGATCCTTGTCATACAGCAGCGCCGTCTCCCGGTACGTGATGAGCCCCCAGTTCTCCATGGCGCCCGCGGAGAAGTCCGGTATGGCGAACATGTCCTGCTTCGGCAGCGGGAATGACACGTTGAAGAACTTCTCGAAGTGGCTCAGGACTTTCGGGCCGATTGTCGCTGCGTACGATGTCTGGGGATGAAACGATTGAAAAGTCAAACTTATACGTTAGATACGAGTACATCGGAGACGGCAAAAACGTCACATGCGAGACGTATTGTAGGCTGCGAAAGTAACAACAAAATAACAACAACCAAACTTTTACTAATGCCCCAACTCAGTCACTAACGGTTACTTTAATCGCTCCTTAGTAAAGAATCACCATACAAATTCTGTACTAAGGAGTAAGGAGCGATTTAAGTAATCATTAGTGACTCTGAGTTGGGGCGTTAGTAAGTCAAAGAAAGTAGTCTCTGGTCTCTCTGTTTCTTCTTCACTCTCAAAGTTGTGGCTCTCAAGCTCTCAGCCGGATCAAGACGAGTCGTTTGCCGGCTATCTCAAGCATGTGGGTAATTATAGCCAGGCAGGCTTCACAGAAAGATAAAAACACCGACGCGTTTGCTGTTGACTAGCGCTATGCCTTTGGATTTCTCTCTGGACGTCCTAGACCATGGTCTACCTATATGTCGTCGTTGCGACTTTAAGACCTGTGTAAAAAATCAGCTTTTTGTGGGAATCGATAAAAATTGATAAAATTTTGTTTAGCAAGCACATATGTATGTGATTTTGAATTTAGCGAATAAATTACGATGGAAACGTCGTACACAAATGACAGTTTTTTGAATTCGATAGTGCTTCAATCATTTGACGTAAAAAAGTGATTTTGCCGAAAGTGGGACAAAACACGTAAGAGGTCGTCGCAACGACGATGTTAACATTCATGAAAGTTCGTTCAATAGTTTTTATTTATTTATTCATTTATTTATTTATTTTGGATTACCAACATAAGATACAGCGTTAACATTACTGAAACATATTTTTTTTCTTATAACAACTATCAAACTGTTCCTACTATAACAGGTAACCACAGCATGCTTTGTGAATAGCGTTTACATCACATTTAAATTAATAGTAAACGTAAAATTTAAATTAACATGAATTAAAAACAAAATTAAAATACAAGAATGGACTTAAAATTTCAGTCAAATAGTTAACAACAAAAATAAAATTATTCAGAATCAATAATAAAATATAAATTAAAGATTGAGTCAAAGCGTGAAAGAGTAACAAATACCCACATATTCCGATCCTTTCACATTTATAATATTACTAGCTGACCCGGCGAACTTCGTATCGCCTAACGATTTTTTTTTCTAAAATAAAAGTAGCCTAAGTGACTCCTTATTACATCAGCTATCTGCCAGTGAAAGTCCCGTCAAAATCGGTCCAGCAATTTCAGAGATTAGCCGGAACAAACAGACAGATATAGACAGACAAAAATTGTAAAAAATGTTTTGGTATATGTACCGTGTATACATCCAAATGCACTTAGTAAAAAGCGGTTTTTTAAATATTACAAACAGACACTCCAATTTTATTTATTTGTAAAGATTCGATACCTGATCAATAGCATCGCTTCTCGCCCATATCCTGAAGGTAGTATCGGACAGCTCCGGCGGGCTGGTCACGTGGGAGAAGGTGGACACGACGAAGGCCACCAGGTACGTGGACATCGGCACCGAGTTCTCGAACTGGTCCCACACGAACTCACTGCGCTCCTTTCTGGACCACGTCAAGACACAATGTGTAATAATGATACGCACTGTCTTGAAGCAAGATCATTTCAATAAATAGAAGACAAAAGCGTGTACGCGGAAATTAATGGTAAGTGGTTATCGCCGTCCATAAACATAACTTATTTATTTATTTATTTATTTATTTATTTATTTATTTATTTATTTTAATTCAGTAGAACGGCAAAGCCAATTACACTAATGAATTTCTAAAATTAAATAAATAACTTATCCAAGGCATCATCGTTGGCGGCCAAGAAAGAAGAGAAAGAAGGAACTGAGTCTTAGGTCTACAGCCCGGACACGTCGAGTAGACATTGTTTCAATAGATTATACCTACTACAAGTAGGTTTGGACTTTGGACCGTTCGGGCCACCTCGTACGTAGCTGATTCTTGCAAAGAAATGGTTAACATTTAGTAGCAAAAATCAGTTAAGTATAAAAAAATTATAATTAACAAAAAAAAAACTAAAAAAATTACTTGAAAGTTTCCGCAATGACCGGCCAAGACCAATATGATTCCAACGCGCTGAAAAAAAAAGTGAAGCTTGAAATGTTCTGTGTTTTGATTGGAATGTTCTGAATGTTACCAAGAAAAAATAACCGACTTCAAAATAACTCAAAAACTACTAGTCAGATCTAGCTCAAATTTAAGTGGGACCACATGACAAGCACCAGATTTCGAAATCAATTCACCCAGTCGAAAGTTCTGAGGTAAACATAAGAAAAATACAGTTGAATTGAATACCTCCTCCTTTTTTGAAGTCGGTTAAAAATATTAGGAATTCATGCGTCAACATCATAATTTTATTATAAAAAATATTTTCAGGTGTGTGGCCTAAAAATAAAAATTTTATGCGTAGGCAATTTAAATAATGACATTTTTAAAGCAAGCGATAGTATGTACTATCCTAACTTATCCTAGCTAGTTACATCCTCGTATACAAAATATGAGGTGTAAGAAGTTATAAAGATTAAAATTAATAGAGGCGGTAGAACCAAAAACATGTGCATTAGTGATTAAATAATCACTATTAAAATAATGTTTTTTTAATAAATGGTTTTAAATGAGTCATGTGAGTCATGTCACAGTTCACAAACGAGGTAATGTTTGATACGTGATTGACGTCAATTGGGGTTATTGTTTGCTAATGCGCTCTTTTGCAAGGTCACCTCAAAGTAATGACATTTTGGAAAGCAGCAGGCGCCAATGTAGGTATGGGTAAATAATCGTACTATTGATTACCAAATTTTAATACATTGCTTATAATAAATAAACACTAACACACTCTGTCGCGAGTGGCATGGACGACACGTATAACACATCACAATAACACCCATGACTCGAGCACAAATATTTACCTGTCACATAAATATCTGCCCTGGTCGGGAACCAACCCGGGACCCCTCGCTTCGCAAGCAGGGTCTCTATCAACTAGGCTACAGGGTTGTCAATATAGTTAATATAGGTATGCGTGTACCTAATAAATAAATTATTATTTATAACATTGTGACATTAATGTAGAGATGGTACGGTAAAAGGGTACAGCTGCCATCCGGCTGGGTACGCCGAGGTCCGAGGAGCATCTGAGCGGTGTGTTCGAAGATGCTGTCAAAAAATCTAACTTTTATCCAAATGTCTTGAGTTTTTCACGACCCGTGTGGCGCAATGGTTACCATCCCGGATCGCCGCACCGAGGGTCCTGGGTTCGATTTCCAGCGAGGCGGAAATTTGAATAATGAGTTTAAATTTCTGTTCTCAGTCTGGGTGTGAATGTCCTCGTCTAGTGGTGTCCATGGCACCCACGACACAGGGAATCCTAGTGTGGGGATATGAGTGTGGAGCGAAGCGTTATTTCTGTCCGGCGAAATCAGCTCTAGGCCTCTCTAGGTAATGGAACTCACTTGTCGGCGGTAGAGGTCGCGAGAGGCATATTGGAGACGGCCGTGTACTCCTTGTGGTGGCCGATGGTCAGGCGGAAGGTGGCCTTGTACACCGGCTCATCGAAGCACGGGAACCCCTTGCGCGCCGAGATCGCTTCGAACTGCGTCGTCACCAGGTACCTTCAACACAATGTTACAGTGATGTAGAATCCAATTTAGGAATAATTTTTTTGAATCTAACGAGAGGTTTATTAATAATTAAACATCGATAGATTTGTTCTATCTCTACTCAATAATATCGAAATTATTGATCTTCACTCGTACTACCTATTTCATAGTTTATTTTATTGCTTCGTT
Organism: Thymelicus acteon; assembly: GCA_951805285.1. Taxonomy (NCBI): domain Eukaryota; kingdom Metazoa; phylum Arthropoda; class Insecta; order Lepidoptera; family Hesperiidae; genus Thymelicus; species Thymelicus acteon. Next base: position 900,022 of record OX638235.1, read on the forward strand.
ATTGAAGTGAGGGGAACTGTGAAAACAAAGAAATAATATCAATAATTTATCGCTCCTTAGTAAGGAATCGCCACACAAATTGTGTACTAAGGAGCGATTTAAGTAACCGTTAGTGACGCTGAGTTGAGGCGTTAGACAGTTAAAAATTTGGTCGCTAGAATAACGTTACAATCTAAAGATTATTTTTATTGGCTACAAACGATACAATTATTTACAAAGTGTACTTAGACCATTACCATATTTTTTGCAACCGAGTTCAAGAACATCATTTTTTGTTACCGATGTAATGTAATCAGTCTAACACCAACGCATATTATAAAAAATACAATGGGGTTTGCAATACGATTATATATACTTATTTCATAACTAGGTATAACTTTTGAAATTAGAAGTAGATGCAGGTTTCTATTCGAGGTTTGAACCAGGAGACATGGGTGAATTTCAACAAGAGATTTTTATGTGTCATTTCGGTGGGATTTTTTTATTTCAATGTTATCTACATATTTTTAGTGACAAATAAAACTTTAGCCTATTTTATAACATTGTGCGTGAGTGGACATCAAATATCATCAAAACTTACATAAATATTTAAGGATGAATTTTTAAGAGTCCACTGAAATGAAAAGTGTCTACCGAAATGATAAAAATTACCTCCGAAATGATATACTGTGCACCGGAATGAAATAAATCCACCAAAATGATACAGCTAAGAACAACCGTGCCTGGCAGCCAGGGTTCCGTACTTTGTTAGTTTTGATTTCCACTATATATTTTCACTATATACACATTATAGTCATCCTGGCGGGTTCCCTGGAAGAACTTGATGCAATGCTCGGGGACTTGAACAGCGCCTCACAACGGGTGGGTCTTAAGATGAACATGGACAAGACAAAAATCATGTCGAATGTCCATGTCACACCCATACGGGTTGTTGTTAATGGCACTGCTCTCGAAGTTGTAGACGAATACATTTACCTGGGACTCACTCGTATGGGAAGTCACTCGTAGAATCCAACTCGGATGGGCTGCGTTCGGGAAACTGTGTCATATCTTGTCGTCCAAAACACTACCTCAGTGCCTGAAGTCGAAGGTGTTCGAGTAGTGTGTTTTGCCAGCGATGACATACGGATCCGAGACGTGGTGCTTTACTATTGGCCTAATCCACAAGCTCAGAGTAGCACAGCGGGCTATGGAGAGGGCTATGCTCGGTATTTCTCTACGTGATCGCATTCGAAATGAGGAGATCCGTAGGAGAACAAAGGTAACCGACATAGCTCAAAGAATTAGCAGGCTGAAGTGGCAATGGGCTGCCCACATAGTTCGAAGGACCGATAACCTTTGGGATGAAAGGTCCTCGAATGGCGCCCACGTCTCGGAGGAGCATAGGACGCCCCCCGACCAGGTGGACTGACGATCTGAAGAAGACAGCGGGCATCCGCTGGATTCAGAAGGCTCAGGACCGGTCAGAGTGGCGCAAGTTAGGGGAGGCCTTTGTCCAGCAGTGGACCTACAAAGGCTGATGGATGGATGGATGGATGGATGGATGGATAAATAAATATTTTTGTTTGTTTATAAACTAATACTAATTAACTTGATAAATTTTCAAAAGAGTGAACGAAGCGCGATTAGAAAGCTTAAAGTTTCTGATTAATATGATGGCTGCATTTGTAAGTTATGACATTAATAGTATACATAATGTCTACCTATTGCACTAAGAGAAAAATGTTAGGTATAATTTAGTTAAATTGATAACGAGACGAGAATAGTATCTTCGTAGGAATAGCTTAGTACTTTTAATCCTTTTACATTATAAACGTATGAAACATAACAGAAACCTCAAATTGAGATCATGTTATTCTTAAATTACTACACCAATAGAGAAACGTACATTACATATCTAAATAGAAAAAAAAAACCAACAATTGCATAACTATGACTTTGTATTTGACACAAGGATCTCTAAAACTTTATGGTTTTATCATTTCGGAGATACATTTCATTCCGGTGGACTGTAATTGGTATAACAGTCCACCGAATCCACTGAAATGATAACACTGAGATGATAAAATAGAGGTTAGTTCTACATTTAACTGCAAAATAAAATTATTAAAAAAATATGAACACTACTCAAGCAAAACAGCACCTACGGCAAATTTAAAACACAATTTTGAAACAAATTAAACGAATCTAACACGAGTTATAACAGCCACCGAAATGAAACTATTTTTGTCCTCATATCACTGAAATGATAAACTTACTTTTTTGGCGGGTAACCGCAAGACGTTGGGACCGGTGCGTTCGCGCCGAGAGCTTGAGCTGGACTGATCCAAAGTGAAGAAAGGTGAGGGGGGCGTAACAACGCAATGTTGACGTGGCTATTCTACTAAAACTTACTGTCCTCTGAAATGATAACTTTTTTCTAGACAAAAGTTAACTGCCTGTCAAATCCATGAGAAAGAAGATAAATAAACAAAAATAGTTTTATTTGATCGAATGTATTATAATTTAATGATTACAAAATCGATTTAAATCCATATTACGAATGTTTTTGTAGGGGAAGGTATTTTATGAGCGGAATTGGGTTCAGGACAAGCCACTGTGATGATAGAATAACACTTTGTAATTTTTTTTTCGTATATAATAATGGGTAGAAATCAATGATTTTTTTTGTCAAGGTAGAGAAGTACTTACGCTGTTGAGAAAAAATATATAAAATTAAAAATCAGCACATTGCACTACCGTTCTCAGGTTTGCCGTGTATTTTTTTTGCTTGGGCAATTCACCCACATAATTATTTCTGGGAGGCATCTAAATACTACTGGACAGCAAGCAAGATTTTAAAAATGATCTTTAAATTCTTTTATATATTTTTTATGGAAATTGCGGGCCAACGAGCATACGATCCACCTGAATTTATCTATCATCGTAAATGGACATCAGTCACACCAAAGGCATCACTAATGCGTTGCCAGCCAAGAAAGAGAGAAGAAAAAGAAAGATAGAAATGTGTAACATCCCTTTTCAACCTGCTACCAGTGCCTAGCCACCAGGCTATTTACTCTTCAGCAAATCAATACTCACTCCTTATTCTTGGTCTTCTTATTAACATAGGAGCTGATGTACACCCCATCCAAGCCTTGCGTCAGGTTGCCATGGAAGGGTATGGTGAGGGTGTAGTTCTGGCCTTCCACCAGCTCCTTGTCCAGGTTCAGCGTGAGGAAGTTGTACGTGTCGTTGAGCTTCACCCCCTGGACTGTGGGGATGTCGTCGGCGCCATCGATGGTGATCTTGTCCTCTGCCACGGCGAAGTCTTGTGCGTGGAGGACTATCTTCGCAGTGTTTTGTTTCACTTTCAGCTGTGAACGGAGTTTTGTAAACATTGATATTATAATGTAAAAAAGAGGTAGATATGTCACTAGCGCGCCGACGATGAAGAGCGTTAGAACAGGCAATTGACCGCTCGTAGTCGCTCTGTCAATACAAGACGATACCATGTTGTCAGAAATGCTTGACATTTGACATACAGCGTTAAAATGCCTTCGTGTAATAAACCAATGTGATTGGTGTAGTGAAACAAAAGATGTGTGTGTGTTGTACTTGTAGCTCTTTTCGGAACAGATTTTTTGGTTCATTTGTAAGGGTAGGTATAACGTATCAATATTTTTTTAAATATCATTGTTTGTAAATTCATTATCATACATAGCATAGGTAATGCGTATTATATTTAGAGGGCAGTAGCAAAATCATAATAGATATGAGATTTTAAGGAGAACAGTGGTCCCCTGACTCCACCTCCTTGGTCGAGTGGCATTATAACATTATAGCTTCGTCTTTTATCCAGGGCGCACCCCAACCAGGGAGGTTGGCTTGGTTGGTTGGTCGATAGGTAGACTCTGGTGGTAGATGGCTTGGAGTCAATACCCCTAAGACTTCAAAGCAAATTCAAATTATTTAAATATTTTGCTAGATTTACATACAACAGAATGTTCTATGGTCTAAATAATTATATTTTGGTATTTCTGTCTATATTCGTCACTAGTTTTGAGTTATAAGTTTAACCCTGACCGGTATCAAAGATGGCTTGATAGCCACATGAAAGTAAAAGACCCACTTTGTTAAATTAATATTGCATCACACATATAAATACGACTACAACACGTCACCAGTTAATTTTTGTACATATTCATAGCCCGCTTTCTGATTTCGTATTGTATTCTGATGGCCCGGCACAACGGCCACAGAGTATGTAGCGTTAGAAAATCCACTCGGTATCTTACTCGTATGTACTAATTGCCAACGCCTAGCAGCTTTGTTTGGGTACAAGCAAGTTAGAATACTTGAACATTTCGCGATTTCCTGATGGACCAACTACGTACGCCCAACTAGTGGGATGGCACAACCTGTGGGCACAACTATACCCCATGCGATTTGCAGCCGAAACAAAAGTAAACAAACCATTAAAATGGTTTTCTAGTGTTTTCACTAACTGACTTTAATTTGTACACCAAATGCTTTTTATTTAGTCAAACTACTCATTAAGACAAAATAGTACATTATCTTAAAAGTTTTAAATCGCTTCTTGGAAATAAGATTCTCATTGCAAAGTGTTTAAATAATGACAATGTTATTTGATATTGTTTGTTTCCACATTTACTCGGAATTTATAATTGTGATCAATCAATATGTATTTATTTAAGAATTCATAAATACCTTATTGAGTAGTTTGTCTAAATAAAACGCATTTGGTGTACAAATTCATGTCAGTTGGTAAAAAATCCTATAAAACGATTTTAATGGTTTGTTTACATTTGTTTCAGCTGCAAATTTAAATCGCGTGGAGTATAAGTGTTCTCATCCCATTGGAACAACTATGTACAACTACGCACAACACAACGAGACATACCACCACTATAATAGTTATGAGTACGTACTATGTACTATGTATGTACGGTCCATCAGGAAACCGCGGAACGTTTTCGTAAAATTTTACAGAGCTAATTGTAACCGACAAGATGACAATAAATAAGTATTATGTGAATGTCCTTAAATTGGCCTCTTTTTTTCTTTTTTGTGATACCAAATCAGTAATAGATAAACGTGTAAGAGATTTTGGAGATATTTTCTCTTTTACTGAAGTTATTTTTAAATTTATTTACATTTAGTAGTGACTTAAAACAATTAAAAGGTGTAGTAGATAATGGTATTTTTATTTTATGTTTTGATAACTGTTATTCAGGTGTACCTATCCTATACGTTCACAATAAGGCCAGATCCTCACTATAAATGCCGTTCACAGTTCGTTTGTCATTATAGTGAGGATCTGGCCTAATTCTATTTGATATCATTTGATTGTCGATAGGTGGTAAACTCAAGTGGTAGATGGTAGGTATGTCATACTTAACAGAAAAGTACGTTCTGTGCCTACCTATATAATCTTTGTCAACACCCACTACTTTAAAACCGTTTGGCCACAACTCACCAGCAACAGAAGTCGGCCATTGTCGTTGGTTTGTGCCACAAAAACCACTAAATAGTTTGGCGCAAGGCTGCAAGCTACTTTTGGTTAAACTGTAATTTATTATAAACACATTTTATTTAGCACGTACCTAAATATAAAATTGAAAATGTTAGTGTTTCGACACCAATAAATTAAGTATTGAAATGAATTCGACACTTTTCTTATTTCGTAATATAGTAGGTTTAAGTTTAGCTTTAGACCACTGCAGCTTTGCTAAATTGGTTTTCTAATGTAATATTGGGTATTCAAAATATTCTAAAACGCTTACGCACTCATACTGCCGCAGTAGGTTTTTACTTTTTCACCTGTGTCGCGGGTGGCATGGACGACACATGTAACACATCATAATAACACCCATGACCCGAGTACAAATATTTATCTGTCACATAAATATCTGCCCCGGCCGGGAATCAAACCCGGGACCCCTCGCTTCGCAGGCAGGGTCGCTACCAACTAGGCTACAGGGTCGATAACAACTTGTGATTATGGATCTAGTTTAAAAGCTTTGTAGGTACTTCGATAAACAGTTCGTAATGTTGATCGAAGGCTTTGTACGGTGATGGTTTTCCTTAATCACCGACACGGGTGACGCAGTACTAATAGAATACATGACTCTCAGTGGTCATATGAATACAATACCTTAGGCTACGTCCGCACAGACAGGCGGCTAGCTTAGCGCCTAGAGCCTAGTGGTTTGCATTCTAGCTATTTGCTAGGATATACGGTGGCCGCACCGAGAGGTGGTTTGCGTGGTGAGTTGCTAGGTGCCTTGGTCATTTTGCTTGTCAGCACGTTGACATTCACATTGACATTGACACAAGTTAATATTTCATCCATTTTTTTCTTCCAAAATGCCTCGCGCGTAGTGACAAAAAACCAACACGTTTGTTTACTTCGATACACGCTAAGCGACTAGCTAGGCGTCAAGCGCGCAGTGCGGCCAGTCGCAAACACTATAGAACGTTCGTTTCACTAAGCTACTCGCTAGGTGACTCGCTTGGCTCTAGGTGCTAAGCAAGCCGCCTGTCTGTGCAGACGTAGCCTTAGTTAGTTCCTAGGTAACTGCTTTATTTAGTTAACGGGAAATAACCGCTTCACTTTAAGGAAAAATGTAAAAGGATAATGTCTTAGGACTTACGAAATACAAATAAACGCTATGTCCTTTCCTAAGTAAATGAAAGGCCAATTACTGACCTTAAAGTGCTGTATGATTCATAATTAGTCATCGCTACACTAAAAAAATACTGATTAGGTTCATATTATTATTCGATCATCATATTATTCGATAGTCGTAACTTTCCCCTACTTTAGCAATTAAGGGGATAAACTAACAAAAATACCCCCCACTATTTAAGCTATCCCTGTACAAAGTTTCAAGCTATAGGTCCACTGATTCAACCTGTGCGTTGTCTAAAACTCAGTCACTATAATTTCAAGTTCCAGCCCATAATTGTTCCTCTGCTGGTGTCGGATCTCTTCTATGGAGTAAACGGGTAACAAATCTGCTGTAAGGTACAGCATTAGCCCCCTCGCTGGCAAGTCTCGGGGATTGGCAAACTTCACACACCTTCAAGAACATTATAGAGATCTCTCGGGTGTACAAGATTCCTGAATAAAACCTGATCACCCTGTACGGAAGACCAACGTTCGAGTTCAAACCACTAGGCTGCTACAACTGTCGACTTTCAAGTAATTATTATTTCGTAAATCACGATATCTCTCCCACAGACTCGCAGTGTTGGTTCACAAGTTGTGAATCACAATCACAACACAGCTCTACTCAACTCGGAAATATATTTATGCAATTGGGTGAATATCAGAAACGTGCATTTTTTTTTTCAATTTTGGTGGTGATATTTTTTCTTCAGTTTTCGTAAAAAATGAAAAGAAAGTGTAACAATTAGTCTTTCTTTTCTTATACCAGGTTTTCATTTTTCACGAAAACTGAAGAAAAATGTTCATCACCAAAATTGAAAAAATGCACGTTTCTGATATTCACCCAATTGAATATTTTAGTAACTTAAAAGTATTTTAATTTTAATTTATATAATAATATAGAGAATATAAAGCTCTATATTTGCTTCATGATATCTACATACCTACTTCCTGTCTCTTGCAGCTATCCTCGGTGAGAAATTACTCAAACCTTATGCACTCTATCGTCTTTAACGCTGATGCAAGCCTTTTAAATCAATGATTCTTAATCATAAAATTTGTCTTAACCTATGGTCAGCGGACCACTGGTTGTCCCTGGAAGCATCCGAATGCCGCTAAGCCTTTCTAAAATATTAAATACGAAGTGCTTGTAATATAAAATATGAGAAATACTTATCTATATTGTGATTAAAGAACGAGAGATAGTTGGTGGTTCGCGGTAAAACAGAAATTTTGTCACATAGTCCATCACATGGGGGGGGGGGGCAGGGGGGCCCTGGCCCCGGGCGGCACATGAAGAGAGAGCGGCAAGCCACTCGATTAAAAAAAATTGTATTAAAATTAATTGTTTTATATTTTTTAATGTAAATAAATTGTTAAGTGCAAAATTTTCGGTCGGCCCCGGGCGGCGGGAGCCCACGCTACGCCACTGATCACCCCTAAAAGGTTAAGTACGGTACCACTGTTTTAAACACTACTCGCGACTAACTGAAGCTGGATTAATATTTGTTAAAAAACTGTCCCATTCCTCCTCCATTATGCCGTTTCTTTTTGGCAAAACTTAAAACAGTCATGAAGATTTCAATGAAAAACTTCGTCGTAACTATTCAATCTACTTTTACAAATCAGAACCTACTCGTACGTCGAACGTCATCAAGACACTAGATGAAAAAAGTTAAAGGAAAACCTTCATCTAGAACGCGACCGGTACTTATACCACTCACCACCTCACCACCGTCCGAGACACGCGCTCTGCATATTGATCAAGTTACCGGTTACCGGCCTCTGCCCTCCACGTACCGACACCGGTGACAATCATTGTCATATTATACACTTTACTTGACTGCAGTATGATTTAGCTACAGAGCCTCAATCTATATCTATACAAATAAATAAAATTAGAGTGTCTGTTTGCAATATTAAAATAACCGCTTTTTACTAAGTGCATTTGGATGTATACAAGGTATCTACATTACCAAAACAACATTTTTTTCAATTTTTGTCTGTCTGTTTGTCTGCCTGTTTGTCTGTCTGTTTGTTCCGGCTAATCTCTGAAATGGCTGGTCCGATTTTGACGGGACTTTCACTGGCAGATAGCTGATGTAACAGGGAGTAACTTAGGCAATTTTTATTTTAGAAAAAAATAGTTTGTTAGGCGATACGAAGTTCGCCGGGTCAGCTAGTTAGTCATATTCATGAATAAATTAAAAATAAATTTGCACGTATCAGCTCAAACATTCGCAAGAATTTCCTATGTGGATGACAAAAACTCAAGATCCGATAACAAATATTTTATCTGTCACACACTGTTCACTCGATGTTATTATCCTTGTCATTTATGTGAATAAATTGGGCCATCCATAAATTACGTCATACTAATTTCATGACTTTTGACCCCTCCCCCCTCCTTGTCACAGCTGGTCTAATTTGTGAGCCCCCCCTAGTGTGACGTCACATATGAAATTTTAATTTAATTCTAGAAATAATTAAATTAAAACAGCAGTTCCGAAATAAGTTTTATTTTCTTTAATTGTTTTTTGATATTTACCTATACTTACCAATTATTCGATTTTGAAATGTGACGTCACGAAATTAAGGACCCCCTCCCATCCCTTGTCACACAATGTCACACTACATCGACCTCCCCCTCCCCCCTAACGTGTGACGTAATTTATGGATGGCCCCTTTGTGGATTCCCCGCTTATTTGGCCGGTGATGCCTGTCGTGTCACCAAGTTTATACAATATACATCTGGACAGCAAGCTTCGAAGAGGTATCTGAAGCCCAAAAACGGATCACGTGACATTGGATGAACAATTTCTAAAAATGATAGACCTGATTGACGTTGACTTTAAGGCCCCTAGTCAGTCGTAGGTTGTCGGTGTGTAACTTCGCTCGAATGGTAGGGCACAGACATTCATCCAATGTCGCGTGATTCATCTTCAGGTACCTATCTCATACGTGGTGTTATTGATGTCCACTGACGACGGTGACCACTGACCACTTACCATCAGGTAACGTGGCACGTCTGCATATTTATCGGCTATTTCCATACAAAACTGTACTCACCAGAATATCAACTACTCCATAATAGCTGAAGTTGGTCTTGGGGTCCAAGTCGAACGTGTATTTAAGGTCGTAGTGCAAGGGGGCCAGGTCCCCCGGCAGCAGGTACCCCGCCGACCCCCCGGACCCCCTGGCGAGCCCCACGGCTGCCACCACCACGCACAGAGACCACCACCAACGCATCTTACTATCTGTGGAAGAAACAAACATCATTATGATTAAATATTACAGTACTATCCATCTTCAAATCGCAACTGTCCTAATAATATTTTATAATCTTAGTTGTTACTAGCTGACCCGGCAAACCTCGTATCGCCTAACAAACTATTTTTTTTTTCTAAAATAAAAGCAGCTTAAGTTACTCCTTGTACATCAACTATCTGCCAGTGAAAGTCCCGTCAAAATCGGTCCAGCTATTTCAGAGATTAGCTGGAACAAACAGACAGAAAGACAGACAGACAGACAGACAAACAAAAATTATGAAAAATGTTGTTTTGGTATAGGCATCCAAATGCACTTAGTAAAAAGCGGTTATTTTAATATTACAAACAGACACTCCAATTTTACTTATTTGTATAGATGTATAGATTACTTTGATAGATTATTGGAAACCCGCGGCCAAGAGTCACATGTTCATGACCGTTCCTACCCCGTACCTGTCGTGGACAGAGCTTCCTTCTGAGGTATTTCGAAAGCTCTACGACTTTTTTTCGTCGCGTAAAAAAGCCCTGCATATCTCTTTTGCTGAGAGTACACTAAAGGATCTTAGTACAATACTACTCGCATGAACCGACCTCGTATACCCCCAGTGTCAAGGTCCGACTACCAGCATAGAAGACACTTTGAAGACAACTGTATCAGTACTATACAGCCTCGAACTAAGCTATGAGTAAATTAAGGACGCACCTATCACCATTAACCCAGAATGCTGTCATAATAAGCTTAATTTATGAACTTATATTAATATCTTCGCATATCATAAAGCCCGCATGACACATACATTATAATACACAATTACCTGTGATTATATGTATAAATTATGTATAGATGTAGGAATTATTTATTTACATAATTATGCCACTATCATATCGTAAACCATATCTGTTAAATTTCTGAAGTCAGGTCTTTTTTCACAAAGGTTTTTAAAGTATTTTTAACCGACTTCAAAAAAAGGAGGAAGTTCTCAATTCGACTGTATTTTTTTTTTATGTTCGTTACCTCAGAACTTTGGACTGGGCGAACCGATTTTGATGATTCTTTTATTAATCGAAAGCTGGTGGCTGTGGTCCCATATAAATTTTATTGACGATTAACTCAAATATCACGCCAACCGATTTCGATGATTCTTTTTTTAATCGAAAGCTGGTGCTTGTCACGTAATCCCACATAAATTAGAACGAGATCTGACAAGTAGTTTTAGAGTAACTTTGAAGTCGGTTATTTTTTGTTAGTAAAATTTAGATTATCAAGTCCACCATCACAACTTAGAGCGCTTTACCACTTAAGACTCACCACTCATAACAGCCGCGATCAGGTGAGATTGTAGTCATGCATGCTTATAATAAGTATTAACTAGTAAAATAATAAAGACAATATTCTTCAAATCATCTCTGGATTCTCTGGTATGCGCATTGCCTCCCGATATTTAAAGAAAAATTAGAAATTAGGGTGTGGGATATAAACCCTGACCTCCACGCCAACCAAGAACCGCTAGCAATTTACTCGCATCTCTGTTATCCTCAATATCTTATTCATACATGAAAACAACGTAGTAAATTGAAAGTTTATAGTAATACAACGACATTACGAAGGTACTGTGCTAAACGACATCGCAAGGAAAACTAGAGTTCGCGTGAAAACGCTACCGATGCTAAGGCCACGAACACATCGGGCAGGGCAGCATTTCTATTTGCGAAACTTGGTTTTACAAATTACAAATAGAAATGTTTAAACTTGGTATGACTGTATTAGTACACTAGAATACAACATTTTATTTACCATTCACAGATTCTTAAAAATGTTGTCTATAGGGGGGTGGTTCCTATAATATCAGTAATCATGGTTCAAGGTCTTCCAAACTTGTTAAGGTCTTACAACCGAAAAATAGCGTCACTGCCTACTTTGCGAAAGTTTAGCAACTCAAAGTAATAAAGTACATTTATGACAATAATAGTCAGTTCTGTAATGGTAATAGTGATGGGTAATTGCTTTTGATTCCAAATAAGATTTTTTTAAGTTATACTTCTTATGCGACTTGCAAAAAGATTTCTGTAAACGTTTGCGCTACCATGGAGGGGGTATGAAACTGGATAGATGACCCTAGCTTCTTATTATCTTTACCTCTTTTAAAATTTAATGTTATTACTTATACAAATCTCACAGTCTCAACAGCGTGATTCAGGTTCCTGAACAACGCCATCTAGTTTGTACTTATAGGTTTCAGTGAACTTTTTTATTAAATTAGTACAAAAGTAGACGCACCCTTTTTTTTAATTTTTGTCTCTTGAATAAATTGACACGACGAAAACGACAGTACATAATTATTTATTACGAGTAACCGCCCTCGCTTTGCTTCGGTTTTCTTATTTTTTTACAGCTTGGGTTATTGGAGTTTTATTAAGGATCCCTAATTTTTTTGAAAATATAATATAGCCTATGTTACTCGGGGATAGTGTAGCTTTCCAACAGTGAAAGAATTTTTGAAATCGGTTCAGTAGTTTCGGAGCCTATTCAATGCAAACAAAAAATCAAATCTTTCCTCTTTATATATTAGTATAGATAAAACTGCTTAGTGCGTCGTCATCCTACCTGGCATCGAATCGGGTGACCTCGCCGCAGCGCACTGCCCCAGTGGCCTACACCTATTGTACACACGCGTGTGCAGGTGACACATTTTGTCCACATCACTGACATTAGTATGATGCAGATTGTAGACCAATCGATTTACTATCATACATGTTTTGATCAAATAATACTTGTACCATTAATACTTACATTACACAGAGTAATTGAATGGTACAGTTAGTATATGCAGTTTTTATAGTTAGACTGTTTGTAAAACGCTTCACACTCATAGCCCCACACTAGGATTCCCAGTGTCGTGGGTGCCATGGACAACACACAGAGACAAGAACTCTTACACTCAGACAGAGTACAGAAATTCATACTCATCATTAAAATTTCCGCCTCACTGGGAATCCAATCCGGACCCTTGGCACGACGATCCGGCACGGCAACCATAGCACCACATGGGTCGGCAATTGGATTAGATCGATCGAAATAAACTACTTGACTATGAAATATGAAAACACGACGCAGAAACATTCCTGGTAACTGATTTTCAGTGCGTTCTATTCCGCATGCGGATTTAACATTTTTTATAATGTCGATGCATAATCTATTTGTGTTGTGACTCGTGCGTCTCGGGCTAGTCGTAATATCGCATGCTAATAAAATTCTACGTTCCATTATGATTGATTTATCTTAAGAATTGGGTTGTAAAATTATTACTAACGAGTAATCGCCCTCGCTTTGCTTCGGTTTTCTAATTTTTTTACACCTTGGGTTACATTATTGGAGTTTTATTAAGGATCCCTAATTTTTTTGAAAATATAATATAGCCTATGTTACCCGGGGATAGTGTAGCTTCCCAACAGTGAAAGAATTTTTCAAATCGGTTTAGTAGTTTCGGAGCCTATTCAATGCAAACAAAAAATCAAATCTTTCCTATTTAAATATTAGTATGATTAAGCGACTACGGCAATACGGCGAAGCTAAAAGGAGGGTTATGATTATAGGTCTATGGTGTTATATAAAAATATATGCTGTGGTATGTACTATGTAGTTTTTCAAATTAATACTTTCACTTTCAGACTACAGACTTTCAAACTACTAGTCATATTTTAACAAATGTTAAATTATCGTTGAAGCTTCTTGATCGTTAATTTGTTAGTTAAATAAAAATGATTTATTTGTATTTTGAGAACAGATATTATATTGTATTACTACGTATTATTATTATATTTAGTTTATTAACAGCCTTTCGCGCATTTTTTTGTCCAATGGTTAGCTGGTAGAGAATGCATAAAGCATTAAGTTCGTCATTTGTACCGTAATATCTTATTGTGGTTAATAAAGGTTAAATAAATAAGTAAATAAAATAGGTACTTAATAATTTTCAAAAATTTATTTAAGAGGCTCTAATGAATCAAAGGCTGCACTCTGCCTGCACCACCCTCTCCTACCGACTCCTATTCCTCGCGTCTCCTTGGTTCTATGCGTCTTTATTAATATCCTTCGTTTTTCTAGGTGATTATAATTTAGTTACCTATGTAAATACTTAGGGGACCTACCTAAAATAATTAGATTTTCTTCTTTTTCAACCTTTATAGCTCAGCCGCAAGAAACAAAATGTATTTTTCTTTATCCATGATCTAATTCATAAATTGTTTAATCAAGCTATAAATATGTAACTAAAATTATCAGTAAAAATCACGATACAATTACTACGATCACAATAACAATTTCAGAATCACGTTGGTTGTCCAGTCCAGTCTAGTCAAATGTCACGTCTCACAGATAATCGAATCTCATGCTACAGATAAAATAAAAATAATTAAATAAGAGCCCTAAATGTTGATATTCTCAGGGATTCAAGAATCAAGATAGAAGAATTTTCATTCACAGGCAAGTCTGATTATAATTTTATTGCCTGTGAATGAAAATTGCCGGCTGATTAGCCTGCACTAAAGTCCGATTTACACGTATTAAGTAGATAAGTAGTTATGTAAATTTTAACTAAATTTTAAGTGAATAATTTTTAGTGTCCGTCCACACGTAATAATTTAGTAAAGCTCTTTAGTTCATACAATTCTACTCTAAGCATTTTACTTAATTACGCATTTTACTAAATTTTAAGTTAAAAGTGCCTGTCCAAACGTGTTAGGTGATAAGCCCCGCCCACCTACTTAACAGAAAATAGAAAAATTTCTAAATTACTTATCTACTTGATTACTTAACTACTAAATTACTAAACTACTAAATTGTCCGTTTACACGTATTGATTTACTTAAAATTTAGTTAGAATTTAGTTAACTACTTAACTATTTAATACGTGTAAACCGAACATAACCGTCATTAACTTCAACAAAAATAAAACCAACGTATTTCAATATGAAACCCACGAATATCTTAATAATCTTGCGAACACGAACGAAGCATCGATTCACCAGTGCATGACCGTATTCCTCAGTTGCACAAGACTCGCGGAAGGAGGGGAGGAGGGGGGCAGAGGCCCCTCAGAAGCCCTTGACATCATCGGAATCGATCGCGGGTCTACGGCTATCCTCATTAGGTAATAGGTATTACTGGTTCTGCTAGTGGCCGCTGCAAAGTATTTACATAATGACCGATCCTGCGGCTTATACTTTACGGCATTTATACGTTACTATAATCGCCTTAACCTGATATAACATTTGGGCTGAGCATTTAGGATATAAACCGGCCAAGTGTCAGGACTTCAGGAGGCCTCGCGCCATTTAGGAATCCGTAGCTTTGCAAGTCAATGGATTAGGTACTTAGCATACCTAGCTGCGATAGTTTTCCATCTTTTGTCATGCTCATTTAAAAGAGTGAATTTTTCAAGTGGGCGTGGATGGCCAAATTCGAAACTACAAGGAATAGCGAAAAGTGGTCAAAGGATTCTCGGGGTCGATTTTGATTTTTGAAAAATTAATTTTAATTTCACAAACGGATTCCAGAAATTTAAAAATAGTTTTCATAAACTCTTTTGTGAAAGGCGGACGGACATTAAGAAACTAAGGTTATCATTTTGACTAACGAAACCCTAAAATAGTGGAATAAATGCAATTATTCTGTTACCAAGTCGTCTGTTACCAATAATAACGTTAAATAATAAACACCAACTAACAAATAAAAAATAAGATTAGGTATATATTTTTTATGGAAATAGCCGGCAAACGAGCTGACGAGCCACCTGATGGTAAGAGGCTATCGTCGCCTCAGTGGACATCAGCAACACCAAAGGCAACATTGACAAATAATTTTGAGAGGACCCAAACTTGAGTGGTCCGTGCGGAGACGTTCAATAAACTATCACTTCTAATTGCAGAACTGTCGCGGATCCGCTGACTACTGCGGCTACTGCTTCGAGGTCAGCTAAGGTGAATGTATCACCAGGATGTAGTCCCGTAAATCACCGCTGAAGATAAGCCTGCTTTTACTTTGTCGTCGGTTCGTCACCTGACGTCATATTTCATCCACATCTACATGTACGTAACCAAAGTGGTTTCACCATCTTATTCTTGATTACCACATATCAATCTTATCATGCGGTGGGATTTTTTAAGAATCGGCTTATAGTAATTAGTAAGTCAAAAATCGATTAAGTAAATAGGGTATTTGACTAATTTTTAAAAATCATTTTAATTTATTCTTTATTACAAAATAAACTTACTCCATTGATATTTCCGAAAAAATTAACAGTATTGTTAATAAAAATCAATGTTAAAGTTTAAACTTCCAAAACCGCGCCAAAAACGCTGTTTCTGTCATGGCGGCGGTCTATGATACGTGCGACGTCACACGCAAGTATCTATATAGGAAAGATCAGATTTTTTACTAGCGTATGACGTCATCAAAGTTGTCACCAATCACAGGGCGTTTCGGTCACTGGTAAAATTTCCTAAAATTACAGTATTTTAATTTCGTGTTATTTGCAAAAAATATACATGATTTACTTGAAAATAAAGTGAAATATGTTTTTTAGTGCTACTATCTGACAGAAAAATAACAATTTGTAGTATATTTTCAATGTTGTCAAATACCCTATTCTGAATACGAGTTGCAATAGATTGATGCGCGTCTTTTTACTACGGAACAATCGGTGTACTCTAGTCTAGTAGAACACATATACATAAGTCTTTGATAAAAAAATCGATTCATACTAACCTGATTATTTTTAATTTATATCTCGAAATTCCACACGAGATTTGACAACAAATATACCGTAATAACGGTCAACCCACTGAATTAATGCAAATTTTATTCTTGCAATATTTATTTAAATTAAGTTCCAGTTATACAAATTCGTTCTCAAAAATCACTTTGCAGTTCTGATAGGGTTTATATTTATTAAGATGCACATTGTAACGAAAAACTGTGTATGTCCATTGCAGTATAATGTTATAGAACAGACATCTCGAACAAAATGTGTCCCGCCGCGCCGGGAGGTTTTATTTTCAAAATTAAGCCGTTCTGTTTTCAAAATCGAACGAATCCATTGAAATTGCCAATTCATTGGGACATACATTGTGTTCGCGGTGTCGGTTATATATGCTAGTAATAATACTTCAATGTGTATGTCAGTGTTTCTCAAAGGCGTACGATAACTCTCCTCGTGGTTATGCGGTAAGTCTTCATTTGTTTTTCATTTGGCCAAGTCAGTTACTTTTTTTGTTAACATTTTTTTCTGCGAGTTAATAACTTGGAAACTTGTTGAATCTTAAAGGGAGTGCGTTGATTAATACAACTTTGAAAACCAATGAGCTTCATGAATAAACTTAGTTTGCATATCTAAATAAAATTATTTTCGTCTTAAAAAATACGATGGTATGAAAAAGACCTGTTACGAGGGTCAGGAAATTTAATGTTTCTATCTAGAGTAATGTTTACGAATAACATTATAAATGTGTAAACTGCGGTACGTAGTGTTCCTACGCTATATGGAGCTTCGAAGTAAATAAAAGCTTATATAAAAGCTCAGATAAAAAAAATTATAATAATACTTATAATAATAAATAAAAGTAGCTGTACGTATCAAAAACTGGTTTGTGCATTTCGGTGTAACGGCGTAACCGCCAGATATTATGAATCACAGACAGACAGACTCGTCAATTTATTTATAGCTCCAACAATGTTATGAAGTTTACGTAATATTGATCAGCGTACAGCCGTACAGCCGTACAGCCGTACAGCGAGCCACACAAGTCATTGACCATTGTACTTTGTTACACTCACTTTCTCTTTTTGAATAACTTGTAGTTAGGAACTGAGTAGAGTTGCGAAGATACCTATTTAGAACGTAGGTAGCTATTCACGACTACAACTAGGGTTGCCAGATGGTCTACGGGACTGTAGGATTTTTTGATTGAAACGCCCCTAGCCCTTTAGGGGCCCTAAAATTTTAGCGCCCTTTAAAAAAT
This sequence comes from Thymelicus acteon, assembly GCA_951805285.1. Taxonomy (NCBI): domain Eukaryota; kingdom Metazoa; phylum Arthropoda; class Insecta; order Lepidoptera; family Hesperiidae; genus Thymelicus; species Thymelicus acteon. Next base: position 917,983 of record OX638235.1, read on the forward strand.
CACCAGCCGCCCCTTATGTCGCTACTTTTGCTACTGTTGAGTACGGTTTTAACGTTGAATCCGGGGACAAAGAAGTCTAATTACTGGACGATGATACGAGACGACGTAAAATTTCGTAACTGAGATTAGAAACAGCTGGATAATGGATTCAGAGGGCCCAGGACCGGTCGGGTGGCGCAACGAGGCCTACGTCCGGCAGTGGCTTTAAAAGGCTGTTAGATAGATAGATACATCTTATGTTTAACATAAGTACTTTTATGTCTTCTCTGGTATTACAATAAACCGGGCAACCAACAGAGCTAAAGACGTCACACGTCACACGCCTAAAATTTTCACACAACAATTTTTTAACATACCAATGATGATATCATTTCACGTTTAACTAGTATTTAAACTGATGATCTAATAGTTTAAGCTTTTCATAAGCGGAAAGCTCAAGCATCGACTAATGATTGTTTAACAGGGGTACCTATTGCCTATCTATTTTATTGTATTGTACATAAAGATGGCAACAACTCGAGATGGCAATTTTCCGGTGACGTGAAATACACGCCGATTAAGCGATAAACGTAAAAATCATCAAAAACTGCCATTTAGAGCCGTCGCAATACAACAATGCTTAAGTTTTATGATACCGGTGACACGTGCCTTTACACACACTACAGTTTACACCAATGATATTATAAAAATAGAGGTTTACACGCGTTTATTAACTTATTACGGTCAAGGTATTTACTTCTTTAGCATTAAAATAATTGTAAAACAATATTTTCCTTTATGACAAACTGTTCTTTATACATTTATGCATCACTTGGATAGTCGTTAGACAGTAAAGGCATAATGGCAAATTTATTTCAATTACTCATTTAGGGTACCTACGTAGTACGCAGAGTAGGTCTTTTAGTCTCGTATATGTAAAATGACTAAAATTTTATATTATGGTCAGTAGTTTTTCGTACTGTTGGTCGCAGATCTGTGTAAATCTGTTTGATATTTCGAAGGGCTTGCTTAATGCTTTATCAATAATTTAATTTTATAATTTTTAACTTCAACCCATTAACGGCCGACTACTGCAATACTGAGCACGGAGTTTTAATCTTGAGGAGGCCTCGCTGAGACAGCTACGCTGCTCCACTACGGATTGGTGGCCAATGCAAGTGTTTGAAGGTTTGATGCCGCCCGAAGGCCTACGATATAGCATAACAACCGGGACTGGGACTGACGACGCGGCGACACGCGGACGTTGCGACTCCTCGGAAGCATGGAAACACTCAAGAATGATTTTCCACTAGCGGTCACCCATCCAACTGCCGACCGCGTCCCTTGGCAGATCGATGAGCTATGAGCGCTTTGAAATTCTTTCAGCTATTTCATCCAAAAACCAAAGTAGTTTTAGGTAGGTACCTATTTAATTTAAATTTTTCGTCTGGCACACTTTTATAATTTAGGTGGGGGGAACCCTATCTAATTGGTAACTTGTGTTTTTATTAATAGTAATTAATAAATGTAGCTGCGCTGCGCTAAACAGAATAGTTTTTATTAATATATTAACCTCCTTTATTAAGTAGTTCTTTTTATAATACCTACTCCTGAAAGCCTAGTGCATAATCCCCGACGTTACTCGTGATGGGCATAGGGTAGGTACTTCGGCCCTTAGGGCTTTTTACCTTCCTATTATCTACCATACCACCCTGCTAAGATCAACTGTAAAAGTTATTACTTGAAGTATTTCTAATAGAATTTTATTAATACAAAAAGTGGCAATAAAGCTCAGCTAAAAAGACATTTGTGTGAACAGTGAGGACTAAGAATATTTAAATATTTTTTTCAGGTATCACTGAAGCACATAATTATGCAGGTACTTTTTATCTTTACCCAATTCGGTAAGGTGCTTTATCGTGCAGAAGAAATAGCGAAAGAAACTCCTTAGCACTTGTTTTTAAAACTATAATGTTAAAAGGGATTGCGAAAGTTCCATTTGGAGTTCAGACCTCGGTTTACGACGTCTCTTGGTGGAGGATATCGGGATCAGCCGATCACGCGGGATTGCTTTGTGTTGGCCGCATGAGAAACGGGACCTCATCTGTGCAAGTGTCTTTTTTAATATCTTATAAGTTAATGCTTGACTACTATCCTACCTGAGTGAAGTGTCTGAGTGGTGTGAACTGGTGTTTGTTAGAGCCGGGTCATAATCCGGGGGAAAGTTTGCAACCGTGATCTCGTTGCCGTGAGCTTGTCTAGAACATTATATATGATAGTTTATTTAGGCCTTTTAGATTAGTTTGGCCCCCGTGATAGCGACATACAGGCTCATAGTTATCACCCAGACAACCAAGGGGTTGGGTTAGTTTGCGGCTGATTAGAAGTACGTCGTGGAGAGCAGTGGCGTAGCTAGCCCTAAGGAGGCCCTATATCAATATTTGATGTGGGGCCCCCTCAACGTCAGCTGTCAAATATAAATGGAGTGCCAACTGTAGCGGTCTTAGGCCGCTGGCGAGCTTTTTTTGGGAGTGTTAGTGGGGGCCCCCTATACGCTAGGGGCCCCGTATAATTGATACGGCTGATACGGCGGTAACTATGCCCCTGATGAGAGCCTATTGAGCTATAACGTGGGAAGCTTGCTTGAACAACGGGCAACGCGTGGTCAAATAACGAAAATTATTACTGACTCTGTGTGTAACGATCATATAAACCAGTTCACACAGCGGTTGAATAAGCTACGAGTGACCCGCTTTAGGAGCCTTTAGGTAATTGAAATCAAGTTCAAAGAGCTTTCGAATGTAACCAACGAGTACACTTACGTCATAGTAATCGAACTTATGTCAAACGTGGGCATAATCTTATGTGAAAGTGAGTTTGTTTGTTACGCCTTCACGCCCTGTTGAACCGTTTTAGAAGTTCGACTTTCGAGATTGAATGAATAACATTTTAAAGATACAAAACATTAAATAAGTTGAACCGACTTCAAAAAGAGAAAACTAAAAATGGAAATCAAATTAAATGATTTTTATTCCCCTAGCTTCGTGACGGCAAGCACTACTTGGAAGTTTCTTGCCGTTTCTTCTTGCGAGATCGCTGTTGTTGATGTCATGTTGTTGTTGGTAGTTGCGACTTTCAAAACATGTTCGTTTTGATTTCACAATTCACATCAATTTTCCACTTATTATGATACGAGTAACCGCCCTAGCTTTGCTTCGGTTTTCTTATTTTTTTATACCTTGGGTTACATTATTGGAGTTTTATTAATTATATATTATATGATATAGCCTATGTTACTCGGGGATAGCGTAGCTTCCGAACAGTGAAAGAATTTATGAAATCGGTTCAGTAGTTTCGGAGCCTATTCAATGCAAACAAAAAAACAAATCTTTCCTCTTTATATATTAGTATAGATTACAATACATATAGGTAAACTATTATAATACCTATCAAGTTCGCAAATTAAAAATTTTCACGCGACAAAAATACATTATGGTTATTAAGGCGACGTGGTATCGACTTCACAGACGTTTTGAGGGGGTGAAGGAGACGCGTACGGGCAGCCGGCGCGCGGGGACCTGATCCCCGCGCGCTCGTCTGGCTAGGGACACGTATCGAATAGAAAGTATCGATACTGTACTCATGAGTAGTATCGAAAAAAAGTATCATACTTAGAATGAAAACTTCCGTTACAGTTGTGGACCACCGACTCATAAAAGTATCGAGTACCTTTCTTAAGGGTACTTTTAATGATGCGCATACGAATATAGTAGTATATAGTATAGTATATAGTATATTATATATATTAGTTGCTAACGAGCAAATAGCACTGCGAAAGTCGATCCTGAGCGTTTTACCAATTTACTATTCCTGCGTTCATTAAAATTTAAGGATAGGCAAATGTAGCTTTGCATGATATGAATTTATTTGATTATTTAGTTTAAAAGACACAAGAGTTCTAATTCAAATATAGTGTTACAAAGTGAGATTTTATTATTTATAATATGATATTCCTACTGCATACCACATTGTTTTTTTAAAAAAACTTAAGTGACTTTTCAATATTTAAATATGCAATATTTTGAATAAAATTTAATCTATTATAAAATTTAATCTAAAACGATTGACCATAATATTGGCTGAATGATATATCTTTATTTAGAAACCCAATGAATTAAGCATGTCGATAGTTTATATAACGATATTAACTTAAAAGTACTGTGATGGTCCTGTAATTGCGGCGTATCTTGGCCGGAGGATGGGGATGTTAGGGGTGGCGGCTCCTTGGTGAAAACACCTCGACGGGCTGGTTCAGGGGAGCCAAAACACGCAGGGTCTAGATCTTCCCTTTCCGGAGTTATATTGGGATATTCATGACGATCCGGAGTATCGATACATAAAACACCCGGATCAAACATTCCTATTTAAAATTGCTTTCTTTTTCTTCTCTTTCTTAGCTGGCAACGCATCAGTGATGCCTTTGGTGTTGCTGATATTCATGGGCGACGATAGCTACTTATCATCAGGTGGATCGTCAGCTCGTTTGCCGGCTATTCCCATTAAAAATAATTGTTAAAAAAAAAACTAAAAACACGCCTTTTTAGAAAATCTAACTAAAAAAAAACTAGAAAATAAATTTGAATTAAGAATTGTGTGATTGTAAAAAAAGCGTGCGGTGTTTTTAAAGATATTATCCCTTCTACTCATTGACACCATGCACCCCACGCTTTTATTACAATTACACGATTCTTAATTCAAATTTATTTTCTAATTTTTTTTTAGTTGGATGATCTATAAAAGCGTGTTTGTTAGTTTTTTTTTAACTATTATTTTTTCATTTTTAGTTTGATTTTTTTAAATGAAATTTAGGTTGTTTTTTTTTTCTTTCTTTCTTTATTCTTTATTTCTTAAAATATTGAATTGTCATCGATCCTCGATAAGTCTACGTAGTTTGAAAGAAATCTGACCATTTAAAGCTAATATAAAGCGTGTAATTAGGTTTCTTTCTTTCTTTCATTCTTTTTTTCTTTAAATATTGAATTGTCATCGGTCCTAAATAAGTCCACGAAGTTTGAAAGAAATCTGACCGTTTGAAGTGGGTCAAAATCAAGTCCAAAGAGAAGTTACAAACAAACAAACCAACAAACAAACAAACATACAGGTGAAGCTAATATAAAGCGTGTAAAAAAAATCATTCGATACTGGATCGATCCAGATTATCGTATCAAATCACTTGGATCGATACACTGCGATAGGATCCATATCGATCCAGAGTATCGATACAAGGCACCTGGAACGAACATCCCTAGAAAAGGCGCGCGAAGGTTGAGAAAAAGTCGTACAGGTCTGCTCTCCACAAGGCGCTACGGCCGACTGCGGCGAAGCGGGAGGCGCGGACCCAGCGATACGTCTGGCTCGCGCGCAACTGAATGACTGCTTTTACATGCTCACTTAATTTAATAAAATTAAATATTTCTTTTTACAAAAATGTTATCCGATAGTTCACTTACACATTTCATTGAGAAAGTGTAAAAAAAATATCGTTAAAATATCTTTAACAATGACCGAATGCCATTGATTTTCCCCCCGGTGAGCACACTGAAAATTGTAATATTTTAAGAAACTTTGAGATTTTTTCTATCGAGTCAAGTTTAGTCAATCGTGTTTCAGAGCCGATGCTTCACTAAAATATATCATTATCTTTCATTAAATATATATTCTTAATGATGTGTAGCTGGTTTTCAATGTCTATAATGGTTTTCACGTAGAGTCAAATAGTCTAATTTGCGACTTACTTCACCTTAACGACTAGCTGACCCGGCGAACTTCGTATCACCTATTTTTTTTTCTAAAATAAAAGTAGCCTAAGTTACTCCTTGTTACATCAGCTATCTGCCAGTGGAAGTCCCGTCAAAATCGGTTAAGCCATTTCAGAGATTAGCCGGAGCAAACAGACAGACAGACAAAAATTGTAAAATGTTGTTTTGGTTTTTTAATATTACAAACAGACACTCCCAATTTTATTTATTTGTATAGATCAGCGATGCGGTATCGGATTATTATGTACCTATTCTGTGGTATCGACCATCGGGTCAATCTAGGCGAAGCTGTGCCTAGCTGTAGCGGACACTAGTTCAACACTAATAAAATTCAAATATTATAATATGTATGTCCATATATTCATTGATTTTAAAATTTTGCTATGGTAATAACTTACAAATAATTTAATTTAACATCTTCACCATCATTAGTCACTACTACCTACCTTACCTACGCTTTGCTTCTGAAAGTCCAAGGGTAACTTCACATTGACACTGAACGTAAACATAATTCATTTATTTGTTACATGTACTTAACTATAAAATTTATTTTATAATTCTGACCTCTCCTATAGACTAAGCTATAGATACATACCAACCACTCCTACGAATACGGTATACCCATTTTCCTTAAAAAAATGTATTGTACGAAATTTTCTTTCCACTTCTAACTAGATAACTTTTAAATAAATCACACAAAAACAAATCGATCTCGTAATGGAACCCCTATTAAAAAAAGTTCACAAACAATCATATTTCAGACCCGTAAAACACTTTAGTCATACATAAACTTTGTCTTAACACTTAAGTCATTAAGCGACGTAAACAACACTCAACTCACCCAATAGACGTGTATTGTCGACGGCGGTCAAGCACCGACTGACCCGACAGTCATGTTGTGGCGCGGACTTTATGTAATATACGAACAAAGCATTATAATTGATAGGAAACTTTATATCACGCGATACGATCTACGACAGTTACGACACGACTACCAATCGTGTGGTCTCAGTATCAACCATCGAACTATTATTACTAGCGTATACTTCAATGCTATCAACACAATGTACCCTCATTGAAGCCTTGATTCATAATTTTTACTTATATTAAAATCTCCGCATGTTAAATTTATCTGCCAAGCTAATGAGTTATGTTATTCCACATAAAATTAGTACTTAACTATTATAAGACGAATACCAATGAAAGAAGTGTTTTATCTCAGTCGTTACAAGTGAAAATACAAAACCGATTGAAACAGTTTGGGCTTCCAGAATTTCCAGACATCCAAACCTCACTGGATTTTCCTACATAATAAAAGCCTTGACTAATATAGATAAATGGAAATCCAAGATAACAGATAAAAATTATTAAAGAAAAAGTTAAAATTTAGTCGTGTCGTAGCATGGACGTAGTATGATGTAAAGGCCCGTAACGGTCCTAATATAGTTTCAATCGAGAGTACGTGGTAATCGCGAAGATATTTGTCGTTCCGTCGAAGGGTTGTTATTGGAAACTCTAAAGCCTTTAGTACTTTGTGGGGTGACTTTAGGCTAAAAGATCACCCCACAAGTACGTAAATAAACCGTATTATGATCAATGATCATAATACGGTTTATCATCATGATATATACTCATTACTCATATCCCGCATTAGGCTTTCCTGTGTCGCGGGTGGCATTGATGTGGCATTTATTCTTCTCTTTTCTTCGTCTCGTTCTTGCTTTTTAGGTCATTCGCTGGATTTTTTTTGGGTCCTATTCACCGTAATGATGAGATGTTAAAAAATAAAACGCACAGTTGATTTCCTTGATTTATTAACGAAAAAAATATCAATTATTTTTAAATCCATTACACTAAGTTAAAACTAATGAAATATTGCTAATCAATAGCAGTATAGTAATGATTGATGAAATATTCCACAGATATTAAATATACCAAACAATTTTAATTTTATGGACGTTCCAAACATAATACTTTCAATTAAAAGCCCGATTTTAAATTTTACAAACTTCATAAAACACATATTATACTTATCATTAAATACGCTGTAACATGTTTTCAATCAAAATTTGAAAATGAGCAATTCAATGAAGTCTTTTTCATAATTTGTAAAATTAACAAAAGGTGGCATCCCTAACCTTCAATGATTAGGGAATGATTACTATTAGGGCTTGTTTCACAATCTTCAAGTCCGAAGTAAGCTATTCGTTGGTTAAGTTGACATTTCGTGTATGTAAAATGACACTTTAACGTCACTTTAACCGGCGAATAGCTTATTCAGGACTCTACTTGAAGATTGTGAAACAAGCCCTTACAATGATTAGTTAGAGGACATTTTGACTTTTTAATTCAATAATCTTACAAAATGTATCTAAAAACTATTCGAATTACGTAAAAGTTACTATTACTGTCTATTCCGTGACTTTAATGAATAGTTAATTGATTCGAGTGTCAACATTTTAAAATATTTAAAACCTATTGTTAAACCCTTTCACAAAGCAATTTGGCAAATAGTATTGTTACGCCCCAACTCAGAGTCACTAACGGTAACTAATGGTGATTCTTTACTAAGGAGCGATTAAAGTAACCGTTAGTGACTCTGAGTTGTGGCGTTAAATAAAGATAACATGGAGTATAACGCAATAATAATTTTATTTTGTTATTATTATTGAAGTATAATGTCATAGAACAGACATGTTGAACAACATTTGTCCCGCCGGGAGGTTCTATTTTCAAAATTGAGCCCCAGTTCTTCTTTCAAAATCGAAATCCATTGAAAATTGAAGCCGCTCGGCGCCAATTCATTGGAACATGCTTTGTGTTCACGGTGTCTGTTCTATACGCTAGTAATAATACTTCAATGGTTATTATTCCTTTATTTCGTATGTCACAGGCTACAAATTTCGTTTCCAAAAATACCGTCAATTGATTCAAGTATTAAAAATATATTTTATCAATACTTGGTTATTAACTCCATGGTTAATAAGCCGCAATTTAATGTTATCTTGGCAAGTTTGGTCAATTTATAATTCCTTTCTATATAAATATCTGTTCTTTCATATTAAATTAATGATATAAAAGTATCTTTGTACGAGGATCTTTGCATTTGGTAGTTTAAATGACATTTTATGAGATAAAAATGTGAATATATTAAAGTATGGCAGCAATCGGTGGTATTATATTTGTCATGATATAATCTATGGTTTTGTATTGTTTTGTATAGACTATCTTAGTGGAACCTCTCCTCACGACTCATGCAAAGTATCACAATAGGGCTCATTACATTATTCATTCGTTATGTATTGCTGTAAAGCTAGAAAATCGCCTTATGATTTTTCGAGTTAAGTTCGATGCATACGTAAAATGTTTTTTCCCCGGACGGGACGGGACGTGAAGTTTTGGATATATCTTTTCATAGAAAATTTATAAGATAGTGCATACGTCACGGAGGCACGGACGGGACGGGAACGGGGCACGCACGTATATATGTCCCGTCCACGTCCCGCCCCCGTCTCGTATTACCTTAATACAGCAATGTATATTGAATAACTAAGAAAGAAAACGTAAGCCTCTAACTTTGAAAATGTCAAAAATAACATTTCTTTAAGAGAAATTTGAACCTTATAATTGTCTTAGCATAATTATCAGACTTCAACCTGTGTAAATGCCTCTTACTAACACAGCAACTCATAACTTGCAGTTCACTAACCAGGGTCGCTATCGACCGTCCCAAATATCTTATCTGTCCATAATCTCCAGTAAAGATAAGACAGCACGTAAAGTTTGAACAACGCTATAATAATTCTTTTTTAACTAATACTGGGTACCTTACTGAAGATCATGGATAGATAGAATATTGGAATTGTTCTCAGAGTTCCGGATTCAACTACCAACTATTAGTAGCGGTAAAGGAAAATAGATTCACATTAGCATCTGCATACGATACAGTCGAATGTCTATACACCGACATACGTCGCTCATCCTAAACTTACTTTATATTAAAAATATAAATGCAATATTCGGATTTGACCAAACTTATTACTAAGTTTGTATGATTAATGTAAAGGTCGATGCATACGTAACGGGGACGGGACGGGACGTGAAGTTTTGGAAACATCGTTTCATAGAAAATGTAAACAATAGCGCATACGCCACGGAGGCACGGACGGGACGGGAACGGGGCACGCACGTATATTTATGCCCCGTCTTCGTCCCGTCCACGTTACGTATGCAGCGACCTTAAGTTTAAATGTTGTCATGGTGACGATAGTTGCCATTATTATAATCGGCTAAGTTTAAGAGCACATCAAACCTTGAGTTGCGCATTATAAACGTTGATATTTTATTTTTGGGTGGTTTACATCTTCATTTATCAACAATTCAGGGGATGTAATCTATTTATCAACTCTAAAATATATGTAATTTGGTCGAATCCGCCGTTAGGATATCTGTATGTGATATGGTATGTTAGTAGGTGATACATTTAAAATGAAACATGGCTGATAATTAACTATTTATTCTAACGTAAAATGCACAGTTAAATTCATTTGTACATGATTCACCATCTTGGGTGGTATCTACTCATATCGATTCAATATTTTTGTAAATCTTTATGAAACTATTCAGCATAAATCTTTTAAAACACTTAGGATGGAATTTTAATAAGAAACACTTTTGGCATAGAAATAAATAGAAACTTAATCGTAAGAACATATACGTGGGTACTTGGTACATTTTTGAGAACGTAAAAATACATATCGTTAGTAAAAATCAATCGAACTTAACTAGTTTGTAGAACAGAACATCGCCAAAGAATAATATTTTACAATAACCTTAATTATTAAACCTCCATCCTAATTACAATCAAGATTCCTACACATAACCTTACCCTACCACAGTGACGTCACAATGTTACCGTCGGTCGCGACCACCGATCAATACAATATAAAGACAACTCCCGACCTCCAATATCGTAATTCGTATAATAATCGTAATTCATTTTGGCAAGGGTTACTTCACATTGATAATATTAAACTAAAGCGAAATGCAGAATAATATTTGTACATAATACAATGATCGCACCTTTTGAAAGTTTAGTATCAACGGTATAAGAAGATACAATTCTATTAGCCCCACTTTTAGTTAAAACTCAAGAGAAAATCCAAAGCCAAAATGACATTAATTAACGATGCAAATTTGTATTTTTTTTTTACATGAAAGAGTTAGTGCTTGACAACAATCCCACCTGATGGTAAGTGGCGATGGAGTCCAAGATGGTGACCACACTAACTGCCTATTCACTCTTCTCTTGAAGACACCTACATTGTATGTGTATTTAATTTTATAATATCTTTTCCAGTGTGTTAATTTATTGATTGGTAGTAACTACCAAAAAACAATGTATTCTAAAGACGTCACGACCGACTGTCCAATGGTAACGCCACTAGCGCCCGCTCCCGCCACACGTCATTCAATAAAATCCCTTAAACTAACAATAAAGTTTCGTCCAAGTTTAAAAACCGTACCGTAGATGGTACACGCGGCTAGCAACCGGTATCTCACCGAAGGCCTTCTAAATGAACAGTACAGAAACAACACAATAATTCTGTAATCTCATGTAGGAAACTCACTGATAAAATTTCATGGGCATTACAAACATTACAAAGGTTTGTTAATAAATGAATAAGTTTAAATAACTTCTTTTCATTATCATAAAATAAACAATCATAATTAAAGTGTCTATAACCAACACTTATCACGTTTTAATTTAAAGGCCAATGCATACGTAACGGATTTTTCCCGTACGTGCCACGTCCCGTACGGGATTCCGCTGCGTATGCACTATCGTATACATTTTCTATGGAACGATGTTTCCAAAACTTCACGTCACGTCCCGTACGGGAAAAAAACCCGTTATATTGTATTGTGTTACGTATGCATTGACCTTTACCCTGAATATCCGACACTATATATTTCTTTGGATTGGATTCTTCATTTGGATTAGATCTTGGAAACTTATTCAAACAGTAATAACAAATATATTACTAATTATTCGCTTATGCGATTTGCTATTGCTTTATATTTTAATGATTTAGCCCGATAACCAAGTCAGTGAATCTGATCCATGAGATACAAAACAAACATGATACACAAAAGTGAAGTGACATTTAATAACATTCACGACAAATCAAACATAATGTATTGCAAAGTTTATTATTACATCAACAAAATGGCAGTAATATGTAGTTTTTATTCAAATGCATTTAGTACAGTCTACTGCAACTGATGCACGCCTGTAACTAACATCAAACATACAAACAAACAGCCCTACTCCAATACGCATACATACATTATATAACATCGTATGTAACATACACATGACATAATATCATATTTCGAAAGGGGTTCGAACATTTCTGGATGGAACCTAGCATGCCTACAAGTTCGCCATTTTGAAAAAACCTCGTTTCGGCGGCCAGTGATGAAACATGTGCCAATAAACGGAGAAAGTGATTACGATCAAAAAGTATTCAGTGATGAAGTGTCGTAAATGATATACTTTCTGAGATATTTAAATTCAAAAACGAAAACAATTATTAATAAACTCAAATATCTTAGAAAGTATATCACTTACGACATTTCATCACTGAATACATTTTGATCGAATACACTTAGTCTATCGATTGACACATGTTTTATCAATGTACGACGAAACGAAAATTTTTCAATATGGCGATACTTGTAGGTATGCCAACTAGGTTCAATGCCCTTTGCTTACATCCACAGGGCTTAAAAACGAGTCTATCTCACGTATTTTAAATCAAACCAATCCTTCATTTACAGTAAAATAGAATATTGAAACGTTAATTTTAATATACGAAAAATCGATCGCTAATTTGTCTGTCAGTGACGGTTGGTCTATACTGCGCACTTATTCGTAATCTATAAATCTATAAATAATAAAATATATCTCGATTGCATATCTCAAACGTTTACTTTCTTTCCTACGTGAGCTATATTTTACAAAGCCTTAATCTTGTTACCTTAAATTAAATTGTAATGGAGTGTTATTAGAAATTTCATGAACAAATAATACTAATTTCTTTTCACAAATTCTTTCATGATTGACAAGTTAATGAAAAATAAATCTTTTACTCTCTTTATTTTATATTTCAAGTACCGTATTATTTAGCCAGAAACTAGGCCAAATAAAACCATAGACATCTTTAACCTACTTTATAACAGAACTATAAAACTACTCATCTTAACACATGACACGCTTCTTTTAAGAATTAGAATTTTCATTGTTTTCATCATTCTTCCTTCTGAAACAGCGCTCTTCATAACAGATTGCAGCAGTCCAACCACGTGATATTTATTTAATCATTAAGACATTTCATATCCTACAAGTTTTTAAACATGATACTGATTAACGTTTCTCAAATGAAACTCGTAAAAACACCCCATTCAACACAATATATTATCTCTAGTTCATTCATTACCCTACGAAATCTATATGAAAACTATGTTTCTATTTCTGTGTAACTGTCAATCTACTTTGTGTATGAAATCGATAAAAAAATCCGATTACAACCCTATTGTATTTAGAAAATCCTTAAAAAATTGCAGAATCTCTCGGTAGCTAGGCAGACATTCGACAAATATCTATCTAAATCCCACATATAACAATATATTATATCCTAGAACATCTACTAATGAAGATAAAAATATATTTACTTTAAAATTTTCCAATTAAGGACAGATTCGATTAAAATTCGGCAAAGTGTTTTCATTCATCATAAATTCATCCACTGATCAAGGGACTCTGACATAAAATGATATTTAGTCGAATCCGCCCTCAGAATAGACAACACGATCGAAAATATACTGAACTATGTATCAATTTATAATTATATTCATTAGATAATATCGTATTCTAACTCCCATAGTTCCCAAACGTCCCAAAGATAAATCTCGCAACGACGTATTAATTAAAATAATATATTGTTATCAGCGATGTGCAAATGATATTTATGATTGAACACATACTCTAATCCATATTTTTTATTCTTATTTTGGACCAATAAAACTGAAAACGACCAATTAAGTTTCAGAAGTGTCTCAATGGTCATTTTGACAATGACAACTTCAAAACGACAATTTTATTACTTTTTCGCAGTCATTTAATACGACCTACACATATGACAGTACAAGTAAAATTATAGCTTCGCCGAACCGCATGGGAAGAAACAAAGACAATTCCCTACTACAAACCAACGCTAACGTCACGATTAATGTATATCATACGCGCAAGTTGACGTTACAAAATAATTCCATTTAAAACACACCAATCATCATCACCTACCACCGACACTCTAAATCAATATCCCTTACGTTGTCCACTAAGTCTTTACACATGTCCACAACTAAATGTACATTGTACACTTACAGCCACTTCACATGATGGCGCACCGCTTGTTGTCCCGCTGTCCCGCGAGGCCTGTTAGGCCTGCGGGCGAGGCCTCCGGGACCGGGACCGGCGCCGGGGAGGCCTTGAGGCTCTCTGGGTCGAATGTGTCCGGTGTGGCTACGGGCGCGGTGAGCGGGAGGTCCGTGTTGATGCCTACGATCTGCAATGGAATGGTACTAATCAGTACAAGATAATATGGTGCACACGAATTTAATATAGGGTATATTAAATTAATGTACCATCTGTTATTTAATGATGACAAAGATTATAAGCTAGATTCTGCTGGATAATAAACATGATGATAAAGATTTATTTATTTATTATTTTACTTTGATTAAAACTGTATACACCGATACACCATACCAACTCGTTCATAAATCTCGCTCACAGAATTTCCAACAAACATTTGTAGGATAGGATACCAAAGGCATCATCGATGCGTGCTCTACCAAGAAAAAAGACGGACGGAGAGATGGGGAGGGCGAAAGAGATAGATGGAAAGAGGGGGAGATGGGGGAGGGGGGATGGAGGGATGGAAAGGGCGATAGATAGAGAGGGAGGGAGAGGGAAATAGAGAACTTTCTGTCAAGCCTCCAGCCGGAATACGACGAGTTGCTTGACGGCTGACTCAAGAATAATAATTCACTAGGATTCTTTGGCTTCAACCCATTAATGGCCCAGTAGTGAGCACGGGTCTCTCCTCTTGCCGAGACCTCGAGCATACGTTATGATAAGCGATGCATTAGACACCGGTAATATAACCTCTCTATGAGAGAAGAAGAATTGCAGATGTTATGTTCCTATCTAAAATTGCAAGGGCCAGGTTGACTGTCCAGACCTCCTCGGTAAAATAAATATAAATGTGCCATCTACGTCAACTAGACGACCCTTAAAATACTTGCAGGCATCTGTCCACTCAACGAATTACAGAAATAATTCTTTCCTGATAAGATCTGCACATATAGCAAACGAATTGAATGACTTCCCCGAATTCGATTTGTTTAACACGTCACATGCAAGAATAAGGAACAAATTGTCTTCCAATTGGTTTACCGCAAAATCGTTAATATCTTTATAGTTAACATACACTTACTTAGTGATTTCTTTGTTTTAAATTTTAATTAAATTTTTTTTTGTGTCAATAAGCATTCGAGCTATAGCTTCAATATGCGAAAGCAATTAAATGGTGTATAGATTTTTAAGTACGTTATTTGTAAGCTGTTAAGTATCACTATATGCTTTCCGAATACAATAAAATAAATAAATAAATAAATAAATACTCCACCACGCTACTCCGGTTCGGACTGGTGGAGGAGTTAGTTGTCAATCCAAGCGTCGGAAGTTTTCATTTCACCCAAGGACTTCCGATATGCCTTAACAACTATTATCTTACGATAACAACCGAGACTGACGGCTTTACGTGCTCTCCGAAGAACGGAAACGCTCAAGAATTATGAACGGTAAGATAAAAATACAATAGGAGGTGTATTGGTCGCTCACCTCAGCGTTCCTCCTGACCGGCAGCGGCGTAGACACGGCGCGGAACGGGCGCGCTAGCTTGTCCAACAGCCGCGCCCTCTTTCCCCGCGCCCCCGGCCCCTCGCCCGCGCCCCCCGTGCCGCCCGCGCCCTCGCCCGCCTCGCGCGCTATCTCCACGGGGCCCTCGCCCTCCGGCTTACGCTTGCGGCCTACCACTGGAGCTGTGGGGCGGTGGGGGTGCTCCGTCACTAGAAACAAATTACAGTAAAATGTCAAAGTTGGTTTTAACAAGTGTCGCCAACAGGCAAACAAAATCGCCATTGCTTCAACAAATCCCTAACTGGGTGTTTCCGGAGAGTGGTCGGAAAAGCAGTACTTACAGTATTTCTTATGGCCAAGGAGAATTAACTTCATTTTGTGCGATTATTACGTACGCACGTTCTTTTTCCTTTACGTTACGTAAACCTTATTACATCATAAATGCTTCAAAATATCAAATCTTTGTCAAATAATAGTTGCTCAAATGGCACGATGCATCCACTGATTGGCCCGAGGCCTGATAGACAGCCGACCATTGCATATTTGATCGGAGGGTCTTGCCTGTTATGTTCGGTTGACACGTATTAAGTAGTTAACTAAATTTTAAGTAAATTAATACGTGTAAACGGACAATTTAGTAGTTACAATTTAGTACGCAAGTAAACAAGTAATTTAGAAATGTTTCTATTTTCTGTTAAGTAGTTAGGCGGGGCTTATCACTTAACACGTTTGGACAGGCACTTTTTACTTAATATTTAGTAAAATGTTTAAGTAATTAAGTAGGTCGTGAAGAATTGTATCAACTAAAGAACTTTACTAAATTATTACGTTTGACGCGCACTAAAAATTATTCACTTAAAATTTAGTTAACTACTTAATACGTCTAAACCGGACTTTAGAAATACTGCACTTACTGAAAATATTACTTATATTCTCAACACAGACGTAAAAAGACAACGGACGTAACCTTGTCTAATCGAGAGTGAAGCATAGCAATGACAGCTGGCTTACCATGTGTGCGTAATTTTTGATTCGCGATGGTGTCAATGTCATATCAGGATGGTGTCAATGTGTGGGTGTGTGTACTTGTACGAATACAGAGTTGGTATTACTATGGGTGCTTCACTGAATTTGTTCCTAGGATTACGTCCGTCTTTTTTTTACGTCCGTGATTCTCAATTACAATATTTATTGGGCTTGTTTAACTCACCCACAACACTAGTCGTCGAGCGGACGCTCCTGCTGACGCTGACGTTCCTGGCGGCCATCTCCTTCAGCGGCTTGTAGGAGCGGCGGCCGCGGATGGAGCGCAGCCCGCTCAGGTACGGGCTGTCGATGTGTTGCGTCGGCGTGTCGTCGACGTATGACGACTCCGTTATGTCCATCTCCATTGTCGTGTTGTTGCCTGGAACGTTGCAATGTTAAGGCCGTTTTCAATGTCGTCGTTGCGACTTCAAAACCTCTTATGTGTTATGTACCACTTTTGGCAAAAACTTTCATTTGTGTACGAAGTTTCTATCGTAATTTATTCACCAAATTCTAAATCACCTATGTGCTTGCTAAACAAAATTTTATCGATTTTTATCGATTCCCTCAAAAAGCATATTTTTTACACATAAGAGGTTTTGAAGTCGCAACGACGATATGTTACGTGTTGTCTTTCATGACTAGTAGCTAGTGTTGGTTTAAGGCGGTTTTCAATATTCTGTCATGGAGTATTTAAAAAATTTAATGACATGTGTAAGTTGGAACTTTATTAAATTTTTTTTAATGAATAGAAGGTATTACATTTCAAATAATACATTTTTCATATATGTGGAACCTTTAAGTCCAGAGAAATTGAAATTCGGCATAGTCATCTAACATGATAAAAAATATACCCCACATATGGGTATTTTTGTTGATAGAATTAGGTACATTTCATGCCTTTAAATTATCATTAATTCTTATCTAGACATACTGTATAGTTGCAAATAATTACTTCAATAATTGTGAATGAAAGAGAGCTCGGCAGCCACCTTACACATCCTGGACAATCAGGTTACTTTGCCTACCTTAAGTGAAGTGTGTATGTTATGTATGTGCTGTGTAGTATGTATGTATGACTGACCGGTATAGTTGGCGGCGAGCGAGCTAGCGGTGTGGTCGTTGCGGCGGTAGGGCGACACCTTCACCCGGCTGCGGCTGTAGTTGGTGCCCTCCTTGCGCCCCGCGCCCTCCGCGCCCTCCGCACCCCCCGCGCCCTCTGCCGACACGTCACGCTACATATACATGTGGTATGTCGATTGTCTCTCTAGTGTTAGTGTCGCTATATTCGACTTGGTTAGTTGTGGGAGTGGCCGATATTTTTTTATGAAAATAGCTGGCCAACGAGCTGACGATCCACCTGGTGGTAAGTCATCGTCCATGGATATCAGCAGCAACACAGAAAGAAAGAAAAGAAGGAGGAAAGAGAGAAGGAAAAAGTAATGTCAAAACAATTTCTTTCTTTTTTCTCTCTTAAGCAAGAGCCTAACCAATATAAAGTCAACAGTCAACGACCATCACTCACCATCCATATCCACATCAATGACGATTTCCACCGTCGATTTGTCTTTACCCTCGTCATCCTTCGCTTCGGGCACCTCAAGATCCTTCTTCTTGGGCGACGGTTTGTCTGCTGTCTCCTTCTCTTTCTCCCCTGTCTTCTTCTCTTTCTTCGACTCCGGTTTGGGCGAGTCGGACGACCGAAGCTTCCTGTCAGTGGAGGGCGTGTCTTCTTTCAGTTTCAGCACTTTCGACTCCTTCGACTGAAAGTTTATTCAAGTAGTTTATATTTTAATGCAGGATTAATTAATGAAGGATTTGTGTGTATTTAGTTGGAGAATGAGAATTACAGTAGATTTTTTACGTGGTTTTTTTTATTTAAATTTGTATTTTGACCAATTCGTACTGGAGACGCGTGTTGGAGTAGGTATGCTTTAGCTAGGCCTTAGTTCTAAGGAAAGATCCTTGCCCTGTAGTGGGCCATTAATAAAAGTAGCCAAATCGAACAATTTCTCCTATTACTGATCGAATCTCCTCTCGTATCAATGAGAGATCTTAATAAGGCAACACTCCTTATATTTATTGTCACACAGTATTGGCCGAATTACAAATGCACTATAGTCACCGCGAACTAAGAAGCCCAATTTGTCGTTTGCCATCACAGTGACATTAGAGATGTACAAAAAAATCGGTTCACGAAAGAAACCAATTTTACAACAAATCGATTCAAAATTATAAGACCTTCTAATCGATTCGATAATTAAATTTTAAACTAAAAACCGTAATATTTAGGTACCTACTACCTCGATTGAGCTATCTCGTACCGCGAATTCTTAATATGTACCTATTTACGACTTCAATAAAATATTATTTTATCTATTCGCCCATGAACATCAACAACACCAAAAGCATCACTGGTGCGTTGCCGGCCAAGAAAGAGAAGAAAAAGAAAGAAAGATAGATCATGATAGAATGAAAGTCCCGCTCAGTTTCATAATAATATTTTGACATAATATTATATTATGAGCGTCAGGAAAAAACTACAGTGAATAAATTCTTGCTTATTTCGTAAGACACATTCATGTATACATAATTATTATTTTGTTGAAAAAAAAAAGTTTACCGCAACCTTAAATACATAATTACATATAACATATTATCTGCAGTTACTGTCCATGGATGGCGAAGTGCCCATACATAATGGAAAATGTCCTTTGTTAGCATCCAATTCGTCGTGGTATTATTGGGTACCTAATTTTAAATTCAAATGCAAGCAAATCATTTTTAACAATGTAATTAAATTAATCAATTTTCATTTTTAAATTTCGATTATAGTAATGTATCGATTATGATTGGTTTTATAAACGGTTTCAAGCCGTCACATCACCCTACGTCAAATTAGATTTAGGCTTCTTCATATAAGATTGTTTCAACGTCATATATTTTTATTAAATTTTGCATAAATTATGATGTGATGGGATTTTTACTAGATTTTAACGTATAATATGATTTATAATCAACGCCAATGAAAATGAGTAGGGATTTTTAAAAAAATTTGGCAAAATCCTTTGTCCGTAAGTATTCAACTATTCATGTCAAGTAAATGAATATTCCATTTCGCTCAAAGACACCCATACAAGGTTTGTTCATATTAATAAATAGCAGCTATCATTATGGGCATCTTAGATAATTTTGACTATAATCAATCTAATATATTACACGCTTTATATTAGCTTCACCTGTATTTTTGTAACTTGTAACCGACTCCTTTGAACTTGATTTTGACTCACTTCAAACGGTCAGATTTCTTTCAAATTTCGTAGACTTATCGAGAACCTAAACAATTCAATATTTAAAGAAAAAAAGAAAATACTTAAATTTCATTTTAAAAAATCGAAGTAAAAAATGAAAAAATAAAAAATAGTTAAAAAAACTAAAATACACGCTTTTATAGAAAATCCCTAAAAAAGATAGAAGATAAATTTGAATTAAAAATCGTGTAATTGTAATAAAAGCGTGGGGTGCATGGTGTCAATGAGTAGAAGGGATAATATCTTAAAAAGCACCCCACGCTTTTAACCCGTCGGTTACCGAGAACGTTCCAGCACGTTCGAACTCAAAGGTACCGCGATCACGCGGATCCTAACGAGTTAATTTACGATTTTTAATTCAAATTTATTTTCTATTTTTTAGTTGGATTTTATATAAAAGCGTGTTTTTTAAACTTTTATTTATTTACTACATTTATTCTACAAAATGTTAATTACTTTAACTAATTAATAGTTACAAAGATTGGAACTACTTCTATAACAACGGCTGAGTAAATATGCAAATCTTTGCAAATGCTTTTACAACAGTTATATTATATTTTTTGATAAACTGCGTGTCAAAACGAAACGAGGTCATTTGTGAAGTATGTTAGTTACTGGGCCAAGGATAAAGATTGTTAATACAGATGTTAATCCACATATTATATTGATAACAAATGTATTTTGCACTAAACGCAGGGAAGAGGTATGACTCTAAACCTAACCAAGCTCTGATCGAAGTTCATACCTCAGGACAACAAAGCAAAATTACAATTACATAATAAATATATTATAAAAAATACATGCAATCATAACGTCACATAATATTCGAGCAAGCTAATAAGTAGGTATCCCGTGCAAGTTTGAGTTTTGGTACCATAATACTACTGATTCGCGAGCTTTAATACCATAATATTACTAAACGAACTACTAATATCCTAATACTACTAAAAGAGTGCAAATTTTAGTACAACGATACTACTGAACTAATGTTACTTTTTAAGTTTTAGTACCAAAATACTACAGAACTCTACTCGAGCGAACTCATCACTCATCAGTACCATAATATTACTGCTCAACTCTGATGAGTTGAACAGTAATATTATGGTATCAAATACTACTGTCCAACTCATCAGTACCATAATACTACTGCCCAACTCATCAGTGACATAATACTTCTGTCCAAATCATCAGTGCCATAATACTACTGTCCATCTCATCAGTACCATAATACTACTGCCCAACTCATCAGTACCATGCTACAGTCCCCCCCACACACAAGACACTCACATCATCCGCGTCGGCGCGCTTGTCGGAGGCGGGGCGCGGCGTCTCGGGCGTGCGCGCGGCCTTCGCCTGAGACACACACCGGGTTAGTACCACCATGGACCACGGACAACCTCGCTTAACAGTGCTTATCGATATCGTTGCTATCAAACTGAAATCTGCTACATGCCGAATTTGGCATTATTATGGGCCTGCTAGTTTTTATAAGTGTATTAAAAAAAAACAATAAAATTATTACTGAGTTTTCGCCATTATAATATTGAAATTCAAGAAGCAGATTTCGGTTTGAAAACTTTGTGGTGTTTTTATTAGATAGTGGAGTAGACACTATATTTTATGTATAGAATTAATAGCAGTGGTTAGAATACCACAAGGCATAGGTATAAATGAATCATACATTTCAATATACAATATAACACTTCACAATAAGCACTGTTAAGTAAAGTTTTTTATATGCAATAAGAGCCGCGCAAACTTAAAATAAAAAATTATTTGATGATTTCTTTCAAATTCTTTAAGAGTTTGCACGCTCACTTGTACTGGACATTACAAATAAAGAAAAAAACAATGTTAATTAACATCAATAAATTAAAATATGAAAAAAACTGTTAAGTATTATATATCCGTAACCAGTAAAAATATAACACACACAAAAAAAATAACCCATACATTTAAAAAAATTGTTTTAGGGTTGATTTATTTAAGTTTTGCTCGACTTCATGAGCGATGATAAAATTTTATACTTACCGTACATCGGTAAGCTAAAAGCCAATTTTCGACTATAGCCAATGTTCGAATTAAAAGTTAAGAGACATATATACCTATATATATGAAGACGAATCTAATATCTGAAACGAAAAAATACAGGGGAAAACAATAAAAAAATACTAAAAACGTCAACATTCACACTGCCAACAATATTAATACTAATCTCACATTACACATATCAATAAACAAAGTCCACATACATTTACTAACCTGTTAATTTACTTGTCACATACCATACATAACACAATTCATATCGACACACGGACAAGGCGCCAGAGAAAAACTATCTACAAACGAATAATAAATTTTATAAAATGATTGTTAACAATATTTGTTAAAGAGCCCTGCTCTAACTTAAGCTGTCAAATTCTGGAAGAACAAAAAAGATGTGCACTTGTTTGGTGACTAGAGGGGCGCCGTTGAGCTTCTAGTCGTGGCCCCTGTAGGTTGGGGTATACGGATGATTGATTATATTTTATTGATCGCAAGTTACAGTTAGATCGCCTGACACCCGAACGTATGTAACAGACCACCACACCACATTAAACATAAACCAAATAACACAACACACAATTAATAGGCCAAGTGTCGTTGACTCAGAAAGTCGAGTAGTAGCATTTTTGCCCGCTCGCGCTATGCGAAAAACGACGGTGGGGGAACTTAGAAAAAGTATATTTTTGGCATAAAACCTAATAAAGTTCTTTAAAGAACCTTCAGGGATCGTTTTAGTCGTAGTTGGATTCAATCCCATGCCGACAACTATGTCTTCAGGCACAGGAGAAGGGGGGGGGGATTAGAACATCCAACACGGGGCAAAGTAGCCACTCGGTACTCCCATCACCCATCCCCACAACAGCATCCACACCCCACCACAACAAACCTGCACCTTCCACACCACACACCAACAACACCAACAGTACCAACAACAACGTCGCCCCTCACCTGCGACCGCCTGGTGTAGCTCCTGCTGGGCAGCCCCTCCGGCGTGGGCGGCTCGAACTCCCCGTCCGAGTCTTCGTACGCGAGCTCCGGGAACATGTCGTCCCGCTCGTGGTCAATGATGACCAGCTCCTCGTCCGAACTCACCGTGCCGTCGCTGTCGGCCTCGCCGTTGGTCGTGCCGCTGGTCCCGTTCGCCCGCGAGCCGTTCTGTTTCGGTGTCGACGTGTGTGTTGCCGGTTCACATTTTTTGTCTTTCTCCTTCTCTTTGTTGTCCCTGTCGGTGGGTTTGTCCGGCTGCGGGGATTAAGAGGTTATTGTAATATCTAGAACAGTGATTGTTTGAGGTGTGTTACTGTATGTTTGTGTGTGTGTTTGTTGTTTAAACGTTTGTTTGAACCAAATGGCAGTAACATGCACGTGATGTTTTGGTTCCGATTCTTTCTTTTTTTTCTGTTGGAATAAATTTCTTTATTCCAACAGTGGAATTCACATTTGGGTAAAACGCTTACATACGATTTATGTTGGACTTCTTGTTCAAATCTTCAAGATAAATAAACAACTTTGACAAGTGTATAATTCTTTAAAATAAACAAATAAATAGATCAACAAACTTCACAAACCTTTGCATTTTTATCTTCTTTGGGTTTCTCAGCCGGCGCCTCACTTTTCTTGTCGGTACTCTTATCCACCTTTTCCTTCTCTGCTGGCTTTTCCTTCTTTTCGGAGCCCTTCTCCACTGGCTTTTCCTTCTTTTCGGAGCTCTTCTCCGCTTGCTTTTCTTTCTTCTCCGAGCCCTTCTCAAGTTTCTCCTTCTTCTCAGAATCCTTCACTACGTTTTTATCAGCCTTCTCAGACTGTTTTGTGTCAGCAGGTTTATCTTTTTCCTTCTCCTTGTCTTTATCTGTGTGTTTTTCCGCGGCTTGCTTCTCTTTCTCTGCATTGGCCGCCATTTTCTTTTTCATTTCTTTCACGGGCGTGTCTGTCGACTGTCCCTGTAATTTTGTATTAAATCAAAACATCAGTTTTATTTAAAGTGAATCGCCGACTATTGAAATTAATTAACTACACAAAGAACCCTACACTAATTGAAATGTAAAGACTGCCCAACTGTTTAGCATCATTCGTTACGCCTTAAAATGTTTCATGACCGCTATTAATTTCTCTCTCTGGTGGGCAAGTAACCTGAAAAGAGGAAAACTGAAAACCAATCAAACCGCATACCTTCTCTTTATCCTCCCCCACAGGTCCCTTACGCGTAACCATTTGACTCATTCTCTACCTGTAAAAGAAGAAAAGCTTCATGAAAACAACGCATTAACATTATAGTGTACATGAAACGTAAAATCCTTGCTGATTCAGCTAGTTCCTCGGATCTATTTGTAAGTTCAATTTCAAGAATTACGGGAATAATAGGAGCCAGTGCTGAAATATTATTCTTGGCTTAATAAACCTGCACATATATGTGGGATTAATGAGGTAGGTTTAATATCGCTTAATATTAAGCTCATTTTTTTCGCCGTTTATACATATTTATACATATTTATGGACAAACCGTCACCCTAACCGCGGCCTCAATATAGATATCAGTTACCGTAATCTTTAACAGAGGTTGTATAGTTTAAAAACTAGTAACCAATATATTGTACAACTATAGCCTATAGGTGGTATAAACTATTCACATGGTGTGGTACAACAATCACTGCTGAAAATTATGATGCCAACGAATTTGGTGCTATTGCGTTCAGTGACAAGTTATAAAGTATCAAGAGCAACACATCTGTTACCGATCTGATATAATATATGCGTAATACTGCTTCCAGTTCCATTCATTTCAACAAATCTATCTGCCACATACATGGATGCCACGTCCAGGATTCGAACCCGGGACATCTGGATTACGGGGTCGTCAACTTGATATGTAAATAAAAATAAATGATTAAAAAATGTAAAGCCTTGAAGTAACCGATACAGGGGTCCCGACATATTAAGATTTTCGTGTCAATAAACGACTCAACACACCTGTTCCACAGAATAAATATAAGGTTGTACTACGTAGTACGTACTGTGTACCTACAGTTGAGTCAACACACCTGATTTGCATTCCGCAAACTTTTAAAAATGATTGCTGGATGCTGTTACTACCAAGGTAATCATGTGTATCTTATGCTATTTAATGCATAATTATGATATATATGATTCAATATGTACCTACTCAGAATTTGACAACTAATTACATGAATTGTGAAAAACTTGTGAAAAAAAATAAAAAATTAAGCTTCTAAAGTCAACACAAAAAGAAACAGACAAACAGGTAAATTGAAACAATTTGTTTCAAAGCAGAATTAACAGGTGGTATGGAAACCTTAGGAAAGTTCTATGACCCTATATCAACACCAGTATTGATGTACATAGTAGTACATAGCACAGTACACAGCAGTGAGCAGTGTTAATATAATTTCAATTGCCAATGAAGTAAGTGAGCGGCTCTAATTGAGTGATATTGATCACTTGATTGACTAAATTACCACATCTATCAAGATTTCAAAGTAAGAAGTGCGAATTGTTTTTACAACAACCAGAATTTAAAGTGAACTTAATAAGGTATTCGCAACACTTACTATACAAAATATGTTCTTTTTGCATTACTGCAATAATTTAAATTGTACGTATTAACAAAGATAAGGTGTCTAAGTTTTGGATAAGTTAGTAAGTAAAGGAATAACATCACTAATGTTGTCTAGGCAACTGACTTGACGAATATGGACAGATTTGATACTGAAAACGGCCGTATATGACCGCTCTACCCCATATGTCTACTACGCCTCCTAATTCTGCATTCGTCACAATAAAATACAGTTCCCTAATGAGTTTCTAACCACCTTTCGTTACCTCTGGCAGTTTTACCTCTTAACAAAAGACACCGGCCACCTGTCCGGCTGTACCTCGAGGTAGTCCGATCTAAATATAAACATTTGACAAAAACATTTCGGCTGTCAGTTCAGCTAAATTAACGTGCCTTTGGCATCGGCTCTAGCCTCAGAGTGTAACATTGATTTGATAAATAATTAACAGGGACCACAATTTATAGTGAAGTTCCTGAAATTAGCGGGAATAAACGCACAGACAAACACACGAATATCGTAAAATGATATTCGGCTGAATTTATTGCTTCGGCACATTTTTGATCCAAAATTCGGCCAATTATTGGTACGTTCGTTTAGTTTCTTGTATCTTATCCACACTTTTCTTTGACGAACGATAGACCATCGCTTACGATAGTTAAATTTTACGGATAGTGTACATATCCATGGAAACATTAAAATTAATTTACATTTACCAGATAATACATCTTACTTTTAATTACTTTTTCGTTTTAACACTATTACTTCGCTTGTAAACCAACATACATAAACATCATGACGTCAAACAAGTGGTTTAAGTGAAGATTATTTCTTTAAGTCGATTACGGGGATGTTACGGGTCATTAGAACGAAGTGGCGCGGGCGGGGACAGAGAGCTCGGAAAATGGGCCTACACTTGTGTTACTCCTGGAATAACTAAATTGAGAAGTGTTTATGATTTGTCTCGTCGTAGGATAACATCATCACCCCTGAAAATTATACATAATGTTCAGACTGTCCAATGTACGAGTACTTAATTATTTCTAAGATGTAAGTATGCCATGGCCCATGACATGCCATACCATAACTGATCAACAGACGATATCGCGCGCATACCATGAAACTGATAGATAGGTGCTAAGGTACGTACCTACCTGCCTATCTAACGACGAACCATAATCAGCAACTTTAAAAATAAATTCACGTTTACTTTTTTATATTTGGAAGTAGATATCGGACATTCACCTGGTTTTGGGTGGACAGGACAGGACAGGACACATCTATATTCCACAATAAATTGATTTTATTTGATCTAATTTGTTTTAGTACTTACTTAAAAAAAAATACAGTTTACTAACAGTTGAAGAACCTTAATATTATATCGCAGATTTCTCTACAATGTTCGCAAAAATGTGAGGAGTCGACCCCTACAATTATAGGGAGCGTAAAGGGCGCCATCCACCTTTTTATTTTATCAGCAGATATTACTGATACTGGCTAGCCAAGAAAGAAAGGAGAAGAAAGAGATAGACGAAATAAAGCAATTAAACCCCAAGCCAACCTCCCCTCCCCGCGGTGCACCCTATTATCTATGTATCTATATCGAAATCAAGATATAGATGAGATAAAAAAAAAGTAATTGGACCCCAAGTAAACCTCCCATGCTTGCGGTGAACCCTACTGAATCCAAGTATGAATTATTTCAGAAATGTAATATCTAGACATTTATAGGTCTGTACTCGATACGAATAGAGGCGTGGGGTGAATGAACTTGCGCACGCACACAGCTGAGTAAGCATATTGGCGTGTGGTGGAAACTATGACAGTAAGCGATTGTAATTAATAACATTAATAACACATAAAATAGGGTAAGTTGCTCTTAACTGGTACTGTATCTCTGCTTAGTTCACCTGAGGAATAACATCTGGGTGCATTAAGTATACTGGATTTGTCTCACCTGGATAAGTATCCCGGCTTCTAAAACTAAAAATAACTAAATAAAAAAGTATTTATAATTTTCATAAATCGAGGAAAGTAAACTGAAGACCGTAATATTTATTTCGCTTAATACAATGTTAATGTAATACACAAATAAAAATAATAAAATTACTATCCCAAAAATTAATATTTATCAATATTATGTCTAGGAGAGTAGTTCCATTTGAAGATGGTTGTAGGGTACTTAATTTCTTCATACCTGTCTATGACCAATTTCAAACTTTACCAGACCTTAACTAGCAAGTTTCTAATACTCATTCAAACCCAAACCTTTAGGCACTATTCTGTATTCTGTGCCCAAACATAAAGATTTCTCGTCTGAAACTAATAGCGACTTAAAAATAGTAGCAACATCATATTAGCTGAAACTGTACAAAGACAAGGCCGTCTTTAACTTACTGGAGGCCCTGGGCATATTAGGATAATGCGGCCCCTATGACTTTGTCAGAACACTATTTTGTTTGAATAAACAAAGAAAGTAGATAAACAAGCCTCTAGATTTATGCAAAAGCTAATAAGCAAATTGGTATTGTAGTCAGTAATGTAGATTCGATTTATTCGAATTAAAAAAGTTTTTCGGTAATAAATATCGGTTATCGTTTGGTGATCTGGCAGGAACTAAGGGGCCCATATCGATCACGGGGCCTTGGGCACTTGCCCAGTGTGCCCAGTGGAAAAGAGGGGTCTGAGTAGCCATTCATAATGTGAAGAGGAAATATGGTTGTAATTATCTCAATATAAATATAAATTTCCCGCTACAAGTCATCGCTTGCACCACAAACCCGGACACTTTACAAGTCCGCTATTAAAAGTTGTCTAACGCCAAGGGCTTTTGAGTTAGCTTTACGGCCAGATGTGAGAGCTTTTTAACATTATTTATAGATTTTTCTAATACCTATTTTGATTTTAAAATAAACAATATAAAGTGTACCAACGTTGTAATATTATAAATAAACCTCCTCTAATTATAGGCAAGCTTATGTTGGTATCAACGATGGGTATCAAATCAAGGTAATTTATATACCTACTCTTAAGAAATATGTATTCTAATGCGTCAAAAAATATATGCAAAGTTTAATAATAATTGGTTCATTGGAAGTTGAAAATGTAAAGATTTTTTTAAAATAAATTCGCCCCTTGCGAAAAACAATCACATTTAATAATAAACTTATGTCAGTACAAATATTGACGTAGACGGTTGAATTCCCACACTACGACAAAGGAAGCGCAAGACAACGCGAGCTACTGATCCCTTGACGGAATTCAGAAAACACGTGAATTTTAATGTGTTTTCATCCATAACACGGCTGTTTGGGTGATGGCCTGATGGGGTAAACAAACCCGAATGAGATCGCAGCGAAGATTGAAAAACTATTCGTGTTTGTCATCGTCATCTCGGAAGTATATTGGACTCAAGATATAATATTTCTTTACAAACAAGCCCTTTTGCGGGCAGGAAATGTATAACATTTTTATGTTATCCGACAAACGAGTTGATGATCTACCTAATGGCAAGTAGCTATCGTTGCCTATGAACATCAGGGTCACCGAAAGCTTGACTGCATCAGCATTATTTCTGCCTCACTGACAATGCGACCGAAACACGTAAAAAAACATTTTACGATAGATTTTTAAAAGGCGGATGATAGCTCCGTGTAAAACCCTACCGTACCACCGCACCATAGGGTCTAAACCGGAGAGATCGTTGGCTATTATCCTCGTACGTTGTTCAGGGGGTACATCACAAGCAGGGGAAGGCTTGAGCTCAAGAAAGGATGGAGCCACTTACATCTTCGTGTTGTTTTGAGAAAATACGAAAGCACCATGCCTCTACATTCTGAATAATTAGGCTGATATCCCTGATCTACATACCGAATAGGTTCACACTGAAAATAAACAGCTCACTATCACCAAAATCAAATTCAGGTCATATAATATACGTACGATTTTTTCAGACGCTGCGATATATTACAATATCCGTAATATTTCCTCCACTAAACCATTCATCTTTTGATGCTGTCATTCATCATTTCACTCGATTAGTATGCAAAGTGTCTTCATTGCTTATATTACGTACGTACTTACTTCTTCTTGCTGATAGATAAAAACACGCAACTAGACGCAACAAGAAAACTAGTTGTAACCGTCAACTAGTTTCTCTAGCAAACAGAGAAACCCGAACATATCCGTTGAAACTTCCAATGTTGGTTGAAACTAAAAAAATTACAGGGTAAAACTCATTATTTGATTACTTGGGATTTAAACAAAAGGGGAGCGAACAGCTGCCTACCACTCCAGACACACACTCATACACAAAGACACTCACACACTCACCGAACGATCAATAGGCATACATAGCGATGCTTCATTTGTACCAGGTTTGGGGTGGTAAGAGACCTAACCACGCCTAACGCCATTGCTTCGTCCATTAGACCATTATTCTTCAGGAAGCACAAGCGAAAAGGAATGATGAAAGGAACCTTTTAAGAAACTCAGTTTGGATATATTACGACTAGAAAACACTTAAAATTTTCTTTGACTATAACATTACTGCTTCAAATACAAGACAAATGGTCTCATATAAGCAGCTCGTAATGTTTTTTTACTCGCAGTGTTCATTAAGGGGCCGAGCTTTAATGGATGCGGGTTACGTTTGCAAGAAAGAGACCAAAATAGATTTCAGTGGATGGAAGAGTGAGAAAACGACGTAACAGTAAGATGAGTCTTTTTTGCTTTGTTAATGCAAGCCCAGTATTTTATGAGAATGCGTGAGATGCACGATGGAGATTGATTTGGGAGAAAACTCGTCTCAGAATACACATCACACATCCCAAACAAATATTCTATACTTTAATGTAGGTACGGAAACAACATTTACATACAAAGGTATTAACCGAGACTTATGAGACCGCCGTTCCAAGGCCAACTTTAATATTTAAATATTACACATTGTAAAATTGATTTAAACATACACAGAATAGCAGTCATAAAATACATTTCCATTTAACTCAGTGAACGTAATACAAGTTGTTATTACATAAATACGCACGACAACACGACGTACCAAAATTCGAAACGAAATGTAAATAATGAGTTTTCCGACAATACATATAATGGGCCAGACGTTAAAAAACATTAAAATCATAAATTATTGCGTTGCATTTCTTTAGATAACCCGCTACAGACAGTGCATTCACTGCAACTGGTGCAAAAAAATTGAATGAAAAGCAATGCAAAATTGATGAAACCCGCAAAGCGTCACATAAAAACCACGCCCGTGTTAAAAACCAAACTGAAAAAATGTGAAAGTGATAAGTTTCTTGTCAAAATCCAATTGCATTTTTATGCTACCGAAAATAATAATAATAAACGCTTCTACATCAACAACTTTTTGCAGCAAGCTCGATGCAAGTGCCTGACACGGACCACCTTTCAGGTCATAATAAAGACCATATAAAAGCAGTTTCCCGTAGAAAAATTATAAATTAAACTTCAATACAAGTACCTTATTACAAAAATCATTCCACATTCTATTATAGTCAATATAATCTGAATTTTACAAAGAAAAATAAACCGACTTCATGGATAAGTGGGAGCACATGACCAGCACCAGCTTTCGATTAAAAAAAGAATCATCAAAATCGGTTCACCCAGTCGAATGTTCTGAGGTAACAAAGATAAAAAAATACAATCGAATTGCATATCTCTTTTTTTGAAGTCGGTTAAAAACGACCGGTAACCGTTCAGTTCCATCTGCCCTTGAACCGTTGCACTGTTTCAAGTGTATCAGCAGTTTGAATACCCTGTGCGTGGACTGCATAGATTGTAAACAGATCCGAATACGTATTGAATTGTGCATTGTGCTGTATCATGATCGCATCGCGAAATTGTCTGAACCAAAGTATCGTAAGCTGTTTTGTAGACATATCGGACAAGACAGGACTCTTGACTCTTCTTTAGCCACATCCCATTTTTAAACGGTTTATTTAGCTTATCCTGTTAAAGGTGTCAGGTGGATCGTCAGCTCGTTTGCCGGCTATTTCCATAAAAAAGGTGTGTGTACTTTTGTACGCGCGTTAGAAGTTATACTTCTTTGATATAATTTAATAAATATTTAATTTAATAACATGTATCAGTTTTAATTATCTTTCAAGAACTATTTTTGTACTAAATAAAAATAAAACAGTGGTAACTAACGCCATCTCTTAACATAATATGAAGAGTACATTGAGCAAATAGCGCCATCTATCCAGCAGTTAACGCATCAGTGCAGCGCAAACGTTTAACGCAACCTTGTTGGAAGTCGCATAAGAAGTATAACTTCAAAAAAATTTTGCAAAGTAAAATAAGACCTACTTCCTTACATTAATTCTGTTGACAATGCATTTTTGTAATAAGCACGACCTGATACCTACTACTCTCAGGTTTTGCTCCAGACGAGGGAACTCCTTAACTACACAGTCATTTTTTTCTGCTTTGGTGCTATAAAAAAGTAATTATTTTTTAAACTATTAACTTGTTAGGTTTAATCTTTGATACACTGTAACTTAAATAAATTAGACCAGTAACCCGTTCAGTAGAGCGTTTCGTCCCGCGCTGATTTATTGGACATTGCTCAAGAAATTTGCGAGTATAAATTACGTTAAAAATACTACAAATTATGTGCCGATTTCTAAACCGAAGGTTTCCCCTCACCATCGTATCGTAGAATATGCTAACGGCAAAAAAAAAACTTTTGATTGATAGGTTAGGATAAATATGGAATTTTATAAAAACACTACTTTGCATATTTATTTACAATTTTGAAATATTTTACGAGAAAAGGATTTTCATAAAGGTGATTAAAAAAAGGTTCATGTTGCTTACAGTTCAAATATCCACGCTTTAAACTTAATTTATAGAATTACCTTCGATCACTTATAAAAGAAGTTCTGTTATAAGTGATCGAAGAGAATTACCATTAATATCACAAAAGCAATGATAAAACATCAGGGTACAGACAGACTAGGCCACAAGTTTGATTTAATCCAAGGACACGGGATACAATAGCAATCTAGAAATCATTATGGTCCGTGAGCTAGCGACAGATTTTCCTGACCAATTTCCTCTCAAGCAATAACTCGTGAAATACTTCAGAGAGTTGCATTATATAGCATGGTGAACGTCAGCTGCCGCTCCAAGGGTGGGGGTGGGGTTTATTCAAAATAGCACGTAAACTATCACCTGACACATTTTCAAGTGAGAGGAAATTACTTAACTACAGTTATTTTACTTTACGCTCTGTGCGCGCGCCCAGCTGATGTATAATCCACCACGGTATGGCCAGCTGACTTTTTTTTACCTTTAAATAATTACGTTATCTATCATCTAACAAATTTTCAGTCGGGAGGAAATGACTGAAAACAATTTTTTTTTTACATGATTGAAAGGCTGCCGCCCCCCTACCCACCCTTGGAGCGGCAGCTGACGTTCACCATGCTATATAATGCAACTCTCTGAAGTATTTCACGAGTTATTGCTTGAGAGGAAATGACTGACAAAAAATACTATCTGGCTCACGGACTATTATTTTTTTCGAATCAAACAAAAACTATTGAACGTGAGCAAGAATAACTTTTGAATTGACAGCCAGATACATAAGTTGCTAGTTTACTTTGAAAGCGACCGTGTGACTTAGGTGATTGAGTTTTATATACAAGATAAATCCATACTATCCATACTAATATTATAAATTGGAAAGTGTGTTTGTTTGTTTGTCCCTCTTTCACGTCCGCGTCGTAACGGAGCGATGTTATATTAAGATTTTTTGTGTGGAGATAGCTGGGAGGCTAGAGAGTAACATAGGCTACTTTTTACCGCGGTAAAACATCTCATTCCCATGGGAAGATCCATTATGATACGTATTTGAATCTCTACATACTAAAAGTAACAATGTGTTGGTCCTTCTATAAGTTCGTAAAGGATATATGGACTGATATAAATTTAATATAATATGTATATAGTTTAATATATTTTACTATACATAAATATAATAATTTAATATATATATATACATAAATATTGATATACATAACTTTATTTGTATGTATTTATAGTTGGAAGGTTAAAGAGGGTCATAGGTTTTACAGTTGGTTCCTCTGAGTATCTTTGAAATTTTGGAACTGCTACTTATTTATTCTTGCTCCACGTGTCATGCATGTTAAACAACTCATACATAGTTCCCTTTGAACACGCAGGCGAAGCCGCGGGTAAAAGTATTTATATTATGCTTTATCTGTCCACGAGGTTTTTCATAGCTAATCTAGCATTAATTATTAGATTATTATTATCTAGTACCTATTAAAATTCAACTTCCGTATCTTTATCGCCGCAAAAAGAGTTGAAAAGTCGAAAAATGACTCTTAATTTGGCATAGTTACTTGTGTTACGATTGTGACAGTTACTATTCACTAGTTTTACTAGGTGCAACACAGAAAAGTGTGGCCAGATGTGGCTATCTAATCTATCTATATAGCTACCTGCTGAATACAGAATGAGGCCTCCCCTACGGATTTAGGTATCAAATTAGGGGCCATCCATAAATTACGTCACACTATTTTCATGACTTTTTGACCCCTCCCCTCCCCTGTCACACCTGGTCACATTTATGAGACCTCCCCCCCCTGGTGTGACGTCACATATTATGAAATTTTACACCTAGAAATTATTAAATTAAAACAGCAGTTCCGAAATAAGTTTTATTTCCATTAATTGTTTTTAATATTTACCTATACATACCAATTATTCGATTTTGAAATGTGACGTCACAAAATTTAGGACCCCCTCCCACCCCTTGTCACGCAATGTCACACTTCATCGATCCCCCCTCCCCTCTAACGTGTGACGTAATTTATGGATGGCCCCTTATATATCTGTGAGTGAACTGAAAATTATTAAAATATAATATCCCTATCCTGCAGTACATCTGTTGGCCTCCCAGTACCGTACAAAAACTTCAACAATACCTATATGCCAACAACTGATATCAATAAACCAGTTTATTCCAATCGCTTCGTTACACAATCATTTCAATGTTAATTTAATTAATTTGCATTAGCATCTACAAATTATAATAAAAAAACAGCGCTACATTGGACCATGGCGTCGTCCTATGTCAGCACAAGTTGAGCTACTTCACAAACTTTTTTGACTTTTTTTTTCAATTTGTGTAATTTTAATCTTTGTTTGGCAATAAATATTTATTATTATTATTATTATGCTGTATAACTATTTTCGTCTATTAGTGCACTCAGTTTGAAGTTGAACTCCATATATTTTTATGTTTTTTTTTTATTGCTTTGATCTAGAATTCTAGAGGCATAAAATTGTATACACTAACATCACTTCATGTTATGGAGTACAGAGGTAAGGACAGGAAGAATAATTCATTTGAGGGGCAAGTTGAAGAAGTTCCTAGAGGTAACCAGTAAAGAAATGATAATATGGCGGCGCACAGGGAATGATTATAGCAGTTGCTTATAGATTGAAGTTAAGACAGTAGCAACTGGCAGTCCTGTACACCAAACTTCAACTGTTTACGTAGTCCAAATTCTCCTGTTTGCTACTAGGGCGCCATCTTATTTAACAGAGTTTGACGGACTTTTTTTCACAAAGTTATTCCTCTTTACCTCTATACTCCATGCTTATAGTGATGAAAAACCGGATGTCAAAGCCCGCGGTATATAAATGCAGATTACTTAATAAGAACCGGCTTCATAATAATATGCCGTCTAAAAGACAATACAATCAAAAGCGAATACGACCATATTAGTATGTGTACAGAAACCTGAACAGGAAACAATTCACAACACAATCGACAATGCGTACGCGCAGGCATTGTATTGCGTCACAATTCATTTACCTGGCGATGGCCCATTTATCGGGATCTGTCTGTAACGACAAACAATTATTATGGAAATTTAAAATTAAATTTTACAAAAAAAAATATATAAACGACTTCAAGGAAATAGTCTACTTAAATATTATATTAAAATCGCCATAGTACATATATTTGAGAAGTTCCCTCAATTTCTCATTGATCGCGTCATCAAATTTTGGTAATATAGGACCAATCTGAAAGCATTTCTATAGAAATAAAAAAAAGAATCTTCCAAATCGGTAGATAAATGACGGAGATCTGAGGTAAAAGAAAAACATGAACAAAAAATACAACTGAATTTAGAACCAAATTGGTCTGTCTAGAACAAATTAATTTTATTGAACGTTTTTGCTAACATTTGATTTTGATTGGGCTTGATTGTGATTCCAACAACAATTTTGATTGCAATGATTTGAATTATCGTAAAGTTACACAAATAAAAAGAATCTTAGTTATTATAGTTATTATTTTGTATGCGGGAAGTGATTTTTTATTTACGTTTTTTGGCGTCTTCGATGTCTTTGTTAGTTGACAATGTCATCCTGTTCGGCGGGATCATTCTGATAAACTTTCCAACCTCTATCTGCTCTGTCACCTGTCTTCACTAGACTGGGAGGCGTCGAGGTGTGTAATTTCAAACCTTTCCCGTCCTTGGCAACACACGCCCTTGACCTTCATACGGAAACAACGGCTGCCAACCGGTTCCTCTCGTCATGCTGACTACTGACCGCTGACGACTACGCTCAGGCTTAGGCTGAGGCGGTTTACAAGGAAAAAATCCACCAAAAAGATTGCTTCCTTACGAGAACTTTGGAATGGTGTCCTTTGGTATAATTTTTCCTCCGCCTCTCAGCCTCATGCCCAGGCTGGAATCTCAGCCTCATTCCAGGTCAGACGATGAATTAGGACGCATTCGCAGGTTGTTCTGGAGTGCGAGTTCGATAAAACGTCGATCCAAGATTGATCCATCAGCAAAGCAGATTTGGTCAATTTATGTCGATTGGTGTGTACACATCCGTAGAAGTGGGCTTTAGTGGTAGGATAGTTAGTGGATCGAAACTCTTCCGTGCCTGGTTCTTTTCTTGGCTTCGAATCTTAGACGCACTCTTTTACAAAGTTATATTCATATTAGAGTTCCTAACTCGTGGCCAATATTAAAACTATTACAGACCGTGTAGTAACGTTAGGCAAAAAGAACATGATTAAAAACATCAGAAGCCCTGGATAATACGGTTATTGCTGACTGTTGCCCTTTGAAAACCAGAGACTGGAACGAAACAGTAAAAAATGTTACAAAAACCATGCCAGACGCTTTTAAACCTTTAATGGACTTGTTGTGTGCGCCATGATTAGTGGAAAGGAAAGGTTTTAAGCATCGTAAACTCTCTCTATAACAAAGATCCCCCGCTTTCTTTATGATTCAGTATACATATTATAGCACTAACTAGGCTTCATTTTACCAAGCCCAAGAACAGTGTATGAACTTCGATTTTCGATGTAATATTCGATGTTATATTCTTGACTTCATCAGTTTCATGACCAAAGCCAAATGAACCAAAATTAGATCACTGTAATAATATAAGCTCATTTTTAGTAATACTAGTATTACATAGGTATACAATATTTTCTTACAAACATTTGCTTCGCGGAACCAAGTTTGCAAAGCCAACAGAGTATTACGTGATGTATCTTTGCGTATATAACTATACAAATTTTACGAGAAAATACACCACATTTAGGCGGCATTTGGGAGTCCGATTCAATTACATTCAATAACGATTGCATGGAAAATAGTGCATCACAAATAAGTCACCACTAACATCTTAGTGCCTATAACAAATTTTATCTGTCACATAAATATCTGCCCCAGCCGGGAATCGAACTCAAGATCCTTCGCTTCGGAGCCAGGGTCACAACTAACTTAGCTACGGGGTCTCCAGCGCCATAACATAACGCACTATGCTGGATGCTGCCCATGTTTGGGTTAGTAGGCTAGACTTCATACGCCTTTGTAAACATTACGGAGAACTCTCCAAGACCGGTTTGTCACAATATTTTCTTTCGCCTACGGCATGGGAAAATTTATAATACTGTAGGTATTACGTTTCCTGGAAATTTTAATACCTATAAGCAAGATATGAAGCTATACTACGTTATCATTATTTGGAAGTTTACAATGTAAATAATGGAGTTTATTGCTTGTTCTAGTTGAGTGTCTAGCATCAAACAGCCTATACGGCTAACTGAATAATTGAATATGCGCCGCGTATGGGACTGGTTGACAGTTGACTATTAGTATGTAGCGCGTACTACGTAAATAACTGTGTCCAACAAATACTTTCGAACTGTTTTTAATCTCATTTTCAATAGACATATAGAACGAAAGAGGAGAAAAAATTAAAAGTGCTGTATGTACAAACATAATACAACAACAATAAAAAATAATAATGCACTACTAGAAACTACTTAAAATATGTCAAATAGTCGGCAATGAATATTAATAGCAACAGAGGTTACGGACTACAGAGGATATTCTGACTAAGATACCTTGAGATTCAGGGAATGGGCGCCATTAGCTTAACCATGACACACCATGATGAAGAACCTAGTGCACTTCGAGCAGAGGAGGTTAATTTTACATAGTTATACTACAATACGCATTATACGCGTATTACAGCGTATTACTACTGCTCTCCATTTGTCAAGAGTTGATGCTAGGCGGACATTGTTGACACTGACAGGCGCGTTTTGTGGGATTTGATCTTGATCTGGTCAGTCTAGCGTAGCAAAGACCTCCCTCGAGACCTGGTTCCTGACTTCTCGGAAAGTAATATGACCAAAGTACCATAGAATTTTGTGACTCACGATGGTGAAAAGGAGGGTCTTAATGCAGACTTTTTTAAAAACAGAGACGTTAAAGCCTTACAACCATGCAAGGATACCGGGATTATCGAATTCCAGAGCCTAACGACTTCCAGGGTAAGAAATTTCACATCAACCGATGTTTTTGTCAGTCGTATTGGTTTAGAGATGTGAACATTTAATTTTATTGCATTGAGACATCTCAAAACAAATTCTGATTCTTCACTTATCTCATTGTAGTCAACTGTTTAAGTTAAAGAATTTAACTAACTTAAAAATAATATACCGTCCAGTGTTCAGCCAGTGTAGGTGGCAAATTGGCAATCATGAATTAATAAAAAACTGAGCGAATGTATGACTGGACATAGTAAGAGGCCTTGCTAAACACCCACGTTTAATTTAGATTCTTCGTATCAATATTGGGAAATAGACTTTTAAATGACAAGAGACTAATTTGCAATAGCATGACCATCAAATTGGTCGTTGCCCGACGTCTACTTAAGATCATAAGCGATCAACAGAGATTGAGTGGATGATGTGGTGTAGATGTTGGTGCCATCTGAAAAACTTTTGAAAGAGCTTCTGTCCATGGTGTGACCTCTGAATAAGGAAACTAATGGAACTGCCATACCTACGAAAAGACTTGCATACCTACGCAACATAAAATGGCGGTTTAGTTCCTGTTGCGTTGTTAACAGATGGGCTACTTTTTCCTGCAGGTGACTGTAGTCATGTAGTATAAGAGCTAAGGAAAGCCATCTCATATGGGGGAAAGTTGAAAAAGTGGCCAGTTGTATACTGAAAATAGAGGTTCCAGTACCTACCACCATCCTACCACAATAGAGCTGGCGTCGGAAAAACTACGACATGAACATAGCTGTTGTACATGGAGTGAAGTTGGCTCAGTTCAATTAAATTTATCCTAGGCTACAGCAGCGCCACCGTTAATTGACGCGTTTTAACGGATACTTTTCATACACAGAGATTGCTCTCCTTACCTCTATACTCCATGACCGTAGTAAAGAGGAAAACAATATACGGACACGGCACACGTCTGACGTCATAAAAATTTGATATAGCGATACTGTTGTGTAGAGTCGGCATTTTTTCATTGCATAGTGCATACGTTAGACAAAGACGCCATTATGCTTATTATTTCGTCTTTTAAACGATTACATATCTATCTTTAAAATATAGTAACACTTCCATTGGTTTTCTTATTCAGAGGGTGTGACAATTAATCCGTCGATGCTAGTTCTTGCCAACAGATAGCACTTATAAACTAACCAATTAAAATTAACCGTAGTTCATTCAAATGTAACGCTCATTCTACAGTTAACGAAACAATTAGTAACAAATTGTAAATTAAACGTAATTTATTTGAACTTTTTCTTCAGCTAAACAACCAAAGCAATTTCAGTCTTATGTCTTTGTATTAGGAGTCACATTCAGAAGAAAGTAAGGTTCACGTGTTAAAACTTAAAACTGTCTCACATATTTGGATGATTCGTCATCCTGATACTGAACTTGCTCAGAGTATTAACCTATTCATTTTTATGAAATGGGCTATATGAGAACACTCGAGCAACCACGCGACTTCGTTCACAAACTGTAATTGCCTTACACCATTATCAGGACGAGTGAAGCGAGCCGTACACTATCCCACAATCGATGCATTTTTGTGGTACACTTTATTGAGAAACTATCACACTTTCAGGTTTGGGCTTTGAAATAGTATTTTCTATTCATGTCTAGATGTGTTATCAATCACAAAAATATTATTTTATCCACAGTGAAAAAAAAAGAAGTTGTAACAAGTTTTCATTAATTCTATTTTTATTGTATTACTAGCTGACCAGGCAAACGTTGTACTGCCAAAAAGTTACCGGCAGACCACCCTTAACATTTAGGGGGATGAAAAATAGATGTTGTGCGAATCTCTACCCTAGCCGATATGCACGCAAAGATGCACGAAAATCGGTCGAACCGTTTCGGAGGAGTTCAACTTCTAACACCGTGACATGAGAATTTTATTCATATATTAGAAGATTAACGCCATCTATAAGAAAATTAAAATAATACTTTAATAGTATGAAACTACGAATGGATCATAACTTAGTGAAAAAATGTCGGAAATTTTTATGACATCAATGTTACTGTTTCATCAAAATGGCACGAAGACGCATGTTAACTGGCCGTAAAGAACGTGAACAAAACCGTTAAAAACTGCCTTCAAAATTACTAGGTAGAAAACTTCGCGAGCCCTCCTAAAGCACCTCTTTTTTGCTAGTCCTGTATCAGTTTATTTCTTGCGATAAAATAAAATTTTACGTAAGCTTCCATAAAATGAAATAACTGTGTATTCCATAACTTTTAAGGTGTAGCAACCGATGGTTCAGAGCAGCACACTATTACACTCTATCATACACACAGTACACACAAACACACATCACATTATCCTGGGGTAAATCCATCCGAACACCGACAAGGAAACATCAGACCACAAACAGCCAGGAAGACGCGGATGCGGCAGATATCCAACTCGGTAACATTATCCGACATGACCTATAATATTAGTTATCAGGCCACCGCATCACGTAAACAAACCTACGCGGTTTGTTGCGCTATCGCGACATCACCTAGCTAGACCTTAAATCAATAAACTCCTAGATTTATGGCCTGTGTAGACAAGAAACTATCTTTGGAATACTTTTGTCAACGTTATAATAGAACGTTAATCTAAAAAACTCACACGAGGGACTGAATACTTTCTGTGCTCCACGTACAATTAATTCCCCGTGGTGCACGAGAACGTCGAAGGATAAGACGGTAGTCTCTTTGGCCACGTTCGAACACCGTGTATCAGTTCCATATATGTTGTAAGAGGACTTTTTACGGTTCAGGTTACATTTGTCCTCGGCGGACTTTACAAACCAACCTACTTCACTGACCAAATTCTACAACTTTAACTATGTCATCATCTTCCGTCATCACACACATTTCATTCATTGTTGTCATCCTCAAACGAGTTTATAAATTTCGTCATCGCTGTTATAATGTTACATTATCAACATACAGTGCTTATCTCGTCTGCTCGGTAGTTTCTTCTTTGACAGTTAGCAAAATACTGGCGTCCTCAGATTACTGACCAGGAAGAAAACTAGACTTATTAAACATACAAGTAAACTTGCTAGTTATCCAACTCTTACGCCCCAACTCAGAGTCACTAACGGTTACTTAAATAGCTCCTTAGTAAAGAATCACCATACAAATTCTGTACTAAGGAGCGATTTAAGTAACAGTTAGTAACTCTGAGTTGGGGCGTAAGACACAAACCTGTACAGGGGTAAAACCATTGTCATAGTTGTAATTAAGACTGTGGCACCTAGCCTAGTAGATAATAATCCACCTCCATGCATAAGTATCATACAGAGAAACTGTCCTTATCATCTTGACTAATTGATAGGTATCCAATACATCAATGTGAACTAAATACTAACTAACTTATCATCAGTCATTATTATTGCTGATACACTAAGATAATACATACATAGATATAAAATTTATTGATTACATTAATAATTGTCAGTCCAGACTATGAAATTAGTGCAATGAACTTTGTGAATAACTGAGAATCATGTTTCAGAAACTTGGTATGTAAATTACACTGAAAATCATTTTTGCCATTAGAAAACCTATGTCCACTGTTCATAATAAATCTTTTGATAAACTGATGAATGAAATTTCAGTTTTTTTGTCAATATGACC
Source organism: Thymelicus acteon (assembly GCA_951805285.1). Lineage (NCBI taxonomy): Eukaryota > Metazoa > Arthropoda > Insecta > Lepidoptera > Hesperiidae > Thymelicus > Thymelicus acteon. The sequence continues at coordinate 960,267 of OX638235.1, forward strand.
CCAAGAACTGAGGAGGGTGTTAATATACGTTAAGGCGCCGGCCACACTGCCGGCGGTCTAGCGGTCAGAGTTCCGAATTCTGAGTTCCGCGTTCACTGTAATGTATGTATGCGGTGTCTTACCGCTCATTTACACGCGCGTGTCGCGGACCGTCTCGTGGCGCGTCCGTAAGCCACGCCCCCTACGCGCGTGTGAACACCGCGCGAGCGCTCGCGCGAGCTCCTTTGGCGCGCGCCTAGAAAACCGCTCCCGACGCGAGCCCTGCGAGCGCGAGACGCGCCGCGGTCTGGTCCGCGAGCGCCCTGTTCAAACGCGCGTAATAGATTTGAAAGGTGTAGAGTAGGCCTAATTTAAAATACGATAATTATAATATTACAAAAGTATGTGTCTTTTGTCTTATAGGAAGGATCGATGAAATAATGAATTGTATGTAATCTATATTGGTATTAATATAAGTGAACCACCAAAAGAAACAGATCAGGTGTATAGTTTTATTACTTGATTAGTAATTCTAATTAAGTAACCTTTTTCATTTTATCATGGAGGTAGGTAAATAAGTAATACACATATTTGCGGTACTTAATTTATTGAAGCCCTTAGTTCGCAATGTGCTTTAGTTATGGAGAAGAACTAAGGAAGAAACTCCATAACAGCACAGAGTTACCGCATTAATATTATATCATTCCATATATCATATTTTTATCAATCATTTATATATTATAATTAATAAACTGGCAGTGCTACAATTATCACCTTACTATACTAGTATGGCCATATAGAACTGAGATACAGAAATAATTATATAAACTGGCAGAGACACATTATGCTTCACAGCATTACAATAAAATTACAACAGTAAAACATAATACTGAAAGTAAGGTAGACAGGTACTTAACTTCGGCAGGAGTAATTCCTTGTTCCACAGTCGTCACCGACTTATTAATCACCACGTAACTTAGCACAATTACCAAACCATTATTTAAATCATTAAACCATTATTATAACAATATAATAGCAATGTATTAACGTAACTTCTTAATCGGTATCCTACCGGCACAGAATTGAGAACTGACGGTACAACGTAGCTTCTTTTTATAGTTCCACCCTCATCATAAACTAAGTCACCTGATCGATTACTCGTTGAATATTGCCATATGTAATTTATATTAATGAAATAACAAATAATTTATCATACTGGATAAACATAATTTTACGTTAATTTACAATAGTTTATAAGTCTGAAATAACAGCTAATAATATATTAATATTTCAATGGTCCAAGTATAAACAATTCAACTTCCTTTCAGAATAATTGCAACACATAAAGGATCAGTCGCCTCATTCTCATAAACATCCTAATTTTATAAGTTATATTAATCGTATTTATTTATACTAATCTGTTACGGCCAGACTGACAAGTACTTCGTTCCCGAAGTACTATAGGTGTACCAGAATCTCAAAGCAAAATGACAGAGGAAAAGCATTTTTGTTAACGTGGTAATGCAAATTTGTCAAATTGATAAATTCATCTTCTTCGTAAATAAATCTGCAAACTTAAACATCAACAGAACAAGTTTTCTTACCAATTGCAACTTGTAAAAATTGTTGCCAACATGAAATGAAAATTTCAAATAATTACGTCAAGCGTGATCATTTGGATGTTACTCGATTTTAATAATTATGAAATTAATAGTAAAATAACTTTCTTTCATAATTTTATCATATTCAACAATATCAATTTCAATTTCCCATTTTGCCATCAGATTTCGGTAGACCCAAACAAACATTTCAATGAATAAATATACTTTTTAAATGGGTCCAGATACTGGAATATTATTCATGTTATATTTATAAAATCCATTATTATATTGACATAGGGGAAGATCGGTTAATTTGGACCACTTTTTTTTAACTGCAGATATTGCACATATTTTGAAGTATTTTTTAAAGAATGTTTTTACATGGAATGAAACAAGATTTAATTGTTTTATGTTAATTGGATAATAATCAACCTGGCATTTATAAATTTCTAAAAATTCAACAAAATGTGAGATCGTGTCTTAGGTCCAAATTAGAGAACGGTCCAATATACCCAACTTTCCCCCATATCAAATATTTTAATTCCGCTCAGCCATACTGACATATTTTTATTTGATAGTAATACTTATTCGTAATTATATCTTTTCTAAATTTAGTAAAACAGGATTTTATTTTTATTTCAATCCAAAAAATAAGCTGTTTGTCAGTTGCATATACATGGCAAACCACATCAAGATACTGACATATTTTACTACGGTAGTAAAATTATTAATTCGTATTGTTGTATCTTATAAATCCCAATCCAACAATAAGCTGTTTGTCAATTGCATATACATGTCAAACCACATCAAGATACTGACATATTTTACTACAGTAGTAAAATTATTAATTCGTATTGTATCTTATAAATCCCAATCCAACAATAAGCTGTTTGTCAATTGCATATACATGTCAAACCACATCCACATATATTGACATATTTTACTACGGTAATAAAATGATTAATTCGTGATTGTATCTTATAAATTCCAATCCAATAATAAGCTGTTTGTCAATTGCATAGAAATGTCAAACCACATCCACCCGCTGCGCGTGGGCTGGCTTTCACCAAACAAGAGACCGTCCAGCGGAACTTATTTATTGTTTGGTTTTGGTCAGTTGTATAGACATGTCAAACCTCATCCACTCACTGCGTGTGGGTTGGTCTGCACCAAACAAGAGACCGTCCAGTGAAACTGCGAAACTCATTTATTGTTTGGTTTCGGTCAGTTGCATAGACATGTCAAACCCCATCCACTCGCTGCACGTGGGCCGGTTCGCACCAAGCAAGTGACGTCCAGCGGAATTTATTTTACTTTCATATAAATAATTACTTTCAATTATATGATTCAAACATTAACCAAACATTAACACGTTAAAGCATGTCCGTTATGATGCTTACCAGCCTTGAAACGACTGACTGATTATTTCATTGCATGTCTTGATGTTTTGTATTTCATACCCGTACATCGGTAGTCACTGGTTTCTGGATAGAAGACTGGTTGGTTCATCTCATTTTTACAGCGGCTTCGCGGCGTTGGCTTAGACATAAATATTTTGGTAGTTACCACAATCATACGTCAGCACCATTGCTTACCTGTAACCAGAAAAAAAAGAAACGAGAGAATCTCGAAGCTCGGCCCTTCCTATTCTATTGTTAAAATATAATTCAGTCAATGAGGGTACCCCATAAATAGAGGGTAGCTCAAAAATATTGAAGGTAGTTTGGAATTATTGAAGGTAATTTGTAAAACTTTTTATGTTAATGTAACAAAATTAAATGGATCAAATTATGTTAGCAATATAATTACATTGCTAATAAAACTCATTCCACGCTTATTAAATGACACCCCTAAAGAATGTCGCAGCGTCAAATTATTTTATTTAAACCACTTTTATTATTAGGAAATTCAAACTAATGACAAAAAAATAATTAAAACACACTCCACGTTTATTAAATGACACCCCCAAACAATGTCGCAATGTCAAATTATTTTATCTAGACCATTTTATTTAGGAAATTCAAACTAATGACAAAAAAATAAAATTAAAACATACTCCACATTTATTAAACGACACCCCTAAACAATGTCGCAAAGTCAAATTATTTTTTAAACCACTTTTAAGAAATTCAAACTAATGACCAAAAATATTTTTTACACTGAGCCATTATTCACCTAGCATTACACCGTCACGATCACAATTATTTAAAATTGTAATAGTAATAGAACCTTTATCACCTTAGTATTCAACTCAAAATCGATAAAGAATAATTGTTACTTTCTAAAGCCACAAAGAAAGAAATAATACAGATCACCTGTTGTATCGTATCCTAAGCCTGGCACAATGGCTTCACAGGAGCCATCACAGTCTATTCCGTCCGCGTCATCATTTCGCCATCAAAACGACACCGATGAATCACCAACGAATCTACTCTTGTCTGGAAGTTCCAATGCAGAATTTTCTGAAACTTGAGAAAGTAAATATTAATATATTGTAACAGCAGGGCAGGATCCCACTTCTGATAATAGATTTGAAAGGTGTAGAGTAGGCCTAATTTAAAATACGATAATTATAATATTACAAAAGTATGTGTCTTTTGTCTTATAGGAAGGATCGATGAAATAATGAATTGTATGTAATCTATATTGGTATTAATATAAGTGAACCACCAAAAGAAACAGATCAGGTGTATAGTTTTATTACTTGATTAGTAATTCTAATTAAGTAACCTTTTTCATTTTATCATGGAGGTAGGTAAATAAGTAATACACATATTTGCGGTACTTAATTTATTGAAGCCCTTAGTTCGCAATGTGCTTTAGTTATGGAGAAGAACTAAGGAAGAAACTCCATAACAGCACAGAGTTACCGCATTAATATTATATCATTCCATATATCATATTTTTATCAATCATTTATATATTATAATTAATAAACTGGCAGTGCTACAATTATCACCTTACTATACTAGTATGGCCATATAGAACTGAGATACAGAAATAATTATATAAACTGGCAGAGACACATTATGCTTCACAGCATTACAATAAAATTACAACAGTAAAACATAATACTGAAAGTAAGGTAGACAGGTACTTAACTTCGGCAGGAGTAATTCCTTGTTCCACAGTCGTCACCGACTTATTAATCACCACGTAACTTAGCACAATTACCAAACCATTATTTAAATCATTAAACCATTATTATAACAATATAATAGCAATGTATTAACGTAACTTCTTAATCGGTATCCTACCGGCACAGAATTGAGAACTGACGGTACAACGTAGCTTCTTTTTATAGTTCCACCCTCATCATAAACTAAGTCACCTGATCGATTACTCGTTGAATATTGCCATATGTAATTTATATTAATGAAATAACAAATAATTTATCATACTGGATAAACATAATTTTACGTTAATTTACAATAGTTTATAAGTCTGAAATAACAGCTAATAATATATTAATATTTCAATGGTCCAAGTATAAACAATTCAACTTCCTTTCAGAATAATTGCAACACATAAAGGATCAGTCGCCTCATTCTCATAAACATCCTAATTTTATAAGTTATATTAATCGTATTTATTTATACTAATCTGTTACGCGCGTATGCGCGCGTCTCGCGGATTGTCTCGTGGCTCGCGCGCGCATGTAAATGGGGTATTAGAATCCTACACACACAAAAGCAGTCAGACCGCGGCGGTCAAAGTGAACGCACGTTCTATCGGAGTTCCATTTTTTGTCAAAAGCTAGAAGGTCACGATGTCCGACGAAATTGAAAAATGTATTAATTGAAAATAAAAAATTATGAATAAAATTAAATTAAGTTATCTTAATTCAATTATAGGATGCACCCAGTATTTTCACTTTTTCTTAGACTGTGCAAGGCTCCACAGTAATAGTAATAGTACTGAACTCCAGATTTCTAGACCGCTCGCTGTGTGGGCAACTGTGAACGCTGAACGCAGAACGCGACCGCAGAACTCAGACCGCCGGCGCGATGTGTTCGGCGCCATAAATATTTTCAGTGCAGCCATTGAAGTATTATTACTAGCATATAGAACCGACACCGCGAACATAATGTATGTCCCAATGAATTGGCGCCGATCGGCTTCAATTTTCAATGGATTCGTACGATTTTGAAAGGAGAACGGGGGCTCAATTTTGAAAATAGAACCTCCCGGCGGGACACACATTTTGTTCGAGATGGCTGTTCTATGACATTATACTTCAATGAGTGCAGCACTCATTTAGGAGTTATTTTAAGTTAGATATTGACACTCCTGCAGTACAGTCTCCACTACAATATAGTATTGCTTACAAATCAGCCTTATACAAAACAAGCTTGAGAATCCACTGTGTACACTACTGAATATATTTACCATTATGACAAATATGCTTTCATAAGTACCTTCAAAGGATATAACAGGTAACGGCTAACTGCTGAGATTTGCAAGTTAAATTGCAATGCAAAGATGTTTAACCTAGCTTTTACGCGTACTATTGACTTATGGTTTTACCAAAGAATATGTTTGAATGTAGAATGAGCAGATATTTGTAATATAGTTCAGCTTTGTTTATTTATATTCATGTAATTTATAAAAAAAAAACAACTTAAGAAGAATTTCTTATCTTGTAAAAGTTTATTTTCCAAGCGCTAAAATAGAGATTTGATACAATTTTGTTCCAATTAAATAAATGTACATTATAAAGGGCTTTTGATTTATTGACAAAGGATAAAGTAACACAAAAAAAAAATTGTGTTATTTTATGAAACCACAATGCAAGTGAAATTTTTTTCGGTTTGTAGGCATTTAACTAAAAAAAATTAGATAATTATTCGATTTAGGCGATTGTTGGAAGCAACAATGACAGTTTAAACTCAGAATTTAGTTTAAACTGCTATTGATATTACGGGCCTTAGGGTATTAAAATTGCGTTTTTAATCTTAACTTAATTATTGAAAAATGGGAATAATAATGGGAAATCAATAGTAGACAAAATATTCAATTATAAAATTAAATTTCAATTTGCATATTAGAGTATGGAATACATAATTAATACAATCATTTAGATGATCGACGCATATTAAAAAAAAAGAGCAATATTTATTCAAATGATTGAATTTCCATTATTATTCATACTCCAGGGCCGGCTGTAATGCGATATGTGATAGATGGATGAAAAATTTTGGGGCGATAGAATAAAAGTTTTACTTTAAAAAGTTGATAAGTAACACAAGTAATATTATCACCCCTAACCCTACCCGAACAACCTACAGGAAATCTGCACTGCCTTCACATTCAAGTTAACAGAATTAGCTAATCAATACACTTCCTTCTATAAAGTACATCACATATCGAACCAGTTCATGGACAGCTAACAGAAAAAATATGTTCAGTTTATAAATATTATGGTGCAGATGGTGTTACTATATTAATTTTAATGTACATTGCAATTATTTCACGAACCATTTGAAATAACCCAGTACATAAGCAGATGTCACTCTTCTTGAGGAAGCCTACAGCATACATGTAATGTTACAAAAACAACCGGAATCGAAGGCTGTACATACCCTCCCAAACCGCTCAAAAAAATTTTGCCACTAGTAGTAAACCATTCAACTACCAACCACGCCTGCTGTTGCTTCACTCAGTTGATCACTGCGGATGGACACACCACTGTGCTATGACCAATTCATATGTACACTACACAATTTGTTCAGTCTGACACAAATAAATAGTGCAATGTAATTATATATAAATGACAAGTCAAATGAATATCAGTTAAGTGATAATGTCAGATGATTTGTGATATATTTGGGGCAAAGCTTGGTAAACATATAAAATGTAATTAGTAGGAATATGAATATTTATTGCTCTAGGTTTACTTTTGGTGACATAAATGCTATTAGTAATTTTTTTAAATAAATAATTTTGCAAATCTATTAATAAATGAGAGAAAAAAACAGAACTTTTAAGTTTCTTAAAAACTGTGTTAAAATTTTAATTTTACTTAGGGCAACTGATTTTATAAAACTTGAATCAGAACTTTTTTCCTGCCAGTATGCCACATTATACCGTATCTCATGTTACATGGCCATGGTTGGATGGGTTTCACGCATCACTTGCTAATATTCGAAGGGCTTGCTTCCGTCCAAGTATGACTTTATTAAATTTGTACACTGAGATGAGTTGGTATGGTCTTTAGTGATTCAAAATACTGACCATTATTATAAATACAGCACCAACTGTAACTGCTGATAAAAAATATCATTCTAATAGGGTTCTAGTTATAAGATGTAATCTTCGTAAATAAAAGATTTTTTATAAAATTTTATACAATAGAAACAACTTTAATTCATCTCATTTAGCTACAAAGAAAGCAGTTCATTTGTAAAAAGACTTAGGACACAAATAACTTTGAAATAACAATAAACTAATGGGCTATAAATAAGTGCCATACTGATCATTCAGCAGACCAATGGTTTCTGAACCGTCTCATAGGATTAAAAGCTCTATTGTTTAGGTCTTTACATTTACTTTAAAATGTGCCAACAGACAAATATCACCCTACCAATTGCAAAACTGTAAAGAAATATAAAATGGTAGAATTCTAAACAGGTAAAGATAACAGAGTTAAAGATATGAATCACAAGGGCACATGGTTTCGGAGATAAGAGATTAGCTTGCTTGTTGACAAAAACACCAACATACATACTGTTTTATAATGATGAAAAATGAAACACTACTTGTGTTAAAGTTGCATTTAGGCTGTCAATGGTCCTGTGTTTAGACATAATAACTTGCATGAGATGAAGTTGCAATGCATATACATATTTATGTATGTAAATCAATAATTTAAACAATATAAATGGTTTTGAATCTTCTGTGTATCACAGCAATTGTCCAGTAACAAGCAAAATTTTAATATTAATAAGATCAATATAAAATTATATTCGAAATACATATCATTTCTATGACTACAAAATAACTACTATTATTAGTGCTGTAACTTGAGGCTCATCACCATCAATGGGTTTCAAGGTGTAAAAAGAGTCGTTCTTCACAGCTGGTGAAGCATGAGCAACTCCTCTAGTGTAGCACATGTCCATGGGCGATGGTGACCACTTACCATCCATTACGGTGGTCCGTCTGCATTTCCGTCAGCCTAGGTAATACTAAACTGAGCTAGTGTGATATGTTTGCAATGTGTTTTAATATATATGTACAATACCCATTCCTACAGCAATACAGTCCATAATGGAATCAGGATCAGTTATACTAATGTAAAACATATATTTACATTAGTATACCTGCGATGAGAATGTTATCCATAAAAACAAACCAGATTTCTAACCACGAAACTATGAAGTAGTAAAAGGTCACAGAAACTATAAAATATGCAAAGCGAATTAATAGCTTCCTAATTTTTTGCGACTACATTATTAGCCGCGCGTAATCTTTTTTGCGATATGTACAAAAAGTGAACCTGTTAACAAATTATACGAACAAATTTAGTAAAAGACTATGGTTTTTAAATATTTGTAACGTAAATCAAAAAATTCTTAGTAGGTAGCATGTAATTGAGAGATTCGGCGCGTAATTACTATTTCAAATTTTCATAACCTATTATGATAAATTCCAACAATATTTTGAGACACCATTTTAAAAAGATTTTAATAGCGTACGATTCATCAAAATAAATAAACAATTTTCAACTTTTACACACTAAAAAGATTCATTAACCAGTACAAAAGAAAAGAAAATGGAATGGCGGGCGGCATACTATGGCGCGGGGCGGCAATTAACTAATTCTGATAAATATATCATAATTACTCACGTTTCACAAAAGGATAATAATTCACACACTGTTTTCAATGACACTGAACTTACAAGAACATCAAATAATTATTGAAATATCAAACAAAGTTAAATATTTCACGTAAACGCGTCGTTGACGAACATCATCAGACGGCGGCGCGATTACTATAATAAGTGTTGCCGCTTTACAAAACTGTTAAATGACAGATTCAGCAAATGATTTTTCTTTGACGACTAATTTTATTATTGGACAAAAAGATTGAACATGTCTATTAATTGCACCATTTACATAAATAAATAAAATAAAACAAAAATTTGTTTTAATGGAAACTGTGTTGTAATAGAAAATAATATTTAGGTATCGTAGTGGGCAACACTCATATCTGACAAGGACTTTATAGTATAATCGGACCCCAAGCTTTGAAGAGATATCGTGTATCGTGTGATATCACAGATCACGTGACATAAATGAATATTTTTCCCAATTTGACCCAGGATGCTCAGGATATTTAACTACACATCCATGTTATCTATAGTCCCAAAACTCCCAGGATATATGTATCATTTGACTGTGGTTTTTTATTTTGATATAAAACATCTAAAATAATTAATAATTTTAAATGTCCCGTAATTGTGTACCTTAATTTTAAATTTACTCATAATGCAAGAATTTAAATTTGGTAATTTTGTAGAAATTTTAATAAAATGCATTATTTCAATATTATAATTTTTTGCCTCCAGAATAATTAGGTACCAGTTAAAAAACATTTTGAAGAACCTTATCAAAATAGGACATAATTTTTCTAAGTGTGGATACCTACAATTATGAAGGAACACCTAATCCGGCCTGTGATCGGTTGAATGGTCATTCCAATGTGACGTCATCGGTCTTCACGTACCTCTACAAAGTCTGTGATCCAGATAAAGTATTATATCCATGATGGATATTTTATTGCTTGAAACCAAGGATAATCCATGTTATCCATGCCTGACTTTATCAACTTATCATTGTCAAATGTTGTTGTTTATGGCCCTATGTTTTGTTTTAAATACTCTGTGTGTGATGAATGTTAGACATGGGTCGGTACGCGTTTTCGTAATACCATAACTATGTATCTGGGGGCACGGCAGTGCCCCCGCCAAGTCGAGCAAAAAAGCGGCACGGCCGTACCATCCTTTTCTCGAAGCAATTCAGGCTATTTTCGACCCCCTATAACTTCGTTGTGAACAAAGCTAGAAGCCTGAATTTATTTAAAACATAAAAGATTCTTAATATTGATAATATGGTCACTATAGGATGTTGTTACTTGTTAGGTTAGCTAATTACGTAATAACTTAAGACAGAAGGACCCTTAAGTAGGAACTGAATAAATTAACCGACTTGGTATTACATGGATCTCACAACTTTTTACGCTAGAAGAACTGAGTTGCGAGACTTGGTTTTTTTTACAAGTTTTGTTTTTGATGGCATTGGTATTGTCGCCGATAAAGGGTTTTAAAACTGTTTATTTTAATAACTATTTATTGAAACGTTCACTTGGTATATCAGGTATCATCGGTATTCTCATATTCTCGGTAAAGTCGGTATTAAGGATAAAGGGTTTTAAAACTGTTTATTTCAATAACTATTTATTGAAACGTTCACTCGGTTTATCTGGTATCATCGGTATTCTCATATTCTCGGTAAAGTCGGTATTAAGGATAAAGGGTTTTAAAACTGTTTATTTTAATAACCATTTATTGAAATGTGTACTCGGTATATCAGTTTTACGGTATCATTGGCATGGAATACCTACGCTTATTCTCAGTAGTATCGGTATACGAAATAACTGATTAAATGAAATATTTGTGGTATTATACCAGTAAAGGTTTATTGAAATATTTAAACTGTTTATAGTTTATACCACGTCTTCTCATACCTTACCGGGCAATACCTCGTAATTCGTATTCACGAATAAATGGTTTCTCTCAATAAACAGTTTTTGTAGCACCTGATACCGTATTTGTGGTATTATGCAAATAAAGGGTTATTGAAACTATTTATAGTTTTTACCGCCCATGTCTAAGGAATGTTGTGATTTATATTTTATTCGTTCAGGGAGATAAAAATAAAATTCACAAAACACTTCTATCCTAGCTGATAAAATTGTGGGTGTGAAAACTGAAATTTAAATACTATTTTATTGTAATCACTGTTATATGTTTAACACTAACAAGAAGTGTGTTTTCCTTATCCGCAGAGTCCGGTTATTAGGTTCATAATTACATAATTAAACTTAATACAACTTGGTGGAAAGAAAACATATCAGAAATAATTCAAATATCTTTAATTATAATTTTTAAATTATACCAATGTTATTCTTACAGCGAAATGCCACGAAAACGTACGTTAACAGGTCGTAAGGAACGTGAATTACATCGGTATTTGGCAAGAATTGCAAAAGAGCGTCAGAAAAGATACCAAAACACAGAAGCAATTTGTCTACCCGAAAATGACGACTTTTTGGAGAATGCGGAATATGCAATTGATCTGGAAACTGCCCAGAAAAAATTGGAATTAAAACACTGCACTTTATGTCTTCGTCGTTGGTTTGTTTTTCACATTGAAGCTGACGGACTTTGCACTCTTTGCCATATGAAAATTTCAGGTAAAAATGAGTTTTGACTACGGACCCTCCGTTTTGACTATGGAACCCTAAAAAATAAAAAAAAATACACCAACCTGTTTCATACATTTAAGGCTTTTACAATTGTTCAAAGGCAAAATCAGCTAGTGCAGAAATGTTAGGCGTCGTTGAATCATTGGCCCAGGTTTGCCTGTTACCACCAATAATATACACCACCAATAATATACACCACCAATAATATACACCACCAATAACAACATTTTGGAAAATCCAGTTGTTCCAGAAAACAATTTGCACTACAACTAGCTTTTGCAACCATTCACTGGTCACAAGGTTTAATATGAAATAAAGCTGTTATAGTTGCTGGAGAAAAGGAAACATCAATTGGCTTAATTGGATTTTCAAGAGTGAAAACATTGGAAGGATTAGCATTATGTTAAACATTAAGAGAATTTCCTTTTGACCGATTATGCAGTAATAAAATCACATATTTGTTAAAGTGTAGGAAACAAAGAAGGAATTATTTCTTCCAAAATTCAGGTCAGGGTTTAGGTGGGCGAAGAAGCCGTCCCTTGAAGAAACTATTACACTTGTATGTAATCACTAAGGCTAGGTTTGGATGATTTTATTTATACAAAAAACAGGGACCCCTCGAAACGGGGTTCCCTCGACATTTGTGACATAGTAAAATTATTTAAGACTTGTTTAAAAAATTGTACTATATAAAATTATTATTAATTATTGTAATAATTTATAGTAGAAGAATTTTATCCAACTGCACATTGTGTTTATAATACAGGTGAGGTATAAATCATCCATATGTTTTTATGTGTGGCAATGAACGATTTTTATTTACTTACTAGCTGTTGCCCGCAGCTTCGCATACGGAAATCATGTTTTACCTTATTTGTAACTCTTGCAGAAGAAAATTTAAAAAACGGTGAATGTATGTTGAAGTACTTATATTTAGTAATTTATATACTGAAATCCACAATAAAATCACAAAGGATACGTCCCAGGAGCGGGTTTTGAAAAAAAAAAAAAGTAATATTCACATTAATTTTTATTTTTTTCCTTTTATTTGCAAAATTTAGAAAAACTGAAAAATACATGTTCCATCAATTTAATCAAGAAACATTTGTTGCAAATTTGAAGCAAATCGGTTGATGTTTTAAAAATATTCCATACAAAATTTCATCCCATTTCCCGGAGAAACCTTTTAATTTTCCGGGATAAAAAGTATCCTAAAATATGACTCGGAGTATTAGTAACAACTTGACCAATTTTCATCGAAATCCGTTCAAGGGTTTTCATTTGATGCCCGGACAGACAAACAGACAGACAGACAGACAGACAGACAGACAGACAGACAGACAGACAGACAATAATTCTAAAAAAAATATTTTTGTGCTCTAACACGTTATTGAAGTGCCCCCTAATCGAAATTTTTAAAAAATATTCAATGTACAGAAAATTTGCCCTTTGAGTTTTATTATAGTATAGATAATCATGATTTTTGAAAATACTGATTCGAAAATTAATATTTGTGAAAAAACAAACTATAGCCACACTTTTCAGGCAGTGTACTTCAAATAAATGTTGTAATAAATAATACTGTTTCATTTCATCTAATAAAGATAATATTGTAGAACTTTAAAAAATTATCAATTCAATATTACAATTTTTTAGTAAACAATATATTTATCAACAGTAAACATAGTTCTTCAAACTTAACAATTTAGGACTATAATAAAATAGTGTGATTGCACAAATTGAGTTATGATATTGATGCAGTGGGTGCACGCAGTGGCGTAGTGTGGGTTCCCGCCGCCCGGGGCCGCCTGACAATTTGCCGCCCCCCCCCCCCCCCCCCAACGAACTTTGCCGCCCCCATGTTATTTAAAATATTTTTCTATTAATTAAAAATGTACTTTTCTTGTTTTTTTCATAGCACAATTTACATTTAAAAAAATATAAAATTATTAATTTTAATACATAATTATATTTTATTTATTTAAAAATCTAGTGGCTTGCCGCCCTCTCTTCATGTGCCGCCCGGGGCCACGCCCCCCCCCCCACGCTACGCTACTGGGTGCACGGGTATTTCATGTTTACCCTTGCATCTACCGGTGGGTGAAGCTGGGGTGCACGATGATGAACCTATTTTTGAGATTTTTTTCACTTGTCCAACTCCCTGTGTAGTTGACGAATCTCTAAATTCAAAAATGGTCACAAGAGACCTATAGTATTTTTGAAGAACCTTTACACAATACCCCACACTATGGGGTAGGTACACAACGAAAAAAAAATTCATCCTCACGTTACCTGTAGTGGAGGTAGTACCCTAATAAAAAAGGGTGCGTGTACTTTTGTACGCACGTGAGAGTTATACTTCCTCTCCTCTCCCCCTCCCCCTTCCCTTCCCCTCCCTTCCCCTGTTTAACTAATACCTATACAAACAAATATATAAAAAAAAATACTCAAAAAAAGCGGCCAAGTGCGAGTCGGACTCGCCCATGAAGGGTTCCGTAGCAGCAAGTAACATAATATAAAAGTTCTTGTAGTTCGTTGTAATTTTGATCGAGGTAAATTGCAGTTTACGATATATGACGTATTAAAAAAAACTACTTACTAGATCTCGTTCAAACCAATTTTAAGTGGAAGTTTGCACGGTAAAGTACATCATATATTTTTTTTAGTTTTATCATTCTCTTATTTTAGAAGTTACAGGAGGGGGGACACACATTTTACCACTTTGGAAGTGTCTCTCGCGCAAACTATTCAGTTCAGAAAAAAATGATATTAGAAACCTCTATATCATTTTTGAAGACCTATCCAAAGATACCCCACACGTATGGGTTTGATGAAAAAAAAAAATTTGAGTTTCAGTTCTAAGTATGGGGAGCCCCCAAAATTTATTGTTTTTTTTTTCTATTTTTATGTGAAAATCTTAATGCGGTTCACAGAATACATCTACTTACCAAGTTTCAACAGTATAGTTCTTATACTTTCGGAAAAAAGTGGCGGTGACATACGGACGGACAGACAGACAGACATGACGAATCTATAGGGGTTCCATTTTTTGCCATTTGGCTACGGAACCCTAAAAACAATAAATTATAAATAAATTCTTAGATATAAGTACTTCAATACAAATTAAATTTTTTCTTAATTTTGTTCTACAGGAGGTAAAATAAAGCAAAACAATTTCCGCGTGCGAAGCTGCGGGCAACAGCTAGTTAATTTGTTTAAATTCTCGATTCGAAACAGTGTTGCCAATGAAATTTTTTGGAATGCCGTGTACATTAGATAAAAAAGCCGTGTTTGTATGGAAAAAGATCAACTGTGGGCCGTGTCCACAGCTGCCAGTATATTATGCTATCCAATTATGCCAATATATACCATCGGTTCATCGCTCGGCCTAAAAAAAAAGGTCATCGGCAGTGAATTTCATGTCCACAAAACAAGGAACACTTTTCATTAGCCTAGTGGCGCTTTTTTAAGGGTTTTAACATTCGTTAAATGTCTGCAAAAATAATAAATAAAAAAGAACAGCTGTCATGGCTGTCACGGCTGGCAGATGTGAAACATCGATATGCGTCGCCACGATTACCAAGTCTAAAATCAGGTTTACCCCTCGCGTAAAGATGTTTCACATCAATAAAAAGATCGTAGAATTTGCGAAAAGCCGTAGAATTTGCTACGGCCCTAGGGTTCCAGCCACAGACATATATAGAGTAGACGGCGCATGTACCTCGAATTGTATGAAAACCAAGCGTGTCACTTTTTTGACACAATGTTTTGTCACAAGAATATTTTAGTGATTGATATACCTCATCCTAGCAATATCGATACGAAACCGATTTCTTACCGATTCTCGATATCAATAACGGATCATAATCAGTCTGGTTGGTTGTTATTGTATAGGACAGTGCTGAATAAAACCAAATAAATAATTTTATTTTGTTAATGTTTTCATATATCATTGGGGAAATGCACCAGTTAGTAACGCCATCTTACCGTCTTTCTAAAGTGCAGCGATCTTTTATGGGGCAAGCCAAGTGTACAGTTCTATAATAAAATCCCGAAGTTAATACGTGATTTGCCAGTGGAATTGTTTAAGAAACATGTAAAATCTCAACTTTTAGGCAAAGGTTACTATATTGTAGATGAGTACTTAAATGACAAGGACACATGGAAATGACCAGCTCTGCAACCAGTTCCGTACAAGCTAGTGATATTTTTTGTAATAAATATACTGTACGGACTGGCCGTAACTAATATGAGATTAATAAATAAAAGATAAAATAAGAAATAAAATACTGTATTAAAACTGAACTTAATAAAAAATAATGAAAATAATTATGGAGTATGAAATGTGAGTAGCGCGCGGTGCTCTTAATGACCGAAATCGTACTGACTATAATTTTATACAAAACTAATGAAATTAATAAAATGATGATTTTGCAATGCGAATGAAGTGCAATGTACGCGCTTGACCGTACATATACCAATGTATTTTTATTTTTAAAAGATGTGCTGAGGAGTTTCTTTACGGCTTTTCTTCTCCTCCATGACAAAGCACCTTTGCGAAAAGCTGGTTGATTAAAAAAATTACGTGCATAAGTGTATCAATGATACCTATATGAATAAATGATTTTGAATTTGAATATTAAATTATTATTAAAATTATAAACACGTTTCTAAAATATAATCAAACGGATCAATTTTTATTCTACGACTTTGTAGTTTTAATAAATATGTACATTCATGCCAAATTACACCTTTCTGGCTCTTAGGTCTGACGGACGGGCGAACAGATATAATTATAAAAAAATTACAGTTACCTTTGGAATATTTTTTTTATAAATATATATCTATGAAAATATAATTATTCGTCGGTTCTCAAAATCGATTAGAATCGAGACAAGACTGGGTAAATGAAAAACACTATATACTATATTTGACCGAAAAACGACAATATTGACAGTACTACGAAGTAAAGCGTTGCTTAGCAACGATTGATAGTAACGATTGTTGTACAACGTGTTCCAACAAAGAAGCCCTACATTTTGTGACCAAAATGAGCAATGTATTGTGTAGTATGTAGTGCATACTCAGTAATTGCTCGTCATTGTAAAACATGGTAAAAGCACAAGAAACATTAAATTAATTTATTTTAAATAGATAGGAACACAATTTTATAACGAAATTACTTAGTGATGAGTGAAAATGTTTTATTTATCTTTCTTTACTATATTTGTAGTATTTGTGTATTAATAGTAGTAGTATTAATAGTAATAGTATTTGTGTATTAATATTTGTAGAATTTCTACAGTTCATAACATTAAAATCAGGCATTTTTCGTTATTTCACTTGACATCTGTTGCCAAAAGCAATGAAAGGCCGACTAAATGACACGGCGCTTAAATAGGATTTCAAATCCTAGTTGTCCCACGTGAAATGTATGAACTTGCCCCATCTACTCTAGGTATACAGGTCTGTGGTTCCAGCCGTAGGCCGTAGATTTTGTGATTTTTTGGCCTGAAAGCCGTAGAACACGGTAATTGCCGTAGCATTGGCAACACTGATTCGAAAGAACTGTCTGTCATTGTCACGGATTCTTGTCAACGTCTTGGTATCCTTCGTGTCAACGTCAAAACATCGTGTCAATGTCAACTCGAAGTGTCGATGACTGTCGTTGAAAAGAACCATGTGCTTGCACGTCGCATCGGCAGGTGTATTTTTCCAAACAAAATACAAGCGGTGAAGATATAATTTGTTCGCAATGGATTATGTAGTGGGTAGTGTGGCAGCTTTGATATCTGGAAACGTGACCCCAAACCGACCGAAAACCTTAAAACGTGCGTTAACTCCGATGAAACATCAACCATCTCCAAACGTCACACCAAAAAGTGAATCAGTGACCGATCGTTCCATTTTCTTGTCTCCTACAATGCAGAAGAAGAAGGCAATAGTAAAAAAATCTCCAAAGAGAATATTTCAGAATCAAGAGCTGGACGTTACCAGTGAAAATGATGGACTGACGTCAACATCCAGCCCGAAGGCAGACAAGGTCAAAAAGCACCTCGAAGATAAACTGGATGCAGATATAGATATCACTAGGTCTATTTTAAGCCCCAAATCACCGAAGAATAAATTGAATAAGTCAGTGGCATCTCCATCGAAGAAACAATTGAACATCTCAGTTGACAAACCAGTTCCTGAAGAAAATCAGTTTAATAATGAAAGTTCACCTAAAAAGAAGAAGAATAAGCTGAGTTTAGAGTCTGAATTAGTCACAGATCAGGATAGCAATTTCAATATGGAATTAATATCATCTGTAGAGAAAGGGACCCCTAAAAAAAAGAGAAAATCAAATACATTTATTGTAGAAACAATTGACAATAATGAAGCTCAATCAATAGAATCAGTGAACACACCAAGTTTACAAATAGAAAATACTGACAAAGATGTTAAAAAAACAAAAAAGAAATCAAAGAAGACAATACAAGATAATGATAATAATTTGGAAACTAACACAAATATGTCTGTAAATAAAGAAAATGAGGATCAAGTTAAAGTAAAGAAAAATAAAAAACGTAAGAAAAATGCTTCAAAGAATGTACAAACCAATTTAGAAAAAGAAATAAAAACTGATGTGGGTACAGAAGCAGAAGGAATTGTGAATGAAAATACAGACTACATCAATCCAAATGCAATAACAAGTCAGGATACAGACTCTGAGCACGAGTCAGATGATGAAATTCAATCAGAGAATGAGGAAAGCAATAAAGCAGTACTGGACACCGGCCCACAAGAAAGTTCTGATGAGGACGATGAGACAGATAACAAACCAAAACAGGATATGAACAGAACCAAAAAAGAAAATGTTGTCCGAGAACCCACTGACGCAGAAGAAGTAAAAAGAACCTTGTTTGTCGGCAATGTGCCATTCAGTAGTAAATGTAAGAAGGAAATCAAGAGGATATTCAGTAAATATGGAGAAATTGAAACTGTTAGGTAAATAATTGCGTTGGATTTCAAAGATTTAATGATCATGCCTAACTTAAATTCAGTTCTGAATGTAATTTTTGCTATTAACAGTGAAGTGCCCTTTTGTTGCGTTTATAATACTCCATTCCTTTTAAATATGTATTATGGCAGTTTCAATACTTCTCCTATGACATTCTTCATAATTGTTCACTGTTTAGTGATATTACATCCAAGAAAATATTAAGTTAGGAGGTACGATGGGCAAACAGCAAAATAAAGGGTTGAAATGTCTTTTTTTGTCACAGACTACTAATAAGATGTTTAATTGTGATTTCAGAATTAGGACAGTACCTGTGAAGGACGGGAGGGTGACCCCGAAACTGGCCGTTATCAAGAATGAGTTACATCCAGAGAGGTCCACTGTCAATGTTTACATCAGATATGTTCATCCCTCCTCTGTTAACGATGTAAGAATTTTGTTTTATTATGGGGTTACAATGGGGTAACTTTACTAAACTGGTGAAGTTTGATTTGGACTCACCTTTGACAGGATCTATTTCTGTATTATTCAAGGATCGAAACAAGAGACATCTTTATTGAAGAAATTGATTGATCATTTTGAGGATTTATTGGTTACACAAGATTATCTCAATTTATAGAAATTCTCCGACTCGATGTAATAAAATGATTAGGCAAGGGTTATGATAGTGTTTATCTACCTATACCATAATATCCACTCTATCTTTTTTACACCTTCCTTAAATCTAAATTATTTTCAACTGCCTTATTATTTTATGCCAAATATTATGAGTCAAAATCAAACTCAAATTATTTATTTCGTTATAGGAACAAATGGGTCATTTAACGAAAGTCAAAAGTTACATAATTTTAACTACAATTATTTAGGACTAAACAGTACATTAGAAACCATTTATATTTCGCAAACAGACATGATAGGTATTATAAAAGCATTCAAAGAAAAGGTAATGTTGGTTTCTTTCTCCCAGGCCAGTGTTGTTAAAAGGCTCGAGCCTTCCGAGTTTAGAGCTCATTGAAGACTCGAGCCCTCTAATAAGGATCGGGCCTTCGCCTCGAGTCTTGCATGAAGGCTCGAAGTTAAGAAAAATGTTCTCAATATTCTTCCAGGCCCTAGTGGAGAACAACACAGTACTAAACGACCACCACCTGCGAGTAGCCCGGAGCGACGCGACGGGCAGCGAGCACGACCCGCGCTGCTCCGTGTTCGTGGGGAACATGCCCTTTGCGCTCGAGGACGAGGGGCTCCGGGCCAAATTCGAGGGCTGCGGGGAGATCGAGTCAGTCAGGATCGTGAGGGATCGGAAGACTAATGCGGGGAAAGGTGAGTTGTTCTGTTTTAGCTCTTAATAGTGTACATACTTTAGGAGTACTTTCAAATAAACAAAATTTTTCATTCTGTTTGTTGAATATTTTGCTACTGTCAACCTTAACCTTAAATGTCATCTAAAAGTAATTTGTGTAACTGTTCTCAGGTTTCGGCTACGTAAATTTTAAATCAAAGGACAGCGTGGAACTGGCACTAGCGTTAACAGAGGAAGATTTGACGTTGAAGAACAGAATATTACGTGTTAAACGATGCACACAGGCTACTCCGAAACAGCAGGGAAGACAGAATAATCAGGGAAGGCAGCAAAATTATCAAGGCAGGCAGCAGAATTATCAGGGGAGACCACAGAATTATCAGGGGAGACCACAGAATTATCAGGGAAGACAACAGAGTTATCAGGGGAGGTCGCAGGGTATACAAGGGAGGCAGCAAAACTATCAAGGGAGGCAGCCAGGCAATCAAGGAAGACCAAACTTTCAGGGAAGACAGCAAATGGATAGATCAGGAAGGAATCAGTTTGGCAATGACAGATTTCAGAGACGAGATCAGAGTACAGACGATAAAAGTGAGGGAGCTTATAGAAGAATTATGAATAAGCGGAAACCTCAGGTATAATTATATAACCCTATTACATTTCCATGTATTCATTGAATACTCATACATGATGGAGCATCAACAAGACACATCTTTTATCTTATATGTTTATTTTGTTATTGTCTGGTTAAACTAAAATTGTTCAAATTTCAGGAGAGTGGTGAGGGTCCCCCACAAAAGAGACAGAACTTAAACCAGCCGAATAAAGAGAAGAAACCGAGAAAAGAATTTGTCGGGATGACTGCTGACAAAAAAAAGGTATGAAGATATTAATATAGATGTTAGAAAAAAATTAAATATTTTCATAAGACGTGACGCGGTCAGTTGTAATGTACGTAAATCGGCCGCCGGCATCACGCAGCATTACATTGCAAACTGATCGCTTCTCGTCTCCCCCGCTGTTTGCTCAGACCTTTAAAATCGACGACAATATTATAGATGTTTTCGATCGTGAAAATTGTTACGCTTTGCTCAGCCTCCATCGAAACATACAATAAAAAACCTATCTAATTTCTTGTCCTATTCCTTATCCTACTAATTATAAAGGTTTCCAGTAAAGTAAAGAATAACATTTTAAAGAAAACATTCAAGCTATGAGGATATTAAAGTATTCAGGACGTTCAATTACAGGGTGTTCAGAATCTGTTTGTTTAATTTCCAGTTCCAAAAACGTAAACCGAACAAGGACCAGAAGAAGAAGAAAGCGCTCAGTGAGATATTGTCGAAGCAGCGGCAGTGATGTGCCCCGTGTGACCCGTTACTCTATTTGTAAGCTTGTTTTAACATGTTTTAATAAATATCACAAGTTTTAAGCAGCATTTTAGTGATATATCCTTTTGGTTAAACAACTTAATTTCAGTTATGTTTGATGGTTAAACAACTCAAAATTCCAAATAGGCTCGTAAGACATCCTGGGTTCAGTCCCGAGACTTTGATAGGTAAATGTTTAACCTTGGTTGTGTGTGTTGTGTATGTGACACACATACTTACATACCTCTGCGAATCCTGGTATGTATTTATTTTATTTAAAACTAGCTGACCCGGTGAACTTCGTATCGCCTAACAAATTATTATTTTTCTAAAATAAAAGTAGCCTAAATTACTCCTTGTTACATCAGCTATCTGCCAGTGAAAGTCCCGTCAAAATCGGTCCAGCCATTTCAGAGATTAGCCGGAACAAACAGACAGACTGACAAAATTGTAAAAAATGTTGTTTTGGTATATGTACCGTGTATACATCCAAATGCACTTAGTAAAAAGCGGTTATTTTAATTTTACAAACAGACACTCCAATTTTATTTATTTAAATAGATGTATAGATTTCATGTACACGAATAAACTTAAAATTAAATCGACATTTAAAACAATAGTACATACTAGGCCCTGCTTATTTCAAAATGAAATTTCTTCCAGCAGACCTGGTATAATATGTTATATACAATTTAATGATATAGGATAAAAAGGATATGAAAATAAAACATAATTGTATTTGGTACAGTGTTATGGTATAATTGTCATTAGAAAAATGTCAATGTTAGCAAAAATAATCACAGTCTGACACTTTAAGTACTACTCGTTAAAACTATCATAGCGGTTCCAATGCTGCTATATAATAATATACCTTACGCTACACCTTATTCATTTAAACCATACACTTACTGTACATTATTAAAACTATGTATATTGCTGACATACTTTAAATATAACATCGCCGTAACGAATACACGATCGTCCGTTGCGTATAATTAAATAAATTTCTGACGAAATTGATGACAATTAAATCAGTGAATCAAGATGGCGCATATTTATGCAAATTACCATTTAAATTACCAGGTTTTTATTCCGTTAAATTGATTCGAGTTCGTTCGTGTCCAGTGATCAATTATAACATTTTAAGTATAATTAAAACTGTGTTATACTTTAAGTACAATTGATTATAGTATACAGCTACAATTTAAAAATAAACGAAATACAAATACTTTAGATACAAATACATTTTTGTTTTATCAAGACCTGCAAGTTGCGCGAACTATTAAAATATTAAAAATCCTTTTGAAATATTAAAACAATGTTAACATTTTTTTTTGTGAAAAGACCCAAAAATTGTATTCTAGAAATAAATTGGTTACAAGGGAAGGTTTAAAATCACCATTTATTTCTATGGCACCATCTTATTCTATGGTAACTCAATAATCAGGTATTCATTTTTAAATATCTACCTTTAGGATTCGTGGAGCCAAATATACAAATTACATTTGTAATACAAAGTAGGTTAAAGTAACATAAAATACAACTACAGAATACATTAACTTTTCTAACAAATCGTATCAATAAATTAATTGACAATTATTAAAAAATACAACATAACACCACAGAAAAATACAATGTAAAATCTAATATAGCTGCAATTTAAATGATAGAAAGATTTTCACTGAAAAATACAGACTAATAACAATACCATTTTCACAATACTCCACGAATCCTTATCATTTCCTAAATTATTCCTCTACCGGTGATAATAATAAAGTAGAAAAAAAAGACACCCTTAGAAAGCGTTCGACCAGTCATTATTGCTAACATCCCCTACCGAATTAGTACTACAGTACGTTTATATTATAAATACAACCCTAATATATTTACACGTCCACTAACAGTCATTAGCTACACACAGCTGATTCACCTCAAGGCTACCTTGATGAACAACTATGTTAAATGGCGTATTTCGTATGTAAATTCTATGGCTATTAATTTCATCTAGTGTTGAAGGATTACATTTTTTGTGAATGAATTAAGCACCTATTGAATCGGTATTCATAATTACACTGGTGTGTGATAACAGTTACTTCCTACTTTGTAAGCGGTATAATTATGCAATCAACTGCCGAGAGAATTTACTTGATACTCTAACAATGAAACAATTGGAGATTCTCAAATGGGAATTAATAGCAATAGTAATTACAGTTGGTGAAATGACACCTCGCTTTGTTCTTATCGGTTTGAGCAAACAAATTGATATGCTTAGACAGACCTCTTTTCGCACCGTTTGTACCGGGAAGGCTACTGTATACTACATAACAGAACTGTTTTCATTAAAATACTCAATAGACAATCTCACAGTACAAGTACACGTATTAAGTTTGTATAAAAAATACAATATCAAATGGGTAAAAATACAATAGAAAATGAACAAAATACATTACGTAACGAATTTAATTAATCGTATAAAAAGTAAGTATACAGTGGCCTAAAATCATTGGTACTCCTCACTCCTTCGAAATGAAGTGTTTGTCATTTGTCAGATTTGAGATACATATACAAACAAAATTTTAATTGACGTCGATACGTTAGATCTTGGTACTTTATTAACATCATTGTGAGAGCTTATCGTAAAATACAGTACAAAACCAAATATCAAGTGACTCTTTTCAAACAAAAATTGAAATTTAATCTCAAATCTGTCCAAATCCCTTATCCCCGCTTGAACCTTAAAATAGTGACAGTGACGACCAAGAACAGTGCTATCCACGCTAGCGTCGACACGAATCCCATATACACTTCTGGATCAGTGATGGGCCAGCCTCGTGTCAGGATGGACCGCAGGGAGGTAGTGGCCAGGGTGAGCGGCAGGCACAGGGAGACGTACCTCAGGATCCACGGCATGCCCTCGATGGGCCAGATGACTCCACTGAGGAGAAGCGTAGGGTAGAATGACCCTAGTGCCAGTTGGATCGCGTTTCGTTCTAGCTCGCACGCCGCTGATATTACGAAGCCGAAGCACATTCCGCACAGTCCTGCAATACATGGGGAATTGGTGTAATGATGATGAAAATAATAAAAGCTGACACAGTGACGTTCGGTCCCTGTTAGTTGAGACATTACTAAGTTATCATTCAGTATAAATTAATTCCAATGTAAGAGTGGATGATAAACATCAGTAAATTAAATAATTATTTTAAATAATTTTGCAATATTG
The DNA here is from genome assembly GCA_951805285.1 of Thymelicus acteon. NCBI lineage: Eukaryota > Metazoa > Arthropoda > Insecta > Lepidoptera > Hesperiidae > Thymelicus > Thymelicus acteon. The sequence goes on from OX638235.1 coordinate 985,233, forward strand.
AATATAATATTTGTAATCAACCACAAACATCAAATGAATTGAGGTTATTTTAAGATGTCCTTCACTGTGTTTCGATGCATCTGCGTCATTACTACATCTAATATTATTATTCCCATTGCGTTTTCAAAGATCAAATAAAGATAAAAGTTAAATCTTCAATTTGAATATAACCCATATTTTGTCATAAGAACTATTGTGAGGTGACCACACATATGCAACACAATTAATTCTTTACCAAGTTCTAAAGCTTTTACTTGCAGGTTGTATGTAATTCCTAAACCCCTTCCACCAAATCCCTTCTCACTCTCAACCCACCTTGCAGCAGCGTCAACATGACAACATAAGCGATATTCCCATTGCTCTTGACTCCGAACACGAGGATCATGAAGATCAGCACCAGCGCCGTCTGTCCGCACATCACCACGAACTGGGTGACGACGTGCGAGAACAGGATCTCCCCGGGGGACACGCCCGCCACCCAGGACCGGTCGAGGAGCCCCTCCATGCGTTCTACGATGAGGGCGGACGAGGTGAGGGCGACGGCGAGGAAGAAGACGATTCTGTGGAGGGTGTCATGGGTTACGTTATTGCGGTTTAAACGATCTCTACATGACATAGTTACATTTAAGAGACGATCACATGTGAATCGTTTGGAGTTCTATTAATATTATATACATACTCATACGCGTGTCGATCCTAAGCGATCGACAAAGTTAAGCAGCAGCGGGCGCGGTCGGTAGTTGGATGAGTGACCGCTAGTGACGAAAATTTCTTAAGCGCTTCCGTGCTTCGGAGGGCACGTAAAGCCATCGGTCCCGGTTGTTATCGTAAGATAACAGTCGTTAAGCCATGTTGGATGCCCTCGGGTGGTATGAAAACTTCCGACACTTGGGTTGGCCACTAACCTCTCCACCAATCCGCACTGGAGCAGCTGGTGGAGCATGCTCTAGGCCTCCTCAAGAGGACCCGAGCTCAATAATGGGCCATTAATGTGTTAAAGCTATACCACTTATATACATATTTTAAATTGAAATAACGCTAGTTTTATCTATAAAAATAATAACTTTTTATATTCATACATATTTCTTAGTGGTCCCCCATATTATACAGAGTTAGATGTATCTAGGTTCACTGATAACATAACAAGATTTTCTGTAACGTCCAATCAACCAACTGTATAACACTTTACAATTAAATAACTATCTTATAAATTAAATGAAGGACATTCATAAAAACTTCAGCGACTTTAGTACACTGTGCTCTTTACATCGGTTAAAACTTGTCAAAAACGTAAAACTTACGTAAGAATAACCCCGGGCGCCACGAAGTCTGTAAATGAGGGGTTGTTGTCGCCGTAGATGGGGTCCTTGAAGTCGATGGGGATGTCGCCCACCTTGGGGTTGTAGTCGCATGTCGACAACAGATCCTGACAATACAATACAATTTAACATCAATATTATACTTCAAGGATAACAATACAATTGAACATCGTCATCCTTTATTAACACAAGAGGTTGTATTTAATTCTCCTTGGTCGTATTATAATTTGTCCACAACACCAGCTCTATAGATTGGTCCTTCGAGCCAGATAAGTGGCTGAAATTCGATATAATGTTACCAATAAGTTAAGGTATATTTGATATGTCAGATTGTAAGGATAAGGGTAGGAGACTAACCTTTTTTTGTCACACCAACAAGATTAGGTATAAGTTGGATTTTATGAGTACATAAGTCAAGTTAAAGATGTTATGTTGGAATGTAAGAGTAAGTGTGAGATTATGAGTGTAAGTGTAAGACTAACGCCCCAACTCAGAGTCACTAACGGTTACTTAAATCGCTTCTTAGTACAGAATTTGTAATGGTAAGAATAAGAGACGCACCTTGGCGAAGTCCCGGTATGAGAACTGGATGTCGCGGTTGAGCATGAGCCCGATCTGCTGGTTGGACATGTCGAGCCACACCTGCACCTCGGACGACACGATCGTCTCGTTGTCTGCCGTGTCCGCTGTGGGAGTAGGTTAGTTAGGTTATTAACTGTCTCGTTCACTCTTGTACACAGTGATAAAAATAATAAAAGTATGTGCTGTGTCTTATGGAGCAACTTATCACTTACTTTATATATACTTTTGATAATAAAATTGTTCTATCAAATGGCAATTTTATAAATATTCATTTAGAAAAATTGCATGCATTACATATTACGGTTAAATAGATCTCTATAACGGCTCCTTATGGACCCTTTGGGTATAAAACTTTTTTTTATGGAAATAGCCGACAAACGCGCAGGAGATCCACCTGAGTGGCCATCGTCGCCCATGGACATCAGCAACACCAAAGGCATCACTGATGCGTTGTCACCCAAGAAAGAGAGAAGAAAGAAAGAAAGAACGCCAGTTGGGAGCCATCCCAAGCCAGAGCCAAGCAAAATGGACCCGTTCGTACCCTTTGTGTAAAACTAAAAAACTTCAAACTCACCCAAAGCCAACCTAGCCACCAATGAATCAGTATAATTCTCATTAAAGTAAATAGCGCCCCACGCGTCGCCGTCCCTCACTGCATCTATAGCGGAGCTGAGGTCCGCGTAGTACTCCTTGATGATGGACGAGTTCTTCAGGTGGTCCAGGTAGCGACAGGACAGGTTCTTCATGGAGCAGGACGAGTTGTAGGGACAGTAGCCGTCTTGCACGAACACGTCATCGTTTACTATCGCCTGCAATAGTTAGTATTGTATTATATCAAGAATTAAAAAAAAAGTATGTGTATACGCACGTAACAAGTTATACTTCTTTGGCGTAACACAACAAAAATACCTTAAGATTTCATCCCGTATGCCACAACTCTGTAAGAGGAATCAGTTATCAGCTAACTTCAACATGTTGCTTTTTGGCTGTCGGTGTGCGAGCGGATCAAAAAATTTTACCCTCATAACTCGTAACTCATAGGAAGTATAACTTCAAAATCAAATTTCCTATATTACACAAAATTATTATACCTATTGAAATAATGTTAGATGAGATGACGTGATCAAAATCAAATATGTCATTCAAGAACAATGTAGGTTTCTATTGTTGAAACGATTTTTGAAATCGGTCCAGTAGTTTTGGAGTTAATTCATTACAAACAAAAAAATCAAAACATTCCTCTTTATGTCTTACTATCATAATGATGTATCGAAAGTGTTCTTTCGGGGTTTTTTTAAATTTTAATTAAAAATTATTATCACTGATAATGATCACTCAAAACCCTAGACCAGAGTATGGTTGAGGCAACACAACCAACACTCACCAGCCGCAGCCCCGAGGGGTCCCGCCCGATGGCCAGACAGAACAGAATGACCTGCATGACGGGCAGCGCGAAGATGAACAGCATCACGCCAATGTTGCGCCACATGCGGAGGAAGTTCTTCTGGATGAGGGCCTTGATCTTGCCGCGAGAGGTTAGCTGAGGACGATACATTACAATCGGACATTAGATGAGTACCTTCGTATTCCCACTGCCCAAAGGTTAATTGGGAGAATGCTTACAAAAAAGAATAAACAAATAAGTCATGTGTATTGTAAACTTTTTATAGCTCGTAGGATAAACAGTGTTATTGACGCTATTTTGTAACTTTGAAATTGTCTTTTTACACGATGCAAAGATGTGTGACTTAAGTTATCGCTCGAGTATAGCTATGATGCTAGTCGCGAGTTTACGCACGTTGTAAACAAACGTGACGTAAGTGCGGATTTTAAAATCATACACTGCTATAAAATACATCCCAACATCAAACAATAAATTTGAAAATATTGTAACAATACGTTTGAAAACAGGTTAATGTAATTTTGTTTTTATGTTATGAAAATGCTGGTGTCAGCTATTTTGTGTTTTAAGGGGGCCTTTTTCCACCAGCCAGTTTCATAGTGCTTGCTTAAAATCAACGGATTTACAAATCAAAAACACCTCGTTTATCTCTTCAATTTAGAACCCTGAACGAAACATTTAACTGATAAATATGTTGCAAAATGAATAAAATTTAAACTATAAATACTACTATAAATTAAGAAAACACCTTGATTAAATAGATACCTCTTAATGTAAGAATTTATTGAATGTACCAAACTTAGAAAAAAATTATTAAACTTAAAAGTAAAAATTTAAAAGGTTAAAATAACTGGCCATTAGCCAATTTATTAGAAACAACTAAGGTCAGCCAAGAATCGTTAGTGAATCATTATGTGAACATATTACTAAAATATTCCAATAAAAAAATACATTGCACTGTAAACGACTACTCTTTGAAATTATTGATTAAAATAAAAAACTTTTATTAAGTAATAAATATAGTGAAAAAATGCACACATGATTAAAATGAGTTTGAATTTTGAATTTTATAAAAGAAAAAGTATTGTCAGAAGTGGGATTCGAACCCACGCCCACAGAAGTGGACTGCGACCTGAACGCAGCGCCTTAGACCGCTCGGCCATCCTGACTTGTCTAGCCAGTGGGAAAATAACGATCAGATCATAATATTCAGCTCATATACAATTATAATATATGAGCTCATATTATATGAGTTCAAATTCTGGCACGCACCTCTAATTTTTAAATATTAGCCATCTAAATATCCGTAAGTATAAAATAAAGACTTATATGGATATTAAATTCTAATAATATAATTGACATTTGTAGATACGAAAACTTGGCACTGTTATGAGTAAAAACCTGTTTTTATATCAAAGAATAGATTAACGTCGCAAGCATTGCAATTCCATACTTTGGGACAAACAACATCGACCACATCTATAAATAGTATCAGTTACGCTATTTGTATGCCTGTTTCCGCGTTATCTCAACACCGCGACATATATTAAGACTAACATTTAGATAGTAACAAATAAAATTACAATTTAAAATGAAATATTGACTTCAAAAAAAAGCACTAAATTTTTTTCTGACATTTTTATGTCTTTTTTATGGAAATAGCCAGCAAACGAGCTGACGATCAACAACACCAAAGGCATCACTGATGCGTTGCCGGCCAAGAAAGAGAGAAGTAGGTAGTTGTTTTCTTACTTTTGTATCTTTTCTATTGTTGAAATTGGTGGACAATAAAGAATATTTGTATTTGTAAAAGAAAGAACTGGTTCCCAAGCCCCAGCCACGACGAGTCGTTTCCCGGCCGACTCAAGCATACACATAGGGTACTCACGTTGAAACAATCCCCGCAGTCCTCACACTCGGTGGTCACCACCTCCGTCATCTTGCCGGGGAGCTGGAACAACAACGACCGCATTACATTACTTCAATCAGTCCACTAAGAATCTCTGGATAAGTTAGGGGACTTTACAGTTGCACTGTTGCTAGGCAATATACTTGAGGATTATGGATGAATAGCATAGATTGGGGATTCAAAGGAATTGAAATGTGAATTGTGATGTTTAATAGAAATATATTGTGATGAAAACTAAAAAACATTATTTTAAATTTAAAACATCGTGGACTGAATACATTTCACTATGATACGGGTATCACGATATTTATTTTGTACACCGATATTTCAACTCAGTTGTATGGATTGTGGTAACGGCTGAACTGTTCAGTAGTATAAAACAACAAAAAAAGTCATCACACGTTTTTTGCCTCGTCATTCATTATGCGCACCGCGAAGGATTGCAATAGCTTGCCTGCGTCCGCGTTCTCACCCGCCTGTGACAGTGATAGTGCGCTCACCATCCTGAACCACATTTCCACGTAGGTACCATCAGATGGGACAATAGGCATGATGACAGATTTTGAAATACTGTTGTATATTTTTGGGAAATATAATTACAACGTATATCATATTTCCGCAAAAAAATAAGGTTTAGTATAAAATAAATACATTACAATTTATAAGTTTAAAATTCGCACCAAAACGCTTCAAACTGTCATGGCGTCACTTGTGACGGCACTGTTCAGGAAAATAATAGACAAGACGTCATTATCAGTATGGTGATATTCATTAGTTTTAAGAAGTTTGACGTAATTCGCACTGAATGAGACTGATTGGCGTTCAAGCTAACATGGCGGCTTGCCGTATTTTGTAGTTTTATTTTATCAGAAATATTGTTAATCTCGCTCATAGTAATACGATATAAGCGTGTTTTGTAATCCATTAATAGGGTGTCATTAAATAAATACATAATTTTAGTGATTTTTACTTACTGTCATCATGTCTATTCCAGGTAGGTCAAGCGTTAACTTATTTGAAGTAAAAAAAAACTCACATCTCCGTTGGAGCCCGCGCCGTGGTCCACAATCAACACCTCCTTGCTCTGGTGGAAGTTCAGCCCCACGACCTGCGCGTCCTCCGTCGCGTACGGCGCCTGCTCTTTCTTCGACATCTTGTTCAGCCCTAGGGCTCCACCGGACACGTTCAGTTCTACCACTTGGTTCGCTTGGCCTGCAAACAACGTTCAAGCGGCATGTGAAAGCACAGCTTGTAAGTAAAGACTACTCTACAATTAATACACGATAATACGGCTTCCAGTCCCACGTAGGTTAGAAGACTATTTTGTAATATATACCTCGGTTTTATTTGAAAAAGATGTGCTGAGGAGTTTTTTTATGGCTTTTCTTCTCCTCCATGACAAAGCACCTTTCCGAAAAGCTGGTAGATTAAAAAAATACGTGCACAAGTGTATCAATAATACCTACATGACGTACATGAGTAAATAATTTTGTCTTTTGAACAATGTTTCACTTTTGAGAAATTTCTTACGCCGATTCTTCTGTAAGTATAAGTAACATTTTCGAAACGGTGTGGTGGATTTAATTTGACGTTCATAAGTGTAGTATATGCGACTTTGAGTTTTAAACAACAATTAATGATTGACCTCAAAGCCTAGTTTATTATCACTTGCTTCGATGAAAGAAAACGTTGTGAGGAAACCTGCACCTTAGTGTGCAATTCTCTATATTGTTCTCAAAGGTGTGTGATGTCTACCAATCCGCTCTTGGCCAGCGTGGTAGACTATGGCCTGACTCGAGCCCAGCAGTGAGATACTATGGGTTGTGACTTTGATTTAAAAACAACCTAGTTATAGATTTCTGCTTCATTAGTTTTCTTCTTGCTGTAATTTCCTACGTACGGGTTAGACATTTTCCGGATAGGAAGAAATAGCTACATGACGATGAAATAAGAATCTTTATGCACGATAGCTCATTATGTTGTTAGTTACTTTGACCACCTATTGTTTGCAACAAAGTATGTTAAAATTATATAAGTGAACATAATAATATGTCTTTGCCATCGTTTTTTAACATCTTAATATGTATAGAATAAAGAATATTGTTATAATAGTGCCGTATTTAACAGGTACTTAATATAAGAGAGGAATAAAAAAATAAAAAGATTTATCATAATTACTTCATATAGAAAAATAACTAATAATTTTTTTATTTCCTTTGAGATTACAGTACGTAGTCTTACAATTTTGTCTATCTAACACTCTTAAAAACTAAGGAATTAAATTACATAACAAAATGCAAGTTTTAACCACTTAATATCATAATTTGCGTTTTGTCCTGTTTAATCACTATTTTGAAACTAATTATGATTTGTTATAAAGGATTCCGTTTATCATAACTGAATCATAATCAATAACGTCATTTAATTATGTTAAACTTCAAAGAGTTAACATTTGAATTCAGATTTGCGTCAGAAACAAATTTCCACACGTGCATCGTAACATTGCCGAGTGTGTAATACCAGTGACTTATTAAATATCTATTCTACCTGCCAAAGCTCTTGCAAGTCATAATTTCATATACGTGTTTGCGTAAAGAACACTTTTATTGCGCCTAGACACCGCGGTTCCGCGCTTACGAAATGCGTTGAACAAAGCAAGGCTAGCGATGAGAAATACGTCGCGTTAACATGACATGGGCACAGGAAAATTGTTGGAAACGCCTTGAAGTCGGTGTAAATGGACCGAGAATGGATGTGACCGCCGTTTGGTATTAATGTATTCATTGTTTGTGTGCTCAGAGAATCTGATACGTGTGGAGTTCGCCAGGGCACACTTTTAGCACCGATACGTTTCTTGTTCAGTCTACAGTTCACAGTTAGACGGCATTGAATTGTTTTAATAGAACAAAAAAGCAATTTACGTGTATTTAAAAACATAGTTAGCTATGTATTTTAGTAAAGGTTAACTTACGTTATAAAACTCATAATAATGTACCAGCTCCGTTCAAGTAAAATAATTCTCTTAACGCTTGAGACAAGCTGAGAGCGACAACATGCATGATTGCATTACACAGAAGACTGGAACCCATAATATTGTTCTATTGTACATTGCTTAGTATATTTTTCACATCAATTACTAAGAGTAGGGATATAACCCTCAATGATTGATAATTTCAACTAGAACAAGTCTTGTTGTAGGTATAGTACTTTGTCATATTGCACAATTTTGACATTTAATGAGTTAGTAGCCAACACATTATCCACACGAACTCATTGAGATTTGTGTCACTCAGTTGAAAGACAGAAATAATAAGGCTTAATCGCTATTGAATCACAACGCGTAACCAAATCATTGGTGTATTAGATGCTTGTGGGTGGAGTTGACCACTTATTATCTGTTTTGGGCTATTGTGTAGAATGCAACGCGAAATATAAAAATCATAATAGGGGTTTAAGTGCTACGGTACATCATCGCGATCGTAATGTCTTAACAGTAAAATTTTAGATACCCTAACGTTAACTGACGCACAGATCGAACAAAGACTTCTTAAGATTCATCGGAAGTATACACTTTGTTATGTTTTTAAAAATTTTCCACCGGACCGCATCACTGACCGCTCCATGGCAGGTCATGCGAAACTAATGTTTTATTTTGTGATCATTTGTGTAATTTTAATGTTAACTGTATAATGTAAACGGCAAATGTGTACTTAGTCATATTTATATCTTTACTGTGGTCATATTGCCTCCATATATTGGCGACCCGCGCTAACTACTTAATATTTTAATTAAAATAGCTCCATAACGAATTGAGCAAGTCGTATCCAAATAAGGTAAAATTCATACCCATTGCAACATAATCCTACAATAAATGTAACGGTATCGGTAAATTTTCAGATTATCTCCTAAAGCAGCTGAAGTATTCAGTTCAGGTATTAACCTTCGCAAAAACTCTTTTCTTTAAGAAGGAATTGACCTTATAATATGTATAATTGTACAGTATAATAACTGTCACCTCAATCCAAATGTAGCATCTTTACGAAACAACAACCATTAGAACAAGCATGCCATTATAATATGATTACAAAATAATGCAGTTCTGCATAAACAGGTTACATAACAGAGTAGGTATCTACAGACAGACGACATAAATTAATTCATCAGCCGAATGTCCGTCGTGACGTGAGAATACGCGATGTATACGTATAGATATGTGACTACACGTATACATCGGACATACATACAGATGGAGCGTAGATTTTATTGTTTTTGGCATATACATACTTAATTTATACCTCTCTCATTCCCTCACACCGCTAGATTTCCGCTAGAAAATAAGTGTTTTCAAATTTTCACAATATCATAATGAACCGCTATCGAAAAACAAAATGGAGTTGAACTTGCTCGAGCGTTGGTATACAAATACATCGCGGATTATCCCAAAGAAAAACTAGGCACGTGTCTAGGAAGCCGAATATATAAAAGGGCGCCTGAAGTTAGAAAAATACAAACTCATTGACTGGCAAGGGCGCCAATAGTAGCGATTAGATTAGGGGCGGCAGGCGAGTTTTCTTTTAGAGGACGCCATCGCTAAGCGCTGTTATTTCTTTATACATACATCTATGGCTACATTGCATCGGTCACACACGTACAACACGTGTCTATCATAGACATTCTAATATTATAACAGTCTATCACAAAAATAGCGCAGGTGCTAAAATAATTCGTTTGTAGTAAGTATTGCTATGTTAACTAGGTGACAGATTGTACATATTCGTAGAAGAGATCGTCTGTGGGACAATATTTAGGAAGCATTTTGTAGTGAATAAATATAAATAAATATTTCGACAGTCGACTTCAACGTTGTATTAAACAAATAGAAATAAATATTTCCACGAATGGGTTGTAACAATAATATTATGTACGTTCATTTTTAAAGATAATCTCTAAGGAGGTTTATATTCGTACATTTCGTATTAGATAACACAAAGAAACGGTAATAATATGTAAAACACGCTGTATATTTTGCTTGTCTCAAAAGTGATCTCCATGCGTATGTAAAAATATGCATTTTTTGCGACGTTTTTTTTGAAGAATGTTGTTTGCGAAGGTTATATTAACTCAGGTTATTTAGTTGAGTTAATTTGCAAATATAATTATACTAAGGTAAGTGAGATTAAATCGGCAATCAATAGATCGGACACCGTGATCTGACCATCAGACATTCTTATAAAGAAAAAATATTCGATGTAAGCACAGAACAATAGTATTTTTATCTATGCATCAACTACAGGATAAAACATAGAATTATTACATCAATTATAGCTGCAACGAACTCTTACTCGTACAAAAAACAAAGTATAAACCTAAGAAAAACAAAGTAGTTATAAAGGTACCTAAAAGAAGAAGAGACCTTGGAGAATTGTATAATCAAATATTTTTCGTAATAAAACGGATGAAATTATCACTTATATAGAGATTTGAATAAATTGTATAAGATTGAATTATTGGTATAGCAATTATATTGCACACTTGTATAGAACTTATGGATTTACGTTTTTACGTCAGTAGATTGACATTCAAGATTTAATTTAGAAAAAATTAATATGCATACGAGTATTTATAACGTATCGTTTAAAATTTAGTAGGGGAAGAACCAATGTAGTTTTAAAATCAATAATTTTATTATAATGAGTAGGTGACGTCTGAAACTTCGTCCGCGAAAATATTATTTTTACACTCATACTAACTTTGACACCCATTGTATTTCTTTTAAGCACGAACGTGAAAAAAAGAACGGACGTAACCTTGCCTAATCGAGAGTGAAGCTGACAGATGACAGCTCGCTTACCATGTGTGCGTAATTTTTGATTCGCGATTGACATTTATGGTATCAGGATGGTGTCAATGTGTGGGTGCGTGTACTTGTACGAATAGAGAGTTGGTATTCCTATGGGTGCTTCACTGAATTTGTTCTTGGGATTACGTCCGTCTTTTTTTAGGTCCGTGCTTTTAAGTGATGGATTTTTAAATATCCTTTCTACATGAGAGCACCACTTAACAACCTCTTAACAAAGTGTCATGTTTCTAGGTCCAGGTTTTCAGCCAATAAATTTAAATTCATCATTAAAATTTCCGCCTCCCTAGGAATCGAACCCAGGACCCTCGATCCGAAGGTCCGGCATGGTGACCACTGCGCCACGGGGGTCGTCAATGGATTATTACGATAGATTGAAGACGGTCGTAACTCGATTTACGATAAATACGATAGATTCAAGAACCATAAACGTTTGTTTTCAACATAATGAAATACGATTAAATGTTATCAATGGCACGCTGAATCAATATTCAGTCCACGGCCGGTGCAGACATCGGATTCGCTTCATAATCACATTCCTTATAGACAAATCACTTGAATACCGTCATTTTGACGATATTCAAGTGATATTCAAGCGATATTGACGACCCGTGTGGCGCAATGGTTACCATACCGGAGCGCTGCACCGAGGGTCCTGGGTTCAATTCCCAACGAGGCGGAAATTTGAATGATGAGTTTGAATTTCTGTTCTCGGTCTGGGTGTGAATGTCCTTGTCTAGTGTGTTGTCCATGGCACCCACGACACAGGGAATCCTAGTGTGGGGCTATGAGTGTGAAGCGTTATTTATTTATTAATTTATTTAATATTTTAATTCTGATTTAGGTACATTTTAATGCAGATAGCCGATATATGAGCAAACGAGGCCTGTGGTAAGTGGTCGCCGTCGCCAATTGATATAAGTAACACCAAAGTCATCACTGAGTGTCTTTGAAATTTGAATTTAATCACGCTATCAAAGTACCTAATCTACATCGCTTGCATATACAGGATGAGTATTCAGATTCATCTTTTATACAAGTTACACAGATGAAAATGAGAGTGCGGGCGCTCGTATGACATCTCTCCTGGCGGGAGAACTTCCTTCGCTAAAGACGCTACAGTACAGTGTGACTGTCACTACTCACCCTGTCTCCTGGACAGCTTGAGGAAGACGTCCTCCAGTGAGATGCAGCTGTACATGGTGAGCAGCGCCTGCGGAGACTCCTCGGCCAGCAGCCGCCCGCTGCGCATTAGACCGATCTGGAATAACGGAACATTATTAGCTTTATTTACACTGTAACATTTTCAGGCGTTCACAAGTACGGTGCGATAAATATGTACCAATGTGGATATGCATGTTGATGAATGCTGACGTACTTTGGCGATGAAGAAGACGACTTAATAAATATAGGGGGTCCCAATAGTACCTTAATAAATAATATGTTTTATGCACATTATAATATACTCTACATAGTTAGCGTCAATAAACTAATATACTTGCAATAAAAGACATAAACCATAGATTATTAAAATAAAGATAAGAGCTTGTGTAAATTTGCATCGAACACAAAAGACAAAGCAATATCAAAACTCGCATCCCAAACTGGACAATGTCACGCTACGCTGTGTATTTAAATCATCATAAAACCACTGTAGGTACGAATTAGGTATTGTAAAGTGATTATAGAGATATTATAGTCCCTAAGACATCAGTAAATTAAAAGTAATCATGCCATATATATGCAAACAACGTCAACCCGGTGTTCCAAAACCGCTTTGAACAAGTAGTCTCGCGAAATGTGATAAACGTGCCGTACGATGTCACAGGGATGTTCACGTCACACGCGACGTGACTATTATTATATCATTATATTAAACCAAACGTATTATTCTGAACTTATACATAGACACTTATACATAGACACGTTTACTTACACATAGACAGATAATTTTAATAAACTCTTAAAAATCAAATAGAGCAAAATTCAAATCTGTAATAGAGTAGGTTGAAGCGCTCATAGCCCGGCGCCGCGGCGGCTTACGTGGATCCTAAGCGATCGACAAAGTTAAGCAACAGCGGGCGCGGTCGGTAATTGGATGGGTGTCCGCTAGTGGCAAAAATTTCTTGAGCGTTTCCGTGCTTCGGAGGGCACGTAAAGCCGTCGGTCCCGGTTTTCTATTGTAAGATAACAGTCGTTAAGCCATGTCGGAGGCCCTCGGGCGGCATGAAAACTTCCGATAATTGGGTTGGCCACTAACCCCTCCACCAACCCGCACTGGAGCAGCGTGGTGGAGTATGCTCTAGGCCTCCTCAAGAGGATAGACCCGTGCTCAGAAGTGGGCCGTTAATGGGTTGAAGGCAGCCAATAGAGCAGGGTGGGGCACTTTATAGAACTATAATAATGTCTTTTTTGTTTGTCTATGTATGTCTATATATTGTTGAAGTGTGCTCCAAGCCTCCAGTTACGACAATAGGTCTATATTCTGCGTATATACGAGTTGGGCTTACTCGTACGCTAAGGATTTGAAACTTAATATTATTCCTTCTCAACGTGATTCTAATACACTTAAGTAGGTATAGGTACCTAAAGTTATGAATATTATAAAGTCATTGAAATATTATAATATACAAATAGTAAAATAAAACGATTGGATTTAGATTGTTGTCACGTCACGTGCTCAAACCCGATTTGAATATATTTGAGTGGTTTCGACATGTTCACTAATGTTGGACATGGTAAACCACTTGGGCACTTGCCAGCCTCTCACCTTATCAAACATTTGATTTAGGGGACACATAAGTATAAGTTCCGACTTGTGTCATATTATTACTGTGACATAATATAAAGTCGTGGTCAGATCGAATATTTCATAACATTATGTACTTATTCTGAAAACGTTAACTAATTCATCTCCACAATTTCGTTAGATTGGTTTACCGCATTGAAGTATTATTACTAGCATATAGAACCGACACCGCGAACACAATGTATGTCCCAATGAATTGGCGCCGATCGGCTTCAATTTTCAATGGATTCGTTCGATTTTGAAAGGAGAACGGGGGCTCAATTTTGAAAATAGAACCTCCCGGCGGGACACACATTTTGTTCGAGATGTCTTTTGACATTATACTGCAATGGTTTACCGTAGCTTATTTTTTACAAGTTTTAACTAAATTGTACTGTAATGTTTGTCAATTTGAGATTTTGTATGTTTGTTTGGGTCAAACCTTGCAAGCTACAATTAGAATTGCTTTCTAGTATCCTAAGGAACTAAAATTCTACATATTGCTTTAGTTCCGATTCAACAGAATCGTATTTTTTAGTTTTTTATACTATTAATTTACCTACGCAATGTTACATACTCCAAAGTCCAAACTCATAGTTTCAATTATCAATAGTAATAGTAGCCAGTAACATAATATTAACAGAATAGTTTATTATAAATCTATACTCTATACAAATAAATAAAATTGGAGTGTCTGTTTGTAATATTAAAATAACCGCTTTTTACTAAGTGCACTTGGATGTATACGCGGGACATATACCAAAATAACAATTTTTACCATTTTTGTCTGTCTGTCTGTTTGTTTCAGCTAATCTCTGAAATGACTGGACTGATTTTGACGGGACTTTCACTAGCAGATAGCTGATGTAACAAGGAGTAACTTTTATTTTAGAAAAAAAATAGTTTTAGAAAAAATAGGATCAATGAATTTAATAATATTCGATTCAAATGTGGAAGTTATATATGTTACCGGCAAAACCCGATTTCAGGTTAAACTAGTTTGGCCTAGGCCAGACTAGTTTGGCGCGACACGATTAGGCAAAACTAGTTTCTCGTCAGTCTAAAACTGATTAGAACCGAATTATTACGGATTTATATTTATTCGACAAATCTTTGGTCTTTAAACCTCTTAAATTACAGCTATTTTAGTCACGACTGCACTTCAAATTGTATTCGAACACCAAATGTAGTAAATGATCACCAAAATAACTGCTCGCGTATATATTGTTTCTTTTGGATTCTTTTAATTTCCAGATGTAGGTCGAAATGGTTACAAAACCGACTTAGTGAACCCCGACCCCACGTGGTACTAGTCTGCCCTACCCCTAGAGTGAATGTAAACCCCGGAGGCGCGGAGGGAGAGCAGCCCCGCAGCCCTGCGCAGGCGAGCATGGAGTGCCTGCAGTTTGTTACGCAAGGGCGGAGGGGCTGCACTTCCTGCAGCCCCGGAGACGTTCGGAAGCCTGTTTGTGAATCAAAAAATGAATTACCATCTTTGGTTATAATTTTACATTAAAATACTGTTTTAATTTTGGTGATCATTTACTACTTTTGGGTTAACAATGATTTATTTGGTGGTAAGTTAAACATAAGCCAAAGTTATTGACGAGAAACTAGTTTTCCCTAATCGTGTCGCGCCAAACTAGTTTGGCCTAGGCCAAACTAGTTTAACATCGTAAAGTCTGCGAAATGAACAATAACTTTTTGTTAAATACCACGCGGACGAAGTCGCGGGTAACAGCTAGTTGCTAATAAATATTGTCGCGTATAAACCTTGGGAGTATTAATTAAGTACATTATTTATTACTTTAATACACTTTAATACCTAGATAACCTTACTTAAAATATTTTGTCAATATTGATCGTTTTCAATTTATTTTGTCTCTCTTTTAGAACTGGAAATTGGTATTACTCATACCAATATCGAGCCTCTTTCAGTAAATAAACTATCTGTCTTTATTATCGCATTCTATGTCTTCTGAAAATTCTTGTACATTACCAATGAAAAGTTCCAGAGAAACTTGCTTCTCAATGGTTATCGGTCTTTCAAAATGTTTGGTCTATCATTGAGCATATCGATTACCCTTCGTCCACGAATATTAATATTTGTAATTCGATTATAAGCGCTCATAGCGCGGCGTAGTTGGATGTGTATTGTGTGACCGCTAGTGGCAACTATTTCTACAGCCGTGAATCCCGGTTGTTATCGTTAAACCATGTCGGAGGCCCTCCCGTGGTATGAAAACTTCCAACAATTGGGTTGTTTACTAATCAATCTACACTGGGGGGTGGTAGAACTGGTGGAGTATGGTCTAGGTCTCCACAAACGGAGAGACCCGAACTCAGTAGTGGGCCATTAATGGGTTGAAACCTTATTAGGTATGTGGATAGAGAAATACCGATCATAGCAAATGATATAACGTAAAAAAGAGTTAGATATGTCACTAGCGCGCCGACGATGAAGAGCATAAGAACAGGCAATTGACCGTTCTGCTCGTAGTCGCTCTGTCAATACAAGACGATACGCACGCTTTTGTTGTTGTCAGAAGTGCTTGACATTTGACATACAGCGTTAAAATGCCTTCGTGTAGTATACCAATGTGATTGGTGTAGTGAAACAAAAGATAAACGTGTGTATGTTGTAGCATTTTCGGAACAGATTTTTTGGTTGATTTGTAAGGGTATAACGAATCTATAATTATTTTTTAAATATCATTGATCATAGCTCTATCCGTCGTATTGCACCACATTAACATTTGAAATTAAATCCTTGCGTCGTGCATTTAACAAAAAGTCCCTTTCATTTCTGAGTCCAAAACATATACAATCACGGAAGTAAGACTGGTAGGTACCAGCTTGGAATAAACCAATGATAATATTAATAATATTTCCAAGACCAGATATCGATGTCTGAATACATGGCAAAGCGGCGACGTTCGCGGTACGATACACGGCGACAACTCGACTTTAGTTACACAAATTGTCATTAATTATAATGAATTACTACATTTGAATGTAAAAATAGATTTTACAAGAAATATTTTTATTATTTACTATTTGATTCAGTACTGTACTGCAATGACTTTGAAGTGACAAGATTAAAGGTGGTTTGTAAGCGAAAGTTTTAAAAGGTAAAAGAAAAAACTGTTTATATAAAAATAAGATATTATCTATACTAATATATAAAGAGGAAAAATTTGATTTTTTGTTTGCATTGAATAGCCTCCGAAACTACTGAACCGATTTGGAAAATTCTTTCACTGTTGGGAAGCTACACTATCCCCGCGTAACATAGGCTATATTATATTTAAAAAAAAATTAGGGATCCTTCATAAAACTCCAATAATGTAACCCAAGGTGTAAAAAATAAGAAAACCGAAGTAAAGCGAGGGCGGTTCCTCGTATTATTATAAAATGCGTATTATGATTTTGTGCATTCTTATCTATTCGTATGTGTTATTGATTTATCAATCACACAAAACCTGTCTAATACGGTCTTCACAATACTATAATTATTTAAAGTAGATTTTACAAACTGCAGCTCAATTTTATTAACATTTGATATGGCTATATATTTGATATAGTAGTGAATAACAATCACAAATATAATTGGCAAGGTCTTGGTTGTTGTATTATGTCTTGTTGTCTCATGTGTGAGGGGAACAATAATTTATAGATCTTTTCGAATTTCCACAGATAATCCCAGTACCAAAGAGGATTTTCATTTCAGTTTACAACAGCCTTACCCCCGTATTCAAGAACAACACTGTGAGGTCTCACAGTGTTTGCGAGTGCATAGTGGCATTAAAACATTTCGTAAACAATACTTAATTGAAGTTCTTTGCTGTGCGTTTGTCGAAATCGATAAAGTAGCTGCCGAGCTACTTTACCAAACGCATAGTGTTGGTGTGACTTTTATCAAAATAGAAAGAAAGGATCGATTGTTTGTATTGTTATCTTTGTCTTTTGCCTGTGTCAAATGACTAGAGTGAAGTTAGCCGCATCAAATGGACCAATAAAAAGGCTGTATACAGCTCTGTGCGTCCGCACAGCCAAGTGAAACTTAAGGGTCGACTGTGAAACAGAGGGCTTGCCATGACGAACGCACTGAGAAATGCCTTACTTCGCATAGTATTGCTTCTTTACTTATACAAGTATTGTTCTTGAATACGGGGGTTAATTCCATAACGAAATGCCGCAATATATCCCTTTGTTATTAGCCGCGAACTGTGTAAGATTAGTATTAGTAAGTACGTACTACATAAATCATTGTCCATTCCCATTCTTTAGTCATCAAGCAAGTACTATTATGAATTATGGATACATGTATTTAATCTAAAAACACTTTTAAGTGTATGACCACCTTAGTCTGCGCTTAAACGTACGAACTTATGGAATTACAAGGTATTTTTTGTTGCTTTTTTGCACCAAGTATTTTTTGTATTCTTTTCTTTACAAATATTTCTTCGAATTTAATTTACTTAACCTTGTTATTGTTGTGGTAAACAACATTCGTGATGAGCAACTTTACGGACGTGCAAATTGTTAGAAACATAATTATAATCGTTGCAAAAACATCGACTATTATACGAATAAGTACTAAATCCTCTAAGAGCGATTAAGTTTTGACCAAAGTTAGTGCATTTTACCATCAACGTCTCCATTACCACTTATCATCAGTTGGAAAGTCAAGCTGATAATCATTTATAAAAAAGTTAAATGACAGAAGTTATAAAAAAGTGAAAGTTAAGAAACGAGCTGAAGATCCACCTGAAAGTAATTGGCCACCGTCCCCCGTGGACATCAGCAACACCAAAGGCATCAATAATGAAAGAAAGAAGGAAGAAATTTTCGTAACAACTACTACTCACACAATGCGCCTGCCGCGCCTCCTCGATGTAATGCGTGGTGATGATGACGGTCTTGTCTCCGGAGCTGGTGATGCGCACCAGGTGCGTCCAGATGGACTGCCGCAGCAGCGGGTCCACGCCCACGGTCGGCTCGTCCAGGATCAGTAGCTCCGGGTCGTGCATGAGGGCCACGGCGAAGGAGACGCGGCGTTGTTGGCCGCCGCTGGGGAGAGAGGTTAGGTTACAACAACAACAACAATAATAATAATAACAACAACAGTTTGGTTTCGTCTTAGTGCCGGCCACGAAAGCGCATTTAAATCAAATCAAATCAAAATCTTTTATTCATATAGGTATCACTGATAAACTTATGTACGTCATTTTTTATCTACCAGCTTTTCGGAAGGATGCTTTGTCATGGAGGAGAAGAAAAGCCGAAAGAAACTCCTCGCATATCTTTTAAAATCATGAAAAGTTACCTACATAATATGCTCTAATCTACGCTGAACTGGATGCGGCAATAATTTTCAGGCGTCTTTGTAATTAAATATTCCATTATACTATAGTATCATATCCTTAGGGCTTGTTTCACCATCTTCAAGTAGAGTCCTGAGTAAGCTATTCGCCGGTTAAAGTGACGTTAAAGTGTCATTTTACATACACGAAATGTCAACTTAACCAACGAATAGCTTACTTCGGATTTACTTGAAGATTGTGAAACAAGCCCTATGTCTTAGTCTTGGACTTTGCTTAGACAACAATCAAATGTACTACTAGACTGCCACAAAAATATTTAGGTAAAGTCATATAAATCTACTAACATTCGGGTTGATTTAGGACTGTTAAAATGGTTTATTAGAAGAAAGAAGGAAAACCATTTATTATTATATTTTATACATTTTGTTTTACAAGCAATAAATAACTTTGCCTTTGGGATGCAACAACAAACTTGCACAGATAGATTACAGATTACAAATTTACCATATTACAAGAAGAACAATTGATTTTTGGTCGAATACTTAATTACGGTTTATAGATGTGATCCTTAGTAACCTGTATAGGGATAATCCTTAAGGTATTTTGTCCCCGTCGTAATAGAACGTTTACAACCTGAATCATGGGGTTCAGGCCGCTTCAAATCATCTCTGTCCATCCATGACAATATTCAAATAAAGTTCATTTCATTTTCTCAGCTTAGCTGGTTTAAGCCCCCCAAAAACAAAAATCGGTTGAAGCACCATATAAACAAGAATCCTGGAGTAGTATAAATCTGTATAAATCCTTAGGTATATTGATATGCGAATGCTCTCCCTGATTTTTGACACAATTTTTAGAATTTTAATGATGAGTTTGAATTTTTGTTTTCGGTTTGGGAGTGTGATCAGTTGCTTTGATAGCTTTTGATAGATATTGTCTTTTTAACCGACTTCTAAAAAGAGGAGGAATTCAATTCGACTGTATTTCTTTTTTTTTGTGTTTGTTATCTCAGAACTTTTGACTGGGTGAACCGATTTTGATGATTCTTTTTTTAGTCGAAAGCTGGTGCTTGTCATGTGGTACCACTTTTTTGAGCGAGTTCTGACGAGTAGTTTTTGAGTTATTTTGAAGTCGGTTATTTTTTTCTAAAATTCAGATTATTCTAGTGTCAGATAATCCTATTAGATACAGGTAGTTTGGGGCTATGAGTGTGTCTTTATTTTTACTACTGTATTGACGGTGGCTCGGAAACTTACTAATGATCACGAATAAATAGAATATTGGTAACATAATTTCATATTATACATTTTCTTATCCACATTTCTAATACGTCTGATTTGTTAACCATTGACGAAATCCCTCGTTTGGAGCCAATCCCGAGCTAAGTAACACTACCATGCTATACATCTATACAATCTATACAAATAAATAAAATTGGAGTGTCTGTTTGTAATATTAAAATAACCGCTTTTTACCAAGTGCATTTGGATGTATACACGGTACATATACCAAAACAACATTTTTTACAATTTTTGTCTGTCTGTGTTCCGGCTAATCTCTGAAATGGCTGGACCGATTTTGACGGGACTTTCACTGGCAGATGGCTGATGTAGCAAGGAGTAACTTAGGCTCCACTACAATTTTATTTATTTATTTGTATAGATTTGTCGGACTTTTAAAATTTGTCATCGAAATTATGTAAAATAGACTTGCTGTATAGCCATTGTAAGGAGTAAGCATAATTTATTTTGTTCACTTCTTTAGTATACTTTTCTTAAATGATTAAGTAAGAACATAATGTCCTGTAAGTCCGGTATGGGCGTAAACAATTGCAACACAGTTTACCAACTATAGCAGTTGTTTACGAACAAATTCAATTGTGTACATGTGTTTTATGTTCAATAAATAAATCTTTTTTTTTTACACGAATAAGTTAATGCTTGACCACAATCCCACCTGATGGTAAGTGTAGATGTGGTCTAAGATGGTGAGCACATTAACTTAGAAAAAGCCTATTCACTCTTTTCTTGAAGACATCCACGTCGTAGGCTGGCGGGAACGCCGATGCAGGCAAGTTATTCCAGTCCTTCGCGGTGCGTATAACGAATGACGAGGCAAACCGCGTCGTCCGTACCGGCGGGATGTTCACGACAAAAGGATGGATACCCGCCGTGCGTCGTGATGCGATGCAAAATGTATTATTATGAAATATTTATCATTATCATTATTCACGTGAGCTTCAACTTTAGACCTCTTCGTAGATGTGAAATGATCTTGACGCGGCCGGTTTCCGCTTACGTCATCACTCATTACATTAGGTATATACAAATGTAATAAAACTATTAAAATAGGCTTTTCCTTGTTCCCTTCACGTCCTTGTAGCATATGGAATTATGGACATACATATGTACCTACATAATGATTCTTTATTTTTTTACGGAAATAGCCGGCAAACGAGCTGACGATCCGCCTGATGGTAAGTGGCTATCGTCGCCCATGGACATCAGCAACACCAAAGGCATCACTGATGCGTTGCCGGCTAAGTAAGAGAAGAAAAAGAAAGAAAGAACTGGCTCTCAAGCCCCCAGCTGGAACACGACGAGTTGTTTGGCAGCTGACTCATGCTCAAGGGTGGTAGTTATCTAGGCGAACCCCATGGAGAAATAATAATAGTAATAATAGTTAACAATTAAAATCAATATTACCAATATAATCCCTCCGAGGGCCCTACAACCAGTGGGCCGGATTTAAGTTGGTTCATCAATGGAACGAATGTGCCTAATGCATTGTTTTAGTGGTCTCAAACCATGTTATCGCCTTTCAATGAAACATCGGTTGGATTGTTTCACAGTCTATAACGTATTAGCCAAAAACGTTTTTTGTGTTTATTTAAATAGATAATTTATATGGAATGCGGAGCTGCGGTAAATTCGGTGTATCTAAAACATGGAAAATAAATTAATATATTATTGTTCAAGATGTCATAAATTTAAGTAATATGGAATATAATGTCTACAATTAATTACTTTATATGGCTTCAATACACTTGTAATCCAACCCCAAATACGGGTCCAAATAATGATTACAGAAGTCTAAATGGGGGGGAACGTCACCACCGTCACCGGGAGATTGGCTTGGATTGGACTGAAGATGGATGGATTTAGGGTGTAGGTAGTATTAAAACCTCCACTTTTAACAAACTTTCAAAATGTCTTTTTTTAATAAATTATCTATTTATTTATATTATTTCTTTATTGTACAGGCCGATTACAGAATTTTCCATTATTGACTTTTAATTTAACATAGATGGTGAAAGTTTAATTTTTTTTTAATTTTCTTATAACTTTATCAAAAGTATTTACATAATAAAACTTAACCTATTTTTAAAGGAAGGTCACTAGCTACTAAAACTTTCATAAATTATACAAATTGACGCAGATGTAATCAAATCATTATTCAGTTGTTAATTACTGGTTAGCTGACTACACCGGCACCTTCACTCACCTCAAGTACGTAGTGTACTTGATTCCTTTCTGTTGTATTTTCCTTATAGTTTAATTTAATTATCGTCTTAGAACAAACTTTGTAAATGCTGATGTTATCGTAGATGAGTTACAATCTATATATATAAAATTGAAAAGCGACACACCGCTGATTAAACAAAAAATCTCAGAAACTACCGAACCGATTAAGATGAAATTTGGCAGGGAGATAGATTCTGCTAAGGAGACGTCCACTAAGAACGGGTTTTTGCAAATTCATCCCCTAAAGGGTAAAAATACGGGTTAGAAGTCACTTTCATACAAACCAACTTTGTCAGTTTTAGATTTATAAATTTGAAAATTTTCATGTAAGTTTATAGTAATAAACAAACGTTAACTTTAACACATTTTTTTGGAAAATCATCCCTTAAAGGGTTAATTTCTTCAATTTAACTTAGTACGCAACTTCGTCATTTTTGAAGATAAAAACATGAAAATTTATATATTAGTTCCAAATTAGAAACAAAATTTAAAAGTTGTGTGTTTTTTGGAAAATCAACCCCTAAAGGGTTGAATAAGGTTGTTCAAGTTTGTATGGGAACTTCGTCAGTTTTGAAGTTAGAAGGGTGAAAATTTGTATATAAGCTTATAGTTAGACACAAAAAATAACTGTATGACTGTTTTCTCGAAATTCATCCCCTAAAAATAGGGGTTGGAAATCTTTTATATACAAATCAGCTTCGTCAGTTTTAGAGTTATAAGTATGAATTTTTTAATGTATGTTTATAGTAATAAACAAAAGTTAACTTCAACACATTTTCTTGGAAAATCATCCCTTAAAGGGTTAATTTCTTTGATGGAACTTAGTACGTAACTTCGTCATTTTTGAAGTTAAAAACATGAAAATTTATATATTAGTTCAAAATTAGAAATAAAATTTAATGGTTATGTGTTTTTTGGGAAAATCAACCCCTAAAGGGTTGAATAAGGTTGTTCAAGTTTGTATGGGAACTTCGTCAGTTTTGAAGTAAGAAGGGTGAAAATTTGTATATACGCTTATAGTTAGACACAAAAAATAACTGTTTCACTGTTTTCTCGAAATTCATCCCCTAAAAATAGGGGTTAGAAGTCATTTACATACAAATCAACTTCGTCATTGTTAGAGCTATAAATATGAAAATTTTAATGTATGTTTGTTGTTATGAACAAAAGTTAAAATTTAGCTGAAAATCATCCCTTAAAGAGTTACTTTAGGGGATGGAACTTACTACGCAACCTCGTCATTTTTGAAGTTAAAAACATAAAAATATGTATATTAGCTCAAGATTAGAAACAATCAATCAGTAATATGTTTTTCTGGAAAATTCTCCCTTGAAGGGTTAATTAATTAAGGGAGTGCAAGTTAGTATGGCAACTTCGTCAGTTTTGAAAAGGATGAAGATTTGTATATTTAAGCATTGTATTAGACACAAAAACTAACTGTATCACGGTTTTCTCGAAATTCATCCCCATAAAGGGTAATACTAAAGTAAGTAAACTCAGTAATGTGAAAATGTATATGTTAACTTATAATTAGAAACAAAAATAAATTGTAACAGGTTTTTTTGGAAATTCATCCACTAAGGGGTAAAACCAGGGATGTAAGTTTGTACGAAACTTCGTCAATATCGAACTCAGAAATGTGAAAATAAATCAAAAATTAACTGTATTTTTTTGGAATTTCATCCCCTAAGAGGTAAATAAAGAGGTTGCAAGTTTTTCTAGAACTTTGTCATTTTCAAACTCAGAAATATGAAAATTAATATGTAAGCTTATATAGTGAGAAACAAAAAAATTTCTAGAGGTCTTTACGGACGGTAGGGGGAGGGGAGAGGGAAAGGAAGCGAAAAAGGGACTGGGAACGGGAGAGGAACAGGGAGAGGGAGAGGGAGAGAGAGGGAGAGGGACAGGAAGTGGGAGAGGGCCGAGGAGCGGGAGATGGAGAGGGACAGGAAACGGGAGAGAGCCCGGGAGCGGGAGAAGGAGAGGGAGAGGGACAGGGAGCGGGAGAGGGAGCGGGACAGAAAGCGGGAGAGGGACCGAGTGCGAGAGAGGAACTGGAAGCGGGAGAGGGTTAGGAAGCGGGAGAGGGACCGTGAACGGGTAAAGGAAAGGGACAGGGAGTGGGAGAGGGAGAGGGAGAGAGAGAGATAGTTTGAATGGGAGAGAGAGTGGGAGCGGGAGAGGGAGAGGGAGTGTAAGTGTCCGGATGGAAACAACAGAACCGTTTTTAAAGATATTTGTGCTGCATCGTAAAACCAGTTCATCATTGATCCATTTAGGATCTGGTGGTGTTACTTGGAGACAAGATATTTAACTCCTGGATGGATGGAAATAACGGAACCTTTTTGTTTTTTTTCTAATGACACTCAAGAGCCAGTTTTTCTGTACATTAAATATTTTTCAAAATTTCGGTTAGGGACACGTCAATAACGTGTTAGAACACCAAAAAATTTGTTTTTAAAATTAGTGTCTGTTTGTCTGTTCGGGCATTACATGAAAACCCTTGAACTGATTTCGACGGAAATTAGTTATGTTGTTCCTCATACTTTTGATCACGGTTTAAAAAACTTTTCGTCCCCATAAAATTAAAAGTTTTCACCGGAAACAAGATGAAACTTAGTGTGGAATATTTTGAAATATTAACGATTTTCTTTAAATTTGCAACAAACATTCCTCATTTAATTGATGAAATACATGTTTTCGAGTTTTTCTAAATTTTTCATGAAAAAGAAAAAACTAATATTATCTTTTATTGTTTATTTTTCAAAATTCGTTCCCGGAGGAATGATTTGTGATTATATCGTACGTTTCAATATATAAATTTCTAAATATAAGTACTTTAATATAAATTAATCTGTTTTTAAATTTTCTTCTGCAAGGGGTACAAAATATTATGGTAAGCATAATTTCCGCATGCGAAGCTGCGGGCAACAGCTAGTAGTTTGTATAAAGGTAATCTCTTAGAATAGTAGGTCACATTTTATCAGTCTATGTTCGCAGTAGGACAAATTATAAATTGATTGCAGTTATAAGACAAATTTCAGAAGTATTACAACGCTTCTTCTCCACGGCAATAACACTTTGCAATTGTTAAAGATGTTACTTTGGTACAATCGCTAAAAAGTCCAGCATAAAATGATTAATGTAACTAGAAATAACTATACCTGTATAAACAGGCAAAATTCTATGAATAACCACTTGAACAGATTAATCTATAGGTACTAATAATATAAAGAGGAAAGATTTGATTGTATGTTTGCATTGAATAGGCTCAGAAACTACTGAACCGATTAAAAAAATTCTTTCACTGTTGGGAAGCTACACTATCCCAGAGTAACATAAGCTATATTATATTTTCATAAAAATTAGGGATCCTTAATAAAACTCCAATAATATAACCCAAGGTGTAAAAAATAAGAAAACCGAAGCAAAGCGAGGGCGGTTACTCGTACATTATAACTTAAAGTGAACACAACGTATATGTATAAATAACCGTTCATATCAACACCAATAAGAAATAAACAGTTGACAATTAAAATTAATTATATAAACTACATAAAAATTAATAGACTCTAGACCTTGAAAACTGAATTGCCCATTGAAAACTCTGGATTTACATTTATATGAAGAGTCGGGACGTAAAGTAGGTATCATCTTTGACAGTTTATAACATAAAACATTTGATTTGCGTGAGAACCATTATTACCTTGAAATAACTGAATGTTGAAACTCAAAACTTCCATTATTACTGTGTAGGCAACGCCTATAGTTTTGATATAAATTGTTTTTATTTTTACAATGTTTGTAAAGCCTTGTTTGCATCTACTATTTTATTAATATTCTTTATCTTTACAAATAAATAAAACTGGAGTGTCTGTTTTTAATATTAAAATAACAGCTTTTTACTAAGTGCATATTGATTTATACACGGTAAATATACCAAAACAACGTTTTTTACAAATTTTTGTCTGTCTGTCTGTCTGTCTGTCTGTCTGTCTGTCTGTCTGTCTGTTTGTTTGTTCCGGCTAATCTCTGAAATCGCTGGATCGATTTTGATGGGACTTTCACTGGCAGACAGCTGATGTAACAAGGAGCAACTAAGATTATTTTTATTTTAGAAAAAAAATTGTTAGGCGATACGAAGTTCGCCGGGTCAGCTAGTTGAAAATATGTGACTATATTTGGAATGTGAAACAAAGAAGTGGGATATTAGATGCTTAAATAGGATCACACATTTATTTTTTCATGTGTGCTAGCGCACTGTGCATATTTTCACAGTAACTTTTCGTCAAACCATCAGTCAAACAATTCGTGATTTCGTGAATCATAATCACACAAGGGTTTTTACATAAGCGTGATGTTTAAAGATCGTCTCTTGTATGGAAAACACGTGTCATACGCGTCATACAAATAGTTAATTTTCACACAAATTCAAAGAAATGACACCACATCAGCAAAGTGCTAAGAAGACCCCATTCAATCAGTGCTAGATCGTGCTCGTGACATTATTGTGAAGAAAAACTTCTCGTTTGGAGTGATTCATGGCGTTTGGTAACTGTAGCTGGAATCTGCGGGTTTGCCCCAGCAAATGTCAACAATTTATCAATAGATTTATTAATTTCATTCTCAGAAATTATGGTTAACTTTATTTAACTTGTAATTGCCTTGACTTCGCTTCGGAAAACCTGTGTTATTAGGTAGTACAGCTGCGCTCGAACTGTTCAAAAGGGGCCATCCATAAATCACGTCACACTAATTTCATGACTTTTTTATAGAGTCCGACCGAAACTGGTTTTTCAGCCGAAACCGAAACCGAAACCGAACCTTCGGCCTTAGTTCCAGTTTCGGCCGAACCCGAAACCGAAACCGAAACTTAGGGTGAGGCCAAACTAACGTATTTTTGGAGCTGTGAGTCACGTGAAATGAGCTGGTTTCGTACAAAAGTACAAATTGAATTGTTTGGAATTTATATTATAAGCGATTTTACGATTTACGCTATTTTACGCAACGCACAGCTCAAAAAATATGCTCGTTTGGCCACACCATTAAGGTATTTTTTTGAGCTGTTCATTTGTGGACTCAACATAAAAAAGTAGGATAAAGGAACCGAATTGTTGAAATTTTACAAAGGGCATTTTTTGATATTTGGCAGGTCAACCCTCAAGCTATCTGTCCTCTAACATAGATCCACTACGTACGGGATACCCTATATATAGGTATATATATACTGAAGTACCTATAGGTATTTCAGTACCTCTAGGTACTGAAATATAGCGTGTTTTTTACACATTTGTATAGTAGTACGTGCCTTGAGTTCGATAAACTTATATCTTAATACATAGACGGCAAAAATTCGAAAAAAATGTACTTATGAATGGGCGCTGTTTTAACCCCAGACGAAAAAGAGGGATGTTATAAGTTTGACGTGTCTGTATATCTGATGTATGTCTGAGCATCGTCGCTCCCAAACGGAGAAACGAAGGTGACTAAATCGAAAGTGTTCTTAGCTATGTTTAGTGTATTTCAAACTGTCGGGCCTCACTCAATAAATGTAAGTATAGGCGGAATTTACATAAAGTAATTTATTTGTGAACCGTTTGAAATAAAACAAACACTAAATGTTAACCCAAGCTCACTACAATACGTATAGCTCAGTGAAAACCGCAGCTAAATCTGTTAAGCCGTTCCTGAGATTAGCCGGAACAAACGCACAGACAAATAATTAAAAAATAATTTTTATTTAATCTATTATGGCTAATACATACCCCTATTAAAAGTTTTACTCAAATATTAGTACAGTTACAGTTTCATTATATGGCTATGACGATGATGGTATATACCTACAGACAGTTAAATGGTGTTAGATAAAATGAAAAAAAAAACAATAAAATTAAAGTCCTATGCTCAATATAGGCCTATGCAAATGAGCGCCAAAGCACCCTGTCAATTAATTAATGAACAAATATAATAAACATGTTAAATTAATTAATTACTTCACTTGAAAAATTAGCGCCCAAGAGTTAGCCGCGAATTTAGCCGAACGACGCACGACAATTCACGAACACAGAGTTTCGGTTTCGGTTGCGGCCAAATTTTGTTGAAACCGAAACCGAAACCGAAACTAGATTTTTTGGCCGAAACTGGCCGAAACCGAAACCGAAACCGAAACCGAACCTTCGGTCGGTCTCTACTTTTTGACCCCTCCCCCCCTTGTCACAGCTGGTCACATTTGTGAGACCTCCCCCCCCCTAGTGTGACGTCACATAATAAAATTATTATGAAATTTTACACCTAGAAATTATTAAATTAAAACAGCAGTTCCGAAATAAGTTTTATTTCCATTAATTGTTTTTAATACTTACCTATACATACCAATTATTCGATTTTGAAATGTGACGTCACATAATTTAGGACCCCCTCCCACCCCTTGTCACACAATGTCACACTTCATCGGCCCCCTCCCTCCCCCCTAACGTGTGACGTAATTTATGGATGGCCCCAAAAGTTAATTAAATTGACATTATTATTATTATTTATCGGAAAACGAACTGAGGCCTTTCGAAAAAATTTTTTTCCTTTCGAAATTGATGTTATTGAGCCGTCTTTCTGTCATCACTCATCAGTCATCACTGTTCTAAAACCCTACGATTCTTATGCTAAGACTTTATACCAGCCCTGCTAGCATAATCGATTCTCTGTTTTTTTGACTCGGATAAAACCCTACATTGTAAAGAATTTCCTTTGTTCACCACATTAGTGCAATTAATCTGTAATTATCATCATACGGAAATACATAAACGAAAAAGTCGGTAAAAAATTAACACAAAGGTTGGAGTCTGGCTTTGCTAATTACAACTTTTATTTTTATTATTATAGTAATACATCAGTGCATGAAAACTCCTACATTAATAATCAAGTTATTAACAAGTATGCCCTAATATAAAGAGCGAGAATGAACAAAAACTCCTTTAGGTATTAGCCTGCGATTTCACTAGAGACGTACTCGTAGGAGTCGAAACTTCACCAATAGAATTACTGCTTTACGCGAGGCTAGGGAAATAAAGAATTCTATTGGCTGCTTCTTCATTGGACGACACGATAACGACATCTTATGTATGTATTGCGTACACACGCGGACAGGGAAGCTTTCAGGTATACAATACACACACATAATACAACTCCGTCACGACATCAGTGGGAGCTTTGCTGCTGATAACGATATTATCGTGTCGTTGTCCACTGAGACAGCGTGCATTACAATTTCATAAAAATATGCCTCCACTGCTGTCGTTGCCGGTATGAAGACATTTAATAACTGCAGTGTAATATAAAATTGTGTCGATATCGTGTCGTGCCATGAAGCGGCCATTGGTGCAATTTTTCCTATCGCGACGCCTCACTATCTTGCGAATCGCTGGTGGAACCTTAACATTGTGAATGCGCCATTTTATGAATTCGGATAAACTTGGTATTCTCAGAAGGGATGTTGAGGTGTAAATAATAGTGTGTGATGTTAATAACGTTGGTTTCCGACAGTGTGTATTTAAATGAAATGTGCGCACTACAGGATATTGGCAACCTCACATGATGACTAGTGTTTGTTTTACGCAGTGTCACCAAGTTTGCTTCCTTGTTTATACTTTATATATATTACACACGTTTTATACATGTTTGCTACCGAAGTGTCGTTTAAGATATAAGTTACGTCTACTGCATGTAAATCATTGCGGTTCATTTATTTCAAAGATTAATTTCCATTAAAATCAATTGTCAATTAAATTTATCATTTTTTTTATAAATGCGAACAGAGTTGTCGCGAAGAGAGTCGATGGCCACCGGTATTATAATATTTGATAAAATATTATTATTATAATGACTTTCTAACTCCCAATCACACTTTTTACCAATGGCGGATCCAGGATTTTTGTTTTGTTCAGATGACGAATTAATAAAATATTTAAATGTCACACGTGGACATATATAAACTTCGGGGGGCTTGAGCCCTCCTGCCACCACTTGGATTGAGCCCTCCTGCCACCACTTGGATTGAGCCCTCCTGCCACCACTTGGATCCAAAATATTAGATAAATTTTTCAACCTATTTCACGTCCAATCCAATAAAAATTCCTGACTAACCTGAGATTCTTCACCATGCGATTCTCGCTGGGCAGGTCGAGGAAGTCCAGTAGAAAGCGGAGTCGGTCGTTGATCTCCTTGGTCTCCATGCCGAAGATCCAGCCGAAGTACATCATGGTCTCCTTGATGGTGAACTCGCCGTACAGCGCGATCTCTTGCGGCATGTAGCCCACCCGCTTACCGGGGACGCCCGAGCCTGAAATAATGCTTTAGGTTTATGCGAGCCTAGTACTTTTACGCTGAGACACTTGAGGTTTATGCGAGCCTGGTACTTTTAGGCTGAGACACTTCAGGTTTATGCAAGCCTGGTACTTTTAGGCTGAGATACTTCAGTTTTATGCGAGCCTGATACTTTTAAGTTGATCGACATGTTAGTTATTTGGTGCCATAGTCAAAATATTTTCAATTCAGGGACCCTGTTGAAAAATATTCGGCTTTGAAGCTCTAATTTTGGTTAGAGTCAAGTGTGCCCTACCCTTGCCAGCCAAGCCGGGTTTGGACACAGATTTGAGTTGGACAATTATTATGAAAAAAAAAACAACAAAAAATAGGTTATATGATGAATTTACAAATAAAACTATCACGGCTACTTAGGTTTTGCAGACTTTGCAGGTTAACGAACAAGTCCATCATCTACGGAACCCTACATTGCGCGTGGCCTGACACGCACTTGGCCGGTTTTTTTATAGCTTGAAGGGCTGTCGAAAAAGCAGAAGCACCGGATGAGCAATACAGAGAAATCTCAATGAAAAGCCGCCCTGTGGAAGATAACTCTTCGTAAGTATAAACTTCAACCCACGTAGCAGGCGAAACCAAGCATGTCTGAAACACCTTGCTCAAGGCCGTCTTTAACCTATTGGAGACCCTGGGCATAGTATGATAATGAGGCCCCTATGACTTTGACAGAACACTATTTTTATGTTAGAATAAACAAAGAAAGTAGATAAGCAAGCTTCTAGATTTTTTTTTATTGATTTATCTAAGCATGCTGATAGCCTAATTTTTGGGCGAGAATAATTAAATTAAAAAAGATTTTCGGTAATAAATATCGGTTATCGTTTAGTGATCTGGCAGGAACTAGGGGGCCCCTATCGATCACGGGGCCCTGGGCACTTGCCCAAAGTGCCCAGTGGGAAAGAAGGGCCTGACCTTGCTACAAGTTTCACAATACAGCCGGCCAGTGTCGAAAGACTATACTTATGTCTATGTCTATGTCTATACTTATGTTGTACTAGAAATAACAGTTTTAACTAACTCGGAACTAATTTTAATTGCTTTTTAAGGCAAACAGTGATAATCAGCAGACATTATTCTGAGCAGTGTGCAGGCTAAGAGCCGCAATAATCACATAACAACATGTAAATCGCATGTTTGTTAGTTCGTTAGGACAAAAGAAATGGCTCGCTACATTCCGTTACGGTTATGCATAGTTAGGGTTGTCACAAATAAATTAAATTACTTTTTTGAAACTTTTTAAACAATTAATTATATGAAAATGTGCAAATTCTTTGAGCATATAAATCAAATGTAATTTACATAGACTACTTGATACGATTTTTCTTTCCATCTACTCCTATCTACATTAGCGAGAGATCACGAGTTGATTCCAGTTCGGAGAAAAATTTTAAAGTTGCAAATTACGGAATCTTACTGTAAATGTACGATCGCTTAATATTCCTTATTTATTTTATTTATAAATAGTAACAAAATTATCTTGCGTTAAAACTTTCTGTGACATCATAAATTCTAATTACACTCCAACTATTTTCCAAAACTCATCAAAAATACGTTATGTATTTTCGATCGCACAACCCTAAAACTGTTAAAGAAGCATAATATTCGTAGTGGTCGCGTGTGGTCGCGTGTGGTCGCGTGTGGTCGCACACGGCCCACGGTGGATGGTGGGACAATGGCGTTGTTTTCGAATAATGAGTGTTGTGATTGAACCTTTGTCGTGGTGAAGCCGTGACTAACGCCACTCAAGAATGGTCGGGTTAGGAGATGATCTGTGATGCTGCTTCTCCATTGACGACACGACAAGTACGACCACGACATCTTATTCTTCTTCTTATGTATTGTACGTTAACTTCCATGTGAGCTGGCACACCATGAAATACAATTTATAGTGTTGACTAATGTTTTTAACCCCCGACGCAGGAGTAGTGAGACCCTGACCTGAGATTGGAATGAGAGTAACTTAACATGTCTGTGTATTTGAATGTGTGTGTGTGTGTGTGTGTGTGTGTGTGTGTGTGTGTGTGCCACGTAGTTTCTAAACGAATGGACCGATTTTGATGCGCTTTGTTTGTTTGAAAGCTGCACCGACATCGAACCCGGGACCCCTCGCTTCGCAGGCAGGGTCGCTAATAACTAGACTACAGGGTCGTCAGTTTAAAATTTAAACTATACTGCAGTCTGACATTATAACGCTGTGTCGTCGTCGTATCGTCCGATGTGGAAGCGGCCATCATGTTCACGGTCGCAATGTTCGACACGCGAGTAATAGATTAAGGAAGACATAGGTCGCATTGAGTCGACCGTAAGTGACCGACCGACTTACCTGCTTCTATAATCGATGTAATTATCTTTACAGCTGACGAGATTCTGCTATGATAGATGATACAAGTATTACTGTAATTGACGACGTGTGGTGTAATGGTTACCATGCCGCACTGAGGGCCCTGGGTTCGATTCTCAACGAGGCGGAAATTTTAATGACGAATTTGAATTTCTGTCTTTCTTTCTGTCTTTTCTTTCTCGGTCTATGTATGTTTTTGTCTTTGTATGTTGTCCATGGTACCCGCGACAGGAAATTCTAATGTAGGGCTAATTAAATTCTAATGTGTATCCAGCGATATTTTAATGTATCCCATAAAGGACAGAAGTAGTGGACTAATGACAGATTGAAACCTGGGTCTACTCCTACCGGGTACCGAACCCGGGACCCCTCGACTCGCAGGCAGGCAGGGTCCATTAGTCATTACAAACTAGGTTACGAGGCCGTCAACAATGTTTTCTCTTGAACCTCTGAAATCTCCTGAACTGTTCTAAGATGGCTCTGGCTCGCAATATATTTTAATGATAATAATAGAATAAGTTACCTTTGGTCCCCGGCTTGCCCCCCAGCACCCAGATCTCCCCGCTGTTCAGTTTCCGGCGGCCCACGATGCATGAGAGCAGCGTGGTCTTGCCGCACCCCGACGCACCCAGCAGGCCGTATCTGTGGAGCACACACGACGTTACATGTTGTACACTTCAGCCGCTGTATCTTGGCGCGTCTGAACTTCGCGCAGAAGGCTGCGCAGTAACATAATTCGCCAATACTCGATACGCGGTGTATTGTGTCTCAGTCACACGTTAGCATGTTCGTGTCGCCATCTCTGTCTTACATGCGCTAAAGTTCGCAAAGTCTATGTTCAGACGCGCCAAGATACAGCGGCCGTACTGTACATGACTATACATTTTAAAATTTAAAAACCCACGACAGTTTTATTTACCCTAAATATAGCTAAGAACAATTTCGGTCACGTCAGCTTTCAGACAAAAATATTAAATACCGCATCAGAATCGGTTCATTCGTTCAGGAGAGCTATTATACGATACAGACGATACAGTCAACCCGGGTGGCATCGAATACGATACGATATTTTTTGGTTGAGGCTTGGCCGCAAGATAAATAACCCCTCGCAGTGAGTTTAAATTTTAAAGTAACGTGAATATTCTGTACTGTATTTTTTTTACACAAATAAGTTAATGTTTGACCACAATCCCACCTGATGGTAAGTGGAGATGTGGTCCAAGGTGGTGAGCACATTAACTTAGTAAAAACCCATTCACTCTTTTTTAGGATTCCGTAGCCAAATGGCAAAAAACGGAACCCTTATAGATTCGTCATGTCTGTCTGTCTGTCTGTCTGTCTGTCCGTCCGTATGTCACAGCCACTTTTTTCCGAAACTATAAGAACTATACTGTTGAAACTTGGTATGTAGATGTATTCTGTGAACCGCATTAAGATTTTCACACAAAAATAGAAAAAAACAGTAAATTTTGGGGGCTCCCCATACTTCGAACTGAAACTCAAAAATTTTTTTTTCATCAAACCCATACGTGTGGGGTATCTATGGATAGATCTTCAAAAATGATATTGAGGTTTCTAATATCATTTTTTTTTAACTGAATAGTTTGCGCGAGAGACACTTCCAAAGTGGTAAAATGTGTGTCCCCCCCCCTGTAACTTCTAAACTAAGAGAATGATAAAACTAAAAAAAATATATGATGTACATTACCATGCAAACTTCCAACGAAAATTGGTTTGAACGAGATCTAGTAAGTAGTTTTTTTTTTAATACGTCATAAATCGTAAACCGCAATTTACCTCGATTAAAGTTACAACAAACTACAAGAACTTTTATATTATGTTACTTGCTGCTACGGAACCCTTCATGGGCGAGTCCAACTCGCACTTGGCCGCTTTTTTGAAGACATCCACGTCATAGGTTGGCGGGAACTTTGTATGTAACTTAAAGAAAAGTTAAAGAAAATCATAAAAATTACTCTTATGTATTGTGTACAGCTGTAAACTTCCATGCGGTAATGCGGAACTTAAAGGTGCTGTCACACCAGTCGTTTGGCGGTTGACTCTAGCAAGAAATAATATCTGCAGTGTGGCAGAACCATTAGAAATATAAAGAAATGTCGTTGTCAGGTAATACAATGCAAAAAAAGAAATGATATTCCTTCGAAGCCAGTTTCCGATTTAAAAAATATAATGTTCTGAATTCGAGTGTAGAACGCAACGGTCTGTTTCGTGTTTGCGCCACCAGAGGACGTTGTGTCGCAACACGCGCTCTATTCCATTCCATACTCATAGATTCCGAACTACGGTCTACGTCACTCTTGTTCCGTATGTAATAAGACACATTTTTCTTCGCTGTTCATAATGTTAACTACAGAACGGTTTTATTTCAAACGATCTTTATGAGAACACTTCTTGGGAAATTTTAGTAATATATTTTCTATTGCGTTTTGATGTAAATAGGTTGAGATATTAATATGGCTCATCAGTCTCGTGATGAAAATTGTGTTGAAATTGAGTGATTCACTTTGCTTCGCACGGGCAAAAGTTTGTTAGTTTTCATCGATTATCACTTACATGTTTACTCGAATCAAACAATTTTTATACGATTATGTAAAATGAATGGTAAAGTTTAGATTTATTTGTGGTTGATTCTACTTAATACTTTGAAAAGCAAAAATAGTTTTCTAATTATTTTTTTTCGTAGTAGTTTGAATTTTTTGCCCAAAGCAATAGATAAATCTGTAAAATATTTTAGAGAAAATGCCGTTGAAAAGCAAAGATAAATAATTGATTTTCCAACTGGAAATTGATTCATTTGCATAATGAGCAAGATCGGGTTTTCTGGTTATATCTTTTATCTTCTTTTGAATAGGTACTGATCATTCTACATGAAGTTATAACGGCCGCTAGGGCAAACGGCAACTCTCCGAAAAAAATCCGCAGTTTCAGGACTGAATGATGGAATTAACAAAAGTCGTAAGCCATCAAAGCTCGCTTGTCTTAGGAGCCGGTAGCATGCGATCCCTTAGCGCTCCATAACGACGATGAGGGAAATGGGAAAGCTGGATTTTAGCGGGTATTCCGGCATCTGTGTCGATGAGTCCTGCATACCTGGTCAAGGGCGGGATGCGTAAATGCAAACAAAAAACGATAGAAGAGAGTTCTGTGTTATAAACAATAAGTGTATTATTCTATAGAGAGCAGAATACTGGTGTTTCCTCAAAATCGTTATTGTACAGCATTGGTTGTGGTCAAAGGCCAATATCAACAGTTAACCGACGGCCATCGATACAACTTTAAAAGTATTCTTCGACGTATTGACATAAACTTTGTATTTGGGAATTTAAAATTTCTAAATAGTTATTCAGTAAGTTTTACGATTACTATCATGGGTAAGTATAACTTATATAGTAATACATTCTTCACTTCGCTCCATCACTTACTATGCACTCAAATAAAACTTGATGATTCATGGTAAGCGGTTCAACATATTCCTTAGTTTTTATTTATTTATTTATTTATTTATTTGCAGTCACGGAACACCGTGTTTGCAGTACTAACATCAGCGCCAAAGCATACTGCAAGCGATTGGTATCTTATGTTATAATTATAATTATTGCTGAAACATTATTTATTTACAAGTATTTTACACATATGTTTATTTTTATGAATTATAGCTTGATTACAATGATACAATGTAGTCTTGATTAGTAGGATGCAATAACTTAGTAATATAATAACGCTTCACACTCATGCCCCACACTAGGATACCCTGTGTCGTGGGTGCCTCGGACAACACACTAGACGAGGACATTCACACCCAGACCAAGAACAGAAATTCAAACTCATCATTAAAATTTCCGCCTCGCTGGGAATCGAACCCAGGACCATTGGTGTGGCGATCCGGCATGGTAACCATTGCGCCACACGGATGGTCAAGTAAAAGCCTAATAACTCTTTCCTTAAGAACTATCTAACTAATAACTAATTATATATCACTTTTCCAAACGGGAATCGACTTAAGGTCATAGACTATAGACCATTAAGTCTAGAAGTTTCTCCGCGACCACATTGTTTGTTTTTTGGCCACCTAACAATAGTGGTAGGTTCGTGGTGTCCGAACGTCACAATAACTTCATTATCATAATTGTTGACGTACTGTGAACAGCTTTAGCTATCTGGGAAATAAGGGTGCGCTAACACCAACACCTACAGTGGCTTCAGTGTACTAAGTATATTCAGAAATTGTTAATCTAATAAATATGATAAGATATTAAGGTACCGAGGGTATGGGATTTACGCGGGAAATGCTCCCACGAGAACGAAGTCGCGAGCATAGCAATGATATTTATAATGTAAAAAGAGGCAGATACGTCACTAGCGCGCCGACGATGAAGAGCGTAAGAACAGGCAATTGACCGTTCTGCTCCTAGTCGCTCTGTCAATACAAGACGATACGCACGCTTTGTTGTTGTCAGAAGTGCTTGACATTTGACATACAGCCAATATACCAATGTGACTGGTGTAATGAAACAAAAGATAAACGTGTGTGTGTTGTAGCTCTTTTCGGAACAGATTTTTTGGTTGATTTGTAGGGACATTACGTATCTATATTTTTTTAAATATCATTGGAGCATAGGTAGTCTTTTTTATACACAAATAACTTAATGGTTCACCACAATCCCACCTGATAGTAAGCTATGTTTTTTTTATATTTTCCTCGCATACCAATGTAAACGCATCCTAATATCCTTTGTTCTAAGTAACGTGAACATGGACTACCATGTACGACACAATGGGTTATTGGCTCTCCTGTCACTGTTCGATGCTCGAGGTTGTTACTCCCGCCCCGCACCCGCACCTTGCACCCCGGTGGCGTGTTGCCAGCACCCTACCTACCTCCTTCGTCTGATTGATCGTCACGTCGTACATCGGAGAGATTAACGCTAAAATTGTATGGGAAAAGTCGAAAATCAAAAATGTGCCTGATGCATTGTTTTAGTAGTCTCAAACCACCTTCAGATGATTTGAGATTTTATAAAGGATATCAGTACAAACATTTTTTAATGGTTAAAGGGCAAAATGCAACTTGCTACTTCTTTATTGATAGTTTTAACAATTTAGAAAATATTTCATAAACCTACTTTAGCTATTGCACTGTAATAAATAATAATATACGACGACCCTGTAGCCTAGTTGGTAGCAACCTTGCCTGCGAAGCGAGGGGTTCGATTCCCGGCCGGGGCAGATGTTTATGTGACAGATAAATATTTGTACTCGGGTCATGGATGTTCTTGTGACGTGTTATATGTGTCGTCCATGCCTCCCGCGACACAGATGAAAACCTACTGCGGGGGTATGAGTGTGAAAGCGTTTATTTTATCTTTATCGTTTTTCATAAGAGTGAAGAAACAAAACACTACAAGCCTTTAATAACTTTACTTTTTTTATGAATAATATGGTAAATAAATATATATTGGTGATTGGTGGTCGGTGGTCGGTATACTCACATGGTGCCCTTAGCGACGGTCATGTTCAGGTTACTGAGCACATGGTTCGGCCGCTTGTTGGAGCCGTAGTGTTTGAACGCGTGCCGCACGCACACCGCCTGTTGCCGCTTCTGCCACATCTGGAAACGTTCACACATTTAATATTAGGGAAAACCCGAGTATGGTACTAGGGGATTTTGAAGACTTCAGATTAGAACTTAGAACCAACGACAAACAATGGTTTCGGTTAAAAAGTGCTTCAAAATCGGTCTATTCGTTCAGGACCTACGATGAACGAATAAAGTATAAGCTATTAATTAATAGTTTTTCAAATATTTCATCCGATAAAAATTAGTAGAAGTATACCGCCAATAACTCCATCTGGTATCCTAAGATTTTACATTGTGTTCGGCATCGTAGCGCTCTGGCTTTAAGCATTGAAATAATTGAGACATTGATATTAGCAATAATTGTTCGACATATTTTGCTTGGATACATTAATACAAGCAGCACTTAACTCTCTTTTTTTTATGAAAATAGCCGGCAAACGAGCTGACGATCTACCAGATGTTAAGTGCCTATTGTTGCCCATGGACATCAGCAACACCAAAAGCATCCCTGATGCGTTGTCGACCAAGAAAGAATTAAGAGAAAGAAAAAAGAAAGAACTGGCTCTCAAGCCCCCAGCCGGAACACGACGAGTCGTTTGGCGGCTGATTCATGCTCAAGGGTGGTAGCTATCCGGGTGAACTTCCATGGAGAAATAATAATAGTAATAATGGTATTAATAAACAATTAAAATCAATCTATCTCTCTATAACTAACATCTAACCTCATACATCAAACAGGACCAAATATAATACTGACCTGTTCGTCTCTTCCTCACCCCAGTCAAAGTTTTAATAAGTACTTCCTACTTAATCATGAGGTCAAATTACACGTTTTCCTTATTGCCAATAGGAATTAGGATATGACAGGATATAACTTCGCATGACATTGCTAAATCTAATGACATGACGTAGGAATTTTCGACCATCATGTTTGTTTATGGCGTCCTGTTTTGGCATAATAGTGTATTGTTGATGTTTGAACAGACGTTCCTCCCTAACTGGTCTGTGAATGCGTAGGACATTAGGACATTAGGATGTCTATTGTGTTTTGTTATACTTCCTGGAAAATATTGCGACCTTTTAACTACACCATCACATGATGTTTTGAAAAACTTTTTTGCTGATTGACTTACAACTTTTAAAAAAAGAACAGCTGTCATGGGACGGCTGACAGATATAAACCTGATTTTAGACTTGGCGATCGTGGCGACGCATTTCGATATTTCACATCTGTCAGCCGTCCCATGACAGCTGTTCTTTTTTTATAAACTTTTCAATCCTAAGTGATAGCACTTAGGGATGGGAAATTTACTAAGCGTGTGGGAAATTTCAAGCAATATGGATTGACTTGGAAAAAATTGTAATGGATTTCTACATAGAAACCCATACATGTCAGTCTAACTCAATGTGGACGCTAATGACCTAAGGGTCAGTAGAACTTTAGAATTCATAAGAGTACCTTAACTGTACCTTTTTTCTGAGTGGAGCTGACTGAAAAGTTCTATATTGTACAAAGTTATAATAATATTATTATTAATCTTCCCTATAATATTTAGCTTACAACTTGTAGGTTCACACGTTTGATTGTACAGAATAGCAGACTCACAGCCAATTATAGATAGACATATCTCGACCATCCAAAAAACGACCGAAACCTCATTGCCAATGTCTGCTTGGGATCGAACCCGCAACCCCTCGTTCAAACAAGGCCACTAGCGACTAGACAGGGCCGTCTAGATGTTCTATTAAATCTCAAGTCCAACAACTTTTAAAACACTTAGAGCAACGACCTCGCCGGTCTTTTGCTCAAACCTCCACGAAGGTCCCACCGACAATCATACAGATTTTGAATGATAGATCGTGATATCGCGTGTGAATTACCGTTCTAATTTATTAATGCATATTTAGGTAAGTAAGTATGTACAGTTTGTTTAACTAGTAACCTGCCTTCACTTGACTTATCAAATAGAAATCGTATTCAAACGAATGGTCTGCGCAAACGAGGTACTTTTGTCCTTCGAGGCAAAGTTTGTCAGTGGTGTAGCGTGGGCTCCTGCCGCCCCCCCCAAATTTGACCCCCCCCCAAGAACTTTGCCGCCCCCACATTATTTAAAATATATTTTTTATTAATTAAAAATGCCCTTTCTTGCTTTTTTCATAACACAATTTACATTAAAAAATATAAAATAATTAATTTTAATACATTTTTTTTTTATTTAAAAATCGAGTGGCTTGCCACCCTCTCTTCGCGTGCCGCCCGGGGCCAGGGTCCCCCTGGCCCCCCCCACGCTACGCTACTAGTCCATACAAAAACTACTGAACGGATTTTCATGAAATTTTGCGCACATGATCTGGAGTAAGGTATAGGGTACTTATTACCCCAGAAAAAGCGGGCAAACCAGAGCGCAAGTGCAGTATAATAGTTACCGTGCTATCCTTGTCGAGAGGTACTGAGAACTGTAGTTGGCTCATCTTGGACTCCTTCTCGTCGCCCATGGGCGACGGAGGCGAGGTCTCTCTGTAACAAAAAGAAATCACTATGAGGATTTTTTACAATACAAGTATCCTATGGATTACAAATATTTTATTTCATACACAACAATGATCGCACGCAGGTACTTTCACGCACACAAGTTTAATTAAGTTTTTGGTTTTGGCTAAATTCCTCCTTCTATATCAATCTGGATTTACAATAATAATTGTTATTATTATAATAATTTTATTTCAAGGTACTCAGTCTCATTTGTTAGTACTGCTTAATCTAAGTGTGTTAGTAACCCATTAGCGATCAACTGTAGGGCAAGGGTATTATCCTCGTATTAATTAGCTGAAGT
The DNA here is from genome assembly GCA_951805285.1 of Thymelicus acteon. Classification (NCBI taxonomy): domain Eukaryota; kingdom Metazoa; phylum Arthropoda; class Insecta; order Lepidoptera; family Hesperiidae; genus Thymelicus; species Thymelicus acteon. Next base: position 1,027,088 of record OX638235.1, read on the forward strand.
GCCAAAAGCATAGATCGTAGTCCGTTACAGCTCAAGTCCTGTTTAATTAAAAAGTTAGTGACAAACTTAAACTGAACTGACATGAACTGTATTAAGGATTTAATAACTATTTATTTCCGGCACCGGGGGTTTGTACGTACGACGTTCAGACTTCAGACACTGCTGAGTAAAAGTGCGAGTGAACACGTATTAAGTACTAGCGCCAGCCACTGGCACTGCGCATCGGCTGTAATGACATCAGACATAAATCTTTGTGACATATTAAATCTGTGTGTAAACAATATGTTGCAAAAAATGCAGGAGAAATCGCGCTAATAGAGGATAATAAATAAAACGTATTTCACTGGAAATCAATGGAACTGGCACCTTGGTACATTGGAATTTACCCTGAAGTGAACACATTATGAATGGAATGGATATACTTAAACCAGACAGGATATAGGAGGACTAAAAGAAGAAATAACGCTGTCTCCACAAGTGGACTGAAAACCTTATTACAATGATTACAGCAATTACAGTATATTATACAGTGATTACGCGTTGGATGCAAGTAGATATAAGGAGTGGCAGGGTCAGTCAATTTTAGCCGTATTGGGGCGGCTTAGAATACTAACCCCAATCCCACGCCGGATGGGTGTCGTAAGAGGCGACTTAGACAAGTAGATTAAACTTTGAAAATAGCAAAACAACTTAGGAGTTCATTTGACACCTATATAATATTTATGTTCACTTGAGTTAATAAGTCATACAGATTAAATAACCACTGTCGTCATATAAAAAGTACCTGTCTCAATGATCAAATAATACACCGAAACCTCAATTCAATTGTAATTAAATAGAACCGCAAATCTGGCGCCGCACCGCAACCTACTTCTAATATTTCATCGTGGCAACTCGATCTGCTTTACTTTTAATTCAAGAGGCATAGACATCAAGCATTCAGCCAACGTGCGCGGCCCGTGTTTTGACACATCGCTCACGGTCGACGCAGCGCGTGGCGAAACTATTACGATACATTACGCGGAGTGCACAGAACTATGCCCGTCTCGCTCTAACGTATCAACCTTGAATACTGTCCATGTTAAAAGTAGACGGTGAAAACTATGCCAATAATACTGGACCAGTATTGCAAATTGCAATGCTCAATTTTGATACATAAATATAAAGATTAGTTTTTTGAAAAACGCAAGTTTATATTTGACATTTATAATCACTTTTGATGATGATTGTACGCCGCACAATAGGCAGCCAGTAGATGGGCAGTAGCTAGTAACATCGCACGACTGAATGTATTAGACCAGCTTTTAAAAACATGTAAACAGTACGATTTAGTGAACAATGATACCGGTTTATTTACTAACCACTATACTCGTCACCTCATTATTTGACTGCCTTTTTAAAAGTAGTAAGGCGAGCGTGCTTATTAGTTAGTGACCTGGAAATGATTTACAAGTTATAAGTTAGCTTCTACCAACTGAGTACCTACATATGACTGGGCCATTCTTTCTTTCAGTTACTGGACTATTAAAACGTGGTTAACACCATGTAAAGGATTGACTTTATAACGCTGTTACGCCTGTTACAGTCAATAATTTCAAAAAACCACCCTAAATTAAAAAATAACAGGCAAATAACTTTATCAAAAATCTTTTGCATTCAAGATAATCAAAACATAACAGTAGAACACGTCAACTTCAGCTTTAATACCCGACAACATCGCAACTTTTCATGAACGATATAATTTGTGAAACAAATACATACAAGACGTGTCATTGGTAACTAGACTCTATAGAAAATCATGTAATAGTAATTTAATCATTCGCTTACGGTATTAACAAAGATATACACAATTCAACCCATGTAAAAATGTGTTGAGAGAAATGTGTTTCCACCGTTTCTTTTCATCAATAGTGATGGAAGAAAAAAAATTCTACAATAATAATAATAATCCTAATTCCAAAAATGGTCTTAAAATTTTTTGAAGACCCATAATATTTTTTGAAGATCTTTTCAACAATACTCCACACTATAGGGTGCGCGACGAATAAAAGATTCATCCTAACGTTACCTGTTAGGGGAGGTAGTCTGAAAAATGAAAAATGTTCTATATTTTATTCTACGATTCTAAAGTTTTGATAAATATGTATATCCATGCCAAATTACAGCTTTCTAGTACTAAGGGTGTCACCGCTTTCTTCGGACAGACGGACGGACTGACGGACGGATAGACAGACGGACGGACGGACATGACGAAACTATAAGAGTTCCGATTTTACTTCGGAACCCTAAAATAATAAGTAAAGGATAAGTGATTCATACAAAAAAGAAACGTATTCAATCGATACGTTATCAGAACCGGCTGCTAGGATTTATTAAGATGTCAGAGATGCAGAAGTGATTAGAATGTTCGCATGTAAATGACGCGCGTGACGCGCTGAATAAAAATTGTTATGCTGTATAATAAAAAATTAATAATACCTTCGTATTGACGTCTTTTGCCCAAACCCATCCGCGAATTTTAATGGCATGAGTTTATTATCCTTCTCACATTTGCCCTACATTGTTATTCTCCTTCCTGGACACAACATTTAAATACCTCATATCGACGCTAGACAGCAAATATGTACGTAGTCACCAGCAAATATCAAATTGTTCATCAGAGCCGAAAAACTTTTTGATTTTTCGAAAAAAAATCATAAGTTCTCTATTTAGTAGAGAAGTTATGAATTTTTCTCTGTTTTAGTAGAGAAGTTGTTTTTTTTTTTAGAAAAATCAAAAAGTTTTTCGGCTCTGATCAACAGTTTGATCTTTGCGGGTTTCTACGTGTTTGCTTTCTAGCGTCGATATGTAGGTATATTACTACGATCTAATTTAAGTGGATCGTCAGTCGATCGTACAAATCGTAAATAGGTAGGCAACGGTTGCATTTAAAACGCTATGAATCTGGTCGCAATGAAGTAGAGATAATATGATGCTCTTGAATGTAATAGACGAGTCTAATTCGAAATAAAACAAAAACAGTGACTGACTTGCTATTTAGGGCATTATTATGTTGACACCAAACTAATTTCTTATTCGCTCTTGGACAAATCAGTGGTCAGGCCAAGAGTGTGGTTTAGAAGCGCGTAGCAACTACAATAATTAGGATTTAAAGGGCATTATCTCTACTGAACAAAGGGCGTAATTTGCTGACCGCAAGATGAGTCTGAAACTATGATTTAATTTTGCGACAAACCTTCAGTGGATTCTAATTCTAGTTTGACAGTACATTTGAGAACTGCTGTTGAAGTAATATTTGTTGTTATAATAAAATACGACGATCCGAGGCTTTTTCGAGGTTTGCGGAAATTGGATTAAAAACGATGCTGATATGTGTGCCGTCTTAGTACGACAGCCACAAACCGGTCTCACCAGTACACGGTCCGGCCACAAAATACTTAAGTGATTTACTTAAATATGTAGCTGTTACATTACTTTTTGGAACCGGTTCTAGCAAACTTTGAAATTAGCGTTTGAATGCCGATGCCGAATCCGTAAGACTCCTTGTTTAGCAACGATTGAATTGCAGTCAAATGGAGAGTGGAAGTTTACAAGACGTACGAGAATTATGCGAACAGTTTACAAGAATTAGGTAACGCGTTTTATGGTGTGTCATGAATAAAATTATGTGTATTAGAAATTCATTTAACTTGATTTGGTGGAATAAATCATGGTGAGAAACCTACACATGAGAATTCACATCGAACGGTAAAATATCTTCGGAGAACATACCAAGGATTCAATGAACATGTGGGAAAATTTCCAAAGAGAATACCTAACGTCCCTTCCGTAAATCTGATTATACTCTTAAGGCATCATAAGGTCAAAAACGCATAACCCTTCCCGCCCACGTCAGTCTTTTTGTAGGACCGATAATCGGGCCGATTTTTTCTTCCATATTATTTCTGACCGACTTTTTGACCGACTATTGCTATCAGTACGTTCTATTTTCACCTACAAAAAAAGCGGTCACCGATTATCGGACGTGGGCGGGAAGCGTAAAGTCAAACACGCATAAAGTCAAACACTCACTATGTCAAATCCGCACATCGTCAAATAATCATCGTCGATGTCCCTACTGTCTACGGGGGATTATTTATTCTCGAAATAGAAAGAAGTACCTAAATGTTCTATAAGGAATGACGGGAACAAAATTAAGCCGAGCATTACTTCGCCTTTGCAGGATATTTATCATAAAGAGCGAAGCTTCTCATGGGTCTGCGAAGTTTGCCAATCTGCACTTGATCAGTTATACACTGCTTGTTTAATCACTCGCCTAAGAAGATCCGAGCCCATTGACAAAGCAATGTGGCTGTTATTAAAAATATGCACCGCAGTATTCATTCAACACCAGGAAAAATATTAGTTATCCTAAGATCAGTGACCCACAGCTACAGGTTTACGGTACATACTGGTCTGAACAGTTAGGTTCAAGAACTCATTCATCACAACCTGGTTTAGTGTCCTGAACGCTCCCGGTACTTCGCGAATGTCTGAAACCCTAATTGCTTAGGTAAATACATTCCATCCGGCTGATCGGACATACTTAATCTCGAGGCACATTCGGTTTGGACTCGATGTAAACAAACTGTTGCCTAGCAACCACAAACAAACACGTGCATAAAACTTTTTGTCGTAATAAAGTGCGTTTGAACTAAATCTGCAGCTTGTTATAATGTAGCTAGCATTGAAATAAAACCCCAGCAAGACCGGCAAGCCACGTTCCGTCCCACTCTTTATAAATTCGGAAGTCCCGGGACCTCACGCTTTACGGGCAGAAAATCTGTCTGTACCTGGCCTAATTTATCTACGAGGTCTTTTTCACAAGCTTGAGAACAAGCGAAAAGACAGAATTAAAAGCATTTCGTAAGAAAAATACTACAATATTTATTCTCATGTACGATATTAACGATATAACATTAACAAATAACCTAATGAGGAATTAGCGTCTATTGTAGCTGTGAATGATAACTATAAAAACTAGGACAAAAAACGTGGAAAAATAATATTTTCCTGACAATGGCGAGTGGCTTTGACCCGCCACCTCTGCCGCGGTTGTTATTACTGTAAAGCGCTTGTACCATTAACTACGACTCAGCGTTAATTGTTTAGCGACATTCACGTTAAAAATCACGCTTAAGATATTTTTGAAGTTATACTTCTCTTGGTGCATTTGGAAAAAAATACGAGAGTAAAATTTTTAAGAAGCGCGCGTACATCGACAGCCAAAATGCGACATAATGAAATTAGCTCATAACTGATTATTTTTACAAATTTTTAAGAAGCGCGCGCGCACACCGACAGCCAAAAAGTGACATGATGAAGTGAGCTGATAACTGATTATTTTTACAAACAAAGAGTTGGGGCATACGAGATGAAATCTTTAGCAAAATTTGTTCTGTTACGCCAAAGAATTATAATTTCTTACGTGCGTAACTACTTACATATGTACACACACACGGTTTTTTATTTATTTATAAGATAAGTTGATGCCTTAAGGTTACGACTACGATCCTGACGGAGAAATGATGTTTGGTATAGTTAATCCATCCCTACTAATATTATAAATATGAAAGTATGTGTAGATGTTTGGATGTTTGTGTTTTCATCACATGTAAACCATTGTGCGAATTATGATGTTTGAGCACACGTATAGTCCAAGTGTAGGAGAAGAAAAAGAAAACATTTTAAACACATCAAAATGAAAAAAGAAAGAAGTATTTATAGTACCAAATTAATAAATAATACTTATACTAGAATCACATAAAGACATTGAAAACAATAAAACGAATACGTGATGCATCAATCAGCAGTGTTGCCGACGCAGCAGTTAGAATTCAATGCGGTTGAGTCATTAGTCACTGGTCAGCGTATACACAATATCCACGTATGTCCGCGGTACTGAATGTGCTGAATTCGCGATTCTTATTGTTTCAAACAATGACTTTCTGATCCTAGCAGACACATAAAAACACTACGTTGCGATAATACTCGTGTCAAAGGTCTGATAGAGACGTAGATTTAGTATTGTGCCGTGTGCGCCATTTGGATGTTATTTATTTTTGTATGTTATGTATGTAAATGTGACTCGAAGGTTTAAAAAAATCGCATACTTCGTGAAAATTATGAAGAGTTTAAGAATTTACGAGACTTAAAAGTACTTAACTTCGACATACAATTATCTTAATTTACGAGTATACATTGTCCACCGACGGTTACAAGTATTGAGACGCAAAAATTGACAGATATGACAGATTACTAATGGTAGCTTTATCTACAGTTTTTTAACTGATAGTATATTATTGAGACCGGCCGTTACTTAACATAGTAAAGTAAAAGGCAGCTATAATAAACCCAAGTATCTAAAGTATCTAAGCTTGTGGGTGGAAACCATTGTACCGTTCAATCGAGACCGGTTCTTATCAATATTAATAGCATCTAGATATAAATAAACGGTAACGTTGTCTGTGATTACTAATAGCATATCGAGATTTACTTCGAATTCATGGATAAGTTTATCATCGTGTATGGAAACATTGATGAATAATGCGTACGTTCTATGAACTCAATACGATGGGTAAATACATTCATCCATAGAAATATGGAAATATACAATCTACTCATATAAACTGTACTGCGTGACGTCTGTTATAGATCGATGACGCATGGGAGATATAAAAAATAAGGGTATTTTTACCAATATGAGATCAGTTTTGATCGATATCAATGATCTATGATCTTTTTTAACCGACTTGAAAAAAGGAGGAGGTTCTCAATTCGACTGTATTTTTTTATAACTTTTTACTAGCTGTACCGATTTTGATGTTTTTTTAATTTTCGAAAGCTGCAGCTTGTCATGTCCCATTTAGCGGGATCTGACGAGTAGTTTTTGAGTTATCCCTAATTTTGAAGTCGGTTATTTTGTTCGCCTGCGCACTTCATATTATAAATTTTGTTCGTCAGTTTATCTGTACGTTTATTGCTATTCTTACTGTTGGTATTGTATTAAGCTCACAGTAACATTTATCAAATAACTGTGCTCAGACCTTTCCAGTAAAAATAAAACCAACGCTAACAGACACGCATTTCCCATAATACGATAAAGCAGCTGGTTTTCAGTGCGACCATTTCAGTCATGCAGTGCAGAGTGCAGAAACTAGTTTGAATAGTCCACTAAAGTAACAAAGAACCCCCCCTCCCCCCTCCACGTTGGTCCCATGTACACGCATTGTTACATAACAGTAACATATAACAGTAACATTTATCTGCCAGTCATCGAGATACCGGGTATCATACCAGATACAGTTGCGTAAGGTTATTACGTCGGCAGGTACCGAGCGAGGCTGCCTCTGGTTTTGTGACTTTAAACTCAATTCAACGTTGCTTAGTAGAGTGGTAAATGTCTGTGTCTGTGTGTGTTTGCTTGCCTTAGGTGTGTCTGTGTGTGTGTGTGTGTGTGTAAAATCGTTGTATTAAAATACATACAATTTGGGAATTTTGAGACCAGTCTTGCAAATTTCAATGAGTACTGAAATAACTCTAGTGTGTGTAGCCTTTTTAAAAACTCTTTATAGGGTTCCGTAGTCAAAATGGAACTCTTATAGTTTCGTCATGTTCGTTCGCCCGTTCGTCCGCAGCATATCGCAGTATCCCTCTTCGAATAACGCTTCCCGCCCACGTCCGATAATCGGTGACCGATTTTTTGTAGGAGAAAAATAGAACGTACTGATAGCAATAGTGCAACGCACACGTCCTACAAAAAATTCGGTCAGAAATAATATGGCAGGAAAAATCAGCCCGATTATCTGTCCTACAAAAAATCTGACGTGGGCGGGAAGCGTAAAAAAGTGTTTTTCTAAATCAGTTCTAAAATGACGGGGTTCAACAAATACGCGAGGATAACAAACATGATAAATACAAACGAACTGAGGACGTCCTGCATTTTTTGAAATTGATTAAAAAACACATGAATTTTCTATATAGAATAAACCTTATAATACAATATTAAAAACCGGGCAAGTGCGTGTCAGGCCACTGGCAATGTTGGGTTCGGAACCCTAAGTAGTAAGTTTATCGACTATTACTTATTAACTACTAATACTAACATAGCCGTGATAGTTTTCGTTGTAAATTCATCATATAGCCTATTTTTGACATTTTTTTCACTTGTCCAACACCAACCGTTTAGCCAGCATGGGGGACATTTGATTCTAACCAAAATTAGCAATTTAAAGCCAAATATTTCGCAAACGGACCTCTAATTCCAAAAATGGTCTAAGAAGACCCATAATATTTTTGAAAGACCTATTCAACGATACTCTACGCTATAGGGTACGTGACAAAAAAATTCATCCTCACGTTACCTGTAGGGGAGGTAGGTACCCTGAAAAAAAAGTTTTTCAATATTTTATTCTACGATTCTGGAGTTTTAATAAATATGTATATCCATGCCAAATTACAGCTTTCTAGCACTAAGGGTCTCGGCGCTTTGCTTCGGACAGACGGACAGACGGACGGACGGACATGACGAAACTATAAGCGTTCCAATTTTACTTCGGAATTCTAAGAAATTACCATTACAATGTAAAAATAAAATAGGAATTTACTTCACTGTAAAGTATAAAAAATATTTCCACAGAGTGCTTATACATTGACGTGCTGTTTACGCAAAACACTGAGGTCTTGCAGGAAGTTATAAAACCAGTCTCAATGATCTGTCTTGTGATCTTGAACCTTATGCCGATGGTTTAAGGAAGATAGTATGTTCGCGAATGAAACAGTTTTTTGTTAACTTAGTATATTTAAAATAAAGATGTTATACAATCCAATTCGATGAAGTTTAATTGCGGGTAAATCCCTCGCTGATTTTAGTGAGCAGATTTATTTAGGAGACATTGAAAGGCACTTAAATTTTATTACAATCAATGTTTATTAAAAACTTCATGCAACATAAAAATTGTACAGAAATAAAGACGGGCTTAATGATAACGAATTCTCTCCCAGCCATCTTAATAAACCTTAGTTTAAAACAAACTCAACTTCCGTATGTTGGTGGTCACAAAATTTAAAGTTTTTCATAGAAGAATATTTAAACACTTTATTCCGAAGTTCTAATTCGTAGACAAACAAAAGTTACTGACCTGGCTCATAGTCATAGAGTCAAGACGAGAGGAGCCAAGTATGAGAAGCATATTATATCCAGCAATGGATTCCGAGGGGTAAAGTATGGAGTTAGTTCTGAACATATAACCGAAGCGAATGTTATGTTATTCCATACGTTAATTACCTTGGAACGTCGCCAAACCACAAGCTATTAATTTGAAGTACATAGTTACATTGTGGCTGGGATACGTGAGTGATTTGCGTAAATTCTTCGGAACTTTTTATGGGAAGTACTGTCATAGCGTATGGGTTGTGAGAAATTGTTGTAAGAAGTTCCCTGTATTCTTCAAGTTCAAGTCGACGTTCAGGGTATTCGTACCTGCAGGATATGAGAAAAGGACTAGGCCATGGCGAACAAAACCCTTCTTGTTGAAGCTAGTCGAGCTCTCAGTTTTATCCAGAGTATATTCATGTATGTAGACCCTACATACAATGCAGGGTATGGTTTGGTTCGGACGCGTGCCTCAGACGCTTGCTATATCAATTCCCTTAAGGTCCAACTACTCTGTTACTGATATTTTTGCTGGTGGGATGGACGTCAAAGTTAAATACAAGATAATCAAGCCGGAACTGATCTATGGGTATTTTACTCACCAATGACCAACTTCTAGGCGGCGCCGATACCGATGTATTATATTAATCTCAGAGGCAATTAGCCTAGTTCACTTAACTGCGGTCAATTGCATTACGAAGTTCGTATCTTGGAATTTATTAGTCTTCTCTATTTAATTCCATGAATGAGGGTTTTGCCTGCCTGTATCGCTGACGTTTTATTGCGTCAATGACATATTGACGCATTGAATCGTAAAATCGTGTTTCCATGTCACAGTCAATTACGAGTAAAAGCGGATCAGTCGCTTCTTGGTCGGTAACTTGTTGGTGATGCATTTGGTATTACAGATCATGAGCGGTAATCATGAAGCAACCTGGTAACTCTTTTGGCTATTGGTATATTCGAACCCTTTCGCCTTTTTCGATATTGTCACCAACTCTATTATAATCACCGCATTTGCTCAAGCGCACTTGACCGACATTAGCGACATCCAAACTCGGAAACGGGGTAAGTGTGTCGCTGTCGAAGTGGTCGGCAGTCGCCTGGTCGCCTCACATCCGAAATACATTACATAACGCGACCTTTCATCGGAATGTTGGTCCCAGAGTTGGATAACACCGCCAAACTTGGGCCAGTGAGCCAATAGCAGTGATGTCTCACTGGTGGCGAGCAACGAGCGAGTTCTAACGTTAATAATGTCGTGTAAAATAGCTGAGGAGTTTAATTGCGGAACCTATAGTTGAATAGGTAAACGTACACATAAACTAATCTTGTACTAGGATTTCATGTCTTTTTAACCGACTTCAAAAAAAGGAGGAGGTTCTCAATTCGACTGTATTTTTTTTATGTTTTTTACCTCAGAACTTTGGACTGGGAGAACCGATTTTGATGATTCTTTTTTTAATCACAAGGTGATTGTCATGTGGTCCCACATAAATTTGAGCGAGATCTGACAAGTACTTTTTGAAATTTTGAAGTCGGTTATTTTTTGTTTGTAAAATTTAGATTATTTGCATAAGTTATTCGTTGAGAACAACCCTGATAACAATATGATGTAATGAGAATCATGATCTTACTACAGATGAGACACCACAGATACTCTACCTGAGAAAATGCATACCTAATGCCTAAATGTCTACTTATTTTCACCTCCTCCGCGGCCTTTTTTTATTACCTACTTAGTTACGAGTATAATATGCTCAATTGGTCAATTTTAGCAGTCTAGATTAATCACCTTAGTTTTCATTCAAACCACATGTAAGCGGAACTATATCTACAAGCGATGATCGCTAGACAATCAAGCGTCCGACTGGGTCGATTAAGAAACTGGCCATTAGATAACATACCACGTAACCGAGTATGAATAGCAAGTCAAATAACTATTATCACCTAATAATTGGTTTTCTTATTAGTAAGGAAGTGGAGAGACCAGCGGTTACTGGTTAGCGTAGTCACAATATTTGTGCGTCTAGATTATGAAGGACTCTTGGCAACTTAACTACGTGATTTCACTTAAATTCTCCAGTATCCAATAAAGGCAATAAATTATGCTTTGGAATGATTTCATATTTGGAACTCGGAACCATTCTTAAGAACATGCAATGCCGTAATTATAAGCATCAGAAACTTCCTTCTCAACAGGATTTACATTTAAAAAAATGTAGTACAAAATAATTACATCCGCTGTATTTTACCCGTCTAGAGAGATAAGGTACACAGTACACAGTTGTACATCATCAATGACGCAATGCCGCCATACCGGAGAGACCGAAATATAATAATAGGTATGGATACCAGTTTTAACAGATGCCGTCGACTTTATTCACCTGAGTTAATTCGCCCAGGTTAACCAATTTGAATTTTTGAAGTTATACTTCTTTAGGCGCGTTATGAAGAAATAATGAGAGTGAAATTTTAAGATTTGTAACACAAAAGTAACAGGATGAAGTTGCCCGCAAAAAGCTACCAACAAAATAGAAATAGAACCTCTATTACTCATATATTATCTATTGATATAAATTAAAATATTATTATTTAATATAATTAATACTAAATATTATTAAATTATTAATTTTAAATATTTATTTAATGATGCCCAAGAAGTATAACTTCTCACGCGCGTACGTAAGTACACGTTTATTTTTTTTTATTTGAAATAATATACTTCCAAAATGGTCCCAATTTTATCAAACATCTGATCTGATGATGATATCCATAAGAACTTTTCAAATATAATAAGTTTTTCGCAATAATTTTATTGGTCCTTTTCCAAAGCTACTTTTAGTAAAATCTTTATTATTTGGTATTTTGCATCGGCGATGCTTTTTGAATGCGCGACGGTGACTAGATACATACCAATGGTGGCTTGTCTGTTTGTTGAACACTTCAATGAACAACTCTACTCTCAGCTCTAGGTGAAATTTAAACAGGATAAAGAGATTTTGAAGGAAATCCTGCATTGACACATCGCAAACATTTAATTGTGAAAAATTCAAACAAGGTTTTGATAATCTTGAAATCTTGTTTCTTGTTAAAACACTCGCTTCCCGCTGTCGGTGAAGCAAGCGCGTCTTAACATCCGTTCTAGATGCGCACCCTTATACAGTGCAGTGTGGCGCGGCCTTGCGCATTATTGCACGTGTCCGAGACGCCCGAGTTTACCTCTTGAGTCTTGCAACAATGTTTAATGCAAGCGCACTTACTGACTTATGAGTGTCTAGACAACTCTTACTATTAGTTGCCTGTTGTACAGTCGCCTGCAGAGAAAATTAACCCATTTGTTACTGTGTGTTTATAAACAGATGGGTTACTTTTCTTTGCAGATGACTGTACTAGATATTGATACTAGACAACACTGCATAGACCTACAGGCGTAGGAGCATTTTTGAAGTTGTAATTCTTATGGGACGTTTGGAAAAAAATATGAGAGTAATGTGTTTACGATGCGACACCCAAAAAGCGACATGACGAAGGAGCGTGATACCAGGCCTGTGTACTAGGCGTACAGAACTCGCTAGGAGTTCTCTTAGATTGGAAGAGCGCGCCGGGTCCTGGTTGTGAACGAGAGGTACTTATAAGAGAGGTAAGCATAACTTCTTACAAGCGTACATAAATACACAAACATTTTTTTTACTTGTTTAGACACATGTGGACGCAGTGCCCATACTTGAAAGATTTATATCTTCTAAGAAATGTAACAGACGGAAAATCTAACACTTTATTCAGAATTTTATAACCACAACGAGACCTTCGTCAAATTATTATCCTCCCACATGCCCTAGAATTAGGTATGTTACCAAAACGACAGTAAAAAAACACCTTGGGTTCTGAGGCTTCACGCGCAAGGTCCATGCCAATGTTGACATTGTTGACTCGCCTGGCCGATGTTTGCTGACCACAAACAAACTGTTTGCTTAAATTATCGCTTCGTTTGGATATACCGAGGACTGGTTTTTGCAATACATATAGTTTTATATACTTCTCATGAAATACTAAGGTCAAAGAAACCACGCTGACTAAATATGGGTTGCCATGTTGTTGAGGTTAACCGTCAAAAAGTTAACTATGGACACCACTAGGATTCTTTGTTATGGGTGGCAAGAACTTTACACCTTATGCAAACATCGCAAGCAACCAAAACTTGAGAACAAGCGGTTATCAGTCGTTTAAATGTTTTAATAACTGATTGAGCCCCGATCCCATGTTAATCCACCAAGGTATAGTCGGCAAAAGAATTAGGTAGCTATGCAGGACATAAAACAAAAACGTTCGGAGATTTTATCTAACTATGGAAATTTGCGTTGTGGCTGAGCTTAGATTAGAGATTAATAGTTTTCGAAAAAAAGTGAGAATTGATTGGTTAATCCATTAATTGATTTTTTGTCACGCCAATGTAGAGCCCCATCGAGTCTCCCTTGGACTGGGGGTTCACCTGGACCACTGGGATCTATGGGGTTACACCAACAAAGTGGACACTACTACAGTCAAAATTTCTTTCTTTTTTTCTTCTCTCTTTCTTGGCCGGCAACGTATCAGTGATGCCTTTGGTGTTGCTGATGTCCATGGGCGACGATAGCACTTACCATCAGGTGGATCGTCAGCTCGATTGCCAGCTACTTCCATAAAAAAATACAATAATAATAATAAAAACATTCGTTAGTGTCATCTCAAATACAGGTGTAAACAAACATACTGAAATAAGAATCAATAGAATGTCTAATGCCCCAACTCAGAATCACTAACGGTTACTTAAATCGCTCATTAGTAAAGAATCACCATACTAATTCTGTACTAAGGAGCGATTTAAGTAACCATTAGTGACTCTGAGTTGGGAGGTAATATCTTCCGTAACTAACACTTACGTTATCGATGAAAACGGTATGAAAATCCATCCAGTTTTTCAGTTTATCGCGTTTCGACAGACAAACAGACGCGACGGAGTTAGTTTCTAGTAATTCATACTATAGACCAAGTAAACCACCAGCCAAAAGTAGTTAAAGCCAATTAAATACACAAAACCATCAGGTTATAGTGAATCATTTACTAGAAATAGTGAATCATGTTCAGCAATTGATACTTGTGAGAAATTATAATTGGAGTTAAGAGATTAGAATAAACTATGGTGGCCTGTTTGAGGCTATCGCAGTCGGTCTCAGGGTTAGAGAACTAGTTGAAACCAGTTAGAACAAGTTAAAACCAGTTAGAAACCGCTGTTATGAAACGGGAATTCGGTAGGCCGGCGACTTCAGTGATAGTGGGGGAAAACTATTCCTAGACTAAATTTATGTTTTGATTATAAGCGTAGGACTGGAACTGGAATAATCGGTAATCCCGTTTGGTGTGATGTCTTCAAGACAGTCGTGAAAAGACACGCTTAACACCCTAGACTACATAGTCCCTTATCACCAGGAGCATCAATCAGGTGGGATTGGTATCAGGCAATAGGATATAATTCTTGACAAAAAATAACCGACTTCAAAATTAGGGATAACTCAAAAACTACTCGTCAAATCTCGCTCAAATTTAAGTGGGACCACACGACAAGCACCAGCTTTAGATTAAAAAAAGAATCATCAAAATCAATTCACCCAGTCGAAAGTGCTGAGGTAAGAAACATTAAAAAAATTTAAATAAATAAAGTCAAATTGAATACCTGTTCCTTTTTTGAAGTCGGTTAAAAATTAATAAAAACCATGGAAAAATTCATTAATGTGTAACGAATCTGTCAGATTTTCCAAACCTCAAAGTGGGCGGACAGGCCACTTACGGCCGAAATTAATAAGCGATCCTAATCTATTTTTAGCGATCTAAGATTGAAAACACAATCCATTTTTTGTGTAAACTGTGCTAATAACCAATCCACGGATTGACATTGCAATCTGAAAACACTGTCAATCTTTGGGAGGACGGATCAGAGATTAAAGATTGACCTCTGTTCGTAAATGACAGTTTGGGTGTGTTATTAACCAATCTTTCCATTTTGACATATGGTTCGATCGGTGTAAACGATCTGAGATTGCAATCCAAGAAATTCCGCGGATTGAAAGTTACTTTGATGCTTTCAATTAATATAAAATTAAGAAAAATGGCCTTTGCGTTATTTTTGAGTGATAGTGAGAGTAGTGTCGCAGATAGGTCTCAAAATATGGATATGCTAGATATTAGTGGAAGGACTAATCTTATAAATATTTTGTTTTGTTCATAGTCACAATATCCTATAACTATTTGCAGGTATATGATATACCTACCTAATAATAAGAATAAGAATTACTTTATTTGCTCAAAATGTAAGTACAAAAAAAGGTCTTCAAAAATGTGTTAATAGCGTCACATTTTTATTCTTGTATTGCTTTCTAATAATAAAAAAATATTCAGTCAAAAAGCATTTATTTGGAAATCAGTTACAGGAGCCTACTCAGCAAGAAAAAAATGTATGAATGGAAAATTAATAAACAAATTCAGTTTTGTAATTTTAATAATTCAGATTTTAATTTATAATCTTTGATTTTCTAATTTTAAGTTTTTATTTTCCAGTAAAATATTATCGGAAGTGTCTTCCAGACATTTCTTTTTTGTTGAGCTCATGCAATGTTTCTTGCGGTTCTTCCCTCATCTGGTTTCCTTTTCTTCGTACCTGGAAAACAATAACAGTGAATGAATGGTGTTTCCTGATTGAGAGGTGATTCCTGATGAAAGGTCAGCCACACATCTGGCCTCAAACTGTGATTTTTGTACCATAA
The DNA here is from genome assembly GCA_951805285.1 of Thymelicus acteon. Classification (NCBI taxonomy): domain Eukaryota; kingdom Metazoa; phylum Arthropoda; class Insecta; order Lepidoptera; family Hesperiidae; genus Thymelicus; species Thymelicus acteon. Next base: position 1,043,081 of record OX638235.1, read on the forward strand.
TTACCTACTAGAGAGACAGCACACAGACATAAAAAGACTAGGCCAAAACCATTTTTAAAAACCCTTACTACCAGGAATAATAATAATATAACCCCGACCCGACCGACGACCCGTGTGGCGCAATGTTTCATAATAAAATTGTAACTAAACCAATGCGCGGGAAACGGTAATTTATAACTTAAAAGGACGCGACGCCCAAGAAATAATACGTAACAATATGACTTACCACTTCAGAATCCATTTCAAATGAAATTATTATGATTCTCCACGCGAAATAATTTTTAAATCGTATTTTGTAAGCAATTGACAACAACTTGACATTTGACAACACAATAGAAGGACCCGTTTTTTTAAGCTACATTCCATTATAGTAAAACGTAATTCGTCTAACGTTAGAATTGAAAATTATAATTAATTTATTATACGTTTTAGGTTTGAAATGCGAAATTTTATACTAAAAATATAGCAAAGCAAAAAAGCAAAGCTATTTTATAAAATTTAATAAATATACGGTAATATCAGTCGTAATTTTGCGCATTAAAAACAAATAAACACACCATAGCGCATACTACGTTCGGCGTAAAACGAAACGGTCAAGAGGGAAAGGATCGTCGGCAATCTGCAGACAAAAAAGGTAGCAGCTGTAGAGTTTAGTTATTGGGGCGCAGATCGAAGATCGATCCATCGGTATATATCGATCCGAGATTGATCTCATTCTCGGATTGAGGATACATTATTAATTTCGGCCGTTAAAAGGAATGGATATGATAATCGATTAATACAACACTGTGAATTCCATGACTATTTGTTTGTAGGTATAAATCGCAGAAGAAACTCAGATTAGAAAAATTTTGAGAAGATTTTTGGGGGACCGCTGGGAAAGATTAGTTGTAAGTTTCGTAATAATGTCTTTCCGGCATTAAATACACAAGTTTAAGTATAGAAACTTAAATATTTTTTTCTTTTTAACCTCCGATGAAAAAAGAGGGGTGCTACAAGATACTGAGTGTCTGTGTGTCCGTGTATGTGTATATCTGTATGTATGTCTATGGCATTGTAGCTCCCAAACGGATGAACCGATTTTGATGTAGTTTTTTTGTTGTGAAAGATGACTTAATTGATAAAAACGATGTTTAGTGTAAATTAGCCGACCCGGCAAACTTCACATCGCCTAACAAACTATTTTTTTTAATAAAAGTAGCCTAAGTTACTCCTTGTTACATCAGCTATCTGCCAGTGAAAGTCCCGTCAAAATCGGTCCAGCCATTTCAGAGATTGGCCGGAACAGACAGACAGACAGACAAAAATTGTAAAAAAAAATGTTTTGGTATATGTACCGTGTATACCTTCCAATGCACTTAGTAAAAAGCGGCCAAGTGCGAGTCGGACTTGCCCATGAAGGGTTCCGTAGCAGCAAGTAACATAATATAAAAGTTCTTGTAGTGTCGGAACCCGGAACACCAGGGGTGGTCACTCCCACAAAATAAAACTCGGTAGTAGCACTTTACTTCACTTTATTGACACCACTTACTACTACTTTACACTGGTTTAATACTCCACTAATGTTCTTCCCTAGTGTTCTCACTGTTCTCAAATTACTCTGCTGAACCACGGCTCTTATACAAGCTACGTGTAACATTCGTTACCGTGATTCAGCTTTTGGACTCTCAAATTTAATAGTGTCATCTATACACTAAAAAGTAAATTAATTTGTCAATATGCTAATAAATATACATGTCACATCAATCAAAATCTATTCTTTATATTAAATGTTATAGTGTTCTACTGTTGCCAATAGATGGCACCAAATTTATTCTCCTATCCATAGTTGTAGGTCGAACATACCGCCCACCAAGAACAAATTGCAATATGTTCTTAACACTGATGTGATTATGATTTCTAGGCTTTAGTGTTCAATTATAGTTCAACAAAACACCCCTTTAAGTTGGTCCAATACCTTAGCTTTAAATAACAAGAATTAAAATAATCAACAAAATTACAATAAAATAAAAATTCTAAGCCATCAAACCATAACCAAATAATCCTCCAATATAATATTCACTATTTCACTAAATTAATATATTTTCAAACAACCTATAAAATAATAAAAAACAGAACTTAATTGTTGAAGCCTTTGTCTTAAATGTGACTACTCGAGTAATTCCGTCGTGACCGAGATGTTTCTCTATCACCTCACTCTGGAGGTAAATTATCCTCCCTTACTCAAACATATTCCCTGCACCAAATAATTTCATTTGCTATTTGATTTCTATCCTCATTACACCAGTTCTCCAATTCTTTGAAGCCCCTAAGAAATTGTTTCCAGTATCACTCTACCGTTCATTATTTTCCCTTGTCGCGCCACAAATCCCTCAAAAGCTGATTAAATTCTGGGATGGATAGATCGCTTACTATCTCCCAATTGCTCATATTTCCATACCAATCAACAAAACATTACCCTTTGGTAACTGGCAACCACAATGTAATGTAATCATTTAATAATCAACTTATTAACAGTTGAATTTCCGTTTCTACCGCCCACCCTCAAAATATTTGATGTATCACTGCAAATAATTCACAAATGTTCTTTTCTGTTACTAAATTAAATAAACAAAATAAAAACTACCGATCACACTTGTTTACTAAAAACTTCATCTAAAAACTTTATTTACATAAGACTGCTCAGGATTGCTCTTTAACCATGCTAATACAATTTTAGCAACAGTCCATGCATGTTTATTGACCTTTGGTATTTTCATAACCATCTTTGTTGTATCGCAGAATCTTATTTCACTATGCCATCCTATTCCATTTATTTGCAATAGTTTAACAACGTATTTAAGGAAGTCTTCACGTTGGTTCCAGGTAAGTCCCAATTTAATTTTTCTGTGTTGTTTTATTTGTATTTCTTTCTCTGCATTTTCATTCTCCATTCCCACTTCAATCATTATTTTTCCATTCATATTCTCTTTTTTGTCAACTGCTTCTTGTTGCATAGATTTAATTTCCAAGCAGGGCGCCGATGCAGTACCAAACGTAAGTAGATCATCATTTTCCTTTTCCACATCACCGTCATTTGATGATTCACCATTTTGTATTTTACAGAACGCCTCAGAGACACCGCGTACCTTATTGACATCCTTGTCTTGCTTGATGACAGCGTTATATGGTAAATTCACTGATTCATGATTTTCCCTTTCAGCCGTTACCGCCAGCTTCAAATGGCTAAGATTGTCGTCTTCACCTTTTACATCCGAATACAGTTTATAATTCAATGTTTTTTTTGCTATTGCTCCTAATTTCCCGTATTTGCAGCTAGGGTCCTCCTCTCTAAAAGGTAAGTTAACAATATAGCGTCCACTGTCATCTCTGGTTGTGGTCGCTGCAAATATCTCTTCACATCCTGATTCTTCAGTGATAAATTTATTCTCATTATTTATTTCTAGTTCTGATTCCGATTCCCAACACCTTTTCAGAACTTCATCTTCATTTATGTAAGTGTGCATAGCAGAAATACTTGAATCTGTACCTCTATCAGAATCCACCGTTCCTGAAAGTATCCATCCTAATGTGGTGCGTTGAGCCATTATTGCACCACTTGGACCCTGTTTAACTCCATCTAGTAACACTTGTGCGTATATATCCGCTCCCAATAATAAGTCAATTTTGTCTGGTATGTTGTATTCAGGATCTGCTAATTGCAAATTATTGTTTTCCACCCAATCCAGCAACATGGTTTTTCTTGCAGGTAAAAGAGATGTTATTGATTTTAGAACATAAGCCTTTACAACCACTTCAAAAGATGGATCGATTCTAGATTGGATCTTGACTTCCACCATTGTATTTGATTCCAAATGACAACCTCCACCAATTCCTGATATCAATCCCTTTACAGGTTTTTGTTGCAAACCTAAATTTTGCACCATTGCCTCAGTCACAAACGATGCCTGAGAGCCTTGATCCAAAAAAGCTCTCAAAGTAAACTTCAACCCATTTTTCAAAACAGCCTTTACCACAGCTGTTGCTAATATGACTTGCTTGTTATGTCCTCCCTTTGAAAAACAAGTGACAACGCCAGTCTGATCTTGAGGCTTTATGTTTTCATTCCTATTTGTTAAACGCCAGTCGTTCAACTGTCCAGCAACACGATTGCTACTGGAACTTCCCTGCCCTTCAAGAGAATGTAACAAATCATGATGTCTTTGTCTACAAATTCGGCAATAATCTTTGTTTGTGCAAAATCTCACTGTGTGATTACCTAAACAGTTATAGCATAATTTCTCATCACGCGCGAAATTACGCCGAGTAGCCACGGGTTCATTGGAAAATTGGGCACAATCCACTATTCTATGATTACCCTTACAATACTTACAACTTGCGCTAGTTGTTGCATGTAATGTCTTATAAAAAACATTAGGTGTGCTAGTATTACCAAATTTATTTATATTAACATTGGAATACTTAGTATTAGGTTTTAACTCAATAAATTCTAAGGCTCGGCAACGATTCATAAGAAATTCTTTAAATTGTTGAAGCGTGGGCAATTCTTCGGATTCACTATTAACATTGCTTGCGTGCAATTCCCATTCTTTTCTACTTTCCGGATCCAACTTTAAAGTTAATATGTGAATCACCAAAATGTCCCACGATGTAACATCAATACCTAAATTAGTCAACCCTCCCAAACAATCGGTAGTTGTATCTACAAGGTCCTTTAATGCCCCAGCAGATTCATCACTTATGTTTCTTTGACTTAATAACCTCTTTAATATGGAATGTGAAAGAAACTTTTTATTGTTATACCGCGATTCGAGTAAACCCCAACACCTTTCATAATTTGCCTCCGAAATTGGAATTTGCCTAAGTAATTGCTCTGCTTCCCCACTCAAGTAACCCTTTAAATAATGTAATTTTTGAACTTTATCTAAACCTTTGTTTTTATCAATGACAGAACGAAATATGTCGCGAAAAGTAGGCCACTCGGTATATTTGCCTGAAAAAGTTGGAATTGTTATTCGAGGCAATTTGACATTAGCACAAGACTCACCCCTATTAACTTCACTGGATGCCTGCATTGCGTTGCTTTGTACACTTAATACATGTCTAATATCACCTTTGAGTTCAATGTATAATTCCTCAACGGTGTTATGGATATCTTTAGACATATACGAGGAAGCGTTCAACTCTTCCCCACTGAACTCTTCTAGCATTTTAGTATGATTATCATTGAACTCAAGCCACACAGATTCTACTGTTTCCAACCTTGATTGCAAATGACTTGGAATAAGCCTCTCTTTAGGTGTCTTTTTGAAATTAATTTTGGTTTTGTATAATCTTTCGTATAAGCTAATTTGTTTCATTTCCATTGTCTTTAATGACGACATTTTGAAATGCAAAAAAATTCCAAGTATTTGAAACCAAGAAAAAAATAATCCCTAAAAAATTACAAGTCGAAATCAATTTCTAAAAAATTTACAAGTGTTTTTATTAATATAAGTTTCAATAAAAAATTAGGCTATGTCCAAAAAGAACTAGAAATTATTATAAGTCCAATTTTCGAAAAATATTCTAAGTCCAAAAATTCTTGAAAATTTTCTAAGTTCCAATTTAGAAGAAACCTTTTAAAATTTTAAGAGTACTCACTTGCACTGCACATATCACTTACACCGCACTACTCCTGCGGCCGTAGCCTCCTTGGCTAGCCACGCTCCCGATGCACTACCAGCACCAGCTGTGGTGCCTTCGCCTCGAAGACTCCTGGTCTGCAGGGCTCCGCCTTCTCTGCAGAGCACCGCCTCCACTTCGGTGATCCGCCCGACAACTTCCACCCGAGTTGTAGTGCTTCGCCGTTGCCTCGGTGATCCGCCCTTACAACGTCCGCCTGAGTTGTAGGACTCCGCTGGATCGGCCTCTGCTTGAGGCACCGGGGACTTCTTCGTTTTCCTGCGTCACTTCACGCACTGCACACAACCGGTAATCCGGCTCGAAGGACCATGTCGGAACCCGGAACACCAGGGGTGGTCACTCCCACAAAATAAAACTCGGTAGTAGCACTTTACTTCACTTTATTGACACCACTTACTACTACTTTACACTGGTTTAATACTCCACTAATGTTCTTCCCTAGTGTTCTCACTGTTCTCAAATTACTCTGCTGAACCACGGCTCTTATACAAGCTACGTGTAACATTCGTTACCGTGATTCAGCTTTTGGACTCTCAAATTTAATAGTGTCATCTATACACTAAAAAGTAAATTAATTTGTCAATATGCTAATAAATATACATGTCACATCAATCAAAATCTATTCTTTATATTAAATGTTATAGTGTTCTACTGTTGCCAATAGATGGCACCAAATTTATTCTCCTATCCATAGTTGTAGGTCGAACATGTAGTTCGTTGTAACTTTGATCAATGTTTTTTGCGGTTTACGATTTATGACGTATTAAAAAAAAACTACTTACTAGATCTCATTCAAACCAATTTTCGTTGGAAGTTTGCTTGGTAATGTACATCATATATTTTTTTTAGTTTTATCATTCCCTTATTTTAGAAGTTACAGGGGGGGGGACACACATTTTACCACTTTGGAAGTGTCTCTCGCGCAAACTATTCAGTTTAGAAAAAAATGATATTAGAAACCTCAATATCATTTTTGAAGACCTATCCATAGATACCCCACACGTATGGGTTTGATGAAAAAAACATTTTTGAGTTTCAGTTCTAAGTATGGGGAACCCCCAAAATTTATTGCTTTTTAGGGTTCCGTAGCCAAATGGTAAAAAACGGAACCCTTATAGATTCGTCATGTCTGTCTGTCTGTCTGTCTGTCTGTCTGTCTGTCTGTCTGTCTGTCTGTCTGTCCGTCCGTATGTCACAGCCACTTTTTTCCGAAACTATAAGAACTATACTGTTGAAACTTGGTATGTAGATGTATTCTGTGAACCGCATTAAGATTTTCACACAAAAATAGAAAAAAACAGTAAATTTTGGGGGCTCCCCATACTTCGAACTGAAACTCAAAAATTTTTTTTTCATCAAACCCATACGTGTGGGGTATCTATGGATAGGTCTTCAAAAATGATATTGAGGTTTCTAATATCATTTTTTTCTAAACTGAATAGTTTGCGCGAGAGACACTTCCAAAGTGGTAAAATGTGTGTCCCCCCCCATGTAACTTCTAAACTAAGAGAATGATAAAACTAAAAAAAATATATGATGTACATTACTATGCAAACTTCCAACGAAAATTGGTTTGAACGAGATCTAGTAAGTAGTTTTTTTTTTAATACGTCATAAATCGTAAACCGCAATTTACCTCGATTAAAGTTACAACAAACTACAAGAACTTTTATATTATGTTACTTGCTGCTACGGAACCCTTCATGGGCGAGTCAGACTCGCACTTGGCCGCTTTTTTTTCTATTTTTGTGTGAAAATCAATGCGGTTCACAGAATACATCTACCTACCAAGTTTCAATGGTATAGCTCTTATAGTTTCGGAAAAAAGTGGCTGTGACATACGGACGGACAGACAGACAGACAGACAGACATGACGAATCCATAAGGGTTCCGTTTTTTGCCATTCGGCTACGGAACCCTAAAAAGCAGTTATTTTAATACATATTACAAACAGATACTCCAATTTCATTTATTTGTATAGATAAAACCGTCGGGGGTTTTTTAAATTTTAATTTAAGATTACTGTATTATTTTCATTTCGATCAACGTAGACCGAATCAGTGTCGAAATAGCGGTACCGGTATAATCTATTTTCTCTATTTCATACAACGTCAGTCTATTACAAACGTAGACAAGATACGTCTGGCACTCCTAATGATCAGCATACCAACGCATTACAGGTTAATTGCACGGTCAGGTGCCACCGCATGCGCCAGTGCGGTGCGGTGTGCGGTCAATGATATTATAATGTAAAAAAGAGGTAGATATGTCACTAGCGCGCCGACGGTGAATAGCGTAAGAACAAGCAATTGACCGTTCTGCTCGTAGTCGCTCTGTCACTACAAGACGATACGCACGCTTTTGTTGTTGTCAGAAGTGCTTGACATTTGACATACATACAGTGTCAAAATGCCTTCGTGTATTATACAGTGCCTCCAACTTATCTGTGAATTGGAGGAGGGCGCTGTCGGACGCATTGGACCAATCATTGGACGCAATTCGAGACGTAGTAAATGTCAAATGAATAAGCACAAAGAAGTTATGAATGGCGCGGCATTAGTTCCAATTTTTACCATTTCACAGATAACTTGGTAGCACTGTACCAATGGGATTGGTGTAGTGAAACAAAAGATAAACGTGCATGTTGTAGTTCTTTTCGGAACAGATTTTTTAGTTGATTTGTAGGGGCATAATGTATCTTTTAAATATCATTGTGTGCGCGATGCGGTGTGTGGCAAGCGCACGCGTGTGTACGCGGCGCGCATCCGAACCGCGCACCGCAAGGTTAGTGAAGTTAGTGAAGTTACTGCACCGACGACCTTCGTTACCGATATGTTTAACATTCCTCATGTATGTTTCGTTTTTATTAATCGACTTCAAATAATAAAATTGGCCAGTCGTGCCAGGCCACGCGTAGTATAGGATTCCTTAGTAGTAAGTTCGTAGACTATATCCGTTTTGACTACGGAACAGGGCCGGATCAAGGGGACGAGCTGGGGCACCTGCCCCGGGCGGCAGTTTAAGGGCGCCAAAATCATAATATAGTATGATTAATAAAAGAACTTGCTCCAAAAGGCACCTAGCGTATTAGCCTGGCTTCAACCCATTAATGGCCCACTACTGGGCACGGGTCTCTCCTCTTCAGGAGGCCTAGAGCATATTCCACCACGCTGCTCCAGTGCGGATTGGTGGAGATACGAGCATATTAGCCTAGCATACTCGTATTAGTATGAGCGCTGCGTGTTGATATGCATGGTGAGATTGACAGCGAGGGTAGATTAATAATAATAATAATAAATAACGCTTCACACTCATAGCCCCACACTAGGATTCCCTGTGTCGTGGGTGCCATGGACAACACACTAGACAAGGACATTCACACCCAGACCGAGAACAGAAATTCAAACTCATCATTCAAATTTCCGCCTCGCTGGGAATCGAACCCAGGACCCTCGGTGCGGCGCCGCGGCGATCCGGTATGGTAACCATTGCGCCACACGGGTCGTATATTAAACACGTGGTGGGTAGATTATTTATATTATTAACCGTGTACAACCGCGGTGACATCAATTTTAAACCGATTGACATTGAATTTTTAGAAAATCATTATTTGAAAAGAATAATGAATATAAACAAAAATCATAGAAAACCAGTTAATCAATGTTATCCTTTTGAATAGCGCCAGTAATAAATCGTGATTTCATGCATTTCAGCGCTGTGCCTTTCCCCCGTCGGCGCTGCAGCGCTGCAGCGGGGCTAAAGGTCACTGCACGAAGAATTTCACCGTCCTTGAGCCACCAGCATGCTGCTCGAGGGAAAATAGGCTTTAAATAAATAACATATAAGGTCTTTATTCAGTAAGTACCTACTCACGAATCTCACGATCACGATATATCGTTTAGTTTACGTAACTAAAATAACCTACGCTATTATCACAATATAAGGATCTACAGTATTCGCTCTTCATACAAACGGCCGAAAAGCGCGTTATACCTACCCACATCCGAATACGCGTGCGATACGAGGGCAACAGCGGCCGCTGCGTAGCGATTGCCGACAGGCGAACGAACGGAGCTTGTACCACGGTCCGGTCGGTACAAATAACAATTTTTTTAGTTTTTCTACTCTGGTTGAGCTGTATGGTCGTGTGCGGCTGTGGATTTAGAAAAATTTAAGATGGCAGTAGAAAAGGGTAACAGAAATAGTAGACATTATTGTGCTGTTTTTGGGTGCTTTAATTCGACATTAAGTCACCCAGGAATATCATTGTTTACGTTACCTGGAGACTCCGAAAGGTAAGACACTATTTTTATACACCTACCTACAAGTACGTATTATATAGTATATATAATACTATATAATATAATATATGTATAATAATATATAATACGTACTTGTAGGTAGGTATATATAATTATTGTAGGTAAGTAACTTAGGTAGTAGGTATTGTATAATTATTGCGTTATTGATTAATATTAACTTTATTATTGTATTGTAATTATTAATAAGAAATCAAATTGTTGTATTCAAGGTCTTCGGTCCTGCCGAAGGAGATCAGTGCATGTAGGATAAATAAATAAAATAAATAAAAACAAGTACGTATTGCAATAAGTAGGTACCTAAATTGTTTATTTTTCATAAGTCCACCGAGTAAAATGCCTAGATTTATAAATAAGGGGCTAAAAAATCTAATGGTTGATTATAATTACTTTTGTCATATTGGGGCGGCTTAGAATACTAACCCCAATCCCACGCCAGGCTACAAGTACCGCCATTTTGAAATATTTGAAGTTTATAGAATCGGACAGTTGTACCTTTTTTATTTACCTTAACCTGCAAGAAGAACTTACCATACCCTAAGAGTCTCTGTCTCTAATACAATACTGAAGGCTTACGAACCTTCACAGTACTAATAAAAACACAACATAGATTTTTATGGAACACTTCCTTTTTATTCACAATGAATTGCATTTATTAAAATAGAAAATATAACATTTATAAATACAAAACTACAAAAAAACTCAAGTCGTTTTATAAAATTAAAATACTGTCGGCGGACAGCCCTAGCGCGCGGCGACGCGTAGGCAAGTTTTTCGAGAATCGGGCCGAGTCACGTTACTGTATATATGTGTACTGTGCTATTATGTTCGTATGTTCTTTTTATACTTAGTACATTAAACTTTAAGGAAAATGAGAAATAAAATAGCTAATGTATTATTTATCTACGTCATTCCGGTTGAAAAGTATTTGGGCATATAAACACGCTCGTTGATGTCTTTTATATGAAACAGTGCGGAGTGGTGCGATGGCGGCTATTCTCATAAGATTTAATCTCACGAGTAAGGTCTATTGCAGGAAATAGAAGTCTTTTTCGTTTGACAAGGTCAAGAAGGCCTTGCCAGGCGTGTGGCATGTTTCAGAGTGGTTCAGTGCACTATTCTGAAACAGCATTACTATGTAATGAATATTAAGACAGCTGATATTTTACATCTTTGATCATCATTGATCATCATCATTGATCATCGAAAACCTTTTTTTATTCATTGAAAAATTAGTCGCACTTATCCCCGCCGCATTAAAAATATATTAAAAATTATTATTAAAAAGTATTTATTAAAAAGTAGATTTATTAAAAAATAGGTACTAATAAATTCATAAAAAGTAAAAATTTAACGATACAAAATTATCCTCGATAAAAGTCGAATAATAAAATGTATGTGCCGAGAATCGGTTCCCAACACCTGCGTCATACTATCTTGCTATCTGCGGGTGACGCGTAATGAGTGAATGGGAAAGTCAACATTACGAATATGACTCGACGCAATTTACAATTGCCCATTGTGAGTTAATTTTAAATATTTAAGCAGGAGAAAGTTAAGTGAAGGTGGAAATTTGTGTGGTATTTTGATACACGTCCTTTTGCAAATATTAGAGACTAGCTGACCCGGCGAACTTCGTATCGTCTAACAAACTATTTTTTTTTTCTAAAATAAAAGTAGCCTAAGTTACTCCTTGTTACATAATCTATCTGACAGTGAAAGTCCCGTCAAAATCGGTTCAGCCATTTCAGAGATTAGCCGGAACAAACAGACAGACAGACAAAAATTGTAAAAAAAAATTGTTTTGGTATATGTACCGTGTATACATTCGAATGCACTTAGTAAAAAGCGGTTATTTTAATATTACAAACAGACACTCCAATTTTATTTATTTGTATAGATGTATAGATGATGTCTTTGCGTCATGATAGAAACGTTAATTTTTTATGGTCTTGTGTGACGTTTTCCATAGTACATTACAACATGATCGCATCGCGCCGCCCCTTCTCGATTCTTCTGTGGCCAGACAGTTCATTCTTATTACAACCTTTGTCTTTGCATCTTCGAGTTTTTATCTGCATCGCCCCACATTATTTAAGCTTTCATTTGGTCCATCGAGTCAAATGCTACGTCACTTAAGATGAAGAAGAAGTAGGTGTTGCCAAGCTTACGTACGTCATTTACATCGTCATATTTTTTTCCAACTTGGGATAATACCACGTGAAATAAAAGATTTTAAGTCGGTTTATATTGGAAACATAATTAGGGTTCCGTACGAGAAAATGAAAAACGGAACCCTTATAGGATCACTCGTGCGTCTGGGCCGCCGTTCACAGCCAATTTACTCCGAAACTACTGAACCAAATGAGTTGAAAGGTACTTATGTACATTTTTGTGACCCAAAGGTAACGAACGAAGGTATAAAGTAAACAACAGAATTTTGAAAAAACAAATTTTAACGAAATCAAAATTAAACAAAAACTGTTTTGCAAACCGTATCGTGTTTTTTTTTAATGAAAGGGCTTGTTGCAACTTGTAAGGATCTGAAATATATTTTTGTTATAGTTCTACAATGTATAGTTTTAAAATTATTCAAGAAAGAACGAAAATTAATGCCAAAAATTGACCATTCCCCCCTTATCTCTGAAACTACTGAAGCTAGAATTTTAAAAAAAAGTACAAAGAATAGTTCTTTACTTAAATATTACAGGAAAACCTACTTACTAACTCGCACTTGTCAAGTTTATTTTAATTACAGTATACTCATAAAATGACCACATCTGACATAATCAGCTAGCTGCTCTATTCAAGAATCAAACACAAGACATACAGCCACATACTCGTAGACATTACCAACTACATTTGTTCAAGTTTGATAAACAATTTACAAATTCCACAACTCAACTTTCATGACTCGAACTAACTAACCGGAACCAACTTCCTCCACAATTACAGCAGTTTGTTAATTTCGCCATATTCGCCACGTTCGAGATTAAAGTATTAAACGTATCTTACAAAAGGTTCTAATCAGAGCACAGCGTTACGAGCGCGTTACGTCACCGGTGAATGTTGTGTTGTGCAACGTACCGTGTCAATGGGTCCGAGATGCGAGGTGGTTAATTGCTGCGGCATACATTTGGTAGCAGCGGTGGGATCATTGATGTATCTTAGCTAATTGCTGATAGGTACGAAACTACTCTTCTCCATGACAAAGTACTTTATCGAAATGCTGTTACATAAAAAAAATACGTACATATGTATTAGTGATACATGTTTAAAGAATTTATTCTCATAAAGACAACAGTCACTTACATGAGAACTTAATCTAGCACGCAGTAAATTTAAAACAGTCGTTCGTACCTTTTTTTTATGGAAATAGCCGGCAAACGAGCTGACGGTAAGTGGCTATCGTCTACCTGATGGTAAGTGGCTATCGTCGCCCATGGACATTAGCAACACCAAAGGCATCACTGATGCGTTGCCGGCCAAGAAAGAGAGAAGAAAAAGAAAGAAAGACCTGGCTCTCAAGCCCCCAGCCGGAACACGACGAGTCGTTTGGCAGCTGACTCATGCTCAAGGGTGGTAGCTATCCAGGCGAACCCCATGGAGAAATAATAATAGTAATAATGGTATTAATTAATAATTAAAATCAATTATATACCTAACAATTTATAGCAAAATATCTAATACACTTCGTGCTCGTACGAACATAATAAATTCATCTTTAATTCTAGAACAAAAAATTGATTTTAATTTTGAAATCTTAGCTCAGAGATTAGATTTTATGGTGACGGGCGAATTTTTTTCTTTTTAATTCCTTCATGAGGTACTTGTCAATTTATTAATCTCCGACGCAAAAAGGCATCGTAGGTCTTAAACGAACGGGCCGATTATGTAGATATGTTTTTTGTTTGAAAGCTGATGTGATCGAGATGGTTCATAGGTATGTTTAGTGTAAATTAAACTATCGGGGGTTTATTACATTTTAAAAATAATACCATTTTATAAATTATTATCTTAGAGCCAATGACATTTAAAAAATATAGATATACCCTTTTACGTTATACCCTTACAAATCAACCAAAAAATATTTTCTGAAAAGAGCTACAACACACACAAGTTTATCTTTTGTTTCACTACACCAATCACATTGGTATAATACACGAAGGCATTTTAACGCTGTATGTCAAATGTCAAAAGCACTTCTGACAACAACAAAAGCGTGCGTATCGTCTTGTATTACAGAGCAACTACGAGCAGAACGCTCTTCATCGTCGTCGGCGCGCTAGTGACATATCTACCTCTTTTTATATTATAATATCATTGCTTACAGCTTATTATTTCTCCCTGGGATTCGCCTGGATAGCTACCACCCTTGAGCATGAGTCAGCCGCCAAACGACTCGTCGTGTTCCGGCTGGGGGCTTGAAAGCCAGTTCTTTCTTTTTTTCTTCTCTCTTTCTTGGCCGGCCGCATCAGTGATGCCTTTGGTGTTGCTGATGTCCATGGGCGACAATAGCCACTTACCATCAGGTGGATCGTCAGCTCGTTTGCCGGCTATTTCCATAAAAAAAATAGTAAATCTTAGATTGTTAAGCTACCAGCATCAGTCACCATTAGCATGTCGCGCGTGCCGTGACAAGGTCACTGTGACCTGCGGTTATTACCTTTTTCCTGCACTTGAATATGTTGCAATATGTCAACTACTATACTTGTTTATTACCTTGCCACCTCACCTACTAATCTAAGCCTCAGCCACATTCATATAATTTTGTTAATCTATACAAATAAATAAAATTGGAGTGTCTGTTTGTAATATTAAAATAACTGCTTTTTACTAAGTGCACTTGGATGCATACACGATACATATACCAAAACAACTTTTTTTACAATTTTTGTCTGTCTGTCTGTCTGTTTGTTGCGGGTAATCTCTGAAATGGCTGGACCGATTTTGACGGGACTTTCACTGGCAGATAGCTGATGTAACAAGGAGTAACTTAGGCTACTTTTATTTTAGGAAAAAAAATAGACGATATGAAGTTCGCCGGGTCAGCTAGTCTATACAAATAAATAAAATTGGAGTGTCTGTTTGTAATATTAAAATAACTGCTTTTTACTAAGTGCACTTGGATGCATACACGATACATATACCAAAACAACATTTTTTACAATTTTTGTCTGTCTGTCTGTCTGTTTGTTCCGGGTAATCTCTGAAATGGCTGGACCGATTTTGACGGGACTTTCACTGGCAGATAACTGATGTAACAAGGAGTAACTTAGGCTACTTTTATTTTAGGAAAAAAAATAGATGATATGAAGTTCGCCGGGTCAGCTAGTTAAAGAATAAGATTGTCATGGTTGGCTTCACAAAAGTTTTATCAAAATTATTCAGAATAAAGAAAATCGTGGAACAAGTAATAATGTAGTTATCTTGTTTCCTTTTCGGTCGACAATGCTTTGGTCATACTTTTGGCGTTACTCATGTCTATGGCCGACGGTGACCACTTAATATCAGGTTCATCTGATCTGGTATGAAATACAAAAACTAAAATACTTAGTATCCGCAATGACATAAGTTTAAAACCTAAGTGACCGATACATAGTATTTGTTCCAAGAGAGATAACTCAGTTATCCGCAAACGCTGCAACGTCGATAATACTCATAGCTCCTCATCCGCAGGAAAATAGACAAGCAAGATGCCGACGACAGGGTCACTCACCGCTGTCCTTCTGTAAACATTATGTCGTTTTCCGTTTGGCATACCACTAGGCACTAACATATGAGTCAGGTGACGCTGCTTCCCTTACGACGCGCATTACTTAGATGTTATACTTTGGGTCATTCTCAAGAAAGACGTCCTCATTGAAAGAAATTAAAAATGTACTATCATTATTTTGCCGGTTTCCACATAAACGAAGAAGAAACACTTGATTTTAACCAAAATTAGCACTTTAAAGCCAAATATTTCGCAAACGGACCCCTAATTTCCCCTAATAATTTAATTCACGTGAATAGTATTTTAATATTCTTACTCTATAACCACTATTTTAAGAGGACGTAGATTTAAACTGTCGCCAAAGTCACAATAATTATCATAGATACAGTCCACACGGAACTCGATTTGTTGAAATAGACAAAACGCCATTAACCTTTTTGCTTAATAAATTGTTACGATGTGAACTTAAATATAAGAATTAAATTTAGTATGGACTATTAATAACTAACGAAATTTTTTCAACTAGTCTCACAAGATAAAACCAATTTTAAAGTGAAACTTTTATTCTATCGCCCCAAAATTTTTCGTCCATCTATCGCATGTCGCATTACAGCCGGCCCTGGAGTAAGAATAATAATAGAGATTCAATGATTTCAATAAATATTGCTCTTAGTTTTTAATATGCGTCTGTCATCTAAATTATTGTATTAATTATGTATTCCGTACCCTAAATCGAATAATTTTCTACAAATTTTTAGTTTAATGCCTACAAACTAAAAAAAAGTTTCACTTGCATCGTGGTTTCATAAAACCACACAATAATTCTTTTATATTTCTTAAGTGTACTTTTAGGGTACCTTCCCTACATGTAGTGAGGATGGATTTTTTTTCTTATCTATTCCATACTGACGGAGGTTGTTGCATAGGTTTTTTTTATTCTGTTTGAATTGTGGTTTGAATATTACTTGGGTTTCCAATCTGATAATTTACCACATACCTATATCACATAAGCCAAACTAATTACTCATTATTACGACATACCTATCTAAGGTTTTTTTCATACGATACTACTACAATGTTTGAAATCAACTATTTCTCATCAATTATTAATTACGTTATTCAAATGCCTGCATTCTTTTTATACAATGTAAACTAAATGATAAATATTACAGATACCGTAAAGAACTCGATAATTTGCTACTAAGTAAATAATAATAATAACTAAGTATTTAATAATAACATTTTTTATACGGCTACACTATCACACATTTGAGTGACGTTAGCATTTTGCTTCAAGACTGTACTTTGCTCCGTTGAGGTCGCGGCAATATTGCTGGCGTTTGTAGCATGAGAGGTGAAATATTATTAAAGTAAATGGTTGAAAGACTAAGGGCTTGTTTCACAATCTTCAAGTAGAGTCCTGAATAAGCTATTCGCCGGTTAAAGTGACGTTAAAGTGTCATTTTACATACACGAAATGTCAACTTAACCAACGAATAGCTTACTTCGGACTTACTTGAAGATTGTGAAACAAGCCCTTTGTAATTAAATACGATTCTATATGATTAAATTTATAATAGGTTCCAATTTTATAGTAAATTATAAGTAAATGCTGGACTACAATCCCATCCGATGGTAAAATCAGATGGAAAAATTCGATGGAAATAAAGTCTAGAATGGAAAAGCGCACTAAAGGGCATTGAACCTAGTTGGCATATCTACAAGGAACGAATCGAAAATTTTTCAAAATGGCGGTAGAATTTTGAAAAATTTTCGTTTCGGCGGCCAGTGATGAAACATGTGTCAAGCGACGAAGTAAGTGATTACAATAAAAAAGTATTCAGTGATGAAATGTCGTAAGTGATATACCCTATACTCATTAGTGGGATGGATATCAATGACTTGAAGCCAAACCTCCCAGGTATCACAAATTTTAAAGTAAATCATCACCTACCGAGGCATTTGATGGCAACTAATGCACACATAGATACATCTTTCATATACAACACCAAATAAGGATGGTACAGAGACTACAAAGGTGCTGATTATTTCTTATGAATTTCTTCCAGTAGACCTGACACTGGAGAGCTAAAAGAACACTAAAGCCCCAACTCAGAGTCACTAATGATTACTTAACTCGCTCCTTAGTACAGAATTTGTACGGTGAATCTTTACTGAGGAGCGATTAAAGTAAGATTAAAGTAAGTAGGGGACCTGAACAGTGCCTCACAACGGGTGGGTCTTAAGATGAACATGGACAAGACAAAAATCATGTCTAATGTCCATGTTACACCCGTACCGGTAGTTGTTGACGGCACTGCTCTCGAAGTTGTCGACGAGTACATTTACCTGGGACAAATGATCCACATGGGTAAGTCCAACTTCGAGAAAGAGGTCACTCGAAGAATCCAACTCGGCTGGGCAGCGTTCGGGAAATTACGACACATCTTATCATCCAAAATTCCTCAGTGCCTGAAGTCGAAACTGTTCGAGCAATGTGTGTTGCCAGTGTTAACATATGGATCCGAGACGTGGTCTTTTACTGTTGGCCTCATTCGAAGGCTCAAAGTTACACAGCGCGCTATGGAACGAGCTATGTTAGGTATTTCACTACGAGATAAGATTCGTAACGATGAAGTCCGTAGGCGAACAAAAGTTACCGACATAGCTCGTAGAGTTAGCTGGCTGAAGTGGCAATGGGCAGGCCACATCGTTCGAAGGACAGATAACCGAGTGGGGTCGCAAAGTCCTCGAATGGCGGCCACGTCTCGGTAAAAGGAGCACTGGTCGCCCCCCGACCAGGTGGACTGATGACCTGAAGAAGACGGCGGGAAGCCGCTGGATTCAGAGGGCCCAGGACCGGTCGGAGTGGCGCCAATTAGGGGAGGCCTATGTCCAGCAGTGGACTTTAAAAGGCTGTTAGATAGATAGATAGATAGATTAAAGTAACCATTAGTGACTCTGTGTTGGGCGTGACTGCTGAGTTACAATCATTAAATGAAAAGTGATTTATTAGTACCGATGTCAAAATCCACACGATACAACAACGATGTTACGTCACGCGAACATTTTGATTTTCAGAATATTAACTTTACTAGATGTGCGACTGTTATGTATATCGACGCTTGAAAGGCTAACATTACCAAGCGACTTGTTGACAACTTTACACTAGAGCATTTTAAAGTTTTTAATTTTAGAAAAAAAAATCGAAAAAAATTGTCTATTGGTCATAGCTACTTAAGTCCAATGAATTTTAAATGCAGTATAAATGCTTAATAAAGCGATTTTTAATGATTTTTTTCTAAAATTAAAAACTACGAGTAAAATGCTCTAGTGTAAAGATGCCAGCATGTCGCTTGGTAATTTTTACCTTTCAAGCGTAGATATGTATAGTAGCTTTTGCACGCGGCTTTATCCGCAGTAGAGTTGTTTCGAAACGAAATCTTTGATTAATTAATTTAAATTTAAAGAACCTGAAGATTTAGAGAAATGCCTGTGGCTTCGCACGCGTGCATATCGATTTTTTACAAATCCCGTAGAAACCCTGAGCTTTTCCGGGATAAAAATTAGCCTAGGTGTTAATCCAGGGTATAGGCTATCTCTATTTCAAATTTCAGCGAAATCGGTTAAGTAGTTGTGGCGTGATTGAGGAACAAACATCCGAGCGTCTTCACAAATTTACACATTTACGTATACATAATTATAATATTAATAGGATTTAAATGTGTACATTGTATTGTTATACTCTGTTATTACAATAAGATAAAGATCTTAATTAGTGATACTTACAATAATTAAAACGTAAACATTTTAATTAAAGCAAAATGTTGCAACGAATTAAATGCTAAAACTAGGACAATGGTAGTTGCTTGGATCGAATTTTATTTGTTTATCCCATTTTGTCATTTTTGTAAATAAAAAACAAAATCAAACTTGTATTTCGCGGAACAGACCAATTTCCTATCCTAGATAGGGTTTACAAAAATACCGTCTTAAATCTGTTTGATGGTTTAGTTTTCAGCCCTTCTTCAAGTGCTAAAAATTTTTATTGATCAAAATAAGCACAATACTTCTGAAATTCCTGAAGCTAATTCCAAATGAATTTGTAGTATATTTTCTGTGACTTAGCGTCAATTAGATACTTAATATCTAATTCGAATTACTATATTTTCTATTCTAACATATTTTTTTTTATTAAGAAGCTTAGAAATAGTTGATAACAAAGAAATATTTCAAGATTCTGTCTGCTGAGCGATAAATTATTGCAGTATAATTCGGTATGATATAAAAAATATAATTTAATAAACGTAAAACAATACGTATTACATTAATATTCATTATATTTATTTAAAGTTCCATTAAAATTAACCTTCATTTGCAATTCATTTTAAATTCATTCGCTCATTTATCTACTCGAATATTTTTTCAACAAATTTAAATTTTGCGATGTTTATAATTTACGGTTATTATAATTGCCGTAGTTGATTTTTTGTAAATTTATTTTTAGGTATGTAAAAAAAATTATGCTATTCAAAAATATACATTAACGTAATAGACGTAATGTTGACTTCACATTGAATTTTCCTAAATTTTTAAGTCATTTGGTTCTCGTTAGGGTTCCGTAGCCGAATTGCAAAAAACGGAACCCTTATGGATTCGTCATGTCTGTCTGTCTGTCTGTCCATCCGTATGTCACAGCCACTTTTTTCCGAAACTATAAGAGCTATACTGTTGAAACTTGGTAAGTAGATGTGTTCTGTGAACCGCATTAAGATTTTCATACAAAAATAGAAAAAAGACAATAAATTTTGGGGGTTCCCCATAGAACTGAAACTCAAAAATGTTTTTTTCATCAAACCCATACGTGTGGGGTATCTATACATAGGTCTTCAAAAATGATATTGAGGTTTCTAATACCATTTTTTTCTAAACTGAATAGTTTGCGCGAGAGATACTTCCAAAGTGGTAAAATGTGTCCCCCCCTCCCCCTGTAATCTAAAATAAGAGAATGATAAAACTAAAAAAAATATATGATGTACATTACCATGAAAACTTCCAACGAAAATTGGTTTGAATGAGATCTAGTAACTAGTTTTTTTTTTAATACGTCATAAATCGTAAACCGCAAAAAACATTGATCCAAGTTACAACGAACTACAAGAACTTTTATATTATGTTACTTGCTGCTACGGAACCCTTCATGGGCGAGTCCGACTCGCACTTGGCCGCTTTTTTATTAACTCACGGGATTACAATATCTTAGCGCGTCTAGATGGCTTGTTACAACACTTATCTTATATTAGAACTAATTAACTATATTTTTAGACAATTTTAACATCATGAAGTTAATATAGTTAATAGTATCAGGCGTTACTTTGCGGAAATTCATTGTTATTAACATATATATCTAAATATATATAATATAATTATATAACTCATAATCAAGTATTTAGTATTTAATACCGCCATCGCTGTTTTCTGCTTTGCCCAAAGGTTGGATGGTAGAGAATGCTCTTAGCATTAAGCTCGCCTTTATACCAACTGTATTAGGTATAATAAAGATTAAATAAATAAATAAATATTAAGTTAGTATTAGTCTACTTTGCAACAATCCGCACCTCCCTCCGTTGTGGGAGGGAGGGAGGTGCCACGTATGTCTTAAAGTATATACCATCATACCTACATGTTAACCGCGGATTGTTGCAAATTAGACTAATACTAACTTAATAATATAAAGTTAATGAAATAATAATTTAATTATACTGTTTGTCTGCTACGGCAGATTTACGAAAGGTTTATATGTGGTAATGAAACATTCAGACGATACATGTTCATATCCAAGTATCAATACTTACCTAAAATAAATCCAGAACAGTATCTGAACACTCGTGAAATATACATTTTTTTTTAATTTTAATAACACAAACACAGATTAAAAATAAATAACTACAGACTTATAAAGTCAATATTTAATACGATTAATAAGTGCTAATTTTAGTGTGAAACGTTTAAAAAAAAATTCCCTCTGAACGTCTCTAGCGTCAATAAAGGAGCACCATCTCCCACTTTGAGAAACACTGATTAAGAATTATTGATTTTGCTACAAATTATATTATCATTGGCAGTATTTGACAAATATTATAGTGAAAGATAATGTTTATTCTTGGTTCGAAGATATTTGTAACGTTTCGAACGCGAACGAAAAAATTATAAAAAAAAAACCGACTAATAAACTAAAAAGATAAAAAAACAAGCCCAGTACTTCAGAATGTTGTTAAAACTGAACACCATAGAAGGATTAACAGTCGGGACCCATTCAAATTTTACAGGGTTGCTTGGGAAAAAACAAACAAGATTTGATTGGTTGAAGAACGGGACCCATTCTTGAAGAGCGTGCCAAAGAAATATATATACGTACTACATACATACATATACTTGAAAAACATCCCTCTTGGCGCAGTCGGGTAAAAACGCCACATGACTGAGCCTCTGACACGAATCGAACTTGGGTCTTTTAGCTTGACAAGTTCTACAGTGCTTACTACTAAATATTAGAGTTAGGGCATGCAGTACCGGTACCAGCTCCAAATATTAGAGTTAGGGCATGCAGTACCGGTACCAGCTCCAGAATCGGGACTGAAATTTCGAAACCGGAATAAAACCGGGATTTCCGAAGCATGCCCTAACTAGACTACAGTAAGGTATTTATAAATTAGCTGAAACTTAAAAGTTCTCTTTATTTGAACGGGAAGACTTCATTAAGTAATGGTATGACATAACTAATGTCAAAATAATACATGAATCGCGAACATTCCACTTGAACTAATCTTAATACAGCAGGAATTTTTTGTTTTACCTGCCTAAGTTATATAAACATAGGTACCTATTTGATGGTAGCCGCGACTACACATATCGAGGCCATTATGTAGTTATCCTAAGTTCTAGTAAGTTTGTATGCAATTGGACATAGTACCTACTATTATTTAGGTCCATGGTACCTACAAAACCCGTTCTCAATTCAATATTTGGTTTTTGTTATTTTTGCAAAATCAGTTATAGCGTAGCCTGTGGTACGATTATGTGGGTTAGAATTCATCAATGTCGAGAAAAAAAATATAATTACGAAACCTGATTCAAGTGATAGCTTTTGGAAGTGATAGCTTTCCAAAAACTTCTCAAAGTAGTAGAGAACACACCTTCCTAAGTGTAGGTATGTTCGCTGCTACTAATCCATACTTGACCAGCCATTTTTTATGGAAATAGCCGGCAAACGAGCTGACGATCCACCTGATGGTAAGTGGCTATCGTCGCTAATGGACATCAGTAACACCAAAGGCATCACTGATGCGTTTCCGGCCAAGAAAGAGAGAAGAAAAAGAAAGAAAGAACTGGCACTCAATCCCCCAGCCGGAACACGACGAGTCGTTTGGCTCAAGGGCGGTAGCTATCCAGGCGAACCCCATGGAGAAATAATAATAGTAATAGTGGTAAATCAATATTATCAATATGATCCCTCGAGGGGCCCTACCACCTAGCATGGTGGATTATGTGAACTGTGGCTTTTACCCCTCACAATAGTCAGAATGTGAGAGTAGACCCAAACGCACCCTGGGACAGGTAATGATTAGAGCGAAATAACATTGATGTAAAATATTTTGGTAACACTATTCAACCTAATGTTAAATTTAAACAACAAAAAACAATTACGTTTTTTCACACCAACTGCATTCGATAAATTGTAATGGATTGAAATGTTTAATCTGAGATTTAATCAATTTTCATGCTACATTTCATTGGAACTCGCCTCAATTTCATCATGATTAAGTAACAAGCATTCAAAATCACAAATACTCGCCATGACGATGTTAATTATTGGAGGTAATTTAGAGATATTACACAATAATAGGTTATTCAACAAAAAATAATAGGGTGTTCCTATTATTGCAACTCAATAAAGCTTTCTAATATCAGTGAAATTTCTTACTATTGCGAGTATCTGAAGTAAGACTAGCTAGCTCCGTTTTTACAATCCTAGCTGCAATTGTTCTCAAACTGATTTTAAAATATCATCAAGAAAATAAGGAACTTTTAGTGATTTCTTATCAGATTATTGCCAACATATTCGACCGTTGCAATTCTAAATCTGCACAAAAGTCGAAGCATAAGTCATTGAAAATAACTCGTTATTATATTCCAGTAATTTCTTAACACAGTAGTCTAGTGAGCGGTTTCTCGCGTCATTTCCGCCACTATTCCGTCAAGAGAAGGTTCAAATCGGCGCGTCGTTAATCACAGATGTTGATGTTCAGTTCTTTATTAATTACGTTGCTAATCACAGTTGTGACATTAAAACTTACGTTATAAGCATCTCTGGTCAGCCTTCCTTGTCATACACTCACTTCCTCACTGCACAGATAAACACAAAAAATATTGCAATACACACGCGCACTGAGCTTGCGATTTTTCGAAACTTTCTAATTCCGAGGCGCGATTTTTGACAGTATCCGCGGCGAGGCGTGTGGCTCAGCTCGCGGTCGACTTCGTACTGCCCCGCTCGAGGCGCTGGCTTCGTTCGCTTGTTTTTTCTTTTTAATTCTCTCAAAACCAGTGTTGAGTGTCGCGGTGAACTAGTGTGGTGTTAGGGTAGATACTTAGTAATCGTGATATCGTAACTGTTACTGGGTATTAGTTTGATGGCTTGGCTTAGAGTGACCTATTCAGAGAATGTGTTACAGCAGTGATACTCTGGTCAGTCTTGGTTTTCAGGCTAAGTGTTCTGGGTTCTATTCATAATCTGTATGAGAGAAATCTTAGGCTATGCTGGCCAAATACTTGTTTAAGAACTCTCCATGCAGGGTTCTATACTATACTGATTATGATTATCAAATTAAAAAATCAATAAAAAACTGGAAATCTGCGCAAGATTCAAATACAAAATTCTTATACGAAAACTAAGAGACGAGCATACTATCCATCTGACTAGTAATATCAGCCATAAAATATCCGATACCCACCCATTTTGGGAACGAAATCCTACCTATTCCTCCCTATCCTATAATCAATACCTGTTACAAATACCACGATACGCGCCAGCTCTAAACTACCCGCGAGTCCGCGAGCGCCAGTCCAGTCGGCCAGTCAGTCCGGTGTGTAATAATGACGCAAGTGGTTTCGGCAACCAGTCGGACGCGGGTTTTTTTATTGGCAATCGCATGACACACAGACGGCCAGTTCCATTACGATAGGTGGAGGTGGAGGTCCCACTTGGCATGCCAGCGGCGCCCAATGTCAAAGGGAATTAACGTTGTTCATAATTAATTATTCCACAGCCTTCCATCTCACTGATCTAACCATTATAATAGGTTTTTTGTAACTGTACTTTTAAGACTAAGTGTGTTCAGTTTTTTGGTGGTTTGGAATGTAAATAGCGTTGAGTTGATTAATTTAAAGATTCGTTGTAAATGTAGAGACGGTAGAGTGATCTTTAAACTCATGATTTTGTTTACTTTTTAGGGTTCCGTAGCCAAATGGCAAAAAACGGAACCCTTATAAATTCGTCATGTCTGTCTGTCTGTCTGTCTGTCTGTCTGTCTGTCTGTCTGTCCGTCCGTATGTCACAGCCACTTTTCTCCGAAACTATAAGAACTATACTGTTGAAACTTGGTAAGGAGATGTATTCTGTAAACCGCATTAAGATTTTTACACAAAAATAGAAAAAAAATCAATAAATTTTGGGGTTCCCATACATAGAACTGAAACGCAAAATTTTTTTTTTTCATCAAACCCATACGTGTGGGGTATTTATGGATAGGTCTTCAAAAATGATATTGAGGTTTCTAATATAATTTTTTTCTAAACTGAATAGTTTGCGCGAGAGACACTTCCAAAGTGGTAAAATGTGTCCCCCCCCTGTAACTTTTAAAATAAGAGAATGATAAAACTAAAAAAAAATATATGATGTACATTACCATGCAAACTTCCAACGAAAATTGATTTGAACGAGATCTAATAAGTAGTTTTTTTTAATACGTTATAAATCGTAAACCGCAAAAAACATCGATCAAAGTTACAACGAACTACAAGAACTTTTATATTATGTTACTTGCTGCTACGGAACCCTTCATGGGCGAGTCCGACTCGCACTTGGCCGCTTTTTCATAGACTAAGGAGATGATGTTATCATTAGAAGATAGGTAGACAGCAGATGCAGCATACGTAGAAGAATATATGCAGGTACACTGAAAGTAAACACAAACATATTCTGGATTTTTTCTGTCTGCTAATTCACACAGAAATCACGAAACAGATGTATATAAAACACGACATATAACTTAAAGTTCGAGTCGAGATCTGGAAAATTTTGCATGCCAGGAATTGAAAATGATTTATTTATACGTCTACTGTGAAACAACTTTTATTACGAGAAAATTAGTGCACTTTACCACTATACTACACCGCCATAATGAATTTATCCCCGCACAGAATGAAGAGTCCCATAATACCGGAGGTTGTTTAAGAGTTTAGAACATACTTAATGTCTGATTTTGTAGCAAGTTAATATATTTTTTATATGTTTATACATATATTATAAATGGAATAAACTTGACAAGTCTCGCACTTAAACTCGCGTGGAGACGGTTCCGTACATTGATTATGTATTTACCGTTCATTTTGTATTTTATTTATTTATGCCGTTTTTTTAGGACCATAGACTTCTTATAGGTTTTCCTGTAATATTAAAGTAAAGAACTATTTTTTGTATTTTCTCCAAAATTCTAGCGTCAGCATGGTCAGCAGTTTCAGAGATAATTTAAGGGAGGGATTGGTAAATTTTGGGCTTTAATTTTCGTTCTTTCTTGAATAATTTTAAAACTATCCATTGTAGAACTATAACAAAAATATATTTGAGATCCTTACAACAAGGCCTTTCATTTGACATACGATACTACGGTTTGCAAAACAGTTTTTGTTTAATTATGATTTCATTAAAAAAAAATCAGTTGTTTACTTTTATACCTCCGTCTTTGGGTCACAAAAAAGTACATGAGCACCAAATTTCAACTCATTTGGTCCAGTAGTTTCGGCGTAAATTGGCTGTGAATGACGCATGGCGGTCGCTCAGACGCACTAGTGATGCTATAAGAGTTCCATTTTTCGTACGGAACCCTAAAAACCAACTAACTCTGAAATTTAATAAAATTTAATAATATTTTTCCCCAAGCGAAG
Organism: Thymelicus acteon; assembly: GCA_951805285.1. Taxonomy (NCBI): domain Eukaryota; kingdom Metazoa; phylum Arthropoda; class Insecta; order Lepidoptera; family Hesperiidae; genus Thymelicus; species Thymelicus acteon. The sequence continues at coordinate 1,070,027 of OX638235.1, forward strand.
CAAGGCGTATGTATAAAGAGTAAATTAAATCACGAAATCGTGTGGCGGGGTATATAAACAGTAGAAAAAAGTCACGTCTGCGTCTAATTGATTTGCAATTAGGTCATGTGTAAAGACAAATAACATTAGCCCATGCATTAGCATAGTTAATTAGATCGATTAGATTATATGTACATCAACCTTTGCTTTTGTTTTTTAATGTTATAAACCTATGCTGTACTTTGTAGCAGTATGCAGGACTTACATTCCTTGAAATACAACAAACTTGCCGCATTAAGTTCAATCCTGCTATTATTTGATATCGGAGAGGAATGCGGCCATTACATTATCCAATCTACAAAGCAACACAGCTATTCAAACGGACTGTAGAGCGATCGTACGGGCCTATACTATCAGCACCTTGGATAATGCTCTACATAATCTAAGTTACCCGTCAGGGGCGTAGCTATCGCCGTATCAGCCGTATCAATTATACGGGGCCCCCAGCGTAGGGGGTCCCCACTAACACTCCCAAAGAAAAGCTCGCCAGCGGCCTACGACCACTACAGTTGGCACTCCTTTTATATTTGACAGCTAACATCGAGGGGGCCCTACAACAAATATGGGGCCTCCTTAGGGCTAGCTACGCCACTGTTACCCGTCCAACATACATGGCGAGCGAGGAGCAACCGATTATATGGGGCTCTTATCTCGTATGTTTATCTTCTAGTTTAATTTGGGATGTAAAGGTTGAATTCTTGAGTTCAAGCCCTGCTGCAATGAACGAGACGAGGAAGACAGGTTCCTCTTGATTTTTAACTGACTTCAAAAAAGGAGGTATTCAATTCGACTGTATTTTTAGGGTTCCGTAGCCAAATGGCAAAAAACAGAACCCTTATAAATTCGTCATGTCTGTCTGTCTGTCTGTCTGTTTGTCTGTCTGTCCGTCCGTATGTCACAGCCACTTTTCTCCGAAACTATAAGAACTATACTGTTGAAACTTGGTAAGGAGATGTATTCTGTAAACCGCGTTAAGATTTTTACTCAAAAATAGAAAAAAAACAATAAATTTTGGGGTCCCCATACATAGAACTGAAACTCAAAAATTTTTTTTTCATCAAACCCATACGTGTGGGGTATCTATGGATAGGTCTTCAAAAATAATATTGAGGTTTCTAATATCATTTTTTTCTAAACTGAATAGTTTGCGCGAGAGACACTTCCAAAGTGGTAAAATGTGTGTCCCCCCCGTAACTTCTAAAATAAGTGAATGATAAAACTAAAAAAAATATATTATGTATATTACCATGCAAACTTCCAACGAAAATTGATTTGAACGAGATCTAATAAGCAGTTTTTTTTTTAATACGTCATAAATCGTAAACCGCAAAAAACATCGATCAAAGTTACAACGAACTACAAGAACTTTTATATTATGTTACTTGCTGCTACTTCATGGGCGAGTCCGACTCGCACTTGGCCGCTTTTTTATGTTTGTTACCTTAGAACCTTTGACTGGGTGAACCGATTTTGATGATTCTTTTTTTAATTGAAAGCTGGTGCTTGTAATGTGATCCCATTTAAATTTGAGCAAGACCTGACTAGTAGTTTTTGAGTTATTTTGAAGTCGGTTATTTTTTGTCAAGAATTATTTACGGAAATGGATAACAAAACAAACAAGCAAGCGGTCAAGTCTATTGGTCATGCATTTACCGTCGGTTACCGTCGCCCATTGATAATAATAACACCAAAGGCTGCGTTATCGGTCAAAACAGAAGAAGGGGGGTCGGTCTGAGTACTTGGAAGTCGGTATGAAGTTGTTGGACTGTGTATCATCCATTTTAATCCCGGTGGAAGAATAATATTCATTAAAATAGTAAATACAAGTAGCAATATTTCCTAGGCATCGGAAAACCGGACGAGCAACGGTTAATAAAAAGCAACGCAAGGAGCAGAATGCATTAGCAACGCATCGGCCATTTTTTCATAGGACGACACGACAACGACACAGCGACGACAGCTTTATAATGTGGGGCTGGCATACTCGGCATACTGTCCAATAATCTGTGACCGATTTTTTGTAGGAGAAAAATAGAACGTACTGATAGCAATAGTGCAACGCACACGTCCTACAAAAAGTCGGCCAGAAATAATATGGCAGGAAAAATCGGCCCGATTATCTGTCCTACAAAAAGTCTGACGTGGGCGGGAAGCGTTAAGCTCACCACACTCCCACGCACACACACGTTCGTCGTACACAATACATACATACATGGATAGTTGCTGTTGGTACTAGTGGACTTTACAGCTTCACGGGAACAGATGGGCGAGTCGGGAGAGACTCAGCCGAAGACATGTTTTGCGAGGAATGATAGCTCACATTCCTCGAGAAGTAGGGGTTTGGGAACGTCCTTAAGGCCACCCTCATTGGAGGTCAGAGTTAGCCTTAGGACGTCGCGGGAGGACATCGTGAAGATGTTATCGTGTCGTTCGATGTAGAAGCGACTATCAGCGGAGTGAACGTTTGCGATGCAATGCGGGAATGGCGGGGGTGTCTCGCGCAAATTGCCTCCTCCCGTCCCGTTGTAAGAACGTGCTAATGATACTAGATACATACGTTCTCAGATCCCAAGTAGATAGCTATACGCCCGTTTATTCTAGTTACCACTTGATGAACTACTGGAAGATATGTATTTTGTTATGATACGTAGTATCTACAGATATAGTAAATATATATATTTTGTATGAACTGTTATTAAAAAAAATAATTATAGTAAAATTAGTTTTTTTTTTTTTTTTTTTTTTTTTACACTAATAAGTTAATGCTTGACCACAATCCCACCTGATGGTAAGTGGAGATGTGGTCCAAGATGGTGAGCACATTAACTTAGTAAAAGCCTATTCACTCTTTTCTTGAAGACATCCACGTCATAGATTGGCGGGAACGCCGACGCAGGCAAGTTATTCCAGTCCTTCGCGGTGCGTATAACGAATGACGAGGCAAACCGCGTCGTTCGTACCGGCGGGATGTTCACGACAAAGGGATGGATACCCGCCGTGCGTCGTGTCGTTCGATGGAGAAACGGAGATGGGGGAATTATCTCAAACAATTCCTGCGCACACTCTCCGAAATGTGCCCTGTAGAAAACCGAGAGACTGGCTACTCTGCGCCTGTGCTCGAGGCTTTGAAGATTGGTCTCAACCAAAACTGGGTCACCAATGAGCCTCTTCGCACGTCTCTCCATCGAGTCCAAAGCAGAAAGGTGACATTTGGCTGCGCCTGCCCAAATGTGCGAACAGTACTCCACACACGGCCGAACCTGAGCTTTGTACAAGGTTAAGAGTTGCCTAGGTGTGAAGTACCGTTGTACCTTTGCAAGGACACCAAGTTTCCTTGCAGCAGCCTTAGCCTTGGTCTCGATGAACCGCCCAAAGCTGAGTTTCGAGGATATCTCTACTCCTAATAACTGAAGGTAGTCGGTATAATCCAAGGACACATCCCGAAAAGTAGGAGCCAAGGTGAACGGGCTCTTCTTGGCGGTAAATAGACACGTCTGCGTTTTAGTGGCGTTGAATCTCACAAGATTGGCTTCGCCCCATTCGGACACAGCCCGAAGTGTGAGATTCACACGAGCCACCATGGCCTCTCTTTCAGACTGAATTTCGTCCCGACTGGCCCTGGAACTTGGTACGTATCTCTCTACCACTGTGCTATCGTCTGCGTACCCATAGATACCGGGCATAAGCAGATCATTTATATGTAGCAGAAATAGAGTGGCGGAGAGAACGGACCCCTGAGGAACTCCAGCATTTGTAGTCATCGTCTCCGATGAACAACCATCGACTACAACGCGGAAAGACCGGTCGCTCAGGAAGTCTTTTACCCAGTCAATAAGGCCAGGGGATATGCCGTAAGTTGGAAGCTTGCTTAGAAGGCTAGCGTGCCAGACCTTATCAAAGGCCTTCGAGACGTCAAGGGAGACAGCAAGTGCCTCCCCATTTTTCTCGAGGGCCTCGCCCCATATATGTGTGGCATACGCTAGAAGATCTCCTGTTGATCGGTTTCGGCGGAACCCGTACTGCCGATCGCTAAGGAGATCATTCTGTTCAAGGTATGCCATGAGGCGCCTATTCAATATACGTTCCATAATCTTGCAGAAACCACTTTGTGAACCACCATCGAACGCCCCGACGCGACGCGCTTCGCTTCATTGTTTATTATGCGTACAGCGAAGGAATGGAATAAATTGCCCGCGTCGGTGTTTCCGCTCGATTATAATATAAGTGTCTTCAAGGCTTTTACTAAGTTGGTGCGTTTAGCCACCCATGACTACATCGCCACTTACTATCAGGTGGGATTGTAGTCAAACATTAACTTTTAACGAATCCAATATGGCAGACATCTAAATTAATTAAGATTGTGACATAGGTATTGACTTAATAAATAATTCATTTTAGTATTCAATATAAATAAGTATTTGCATGTTCCTCAATAAATAAAATTATAAATTCAAATTTTTAATTTAATTGTTAGTAGGTAATTATTCTTAATTACCTCGTATCTTTCAAACCGCTGAACGGATTTATATAATTAAGATATCGTTAGATTCGTGTTCTTAGATAAGTGAAATAAAAAAAAAAACAATTATGGAGACTGTACGATGCCATTGTTTGAAGTATCAAAAAATAAAAATAAATCGAAAAATGCAATATGGATATCAAATTAAAGAGCTCACCATAAGGATTTCAAAAAGGTATATCATGATAGATTTTTTTGACAGCAAGTGGCTTTTCTTTTAATTTTAAATTCTTAAATGTGAATTAGCAGTTTTCAGTTTTCATACCTTTGAGAACATCATGACAATGATCATCAAAACAATCACTCTCAAATGTGCATGTTTTGGCACGATGTTTTCCTTAACCGAATCAAATGATAATACATAGATATAATAACTTCTAGTCGCATAATATGTAAAAATTTGAATTCATTCGTGCATAAGTAGTCCAAGCCGAACTATAATTACGTTCTAACTACCAGATTACACTGTTTTATCATTGTAAAACTCTCGTAGGATAAATTAATAACTGTTTAAGGTTATCAGTAAACGCATTTCTACATTGTTTTATTTTTTTAATAATATAATTATAATATTATTATAATCTTTATTTTTTAACACAATGAAAACGAGTGGGCCACGCACAATGTAGCTTTTCTTAGTTTTTACTATTACTCGTTCACTATTTAAGCCTACCATAATTGGTAATGTCTGTAATAGAAGACTAAAAAACAAGTGAATTAGTGGAAAACTACTTATGATTAATAATGATCACGTTTTTTTCTCATCAGTACTAGTGTGTCAAAAGTTTTTATGCCTTCGGCTAGGCTTAATGCAAAGCATGGAGAACCGTAAGAAAAATATCATTAGAGATCACCCATTAGCATCTATACTTCAATTATGTACTTCATTTTTTAGAAGTTTCTTACTTATAAACAATCTTAGCTCTGTTTTTATTGAAATAATATTTTGTATTTAGTAAAAGAAGTATACTGACCTAGCTCGAAGTTGCATGTCCCTGTCAAACCGCAAATTAGAAATACAATTTGTGGTCGAACACTCATTGGCACTAATCTATGAGTGTTTCAAGCGTACAATAATGTATAATAATTCAGTTATTGACTTCTTAAAAATCTTTCATTTGAAAAACAACTATCCAAGTCAATGTAGAGCTTGAATTACATGTTCTTGTGACTAAAATTGTAGGCTTTTCTACACAGAACTTGGCACCCATTTAGATCTCAATTCTTTTTTTTGAACTTGGCTCTCATTTTACATTTATGTTTTTGATTTGATGAGATTTCTGTTATACAACAGACAAACACGCGCATCCGTTTGCGAATATAAACTGTAACGCTGCCGGTTTATACCAATTTAAACAAAAAAAAACGGTATTAAGGTAGAAAATTGCTTGTCCAGTTTAATGAAAGGCTATTGGAAGAAGTTTGCATACTTACATAGCAATTTACGAGGAAAACGAATGCTGCTTGTTTATATTGTCGTCGGTCGCGTGTTTCTTCAGTGTTCCGTACATCCGATGATAATGAATATCTTATTATAACACGTGATTGTCACTCTCACACATCTTTAAAATCTCCCAGCTTCTACAAGCCAGATGATTACGTATCTACTTCTGTCTTCAGCGTCTATAAATAGGTAGGTAACTATTAAATATACACATAAAATGGAGCTTTATTTAAATTTTAAATTTATTCCTTGAATTCATCGCTATTCAGATTTAGTTGAATTTAATTTTTAACCACGAATATTTTTTAAAAATTTTGATTAGGCGGCACTTCAATAATGTGTTAGAGCACAAAAATATTTTTTTAGAATTATTGTCTGTCTGTCTGTCTGTCTGTCTGTCTGTCTGTCTGTCTGTTTGTCTGTTTGTCTGTCCGGGCATCATATGAAAACCCTTGAACGGATTTCGATGAAAATTGGTAAAGTTATTACTAATACTCCGGGTCATATTTTAAAATACTTTTTATCCCGGAAAATTAAAAAGTTTCCCCGGAAAACGAGATGAAAGTTTGTATGGAATATTTTTAAAACATCAACCGATTTGCTTCAAACTTGCAACAAATGTTCCTTGCTTAAATTAATGGAAAACATATTTTTCAGTTTTTCAAAATTTTGCAAAAAAAAAAAAATACAAATTAATGTAAATATTGCTTATTTTTCAAAACCCGCTCCTGGAGGAATCCTTGGTGATTTTATCGTGGGTTTCAGTATATAAATTACTAAATATAAGTACTTCGATATACATTCACCGTTTTTTAAATTTTCTTCTGCAAGTAACAAATAAGGTAAAACATAATTTCCGTATGCGAAGCTGCGGGCAACAGCTAGTAACTAATATAGTTGTTAGTATTGGGGATTAAAAAATATTAGTAACATACCACAGTATTTAAGATGTAAAAGACACAAGGAAAAATCGAAAGCATTTCGCGAATACCTAATGAGACAGCACTCAATTTCAAGAAAACATTTCTATTTCACAGCCATAAATTAATGCATCAGAATATCGAATCTCTACTAGAAACAAGCTCGGTATAATAACAAATTCCAGTATTCTACATTTACTAATATAGACTAGATTTTTAATTGCAGGCAAACGAGCAAACCGGTTGCTTTGGAAAGACATCCGCAATCGTGACGTCACAAACGCGTTGCCAGTCAACAAGGAAGTATAACTGCTATTTAACTGGCTCCCCTTTGCAACCAAAATACGTTAATATAATTTCAACCACTCAAGATAGATATGCTACAATAATAAAAGTAAATAAAACAAAAACAAATTCACAGAAATTACCACGTTGTTTTAAATGTTAATAACTACAAAAAAGATTCACGATCTACCTATTTCCTTGATTTGAGTATAAGTGTGGTATAAGCCATTAGTGCCCATTGGTCTCTCACTCCTCACAATTAAAGGTGGGGGGAACCACTTGGGGTATATTTAATTATGCATGATCATTTTTTAACCACCTGACCTGGCCTAGTATGATTTTCCTGCAAGATATTTTTATTTATTTATTTAATCCTTTATTGCAATTTTATACAATGGGCGGACTTGAGATTCCTTTCGGTTGCATTACAGTATCTATTGGAGAGCCAGTGAGAAGTGGAAGTGGCTTTTTTCGGCAACGCATTGGTGATGCCTTTGATGTTATTGATGTGTATGGGCCACAGTACCCAGTTACCATCAGGTGTCTTGTCTGTTGGTTCAACGGACATTTACCTACTTCCTACTATCCTGCTCCTACTAATTTTATAATGAATGTTAGAAAGGATGTTGGTTTTGTACTCTTTCACGAAAAACCACTGAACGGATTTACATGAATTTTGACAACAATTAAACCATGATCTGGAATAAGATATTACTTATCATTAAAGAATAATAAAATCTAAATGCCATCAAAAACAAAACTTGTAAAAAAACCAAGTCTCGCAACTCAGTTCTTCTACCGTAAAAAGTTGTGAGATCCATGTAATACCAAGTCGGTTAATTTATTCAGTTCCTACTTAAGGGTCCTGCTAACCTAACAAGTAACAACATCTTATAGTGACCATATTATCACAATTATTACATTAAAAACACAATGTATCTCACAAGTAATACCTACATATTAGTGCGATTGCCAAGTCAATCTATTTATTTAAAACATAAAAAAGATTTTTAATATTGATAATATGGTCACTATAAGACGTTGTTACTTGTTAGGTTAGCTAGTTACGTAATAACTTAAGACAGAAGGACCCTTAAGTAGGAACTGAATAAATTAACCGACTTGGTATTACATGGATCTCACAACTTTTTACGGTAGAAAAACTGAGTTGCGAGACTTGGTTTTTTTTACAAGTTTTGTTTTTGATGGCATCTCATTTCTTTTTGTAGATAGTTCTACTTTTTTTTCCCTTTACAAGTTACCTTTAAACATAATTATATCTAGGTACCTATCTACACTTATTATTCCATTATATTATATCGAGGTACACTGATTCATTCACTGCAAATGTTACTTTGTTATACAGGTACATTGATTCATTAACTGCAAATGTAACTTTGTAATCCTATATATTTATATAGGATTACAATTCTCTTGCTCGACTTGGCGGGGGCACTGCCGTGCCCCCAGATAGATACGTTATGCCCTTACAAATCAACCAAAAAATCTGTTCTGAAAAGAGCTACAACACACACACGTTTATCTTTTGTTTCACTACATCAATTAGCTTAGGGCTTGTTTCACAATCTTCAAGTAAGTCCGAAGTAAGCTATTCGTTGGTTAAGTTGACATTTCGTGTATGTAAAATGACACTTTAACGTCACTTTAACCGGCGAATAGCTTATTCAGGACTCTACTTGAAGATTGTGAAACAAGCCCTTAGTATAATACACGAAGCCATTTTAACGCTGTATGTCAAATGTCAAGCACTTCTGCCTCCAAAAGCGTGCGTATCGTCTTGTATTGAAAGCGACTACGAGCAGAACGGTCAATTGCCTGTTCTTATGCTCTTCATCGTCGGCGCGCTAGTAACATACTAACTGCTCTAGCCACACTTCTTCACTTACCGTTATATCAAAAAGCCTCAAGCCTTCAACGTATAAATCAAGTGAGATCGGCTCGGACTTTGACCAAGCGAGATAGAGGTCTGAGTGGAGGTGTTTGCGAAATGCGATTCAGATCGCTGTGACGTCATGGAGGCTCTGCGGGGCGCCAGGGCTCAACGACCTCTCCTCACCAATACCGCTTAATGGAATTTATTTCTTATAATATGACTTGCAATTATTTTGTTCTGTTAAGCGACCCTTCGTCCCTTTTTCCATTACAGTCATAACACACGGAAGTAAAATTCGATAAACATGTATTTTCCTCTGTGTCATAAATTCCAAGTCTATCCACAATTCCACAATTTTTATTTAACCAAATTATTAAGTTCACGTTTCATGAAATATTATATCATAACTCTAGTTGACCCGGCGAACTTCGTATCGCCTAACAAACTTTTCTTTTTCTAAAATAAAAGTAGCATATGTTACTTCTTGTTGCATCAGCTATCTGCCAGTGAAAGTCCCGTCAAAATCGGTCCAGCCATTTCAGAGATTAGCCGGAACAAACAGACAGACATACAGACAGACATACAGACAGACAGACAGACAGACAGACAGACAGACAGACAGACAAAAATTATAAAAAATGTTGTTTTGGTATATGTACCGTGTATACATCCAAATGCACTTAGTAAAAAGCGATTATTTTAATATTACAAACAGACACTCCAATTTTATTTATTTGTATAGATTTCTAACCATCAGTCCACGTGAAGCTGACCGCTGACCAACAGCAACTCTGTTAAAAAATATTGTTTGACGAATTTTACGTAAACCCCCATAGTGCAGTTTTCATCAAAATCGCTAGGGTGGTTTTCGTGAATGTAGTTACAACAAATATTAGTTCGTTTAATAGCATTAGTTTAAACTATGATAATGATTCTAGGTATGGATTAGTTATTGACAGTCGAATAATTACGTGGTAAAAGTAAAACAGAATAACAAAACTTAAGTAGCCATGGGTAGACGACGCTCGAGCATAAATTGCTGAATGCCTTTAAATGAATGCCTTTGTTTTATATTTTGATGCAGATAATAACGATGATTAAGATTATGATGAGATTATTATTTTTATTTATTTTTTAGAATTATTCCTTCTCGGCTTAAGACGGTAATTAGGCGTCCATGCCAAGTTAAAACCATGATGTGTATCTGGGGGCACGGCAGTGCCCCCGCCAAGTCGAGCAAAAAAGCGGCACGGCCGTACCATCCTTTTCTCGAAGCAATTCAGGCCATTTTCGACCCCCTATAACTTCATTGTGGATAAAGCTAGAAGCCTGAATTTTTAGTAACCAAGCAGGCATTGTATAAACTCGGTATATTTCAAATTTCATTCTATTTGAACCAGTAGTTTATGAATAATAACTAGTCAAAGTTTCTTAATTTCGTCACTCACTGACTGACTGACCGATCATCAAAACTCTAAGGCACTTCTAGCAGACATAGAAGCTTCAAATTTGGAACACAAGTAGTGTTTAGTGTATAGATCAAGGAAAAACTAAAATATCTTGCAATTTCGGTCCAGTTTTCTAGATACATCAACTGCATAAATAACTTTGTAATCCCATATAAATGTATAGGATTACAAAGTTACATTTGCAGTTATTGAATCATTGTACCTGTATAGCAAAGTGAAATTTGCAGTGAATGAATCAGTGTACCTGTATATAATATAATGGAATAATAGGTGTAGATAGGTACCTAGATATAGGTAATTATGTTCAAAGGTAACTTGTAAAAGGAAAAAAAGTAGAACTATCTACAAAAAGAAATGAGATGCCATCAAAAACAAAACTTGTAAAAAAACCAAGTCTCGCAACTCAGTTCTTCTACCGTAAAAAGTTATGAGATCCATGTAATACCAAGTCGGTTAATTTATTCAGTTCCTACTTAAGGGTCCTTCTGTCTTAAGTTATTACGTAATTAGCTAACCTAACAAGTAACAACATCTTATAGTGATCATATTATCAATATTAAAAATCTTTTATGTTTTAAATAAATAGATTGACTTGGCAATCGCACTAAACAATCAAATTTAATATAATAATATGTAGGTATTACTTGTGAGATACATTGTGTTTTCATGCGATGGTCAAGTCGATCTATTTATTTAAAACATAAAAGATTTTTAATATTGATAATATGATCACTATAAGATGTTGTTACTTGTAAGGTTAGCTAATTACGTAATAACTTAAGACAGAAGGACCCTTAAGTAGGAACTGAATAAATTAACCGACTTGGTATTACATGGATCTCACAACTTTTTACGGTAGAAGAACTGAGTTGCGAGACTTGGTTTTTTTACAAGTTTTGTTTTTGATGGCATAAAATTGGTTTACTCTACTTGTAAAATTCTAGCAATACGGCATGTGTTTAGAATGACTGCTTTTTGTAGATAAGGCTATGTACAAATATTTGGAGAGTTATTATTATGATGAGTAAATTTAAAATAACCAGATAACCAGACACACTAGTTTACTCGCAATTCTTCAACAAACATTTTAATAATTTGTAACTGCGGGAGACGTCTGCATGTTTTAATGGCTTCTAATAGATCTACCGCCTCCCAATACGAGATCTCTTCACTCACTTTGAGAAAGACTAGTCCAGACCAGCGTTTCCCAATTTCTGGGTCGCGACCCGGTACCGGCCGATAAAAGTAAAACACGGGGTCGCAACATTAATCATTTTAGATGGTAAAACATTTTTTACTAATAAAAGTTTAAGCAAAATAAAGTATTGAGTGGGTCACTAGTGAAAAAATTCACAAATATAAGGTAAATTTTGAATTTACGAGTATACCTAAGTTTATCTATCAGGGCTAGGTTAGCTTAAGTAGTTTATGAGTAATAGATCAGAAGAAATAATAGTACTTATGTAATAGTCGATAAACTTCGGAACCCTACATTGCACGTGACCTGACACGCACTTGACCGGTTTTTTGCATAGTTCATGCCGCACTTACGTGGTATTATATCTGCGATTTTGCGTCATCGTGAAGTCAAGAGTGTAACTTATGACGTCCGCTGGAGTCAACATGGAAGTGATTTGGAATCCAAATAGAATTACTAGAGATACGTCAAAGTATATTAATATGACGTGGTGTTGTTCACGAGAATCACGAGTGCATAATCATTACGAATTATTAAATGATGTTTAATATGGTTTATTTTTATATGAGTGAATAGTATTCATATGTAATCTTGGTCTATTATTAATTATTTACATATTTTCCTGTCGGATTTATTTCATCGAATGTGTCTCGTCTACTACACAGTTAGTTACTTAGATCTTTTTGTTTGTACACTTTCTATAATAAATATTGTCGAACTCCATTAAAGCTTATTTAAAGGTGCAGTTCTCAGACAAATTTCCTTATCATGAGAACGCAGCTGTCGGAAATAACAAGTTGAAAATAATAATAATAATATAATAATAATATAATAATAATGTAATATATAATAGCGCGTGTCTTCTCCTTCTGAGATCAATTCTATACATATTATGTCTATGATCAATTTACGTTCATACGTAGGTACTCGTAAGAAAAACTTTTAAAATACAAAATTAAATTAATAAAGGAACATAATTAGATAATAATATTTTTAATGAGTAATGTGCTAATCGATATTAATAAACTAGCACTCTGAAAACAATTTTTTCTAACTTTGCATAGCGAACAGCAAAAGCTTAGGAAACGTCTATCGAAAATTGTTAAGGAGCGTTTACTGTACGTGAACATAAGGGTCATGTGTCCCAAAGCGATTATTTATAACTAATTGATGGCCAATTCTTGAACATGGGCCTCTCCTTTTGAGGAGGTCTAGACTCTAGAGCATATTCCACCATGCTGCTCCTTTACTTGAAAATCTAACCTTATGTCGGTAATTGTTTGAGTTTAGCGAGTATTTAATGAATATTTGTTTAGTTGTTCATACATACAGTAATTACATCTTGAGTTGCATTTTATGAAATTTAATGCTAAACATGTAATTCTGACTTTGTTTTAGATTACATTGGATTACTATGATTTTATAGAATTAAAACAAATTGAACTAAATAACAAATAGTTTTATTCACGAATACCTCTTATTTGCACGCACGGGCGTTTGTTAAAAATATCTGTAGAATTATCAATGATCTTATCAGTCCAGACCGTCCATCTTCCGTCCAAACAGTCCATCTTCTAGCAAATCACGAGCGTATACCTAATACCTATTTAGGCTGTATTTTCAAGTTTTCTCAAAGAATCTGATTTTTAAAAAGAAATCACAAATTCCCAAATATCACCTGAATCACAAATTTTTGCTGAACATATATGAGGGTTAAGTTGACCCCTGTTACACCCCGTATATTTAGCGATAATTTTAGTGGACCTTATCGAAAGCTATTTTGTTGAAGTTTTTTTTTTTGATAAAATGTTTAACTGGTTTCTTCTATTTCCGCACAAGTTATACGGGAAAAGCCTTATATTTCTCGTACTAGTGTAGTAAAATCTCCATCAGATCTAGATCGAAAATCGCAAATATATTAGATTGAGTTTGGAACGGGTCCTATCCTCCAACGTCCTTGATCCGACCGGTTCAAAATTATCAGATTGACCGCTACGTCGCGTCTCACATATCTCTAATATCGATTTACGTCACTGCAGTTATCTTTATTATAGATTTACTAGCTGTTCCGACAGACTTCGTTCTGTCAAAAGTTTTTTTACACGCTTTATGTTAGCTCCACCTGTATGTTATATTATTATTTTTGTATGCTGTTCTTTGCGCAGTCGGGTATTTAAATTTTTTTATTCCTCCTTTCTTCCTCCATTACTTTACCTTTTTCTTATAATTTAAGTACTCATAAAATTAATAGCTGAAGATCGCGATACTCATAAGAGCCCGTTAGCTACACCTACATATTTACATTATAGTTAAAATAATAATACTTAATAACTCCGTCGATTATTGTAGCGATATTTCATCAAAACAACTTGCAACCCGTTCACAATGTCGTAACTACCAGCATCGATTAATTTTCGACTTCACCGTCGAGGAATAAGACCCATTTTCAATTAGCAGCATCCGCATATCCTCGCATGGCATGCAAGGAACTATGTGTTTTATTACAATAGATTCAGTGGCTGTTTTTCATCGTATGTCCGGTCGGTAAATTGGATTATCCGCAGGACGCGTTGCGAAATACTGGCATTAGGGTGCTTACACGTTCAGTTACAGCACTTACAGCATTTTTACACGTATTAAAAATTATTGATTAAGTATTTTATATCCACTTGTATGTATATCATAATCTTAATAGAGAATGGAACAGAGCTAAACCGAATATAAATAATCAGGAGATGAAAGAATTGAAAGGAGGAAAAAATAAATGAACGCAGATTTTAGTTTTTAGGTCACAGAACATTACCTACTTAATGAAGTCAAAAGGTTTGCGGGGTTAAAAGTAGTGTCTGCTACAAATATTTTAATAAAACTGACATTTCCAGCCAAAAGAATGATCATCTCCGTCAAATGAAATACGTAAAATTATTCGACCTGTACTAAGGTTTTCCTCCTTTCAAAAAGAAAAATTATACAAAGGTACTTGCCATACCTCACCTCCATATTACTTCATAACTGTTCCGCGCCGTAAAAAACGCAGAAAAAGTTACCTCACATCTCATTACCGAGACCGAAGCTAGCGCCCCGGGCGCCGTCGCCGCCCCCACTCGGACGCAGAAAGCGGAAAACCCGCTTAGCCATTGTAATAACAACAGTAAACAAATTGCACTTTCTGTTTATAAACGCTCCTCACAGCCGCGAAATGACTCGAGCTGAGATATTGAGAGCCAGTTCTCTCTTGTTCTTTGGATGACTATCGGTGAGACCTTTGGTGTATCCTTGGGGGCCATCCATAAATTACGTCACACTAATTTCATGACTTTTTGACCCCTCCCCCCCCCTTGTCACAGCTGGTCACATTTGTGAGACCTCCCCCCCTAGTGTGACGTCACATATTATTATGAAAGGACAATGTCCACTTTGTATGGACATTTGGCTATCAGCAGGGGCGGCCTTAGCCATTGCGAGGCCCAGGGCGGCAGATCATTGCGAGGCCCTTGTGCGTTCCGTAAAATTGTGTGTTTAGATTTGATTTGATTTTTTTTTAATTGTGGCCAGCCATAATGACTGCCCTGATAGAAAGCGGACAGTGCCGACCAAGCATGGGCGAACGCCACGAGTACCTTATGCCGCGATATTCGACCATATTACTACTGCCTGTGCAAATGCTTTTTCAAACCTCGCACGCTCGTGGATTTAGTAATTATTAGATTGCTATGTGTCACTTTTAGCCTGTGTTGGGTTTTTAGAGGTTTCCTGAACTTCATTTTTCACTTATTTAAATACGGGCCCACGTATGTCGTATTGAAGTTGTTTTCTTTTGAGATGTTATTAATCGGGCGAATAATAAAAAAAATGTAGGTAAAAGCATTGAAGTATTATTAGTAGCATATAGAACCGACACCCCGAACACAATGTATGTCCCACCCAATGAATTGGCGCCGGTCGGCTTCAATTTTCAAAGGATTGTTCGATTTTGTAAGGAGAAAGGGGGCTCAATTTTGAAAATAGAACCTCCCGGCGGGACTCACATTTTGTTCGAGATGTCTGTTCTATTACATTATACTTCAGTTTAAAATCTTAATGGTTACGTACTTTAATAAAGCGGGGAAATTATGTATTTGCGAAAAAATAACTGGCGATAACGAATATTCATTCATAAACACAAGAAAAAGAAAATTCACTGCTGGAAGTGCAAAATAAACTCACTTGGAGAGGGTTCCGTACGTTGATTATGTATTTACCATTATTTTTCTATTTTATTTATTTTTGCCGTTTTTTAAGACTATAGACTTTTTATAGGTTTTCCTGTAATATTTAAGTAAAGAACTGTTCTCTGTATTTTTTTTTCAAAATTCTAGCGTTAGTACATAGTTTCACAGATAAGGGGGGAAAAGTCAGTTTTGGCTTTAATATTAGTTCTTTCTTGAATAATTTTAAAACTATCCGTTGTAGAACTATAACAAAAATATACTTGAGATCCTTACAACTAGCCCTTTTATTTGACATACAACACGATACGGTTTGTAAAACAGTTTTTGTTTAAATTTGATTCCGTAAATTTTTTTTTTTCAAAATTCTGTTGTTTAAATTTACACCTTCGTCTTTGGGTCACAAAAAAGTATATGAATACCAAATTTCAACTCATTTGGTCCAGTAGTTTCGGAGTAAATTGACTGTGAATGGCGGCCCAGACGCACGATTGATCCTGTATGGGTTCCATTTTTCGTTTTTTCGTATGGAACCCTAAAAATACTGTAAACAAACATATTGAATTTAAAAAGGGGACTTGGGGAGCGAAGCCCAATAGTATAATAAGAAGGCTAACGCTACGACATAGGTACATATTGTAACGAAGGTTTCGATTTTATTTTATAGTTTTATACAGTCAAATAACCAAAAGTTTATGTATTTTTATTGTTATTTCACTGTATATTATGGTATTCCGTTCTTAAAGTTATACAATCATATATTTTTTGTTTTACTATGTAAAGTTTTTTTTAACTCGGGTGATGACGCGAGGCCCCTGCAAGCGCGAGGCCCCGGGCGGTTGCCCTGTTCGCCACCCCCTAAGGCCGCCACTGGCTATCAGTGAACACCACATTTCAACATAAATATTATATAGGCTTAATACCTTTACTCAGTTTAAAAACGAAAATAATAATTGTTTTGTAACCAGATGTTTATTATACTGGTTATTTGAATAAATATTTTGTAGGTATTTTAAAGAAAACGCCCAATTTCCTTGACATTTTTTTTATTAATCTGACTCGTATCTTATTAATATATTGTCCAAGAACGGGGCTGGTGAATTTATATCATCTCTGTTCCTTGCCCAACTCAGAAACCAAATAACAGTCATTACATGAGCAACCATACAAACCAAGGGTCAACCATAGTTATACATACAATAGTGCCAAGGTCAACGTGGGAAGCAGAGTCTAAATCCATTTTCGTAAGCCAAATGTCGTAATAATATTAATGATGATTAAGATTAATATGTCCAACGATTGACAGTTGGGGATGCAAACAATGCATCGATTTGAGCGTGTTTGCAAAACATCGATATATTGTTCATTATCGTGAATTACTATAAAAGCAACGTACATAAAATAATATGTTATTCTAGTAAAAATAATACCTTATTTATAGTTTATTGCTTTTTATACGTGTATCTTACGAAACTTAACTTTTTGTCGTGAGAATTAAAACTTCGAAATAACATCGATATATCGTTTTATTATCGTTATCGGAATAGTGTTGCAATTCTACTGAAGTGAGTACTCTGTGTATGTGACAACAGGAAGTGTTTATCAGTAGAATGTTATATTAAATATATTATTTTCCTAAATTATCCTATATTATATCCTATATTATATCCTAAATTAACTGAAAATAAATAATTTCGAGACCGTGCCAAACAAACAAACAAACAAAATTAATTACGTAAAGTTCATTTTATAAGGGCAGTGGCATGCGATGCACACGGCAGCAGCAGCGCGGCGCACATCTTTTCACCTTTTGTTTTTTCATTGGTTTGGCACCGCCTCAAAATTATTTATTTTCAGTTAATTTAGGATCTTAATTTATGATACTAAATGGTTTATTTTATTTTTCGCTTTTCAGTTTTTTTTCGTAGGTTTTATTTTTTGTCAAAAAATAATTATTTTTTAATTTTTAGTTGCTATGAAAATTATTAAGTTATTGGTGATATATTCAGTTACCAGGTAAAAATATAGTAGTTGAAACATAAATCATCTCCTATTTTCGTATCTTTAGGGGTAAAATTTTCTTTCCAAATTGAAACAAGAGTAACTTCAAGGTATACAATATTCAATAAAAAAAGAATCATCGAAATCGGATCATCCAGTACAAAGTTATTGGGGTAACGGGCAAAAATTCCGTGGGTGAATAATCAATCATCCCCTATTTTCGTACCTTTAGGGTAGGAATAAAATTTTCAAAAAAATATGGGACCAACTTCAACATATACCCTATCCATTAAAAAAAGAATGATCAAAATCGGACCACCCTGTGCCGATTGCTGAGTGATCATACATAAAAAAAAAATATACGCGTCGAATTGAGAACCTCCTCCTTTTTTTTCGTCGGTTAAAAACGTAAATTGATACAAAAATAATTCACGTGTATGAGTTAAAAAACAAAATATATTTTTTCATGTAATTATTTATTTTTGAGCATCCTGTCCACGAATAGCCGAAAATGGACATTTCCCTTTTACACCTAAAAATTAATAAATTAAAACAGCAGTTCCGAAATAAGTTTTATTTCCATTAATTGTTTTTTAATATCTATCTATACATACCAATTATTCAAGTTTGAAATGTGACATCACGAAATTTAGGACCCCCTCCCACCCCTTGTCACACAATGTCACACTTCATCGACCCCCTCCCTCCCCCCTAACGTGTGACGTAATTTATGGACGGCCCCTTGGTTGTATAAATGAAAGGTCATTTACCATGAGGTGGCTTGCGTGCTCGCTAGTCACAAACACCTAAAAACATATTATTGGCTATTGATATAAAATTAGCCCCTGCACTAGAATTTCCTGTATGGATGACATGGATAACACAAATTAGACATCACAAACTCGCGTCCCGAATTCAAAATATGACTCTTGCCTCCGTCAGGCATGACTACAGAGTCCTCGCTTCGCAAGCAGGATTACTAAGATATCAGTGGAGGCGATAAATGGTTTTTTGATAAACATGGCAAGTGAGACAGCAGGTTAGCCGGGTATATATATATATACACATTCACATTCACATTTATTTATTTATTTATTTAACTCTTTATTGCACATCAAGAATAGGACAACAACAATGTAAAGTATAAAAGGCGGTCTTATCGCTACACAGCGATCTCTTCCAGACAACCTTAAGATGCGGAATGCTTTATATAGTTAGATAAGATGAGGTAAGGTGAACGAGTTGTATTAAGGAAACTTGTTATAAATTGTTGTAATTTAAGAATCAAAACACAAATTTGAAATTAGGGATGACAAAATATGGAAGAGGGGAAAAGGAAAGAAGGAAGGAAAGTGATTAATTTTGGAGATAGTGGGCTTTTACTAAGTTTTTAAACGAATTTAATGTGCTTGCGTTACGGCTACAGTTTTATTTATTTTCTTTAAGTTGCTAGTCTAACCGCTCCCTAACATATTCCATCAAACATAAAAAAATAGTCACAACTCCCAAATAACTTGAATAATTGAATTGAATCACACTTTCCATTATGGAGTGGTCTCGCTAAACTTATGCTGAAGAAAACTTCCAAAATATTAAAGAACTTCCAAACAAACTTTGATCCCTTCCGGAGCGATATTAGCAAAAATATTGCGATACCTTAAAAACAGCAACTAATGATTAAACTGTGTAATGCGTATCGGACAAAAAGTAATCACAACGTTGTTGTGATATGACAATTATATTTCAGCGGAGTTATTATTATAAAAGGAAGATTATAGATACACCATATTCATGAGCAGATGTGTTATGCGTCCCTTCTAATGTACAATAACAAGTGTTCCCTCCAGGGTCCTTCACCTCAGAAGCTCGTTAGTTACTTTGTGTACGTTGTAACATCAATCATAATTCATACTGCACTGTACAAGTGTACACAGTTCATGCATTACAAATTGTCGACTGCATAAAATGACAGACCGTATTAAATCATGTTGCTTACATCACAATAATTACTCACCATAGTGAAAATTCGTCGCGTTTTTAATACATTTAATAACATTATTAAATTTTGTAACGGGGCAAGCCCAAATTGAGTCCAAGCCGACCTCCTCTGTTCACTTTGCACCACATTCAGCAAGGCTATTCTGTTATGTAACTCGACAGCGGAATCCGCGATGAGTGTCAAAATCCTATCTTTAATCATTTGAAGTTGGACACTCATCGCGGATTCCGCTGTCGAGTTACAAAACAAAATAGCCTTCTCGCGTTACACACTAACAGCGCCACACTAAGATTCCCTGTGTCATGGAGCTTTAGGAGTTTAAATTATAGTCTTATCCTATTAACATAAACCTAGATTTAACCCAGGTCTTCTCGCAATTGTATTATCGAGAGCTGTTAGCGTAATAGAGCATAATACCTTCCGTGAACTAAGGTCACGAGTCAACACTCCATCCAACACTATAATTGGCAACAGTTCCAATCATTATCCTCACTACTACTGGGTTCACACGTATATTATGACGTTAAATAATTAATATAATACTACGTTTATTATTATCAATTAATTTTAATTAATTTAATAAATTGGTTTTTGTGAAACGCTTCCGTTGTTCGAGGTTATAAGTACGTAGGTAGGTTCATTCAATTAGATCGTTTTTCTTGAAAAGCGAAAATTGTAAACATTGTATACTCGTATATTTAAGTATTTGTCGCTCGGTTTCAAGCTTCAAACTTCTTCTTTTCATGTTCAAGAAGGCGAAGGCCTAGCTGGAGTCTTTGACCGCGCTGCTTCAGAACGGATTGGTTGAGACGTCAGCTGTGGCCAACTTAGGCGTCGAACTATTTCATTTCATTGTATTAATGCCTTAGACCTCCGACGTAGTTTAACGACTACGTATGACGATTAACCAGGGTAGTTGACTTCAAGTGCTATACAATTTGAATTTCCTAATTTGCCTCGCGATTGGCACAATGAAAAATAACTATCAATATTTTATCCTTAGCTTCAATATATCAAAAGCTTTACAATAAAAAATAACTAAAAAAACCCAACGACGTAAAAAAGTAAAAAGAAAAAACAAGCCCAGTAGTTCAGAATGTTGTTAAAAGAACTGAACAACTACACCATAGAAGGATTAACATTCGTGACCCATTCTACGACACTACCACTTACAGTGACACTTACAAGACGAATCGATTGACGTAAGAAGAACCATCAAAATCGGTCAACCCATTTGGTCTCTACAATGCCACATAGGAACATACATACATAGACTGATAAACACTTTGCCCACCTTTCCGTCGTGCAGTCGGGTAATAAGCGACTTACTTGTAAGTTATTTATCATCAAGGGAACAAAGTACGTAAAACAATGGAAAATACTTGCGGTTTTACGACTCACCAGTTTTCATTTGTAATAACAATGCGTCATTAAGGTGACAAAGTTCTTTCTTTTTATTCTATGCTTTACCCTTTGCCCTTTTTAGATACCAAAAAAAGGTGCCAAGTAAGGCTATCATTAAAATAAGGGTTCATTAGGATCCCCTGCCCTGTCTGAGTTACCTTTGTGATGTATTTGGATTTGTTACTATACATCTATACAAATAAATAAAATTGGACTGTCTGTTATATCAAAATAACCACTTTTTACTAAGTGCATTTGGATTTATACACGGTACATATACCAAAACAACATTTTTACAATTTTTTTCTGTCTGTCTGTTTGTTTGTTCCGGCTAATCTCTGAAATGGCTGGACCGATTTTGACAGAACTTTCACTGGCAGATAGCTGATGTAACAAGGAGTAACTTAGGCTACTTTTAGTTTAGAAAAAAAAATAGTTTGTTCGGCGATACGTAGTTCGCCGGGTCAGCTAGTATTATATACTAGTGAATACTCGGCGTGTGTTACTACGCTAAACCAAAGAAATACATTTCAAGTCGGGAATTTTTTGTATGGGAAAAGTCGAAAATCGACTTCATGAATGGACCGAATGTTCCTAATGCATTGTTTTAGTGGTCTCAAACAATCTTCGAAATATTACCTTTTAAATGAAACCAGTTTGATTTTGGGATATCGGTTGGATGGTTTCAGAGTCTATAAAGGATATCTATACAAACATTTTTTGTTTTATACGTATACATAATATATGTAGATATGGATATTATTGCTTTATTTGCGCATGACTTTTTTTCTAGAATATAGTAATGAGTGTGTCATATATAATAACATATAGTATAATATGACTTGAAATAACGTTCATATGCTATAAAAATAAATAACATAATTTCATGTGATCTAACGTACTTATATTTCATATAATGTTATATAGTAATTATAGAGTTATAATAATAATAAAATATAGTGTTATTATAGTAATTATGTTATTGTATCAACTGTTGCGCACCTCATACTAATCTCCTGTAGGATTAGAAAAAAACCGGGCATGTGCGTGTCAGGCCACACGCAATGTAGGGTTCCGAAGTAGTAAGTATGGTAGTAAGTTTATCGACAGTAAAATTACTCATTAACTACTTATGCTAACATAGCCATGATATTTTCATTGTAAATTCTTCATATTACGAGTATAACCTATTTTTGAGAATTTTTTCACTTGTCCATCTCCAACCGTTTAGCCGGCAGGGGGGGGGGGGGCCTTTGACTCTAACCAAATTAGCACATTAAAGCCAAATATTTCGCAATCGGACCCCTAAATACAAAAATGGTCTTGAAAGACCCATAATATTTTTGAAAGACCCATACGATGTCCCACACTATAGGGTACGCGACGATAAAAAATTCATTTTCACGTTACCTGTTCCTGTGGTACATCGGTGGTTTTTTCAGGATACCTACCCTGAAAAAAATGTTTTTCAATATTTTATTCTACGATTTTGAAGGTTTATTAAATATGTACATACATAATGTATATCCATGCTAAATTACAGGGGTCTCGGCGCTTTGCTTGTGACTGGCGCGGACGGACAGACGAACAGACGGACATGGCGAAAATATAAGGGTTCCGATTTTACTTCAGAACCTTAAAAAATTATTTACTCTACAAGCTTTGGCCAAACTACGTAGTACGTATTTTTTAGAATATTGTAGATTTTAATATTATAACCCACTACTCTAGCATGTTCAACATAGTGTTCAGTTTAAAAATTCGGAAATGTATCAGGATTTTCATACATTACACTGTACTATGTATATTTGTAACTACTACTGCCATCTATTTATCAATAACGATACCAGATCTTGTATGTCGATAGTTCTTAATAAGTCACATAGATGGCGTTGATATGCAAAAGAAGAAACGAAATCATTCCTGCTATCGTTGAAAATAAATTATCGACAAGGTGTTGACAGTTGAGTAATATTTCGATTTATCTTACATATACAAATATTCGTATAACCGAGAGATACTTTAAAAACGTCAACACAACTTCCTCGCAATGATGCAATCTGCGCTGACCCGCGGTGACGCAAGAGCCACTTTCGCGTGAAGTGGAGAGGTCGATGAGCAGGCACAGTAACCTACATGCGATTAATTTTTCACGCGGTTTTTAACCTTATTTACTTACACTTGTAATACTTGTTTGGTGTACAGGTGTGTTTTACAATTAAAAAGCCATGACATGTGAGCAAACCATTTAAAAAAAGCTATAATTTATATGAAAGATTTCATAGATAGTTTAACATAAGTATCTACATGAAATGAGTATACGCTAAGTAATTCGAAAATCGAATTCAAAATCATATTACATTGCTGTCAACACATTCATACTTACAAGTCGTTTTTTAGTTCTACCCCTGCGAAGTTGCTTTACGAAGTAATAATAATTAATAAGATACGAACCCCGTTGTCCAGCTGAACATTTGTCTCACCCGATCCGACCGCAAGTCCTTCTGAGCCGCCATCATAATATCTGGAAATAATAATGGCAATTGAAATTAAAAGGTTCCCGGATGACCGAGCTTTGCTCGGTATTTTTTTTTGCCAAACAACACCATCTACTGAAGTAGCTTTAGTGTTGCTACTCGCCAATAGATATCAGGAAGAGTCTATTGTAGCAGTTTTTCATTGCCTGAAAACATGGATAAAATACAATACAATACAATACAAATACTCTTTATTTGTACACCAAAATACAATAATAAACACAGTCATATTAAAATAAAGTAAGGTATACAAAGGGCGACCTTATCGCTCAGGTAGCGATCTCTTCCAGGCGACCTTTGGGTAGAGGAAAAAAAGTTAGAACACATAAAACGACATTTTCAAAAATAAATCCTACTTAGATAGATATTTATCGCCCCGAAAGTGTGCAGGGGTGCATATAAAATTTTATGAAAATTGTTGGAGCCGTTTCCGAGACTCAGAATATTAATATACAAGAATTGCTTGTTTAAAGGTATTAGATTATACATATCTATACTAATATTATAAAAGGCGGTCAAATGCGAGTCGGACTCGCCCATGAAGGGTTCCGTAGCAGCAAGTAACATAATATAAAAGTTCTTGTAGTTCGTTGTAACTTTGATCAATGTTTTTTGCGGTTTACGATTTATGACGTATTAAAAAAAACTACTTACTAGATCTCATTCAAACCAATTTTCGTTGGAAGTTTGCTTGGTAATGTACATCATATATTTTTTTTTAGTTTTATCATTCCCTTATTTTAGAAGTTACAGGGGGGGGACACACATTTTACCACTTTGGAAGTGTCTCTCGCGCAAACTATTCAGTTTAGAAAAAAATGATATTAGAAACCTCAATATCATTTTTGAAGACCTATCCATAGATACCCCACACGTATGGGTTTGATGAAAAAAACATTTTTGAGTTTCAGTTCTAAGTATGGGGAACCCCCAAAATTTATTGTTTTTTTCTATTTTTGTGTGAAAATCTTAATGCGGTTCACAGAATACATCTACTTACCAAGTTTCAACAGTATAACTCTTATAGTTTCGGAAAAAAATGGCTGTGACATACGGACGGACAGACAGACAGACAGACAGACATGACGAATCTATAAGGGTTCCGTTTTTTGCCATTCGGCTACGGAACCCTAAAAAGGAAAGATTTGATTGTTTATTGTTTGCATTAAATAGACTCCGAAACTACTGAACCGATTTGAAAAATTCTTTCACTGTTGGTCACTACACTCTCCCCGGGTGACATAGGCTATATTAAATTTTCAAAAAAAATAGGGAACCTTAAAAAAACTTCAATAATATAACCCAAGGTGTAAAAATGTAAGAAAACCGAAGCAAAGCGAGGGCGGTTACTCGTTCATAATATTATTATTATGTATAAGTAGCATAACAACGCTTTTAAAGGTATAACAACGCTTTTAAACGTCTAATATTTCACATACATAATAATATGAAAATTGCAAAATCAAGGTTTCGTTTTCAGACAGTCGTCTTCTTGGAGGAAGTTTTGGACAATACAACTAGAGCCATCTGTAACTCGTGATTGGATTGACAACAGTTAACGCTGACACTTCACGATAATTAATAATTAAATTATAGATTTAGCGCCATCTAAGAGGTGACATTTGTACCTACTATCTGAAATATAATTGAAGGGGTGAGTGTAAAAAGGGTTTAAGTAACAAAAACAATAATTCGAGATAAATGCGTTTGAAAGTCAAGACTTCATTTTCGTTATATTCTTAGTATTCAACTTCAAATCTGTTTTTTATGATTCCAAATTATATGAGATACCTTCGAATTCTCATAAATTAAGTATTTTTTTTAATTATTACTCTGTAATGTTACTCTGTATTAAGCAAATATTGTCAGTTTTGCAATTAAAACCCAATAAAAATGCGCCACATCCGTGCGTTTTTCACGAAACAAGGATTTAAATAACATTACATTATATTGCATTTACCACTATAAAACCTATGCCATAACATTAAGAATCGAAAGACGAATTCAACGATACCAATAACTCTATTTTAGTAATTTCATCAGTTGAACCCTTTTTACACTTACCCCTTCAATTGTGTTGAACTGCCTAATATCAACATAGTTACATGGGCGCAGCTTGGTCTCCCAGATATTTATATTAAAAAAATTCATAAGATAAGTAATGTAATGGAACAATTAAAACAATGACTTAATTTTCTTTGAAATATAGTTATTCAACAACCTTCAATTATTACCTACTTAATACCTGTGTAGCAATTATTGATCGATGATAATTGATGGGAAATTAACTATTGTCCATATTTGTTCGGAAAATGAGACCGAAGTGCTTTTGTGTAATTACAAGTATAATAAAACTAAATTAATGAAAAATTAAAACCCGCGCGACCTGAGTCGACAAAGTCCTCATACCTGTACCCCTGAAGCAACTTCTTTTTCTGAGGAATTATAATAATAGTCTTCAGGAATTTTTGTAATATTCCTCATGAATGTGGCCATCTTACACTTTTTTTTTTAATCCGACTGCCGCGGCCGCCAGCTCCTGAGATTATCTTATAACATAAGACACTTGGGAATTGACCCACCTGAATTAACCCAGATGAATAAAGTTGACTGCACCTTAGATAAGTAAACGTATCGGTATTGTTGTAATTCGCTTGATTGCCGGTTGGATGGCTGTGAGTGTGAATGCTATGTGATCGTTTGTATGCGATTAGTATTCCGACCACAGACTATCCTGAACCTTGGACGTTATTGACTTAAGTGTACTGTTGGGAAATTGTCAATGCATTAGATCGAGACATAAAACGTGTGTTGTATTGAAATATTTATAGATTCATGAGACTCATGAGTAAATGATGTGATAAATACAAAGTTTTTTCATCTATAGTCGAATCACTAATCCACCCGACCAAATTGACATTTACACCCCAAGTCAGAGTCACTAACGGTTCCTTAAATCGTTCCTTAATACAGAATTTGTATGGTGATTGATTCTTTACTAAGGGGCGATTTAAATAATCACCCAACTCAGAGTATCTAATACTCTGAGTTGGGGCGTTAAAGTGTCAAAGTTTTTGGCGAAAAATAAATAGTATTGTGACAAACCGATTTTGATGTGATTCATTGATAGGATAAGATTTGAAACATGTATTTTATATGGACCAAGAATTCGTTATTACTACGGCCAAAATAGTTCACAAAGTAACATGATTTGCTGTCAAATTGGTCGGGTGAATTAGTGATTAGACTATACATATGGTCGAAACCTTAATTCGATGGGCCACTTTGACAAATACAGTGTTGCTATCCATTGCAGAAAAATAATAGTTAGGGGTAAGTGTCGATATTTCAATGGCGACGCTTCATTCACCGAGAAAATTAGCAGTGCGAAAATGTTTAGAGGTACAATGGAAAACCTTTAGTTACGTTGTGTAATGAGTTCGTACTTCGTACTTCTTATTTAATTAAAATATCTTCCGTTTAATGATTCGATGCCAGCTTAAATCAATAAAGATAAAAAGTCATTTTAAAAGTCACGCAAAATATCGATAAAAACATAATTCATAATTTCGATAAGAACAATTCGACGGACCACGTCGAATTATGGATTCGACTATATGATACCTTGGCAATACTGATTTTATTTACCATTGATGATGGTGACCACTTGCCATCAAGTAACTCAACTGTTTGTTTTTCACTTGTTTATTTAAAAATAAATCTACAATGGCCGGTTGAATTTAAAATGACACTGTAAACAGCTTCACATATTCATAACCATAAACTTAATTAAAGTTTAATTAATTGCTTATTTTATAGCAATGCGAGCTAATCTTATTAACTTGAATATTCTATTATTTCTATCTTGTCTCTAGCTAGAGACAGGAGTAGATTTCAGTCAAAAGTAGATATATATCTTGAAGATAGATCTGAGGTAACGAACATTTATTAGGGCACAAATAATATCATATTATAAAATGACTAGATTACCTATACAACAACGTTTCAAGCGTAATTATATCGTGGAAAGTTTTAAGGCAGAAAGGAATGCCCCAGTTGCGTGCATAAAAATAACGCAGAAAAACTGCCAAGGTTTCGGTGGGAAAAATCCCACATAACTCGTTCTCGCCCTGCTAGAGTATTTATTCCTACAAGGTAAGTATTTTTTTAAGCTTCTATTTCTAAGCTAAGATTCTTCCTTTGAATACAATGAAAAAGAGGAAGCATTTCGTCCTGGTATTGAACTCTGAAGTCTGGAAAAATAATTAACTGAATACATAATCTAAATTTTACTAATTCGTCCATTTTAATTCGTCCATTTGTCGCGCACATACTTAATACAAATTTAAGACTTATATGGTTTTATCATGGATGCCATTGTCAGATCTCAATAAAATTTATATGGGACTACATGACAGCCACCAGCTTTCGATTAAAAAAAGAATCATCAAAATCGGTTCGCCCAGTCCAAAGTTCTGAGGTAACGAACATAAAAAAAAATACAGTCGAATTGAAAACCTCCTCCTTTTTTTGAAGTCGGTTAAAAAGATCATTCGTCACCAAAAACCGTCCTGGCGCTTTCAGGAATTTAGTATTACACACTATTTGTAAGGAGTAACAACACATCTGTAATCAACCTCAAATGGGATTGGTTTAGTATTTTTTTTTCTTTTTTTTTTTAATTGTTAACATCGATCAGTTAAAGTTAAAAGTTAAAGTCAAAGTTTTAATAACATTGTATTATGTATGTATAAATTTAAACTTCAATTTTCTTTTGGTTGAATTTATTGCTGTTTCACTTTCAATTTATAATATTAAGAGTAATCTGTGGTTGACGGTGTTGGTACACAACCTAATAATAAGTCAAAAACTATTTGTATTACGCAAGATTTGTTGTGTGACTGTTTGTTGACCTAAATAAATGAAAAAAAAAAAAAAAAAAAAAAGGTGTCCTAACTAGGTTTAGTAAACTACTAAAGACACGAATGCTGCAATCCCTGTCTTTATATATTTTATCAAGACGATGATGACATACCGTTTAATAAACTGGTAATTTACCAAACTGGATTTAAAGCTGTCCATTATGTTTATAATGTAATGAGACTTGTTGAATCACACTTAATAATCACTCATAGAGATGACTAAAGTAGACTAGGTTTTGATACAAGTCTTATTGAAAGTACCTTGGTTCGTGATCCTAATATGTATGAACAGGTACACTTAGCAAAATAATTAAGT
Organism: Thymelicus acteon; assembly: GCA_951805285.1. Lineage (NCBI taxonomy): Eukaryota > Metazoa > Arthropoda > Insecta > Lepidoptera > Hesperiidae > Thymelicus > Thymelicus acteon. Next base: position 1,099,182 of record OX638235.1, read on the forward strand.
ATGCAGGGCATGATACAAAAACGATCCGTGATGTTTAATATTACAAAATGTTTAACATAATCCTCTAGCCAATTGCCCAGCTGCTAACCAAGTAGCTGCTAACTTACCCGGATATTGAGGATACATATTTTTTGACCGACTTCAAAAAAAAAAGCGGCCAAGTGCGAGTCGGACTCGCCCATGAAGGGTTCCGTAGCAGCAAGTAACATAATATAAAAGTTCTTGTACTTCATTGTAACTTTGATCGATGTTTTTTGCGGTTTACGATTTATGACGTATTAAAAAAAACTACTTACTAGATCTTGTTCAAATCAATTTTCGTTGGAAGTTTGCACGGTAATGTACATCATATATTTTTTTTAGTTTTATCATTCTCTTATTTTAGAAGTTACAGGGGGGGGACACACATTTTACCACTTTGGAAGTGTCTCTCGCGCAAAGTATTCAATTTAGAAAAAAATGATATTAGAAACCTTAATATCATTTTTGAAGACCTATCCATAGATACCCACACGTATGGGTTTGATGAAAAAAAAAATTTGAGTTTCAGTTCTATGTATGGGGAACCCCCAAAAATTACTGTTTTTCTTCAATTTTTTTTTATAAATCTTAACGCGGTTTACGGTATACATCTACTGACCAAGTTTCAACAGTATAGTTCTTATAGTTTCGGAGAAAAGTGGCTGTGACATACGGACGGACAGACAGACAGACAGACAGACAGACAGACAGACATGACGAATTTATAAGGGTTCCGTTTTTTGCCATTTGGCTACGGAACCCTAAAAAGGAGGAGGTTATCAATTCGACTGTATTTTTTTAAAATGTTAAACAAACATTATTACTTTCGACTGGGTGAACAGATTTTGATGATTCTTTTTTTAATCGAAAGCTGGTGCTTGTGATGTAGTCCCACTTAAATTTGAACTAAATCTGACTAGTAGGTTTTGAGTTATTTTGAAGTCGGTTATTTTTTTCTTGGTAAAATTCAGATTATTCGAATGGACAATTGCTGTTTGTCAGACTTCACGCGAACTGAGGGTCCTCTCTCTGGGTGCCTAGAGAAGCTCAGCCAATAACACCAATTTCGCGGAGAGAATGATTTTAGAAACTGAGTGACGGTCTCCACTCTCAATGTAATCTAGAGAACAAACTGCGTAGTTACTTATCCCCTTACAACTTACCTCACAGGTACCCCACGCGAGCGCCAACGACCAACGGTCATGATGGTCTCGTGACACGTGTTCGTTCTCTATATCGAACAAGCGAGACAAAAACATATCGAGAGCCGTGAGGAAGCAAGACAGTGGCGTAGAGGCACGTGAAAAATGCAACAGGAATCGAACTAAGTTATTTGTAGTAATGCTTTCACTCATTCGTCGTTGATTTAGTTCGGAATTAAGTTGATACTCTAGAAAAAGGTGGGCTCAAAGTCTTAAAATATCCGTAGATCTGTTCTGATATGACTCTACTCTCGAATAATCTTCAAGTTTATTAATATCCCGTAATTTCGCAAGAAAGGTCATTCTAAAAATACTTCACATTTATGGAAATAGCTGGCAAACGAGCTGACGATCCACCTGATGTTAAGAGGCTAACGTCGCCCATGGACATCAGCAACGCCAAAGGCATCACTGATGCGTTGCCGGCCAAGAAAGAAAGAAGAAAAAAAGAAAGAACTGGCTCTCAAGCCCTCAGCCGGAACACGACGAGTCGTTTGGCGGCTGACACATGCTCAAGGTTGGTAGCTATCCAGGCGAACCCCATCGAGAAACAATAATAGGAATATTGGTATAAATTAACAATTAAAATCAATATTCATGGTAAGTTGTTTTAAGTAATATGGGTACTGCATAGGGTTGTACCTTTCTCTATTTCATTATAGAATTCTCTTTAGGCTGACCCAGAGCGCTAAGTGCTTCTAGACACAATATGATGTGGTCACAATCGCTCATATAGGTGATAAGCGATTTATTCTCTCCGTAGTTAAAATATTTAGCGATTATAATAATACTCTTTCGGCTTGAAAACATATTTCATAATCTATTGATTTTGTTTAAAAAAATCTTGCCTAATAAAAGGGCTACGTACTATATTATTATCTTTATTAATTCTGACACACCTGCAACTCAACCCTGAGTATTACTGGGCCTTTGACTTGTCCAAACACCGGTTTCCCCCGGCCATCGTTTGCGGAAACTATAAAGAGACCTTACTTAAGCTTCTGGCCGAGGTTCGTCTGAAGGTAAACCACTATTTCGGCGCGTCTGGAATTTTTACTCAATTTGTTTATTTCACGAAATCACATAATTTTTGCATAAATGTTCGTTATGGGCCTCTGTCAATGTTATTGCTCCATCAATGAGTCTAATCTAAGTACCTGCAGTCTCTCCTGTGCATAGTTTTCCGTCACCTTTCATGGTCATAAGTTCATAACTCATAAGCCGAGCAGTTCCCCTGTTTTATTTTCGAGTAACCGCCCTCGCTTTGCTTCGGTTTTCTTATTTTTTTACACCTTGGTTTACATTATTCGAGTTTTATGAAGAATCCCTATTTTTTTTTTGAAAATATAATATAGCCTATGTTACTCGGGGATAGTGTAGCTTCCCAACAGTAAAAGAATTTTTGAAATCGGTTCAATAGTTTCGGAGCCGATTCAATGCAAACAAAAAATCAAATCTTTCCTCTTTATATATTAGTATAGATAACACATTCTCAGTAATCATGTTTCACGGTACATGGTTCACGGTGACTGTTTAGATGGTAGCTCCTCTGCTCGAATAACGTCTATTGTCACCAAACAATGTTGCGGAGAATTTATTAACAGAAATGATATATTTTTCTATACTATTACGCAAGTAACTTTTAAGATTAAAGCCTAGAACATTTTAATCATCTTTAACAGATTTTCAAACCATAGCTTATATTGAAATTATTTCTTTTATTGATAGTGGTTTTGAATGTTATGATCAATGCCACGCTATCCATCCATAAAATTCGTATCGTGATTCGTGACCAAAATTTTACACTTGACTGATTGCGTCGGAAAGTGAAAAATCGAATTATGTTTCTGATTTATTTTTACTTTCGTCACTATATATAGGTAGATAAACGAGTAAGGCCTTTGTTTAGAGTTTAATCTCAGTATATAAAGGTGCTATTATGTATTCTGTATCAGTACACATATTTTTTTGGGTTGCCACCTTGCCACTAACATAAACCACAACAAGTTTTTGTTTTCATATTTTGGTATTTACCTAAATACCAATATCGTACGTATATTGTGGCTTCAAGTGCTTCAACTACAGAACACAAGTCTATCCTCATAACTGATTAGGCCTAGAAATATTCTACCACAAACCTTCAGTGTATTATTGGTGTGTATTGGTGTATTAAAATTTACAAATAATGCATTTCATCTTAGCTCCACCGTCCATGTTACAAATATTAGGTTATTTAGCTACTCGCTATTCCTATTATCATAAAGTAGCATACCTCATCACAATCATGCGTCTTTATTGCAAAATGCGGAAAGGTTTAAATTTAGTTTAAACAAGTACTTTCACTGAGCACTGGTAGCGTACCGGTTTGAAACAGGATATTACAATAGTGAGGGAATTCCCCGCTCACCGCTCAACCCTGCGCGACCCCGGCGTTGCAAAACTAAAAGAGAAACCGCGGGCTACAACTAGTCGACAGCCACCGGTATCTGTGCTTTTTTTATAGAAATAGCCGGCAAACGAGCTGACGATCCTCCTGATGGTAAGTGGCTATCGTCGTCCATGAACTTCAGCAACACCAAAGGCATCATTGATGCGTCGCCGGCCAAGAAAGAGAGAAGAAAAAGAAAGAAAGAACTGGCTCTCAAGCCTCCAGCCGGAACACGACGAGTCGTTTGGCGGCTGACTCATGCTCAAGGGTGGTAGTTATCCAGGCGTACCCCATGGAGAAATAATAATAGTAATAATGGTATTAACAATTAAAATCAATATTACCAATATAACCTCGCCGAGGGTCCTAACAGCGGGCTGGATTTAGTCGCCTCTTACGACACCCATCCGGCGTGGGATTGTATTACAATATAGCCATTCCCGGAGTCTTGCCAGATAGATTCTGAATCGTGTTGCCAGGTAGAGATGGTTTAATTTCGAGGTATAAAAATAAAGCTCTTCTTTCAGGGTTCTTATTTTCAAGGGTTGCCTGGAAGTGTTCTGGTCGCTTCGTTTGAAACATTTTGTGTGACTTTGTTTTGCGACGTTTCTGATCTTATTGTTTACATGACACTTACAATACGTATTCTAGAGAGTGCGTGTAATCTTTCATGCGGTATTTTTATTGATAGCCCCCAAACTATCAGACGAATCAAAGAACTCACAAACCATGAGCAATACCAAAGGCACTAAGACGCGCTCCAAGAAAAAATATGGAGTAAAACATTTAAACATCTACATAATAATTTCAACTGTTAGATACACAGCTAAGTATCTCCATGGAACTAAAGGTGCGAGTGAAAGGAGTACATACACACATACTTACCCACGCGATATTATATGATCTTACATAACCGACCAGTTTCTAACCAGTCCCCAAGTGGGACGGATGCCAACGATTTATTTACTAAATTGAGAGCTTAATGATAGGCCTCAGGTGACACGCGTTTGGCACCAATCTTGGTTGCACACATCGATGACATTTATGGCTGTTTTTAATAATCTACCTATTCGCAATCTTTGGATCAGTTAGTAGGGAAACAATATGACTTATTGGACAACGAGCTTAAAACCAGACTGGCTTGAGTATTATGAATGGAAAATAGAACATTGAGAAGGGCCTGTAACATGATAGTGATGATACCTATAGTATGTAGTGCCACCTTTCATCGTAGAAGATAACTAAACTAATTGCTGCCCCCGTTGTATAATAATATACACATATACACACGCAGCCACTAATTCAATACGGCCGACGTATCTTGGCGCGTCTGAACATAGGCTCTGCGAACTTTAGCGCATGTAAGACAGAGATAGCGACACGAACATGCTAACGTGTGACTGAGGCATAATACCGCGTACCGAGCATTGCCGAAGTATGTTTATAACTTTATACTGCGCAGCCTTCTGAGCGAAGTTCAGAATTTCTGATGCGCCAAGATACGTCGGCCGTACTGTACATGACATAATAATATATTATTAATTATTATGCGTCTCAGAGGTAGAATCAACACTGAGATATGCGTAAAGATCATCTACTTTAACGTGAGGGCACGATGTATTCTTGTTATAACAAAAACGTGTAGTGGAAATATTTAGGAAACATTTTTTATAAACAGTCAGATCAGCCATATTGGGGCGGCTTAGAATACTAAGCCCAATTCCACGCCGAAAGGGTGTCGTAAAAGACGACTAAATCGGGCCCGCTGGTCCTAGGGCCCCTCGAAGGATTATATTGGTAATATTGATTTTAATTGTTAATTAATTATTTAATACCATTATTACTATTATTATTTCTCAATGGTGTTCGCCTGGATAGCTACCTTTTGGATTAATCTCGGATTAATCTTTGGATAAATCGTTGTGATTTGAAAGTCAATGAAACGAAAAAGCGACAGTAAAAAGAGACAGACATAAATTCAAGATTTAACGTAGGAGATAATGAGATAGCAAGCATTATACAGTGTTTCTTTTGTTCGTGGTTCTCTTTGTGTTACTTTAAAAAGTGCTAAGTTGTATTCATAGATGGCGCGAGGAACAAGATAGAAGATTCGTTTTATTGCTGGATAGATGGCGCTAGCTGCTCATTTTACTCTTCATATTATGTTAAGAGATGGCGTTAGTACCTACTATTTTATTTTTATTTTCTAACTTTGCATCACTATGATCATTACTAAAACCTACAATTATCATCTTGCCGAAATTTTACATTCGTCACATTATTTTGAAACCAAAATTTTTGAAGGTTTCACTTCTACCACGTGTGAATTGCACACTTTTTTTTTTATTTGCCTCTAAAATCAACTGAAATGTCAACTGTATGAGAACCGGTAGTAATTTAAGAGCGTCCCCAGCTTCATTCTTGGACAGATACGCATCGGTGATGTCTTTGGTATTATTACTAGTTGCCATTTGTCTATAGGTTGTTCTTTTTTTACAGCGATTTGTGAGCTATTAACATATTACAGAGTATCGTAGACACAATTAAGAATTCAAAATCACTTATTCATGTGGATATTTTTTTAATAAGATGTAAACGATAACGTCATGAAGTAATTTTTTTTCTAGCATCCTTTCGAAAAGTGTCTTTGTCATAGAGGACAAGAAATGGCGAAATAAACTCCTCAGTACGTCTTTTAAATCAGTACAAATTGTTACAGAATAAACTTTTGAGTTCTGCTGACCTATCAACGCGGGACTATCGCCCAGTATCGACTGAATGATGATGCCCAATAACATGAAGTCATCTTTGTCGGTTACACATAAAATCCTTGTCGTTTACATCATTTTATTTTTTTACATAACAAACGTTTACCATAACATCTCGTCCTATCTGGTACACATTAGAACAGAATAAATATTAACTATGGCCTCAACTGAATAATGATGATGCCTTCGCAAACATTGTTTGGTGTCAATGGCAAGCCATTATTGAAACGCAAATATACGCCTTAAATGATTTCTACTCGAGGCACCCCCCTTCCACAAATATAATTAACTTTGTTAATCACAAATACATCGGAGTGCATTTCATTCTATCCTGTGAATACTAGAACCTTCCTTCGCGTTTCTTTCAACCTTTGATTGACTAAATTTGACCCCGTTACGTATGTATTATGGGTACTTCTATATTACTGTTATGCAAAAAAGCGGCCAAGTGCGAGTCTGACTCGCCCATGAAGGGTTCCGTAGCAGCAAGTAACATAATACAAAAGTTCTTGTAGTTTGTTGTAACTTTGATCAATGTTTTTTGCGGTTTACGATTTATGACGTATTAAAAAAAAACTACCTACTAGATCTCATTCAGACCAATTTTCGTTGGAAGTTTGCTTGGTAATGTACATCATATATTTTTTTTAGTTTTATCATTCCGTTATTTTAGAAGTTACAGGGGGGGGGGGCACACATTTTACCACTTTGGAAGTGTCTCTCGCGCAAACTATTCAGTTTAGAAAAAAATGATATTAGAAACCTCAATATTATTTTTGAAGACCTATCCATAGATACCCCACACGTATGGGTTTGATGAAAAAAACATTTTTGAGTTTCAGTTCTAAGTATGGGGAACCCCCAAAATTTATTGTTTTTTTTTTCTATTTTTGTGTGAAAATCTTAATGCGGTTCACAGAATATATCTACTTACCAAGTTGCAATGGTACAGGTCTTATAATTTTCGGAAAAAAGTGACTGTGACATACGGACGGACAGACAGACAGACATGACGAATCCATAAGGGTTCCGTTTTTAGGGTTCCGTAGCCGAATGGCAAAAAACGGAACCCTTATAGATTCGTCATGTCTGTCTGTCTGTCTGTCTGTCTGTCTGTCCGTCCGTATGTCACAGCCACTTTTTTCCGAAACTATAAGAGCTATACCATTGAAACTTGGTGAGTAGATGTATTCTGTGAACCGCATTAAGATTTTCATACAAAAATAGAAAAAAAACAATAAATTTTGGGGGTTCCCCATACTTAGAACTGAAACTCAAAAATATTTTTTTCATCAAACCCATACGTGTGGGGTATCTATGGATAGGTCTTCAAAAATGATATTGAGGTTTCTAATATCATTTTTTTCTAAACTGAATAGTTTGCGCGAGAGACACTTCCAAAGTGGTAAAATGTGTGTCCCCCCCCCTGTAACTTCTAAAATAAGAGTATGATAAAACTAAAAAAAATATATGATGTACATTACCATGCAAACTTCCAACGAAAATTGGTTTGAATGAGATCTAGTAAGTAGTTTTTTTTTAATACGTCATAAATCGTAAACCGCAAAAAACATTGATCAAAGTTACAACGAACTACAAGAATTTTTATATTATGTTACTTGCTGCTACGGAACCCTTCATGGGCGAGTCCGACTCGCACTTGGCAGCTTTTTAGCCATTCGGCTACGGAACCCTAAAAAATCAGGTCGATGTTTGTTTTTTTTTCAGAAAAACTCATCGCACTTTCCAACGGTGAACACCAGGTCTTCTACGGAAATCAATAGTCATGCGAACTGCACAGTCAGTGAGCAATGCCTACTTAAATATGGTAAATAAATACCAGAGCTGTTTAGATCAGTGCCATCGTCCAAGGTTTATTGCGAAATCAATCTGGTCGAAATGGCTTTTATGGTCCAGTGCCGTAAGTAAATAAGGACATTCGTAATCATCTTGCCTTTTGGGGCACGTATCGGATACAAAACCTTTGCTATTAATGAAAATTCGATTTAAAAAAGTTGTATGAGTTAAAAATGGAGTATAGTCAGAAGTCAAATATTATGGATATCTAAGGTCGCGGGCCTCAATAACCTTTGAGGCAAACATAAAGAAAAAGGTAAGTATTTAATGAGCTAGTCATTTTATAATTTGCTTACTGTAGACTATTTCTATTGCACCATTGTACATTACCCATATGGTCACGTTTTTCCATAGGAGCAATCCACCTGGCTATTCTTCTTCTTCGCAGTATTCCATTCCATCTTGGTTCTCAAGAAAGTGAAAAAGTTCTGCTTAGCAAACTGATCCAAACAAAAGGGTCTCATGCAGGGCCGTCTCTAACCTATTGGAGGCCCTGGGCATATTAGGATAATGGGGCCCCTATGACATTGACAGATCACTATTTTGTTAGAATAGACAAAGTAGATAAGCAAGCCTCTAGATTAATGCAAAAGCTAATAAGCAAATCGGTATAATTTAATAATAATTTAGGTACCATTTATTCAAATTAAAAAAGGTTTTCGGTAATAAATATCGGTTATCGTTTAGTGATCTGACAGGAACTAGGGGGTCCCTATCGATCACGGGGCCTTGGGCAAGTGCCCACAGTGCCCAGTGGGAAAGAAGGGTCTGGTCTCATGGCCTGCAAGGGAAGGCTAATGCACAGTTCCGTCATTAATTCATTCATTCATAGTTGAAACAAGAATAGTCTGTCCTGACTAGACTTCATAGGCGACCCTACTGACTCCAAGGATCTTTATCCTTTAGGTACTAGGTACATAGTTGTTTATCCGAGTAATAACCTTATTATCTCGCTGGGATTGCAACACCTCCCAATCTTAATATTCTTTCGTAAGGTGGAAATATAGTTTTAACTTTTGATTAAATCTCGCGATCAGTTCAGTTCAATGAGGAAAGAACAGTAACTGCAAGGCGGTAACAAGGTGGATATTGGCAAAAACGCCGACTGTCGAGTCACACTCTCATAACTTTCTAACTCGTGATTCGGTTAGGCGTCGTGGTTCAAACTGTGCACTTGTAATACATTGATGAGATTATATTTCAGGAAAACTTATTAGTCTAAGAGCCGTATTAGAGGCATTTCTGCACCCATCTGCTTAGCGGATAAAAATTGTTTTATAAAAAACGAGTAACCGCCCTCGCTTTGCTTCGGTTTTCTTATTTTTTTACACCTTGGATTACATTATTCGAGTTTTATAAAGGAGCCCTATTTTTTTTTTTTTTAAATATAATATAGCCTACGTTACTCGGGGATAGTGTAGCTTCCCAACAGTGAAAGAATTTTTCAAATCGGTTCAGTAGTTTCGAAGCCTATTCAATGCAAACAAAAAATCAAATCTTTCCTCTTTATATATTAGTATAGATATCATACTATGATATTATGTAAAGAAAAGTATCGCGGATGGGTTGCCTAAAAAAATATGTTCAAGGTTATCATTAATACAAGACGGTAATCTATTATAAATTTTCAACAAACTCATACTTTTCTTGGTCTTCGTTTAATTTAAGATACTACATATGTTACTCAAAAGAAATTGATCCTTGTGAATGACCATTTCTATTGGTATCATACAATACACTATGTTGTTTTCACATTTTACAGGTTCGATTCCCGGATCAAGCAGTTGATTTATCAAAAATCTTTGAATGCAGTTTTACTTATTCATGAAAATAAAGGAATGTTTCCTTTCAGTAAGCCATCATTAATATTCAGCCTGGTACTTTTCCTCCAACCACATTTTGTTAGCATAAGATAACTTATAAATAAGTAACTTATAAGTAACTTTACATAAGATATTTGATATTAAAACAATTTTTATCCGGTAAGCAGATGGGTGCAGAAACGCCTCTAATACGGGTCCTGCACTGAATTAGAGTAAACTTGTTAAGGCCACTTTTTACCCTTTAGTGTTTATATTGAAACACAGGGGTTATTTTATTATATTACTAGCTGACCGGGCAAACGTTGTTCCGCCAAAAATTTTTTAGGGGTAGGGGGATGAAAAATAGATGTTGTCCGATGCTCAATCCTAGCCGATATGCACGCAAAGATTCACGAAAATTGGTCGAGCCATTTCGGAGGAATTCAACTTCTAACACCGTGACACGAGAATTTTATATATTAGATTACTCTGACTGCACCATAGATGACATTAGTGATGTGATACGCTACTCCAAGGTTATATAATATTTGTCTTACATGTGTTTAAGAGAGAGGTGTCATACGCAACAGAATTATATCAGCGGTCTTACGACGGCTTACGTCACTAATATCACAATGCTGGAGCCTTAACCAGGTCCGAGTGATATTGTAACAGGTTCTGATGTTGCTCTAATCTATAGAAACTATCGGGTGTCCCAAAAATTACGCAACATTTTAACTTGCTGCCATTTGCGTGGTAAAGTGTTGACGACAATAGAAAATAGCAATTTGACCGCTGATAGTTCAATCAGGACAAGGAGAGAACCAGGATCAGAGTTAAGTACAAGTGCATAAAAATTCTACCACCACACTACCACCATATCTACATTTTCCCAGAATTCCCAGCCTTAACCCACACTCTACTCACTGGTACAGGAGACACGAGACTAAGCAGAGAGACAAACTAAATGACAATAGTGCCAATAGTGGTCATTACTCAGATTAAAGAAAGGGGTCATTACCTCTCAGACCGCAACGCTAATGTCATCGTCTGTAACTTTTTGTGGTGACCCATGAACTAATTCTTATAATGTCTATTGACGCTATTTCATTAGGTTACCTGTTATTTTTCAAGGTTAAACATTAAAGATAAGATACACTGATAGCGCTAAAAAATTAGAGTACCTATAAGGGTCAACCTCAGAAAGACCAACTTATAAACTATCAAAAAAGACCGTGGTTAAAAGTGCTGTTTGTAATTTCAAAGGAAGAAAAATCTCGTTGGGAGTTTCTTGCTTCGTCCTGCAACCTGCAGGGATTTCTTGAAGATGCTGTCGCGTCGATCAATTTTGGAACGAGTAAAAACCAACTTTGACATTTTCCATTTCATTAGATCATTGTTATAGCTACTCAATGCACGTGAATTGATACAGTAGTTACAAAGATAGTAAATAATTAAAACCAAATCATTAGCCCAACAATACCCTGCAACCTGCATTACGAGACATTTACACGCAAAGTGTACTAGTAACTTTTTTTATTATCTCGACAGACATTCAACTCATTGGTTGAATTACTTCTACGTAGACTTAAGTAATGGTAGGCTGGCTGAGAATTTTATCAAAAATTACCTGTGTTACCCAACCTCGATATCTAATTTTCACCATTTCACCATGCAGTTTAACTCTCGTTACAGTTAACAAATTAACGTAACGCTTTCTATGTAACTCACGAGTATTACTCACAACACGCTATTAGCAGTTTTTAGGAGTCATCACAACTCATAACTTTCCCAAATTTCCAATACTCGGTTTGGACCTCTCTCAGAGATGGGATAAACTAGGGTTGGACTAGTCAAATATGAATTGAATTGAATAACTTCACAGCACATCTTTGTGATGATTCGTGTTCCTGATGGTAGGCCATGGGCTGAAACTCGTATTTAAAGATGTGACATGATAATAGCATGGGATCCAACCTTGAACAGAAGTGGTGGAAGACCAGCAATGTCTAGAGGAATCCTACAAGGCTTGATCAAAAATACTGAATACTGAAACTAAAATGACCAGCACCCAATACCCCAACTCCAAGCAGTAATAACAGACAACACTTCGCAATTTGCTGTATAGGTAATTGCCCAATTAAATCAATGAAAAACGTAGGTTTTGTGTGAATTGCGTTTGTGCAATGGATTCATAACATTCAGATTGGAACTAATGAGCATCATGAGGCTAGCAACGGTTAACAACCCGGTTACGACTTCAATTCTCATTTAATATTATGGATTATTTTAGTTGTGACTGTCGTGAGTCATAATTTAAAAATAAAAAACTGTTATCAAATTTAATAGTTGTTTAATTAGATGTTTTTGTCAGTTAACAACATCTTTGAATTAAATAAAAATACACGTTTCGGTAGAAGCAACAATATTTACATGTCTGGATCAACAAATTTTTTTCACACTCCACTTGCATTCAAGATGATTTTATAATAAACAGCCCTCCCTATACATACAACATCATTGTAAACAGCGGTTTGGATGTTTTGTACAAGTTGACATTGGACGTCTATTGGCGTAGGTTTGTTGACAGTTAGTCAACTATAGTTTTTTTTTCTATAACCCGTTACCAGCATTATAGTTACACGTCTCTCCTTAATACTGAGGTTTTCTGGTCTGTGTTGGTCTACACTGCAGATTCAGAGGTCAATACATTCAGGTTCAGTTTCTAAGCCCAAACATCTACAAAAAGCTGATTTACCCATCTACCGACCGATCGCTAACAATTGGAACGACGGCGCTGCGGAAGGTGCAGCCCCTTTTCGCTTGCGTTTTGTTACGGCGGGCGGGGACTGCCCTCCCTCCGCGTCTCCGGCTTCTAAAAACACTCTAGGGGTAGGGCAAACAAGACTATGTGGAGTAGGGGTAAGCTAACTCGGTTCTGTAACCATTTCGACCTACAACTGGAAATTAAAAAAATCCAAAAGAAACACAAGATTCACATAATAACAAGATTAAAGGAATGAATGAATACAACATTGACAGTGCAATAAGTTTTGTGCTACGGAAGGTAGCACTTTTTGACCAAGTATCCTCTAACTCTAGACCAAATTAACGAGAATTTTATTGTCATCCGTATACGTCCATAATACGCAATTATTGTTGAACTTATTTTTGTCGTAATTAATTCAAAACGCGTCTCCTGGATTTAAAAATGGTTTTAAACGTTCACACCAAACCTTGACTACATCTCTCAACTCACAACAATATCAAAATCAGGCACCTTAGATCTATAGCCAACCCAATAACCTTGTAAAACCCCACCAATCAGTATTTAGATTACAAAAAAATGTTTTTTAATTGTCTTGACATTGTAATTGAGTATTTACAAATTTTCTTGTGGTTTCATGACCTTATATGGATTTTTAAGATAAGCGTCTCTATTCAAATGCGCAGAAGACATTGTGGATTGCAAAATATAGGTAGAAGTGGTAACGACTAACGACACGCGCAAGCAACATGAGGCTGAGATTCTATGAGATGTGCGAGGGCGAGAAGCGAGGCGGTTCGCGAGGAAAAACCCACCAGTAGGTTTCATTACGCGAGGCTTGAGCAAAATTTAGATTTTTAAGCGGTGACATGGTACTAGAAAACGAGATGGAAAAAAGTAGTTAAATTATAATAAGTACTATGAGGCAAGCTGAGCAAAACATGACATAAGTTACAAGCCAGTTGTTTTCACATTTATACGACGCACTATAAGATTGTTTACTTATCTGTCATATTATTTATTATCCCCTACGTTACCCTATTACTTTTAACAGTGTTGCCATATCCAATTTCATAGTTTATTAAAAAATTACATGCCTTCGTATTATAACCGACGCACTTTATTTGAATTATAATACGACGAGTGAAACGAAAGTGTAGATGATATAAGATGATCGCATAAAAAACCTGACAATTTAAAGCGTGCATGCTCATTTCGTTTAATCATGCGACGATCTTGAGGTATGAATATGATACTTCACTCAATTAGCTATGTGCTAATTGGTAGACACACTGTTTCTCGATGTTTTACAAGGTAATTACCGGATTTTTTATTGTTAAGGTAGTATTTCGGCCTTGGTCGCCTATATAGGAGTACCTCTGGTGTTAAGTGATCATGGAACATGGCAAGAAATCACCAAGTTTGTGATATCTTATACTGGGTGGTATGGTAGATATGCAAAACAATGTTTTATCTGGTTGAATTTTATTACTATGTATTTTTTATGATTTGCGTACTGTAGTAGCTAGACTTACAAATAAAAATATACAAAACACACAAATACCTCCATAAAAATAAAACCGATATGAAAGTATCTGGGCTTATTAGTGCCAGCGATATCTTCTAGACAACCTTTAACCTATAATAAGGCCCCAATGAACTTACAAGCAATCACAGCGTACCTTGAAGTGCACGTAAGTACTTCGAAACAGAAAAGGCTGTTTAAGTAAGTACCTACTTATTTAATAAAATTAATTTAAATGTCACATGTGGGGTCAATGTTGACTCTTAAGTCATAATATCGTGTCCGTCGTAATCGCGTGTTTCTGTGTCCTTTAACAGTTCTTTCTGATTTGTCCGAAGTCTCCTGGATGCTGATTACCAATAAGGTTTATTAAAACTCTTTTATTTAAGTCACCTATCGAAGTTATATCATAGTTGTAAAGAAGTCGGTACCCGTTAGTCTATTACCTATATTTAGGGTTGCCAGGTCGACCAACCAAAAAGCCGGACAGACCAGCCAGTTAGGCCAGACACCCAAAATTATCATGAATTTTATGTATTTATATTACTAAGACAATTATTTAGAACTTTTTCACTAAGTAAAAACATTTAAAGTAAACAAACTAAAAATATTAAATAAATTTTTTTATGCCTTAAGCAGGCAAACGAGCAGACGGGTCACCTGATGGTAAGTGATCACCGCTGCCCATGGACATTAGCAACATTAGGGGCGTCACCAATGCGTTGCCGGCCTCGAAGAAAACAATAAACCCGCTTCTTGAAGGACCCCATGTCATAGCTTAGTGGGAATACCGATGCAGGAAGTTCGTTCCATAGTTTACACGTCCGTGCTTTAAAAGCTCAATATTTTTCAAAATAAAGTTGTAATAATCTTTAAACGTCAAATATTTTAAAATAAAAGCCATCTGGACTACTCTCATCGATTTAAAATAGGCTACTCATTTCATTCATACGTACTAACAGATTCTTGAAATCAACCATTAACATCCCCATTTTTGATCAGAAAATATTTAAGGTTTTGTAATTGGTCAAAACCTTTGCTATCGTATTCGGAAACTTGATTACATACAGGAACGTCTTTTAACAGTCATCAATATAAATTGTTTTGCGTCCTTGTATAAGTTTCTTATAAGTTGGTAAAATGTGAAAAGCCTAACAAAGCCGGACATCGTTAAATTTGGCCGGACACGCATTCAAAAACCCTAACCCTGTCCGGCTTTATCCGAACGTCTGGCAACCCTACCTATATTTCTACTGCGTAGGTATCATTATTTTACGATATCTACCTAATATATATTTACACAATGGATGTCTTATATTGAGTACTGCTAATACGTATTAGCAATGGGCGATAGTTGAATAGTTCCAGCTTCCAACTATTGCAATACATCGATTGGTGATGGTCGATAGCTCAATAGATCGATAGGTATTCAATCGCTAGCGGCGATGCAGTGAAAATGTTTTTTTTTTTTAATTCCACTGCTGTGCGCCACACTTACTGGAATAGCCACGCCACGCCTTCGCGCCGGACACATTTTTAGAGCGTCGAACAAAAATATTCGAATTTCCTTAGTTCAATAGTTCGATACAAAAGTATCGATAGTTTTTCTGCGACGACGATTGACGAATGAATTGACCATTCGAATACATATGACAGCAATAGTAGATGCATTTGATTGGTTTTTTTCTAACTATCGCCCATCGCTAATACGTATTATATACAGGACTGTATCCGGCTCACAGTATAAATAATAAAAGCAGAGTGGCATCTCTCCACGGACCGACGTAGTCATTCCCTCATTCACAAAGCTGGGTCACTTTCTCTCACAACCTTGATTTCTTACGCGTCGGCCAGAACCACGTAAAACTGATGGCATTTCTGTCTCACTACAACTACGTCTAAACTTTTACTTTTTCGCAATGAAACTTTCAAAACAGCCCCTGAGTTTTCCTCACGTCTCGCAATAATTAAGGACGTTATATAAATTTATGTACGAACGCGGAAACTTGCGTAAGTAACTGCTACTGAAGTTACTAAAGACTGTGATGTTAACATCTAATATCGAATCAATTTCACTTGCATATATTTAATATTGCTACATTATGAAAATGAAGCTAATTAACTCACCGCTATTTTGATGCTTTAGATCCAAAATGGCAAAATAATACAGTCACAAACATGCACAAAGCTAAAATAGTTTTTTGTATTAATCGAAAAGGTCACTTCACAATGTTGGCGCCAAATTTCGCGCCCAAACACAAACACTTTCTCTTATTTTTTAAAGTCGTAAAGTTTTCGTTCAGAAATAAAATAAAAAGGATGTCGAACGTTCTGCCACGTACGTTTCGAACCGTGGCTTCACCGGCTGTGGTCAGTCGTCGCCGAGTTGTTTACACCCCGTTGAGACGTGAAACCTGAATAACCGATTATAGGAAAACATGGCGATTCGAACTGCATTTCCGCAGTAAGGTGTTCGTTTCAAAACGGCGGCGTAATAGCCATATTAACCAACAGCACATTCGTGGTGGACGTTTTGCAATAATGTCTTGTCAGTTTTCGCAATTACGAGTAGAAACATATGTACATAAGTAAACAACAACATGCAATAACTACCCAAATAAGAGTAAAAATATTAGTTAACTCAGTTCTCTGCCCACCGCAAACTACCGAATTTTATGAATCTATTAAAGTGATTTAAATATAATTATGTAGGTGGGTACCTAGATATAAAATATTATTTCACATACAATACGTAATCTGATTTCTAAGAACACTGAATTACGTGTTAGCCAAATATTATACGTGATACAAAACATGTAAAGTCAAAACTCAAAACGATTGACCCCATTAATTGAATTAATCTATACTACGCTATACATTTCGTAGGCCCTTGTAGGCCTGTTAAAACACTTTAATTTTTATGATGTTACGTAAAACGTAGGTATACAGGTACTTTTTAAAAAACATCGTACCCCCACACAAAAAAAATAATTAGTGTTTTCCATAATAATATATTGTTCATTATTTAAATTATGTGTACAATGTACCTACCTATATAGTATAAATATGGGCCTTTTTGACCCCGCTACCCCTATTTCATAACATAACATTTCTGGTATACGTAAGAGATTTTGTCTAGTTTTAGCCGTATTAGGGCGGCGTAAAATATTAACCATAATTGTACGCCGCATAGGTGTCATAAAAAGCGACTAAATCCGGCTCGCTGGTGGTAAAAGATATTACATTGGTAATATTGATTTTATTGTTCATTTCATTATCACCAATGTAATATTATTAGGTTAGGTTATTATTACTAAGGCGGTTATTTCTCTGATAGTTACCATCCTCTTGCTTGATTCAGTCGCCAAACGCTTCATTGTGTTCCGTTTCTGACTGAGGACCTGAGACCCAGTTCTTTCTTTTTCTTTCTTCTCTCTTTCTTGCCGGACAATGCATCAGTGATGCCTTTCGTGTTACTGATGTTCATCGGTAACGGTCCACTTACTATCAGGTTGATCGTCAGCTCGTTTATCGGCTATTTCTATATGATACAACTTATACAAACAGAATCATTCGATGATCGATAGACTCGAGTATCGTTAATTAGCGGAAATCCATTGTTATTAAGTTTAACTACTTTGCAAGAATGTTCTTGATGATAACTATGACATGACTAACAATGATTGTTGCGTAGTAGCCGTAGTAGATAATTAATAGTAAATTAAAACTCATCCAAACATTAAAGAATTAATTATACTTCAGTGCATTCAAAGGTTTTCCATCGATCGAGCAATGATGTTTTTGTGTTAAAAGAATTTTTTTAGAGGTTAGAAGCCACTAAACTTGATTCTGTTTTCCTTTCATGGACATTCATAACGCCAATTCCCTTGCTGCCCAAGGAAGCGGAAAATCCGTTTGGTATGAGCTGGCTCTCTGACACTGCATCCTGCATCCATGACACGTTAAAAGATTTACAGTTGATTATTAACCTCCAAGATAAAAGCTGAAGAAAAGTCGTAATTATGAAGAAAAATAAATTATTATTATCGTTATTAATAATACCTCAATATCATTTTCTTTTTAAGTGGAATTTAATAATAAATTGTTACAGGCGCTTTAATTTTCCATTTTTTTTATCAGAAAATCTTTTTTTCAGGTCCATGCAGAAAATATTAAAACAGTTCAGCACGTAATTATTATAACCAGGTTACCACCGGCCTTATATAATCTAAAAGAAGAGAGAAGAAAAGAAGAAAAGCGGATTAATAAATTATTGAAAACGGCTGACTTTAATGATTACTTTTTATATTTTTTTTCTCTTTTCTCATGTTCAGTGTTTTGACAGTGACTAGAGAAATTACACTCAATTTGCACAACATCAACATCAGTCCATCACCATCACCAGCACCACTAACGAGTCCATATACTGGACTTTTTTCATGTAGAAGGTAGATCAATAAAATATTGTTAATTCTATTATATTTGAGATTTTTATTATATTAATAAAATCTGATTTTTGTGTGGGTTGAAAACAAAGTAGGTACGGTAATATGGCGAAGGCGAAGCTGAATACGGTTGATCTTGTGGTACCTGGCAACACTGCCACCAACTTGACGGCCATAGTTGACGCATTGATTAGAGAAACAATCTTGACAGTTGACAGCTGACATTCTTGCAATCAAAACAAAATCAAATATCAATGAAACCTCAAACCATGAATGAAATGAAAGCATCAAAGCATCAAAATTTGAACCGTACAAACTTATGACGTGCTGTTTTGCCAAACAAACTTTTTATAAACATTAATATAATGTTGAATTCAGTTTTCTTCTTTTCTATTATTAAACACATAAGTTATGCCAATGTTCGTAAAGTGAACTCATAGTCTTAGGAATTTGTGAATGAACACTGAACAGCAATGAGTATTAAACGAGGCCGAGGAATTATACTCCACGGCAGAGAACGAGAAATTATTTACAATGTCTACAAGGCGTTTGAAAGTGAAAAAGTCCGTGCTAATGAACTCCTTCGTAAACTTAGTCAAGTTAGTCCCGCAAGAATACAAGACACGCATAATGGAATACCAATATCTCACGAACTATTCGATGAAATAACAGAGTTCTTGAAAGCAAGTATGAAGGTTAACGATAGAGTTATAAAGACTACCGGTGTTGCTAAAAACACTGTAACTAGAATCAAACGCGAAGGAACGGCGGCCGAGGCAGCTGGGACCTATGAAATTAGCACTCCAGTAAAAAAACCGCGCGGCAAATCGGTGGTGTTGGATGACGAAAAATTGTATGCTTTAGGTGAAATTATAACAAATCTTTATAAGGAAGATAATGATGTGCCTTCAGTGACTAAGATTTTAGCTAGAGCAAGGAGCGAGTTAAATTTTCAAGGAGGTCAGACAACTCTGCGTACAATACTATCTGAACAGCTCAGGTATAAGTTTACACGCGGCCCTGACCAATCAAAGCAAATTACTTTTTTCAAGCCTAATATTAAAGGTAAATGTTTCAAGTTGAATTGCTAACACCATTCATTGCTTATTTTGTAATCAAAATTGGATTGTGTAACACACACAAGCTCATTTCATAATGTCCATTGATTTTATGAATATGCTGTTGTCCATAAAAAATCTTTCATGTGTTGACATTTTTAAAACTACCCAGCAGTACTAGAGCAGCATGCAAAAACAGATAGCCATGTAAAACACTGACTTAGTAATTATGTGAGCTATGGTATTGTTGCAAAATTCAGCAGTCAGTATTCAGTCTTTTCTTGTTCTCTTTTCTCCAGTGGTTAGCTGGTAGAGAATGCATTGAGTATTAACACTTTCGCTGCCGGTCTCGCGCCAGAGCGAGATGCCTACTGATCAACATTTATTTGAAAATTCCTTTCGCAGCGCCGCTGTGTTGCATCAGTGCATGATAATTTTGATTCCTTATTTTTTTGTTTTGATTACCTTATATATGCCAATGATATTTAATTAATAACATTTTAATCCTTTTTAAACAAATAAACAACAAAAAATAAAGTTGGCTTCAGACTGACTCCCATGTTCAAGACACTGGCAGCGAAAGGGTTAAGCTTCCTTTTCATACTGTAATATTTTTTAATATGGTCAAAGGTTAAATAAATAATATTAGGAGAAACATTCATAATGTTTCATGTATTGTGTAAACAAAATGTAGCAGAAAAAAGTTAAACTATTTCAATAAAATCCCCCCATCCTTCCTTATGGGTCAGAAGTTGGGTATGCCCATTTGTGTTTGAATTAAATTTTGCTGTTCATTTTTTAAATGACAGTGAAGAAGATATTGCAACAGATTACTTGGAGACAGAAATATTGGAGATTGCTACAGAGAATGAGACCCTGGATATTTCAAATGGGTTGGAGGAAAACAGTGAATGCAGTAATTTGCCTCAAACTGAGATGTAAAATAAGTTTAGTTTTAGAAAAAGTTTTATAATAATATTGTAAATGCAGTATCAAGGAATGGAATATAAAATATGTATTTTTTCATCACATTCCCACTGAATTTCAAGTCAATGATAACGGTTAAAAAAAAATATGTTGATGTTAACTGTCAAGTTAACATTGATAACATGCCGTTTTATAGCCAATCACTTTCTTGGTGGGTAGAGTGTTGATATTGAAATCTTGACACTTCTCCTTACTATTTTTTGTCAATACATGGCAAAACTTTTTTGTAAAAGTCCAAGAACTTCATATATTCATATGGAAGCAAGCTGCGAAGAGGTAGCCAAAGATGAGATCACTTGATATTATATAAATACGTAATTTCGACCAATCATAAGGCTGGTTGATGCTGCTAGTAGGAAAAAAGTCTTTCACAACCCAATACAATTTGTATGAAATTTCATTCATTTTGTGTCAAGTGAAAAAAACATTAAGAAAAGTTAAAATAATATCATCATACATGATCTCGTAATTAAACTGCTGGAGGAATTATTTGTGATTATTATTTATTTTTCTTTTCATCAAATGAATAGTAATATAAACAGGTGTAATTTATTTTAACATTTTGTAGTTGTACTTCGTCACTTTTAAAATTTAAATAAATGTTTTATTTATAACATGTTAAGTTAACATTGTTTTTATTATATTTTCAACTAAAATAATAAACCACACAATCATAATAATATCACTTTACCTAATGGAATTAATATTACGATAAAAATATCAACAAATTCAACAATCAAGAAGGTTTAATCCAATTTTCCGAGTGTTGCCGTACTTGCCGTCTATAATTTTATCTTCCCCATTTTGCCATTACATTCTGGACAATTCTGATAGGCGTTTATAATCATATACTTCTAAAGGTATAACCCATGGTTATACAATTATGTATACTTACCAGAAAAAAGATTATCAATAGAAAACATTTTTAAGAACCTTATCAAATTAGGAGATAATATTGGTCTATATAAGTATCATCATCATCCTGCCCATTTCCCAATTATATTAATTTGTGGTCGGCGCAATATGTTTTCCTTTTTCACACTTCCCTATCAGCCGTCATCTTTACACTAACTCTCTTAACTTTCATATCATCTGTAACACAATCCATCCATCTTTTCTTTGGTCGTCCTCGTCCCCTTCGTCTATCCATCACATTCATATCCATCACTCTTCTCACCACATGCGTTTCCTCTCGCCTCATCACATGCCCACAGGGCCTGATTAACCCTTAGGCTAATTAGACTGCAGCCTAGGGCGCGAGGATCGGGGGGGCGCGCTAAAATCGTGTCTTCGCATGCACTAATCTAGCATCACTGCATCTACCCTACACAGGCTACACATTTCAACTAGACCGAGACAGTCTAGTCCCTAGAGACAAGTCCCTGATTTTAACAATAAATTTTAAAATTTTAAAAAGCGCGCATAAAACAAACACTGACTTGTTACTCGAATCGATCGGTGGTCGAGCGAGTAGGTGAGCTGGCAACGGAGTGCCACTTGCCAGGCACTCAGTGCCTAGTGCGCGTTTTGATTAATCCGCCTCGCAATAATGTTCGGTTTATATGTACTAAGTAGTTAACTAAATTTTAAGTAAACTAATACGTGTAAAGTTGTAAACGGACAATTTAGTAGTTAAAATTTATAAATCAAGTAGACAAGTAATTTAGATTTTTTTCTATTTTCTGTTAAGTAGAATAAGTAGATTTTTATCACTTAACACGTTTGGACCATTGAACTATTATTACTAGCGTATAGAATAGACACCGCGAACATCGGGTTCGGGGGTGTGCATTGCACTTATCATCGGTAAGAAAACAAAATATTAACTTAAATCAACTAAAACGAATTAAATTAAATTTTTGTGCAATGTTCCCGCCATTTTTTAATGAAAAAATCATAAGGAGCCTTTGAACTTGGCAAGCCACTAGCGTGTAAATGGACTAAATAAGCTTGCTTACGCGCTGTCCTACGTGGGCGAATCAACGCGAACGCGAAGCGACGCGGCGCGAAGCGAAAATAACAAACAGCCGAGATGTATTGAAGTGCCCTAAGTGACCAAAAGCACGTAGAGGAAGTTGCGGTGTCCTACGAGGGAACACGGTGTTAGGCTTGCCGTCTTGGTTCGGCAAGTGTCATATACAAAGTTACTCTATGGCAAGTGTGCAAACGAGGCTTCTAGTTTGAAAAGAGAACAGAGGGCAAGCCGGCGGTGGAACACACATTTTGTTTGAGATGTCTTTTCTATATACAGGGTGGATTTTTGAGACGGGTCAGTAAGGGCAGGTACCTTAACCATTATAGTTATAGGAAAACGTTCCTACGAGACTATCCATAAGTTTTTAAGATATTCTGAACTGCATTCACAGATTTTTGAGAAAATGTACGGTCAGCGAAAAAAGTGCTAAAATCCAAAAAAAAAAAATTTATGCGTATCGATCCTACTTCGTATGGGAATCAAAATACTCTATGGGACCATTTAAGGTATGAGCACTAGAAATGGCAGAAAACGCTAAAAACATTTTCCATACATTTTGTACTGAAAAACGATAAATCAACTCCTAATATTCTTTATTGCCAAACAATCCTGACAAGTGTCTTGTCAGATCGACAGTGATAGATTTATTCTATCCCTGTCGCTCTTCCGCATATTAATTGGCATGACAAGAGAAATAGCAAATAATAACTTAATGTGCATGATCGCAATATAGATATCCCTGTTGTGCCTATGCAAAATACCGAAGAGTAAATAAGACAGCCACATACTATGATTGTACAGTATCACTGATGTCGCACCCTCGAACACTTCTGGTCGCCTAGTACTCGCTTTAATTAATTTTTTTCCGTCTAGCCCCCTTTCGCAAAGCGCGATAAGGAACTTCGTTCTAATAATCTTCACTTATACGCGCGTTTCTGTGACACCGTGTCCTACGTGCACGCGAATTGTCACTTCACCGCCAGTCGCCACTGACATACGCCGCGCCGCTGAAGTTCGCGCGAAAATATCAAACCAACTGATCGCGTTCGCTTCAAGCCGCGCCGCACCGCAACGCCCTCTACGTGCTTTTGGTCACGTAGACACTTCAATACATCTCGACTGTTTGTTATTTTCGCTTCGCACCGCGTCGCTTCGCGTTCGCGTTGATTCGCCCACGTAACACCGTGTCCTATGTGGGCGAATCAACGCGAACGCGATCGTGATCGCGAAGCGATCCAATACGAATTCAGTGCGATGCGGAGCGAAGCGACGACTCTGTCCTACGTGCGCGCGAACTGTCACTTCACCGCCACTGACATACGCCGCGCCGCTGAAATTCGCGCGAAAATATCAAACCAATTGATCGCGTTCGCTTCAAACCGCACCGCACTGCAACGCCTTCTATGTGCTTTTGGTCACGTAGAACACTTCAATACATTTCGACTGTTTGTTATTTTCGCATCGCGCCGCGTCGCTTCGCGTTGGCGTTGATTCGCCCACGTAGGACAGCGCGTTAGTGTGTCCGTGTTTTTTTAATGAGGTACTTTGCCTTTATGTACGATCAGCTTAATCATGCAGATTAAAGGACAACGTTAGTTTCGCTTGCAGATCGATCTGAAAACTTTTATGAACCATCTTAAAATTTTCACACTACTACTCTACTCACTACTTTTTTGGCGGGGGCGCGTCCTCTTAATTAGCCTAGGGCGGTCAGATCTCTTGATCAGTCGCTGCATGCCCATACAACGACATTCGGTTCCCTTTCAATTTTTCTGTCATTTTTGCCACTTTCAAATTTCCTTTATTCTCTCATTCCTTACTTTATCCATTCTCGTCACTCCACACTATTTATGTAAGTATGTACACCCCAATTTATGAAGGACAACTCATTCCAGGCGGCCTGTGATCTTGTTCGAAAATGGTCATCCATTGTTTGTTACATCATCCGTCTTCAGATACCTCTACAAGGATTGTAATCCAGTTAGAATTTATTATCCTTGGTAATCACCACCAATTTGATGTCTGTCATTCTTGAGTTGTTGACATTTTTTTTTGCAACAAGCAAGATTCGGTTCACCGACTTCACCTTTCAAGCTCAGTAAATATTTATAAACAATAAATTATTGAGATCAGTTTTCTTTTTTCCTAGGTTTGAAAAGTTCAGTAGATCAGTGTTCGTAAAATGAATAACGTAGGTTCTTTTCTTACTTAGAAATTTGTGAATGTATACAAATGAGTACTAAACGAGGACGAGGAATAATACTCCAAGGCAGAGTACGAGAAATTATTTATAATGTTTACAAGACATTTGAACATGAAAAAGTCCGTGCTAATGAACTGCTTCGTAAACTTAATGTCGCAAGAATACAAGGAATCGCGGCATCTCGATCGAACGGTAACGCTGGAATAACAATATCCCACGAATTATTCGATGAATTAGAAGAGTTCTTTAAAGCAAACATGAAGGCTAGCGAGAGAGTAGTAAAGACTACTGGAGTTAACAAAAACACAGTAACTAGAATCAAGCGCGAAGGAACGGCGGCCGAGGCAGCTGGGACCAATGAAATTAGCACTCCAGTAAAAAAACCGCGCGGCAAATCGGTGGTGCTGGATGACAAAGAATTGTATGCTTTAAGTAAAATTATAACGAATCTGTATATGACTGAGAATGACGTTCCTTCGTTGCCTAAGATTCTAGCTAGAGCGAAGAGTGAATTAAATTACCAGGGAAGTTTGACAACTCTGCGTACAATAATGGTTGAACAGCTCGGTTATAAGTATACACGGGGCACTGACCAATCAAAGCAAATTACTATTGTCAGACCTGATATTGAAGGTAAATGTTTCAAACTGAATTGTTTACACCATACACATGTTGTAAATAAAATTGGATTGTGGAACAGTTGAAATTGGATTGCAGTTGAAATTTTCGGAAAAATGCCTATTGAGGCATTAATTTCTAGTATTAACTAGAGCAACATGCAAAGCATACTTAGAGGAACACAATTTTAGTATGTGAACTATGCATTTTTATGGATATCCCATTGAAAAAAACAGAGTAATATTTATCTATACAACTAATAAAATTGGAGTGTCTGTTTGTAATATTAGAAGAACCGCTTTTTACTAAGTGCACTTGGATGTATATACGGTATATACACCAAAACAACATTATTAACAATTTTTGTGTCTGTTTGTTCAGGCTAATCTCTGAAATGGCTGGACCGATTTTGACGGGACTTTCACTAGCAGATAGCTGATGTAACAAGGAGTAACTTAGGCCACTTTTATTTTAGAAAAAAATTGTTACGCGATACGAAGTTCGCCGGGTCAGCTAGTGTTTCATATAATATGTAAATAATTGCAAAAAAAAATTAAAAAAATTAGACTTCATAGTTCAATAGAATCTGACTTCCCCCCTCTACTAGTATAGTACTAGACATGTGTTTGAATTAGATTCTGTTTTTATTTTTCAGATGACAGTGATGATGATATTGCAACTGATTACTTGGAGACAGAATTTGAGGAGCCAGAAATTATGGACATAGAAATCAACCAAAAAAACTCAGGATGAAAACCTGGATGCTTCACATGTGTTAGAGCTAAACAGTCGATGTAGTGATTTGCCTCAAACTTAGATGTGAAATTGTTTTAGTTTTAGAAAAATACTTTTTATCTACTTTTAAAAAAAAATTGTAAAAATGCAGTGTATCAAGTAATAATTTTATTTGTCACAACACTGAAGTGTCATGGCCTTTTGGCTTATGTCAATCCTAAGCGATTGGCACGGTAGTCACCGAACCGCACTGAAGCAGCACCAAGTGAAGATAGTTGTGATTAATAGTGGTATACAAGAATTACAACAGTTGAGGATGTTATGTTAACAATGTTAAATAATTTATAAGGATTTTGAGGAATATTTGTTAACTGGTAATTCCATAAATTGGAAAAAACATTCTAGATCATAATAATTATGGACACCAGAATAAAATCCACACTAAATATTGTAATATATAATTGTTTTATATTTTTTGTAATTTATATCCAATATTTAAAAAATATAGATATGTTTAAACCTATGCTTGGCCTGGGCCCTCAGTTCATAAATGTCTGGATTGAGGGTCCAAGTAAAACTGCGATAAATCTGTAATGCCTAGCCTGTGTGCTCTAGCCAGTTGAGAATGACAAAAATCATTTTAAGAAATCTTAACTAAATTCTAAAATAAAAATTATTAACACAAAGGTAGTACTTTCTGAGATTTATACTATGCAACTTTCTGTAAGCATCTGAACTGAGGGCCCAAAACATTGCTCATAACATCTTTAATTCACATTTAAGAATTTTATGAGTGTTTGCTTTAAGTTTTAACTAATTTAACTACATCCTCTATAAATTACAATTTGCTACGCCAAGAAAAGAAAAAGTGGGCCCTCAATCCAGATGCACACCACAATGACACGTTGGCTCCTCCCACACCTATACTTTAGGTAGTAAATTAACACGTTCACGCCGGCGAGGGCCACCGGTGGCCCACGCTAGACTGACTCATCGGGCGGCGCGGACCACCGGTGGCCCGCACTAGATTGTCCCATCGGGCGGCGCGGGCCACCGGTGGCCCGCACTAGATTGTCTCATCGAAAAGGAACTGTTTTTACAATTTCCACAATATAAATTTCCAAAATTAGACTACTGATTATAAATGCGGTTTAATCATAATTATTTTCGTATAAATTACTTTTTAATCACATCTAACTTAGCAATGTATTTGTAGAGATACATTGTTGGTGTAATGCTCTTGGCAATGTACCCCACACACATGTGATTTTTTTGTAACTTCCCTCATGGTTTTTTTAGTATTTTAGACATCCTTGGGTCATAAGGGTTAAGTGGTATATTTTTTTATATCAAAATAATGTTCATATATGAACATTATATGATATTCATATATGAACATTATTTTGATATAAAAAAAATTAAAATGTGTGCAATTCACACGTGGTAGAAGTGAAACCTTCAAAAATAAAGATATTAATTAATTTAATATTGTGTATCAGTTCTATCTATCTTTCAAAAACTATTATGTACTAAACATAACCATGTACTTATGTACGCGCGTGAGTAGTTTAATATACTTCGTTGGCATCATTAAATAAATATTTAACACTTCGTATCGCCTAATAATCAGTGATTCATGTACTTTGTTGTTACTTTTAGTTTTGGTAGGTTTAACAAATCAGAGACCATTAGACCTCTCCCTCTCCCTCCCGCTCCCTCTTTCCCTACCCCTCCCCCTGTACAATGCTTCCTCCTATCTCATTTTCTCCCACGTTAAATCTTATCAATTTATATGTCTTTCTCTTTTTACTGTCCCTTTTTCATTTCATCAACTTTCAAATGACACCGGCGCTAAAGAAATTTTCACTTCAAAAAATTCTGCCAAGTCAAGGGTTAATCTATATCTTTTTTATTGAATATTAAATTTTTAATTAAACTTCTCATGCTTAATATTTTCTTTTTCAGTCTGATATTTTGCTGTTTTAAAATCCTGTTTCTTTTTTGTAAACTTTCCTTTTCGCAAACCAGCTGATCAATTTTTTTCTTCAGTGAAATCTGTACAGGTGTATCAAATATAGATTCCAAGTCAGATATGTCTACGTCATCAAGACTATTTGGGGAGTCACTTTGTCGACGATGTAAATTTTCATCTCTCTAAAACAAAAAGAAAAACAAATTAAAAATGTACAAAATAACTTCAGCTTCAGTTCTTTTTTTATTTTATTTTTTTATTGGTTAAAGATAGCAAACGAGAATGTAGCAAGGGTTACCTTGAAAAAAGGTACGGCCATTTTTTTCAACAGTGTCCGTCCTTTCGCAGAGGTATATTTATATTTATTATCAAAATGATCAGAACATATTGTACTGTATTTCGTAGGCATCCAGTCATATTCGCTTCTTTGTTTGCGGACTACAACAATCCACTTTTGGCGCACAAGTTCATCAGATGGAAATCTATAACAGTAGTTAACCACATTATTATGTTAATATTATATGTTATCAATTATGTATTACACACTGAAGATATTGCACTACCAGCGCCCTGGGCGACATTACTACGGCACCCCCCTTTTGCCATTAAAACCCATACAAATATAATAAATACATGTAAATCCATGCCAAGTTACAGCTTTCCAGCACTATAGGTCTCGACGCCATGCCAAGCTGCGGATGGACAGACAAGACGAAACTATAAGTGTTCCGTTACGACAACCTGCGGCTCCCCTTCAAATCTGGCCCTGGGTGGTCGTCCAACCGCGCCCTACCCTAACGCCGTGCCGGCACTGGTATTGCATAATCCAACAAAACCAGAATATGTTTACAATAAGGTTTCTATTTTATTACTATTTGCTTATCGACGGATACAAAATTGTTAAGTATTGTATAATTTTTTTATTTTGATTTTGTTAAGGCTCTATTATAATACTGGGTACTATTACGGTACGGCTCTATTACGACTATTACAATACGAGTACTTGTGACAAAATTATCCATTGATTCTTCTGTACTTAACAATAAACATACAAATGGGGACAGCATCAATATATCGTCACTTCTGTTTGTTAATCTATGTCCGCAAAGCCTCGGCTGGGATCGCCCCCTTACGTTACGTTCGGTTCGCATGGTCGAGGCGACATATTTTTGTTACAAGAAATAATGAAACTAAATAAAATTAAATAAATCATGATTCCTTACGCGTGGTATGTGATTCCATGAATTTTGGCGGTTTTACTTCCGTAATTAGTGCATTTACGCATAACACACGAAGGCATTTTAACGCTGTATGTCCAATGTCAAGCACTTCTGAAAACAACAAAAGCGTGCGTGTCGTCTTGTATTGACAGAGCGACTACGAGCAGAACGGTCAATTGCCTGTTCTTACGCTCTTCATCGTCGGCGCACTAGTGATGTATCTACCTCTTTTGTTTTACATTATAATATCCAATATCTTCAGATTAAAAAACCAAGGCAGATAAAAGTTAAAACTTTCCCAAACAAATGCAACGAATGACGTGAGCGAAGTCGTTTTTCACTGGGTGCCACAGATTACTATACTTGTAGCTAGCTGTGTGCATGACAAGATTGACAAGTGACACCAACCATATTGACATTATTGACATCTAGCACTTAGCAGTGGCATCATGGATATATTACTCTATCTGGATCACGGACTTTATAGAGGTACATGAAGTCTGATGACGTCATATCTGAATCATATCTAATTTTAGGGTGTCCACACTTTGAAAAATTATGTCCTATTTTGTTATGGTTCTTCAAAATGTTTTCTAATATTTTTTCTTGTGGCAAAACATTATAATATTGAATTAACACATTTTATTGGAATTTCTTCAAAATTATCCTTATGTCATGAAAACTGGTGTTTATAAATGATTATTTTTGTATAAGATGATAGTGAAAATGGAAAAATATTATTTGCGTAAGTGCACAACACTTACAAAAAAAATTAAATCAATCGAATCATATATCCTGGGACTATAGATAACATTGACAAAATACAAAAATGGTCATTCCGTTGTGACGTCATCCGTCTTCACGAAGTTATGTATCCTGTATTCCTGTTAGAGTAATATATCCATTGTAGCAATGAAGTGGTAGTGCCATTGTTCATCTATGGCGGAGCTCATCATGAAAACCGTAATGCGCGCTCCACACTCACGCGAGAATCTCGCGAGAAGGCGAGAACAACACGAGAAACGTGAATGTGGAGCCGATTCACATAATCTTCGCAGGTTCTCGCCGTGTTCTCTGATTTTTGTCGGTTTTTTGGCGCGAGACACAAGAGCGAACTGACGAGAACTTGTGTTGATTCGTTACCTAGGCAACCGCACAGTCTTGCATGCTGTTGTTAATTAAATAAAATAATTTTGGAGGACAGATCAATAAAGGCTACTGAGCATAAATATGAGCCGGATTTGGACGAACGATCTAGAATTGAATGAACACAAATTTAAAAGATTAAAAAGATTTTTTTATGGATATAGCTGGCAAACGAGCTGAGGATCCACCTGATGGTAAGTGGCTATCATCGCCCATGAACATCAGCAACACCAAAGGCATCACTGATGCGTTGCCGGCCAAGAAAGAGAGAAGAAAAAGAAAGAAAGAAAGAACTGGCTCTCAAGCCCCCAGCCGAAACACGACGAGTCGTTTGGCGGCTGACTCATGCTCGAGGGTGGTAGCTATCCAGGCGAACCCCATGGAGAAATAATAATAGTAATAGTGGTATTAATTAACAATTAAAATCAATATTACCAATATAATCCCTCGAAGGGCCCTACCACCAGTGGGCCGGAATTAGTCGCCTTTTACGACACCCATCCGGCTTGGGATTGGGGTTAGTATTCTAAGCCACCCCAATACGGCTAAAAATTAAAAAGTTACTTCTGCGTCCATCGTCATCGAGCGCGAGAACAGTATTGAGAACCTTGCGAGTGTGTGACCAAGGAAGTTCTCGCCGAGATTCTTGGCGAGAATCTCGCGTGAAGTGTGGAGCGCGCATAACAAGTAACAACTTAACAACCCAAATTTGGGAGAACACTGGCGCAAATGTGCCATGTACAGATTGCTTAATCTGTGGTCTAGTTGTCTAACATTGCTTAGAATATTTTGAAATCTATAAAACCCACGGAACACAGACACCAGTGGAAGTGCGATGTGGGCGTGGCACAGCGACTAACATTAAGAGGAGCTCCGCTTACTTGCCGGCATAACTCAACTGTCACTGAGCCGCGTCGGTTGTGCATTACGTAAAATAAAATTTGTCTTAAATTACTTAAATATGCCTTACTGTGCAATTTTGGAGGACAGGAATAATAGCGAGCAATGAATTTATTTAATGGCCGTGTTTTATACCACAAATAAGCCTAGTTTTTAATTTATTTTGTAAAAATTCAAATTCAAAACACATAAATAAAGGAAATAATATAATTTATGATCAAAAAGCTACTCAGTCACTTGGCAATAAGGTTCGTTTTATGTTTTAGATAATATTGCTACTCGGCTATTGTTTTCTAGAACATTTTCTGCTACTCGGGCAGGGATGGGGTACAAATATATGAATATCGGCAGTTTTGTAATTTTATTTTTAGTTAAAAGTATTTCGTAATATGAATATTACAATTTAAATAATAATATTCTTTTTTTATTTTAGGGATATGTGTCATATGTATGTACAGTTCTGCTATTTGGTGTGCAATAAAGTATTGTGTTGTATCATAAAAATGTATAAAATTAATATGAATGATTTTTTTTTGAAATCATTGGTACATAATCTAGGATCCTGACGAGGAATATAAGCGCATGCACGTGACTGGCACAGCATGTCTAAGAAATGTAATTCCAAGAAAATAAATTTACCTTATTTGTATAATGTTAAGGTTGAAATGCATTCCAATTCATATCAGCATTGTTTTTGTAGCTACGTTTAGCTTCATTGAAATTTCACTTATCGACATATAATTAAAGTATATTTATTTTCGTTGCTAAATATGGTTAGGCTTGGTACTCCGTGACTGTTTAGATAGCTAACATTGATAAAAATTGCTACGGTCACGTCTACGCCACGTAATGTAACCTCGTCTAATCGAGAGTGAAGCATAGCAATGTCCGCCAGTTTTCCATGTGTGCGTAATTTTTGATTCGCGATTGACGCAGTATGGTGTCAATGTGTGGGTGTGTGTACTTGTACGAATAGAAAGTTGGTATTACTATGGGTGCTTCACTGAATTTGTTGTTGGGATCACGTCCGTCTTTTTTTAGATCCGTGTGTTTGAGATATAAGCTTTCAAAATAATGATCAAGGGTTCACATAGGCAGTACAAAAACAAGCAGTTTAAGTACCAATATGACGGGTCTTCATCTTATGATGTCGGACACTCGGACAGTACCAGTTTCAATATAAATATCGATAACGCAGCAAAAAGCACAACGCACATCTCGAAGCCTAAACCAAACACAGTATGATGTTGTTAACCAAAAATGTAACTTACCGAAATACTTTAAGGTTGCTATTCAATCTATTGTAGACTCCAGTCACGACATCTAGCGTTCAGTAGATGGAATTATTTAATTATTTTCCATATAATTGTCATTGTATAATATTGTATTGTCAACCTTATTAGTAAAATATAAGTATATATTACTTGTAACGCAGAATACTGCCATCTAGTGGTGGATAGTGTTATATCCATAGGTGTATGCATAGGAGTGATCAGGAAGGTGAGTCATCCTACGGCGTGGGTCAATGCGATCGTCGTGGTGGCTAAGAAGGATGGTAGCATCCGCGTGTGCCTCGACCCGCGGCCGCTAAACCGCGTCGTCCAGCGCGCGCGCTACCCGCTGCCGACCCTCACGGAGATCGCGACAAAGTTACAGGGAGCTCGTTACTTTAGTAAGCTCGATGCACGCTCCGGTTACTGGATGGTGGAAATCGACAGCGCCAGTGCGGATCTATGCACATTTGGTACACCGTTCGGAAGGTACCAGTTTCTTCGTCTGCCGTATGGGATAAACTGTGCCTCCGAAGTGTTTCACGCGAAGGTACGACAGATTTTTGAGGACATGCAAGGTGTCGACTCCTTTGTAGACGATATAATCGTATGGGGATCGAACATGAAGGAGCACGATGAACGGTTGGAGCGGGTGCTCGAGAGGGCGCGTCAGGTTGGTATAAAATTCAATAAGGATAAGTGTGAATTTAGGGCAACTAGCGTCACGTATCTAGGTCACACGTTCAGCGAGGAAGGTATGCAAATCGACAAAAATAAAATTAAGGCAATCGCAAACATGCCGAGCCCTCAAGATAGGCACTCGTTAGAACGTTTCTTGGGTATGATAAATTATCTAGCGAGATTCATTCCTAATTATTCCGAGATAGCTTCACCGTTGCGCTCCTTGCTAAAGAAGGACGTCACTTGGTACTGGGATGCGCAGCACGAACAGGCGGCCGACCGTCTGAAGCATCTAGTGTGCGCCGCCCCGTCTTGTCGCTGTACGCGCCGCGCGAGCCCGTCACGCTGTCGGTGGACGCTAGCTCGCACGCGCTGGGCGCGGCGCTGCTGCAGGCGGGCCGCCCGGTCGAGTTCGCCTCCTGCACGTTATCCGATGCACAAAAACGCTATGCGCAAATAGAAAAGGAGCTGTTGGCCATAGTGTTTGCGCTGGAGCGATTTCATCAGTATGTTTTTGGACGCGGCGATGTGATCGTCGAAAGCGATCATAAGCCCCTGGAGGCGCTATTTAACAAACCGTTGGATGCAGTTCCGGCCCGACTGCAACGGATGATGCTTCGGGTCCAAGCTTATGATTTTACGGTGGTATACAAACCGGGGAAGTACATGTACGTAGCCGATGCGCTATCGCGAGCACCCCTGCCGGATAGAATGAACGACAAAATTTCCGAGGAAGTCGCGGACCAGTCATGTTTTGTAATAGAAAATATTCGTTTCAGTTCTGAAAAAATTAAGTTGATAAAAAATGCAGTCCAGCGTGATAAACAGTGTCAGACTATAATTTCATATATAGTAAACGGGTGGCCGGAAAATAAGTATCAAGTCGATGTATGTGTGCGCGAATGTTGGTCGTATAAGGAGTATTTCGAGTACATCGATGGCGTTATATTGAAAGATAACTTGGTGTTTATACCTAGCAGTCTGCGGAGCGAAATGATTGGGCGCGTGCACGACGGCCACATGGGTATCGACCGGTGCAAGCGGCATGCGCGTGACGTCATGTTCTGGCCGGGCATGGCGCGCGACATCGAGCGCGCCGTGCGCCGCTGCACGGTGTGCGCGGAGCGGGCGCACCGGCCGCCGCGCGAACCCCTCGTTACACACTACATTCCTGATATTCCATGGGCTAAAGTCGGTTCTGACATATTTCAATACCGAAGTAGTTACTTTTTGATTTTGGTAGATTACTTCTCAAATTACATCGAAGTTAATAAGTTAGTTAACATCGGAAGTAAGGCTGTGATCGAAGCCATGAAGGACCAATTCGCGAGACATGGAATTCCCGTGGAGCTAGTGAGCGATAATGGACCGGCGTACGCCTCCAGGGAGTTTCGCCTTTTCCGAGATCAGTGGGGTTTTAAACATACAACGACGTCTCCAAATTATTCGCAGTCCAATGGCAGGAGCGAAAGGAGCGTACAAACTATTAAAAATATGCTTGTTAAATCTGTCGACTCGCAATCGGACTTTCACCTCGGCTTATTAAATTTAAG
The DNA here is from genome assembly GCA_951805285.1 of Thymelicus acteon. Classification (NCBI taxonomy): domain Eukaryota; kingdom Metazoa; phylum Arthropoda; class Insecta; order Lepidoptera; family Hesperiidae; genus Thymelicus; species Thymelicus acteon. The sequence continues at coordinate 1,134,316 of OX638235.1, forward strand.
AGCGACTCCGCGCGACGGTGTTAGTAGTCCAGCGGAGCTGTTAATGGGGCGCCGGCTGAACACCCGACTGCCAGTCCACGAACAGAAGCTGCGGCCCGCCCGCGACAACACACGAGACTATACAGCTATGCTAAATAAACAGGCAACGACTAAGAAATACTATGATCGAGGCTCGCGAGCGTTGTCCGAGTTGGGACCCGGTGATAGGGTGGTGATGCTGGAGGCGGGCAAGCGCAAGCGTGCCAGAGTGCAGGCGCCGGCCCCACAGCCCCGCTCGTACTTCGTCACGGACCCGTCCGGTCGTCGATACCGCCGCAACAGGCGCCATCTCATCAAGGTGGCGTCGAGTGACGGCAGTGAGAATGCTCCTGAAGCTGACAGGTGGAGCAGCGCGGAGAGTGAGGCGGACGACGTCGGTGTCACGACGCAGCCAAACCAGGCCCACGCTGATGCACAGTCTCCCCCTCCTTCCCCGCCAGTAGAAACGGTATCCGACTCGTTAGATAAAAATATCAATTATAAAAAAGTGTCTCGCAGACTGGCGGCTGAGCAAGCACGTATTAACATAAAACAACTGAGTCATGACAATCGTAAATGATGTACCTATTAATTCATTATATCGCATATTATATATAATTAATAGCATAATATAAATTCATTATATATAAATTATATGGCATGACATTATATTTTGCTAAGAAAGGAATGTAAAATACTTGGTGTAATACGAGTAGTATAAAATGAATTTAATCGTTATAATTTATATTACATACAGAATCATTGCAATAATTATTGATCATTATTTACATTAAATTATGAATTAAATCTATTTGTTCTTAATAGATGGCAAACATTGTAATAAATAAAATGCATTTTTATTGTTACAAATATAATGAAAGCACGATTTATTATGAATTAAAGTCAATAAATTTATAATTAAGTAAATCCATTCAAAATTAAATTTATTGTATCTGTTAAATTGTGTCCTATCTGGAAATTCTTCATTGCTGTAAACTTAATCATCTAAATAATGAATATCAGTGTTTAGTAAATAACTATTTGTTTGTTAGAAGGGGAAAGATGTTATATCCATAGGTAGGTACCTATGTATATTGTCGAGTTGTTTCTGCATAAGCGTACCTACCTACCTTCATATGATTAATAAATCAGTCTTGGCCTAACCGGTGTTTTATTTACTACAGATAGATAAACTTGAAAAGTATTATGATCATAATTGATAAAGGTTCTAAGGTCACTGAATAAGACATGGAAAAATAAGAATTAACATCAAAGATTAAGGCGCATTTTCAACTATAAACAGCGAGTTTCTTAGACTATTCGTAGTTGACAAGTAACAACCAATTAAAATGTGAGTTTCTTAGTTGTAAATAATACGATTATGGATTTCCTTGTGTTTATTTGGCTAGCACGGTTCCCATACTGATCAACACTTGTACCATTTCCACTTGTGTCTGTGTTCCGTGATAAAACCCTATAGTAACGAAAAGCCAAAAGAATAGAATCCAAGGCTGACCAAAGTCTAAAAATTAAAAAATATTTAATTGACATTGCCAATATTGCCATGAATGTCATTTTGACATTAGCTGTCATTAATAATGTGAATGAAAATACTGAAAATTAAAAGGTTATTACAAAAATTAAAATTGGCTGAATGCTGAATTAACCATTTTACGCATATACTGCCATATACAAAGAAATTATAAACTGTACTATATTAAAGATAAATATAAATGGCAGTGTTTGGTTTAGTTCGATCGCGGGTTACAAGTGAGTTTTAAATATTTAAGTTTTTCATTTAGCCCAATCATAACCACGTACTTCATAATATAAATAACTTTGTTTCAGACCTGATAACCCAGAGGAGCTCTTTAATCCTCGCCTCAAGACCATGTTCAACTGGAATATCCATAAACGACGACGCACCTATAACCATGGAGAATCCATACAAGAAGGAACAAAGATTGTGTATTCTCTGTAAATTAAACATAACGCCAGACTACAAGAATTACAGACTTCTGTCGCAATTCCAAAGTCCTTACACCGGGCGGATCTACGGGAGGCACATTACAGGGCTTTGTAAACACAAACAGATGTTAGTAGAAGCGGAGATTACGAAAGCGCAGAACTGTGGATACATACCATACTATTACAAGGATAAGGCGTTTTTAAAGGATCCTAAACTATTTGATCCAGAGAATCCTATTCGGTCACATAACTTCTAAATTGTTTAGTTAGTCATAGTAGCTGTTAATATAATAAATTTTGAAATTGTAAAGCTGGCTTTCTTTTATATGATTTTCAAAAACTGTTTGTAAACCAAACCAATTTTGAATAAAATATTTGAATTTGAATTAATTTCACATATTTTGATAATTACAAGGATAAGTAAAGCATTAATGACATACAATTTATTTATTTACATCATAAATCCTGCTAAATTAACTCATTTAAATTTTATTTATATTCGCAACACATTTGCACCAGTACATACAATTTTAACCATAAATTTATACAGAAAAATACTGACATATGGAGAAGCAATACCTATATTAACTTTACTGAACCCATGAAGTAAGGAAGGGAGGGGTTTTGCAAACTTTATTAAGTCTTACGCCCCAACTCAAGAGTCACTAACGGTTACTTTAATCGCTCCTTAGTAAAGAATCTCTATACAAATTCTGTACTGAGGAGTGGTTTAAGTAACCGTTAGTGACTGAGTTGGAGCGTTAAAGAATTACTTGTGAGGAGTGAGTGAAAACATTCCACATCCCTTAAGATTCATTAATATGATGGTACAGTACGCTAAACTAATGTAATCAATTTATTTTGAATCTCTTACAGGAACCCAATATAGTATTATCACAGTGACTTTACTTATGCTGAACTTATAATGTTTATTGCTTCAGAAATAAGTCATGACATTCAATAACAATTTAATTGTATTAATAATATTAAATTATAATTTAAAAGCTGACAAAAGGACATTGCTATCATCTGGAGTGATAAAACAATCATTATCGGAATCATATCCAACTAGCTCTGGTGGTATTTTCAAAGTTTGTAATATTTCTGCGTAGTCCATATTTTGTCTATCTGGCAATTTCTTTTTCATCAAATCTAGTAATTCCATTAAAGCATCCTGGCATCCTTTCTGCCATTTCTTTATCAAGTTTCTCAATTCTTCTGTGTCTATGGACATTGATTTTGCTAAAAGCAGTTTTTTCTTCATTTCTATTCTCGCTTTCAACTCATCAATATCTTTTTGGGTTATAGATCCAGTCGATTTAGCTCTTTGAGGTTTTATTACTTTCTCATAAGTTTTTTTAACAAGTATTGTTCTTCTATCCAACTCCTCTTGGGAACTTTGAGAGGTATGATTAGACTCTGTAATATTTGTAGTTTTATGTTTTTTTATTGTTGACAAGTTTCTTATTTTCTTCTTAACTGGTTTGCTTATAAAATCATTATCATCCAAAGTGTTAAGTGTAACATTTTCACTACTCTTCCTTTTTAAAGAACTTAAAGGTAAGTCCGGCTCAGAATCTGACTCATGTAAAGCCTTTTTTGTTTCAATGCCTGTTATGTGAGGGTCAGTTTTAAGTAGTTTATTTTGAATCACAACTATGCATTCCTTCGTTAAGTTATTTGGACTTTTCTCTTTAGGTTTAGCAGTCTCAAAGGAATTATTAGGTTCAGATTGTTCTTTGGATGTATCCTTAAATTCGCCTTTGGAGAGGGATTTTTTTAGCGACAGCTTTTTACTTTTAGATTCCGTTCTAACTGGTATTGATATGTTTTTTTCAGGAAGTTTTTTTATTTCTACTTCTGTTATAAGTGACTGGGGGTTATCTATTTCTTCATTAGAATTTGTGTTCACAGCCTTGTCTTGAATACAATTCACATCAATTTTAGATTCATTATTAGATAATTTGTTAGGCTGTAATTGTTTTACACTGGCTACTTCCTCTCTATCACGTTCTTGACTATTTTTTATTGATAATGAAAGTACCTTCGATTTTTTCCGTGATGCTCGGCTATTTCTACAAGGTGTGGAGGTTATATCGTCTTTTTTACTTGGATTAGACATAGGTGAGCTTACACTAGATTCATGAGGAATATAAAGTTCCTCGTTAGTTTCACTGGTCGCTTCCTTATACTCATTCTCATCACATTTTTTTCTTTTATTTACTTCTCTGACACCCGTTTCTGGTGTAGTATTCTGTGCACCTAAAGGGGATATAAATGGAGAACCTCCACTTTTTCTCCATTTCCTCGATAGGCCTACTCTTCTGCAAGGAGTTAACAAAGATTTACTGATCCCCCCGGGCGTTTTTGGAGATTCCTTATCACTGTTTGCTTTCACACCATTCATTTCTAACTCGCATTGAAAAAATAAAATAATCCTTGTTGTTATTTTATTTGTTTACAATGTCATGTGACATATCCTCACAATGAATAAAAAAATGAATAAATTGTAAAATCCTGTGAAATGAAAAGTTTCTGTCAAACCCGCAAAGTTCCCGCCATTTTCATGATATTTAAAAATGTTACGTTTGATTGATTTATTTCCATAGTGCCATTATGAAATAAACTTAAACTTAATGTACTGTTTAATTCTATTTTATTTTTCGATGTTTTTATAAACGTGCTCTTAAACTCTATAGCTCTTATACTAATTACGACAAGTTGTAAAAAGCAAAGATTTATTTTTCAGTTTACTACAACATAAAAGTAGAAAAAAGAAATAAGTTTGGCACACAACAAATTTTTTACATTCGCGTTGCATTAATTTAACTTTTCAACAAATAAAATAAAAAAGATTTCCATGTTTCATTAATATTGAAAAACATGAAAAAAACATTTTACCATAGAGATTTCACTTTCTCTTTTTAGGGTTTGACACGTGTCAGCGTCACCTTGTGACACCTATCACTATATTCTCCACAAAAAGTCAAAAACTTTAGTCTATGATTTGCCTACTGAACCATCGAACACAACAACGTTGTGCTTGCTTACAAAACTGAAATAAATCTTGAAAGGCGCACGAATCACTTAGCAATAAGCAAGTAATTGAATCAATCACGTGTTATCGTTAGAAGTGTACAGTGTAGTTCAAGAAAAAACCGATTTGTAATAAAAATATTACATAATGCCTCTGCTGAGATTGACTTCAGGGAGTTTCGGGCAGCTGCGCACTTTCGCGACGTCATCGGCCCTCGGGAAGAGAGTGAAGACCTTCGCCGTGTACCGATGGAACCCCGACGAGCCCGACAAGAAGCCCTACACTCAAAACTACGAGGTGGACCTCGACGATTGCGCGCCCATGGTTCTGGACGCTTTGCTTAAGATTAAAAACGAAATCGACCCGACCCTCACGTTCAGACGATCCTGCCGTGAAGGGGTATGTGGCTCCTGCGCCATGAACATCGACGGAATCAACACCCTCGCTTGCATTAGCCACATCGACCAAAACCTGTCGAAACCCACGAAGATTTACCCTCTTCCTCACATGTACGTGGTGAAGGACCTCGTTCCGGATCTGACCAACTTCTACCGCCAGTACCAGTCGATCGAGCCGTGGCTGCAGCGCGACAAGGAGGCAGTGAAGGGTAAGGAGACCCAGCTCCTTCAGGATGTCGAGGATCGTGCCAAGCTGGACGGTTTGTACGAGTGTGTGCTGTGCGCTTGTTGTTCCACGAGCTGCCCCTCCTACTGGTGGAACGGAGACAAGTACCTCGGCCCCGCTGTCCTCATGCAGGCATACAGATGGATCATCGACTCTCGCGACGAAGCGACGGCCAAGCGACTGTCAAAGCTAAAGGACACATACTCGGTGTACCGTTGCCACACCATCATGAACTGCACCCGAACGTGCCCTAAGGGTCTCAACCCCGGCCGTGCTATTGCTCAGATTAAAACCCTTCTATCAGGGATGGTCAAGAAGCAGGCTCCCATCTTAGACCCTGCTGGTCTCGAGAAGCAGTCTGCCTCTAACTAAATGTAATTGACATCAGATTCATAAAATTAGGTGCCATCAACGATAGGGTACAATAAGTGAAGGTATTATTCGTGTTAAACAAAATTGCAAAACTAAAAAAAAAAAAATTTATTTAACTGGAATCACCATTGACATTGTTTTAAGCCACAATGTTATTTGATTACCCATAATTTATATCTCATTATGGTATTCTTTACACCCACAAAAATGTAATTGCATCCAATTATGAAATTTTATCAGCTATAGAAAAAACTTATACTACTGTTACTAAAATAAGGTATTATTTTAAAATGTAAGCATCATTTGTGATATATTTAACTTTACTATTTTTATAATAATGTATTGTTGCGCAATATTAAGCAATGGACAACGTAAACAACAATATTAAATAGTTGATTATGCCTGTTTCTCTAACAGATGGTGCAGTGGTGATTACCAATAACTATTTAGAAAGTTCGATTAAGAACTCACCTTGTACTTAAGTATGAAAATGAGGTCTATATAATAGACCTTGGGAAAAATTTTCATACAAAGGAAAGTTATAATTTATCTTGACTTGTGGAAATCCGGTCATCTTAGTGACCTTTGGGAATTTTTTTTAGATGAGACAATATTCTAATATCAATATCTTTAACCTAATTTGCATATACCATGAGATATTAATCCATTTTGACTCCAGATTTTTAAATTTATTTTTAACATTGACATTTGATTTTGTTTATTTTTATAAGTAGCTATTTATTTTTAAAAGTATTATTGTACCCAATATTGCCTAAAGTGAATTAGTGAAATTATGTAAAGTATTATGTCGTCATGAATGTTAGACTTCAAACTGAGCTAAGCCACATTTTAGTTAATGCATTTTTAAATACATTCTGCTCCAGGAGATAAAATTGATAAGTCATGGAAAATTTATACAGAGTATTTTAATGATAAGTTGAATAAGCAACATTGAAGCAACATCCAAAACTGAAAATTAACTATCTCTCAAATAACTAAGTAACATTTTTATTATCTGTTATCTAACAATGGAGGTTCATGGCCTTCAATACTAAAGTAACTAGAGCAGAAATTCATAATAATTATTAAATTATTTTCACGTCATAACCTATTTATTGTTCATCACTAGCTTGTTGTATAAAATATATAATAGCTTACGACGCCTTGTTTTATGAAATAAATTATTTTTTTCTTTTTGTTTCAATATCTACTCTCGTTTTCTTTTTTTCACTCATAGAAAAAAAATATTAGAATTTATTATTTAGCCGTCGCTATTTCTGATTTTATTAAATCAATAGTCCCACCACTTACATACATACCATCAGGTGGATCGAACGGTGGTTACAACTTTGGTGAAAATAGTGTACATATTTGAATATACTTGTAACAATCACAACACTTGATTATCCAATTCTGCCCAGTAAGACAATATTTTTGTCATAAATATATGCATATTTAAAACAACTTGCTAAGGAGATTCTTTCACCATTTCTTCTTCATGACAAAGCACCTTTACGAAATGGTGTTAGGTTAAAAAATGTCATGGATCAGTGATATCTCTACATCTATACAAATAAATAAAATTGGAGTGTCTGTTTGTAATATTAAAATAACCGCTTTTTACTAAGTGCATTTGGATGTATACACAGTACATAAACCAAAACACATTTTTTACAATATTTGTCTGTCTGTCTTGTTTGTTCCGGCTAATCTCTGAAATGGCTGGATCGATTTTGACGGGACTTTCACTGGCAGATAGCTGATGTAACAAGGAGTAACTTAGGCTACTTTTATTTTAGAAAAAAAAAATAGTTCGTTAGGCGATACGAAGTTCGCCGGGTCAGCTAGTCTATATTATAAGAAGGCGTTTCTATGTACAAATTCGCGTGATGCGTTAGGCATTTTGGCATCTTCTCTCTTATATCTTTAATCCTAGCGATTTTCGACTTTGATGAATGTGTGTAAAGAATTCTCACAAGCTATTACACACAAGTTTTATACATACCTACACTTCTTAAAAACAAGCTTTTACAATTTTGTTTGTACTATTGGCCGGTGAGGAGTTCCCTCGCCTGGAGGCAACCCTGAACGTGGTATCAGATAACCAATCACCACCCAGTATGAGAAGTAGTTCTAACTCAGCTTCCAAGATTTGAGCCATACATTCGTACAAACAAACTAGCGCACAAAGCAGGTTATATAACATCTTGTAAAAATGTAGTAACAATAATAAAATTGTTACGCTCGCGTTGTGAACGTGAGCAACGTGACAAATACGTTTCGTGTTGCATGAAATAAAATAAATGTTTTACTTCTACTTTAGTAGTGAGTACCTACTGGTGTTAAATTGATGACTTTAAACCAACATAATTATTATGTACCTGTTACATTACCTATTTTTAAAAAGTTGAAAACAAATTGGGGAACGTATAAGAGTAACGAAAAGAAATTTATAGTTACTTAATATATTTTAAATAAAACATTACCTTCAATCATTTTAACAATATTAAATTATTAGTCATTTAGAAAGCAAACTTATCAATAAAATCTGCTTATGTACTACTTACAGTAATGTTTCATATATTCAAAATCATTTTATTACAACTGGAGGCATTATAACATTCACAAATAACAATTTGTATAAACAAGTGTGTGGCGTCGGATAGAAGGGCCAAAGTACATTTTTGTATATTTGTAGAAAGTAATATGGGCAGACCTAACTAATATTCAATAAGAATGCTTCTCTATACCATTACAACAATGAAATCTATATCACGTATCACGATTTAGGATGAAAGATTCAGATAAAATTGATATAAACTTATTAAAGGCGTTTCATCTACATACTCAGCAGTCTACTACCTTTTGTCTTTTGAATCAGGTCTACAGATTTCTCTTCAAACATACAAAAATGCGCTGCGGCACTTACATCAACCAGCCACAATATTTAGGCGGTAACAATCTTTGAATTTACGTCACTATCGCGGAGGCTATTTCAAACGCAAAGAAACACTACCTTTCTACTGATAAGGCGATCAAGTTAGCTCTCAGGCAAACAACCATCTGTTTGAGTGCTTTGAAAGATTTAATATGTTTCATTTATATGTATATCGAATACTAATCAACACGTAGTTCATTTTAGTCTAATACATATTTATAAACATAATCTGATGACAGATTAATAACTTAATGAAGAATGAAAACTAAGAATAAAATGTTTCTGAATTTATCAGAGACTGTTCGACTGTAAAACGAATTTTACACTGCTGTTATTACCCTACAAAAAACGAACGGTTTTTTCTCATTTATTTATACGGCTTTGTATAATAAATTATTCGAAATTTAGAAAAATGTAATAGGTAGGTATGTATACATATCATATAAGTCCTTTACCGATTTTCAACTTGAGTGTATTTCGGAATGAAACTAATAGTAAACTCATTGGATAAATAAACAAAAAAAATAAACTCTTTTTAGGGTTCCGTAGCCAAATGGCAAAAAACGGAACCCTTATAAATTCGTCATGTCTGTCTGTCTGTCTGTCTGTCTGTCCGTCCGTATGTCACAGCCACTTTTCTCCAAAACTATAAGAACTATACTATTAAAACTTGGTAAGGAGATGTATTCTGTAAACCGCGATAAGATTTTTACACAAAAATAGAAAAAAAATCAATAAATTTTGGGGTCCCCATACATAGAACTGAAACTCAAAAAATTTTTTTTCATCAAACCCATACGTGTGGGGTATCTATGGATAGGTCTTCAAAAATGATATTGAGGTTTATAATATCATTTTTTTCTAAACTGAATAGTTTGCGCGAGAGACACTTCCAAAGTGGTAAAATGTGTGTCCCCCCCCCCCCCTGTAACTTCTAAAATAAGAGAATGATAAAACTAAAAAAAATATATGATGTACATTACCATGCAAACTTCCAACGAAAATTGATTTGAACGAGATCTAATAAGTAGTTTTTTTTTAATACGTCATAAATCGTAAACCGCAAAAAACATCGAAAGTTACAACGAACTACAAGAACTTTTATATTATGTTACTTGCTGCTACGGAACCCTTCATGGGCGAGTCCGACTCGCACTTGGCCGCATTTTTAAGTCAGAAGCAAAGCGCTGAGACCCTTAGTGCTAGAAAGCTGTAATTTATCATGGATATACATTACATATTTATTAAAACTCCAGAATCGTTAGAATAAAATATTGAAAAACATTTTTTTTTCAGGATACCTCCCCTACAGGTAACGTGAGGATGAATTTTTTATTCGGCGCGTACCCTTTTGTGTGGGGTATCGTTGAAAAGGTATTTAAAAAAATTTAAGGGTCTTCTAAGACCATTTTTAGAAAGAACAAAGAAACTGTAATATTGTTTACCTACCAAACAAGATTCTTCTAAAAAATAGACTACAGGTACATTCATATAGGTAATGTAGTTAAGAAGGAATAAATCTTTGTTGGATCTATTTTGAGGTTTCCTCTATGCACAAAAATAGTTTAGTGTAATTTAGTATTTGTTCTTATGTGCGAAAACGAAGTCGCTGCGAAACATGTGAAAGAAACTGTATTTTAACAGACTTCAAAAAATTATTAATTCGACTGTATTTTTTTATTTTTATGTTTGTTACCTCAGAACTTTCCGACTGGGTGAACAGATTTTGATGATTCTTTTTTTAATCGAAAGCTGGTGCTTGTCATGTGGTTCTACTTAAATTTGAGCGAAATATGACTAGTAGTTTTTGAGTTATCTTATAGCTACTACCAGCGTGAATTGCCCTATTGAACAGATTTTATCAAATATAGCAGTGCATACAATATACGTTTACATACGGTCTAACTATTGAAATTATTTCATTTTCACCCAACCCCAATTTCCATGTTTTCCGCCCAAATACGTATAGAACTATAACATATAGAACCCACACCGCAAATCCGATGTTTGCGCAATGAACTGTAGCCAATTTTAGGCTACAGTTTTAGTGAATTCAGTGAATGTTGAAAAGAGAACGGCGGCTCGATTTTGAAAATAGAACCTCCCGGCGCGACACACATTGTTCGAGATGTCAGTTCTAGTACAGTACGGGCGACGTATCTCGGCGCGTCTGAACTTCGCGCAGAAGGCTGCACAGTAACATAATTCGGCAATGCTTGCTCGGTACGCGGCGTATTATGTCTCAGTCACACGTCAGCATGTTCGTGTCATGATCTGTGTCTTACATGCGCTAATGTTCGCAAAGCCTATGTTCAGACGCGTCAAGATACGTCGGCCTTACTGTACTTTGATCTTTGGTACATTATACCATTTATACTTCAATGGTTGGCGCTAACAAAAATCGGTTTGTGTACGAGACTTACAAGTTATAGATTTACAGAATGTTCAGAAGAACAAATATAATTATATTGACGACCACTTTATAACTTTTTCTGTTATGTTTTTAAGAGAGCGACGATGGATAATTTCTGAGACTCTCCAAGACAATAGATCCGCTACCATAGAATGTGTTGTAACATACAAGATTCGCAAACCTTAAAATACTTCGTTACTATAGCCTAATAAGAAGATTGTATTGCTTATTAATAGGAATACAAGTATTAAATTTATCTAAGCACTCACTAATAAAATTTGTACAATTTACATCATTAATAATTTTATCTGACAAATTTAAATATATCAGCTCTAATTAATGCACATACAATACATTTAAACCTTATATAAATATATAAACCTTAAATAGCGGACCATAACGTTAATTCAATTGAATCATATTCTATGGAGATCTTAAAATTGTTAACAGTGTAAATCGGAGATGAAACACTTTTCTTCATTGAGTGTGCAAATGGTGTTTTGCCCACTGATATTAAGAACTTCAAAATTAAGAAAGGGACCTATAAAGTTTATTCTTATACTTATAACTTAAACGTTATAAACAAGTTTTTTTCAAAAGGATTATACGTCTTATATTAAATTTTCGCGCTTTCAATGAAAATGCTTATTTAATTTTTCTTTACACAATGTTATATAACTAGTTATACATTGCAGTATTACTAAAACACCAACGTTTTTATATATATAATAGTGTGTAACATATTAGTACGTGACATCCCTCAATATATCAAGGGTCAGTAATTATAATAATAACAAAAGGTTGCAATCAACGCATTTATATTATTTTTCTCTCTATAATCCTAATTACCATGCAAAATTATATAAATAAATTCTCAGCGCTATGTTAAATATATTTTGGACTATTTAAGTATATCGACGCTTGAAAGGCAAAAATTACCAAGCGATATGTTGACAACTTTACACTAGAGCATTTTAAAGTTTTTAATTTTAGAAAAAAAAATGTACATGCAGTTTAAATGCTTAATAAAGCGATTTTAACGATTTTTTTTCTAAAATTAAAAACTTTAAAATGCTCTAGTGTAAAGTTGTCAACATGTCGCTTGGTAATTTTTGCCTTTCAAGCGTCAATATGGTTTTCTTATTTATTTAATTGATATTATTTCTACGGGACAGATAGTGTAGTTTAGGTTTGTACAGGTCAGAGGTGTCGTACCTCTGTATTTTGTTCCTCTGTGGCGGTTTGATCTTGCCGTTGGGGGCGGGGGGAAGCACTGCCGGTGTTTTGGTATTTTGCTCGTAATTCTCCACCGATTTGTCACTTGACGGGCTGGTTGGTTGATCTAAAAAGAAATAATAATTGATCTGTATTTGTGTATGTATAATTTTTAAAATAATGCTAATTAATATAGTGGCAGCTAGATGTAACAATTAATAAAAAAGATGGTTACAAAGTTACGATGTATTAAGTTTTAATATCTTTGAATCACATCAGCAACCAGTGAAAAAATTAAACAAAATAACTATGTAGCGCTCTGCTATATCCTACCTATAATGTAAAAGTTTGTATAGATGTTTATTACTCTTTCGCCCCAACTCAGAGTTACTAACGGTTACTTAAATCGCTACTTAGTACAGAATTTGTATGGTGTTCTTTACTAAAAAGCAATTAAAGTAACCGTTAGTGACTCTGAGAGTCAAGCGTTTGACGCATAAGCTACTGAACGTATTTTCATGTTTAGCATACAGATAAATTATAATCTGGAATAACATAAAGGATAGTTATTATCCCGGACAACGCGGGCCAAGTCGCAGGCAGAGTACTAGTCTATATTAATATAAAAAGAGGAAAGATTTGATTGTTTGTTTGCATCGAATAGGCTCCGAAACTACTGAACCGATTTGAAAAATTCTTTCACTGTTGGGAAGCTACACTATCCCCGAGTAACATAGGCTATATTATATTTTCAAAAAAAATTAGGGATTATTAATAAAACTCCAATAATGTAACTCAAGGTGTAAAAAAATAAGAAAACCGAAGCAAAGCGAGGGCGGTTACTCGTATTTAATAAAAATATAAGTTAGTTCCTCACCAGGTTTCCGCGGTCTCGGCAAACCAACTCGCCGCGCTCTTCCAAGGTATTTGGATCGTGTATTGTTTTGTACATTGATGGTAGTCGGTGGCACACTCTCTGAAAATATATCGTAACCATTCATTATTTGGACTCCTTATTAGTATAGCAAGGCAATTAAAACATTTATTCATGAATCAAAATAATGACATAGCTTTAACAACCCATTAACGTCCTACTGAGTACGGGTGTCCCCTCTTGAGGAGGCCAAGAGCATACTCCATCTCGCTGCTCCAGTGTGGATTAGTAGTGGGGTTAGTGGCCAACACAAGTGTCGGTAGGCCTCCGACATGGCTTAACGACTGTTACCTTACAATAACAATTGGGACCATCGGCTTTACGTGCCCTCCGAAGGCCGGAAACTCTCAAGAAATTTTTGCCACTAGCGGTCACCTAGCGGTCAAAAGTTCAATATCATGTAAAACTTTTACAAGAACTAAATTTTTTACATTACCTTCTGTTGTGGACGTAATTTGATCTGAAGCGCTCATTTTACGCAGTTTCCGCGGCGTCAGCACTGGTCTATTGTTGTTCACCGTCGTCTCAACTTCCGTCAACTTTCGTTTTAGACTCGTCACTTCTTCACTCTCTATATTACTCTCACTCACATAGTCTATCTTAGGCATTTTACTCGGCGACTCATTCGACATCGCATTACCTAAAATTATCTCCATTATCTCTTGCCTCGAAGCATTGTTAACCATTTCGTCTAACTTCGCATCATAGTCACTCGATAATTCAAAGGAGCATTCAGACTTTACCGGACTAAGCACTGTTTGCCGCGTAACTTTCAAGTCCATTTCTAATTCATTGGCTGCAGCCTCAAACTCATTATTATCGAATGGTAAAGACACTTCCGATGCTACGTTCACGTTTTTAACTATGCTCTTAATTTTAGGCAGTTTCAAGTGACCATTCCTCTGGTAGTTAACGATATCGAAAGAACCTAAAGTTTCCAGCACTCCCTTCACGACACTTTCTTCGTAACTATCACAATTGATTAAGTAAATTCTGTTGCTCAATTGCCTTTCTGTATACTCCTTGAGGAACCTATCAAATCGTTCCTTTTCTAACTCTGCTTCATATTTCTCACTATCTGTAAAATATGTTAGGTCTTGTTCATCCGGAGGACATTGTGAATTCTCTGTGTTGTTCGTTTGTTTCATAACTGTATTATTATTATCCAATGGAAGATCTTCTCCAACTTCAACGCTATTATTTTTTCGATTATCATTTTCAAAATTTTTCATAACAGCATTTTGTGTTTCCTCACTCTCTGAAAGCTCCTCCGCAATAACTGTAACCTCGAAGTATTCTGTTCTCTTATCTTGACCTTCTTTGTCAGTTTCCTGATTGATTTCTGAGTCTAATTCTAGGACCGATAGATTGTTGTCTACAATACTCTCTTCATCAGGTACTGTTATCGTATCTTCTGCTAAGTCTGCAATTTCTTTCATTTCCTCAATATCATTTCCAACATCCGGAATGCGAGCTTCAACAACGTCATGTATTTCAACGACATCTTCATGAGTTTGTACAGTACTTTCTTCCGATTCTGAATTCGTTTTTTCTCTATTTTCTTCTGACTCTTGAGGGGATTCAGTTTTATTTATCAATTCATTATTGAGCCCGTTTGAATCATTATTTTCGTTAAGATTAGATAATTCAGGGTCAATACCAGCTATTTCTTCAATATTTTGAGCGTTTACAACAGCCAAGAGGGCATTTGTTGGATTCGAAATCAAAATACCTTCATTTTGTTGTATAGAGTCTCCTAAAGATGGATTATTTTGTATAACTGGAGTTTGTTCATTATTACTGACACAGGCAAATTCTAACTCCGGCCCGGGTATACTTGAGTAAACTTGACTTAAGCTGGGTCTGACATTCGCCTGAAATTCCAGAAGTAATGCTGCTTCCTGATTCATTCGTTTTTGTTCTTCATCTAAAAATCTGCGCATTTTCATTAACTTTTTAGCTTCTTCAAGATTTGCTGCAATTTTTGGTTTCCTGAGCGTTACATCTGGAACGAAGGGAAGCCGAGGTGGTGAAGCCATTGGAAGCTCTAAGCGTGTATCAATTCGTACGATCGGCTTGGGTTGAACGACATCTGTACCAGATTTTTTCGTTTCCTTTAAAACATGCTCTTTGTCACTAGGACATGTAGAGTCACCACTGGGAGATGTATTATCTGATTTAGAACTATTAGCTTTACTGTCTTTTTGACTTGAAGACGACTTTGAACTGGACGGATTCTGTGAGCCTTTGGATGATGAACTGCCATCGTTAGAATCCCTATCTGTGGAACGTCTAGTTGCATTGCCTCTACCTGATAAACCATAATGATCATCAGTGTCTTTCTTACTCTTCTTATCTTTATCCTTTTCATCGTGTTTTGAAGAACTTGTCTTAGAGCTAGAGCTACTCTTTCTATCTTTGTCTGAACGATGTGAACTTGATTTAGAATCTTTTGAAGATCTCTCCCTTGAGCTTTTCTCTGAACTTCTTTCAGAAGATTTATCTGATTTCTCTTTATGGTTTGAGGACGATGACGATTTCTTCTCGTCAGAATGTTTACTAGAATGACGTTGACTGGAACTTGAGCTAGAACTTTTGTGTGATTTAGAATCCCTGTGACTAGAAGATTTGTGTGAACTTCGATGTTTAGAGGAATCTCTTTCCTTTTTGTCAGAATCTTTTTTATCGGTTTTGTCACTAGATCTATCTTTGTGACTTGATTTTGATTTGCTATCGTCTCTTGAAGACTTTTTATCATGTCTGCTACTATCTCTCGAACTTGATGGCTTGGAATCTGATCGTTTTTCTTTACTGCTTGAATACTTACTTGAATCTCTAGAACGGTGAGAGCTCTTATGACTGGACTTTTTGTCGTCGACTTTACGATCCTTCTTACTATCTTCCAGACTCTGTTCCTCATTAGCTTTAATTTCTAAAATAGCTTTACTGTTGGCATCACTCTCATAATCAATCTGCAAGTTGTTGCTATTTGAACTGTCTTCATAAAGTGGCGTATTAAAATTATTAATATTTACTTGGTGATTGAACTGGTATGATAAGTTTATTTGTTCAATTTCTTTTTTCTCCATTTTTATGGACTCCTCTTTTTCTGATGGTTTGTTTTCAACTGCAAATCTAAAGGTACTCGGCTCTTTTTGCTCTTTGTCTTTAGAATTACTCAAATCATTCTCGAATGCTTGTTGAGCGTCACAAGAGTTTTCATTGTTGAAGTTTCTTATTGGCGTTAACGGCGACATATTTCTTCTCAGTGAGGAATCCGAACTAGATTCGTCTTCATCACTATTGATGGGTTTAAAATATTCATCTTTCGCATCTTTTCGAATTTCATCAGGTAACGGAATATCAGAAGATGCAATTATTGAATCAGGAAGCGGAATATCTGGAGACATTTTTGGCAATTCTATTTTCGCTATATCCACTTTCGGTGGAGAATTATCTGGTTGTGGGATGTTCTCAACCTTAACTTCTGATGGGAGTGGAATATCACTTTCATCTGAATCATTTTTAATTTCTTTTTTGCCAGACAATTCTGTAGCTTGCTCATAGTTTTCTTGATTCACAATTACTGGAGCAGTTGATTCTTCTTTTACTTCAACTTGTTGCTCATCAATCTCCATTTTTGTTTCATCAGCACCTGATGAATCGATATCCATTTTATCATCGACACCATCATTGCTTTTAACTGACCCAGGACTCACAGCTTCCAAATCTGTAGGTAAGAGATTTTCGACTTTTTCGTTTGATGCTTCAGCAGTCACACTTTTTTTCCTTGTGATGCCCAAATAATTGTAGACCAAATCTTCAACTTGTGGAATGAAGACTGATGCCACTTTTGGATTTACCACTTGGTCTACGATTCTCTCTACTCCTTGCTCTAAATAGTTTCCGCTGAAAAAATACACGAAACTATTAGAACCAGTAAAGTCTGTAACACGCAAGGCATCATTAACGAAGTGTCGGCCAAGAAGAAATGTAGTATAATGATCTCAACCTCAAAGTGAGATAAGTTCTTAAAACATAAATCCTGCATCAAATACTACACAAATAGCATTAGTTCAACACTAAAATAGCGATAGTTACTAAATGAAAATATTGTCAATTTGGATTATCGAAAAGTTATTTTATGAAAGTTTCTTGCTTAAATACTTAAATAAATAAATACATACTCAAGAATGTGTTTCCTCAACTTCTCTCGCAGTTGATTCTTGTTTAAATCTGGCTGCCAACATTGTCGTGAGAGGAACGTTGATACAGATGACTCTACTCGCTGTCTCAGGTTCTGATAAGCCGGCCTGGTATCCACATCTGCTATGCAATCTTTTCGGAACTGCAAGGAATCGTAAAAAAATCTTAATTGTGTAAACTTTACACAAACCTAATAAGAAAGAGTGGACTAAAATCTGAACACAAACTAATCATCATATATATTTGCCTTCACAGATAATTGGATCTAATATCTCTTATATAATTACTGTCTCTCAATTTATTATTTTATTGTTTGTGGTATATACAGAAAACTGGAAATATGTAAACATATTTTTTAAGGCATATATAAGTGAAAATTATTGGGAGACCCATGGAAAAAGTTATCTGGGTTAATAAATTATAAAACCTTTAGTTTTATAAGTTTTATATGCAATATTAGAATGGAGATATTTGTCACACATTCAATACATACATTTCAAGTGTAAGGGTGAAAGTTATATCCAACTCAACAGTTTTTAATTGCAATACTAACAGCAAATTGAAATAAAAATTTACTGAATTCATCAATTACCGCCGTATTGGGGCGGCTTAGAATACTAACCCCAATCCCACGCCGTATGGGTGTCGTAAGATGCAACTAAATCCGGCCCGCAGGTGGTAGGGCCCCTCGAGGGATAATTTTGGTAATATTGATTTTAATTGTTAATTAATACCATTATTACTATTATTATTTCTCCATGAGGTTCACCTGGATAGCTACCACCCTTGAGCATGAGTCAGCCGCCATACGACTTGTCATGTTCCGGCTGGGGGCTTGAGAGCCAGTTCTTTCTTTTTTTTCTCTCTTTCTTGGCCGGCAACGCTTCAGTGATGCCTTTGGTGTTGCTGATGTCCATGGGCGACGATAGTCACTTACCATAAGGTGGATCGTCAACTTGTTTGCTGGCTATTTCCATAAAAAAATTACTTATTTATTTACATGATCTATAATGTATCTTTTATATGTTATGATTAAATTTAACAATACTTTTTGCTGATAAATACATTTGGGTGTGAAGCAATTTATTTGTTACTACTGTAATCCATATGAAAATTTATGTAATCAACCCCAAAATAAAGTTTTATCATCTTTTTCATAACAAAATACATAAAAATATTTCTAATTTGTTTTAATCAAGCATTAGATTTGAACATCAAAACCATGCAGATTTATGATGAAAAATATATGAAAAAGTATTGATAGCTTGCTAATTGATAATGATATTATAATATTACAGTATTTTAAAACCACAGTATTTGAAATACTGTATTAATTAGGTATTTAAAACTAATATTACGCATATTTTTCAAAACGGACAACTACTTATTCTTATTGATCATTATTAATTTAAATTGCAAAAGTTGTAATAGTGAGATGGATCCTACATGTACAGTGTCAGTAAATATACTTAAACACAACACAAAACAAGTACAATCACTTGTCTAATCCACTTTAATTAACCTACTGAAAATCTTGTTTGATTGTTATGTTCAGATCTGACAACCATCATTTACTTAGATAAACAATCAATCCAACAATCAATCACATTATATTTTAACCCATTCATTATCTATCAATAAGTAATGAACATACTAATTTAGAGTTTAGAAAGTAGACATCATGGCCTCCAAGTACAACTGATTAGTTAGATTATCAATAATTTTTGTAATTAACTTATGGAGTTTTACTGAAAATAAAACTAAACAAATTTCTTGCTTGAGGTACATAATCACTATGTATGCGTAAAATTCATTTTGTGGCATTGAGTCTAAAATCTTTGATTTAAGTTATACTTTTTATTTTTGAATCTAATAAAAGGATGTAGAGTAAAAAGTAAAATCTGCAACTAATATTCTTTAATGTATGACTTAATATACTTATTGGAGATATTTACAACATACCTGGTCAAAAATCCCTTTTGATTTTAGCTCGTAAACTATTTGATCGACCAACCTCGGGTCACCCGGCATATATTGCAAGTGAGCCATTAATAAAATATTTATCACTACATATATTTTATTTAAGTTATATTTATATCAAGACCTCACGATAAAATATTACAATTAACAATAAGTTAAATTTCAATTTTTCACATTCAACTCTAACGCAAAGCAAAAAGCAATTTTGACATTTTTTGACAAATTTAGATTTGACAAATTACAATTCCCTTGACTTTTTTAAGCCCGGTACAGACATTGCTCCAATTTTTAAAACTTTTGCCATTCCATGCCCGATTCCCACATTCTCCAAATTAAAAAGATTTAAAATGTTGTAATAAATTATTTTTTAACTACCTCTATAAAAGGGTGCCTATTTCGATAAAGTATATTTTAATTACTTTTGGTGAATTTTCAAAACTGCCATTTATGCATGTTATTCAATTTTCTGTCTTGGAATATAAATGTGATCAATCAAAATGTTTACTAAAACCTTCATTATGTATTTACTTAAAAGTCGTATTAAGTTAAATAATAAAATTCTGATGTTAGAATGTTAAAAAAATTAAAATAATGCTCGAAATGTCATTAACCTCCCTGCAGTGTTGCCAATGAAAATTTTTGGAAGGCCGTGTATATTAGAAAAAAAAGCCGTGTTTCTATGGAAAAAGATCAACTGTGGGCCGTGTCCACAGCTGACAATATATTATGCTATCCAATTATGCCAATAATATACCATCGGTTCAGCGCTCGGACTAAAAAAAAAAGGTCGTCGACAGTGAATTTGTGAATTTGATGTCTACAAAACAAGGAACACTTTTCATATTAGCCTTTTGGCGCTGTTTTAAGGGTTCTAACATTCGTTAAATGTCTGCAAAAATAATAAATAATAAAAAGATCGTAGAATTTGCGAAAAGCCGTAGAATTTGCTACGGCCCTAGGGTTCGGGCCGTAGACCGTAGATTTTGTGATTTTTTGGCCTGAAAGCCGTAGAACACGGTAATTGCCGTAGCATTGGCAACACTGCCTCCCTGTTATTTAACGGTATGTTTCATTAATGTCACAAGAAACTCAAAATACCGCCCTAAAAATTGCTTTTTTACTCTCTATACGTATGTCTAAGCTGAATATTCATAAATGTTTTTCAAGCGTAAATTATCTGTAATACCATTATTTGACCGTTTAAAATTTTGTCACGAGATTATCGTCATTAACATCCGCGGTTTTTGTTTCGTGAAATTTGTTCAACGAAATTATTATTTAAAATTTTAAAACCTATTCAAAGTGTTCCTTACACACGCTTCTCTCAGTTGAAATCAAGATTTGGATGAAAAATGCATTGTGAATATGATAAAGTACGTGAAAGTTAATGATAAGTATAGTTTGTCAGAAAATCTCGTCATCAAACTCCTGAATATATTTTTGATAAAAAAATATATAATTCAACAATAAGTACCCATGAATATCGCCTAATGGTATTTAATAAAAAATAACTTAATTCCATTATCAGTGATATAAAATTGAGCAAGTTTTGGTATGTTTTGTACCGTTTCTTCATAAATCGCTACATCATTTACCGCAAAATTCTAATGACGTGAATGATTCCTATAGAGGAAAATGATGAATCTAAATAATATTAACAACCTGATTGAGTGTAGCCACCAAGAACTTAACTCGAAAGGTGCCGTTAATCCACAAAATCAACCCAAAAGCGTGTATATACTTGATAAATATGCAATTTTCTGATTTTCTTTGCATCTTATACTTGTAAATAGATCTGATTCGCTTATAAAGATCCGTCAATTTGAAAGGATGCTCTAAACGAAGTGGTTCGTCAAGGACTATTTCATCCCTTTTTTTAACGGTCCACACCTCATCATTTACGTCAATGGGCTATATCATTTTCCTCTACACAACATCATTTACTTCAACATGGCTTTTCCTTTTTTCTGGTTTTTCTCCTGAATTTGCTGTTTAAATCATAGTTGCAATATATCACGAGCTTATTCTATAAAAAACTAATCTAATTCAGTTGTTATTCCTTAATTTCTTGGACAAAATAAAAAGTTACCTAAAAAATGTCATAAAAATGGCAAAAATGAAAATTCACCCAACAAACAAGTTAATTTTCATCATAGAGTACTTTTTACTTTGTAAACTTTTCATTGGTTTCACACTTTCGCCATTTGCCTGGCAAATCGCAATATGTGGAATGTGGAATTGTGGATGAATCTGGCGGCTGGCCGACTCTGGCTGTTGGCCGCAGTTTAAAAGTTATTGTTTTTCAAAATGTAACTAGAACAATAAAAAGAGCTGTAACTTTTTTGTCGCGTTTATATTATTTATTATCTGCTGGCTGCTGCTTTATATCTGTGATTTTTTATCTGTTGACTAATGTCAGGTCACTGTCATGTCATGCCATGTGAATGTCAAAATTCAAAACGACTCAAAGAAAGTTGTGCACAAAGAAAAGTAATGAGTGTCCTTTTAATACCTATTTAAACTTTTAATTCAACTAAAAACTCAGCAGTAAATCATGAAATTTAATACGGACAGTAGTAGTGACCATGTAAAATTGTACAATACTTTAATTGAACGAGAAAAGTCGGAGAAACAAGCTGCAGGTAAATAACGGCTACATTTTTCAAATGTCTACAAGATAACCCTATCAAATTGTATTGGTCATTAAACAATGACTTAAATGCGTTCTTTGACATTTTAAGTTGTCATCGGATTTGGGAGAGTTGGCCATTAGAAAACCTGACGTTGTCAAATTTATAGATAATTTTCGTTTTTGTCTTTTTGTATTGTATAGAAACTAAGACTAAGCTTTCTTTACCGAAAACTATATTTGAAAGATTTAACCACTAAATTACTAACTGAAAATGAACAAATTAACATCGTATACAATAAAGGAGGTACACAAAGCGTATCGAGAAAAGTTGTTAACACCAACGAGTTTCGTGGATTTGTGCTTACAGAAAGCGAAACAAAAAAGGGAATTAAACGCTTTTATCACCATCACTGAGAATGTAGCTGAGGATCAGAGTGTGGAGAGCGAAAAACGGTTCTATGTAGACAAAGATATGAGACCGTTAGAAGGGATCACGGTTGCTATCAAAGATAACTTTTGTACGAAGAATATACCGACGACTTGTGCTTCAAAAATGCTTAAAAACTTCGTTCCGACTTACAACGCAACTGTCTACGATAAGCTAGTTCGCTCTGGAGCTTGTCTCATCGGCAAAACTAATTTGGATGAGTTTGCAATGGGCGCTGGGACGATAGATTCAATATTTGGTCCAACACGAAACCCGTGGTGCTATGGGAAGGAATGGAGGATCGCAGGTGGAAGTTCAGGTGGGAGCGCGGTAGCTGTCAGCTCCGGGTCCTGTGTGGCAGCCATCGGATCTGACACTGGAGGTTCCACGAGAAATCCTGCTGCCCTATGTGGTATAGTCGGTTTAAAACCAACATATGGTCTCATATCTAGGTATGGCTTAATTCCCTTAGTCAACTCTATGGATGTGCCTGGAATTTTAAGTAGGAGTGTTCAGGATGCTGCTAATATATTGAATTGCTTAGCTGGACCTGACGAGTTAGACTCTACAACAATTAAAAGAGAATACAAAACGGTGACAATCAACGAAGGCTTTGACATTTCAACAATAAAAATTGGCATACCAAAAGAGTATCACTGCCCTGGTATGGATCAAGAAGTCATTGACACATGGAAATATGTTACGGATTTGTTAGAAAGGGAGAAAGCTATTGTCCAAACTGTATCATTACCGCACACATCAGTCTCTATTGCTGTATACTCGATTCTGAATCAGTGTGAAGTGGCTAGCAACATGGCAAGGTACGACGGATTAGAGTATGGCTTGAGGTCAGACGCAGACTACTCTACTGAAGAATTGTATGCTTCGTCCCGGAGTGAAGGCTTCAACAATGTAGTACGGTCGCGAATATTCGCTGGAAACTATTTTTTGCTTACTAGAAACTATGAAAAATATTTTCTAAAAGCACTTAAGCTACGGAGATTGATTTCAGATGACTTTAAAAATGTTTTCAATGGTGAGAATGAAGTAGACTTGCTTCTGACGCCTACGACATTGTCTGATGCACCGTTATATAAGGATTTTTCAATGAAACACAATAGAGACCAGTGTGCATTTCAAGACTATTGTACTCAGCCCGCTAACATGGCTGGTGTACCGGCCATATCTATACCAATTTGTTTATCAAAGAATAAATTACCATTGTCGCTGCAACTCATGGGGCCCAGTCTCTCCGAAGAATTACTTCTCAATGTTGCTAGAAGAATTGAATCTATTGTTAAGTTTCCTAGTTTAGAATGAAATGTAAATATTAGTTTTTAATAAGTAGTTTGTTTTTGTAAATAAAATAATTAAATTTTGAAACTACTTATTTTTGATGCAACTTATTTAACAATTCCATAATCTTACAACTAATGTATAATGGACAATGTTGGCCCACTTAATCTTAAAGTTCATTTGAATAAATGAAATCAAATTTACATACAATGTAGGTATTTATTTTTCCAGTATGGAGCTAAAATCTAAATGATAATTATTAGCCTCTGATAGCTCTGATCGTAATCAGATTCATCAAAAAGTTTTTGAAAGATTTCAATTACGTAAGTAATATTATTCTACCATTCATGCCATGTATAGAACAGCAGTCTAATTCACGTAAGTTAACAAGTTCGATTGCAGTGCAGTTGCAGTGACGTTCCGATCAAAATAACACTTTCCGTATTCTCTTAGCTTTCGCGAGCGCTGTCAAACACGCTCACGTCACGCGAGCGCTTGTCAAACACGCTCACGTCACAAAAAGGTATTCTGTTGATGCGCGTCAAGATAACGTGTTTCCGATCGCAGTTTGAGGGTATTCTCATAAACTTCTCGGTGCGAGTTTTTATGCAGTTTTGTTGACGCTTTTGTTTTTTAATGGAAACATAATAAATTGTATTTGATTAATTAATAAGTTTATTTGTTCTCTCATATGACAACACTAACAAAGAGTACTAAATAGCCGAAGAAAAGTTTGGCAGGCGCGCAGGATGCGTGCAGGAGAAGTGAAGTTCACGCGCAGTTTGCGTGCAGTTGACGCGCAGTTCAAAAATTACGAGAATACGGTTTAGACGCTAAACTTCAACTTGATTCCAGCGTCACTGCAACTTAATCGATGCGTCTTAAAGTTACGTGAATTAGGCTGCAGATATCCTTCCAAAAATGGTCATCAGTGGTCATCCAATATTGCTTAACTGGGTCTATTATTTATCTATTTATCTTTATACACTCGTTAGAATAATAATAATAAATTACCCACCATCAGAGAACAAAACATTTATCTGTCACATAAGTTAGCTCCGGCCTAATGAAACCCAGGACCCCATAACAAACAGGTTTACTATTAATATCATCATTACTATGATTATAAAAAACTGAAAAATTCACGAACAATCTCTTCCAGGGGCAGTGACATCAGAAATACTGTCAAAACTTAAAGTCTCAATCGAAACCTTGCCTCAGAAAAGCCAGCACATCCTACAACAAGTCGCTACCAACCAATCCGCTCTAAATATCGACAAACTAGACTCATTCACGCTCTCCCTACGACAGTCGAGGGAGCAATGCGAACAGCTTGAAGACGAGTACGAAGTTCTCAAGCTAAAGCAGAAAAATGCAGAGCTCCAAAAGAAAATTGATCGGAATAAAAAGTTTTTGGAGGACCTCAGGAGGGAACTGGCCTCCTCGAAGGAGTCCCTGGGGGGTCAGGATCCTAACCCGGAAAATATCCAGGACTACATCCGCCAGTTGAAGCAAAAGGTGGCGTCTTATGAGGAGAGTTGTGAAAAGGCTAAGGTAAGATTATAATTATTATTGTTTGATAAAATCTACCTACTTCAAAAAACCTCTAGGTACACAATTGATATAAAAAAAGCAAAGCAACAACCCATAATTGTCCCACTGCTGGGCTCGGGGTTTCCTCTCACAATGTGAGGGGTACAGGCCATAGTCTATCACACTGGCCAAGTGCGGATTGGTAGACTACACACACCTTTGAGAACTTTATGGAGAACTTTCCGGTGTGCAGGTTTCCTAACGATGTTTTCCTTCACCGAAGCAAGTGATAATTAACTTCTAATACGCACATAATATTTGTAAATCAGAGGTGCGTGCCAGGATTTGAACTCGGGCCCCTCCGTTCGAGAGACCAACGTTCTAACCGCTAGGCTATCACTGCTTCAATTGATATGCTAACACATATTGTGTAGTGCGCTAAAAGATACGATTATGTAATAATAAAAACTAATTTTACTGATGAGTTACAAAGCAATCTCTCAGCCATAACCGTTCATAGCCCGGCGGCTTGCGTCTGTCCTCAGTGATCGACAAAGTTAAGCAACAGCGGGCGCGGTAGTTGGATGGGTGACCGCTTGAAAATTCTTGAGCGGTTGCTTCGGAGGACACGTTAAGGGTCAAAACACATTTATTCAGCTCCATTCGGCTTTTGTCCATAGTAAACAACAATTTTGTATGGAGATGCGTACGCATCCTTTCGGCTTTTCGGCGTCGATTCCGCTTTCGCGGTAAACAAGTAGAAAACGACGACAAATGTGTTTTATCGTTCCGCCGCGTACGACGTCGAACCAAGGAACATATACTCTCTACGGCAGCGTATTCAGCGCCGTACGCAGCCGTTCGCATTCGCCGAGCCGAATAAGTGTAACCAAAATCATTCGGCGAAACGCGAATGGCGCCGAATAAATGTGCGTTGACCCTAAGCCGTCAGTTCCGGTTAGTGCAGGTCGCAAGATGTGTCCAGTAGTCTGTAGTCATATTAGCGTTTATTAACCCCCGACCTGCCCCCAACGCAAGTTAGGGGAGGCCTATGTCCAGCAGTGGACCTACAAAGACTGATGGATGGATGGATGGAACCCCCGACGAAAAAAGGGGGTGTTATAAGTTTGACGTGTCTGTGTATTTGTATACTTGTCTGTGGCATCGTAACTCCCAAACGAATGAACCGATTTTGATCTAGTTTTTTGTCTGAAAGGTGACATAATCGAGAAGCTGTTTAGTGTAGGTAAATAAAACTGTCGGGGGTTTCGACGCCTTAATACTTAACATCTTCCTTGTTCCAGATAAAATTTTCCAAACTGTCAGTACCGGAGAGCATCCACCCGATGTCGCTAGTGTCGTTGGTGTCGACACGCGACGCGCTGCGACACGAAGCGGAGTCGCTGCGCCTGCGGGCCGACGATGTAACGCTTGCGAGGCAGGCGCGGGATGCTTTCAGTCGGCTCAGGAAGTAGACATTGAGGGGATGTGAGCGGAAAACGGAGAATATTTTTTGTGGGTATTTCGAGATTATTCCATCTTTTATTTTTTTCGTCAAATAATTATAAGAAGTAAATGTACTTTTTTAGCCTTGGGGCTTGGCGTTTTATTTATTTCTTAAAAACATTAGACATCCATTTAAATTGTGAAATATGGCGAACATGTTTGAATGTTTGTATTTTCATCACGCGTTAACCGTTGTACGTCAAGATAAAGCTTGGTACACATCACATAATAATGTATAGTCCATGTCCAGGACAAGGAAGTAGGGCAGATTTTATCCCGGTTGTATGTTGACAAATATTACGACTAGCTGACCCGGCGAACTTCGTATCGCCTAATAAACTATTTTTTTTCTAAAATAAAAGTAGTCTAAGGTACTCCTTGTTACATCAACTATCTGCCAGTGAAAGTCCCGTCAAAATCGGTCCAGCCATTTCAGAGATTAGCCGAAACAAACATACAGACAGACAGACAAAAAATTGTTATTTTAATATTACAAACAGACACTCCAATTTTATTTATTTATATGTAGATTCAGTTACAGCAATAAATAATAGAAATATGTATTTAGATAATTAATTTTAATGTTTCGAATTGATTTTGATTGTAATGTATATGTATATCTACTAAGTTAAAATTATATAAAGTGTAAACACAATTTATTAACAACAATAATTTCACGTGTCGTCATCTTTCGGTGAAGGAACATTTTCTTCTGCAGCGGGGGAGAGGCCCGAGAGGCCCGAGAGGCACGGCCACTCGCACACCGATATCGCTTTAGCTGAAACCGACAAGTACATTACTTATTCAATCAATTGTTAACTAATGATCTGAATCTTATATATAAAATTCTCGTGTCACGGTGTTAGAAGTTGAACTCCTCCGAAACGGCTCGACCGATTTTCGTGAATCTTTGCGTGCATATCGGCTAGGGTTGAGAATCGGACATCTATTTTTCATCCCCCTACCCCTAAACATTTTTTGGCAGAACAACGTTTGCCCGGTCAGCTAGTGTAATATAAAATTATATTTATATATAGTTTGCTGCTACTTTTTGATTCTGCCTTGAAAAATATTTATAAATTCACATTTTCTATTAAAAGTCATTTATAAGTTTTTCAAACTCTAAACTACCGGGCAAGTGCGTGTCAGGCCACGCGCAATGTAGGGTTCCCAAGGTGTAAGTTTATCGACTATTACTCATTAACTGCTTATGCTAACATAGCCTTGGTAGTTAATAGTAAATTCACCATAATATAACCTATTTTTGAGAATTTTTTCACTTGTCCAACTCCAACCGTTTAGCCGGTGGGGGGAGGACACTTGACTCTAACCAAAATTAGCACTTTAATGCCAAATATTTCGCAAACTGACCCTTAAATCCAAAATTGGTCTTAGAAGAACTATAATTATTTTTGAAAGGCATTTTCAGCGATACCCCCCACTATAGGGTACGTGACGAATAAAAAATTCATCCTCACGTTACCTGGAGGGGAGGTACTCTGAAAAAAAAAGGTTTTTCAATATTTTATTCTAGGATTTTGGAGTTTTTATAAATATGTACTAAGCACTAAGGGTCTTGGTGATTTGCTTCGGACAGACGGACGGACGGACATGATAAAACTATAAGGCTTCCGATTTTACTTCGGAAACCTAACGCTCGGCATTGCTTTCATAGAAGTCCCACAAATTCTAAAGACTCAGGTCTAAGTTTACTTTTATTTCAATCTCTTTCAACTATTCCAGGGATATGTAGTAACAGTAGTCAAGCATTAACTTTTATGATATAAAAAAAAAGTTCAAGATTAACATATTTGGTCGAAAACAATTTAAAACACAATCTGTAACCCACCTTTCATCTTATCAACGGAATGTGGTACACTAAGATCCATGTAATGCTGTCCGTTCCCGATCTGTCCCCTCACCCCCCACAGGAACACCTGTCTGGGGACCGTGTTGACGCCGCGCTCCGTGTCGGTCTGGAGAGCCTGGTCCCGCGGGTGCACGGTCTGGGAGTGGATCTCCGACTTGAAGTGGCTGAAGTTGGTCTGGGTTGAGTGCGTACGGCAGTTTACTATTGTTGCCTGGAAGGGAGGAGAATCTAGATTTTATTTTGCCCTTTTGTAAGTAGGTGGGTGAATGGGAGTACCATTGTGTTATTTGGTCACTGGTAGTCAGGTGAGAAACTACTGACCACCAGTGGTGAAACGTGGATCATGGAGCACCATATACTCAATTCATCACCAGTGGTAAAATGGGATAATTTACACCACTGGTGGTAAAATGGGAGTAACATTTGGTAACTGGTAGTCAGTTGAGAAATTGGATGTGTTATTTGGTAACTGGAGTTAAATTAAATTGGAGTGCCAACTGACCACTGGTGTTGAGATTTGGTGGTCAGACGGTCCGGAGCAGATTTGGTTAATCTATGCCATAGTTTCAGAAGAATAAATCCTTCAAAACATTTGCACAATTAATGTTTTTAAACTCCAACATAAAAGAGGGATGTTATAAGTTTAATGTGTCTGTGTATCTGTATGGCTGTCTGTGGCATCGTAGTTCCCAAACGGATGAACCGATTTTGATCTAGTTTTTTTTGTTCCAAGGGTGTCTTACGCTTCCCGCCCACGTCAGTCTTTTTGTAGGACCGATAATCGGGCCGATTTTTTCTTACATATTATTTCTGACCGACTTTTTGACCGACTATTGCTATCAGTACGTTCTATTTTTCTCCTACAAAAAAGCGGTCATCGATTATCGGACGTGGGCGGGAAGCGTTAATCGAGTGTTCTTAGCTATGTTTAGTGTAAAAAAGCGGCCAAGTGCGAGTCGGACTCGCCCATGAAGGGTTCCGTAGCAGCAAGTAACATAATATAAAAGTTCTTGTAGTTCGTTGTAACTTTGATCAATGTTTTTTGCGGTTTCCGATTTATGACGTATTAAAAAAAAACTACTTACTAGATCTCATTCAAACCAATTTTCGTTGGAAGTTTGCTTGGTAATGTACATCATATATTTTTTTTAGTTTTATCATTCCCTTATTTTAGAAGTTACAGGGGGGGGGACACACAATTTACCACTTTGGGAGTGTCTCTCGCGCAAACTATTCAGTTTAGAAAAAAATGATATTAGAAACCTCAATATCATTTTTGAAGACCTATCCATAGATACCCCACACGTATGGGTTTGATGAAAAAAACATTTTTGAGTTTCAGTTCTAAGTATGGGGAACCCCCAAAATTTATTGTTTTTTTTCTATTTTTGTGTGAAAATCTTAATGCGGTTCACAGAATACATCTACTTACCAAGTTTCAATGGTACAGCTCTTATAGTTTCGGAAAAAAGTGGCTGTGACATACGGACGGACAGACAGACAGACAGACAGACAGACAGACAGACATGACGAATCCATAAGGGTTCCGTTTTTTGCCATTCGGCTACGAAACCCTAATAAAACTGTTTTTTTAATTAATGAACTACATTTCCACAGACTGATCGTCCGTGCCCTTTTTCAGGTTACATTTTGTTAATTTTAATTTAAGATTATTCTTACAACCAAAACATTGCGCCCTCTCTCTCTCTCTCTCTCTCTCTCTTACGAATTACTTGAGACAGCGTTGCCGCGTTGACTGTACTGAGCCATGGTTTAAATGAAATCTGACTTTACCACCTTTGGCCTAAAAAGTTCTATTTGCCTCCTCTAGGCCAACAAAAATCTCCAAGTGTCCAGAACCTGGATTTTCTGGATACCTTCCTCATGTTAACGTACCCATTGGCAAGCTCTCCTCTTCCACTCCCACATGTCCCAGGTGTAGTTCTTCTCGATGTGCGACTCAATCGGGTGCGTCTCGGTCTGTACGTCACGGTCTGTTACCTTGGCTGGGACGGGAGAAATATTTTAATGAATACTGTTAGCCAAAGTCAAAGTTAAAATATTTTATTCATATAGGTATCACTGATACACTGACGCACGTCATCACTTTTTTTATCTACCAGCTTTTCGGAAGGGTGCCTTGTCATGGAGGAGAAGAAATCCGTAAAGAAACTCCTCAGCACATTAAAAAAAATATTATAAAAATATTTACTAATCAATCAATTGGTTCAACAGAATCATAGAATAAAATCAGCGAAAAAAATAAACTGGTTCATTTTTGTTATGACAATAGCAGACGAGGCAACTGCTGATAAGTTTTTGTAAGGTTGAGCGGTCAGGTTGAGAAATTAAAGAGTTGGATGCTGAGAGGATACTGATTTATTAAGAAATTGCATTACAATATTTAAACACGAAGTTACACGTGTATCAAAGAATATAAATCAAAGAGTATAAAAGGTACAAACTACATTGTACAGAGGGCACACTACATCTCCCCCCTAAAAGAAAAAAAAATAGTATTAAACAATATATTTTTTTTTTCATTTTCATACATTGGATTACATAGTCATATATTTTTTTATAATTATATTTTCTTAACTAGGGTTATACAATTTAGTGCGATTTTTATGAATTACATCAACTTTATTATCTTTCATTATTTCAACATTTGGTGATAAATCCTTGACAACCTTAAATGGTCCTAAATAGATACTGTCTAATTTTCCTCCTACTTCATTTTTCACTAAAATCAAATCATTAGGCTTATACATTACAGGTTTCATATTTAGATCATACTTCATTTTTCTTTTTAGTTTACTGTTCAGTAAATTATCTCTGGCTTCTTTTTGTGCTAATTGCAAACGGAATTTTAATTCGAGTGGATAGTTATCAAAAGTGTACAACGGATCTACAACATTATTTGACAAGTTACTGGGTAGGCAACATTTCTTTCCGAAAACTAATTCAAATGGTGTAAATTTCGTTTCTCTGTGGACTGATGTGTTGTAAGAAAAACACCAATATGGAAGCCACTGGCTCCACGTGTCATAATGGTTATGACACTGTATTCTAAGATATGAACCAAGATTCTTGTGTGAGTTTTCTAAGGAACCTATTGATTGGTGATGATAAGCTGTGGAACTCAATTTTTTAATATTCAAAAGTTTACAAACCTCGTTCATAGTTGATGACATGAATTCGGTGCCTCTGTCAGTTGCAATCTCCTTTGGTATCCCGTAACGTAGAATAAAATTATTAACAAATGACCGTGCTACTACTGTCGTAGTCTTAGAAATCAATGGATATGCTTCGACGTATTTTGATAATTCACATTGTAAAGTTAATATATATGAATAATTGTCATTATCTCGGTCTAAAGGTCCTACGATGTCTAGGTAAATTTTTTCAAAGGCAGTATTTGCCGTAGATGTAATGACCATTGGTTCCTTCACGCGTATCGAATGCTTAAATTTTTGACACTTATCGCAACTTTTTATGAATTCAATTACATCTTTCTCTAAACATGGCCAAAAGTAATATCTTTTAATATTGCTCAACATCCTCCTAATGCCAGCGTGGCCACTTGTTGGCAAAAGGTGGAAGTCGTTCAGTATTACCTTTTGGTCATCTTTATTATTTATTTTTATAACGTCCTTCAATACGCATAACCGAGGTATAGTATTACTATCGCTTGCTTTTATTTCTTTCGACAATTTTTCTACAAAAATATTATTTGTTTTGTCCATAATAAAATATAACTCATTAATACCTATTCTTTTACAAATGTCATCTAATTCTTTCACAAATTCGACTGGCGTAATTTGTGATGAAGAACCATTGCATTTTATATATAATACTTTCTTCTCTACACAATAACAAAACGTTTTGCTTTCATAATTAATATTAAATTTCTTTCTTAGTTCATTTAATTTATTTTTCGAAATAAAGTCTAGTTCTATGTGATCCTGGGGTTTAATATGCGTCTCCACAACTTTTGGTTGATCAGACCAATCGCTAGTAGAGCCGATATCATCCACAGAATCTGGTATCGACTGAGCTTCTTTCTTTTTCTGAGCTCTTGTCATAACAGAGATGATGTTTTCGTTCATTTCTTTCAAATCTTGTAAAGTAATTCGAGACAAAGCATCTGCAGCTGCGTTGTCTGAACCCTTCACATACTCTACTGTAAAATTATACTCTTCTAACAGAAGCCTAAACTTCATCAACCTGCTCGACGGGTCCTTCATATTAAATAAATACACTAAGGGCCGGTGATCCGTTTGAATTTTGAAATAATTACCATAAAGATAAGGCCGAAAATGTTTAACAGCCCAAACAATGGCCAATAACTCTTTTTCAATTATTGGATAATTTCTTTCAGCTTTGTTTAGACTCCTACTCGCATAAGCTATAGGTTTTAGATCCTTGTTTGATAAGATTGCTCCGATAGCGTTATTTGAAGCATCGGTTTGGACAGCAAATTCACTATTTCCAGAAAAATCGGGGTATTGCAATATGGGTGGTGAAATGATACACTGTTTGAGAATTTCAAAAGAGTTTTGGCAATGCTTATCCCATTCAAAGGGAATATTTTTTCTACATAGCCTGTTCAAAGGACTAGCCTTTTCTGCAAAATTAGGAACAAATTTTCTATAATAATTAATAAATGCAATAAATCTTTTAACTTCGTCGACTGTTTTGGGTTGAGGGTAATTTTTTACAATATCAATTTTTGCGGGGTCTGGTTGTATTCCTTTTTCGGAAACGATATGTCCTAAATAGAGTAATTGCTTCTTTAAAAAATCACATTTAGCCGGGTTTAACTTCAAATTTACCTTTCGCAATCGTTCAAACACCTCTTGTAAATTTTTATTATGACTATTTAAGCAACTTCCAAAAACTATGAGATCATCCATATATATAAAACATTTTTCATATGTAAGACCCGCCATAGCCATATTCATCATGCGTGAAAACGAGCTTGGGCTGGTTTTTAAACCCATAGGCATACGCGTCATTTGTAATGATCCCGAATTAAACGCAGTATATTTTCTACTTTCCTTTTCTAATTTAACATTGTAAAATCCGTTATATAAATCCAAATGTGTAAAATATATACTCCCTGATAACGCATCCAACACTTCTGTAATATTTGGAAGAGGATACTTATCATCTTCGATCAAATTATTCAGTTTACGATAATCTACGACTAATCTAAGTTTCTTTTGACCGCTACTGTCCAACTTTTTTGGTACTAAAAGTATTGGACTAGACCAACAACTGTTACACTTTTCTATAATATTGTCATCTAGTAATTTATTAATCTGATCATTTATTTCTTTCTTCTGAGAATGCGGCAGCCTATATGGTTTACTAAAAACAGCGGTTACGTTTGGTTTTAAGGTAATTTTATGTTCATAAATGTCTGTGGTGGACATTTTGTCTCCTTCTAAATGAAAGATGTCCGGATATTTAGCACATAATTTTTCTATTGATATTTGCTCTTCTTTATTTAAATGATTTAAATTTAATAATGAAAACAATTGCTTAACTCTATTAGCATTTTTATCTACTTTTTCAAATGTACACATCGTGTAATCACTGAGTTTATGAATAGTAGGTGTTATATTTGTCAAAGTAACCGTGTTTTCAGTAGTGTTTAATATTTTTATAGGAATGAAACCATTTAAAGGGGTAGCGACAGAACTTGCTAAATAAATTCCATCGCCTAACTCTTCAGAACATATCACGCATTCTTCTTCAAAATTTGTTTCAATGTAATGTATAGACTCGCATCGCGGTGCTATTTGCCAAGTCCTTTTTTTATGACGTAAGAGTCGCATTTGACAATCTATATTTCTATCTGTCTGTAATGTTAAAATATTATTTCTAAAGTCTATCAACCCTTTATACTTATCTAAAAAATCTTGACCTATAATACCAACAGCTCGACATGGCAATGTTTCAAACAAATAAAATCTATGGTTAAAAAAATTGTTTCCATTATTTAAATGTAAATATGTATATCCAATTGGCTGAATTTTACCGCCTATTCCATTTATAATAATATTATCTTTATAAATCGGAAGATTTTGATCAAGTGCATATTTATATTATAATGCCGAAATAGTTGCGCCCGTATCAATTAACCAAGAGTAGGGAATATTATTTAAATATAAAATAATGCAACAATTGCTATTAGCTGCTAAAATAATATTAGTCTCGAAAAAACTCGTTTCTAACTTCCGAAGGTTTTTCAATAGAAGTGTCGGTCTCATTTATCACACGCATACGTTCGTTACGCATCCATTGATTTCCACGCTTATAATAATTATTATACGTACCTCTCTGTTGCCAAGGCCTCCCCCTTAGGGCTGGCCGAGATTTCCATGGCTCCTGTGTTTGGTCCCATCGTTTCGTCTGACGGAAGCTGGGTGAGGCTCGGTGTTGTCCACGATAGTTTGTGTTACGGCTAACTGGGTTCGAAAAGTTCCTAGCATAAGAAGTACCGAATCGTGTGCCATGACGAGGATTCGGTCTTCCTCGAGTAGATGAAAAATGATTAGATTTAATATTTTGAGAATACATACCCATGACGTCACCTGATGTAGAAGCCGTCCCAATTTCTTCGTCCTTGGCAGCCTGTATTGCGTCTTTCAACGACGTATAATTCCTCGCTGTGATAATAGTACCGAGTCTACGATTTCGCAATCCATCTGCAAATTGTTTTATAGCGAATTTTTCATTAATAGGTTTTAAAATTTTGTGACAATCCGTATTACCATTGGACTGTGATAACGTAAGTTCTGTGAACATTTCAGTTATTTCCTTTCCGTAATCATCAATACATAAATCATTTTGCCTAATCTGCTGTAATTTACTTTGAATAGCTGGGGCTGATTTTTGTGTTAAAAGCTGTTCACGCATAGCCTTGATTAAATCACTCACCTTTGAATAATTTGAATTTAATCTTAATTTTGCGGCCTGAGATAATCTACTTTTAAGAACAAATTGAATTAATTTAGTTTTACAAGCATCATCTTTCAATATTGATGAATAATATTCGATATTATCTATTAGTTGCTTTGTGTTAGATTCCTCATCTGTCATACGGTCTAACAAGCTCATCGCAGTTTTTAATTCAAAGGTTTCCATTTTCAACTTATATTCTAATTTTTCACTTTGACACAATTGCAATATTTCGTTATATAGTGATTCAAAATCCTTACATTTAATATCTATTTTTAAAATATTTTCCGAGCTAAAAGCTTCCTCTTTAATTTGTGTTTGAAAATCACACAACCAAGACTTATATTTTTCAAATATTTTATTTGCCTCTATCGCCTTAGTAATTAAAATTTGGCCTTGTCTTCTTAAAGGACCAATTTTTATTAAATAAACTCTTATTTCTTTTAATTCACTATATAACGATCCTAGTTTAATAAGCATAACTCACCAATGTATCCATAGCATCGAGGGATAAAACAAATACATAATTATATGTACCTGAGATTAATACAGTATACTACACTATATATGAGATTAATATAGTATACACAATACAATTGTATTATCATCACTTAATGTCCCTATTTGTCCCGTAATTAACGAACACTTTGCACTGTTTAAAATACTACGTAGGCATAATTACTGGTACCGAAAAAAATATAATCGCGATATACACTTCGCGTAATTAATACGTAATTATGATTATAATCACCAACTATTCACTTGCACTATTCACTATAAATATTACGGAGCCGTCGGTGCCGTCGGGGTGGGGAATACATTGGCAGGAACCGTGTCAGCCCTCCGGAAAAAGGATCTTCTTAAAACTTGGTCATGTAGCTCCCGATGAATCCAGCGTACGTGACATCTTTGGTAGATACGATATATTCCATAAATAATTCCGAGTATTATTGTAATCACGATAACGCCCAGTAAGAAATTCGTTGTCGATAAATGGAACTTAAATTCTTCGAGGGAAGCTTCATTGACTCCCCCTGCAGCATTTTGGACCACTAAAGTTTCCTCCTTGGACTGTTGTTTCCCCATTTTTTCTTGTTTCGGCGCGTGTATTGTCCCGTGTATACTTGTACAATAATGCCATTGTCAACAATATTAATTAGATCTTGCTCCTTGTATGGTACGTACGGCGCGGCGCCAGCCGGGCGGCCGGTGGTGTCAAATACGCGGCGCTCGGATGACGGACCTCCCTGGCGCGGTCGCCATGTAAGGTTGAGCGGTCAGGTTGAGAAATTAAAGAGTTGGATGCTGAGAGGATACTGATTTATTAAGAAATTGCATTACAATATTTAAACACGAAGTTACACGTGTATCAAAGAATATAAATCAAAGAGTATAAAAGGTACAAACTACATTGTACAGAGGGCACACTACATTTTCATCGAGGGTGATTAAAGGCATCATCAATGCGTTTCCAGTATTTCAGCTAAGAAAGAAGACAAAAGGAAAATATAAAGCGGAATATTTGATAAAAACCATCTGAAAGAATCTCTTTCAAATAAAAAAATATTTTTCAAATCGGTTTTAGATGGCGGTAGCTCTGAGGTAACACTTATAAATATAACCGAATTAAGTCGAAAACTTCCTCCTTTGACCCTGACGCAAAATCCATCACATCCATCCATCAGCCTTTGTAGGTCCACTGCTGGACATAGGCCTCCCCTAACTTGCGCCACTCTGACCGGTCCTGAGCCTTCTGAATCCAGCGGATGCCCGCTGTCTTCTTTAGGTCGTCAGTCCACCTGGTCGGGGGGCGTCCTATACTCCTTTTTCCGAGACGTGACAAAAAGAGGGGTTATAAGTCTGATGCGTCTGTTCTGTATGTGGCATCGTAGCTCCTAAACGAATGGACCGATTATGATGCGGTTATTTTGTTTAAAATCTGATGATTGAGACTGACTGAGATGGTTCTTAGCTATGTTTGGTGAAAATAATACTGTCGGGGGTTATCTAAATTTTAAAATTTACCTACAGTTATATTGGAGTCGGTTAAAAAATAACAGACTTTAAAATTTGGGATAACTCTAAAACTACTCGTCAGATCTCGCTCAAATTTAACTGGGCCCACATGACAAGTACCAGCTCTCGATTAAAAAAAGAATCATCAAAATCGGTTCATCCAGTCAAAAGTTCTGAACTTCTGAGGTACCTAACTAACATAAAAAAATCATTCGAATTGAATACATCTTCCTTTTTTGAATCGGTTAAAAATAGCACATGAGTAACTAAGTTCTGAGGTAACAAACATAAAAAAAATAAAAAAGTACATCGAATTAAATACCTCCTGTTAAAAATAATGAAGTCAGTGAACTCACTCCTAGCCACAAACTTGGCGACGAGGTTGTCCACGTGCCGTACTGCAGCCACGTCCTCCGCTATGTTGAGGAGATGGATCACGTGCGGGTTGTTCCGCGCGTACTCCAGCGCCTCGTTTATGTATCTGTGACGTGTCGTGACATGTTAGCTATTTGAGGAGACGATGACAATAGGCCAGGCATGATGACAGATTTTGATATACTGTTATATATTGTTGGGAAATATATTATAATTACAACGTATATTTCCGCCAAAAATAAGGTTTAGTATAAAATAAATACATTTCAATTTATAAGTTTAAAATTCGCACCAAAACGCTTCAAACAGTCATGGCGTCGATGTGACATCACTTTTCAGGAAAATAATAGACAAGACGTCATCAGTATGGTGATATTCATTAGGGTTTCATTAAATAAACACATAATTTTAGTGATTTTTACTTACTGTCATCATGCCTATTACCACATAATGTTAATTCACCGTCGCCATTAGACATCGGTAGCACCACAGCCACCAATGAGTTGATGTGATGGCTAACTTGAGCAAGAATGTGGTACTAGCAGGCTTCACGGAGATACCAGTCATTTTTTTATGGTAATAGCCGGCAAAGGAGCTGACGATCCACCTGATTGGTAGTGGCTATCGTCGCCCATGGACATCAGCAGCACCAAAGGGATCACTGATGCGTTGCCAAGAAAGAACTGGCTCTCATGCTCACAGCCGGAACACGATGACTCGTTTGACTACTGACTCACGCCCCAACTCAGAGTCACTAACGGTTTCTTAAATCACTCCTTAGTACTCCTTAGTACTAAATTTGTATGGTGATACTTTACTAAGGAGCGATTAAAGTAACCGTTAGTGTCTCGGAGTTGGGGCGTGAGTCACTCAAACAAGAGGGCATAGCTATCTAGGCGGACCCCACAGACTTAAATAAACTATTATAATGAATATTACCAATATAGTACCTCCGAGGGGCCCTACCACCAGCGGGGATTTAGTCTCCTCTTACGACACCCATCTGACGTGGGACAGGGGTTCGTATTCCAAGCCTGGGCCGGCTAAATACCTCAGCGGGTCCTTGCTGAATCGTGCAGCCATCTTGACGTTGCAGAAGCCGTACCGAGCGCCCTTGCACTTGATGAGGCCGACCTTCATGTTGCTGGGGACCAGCGCCCCCACGCACAGGCACAGCGCGCAGAAACCAAGGTACTGGAACCACAGTACATTGGCTTCAATCCAGTAACGACTCAGTACTGAGTACGGGACATCTGAGGAGTCCTAGGAATACTCAACCATGTTTCAGTGTGGATTGGTGGAGAACTGGAGAGGATAGTGGCCGCCGTTCGAAGGGTCCGGGGTTCGATTTCCAGCGAGGCAGTTTGAATAACGAGTTTTAATTTCTATTCTCGGTCTGTGTGTTTGTTGTCCATGGCAACCACGACACAGGGAATATGAACGTGGGGCTATGAGTGTGTAGCATTTAGTTAATAAATGTAATAAAACCCAAGCAGTATTACAACCTGCACGTGTCTGTCCTTGACGCTGGTGATGCTGTCGTTGTGCGCCACGTAGTTCTTCAGCGAGCCCAGCGACAGGCGCTCCTCCATGCTCACCCTTATGTTCATCCTGTCCTGGTCCGATATCACCTGCAGCGGTTATTGGGTAATTGTTGTGTACTTTATACTTCAAATACTGGTCCCTAAACCCATGCCGGGATCGTAGGCCGGGATACAAGGGCGTCGTAAGAGGCGACTAGCCGCCCCGCTTGGTGGTAATAAGGCTTCAGTCGCCCGCATAAACTTGCTATCACCGCGTGTAATGTGATACGTTTTTTTTGCAACCCACCGACAAAAGAACTCTTCTCTCTATCCTTGATATTACTTACGTGCATAGGCGACGTTAACCACTTACTATCAGGTAGATCGTCAGATCGTTTTTCAGCTATTTCCATAAAAAAATCTACCCAGCTTACCTTACCGATCTAACTCATTTATACCCAAAAAGCCATCGATAAATTACGTCACACGTTAGGTTAGGGGGGGGGGAGGGGGTCGATGTAGTGTGACAAGGGGTGGGAGGGGGTCCTAAATTTCGTGACGTTACATTTAAAAATCGAATATTGGTAGTTATTTCGGAACTGTTGTTTTAATTTTAAAATTTCTAGGTGTAAAATTTCATAATATGTGACGTCACACTAATGGGGGTGGTCTCACAAATGTGACCAGCTGTGACAAGGAGGGGGGAGGGGTCAAAAAGTCATGAAATTAGTGTGACGTAATTTATGGATGGCCCCAAAGATTTAGGTATGTATAACTAAGGTTAAATGCTAATGGTGATAGGACCTGTTTCCCCTGCAGCATCTTCTCAAGCTTGTTGTACGGTATCTTCATCTGCTCCTGGATGGATATCAGGATGTACATGAGCCGGTTGACGGTGGACACCAGGTACATGACGTTCTGCATCGCGCGCCACACCTGCCACAGCTTTGTGAACAGTGGCTGTGGAAATGATGAAATTACATATTTTTTTTACATGAGACAAATAAATGATCCTAACTCAATTCAATTTAAAACTATTAAATGTAGAAAAAACAAACTACTCAGGACATCTTTTGAATGTGTACTACGTGTCTCCCAGTAGTCCCACTGTCTATTTCCGTGGCAGTGAACGTGCATTAAAATTGAAGCTCGAAGGACCACTTATAACAGACAGTATTTTGTCTGTCTATTTACTCTATGTCTCCATAACTAAGAAGGCAAATTGTGGAACGACCTTCCTTTCCAGGTTTTCCCGGGGCGCTGTAAGAAAGGTGCAGAAAGAGGTCTGGTGTCCATAGGCGACGCCGACGGTACCCACTTACCAGGCTTACTTAGGCTATAAAAAATACTTACAAACACAGTAACAACAGGCACAGCAGCCTTAAACTTGACAGCGTTATGCAGCTCCTCCAGCACCGCTCTCACTCGCTCCACGCAGTGCGTCCCGCTCTGCACCATGGCCTCCACGTCGCTCAGCAGCTTCCTGATGTACACCTCGTACTGCCGGTTGAAGGCTAAGAGCTCGAATATGTGCTTGTAGTCTTCACTGGAAGTTAAAGTCAACGCCTTGGGAGTCGTTTAACCAACGTGGTAGCTGGGCAAGATTTGAAAACCTACTTGCTATCACAATCAAAGTAATCACCAAACAGTTTTTACTTTCATGATTACATACTCTCGTTAACCTGTACCCACGGACGTAAAAAAAGAACGGACGTAACCTTGTCTAATCGAGAGTGAAGCATAGCAATGACAGCTCGTTTACCATGTGTGCGTAATTTTGTAATTTTTGATTCGCAACGATGTCAATGTCATAGCAGTATGGTGTCAATGTGTGGGTGTGTGTAGTTGTACGAATACAGAGTTGGTATTACTATGGGTGCTTCACTGAATTTGTTCTTTGTATTACGTCCGTCTTTTTTTACGTCCGTGTCTGTACCTAATCATTACATTTTGCCCAAATCTGATAGAAAATAGTCCCTAAACTCATGCATTAAAACAACAAAACCTTACATATTCAAATCGCAGTCAGGCTTGATATCGACGACGATGTTCCCAGTCTCGTCGTGTATGGCGATGGTGTCCTCCACGGCCGTGGTCAGCAAGTTGACTCTCTGCATCGCCGCTATGAGGCAGTTGGACAGCGACGCCAGGCAGGCCTTGCCAGCGTCGACTAAGTTGAAGGGCACTGGTATAGATATATATTTGGTTAGATTTTTTAAACGCTTAAATTCTTAGACCCGAGTACAAATATTTGTCACTGCCCCGACCAGGAATCGAACCTGGGACCCCTCGCTACCTCGCAGGCAGGGTCGCTAACAACTCTACGATATCATATAATAATACGTGATGGTATAGATCGTATAGAGCATTGTAACAGGTACGGTGCTGCAAGTTACATCAGGATGCTGATGTACGGTCATAATGTACCTTACCTACCTATGCTTTGTTAAAATAAATTGTTTTGCAATATGCTTGTACTCAAATCATACTTTCAATGATAAGGATAAGGAGTTTCTTAGAATTCTTAACAACATTCCATCTTCTACAAAGTCCATCCATTCTCTTACTGTCAAGCAAAATGACTTACAGTCAGGTATTCCTTCGCCTCCCTTCTTGCAATCCCGATTGAACAGCCTCACGCCGGAGGTGATTTGCATCAGATCGTTCAGTTGAGTCAACTTCTCTGTCCGTGGAAGCGCCACGAACACTTTAAGGTCCTCCAGAGAGAATACGCTTTCCAGGGCAGCCATTCCTTCTTTTAAGGTCTAGAAGAGGTTCAAACAAAATAACAGCCGTTTCTAAACTAACGTTAACAACGACATTCTTAAATTGTCTTGCTTAAAGCCCAATGCATACGTAACGGGTTTTTACCCGTCCCGTACGGGATTCCGCTGCGTATGCACTATCGTACACATTTTCTATGAAACGATGTTTCCAACACTTCACGTCCCGTCTCGTACAGGAAATAACCCGTTACGTATGCATTGGCCTTAAGGCTTAAATCAGCTGCCAAATGACTTGTCATGTTCCGGCTAGGGGCTTGAGAACCAGTTTGTTCTTTCTTGGCCAGCAAGGCATCAGTGATGCTTTTGGTGTTGCTGATGTCTATGGGCGAAGATAGCCACTTACCATCAGGTGGATTGTCAACTCGTTAGCCGGCTATTTCCATTAAAAAAACAATTATGTAAATGGTGTCAAAGCTTAAGTAGCCAGGGACTTGTATTATACTAACAGTGATCACGCCCGGATTACCCAGTCCACTGCAGAGGATTATATAAATGGATATCTTC
Source organism: Thymelicus acteon (assembly GCA_951805285.1). Lineage (NCBI taxonomy): Eukaryota > Metazoa > Arthropoda > Insecta > Lepidoptera > Hesperiidae > Thymelicus > Thymelicus acteon. Next base: position 1,177,458 of record OX638235.1, read on the forward strand.
CTAAAGAGTTTCTTGAATTCGGCCTCGTCGGTAGCCTCAGGGTCTTCCTCTAGGATCTCATTGACGAGCGGTCGCAAGCACCGCTCGATGGAGTCCAGGTGCTTGTCTATAAGGCTCTGAAGCTTGTCGTAGTTCGTATGCATAACGTGCTGCATTTTCAACGTATTTAACGACGTGTCACCACCTAAAAAGTTTTTATTAGCTACGTTTTTTATCGCGATAGTAAATTGGACGTTTGTTATGTCAACCTCGCTTGGCTTCAATGTCCACTGGCCCACTGCAGAGGGCCTCTAGAGGCCTAGTACATACTCCAGCACGCTGCTCCAATGTGAATTGAGTGGGTAGTGGCCAACCCATGAGTCGGAAATTTTTCAGATTTAATAGAAAGTAGAAACAATACCAAAAAACTTGTGGGTACCGGCTAGGATTCGTTACCTAGGGGCCATCCATAAACTACGTCACACTAATTTCATGACTTTTTGACCCCTCCCCCCCTCCTTGTCTCAGCTGGTCACATTTGTGAGACCTCCCCCCTTGTGTGACGTCACATATTATTAAATTTTACACCTAAAAATTATTAAATTAAAACAGCAGATCCGAAATAAGTTTAATCTCCATTGTTTTTTAATATTTACCTATAGGTACATATACCAATTATTCGATTTTGAAATGTGACGTCACGAAATTTAGTACCCCTCCCACCCCTTGTCACACTACATCGACCGCCCCCTCCCTAACGTGTGACGTAAGTAAGGATGGCCCCTTACTAGGGTTACGTCCAACTGTAACCCAATACTCACGTGTGATCATATCAACGCACTCATTGACGAAGAACTCCAGGTTATTCCTACTGATGACCTTGGAGAACAGTTTCCCATACTTCGGGTTAAGAAGCAGTAGCTCGATCAGATACGTGACGAACTCTGCGTCAACTGTAACCCCACGCGTGTGGCAGTTGCGCGTTATTTCGTTCGCTACGTTCTTTATTATGTTTTCGTTACAAGCCATTTTGCTAATAAAATATACGATGTAGGTAAGTAAAGTATTGTCAAAAACTTTTGAGTGATGTTTGATTTGATTAGTTAATCAATCAGCGTTGCTAGGACAACGGATTTTGTTTTATTGGTTGTCAAGTGTCTATTATACATCATATCTATGGATGTTATTGGGGGTTTCCCGTACTATCTATACTTACTCTATACAAATAAATACAATTGGAGTATCTGTTTGTAATATTAAAATAACCGCTTTTTACTAAGTGCATTTGGATGTATATACGGTGCATATACCAAAACAACATTTTTTACAATTTTTGTGTCTGTCTTTTTGTTCCGAGTAAACTCTGAAATGGCTGGACCGATTTTGACAGGACTTTCACTGGCAGATAGCTAGTGTAACAAGGAGTAACTTAGGCAACTTTTATTTTAGAAAAAAAAATAGTTTGTTAGGCGATACGAAGTTCGCCGGGTCAGATAGTTATGAATAACATACATTAGTGGGGTGAAGATTCAGATAGACCGAATATCCAATAGTTTTCACGAAAATGTTGTCTACTTGTTTAGCAAATATCTAAAAGGATTCCGTTATTTTTTTATTATTGCACAATGTATGTATTGTGGTGGTATTATTATAATAGATGACATCAGACGCCATATATTATAATAATACCACCACAGTATGTCATAAAAATAACAAAAAATTGTAAAAAATCTTGTTTTGGTATATATGTACCTTGTTTACATCCAAATGCACTTAGTAAAAAGCGATTATTTTAATATTACAAACAGACACTCCAATTTTATTGATTTGTATAGAGTATAGATAATATTTATTATTATAATACAATTGACACCTAGAACATTTATTTTTATAGTAACTATAAATGTTATAACTGTTATAATAGGCAGTCCTTATGGACATTTGTTTAGAATCCGAACTAATCAAATAATAACAAAATCAAGTGTGAAAGTCTTTTATTCTTTTGCAATCATTCATAAAACTCAACTATGTGAAAGTGAGACGTACTGAAAACGTTTCATTCTACAAAACGGACAAACTGTATCACGTGCAAATAAAATATACAGCATCTTAGGATTTTAAGCAAATTAAAAAATAATCATTATACCATCTAAGGTAAAAGGGTAAATTATTGCGATTTTATCGTAAATTCCGATACACAATTTTATTAACATAATTAAATGGCTCGTAAGAATACAATTTACGCCATTTTTACAAAACAAAATTTTGTGAATTCTAGCAAAGGTCTTAGTATGGATTTTTTATTTAATTGCATTAACAAATGTTTCTTTTTTTTTAATTTAAACTTAAATTCAATTAGTCATTAATACACACAATTTTTTTTATCTGTCAAATGTCATACTGATCATGTTAATTTCCTGTCAAAAATTAATCTATTATTAACATGTGTAGGGATTTTTAAATTCTTTTCTTGTCTAACCTTAATGTTAAGACCTTAATCATAATATTTTCATAAATGCATCAATCCTAGACATTCATACATCCTAGACGATTCAAAACATACAACCTGGCATTATACATACTTAGATATAATTGAATTTTGTACACATGAAGTACTGTAACATAGTCAATTTGTAATTCAGATGCACGGACCTAAAAAAAAGACGGACATAATCCCAAGAACAAATTCAGTGAAGCACCCATAGGAATACCAATTCTGTATTCGTACAAGTACACACACCCACACATTGCCACCATACGGCTACGACATTGACACCATCGCGAATCAAAAATTACAAAATTACGCACACATGGTAAGCGAGCTGTCAGCTGTCAGCTTCACTCTCGATTAGACAAGGTTACGTCTGCTCTTTTTTTATGTCTGTGTTCAGATGGTTATATTTAAAATTTTATATGTATTTTATGTTTTAACTATTTTTAAAGTCTGGCAAACTGTTGTACTGAGACAATTATCTATGGCAAAGATAATATAAGGATTATGATTTCAGCCTGTATGTATTACATGTTCATCTGTTGCCGCAGAACTTCTAAATAAGACAATAATTTGACCAGTAGGTGATGTTAGAAGTCTTGATATATCTATATATATTTGTATATCATACTGAATATGAATATGGCGCTTTCTAGTCTATATTAGTATAGTAAGGTCTGTGAATGTATAATAATTTGTATATTACAGTTCAGCCGCTGTATCTTGGCGCGTCCGAACTTCGCGCAGTAACATAATTCGCCAATACTCGATACGCGGTGTATTGTGTCTCAGTCATACGTTAGCTTGTTTGTGTTGCCATCTCTGTCTTACATGCGCTAAAGTTCGCAAAGCCTATGTTCAGACGCGCCAAGATACAGCGGCCGTACTTTACATAATTACAATATATAAGACAGGTATACTGCATCCGAAGAATAGGTACCAATATTCATATTACCATGACTAGATATTAAATATACTGACCAACCCTTTACGTTCATATCCAAGCACAAAACATTACAAATTGACTATTTGCAGCACTCTTCTTACACCACTTAATAACTAATCCAAACTTATCCGTTACATTGCCACGGTTAAAGAACTTAATACAAGTGATTCTATGTCAAAATAGGGTCCAGATAACGTGATATTTTGTGATCAATACAACTTACAAAATATTACACTATCAGGCTCTCATAAATGCTGTGTAAAAAATAGGAAGCAAAAATAATCACAAGATTATTTTAAAATAAAAAAATTCTCACTGATGGCCATGCTTGTGTTACGAACTTGCACCGAATGTTATATTTCCATCAACTTACATTTGGATTAATTAATATAATTTTAATAACATTCGTATCACAAACATTTATATTTTTTTTATTATATGATTAAGTTATCTTATGGCCAGTTTATATAGTCATAATTCATATATTTCGTTTGAAGCAACCCGATGCAATTTTTGCTCGCGTAGAAACGCAAAAATATTTTAAATTATATAGAAGCCTTATGCAAACATGAAATATGGCTATTTTGTCACTGTAAGAACGCCTTGAATGTGGAGTTACCCAAAGGTAAAATCTTAAATAACATCACCTTCACCGGGGAGTGGGGGAACCCCTCTCTCCCACATCTTACCCTCTGCCGGAGACAGCTTTTGTATGGAATTTTGAAATCTAAACATTTAAGCATTGCCAACAGCATAAATAAACTCGATTATTATAACTATGATGATCTAGCAATGTGGTAGTTATTGCCACCCCAATATACAACTATATAAACTGGCTATATATAACAATATAATCCCCACCAAATGTTGCCAATACCATCACTACTATTGTATAACTATAGTGTAATCCATCAAAAGATATCACAGCTTTACTTCAGTTACAATAAATCTGAAATATTCGTGAACTTCACATTTTACGAAGTCCTCCATATTACTTATACGTAATGTCCAAAATATAGACAAAAAAAACTTTTGAATATCCAATATTCACGAATATTCCATATCACCAAATTCAGTCATGAACAATATTTACTGAAATCTCTTAATGGATTAATTAAATTTAACTTAATTGCTAACGAGGGACGATATAACTGCAATTAAACAAAATTGAATGTAACATACCATTATGGTATTAATATAAATCAAGTTACATTTTGACTATATTTTGGTTCAACCCTAGACTATACATAAAACAGAGTACATATAGAATTTTGCCACGTTTTCTACAGTAAGTAGATCATAATCTGTATTTTTTCACAAAATTAATCATAACTTACTGGAGAAAAGAAATACTATAATTTTTTTCGTTTGTCCTTGAAACACAAAAGCTATCAGATAATTGCTTATGAATGGTTTAAGTACTGACTGTACATGATCTCTATAAACTATAGTTATGCATATTCACAGGGTTGTACCAAGAAGTTTATTGTTATAACATTTATCTCGCCCCGCCCTCAGACTACTTACATTAAAGTTACTCGTCTAGGAAATGCGTTTTCAAATACTTCATCATACCAAATGTACGGAATCTCTTCGTGCCGAACACCTGAAAATTAAAACAGATGTTGTTAACAACTTGTTGTACACTTAAAACCATATCCATATAAATTATATCAATTATATCCATAAATTACGTCACACTAATTTCATGACTTTTTGACCTCTCCCCCCTCCTTGTCACAGCTGGTCACATTTGTGAGACCTCCCCCCTAGTGTGACTTCACATAATATGAAATTTTACACCTAGAAATTATTAAATTAAAACAGCAGTTCCAAAATAAGCTTTATTTCCGTTAAGGTGCTCCCTCACCGGGAGCATTCGCCTGTAATGTAACGTTACAGATTTGAGCATTACATCAGTGAAGGAGGAGAACCGAGCATTACAATGCGCACCTTGTAATGATACAATGTGTAATATCTTGATACAACTTGTAACATCACTGCGCTCCACTTCCCGTATAATGTTACATTACACGCGAATGCTCGTCAGTCAGGGAGGTAGTATTGTAATGTAATGCTCAAAGACGAATCTATAATGTTACATTACACGCGAATGCTCGTCAGTCAGGGAGGTAGTATTGTAATGTAATGCTCAAAGTCGAATCTATAATGTTACATTACACGCGAATGCTCGTCAGTCAGGGAGGTAGTATTGTAATGTAATGCTCAAAGACGAATCTATAATGTTACATTACACGCGAATGCTCGTCAGTCAGGGAGGTAGTATTGTAATGTAATGCTCAAAGTCGAATCTATAATGTTACATTACACGCGAATGCTCATCAGTCAGGGAGGTAGTATTGTAATGTAATGCTCAAAGACGAATCTATAATGTTACATTACACGCGAATGCTCGTCAGTCAGGGAGGTAGTATTGTAATGTAATGCTCAAAGTCGAATCTATAATGTTACATTACACGCGAATGCTCGTCAGTCAGGGAGGTAGTATTGTAATGTAATGCTCAAAGACGAATCTATAATGTTACATTACACGCGAATGCTCGTCAGTCAGGGAGGTAGTATTGTAATGTAATGCTCAAAGTCGAATCTATAATGTTACATTACACGCGAATGCTCGTCAGTCAGGGAGGTAGTATTGTAATGTAATGCTCAAAGACGAATCTATAATGTTACATTACACGCGAATGCTCGTCAGTCAGGGAGGTAGTATTGTAATGTAATGCTCAAAGACGAATCTATAATGTTACATTACACGCGAATGCTCGTCAGTCAGGGAGGTAGTATTGTAATGTAATGCTCAAAGACGAATCTATAATATTACATTACACGCGAATGCTCGTCAGTCAGGGAGGTAGTATTGTAATGTAATGCTCAAAGTCGAATCTATAATGTTACATTACACGCGAATGCTCGTCATTCAGGGAGGTAGTATTGTAATGTAATGCTCAAAGACGAATCTATAATGTTACATTACACGCGAATGCTCGTCAGTCAGGGAGGTAGTATTGTAATGTAATGCTCAAAGTCGAATCTATAATGTTACATTACACGCGAATGCTCGTCAGTCAGGGAGGTAGTATTGTAATGTAATGCTCAAAGTCGAATCTATAATGTTACATTACACGCGAATGCTCATCAGTCAGGGAGGTAGTATTGTAATGTAATGCTCAAAGACGAATCTATAATGTTACATTACACGTGAATGCTCCCGGTGAGGGAGCACCATTAATTGTTTTTTAATATTTACCTATACATGCGAATTGTTCGGTTTTGATACGTGAGTTCACGAAATTTAGAACACCCCCCCACCCCTTGTCACACAATGTCACACTACATCGACCCCCCCCCCGCCCCCCTAACGTGTGACGTAATTTATGGATGGCCCCTTTGTGGTGAAAAATTGGTCCCGAATTATGTGTATGGATCTTGTTCGTCGATACAAGTCACACACAATTTTATTGTTCGCATAATAGGATCTTAATATCGATTTAAAATACAAGCTTCACCATGATCAATAATAACCCAATGATGGCGTAATATCTATCTAGTTTCGTGACGACCCGTGTGGCGCAATGGTTACCATGCCGGATCGCCGCACCAAGGGTCCTGGGCTCGATTCCCAGCGAGGCGAAAATTTGAACGATGAGTCTGAATTTCTGTTCTAGGTCTGGGTGTGAATGTCCTTGTCTAGTGTGTTGTACTGTCCTTGTCTTGTGTGTAATGGCACCCTCCACACAGGGAATCCTAGTGTGGAGCTATGAGTGTGTGAAGCGTTGTTATTATTATTTATTTAAAATCTAACCTATATAAAATTCTTGTATCACGGTGTTAGAAGTTAAACTCCTCCGAAACGGCTCGACCGATTTTCGTGAATCTTAGCGTGCATATCAACTAGGGTGGAGAATCGGACAACATCTATTTTTCATCCCCCTAAATGTTAAGGGTGGCTTTTTTTAATTTTTTTAAACTTTTGACAGAACGAAGTCTGTCCGGGCAGCTAGTTATAATCTAAATTTTACTAACAAAAAATAACTGACTTCAAAATTACTCAAAAACTACTTGTCAGATCTCGCTCAAATTTATGTGGGACCACATGACAAGCACCTGCTTTCATTTACAAAAAGAATCATCAAAATCAGTTCACCCAGTCCGAAGTTCTGAGGTAACAAACAAAAGAAAATACAGTCGAATTAAGAACCTCCTCCTTTTTTTGAAGTCGGTTAAAAAGCACACCAAATCACCTTATAGAGCGCATCATCACAGATAGCGAACTGCTTGTTGTTGGGGTCGTACAGCTTCTTCTCCTTGATGATGGTCCACACGCGCTTCACCACCTCGTGGCGCGGCATCTCGTCCTGTCCCATGAGCTCGGCCAGCGCGGGGGACAGCTTGTAGGCGCGCGTGTAGCCGCCGCCCTTGCCTCGGCCTCCGCCCTGAGGATAGGCAGGTATAGTAAATGAATAGGGTGCAAGAGAATTTTTTAACCTGAGACGCAAAAAAAATGGGTTTATAAGTTTGACGTGTCTGTGTGTGTTTGTCTATCTGTAGTATCGTAGCTCCTAAACAAATGGACTGATTATGATGCGGATTTTTGGTTTGAAAACAAACGTGAAATTTTTTTTGGTCCTTCGAGCCAAGATACTTTTCACTTGATACCCTAACACACCTTCACTCACACACATAATTGACCTGGGAGCCTGTCACAGGTAGCGTGGACATATAAAACAACATTAATTCAAGTCCAAAGACAGTATAATCTAAAGAGAGCTGTAGTTTACCTTCTTAGCTTTAGCAGCCTTTTCTTTCTTCTTGCCCCAATCCGAGTCGGAGTCACCGTCAGATCCCTTCTTCTTCTTTCCCTTCTTAGGAGCTGGTTTCTTCTTTTCCTCCTAATAAAAAAAATAAAATAATCCTACTTAATATTATAAATTTGAAGGTTTGTATGGTTGTTTGTGGCCGTTTCACGCAAAATTAGCACACAGATAGACCATGGTATGTTATAACATACATAACATACAGGGTACTTATTATCCTGGAAAACGCGGACAAAGCCGTGGTCAGAACGCTTGTTTTAAATCAAAATTTGCAATAATTCTTGACAAAAAATAACCGACTTCAAAATATCTCAAAAACTACTCGTCAGATCTCACTCAACAAGTGGGACCTCACGACAAGCACCAGCTTTCGATAAAAAAAAGAATAATCAAAATCGGTTCACCCAGTCGAAAGTTCTGAGGTAACAAACATAAAAGAAACAGTTGAATTGAAGACCTCCTCCTTTTTTGAAGTCGGTTAAAAATGCAGTTAGATTGTTCTTGGCTCTGGTCCCTGTTATAATGCAATTAAAAATATTTTTTCTGCAATTATTTGTATAGTTTCATATGTTTGTGTAGTGTGACATAATGTGGTTCGAACAAACCTCAGATTCGCTGTCATTAGTGCCGTCCTTTTCTTCCTCCTCCGAAGAAGACTTGCGCGCCTTCTTAGCTGCGGCTTTGGAGGCAGGCGCCGCTCGTTTCACCGGCTTCTTTTCTTCTTCCTCCTAGAAACGAGTTAACGCTATTAAAATACTAACAAACCCACCGTTGCTTCACACCTCAGATGGAAGCTTATCTCCCATTTCCACGAAAGTGGCAAAAAAGATCGTAAGAATCGTGAGGATTTAAAATTATCGATCTCTTTCAATCGCAATTTTCCTAGAATATTATCCGCATAAAACTTCAATTTTCGGAAGTAGTCGAAATAAAAAATTATCTCTTTAAAACGTTTGTCATGCAAATAAAAAACAAACCTACTTTAAACAAACATTGTTAAAGCGTTAGCTAGCATATTGTTAATTAAATGATCAGACTACTTGACATGATAATAAATTTTTTAACAGTGTTATCATTCAATTATGCAAACCAAATGTAATATAATTAAAATAATTTATACATATAAGTATCGCTGATACATTTACACACGTAATTTTTTTAATTTACCAGCATTTCGGACAGACTTTATCATGGAGATTGTAGAAGAAATGGCTAAAGATACTCCTCAATCAAAAAATCGATATAAAATCCCACAGAATCCACAATATAAATCTACTTTATGGTGTTCCCATACCTCTTCCTCTTCTTCTTCCTCTGCGTCCTCATCATCAGAGCCCTTGCTGTTCACGTAGTCCATCACCAGCTGGTCGATGACCTTCTTCTTCTTGGTCAAGTCCACGCCGAACGATTTCTCCAACTTCTGGATGACCTTCTTCGTGGATATCTTCGCGAGGTCTGCATCTTTCAAGATCTCTGAGGATTAAGAGTTTATTGTTAGGTCGAGTGTTAGTTATCATAAGGAAGACGCATCGAAGTAGGGTTCGACGTAATAGCCAATAAATGTTTTTTTTTTCAATTAAACCTTCAGGATTAATTGAAAAAAAAACATATATCATAATCATATATCTTCTTATATTCATATAAGGGCCGATTTTCACCAAAATGTAGAAGAGCGTGTTATGTGGACAGTGTTTCCACCAATACAGAGCCACCTGTCCTACGTACGACATTTGAAAACATCGAAATATGTAATATTAAATTAATAGAACAGAATAGAAGAAGCATAGAACATAACAGAAATGAGGCGAATTAAATAGATGAAGAAAGAAACTAGTAAGGATAGTTGCGAGTAAAAGTTTAGCTACTCATTGCGAGTTCGATATCGTGTTTTATGCAACACGATATAAAACTCGCATTTCAACCCGTGGACATGTCGCGATTGACGCGTCGGATACATTCGAGCTTATATTCATTGCTATGCTAATGACAGTACGGGTGACGCTCGTTATACAGGCCGAGCAAACCTTTATCGGGTGCAGATTGAGAAGAGGATAAAACCTTGTGTCTGAAGTAGAGACATCTCTGGAGCGGGTCTCAGAATGGGGCAGACTAAATTTAGTCCAGTTCAACCCCGAGAAGACACGAGTTTGCGCATTAACCACTAAAAAACCCCATTTGTCATAGCACCACAGTTCCAGAAAATTCCTTTTAACATCTCTAAAAGCATTGGGATCCTTGATGTCGACATTTCAAATGAAGTTCAGTTTCGGGAATACTTGGTTAGTAAGACCAAACTAGCTGCAAAAAAATTGGGAGTGCTCAATAGAGCTAAGCAGTACGTCACGCCCAAGGACAGGTTGATGCTCTATAAGGCGCAAATTCGACCACACATGGAGTACTGCTCCCACCTTTGGGCTGGAGCCCCAGCTAGCCAAGTGGATCCGTTCTAGCTATTCGTCTTGTCGACGATCCCAAGTTTCTAGACGGACTAGAATCACTCGAGTTGAGGAGGGATGTAGGCTCTCTCTGCGTATTATACCGTCTGTAAAATGGGGAATGTTCTGAAGAACTGTTTGGCTTAATACCTACCTGCAGTTAGTTTTGTCTTGTCATGTGGTCCCACTTAAATTTGAGCTAGATTTGACGAATAGTTTATGAGTTATTTTGAAGTCGGTTATTTTTCTCTTGGTAAAAGTCAGAATATTGTCATATAATTTCATACAACTGATACCACTCGCGCTATATCGTGTATAATTGACATTATTTGACCACGATTGCTTCGCATCAACATGTAACGGCTTCTGCAGTTCCACGGACCTCCCAAAAAATATTCAAAAATGCCCGAAGGTTGAATGGGAAATATAAATACTTTTAGATGAAATATAATAGCATGCTTTGATATCGGACAAATTTTGAATGGTGCAAAAGTTACCTAAATATAAATAAAAAAATAAAATGCACAATCTGCTCCACCAACCAGCTCATGTCGGAGACTTCTCATTGGTGAAAACACTATCCGGTACACCTCTTCTCAAGTCTACGCTCTCCTCTTGAGGGTACAAGCCCATATGGACGTAATCTTATGGTTCGAAACGATGGTACTGTTTTACGTAATTGGGCAGGGTTTTAGGATATCAATAGGTTTACAATTAACTCAAGGAGAATCTAGGCTGGACAATCTTCAAATTAGAAAACCGCTGCTAGATATTTCCGCCGAATGTCAGGTAGGTAAGTCGGCCTCCCCTGATGGTCAAACTTTTTAGTCCTTACTAGTTTGTCCAACAGGAATATTAATCCGTGTGATCAAACTTGCTAAGCCTTAAGGCCATAGCTAAATTAGTGTCGTAGTACGTAGTATCTGCTCTAGGTATAAAAACCTATAAAGGTTTAGTTGCAAAACGTCCCATTCGCATGTCCTGATTTATAATCTGCACTCTAATAATTGACCCTGCAAAAACAGGGCCAACACGCCGAGTTGCACTCAAAGGTTTGAATGTCGGTTTGCTAGTGTAAAGAAAATTAATATTTCTGTAAAACGTTCGGAAGGGCCTATTCTTCCATTTGGAAACATTTTAAAAAGATCAGAAAAAATATCTGAAAACGAAAAATATTGTAGCTTTGAAGTTATACTTCTTAATTCTTATGCGACTTGCAAAAAGGTTGCGTTAAACGATTGCGCTACCATGGAGGGGGTATGAAAGTACTGGATAGATGGCCCTAGCTTCTTATTATCTTTACCTCTTAAAATTTAATGTTATTACATACAAATCTCACAGAGTCTCAACAGCGTGATTCAGGTTCCTGAACAACGCCATCTAGTTTGTACTTGTGTAAACAGGCAGTACACAAGTAATATTTTATTATTTTTATTTAGTACAAAAATAGTTTTTGAAAGATAATTAAATCTGGTATCAGTTATTAAATTAAATATTTATTTAATTATCAAAGAAGTATGACTTCTCACGCGCGTACAAAAGTACACGCACGCGTTTTGTTTATAATTTTCAGTAGATTTTCCCGATTTCAAATTTATAATTTTATTTATAACAAAGTTCGACATTCTAACTCTAGCAACACTAAGTTGGGCTTAGTGGACTATTTGAACTTTACTTGAAAATGAATCGTAATATTCGTAATCCAAAGTGAGGAGCAGATAAGATAAAGGGACCGGCCGTAACTGAAAGATAGATGAAAACAATATGAGATGAAGCACTGGACGTAAGTATAATATGTCAATTTCATTGGCATACATGTAGTACCTATACATTCAGCTACGGCGTGGCCGCACATGAGACAGAATTTACGATTCTTAAAGGTTATTTTAAAAGAAATGTAACAAAATTTAACAAGCAGCCCAGAATACTGCTACCCACCATCGTACTTAAACTTACTACGATTTTCTGCATAAAAAAATAACTGAAACTTTAAATCTCCAAATAGCCAACTCCTCATTGTTTGTCACAACTCACACATTGCACTTTCACGTAGATTTTGTAGTAACTGGCGATCTCGCTGTCACATGTATGGAAAAATCTACTGGTTCTAAATCTATGATTTGCAGGCATGGACCTAAATAATATAGACACGCTGTTCAGTACTTACATTTTGTTCACCTGTGTTGACCCCAACTGGGGCCAACTCAAGTTTAGTCGGCTGCGAGCAAGCTACACAAGTAAATGTCACGTTAGAAAAACTCCGACTGTTCAAAAACACTTAATAATGTATTATTGTTTATTGAGCACAGTTAAAACGTTCTCATTATTTACGTTTGAAATTTATTTCACTTTATTTAATCATAATTGGTAAGTAACTACATTTTTATTTACAGTCTTAAAAATTATTTAGTGTCAAATATTTAATACCGACATCTTGAACCAAACTTGACAGAACGAACACAGAGTACTTAATCACTACGGAACAGGGTTGCCAGACGTCGCGGAGTGAGAGATCGTACGGTGGGTAAATAAAAGTCGTATTTCCTAAGATGGCTCCAGAAAAAAAATAGTACGATTCATTTAATGTAGGTACTAAAACTTTAATTAGTTTTAGATGGCGGTCTACAAAACGAAATTGAAAGAAAAGTAATAAGTAAAACTATAAATTAAAATAAAATCTTCTTATCTTTATATATATAAATTACGTGTCACGTTGTTTGTCCGCGATAGACTCCTTAACTACTTAACCGATTTTAATCAAAGGGCTTCCAACAGTTTTGTATGGAACCTGGCATACCTACAAGTCCGCCATTTTGAAAAAACCTCGATTCGGCGGCCAGTGATGAAACATGTGTCAATCGATAGAGTAAATGATTACGATCAAAAAGTATACAGTGATGAAATGTCGTAAGTGGTATACTTTCTGAGATATTTGAGTTCAAACCCGTAGAAAAATAAAGTAAAAAACTTTGTTTCGGCGGATATTGATAAAATATGTGTCAATCGATAGATTAAGTGATTACGATCAAAAAGTATTAAGTGATACAATGTCGTAAGTTATATACTAAAAGTCTGTCCGGGCAGCTAGTTATAATATAAATTTACATAATAACATACAAAAATATAAATGTAGAAATATCGGGACATAGGTAATTATAATGTGCGCCATCTATTGATAAATCTATGAACCTATAATAATTATATCATGAACCTATTATACTCGTACATAATTTTCTAACAATGCATACAAATACATATTTAAATTATTAATATTTACTTACGATGTTAAAAAAATATATAGTAGTCACTCCGAGATGAACTGGAAAAAGGCATAAATCGTATGATTGTCGCCATGGATATAATTATAACTTTTAACTGGATACATAACTTCGAGGTACTTGAAGACAGATGACGTCACAACGGAATGACTATTTGACCAATCGCAGACCGGATTGAGATTATCCTTCATAATTGTGGGGTGTTATGTCCTATTTTCCAAATGTTTTCTAATAATTTTTCTGGTGGTAAAAAAATATATTATTGTATTAACACATTTTATTATAATTCCTTACGTCATGAAAACGGATGTTGAAGGTGATAATGAAATGAAACAATGTAATTTATTACGGTACATTTCTTTTATTTTAAGTGCATAACACTTATAAAAAAAATTAACACAGCCGAATGATATATCCTGGGATTACAGATGCACAATGAATGGATGAACACAATGGTCATTCCCTTATGACGTAATTAATCCTCAGGTACCTCTACAAAGTAATCCAGACAGAGTAATATATCCATGGTATATGTCCAGTTATAGTAATGTATCCATGATCTCTTTCGGAGTAGGGTGCTGGCAACACTGGGCGCATATTGACTCTGTGATTGAGTACTCTGTGGCACGAAAGCGTGACACGAAATTTGTTAACAACAGCGTGTCTATATATTTAAGTCTATGTTTGCAGGATAATATTTTTTGACATAATGGCAACACTTGATTGTTATCCATGGTCGATGCGCTTAAAAACTAAATTAATTATATCATTTATTGGCTATGTGTTAACGGACTGACATAAAATCCAAGATTTCAAGCTAAAACGAACTTGATTTTGAGTACAAAAAAATATGTAGGTACAACATAGCTAATACAGATAAATATTCGCATGGTTTCCATTTAGCGTACTGTTTCTATTATAGAGGTTACGCGATGAACTAAAATGAAATTTTACCAAAATTAAAAACCAATTCTCTAAACTTATGCGTTAAATTCAAAACAACATTAATTTAAACTTGAAAGAAACGTAAGGAAGAAAGGAAGATTAACTTGATTTGAAAGTTTCCGAACGCATCATGAAAAATGGCGGCCTTCCGACGATTGACAGCACAATAAAACACATGAATTTATTTAATTTTAGCAATTTTAATTAACTTTAACGAAAAATCTTTCAAGTAAAAGCTATTCTTAATCATTATGCGCACCGATCCTCATTGATAAATGCTTTTACAAAGTCGCCATTTTAGCGTGCCATACGTGGAGGTTGGGGTGAAATAATTTACGCGTTGAATAAAAATAAACCACCAGTAGGCAGACATAAATAGCCACTTACAAATAAAGGTACATATGCAGAACGATCCGCACATTATTGTCAAACAACTTTCACTTGAAACATTTTTGTATAAACATCATACTATCAGAGATATTTCGATATTAAGTTACGAGAAACGAACTTCTATACAACATTGCTGGGAAGCCATTATGCGGCTCCTGTATCAATATGGCACATAGAGATTTTTGCTTCAAAATGTTCTTTAAAAGAGTTAAATGTTTGAAAAAATATTAAAAGTAGTCATAAAAACATTTTACTTACTTTCGATTTCTTCCGCAAGTACTTCTTCGTTGTTAATGTCTGCCATTTTCTTCAAACAAGTAGATTCCGCCAGCGAACAAGGAAGAGCAGCCACACAATAATATACCTACGCGCTAGGTGCTACACGGCGTCGTAACGAAACCACCCGAAGACCCTTTCGGTTGCATTCGGCTTTGACTTATTATTTCATTATCCAATCACACAGAAATCTTGCGATGCGTTCACCAATATATCTTTAGAAAATTTGCAACAATAAAGTGCAATAAAAATATAAGAATTAAAAATCAATTTGAAAGTTTGCTGTAGGTTAAAAAGTTAATCTAAATTAAACAAATTGACAGAATAGGGATATACATCGATATATCATAAAACTTTTATTTTTGTACAATAATTTTAAACTCCACCATGATCATTTTGTATATCGAAAGTATGCCATGCCGTGAAGCCAAGACTGCCATGACGCCCATGATGGCCCATGGCAATGAGGGTCTTCTCTTCTCTCATTCTTTTGCCACATTGTAAATACAATAGGTTGTGGTTTTGATCACCATGCTGCATTTTTGTGAACGCAACTGCATAAATGTCAGTCTTATGTCAAAACCATGTGTGTTTTACAGTTCTGTCAATAGTGTCAAAAGAAGTTGTATTTACCATTTCTAACCTAAAAGCTGAGATCAAAAGTTTATTCAGAATTAAATTTGTGTAGATTACTTGAATAAAACAAAATGGCTAAAGTTAAGAACAAGCGAAACGCAAGATTAGCAGATAGTGTACATACTAAGAAAAGAGACGGCATTAATAAGAAAAAACTTAATCCGTTCGAAGTGCACATAAACAGGGAAAAACTAAAAGTTCTTGGTAAAAAATCTAAACATGACAGAGGATTACCCGGTGTGTCCAGAGCCAAAGCCGTACAGAAGGTAACCGATCCATTGCTATTGCAGCTTTAACAAAATCCAGTTCTTTCTTTCTTTCTTTCTTTATCTTCTCTCTTTCTTGGCCGGCAACGCATTAGTGATGCTGTTGGTGTTGCTGATGTCCATGGGCGACGCTAGCCACTTACCATAAGGTGGATCGTCGGCTCGTTTGCCGGCTATTTTCATAAAAAAAATCCAGCTTAAAATTACCAAGTGACAATTTTATTGTAGACACAACTTTTACAATTCATGTTTTCACAAAACACAGTACCTTAACAATATAGTTTTTTCCAGAGAAAAGAAACCCTTGGCACAGAAATGAAGCTGATGAACAAAACAAACTCATTCATTGATCGTCGTATTGGAGAGAAGAACTCTCAGTTGTCAGCTGAGGAGCGTATGGTCGCGCGGTTTGCGGCTGAACGTGCCAAACAGCACAGCAAGAAGAATATTTATAACCTGGCAGATGATGAAATTTTGACACACAGGTATAATTTTATTATCTACACTAGTAACTGCTCTCGCTTTGCTTTGCTTTTTGTACAGATCTTATGTTTTTTTAAATAAAATATAGCCCATGTTACTCAGAAGCAACAGAGCACCCTATTGGTAAAAGAATTTTTGAAACCAGTCTAGTAGTTTTTGATTTTATCCATTACAATCAACATAATAATAAAATTGTGAACAATAAAATAATTTGTTGCTATTGATATTCTGATTATTACTGATTATAATGCAGAAACATTATAATTCAAAATTATTTAATCATGTACATATTTTGTCAATACTGTGAGGCCACTGTGTTAATATACCAATTTTTTTAAAACTTCTCACACAAGTCACACAGCAAGATCCTGATTGCCCTAATTTGTACGAGTAAAACATGCAAAATAAATAAGTTTAGCAGTTTCTGTATCAGCAAAATGTCTTATGTTTCTGATGGCATATACTGATTTATTGACTTTACATAAATCAATATATAGTGTTCTGAAGCGTATAATTACGCTTCAGAACACTATATTCTTCTATAGTTAAGGTTTTATTATTTGTATTTCAGAGGCCAAACATTGGAGCAAATTGAAAAATTTGATGATCCAAGGTCTTCAGATGATGAAGATGAGGGAAAGAGATTTGGAGGCTTGGACAGTATGTTATAATAACATTTTTAACTTATCATGTTAATATTTAATGCGCTTATGTATATTGACACTGTTGTATTGTTTTTAGATGACTTTGTATCAGAAGGCCATTTTGGAGGTGGTATGCTTTCAAAGTCTGATTCCAAAGATGGTGCCAAATCTCACAAAGATCTTATCGAGCAGCTAATAACAGAGTCAAAGAAGAGGAAAGCAGAGAAACAGAAAGAGAAAGAACAGACTTTGGATCTGACAGAGAAGTTGGACAGCGAGTGGAAGGATCTACAGCCAGTAGTTCTTAAAAGGCAGAAAGTTGAAGAGGAATCTGTGATAGACAAACTTCTAGCATCAGCTGAGAAAGGCCAAGATTATGATAAAATGATGAGGGAACTTCGATTTGAGAAAAGAGGAACAGTAAGTTATTTATTATACTTGTAGTCACTTTGCACATATACAATTTAAACATGCCTATTTTTAAATTGCTTAGCAGTCAATTCTGTTGAAGTAATGATGGTAAATTTTGTTAAAGAATTTTTTTTCAATATAATTTACGTTAAGACTTTTGTGATTGTCCACAGCCATCAGACGGTCTAAAGAGTACAGAGAAACAGAAAGAAGAAGAGAGGAGGAAATTGGAAGAACTGGAGAAACAAAGACATCAGCGGATGATGCCTGATGATGAGGTGGCTATAGTAGTACAACCAACACAGAAACATCGGTGCGTTATTTTTTTTTAACATGTTCTATATAATACACATTTAATAAAGTTTGAAATCAAATGTTCCTTGGTTTTTGGTAAAAAGCATTTTTGGAAGGTTTTCACATAAAACACTGCGTTTTTTTAAACAGGTCAGCAGATGACTTAGATGACAATTTTGATCTAGATAATGAACAGGAGTTTATGTTAGCGTATGACAAAGATGGGAAACCATTGGTGCCGGAACACGTACTTAAGGATTATTCTGGTAAGTTGAAGAAATATTATCGCAATAAATAAAATAAACGCTAACACACTCAAACCCCCGCAGTAGGTTATTACCTGTGTCGCTGGTGGCATGGACGACACATAGAACACATCACAATCACACCCATGACTTGAGTACAAATATTTATCTGTCACATAAATATCTGCCCCGGAAGGGTAACGAAACCCGGGACCTCTCGGTTCGCAGGTAGTGTTGCTACCAACTAGGCTACAGGGTCGTCAAATATATTGTTCCAATGTCAATATTTTGTTCCTTATTATAATGTTAATGAATATTTCTCATTTGCAGTTCCTAATAGTAAGAAAAACTTTGAGGACGGAATATCTGATACAACATCGGATGATGAAGACGATGAGGATGATGACGATGAAGAAAATGGTGAGGAATCTGAAGAAAATAAAGATGAAACTGAAAAAGCAAAAAATGAAGTAGACAGTAAAGATGACGAACCTTCAGATGAAGGCGAAGCAAGTGATGTTAATGAGAAAGATTCTAAACCAAAAAATATTATAAAAGAAAATCAACAACTTAAAAATAAGATCACTGCGACAGATGATAATATAAATAAAAAGAGTAACAAAGATTCTAGTGATAAAGAAAAAGTATTAATCAAAACTACCAAAAACAATGAAATTAACAGTTCAGATGAAGAAAGTAGTGATGAAGTTGACAAAGTTGATGAAGTTGGGCCTAAAGTTAATGGTATTGCAAACAAGTCGACAACGCCTAAACAAGCGGAAATCAATGAAAGTGACGAAGGTGAAAGTTCTGATGATGAAACCAGTGATGATGATGACGATGACGATGACGGAAATGAAAAGAAGGCTGGAGTTAAAGATAAATTAAAAGAATTTAGAGAATCTGAAGGTGAATCAGACGTAGATGAAGAAATATCTGGTGAAATTAAATCATTCTTCGATTTGAAAACGGAGGAAGGAGATAATTTACGGGTAATTTTGAATAGCAATTCAAAAATTATTGGCAATATCATTCGATGTTAAAACTTATTTATTTTTATTTTTTACAGAAACTATTGGAAGGAAAGTCGCCTTCACAGCAATCGACTGCCTTGCAAAAACTAATAAAAAGTTACGATCCAGGTTTATCGCAAAATAATAAAGATTTACTCAGCAGATTATTTGCGCATTTATTACAATACATTAACGATATATTTAGCAATCTAACCGAGGAAGCTGAAGTGATAAAATCCTTTTTAATTTTTGATAAATTAGTACCACATCTATATGATTTAGTGCATACTAATAAAGTTTCGACAAAAAAGTATTTTGTCGAGTTATTAAAAGAAAAGCACGATGTATTCAGACGGAGACCTAAGGTTATACCTGATTTAGACACACTAATCTTTTTCAAATTAGTTTCTCTACTCTATCCCACTTCTGACTTTCGGCATCCCGTAACCACGCCTAGTCTTATATTCATGTCTGAAATATTAAGTTTATCTAGATTTACTGATCGACACTCCATATCTAGGGGATTGTTAGTAACGGCATTGATTTTAGAATACACAGTGCTATCAAAACGTTTAGTACCAGCAGCGATCAATTTTCTGCGAGGTATATTATATCAGTGTGCTAATACTAGCATTTTAAATCCGATAAAAGTCGTCCCGCCATTCCGTTTGCACAGAGACATGAAAACGTTGAATATAGACTCGGATTGTTCTAAAATGGCGGTCGACAACAAGATGGCCGCCAAGGATTTCGTATTGCAAGAGATCGATGACGACTTCAAAATAAGGTGTTTGCTAAATTCATCGTTAATGGTTAAAGAGTTTTTTGATAATTATAGTGATATTGAGGCACAGGAAGCAATTTTTGAGCCTCTTATAAAGTTGCTGGGAAGGGTAGACTTGGATCTTTATCCAAAAAAAGTTAGTAACAAGGTATCCGATGTTTTAAAACATATGAAGCAGTGCCTCGAAGTTAAGACGTACACGCCGCTCACTAGAGAAAAACCAAGGCCTAAAGCCTTGAGGCTATACGAACCGGATATTCAAGAAGTGTGAGTATGAATCATTGAAGTATAATGTCATAGAATAGACATCTGGAACAAAATGTATGTCCCCGCCGGGAGGTTCTATTTTCAAAATTGAGCCCTTGTTCTCCTTTCAAAATCGAAATATTATTTTTTTCCATGACCAGGTTTACTGGAAGCAAGAACTCTAAGCTATCAAAGGAGGGCGCAGAAAGAATACGACTGCAGGGTAAATACAAGAAGGAAATGAAGGGCGCGCTCAGAGAGATAAGGAGAGACAAGGCTTACATCGCGTCCGTCAAGATTAGGCAGAAGATACACAGGTAAACTTGGCCTGTCAAGAATTTCGGTTCTTGCAATGTCCATTGACAGTAGCGATGGGCAACTCGACGTACTCGAGTAACTCGGGTAAACTCTTTGGGAGAGTAACTCGAGTTGTAACGTACTCGAACTCGAGTAAACTCCGTCGACTCAGCTCAGCGATGACCGCGACGCGGCGATGGTTCAACTCGGTCTTACTCGTTTCAAATCGTCGAGTTACTCGCTATTCGCTACTCGTGATTTTTGACACGGAGCTTACTCGAGTTTATTCGAGTTTTAAAAAGTATTACTCGGCCCATCGGTAATTGACTGCAGTTTCGATGCAAGAACCTTTCTTGATACATATTTAGTTCATGTTATTTTCTCGGTATTACATGGAAAAAATTGATGGGTAATATTATAGATGTAAGGCCGGCTTAAAACCAATTAAACCAACTCGTTTAAAAAAAAAAAAAACCGTTTAAAACCGAATTCAACCATTTTTTTCGGTTTTAAACCAAACTCACACTCTCGCAGTCTCGCTTGTGTGTAATCATAAGTATAGGTAGGTATACCTACGTATGTACTCAACTTTTCGTGTAGTAGGTACTGTAGGTAGGGCATTTCTATTGAGTTTCTATAAACTAGGTACCAAATTAAAACAAAACATGACGTCAGGTGAGCAAAAATTACCCATAATGAACCGTAAAACACAGTTCTTTTATTTTTGTAGGAGAGTTTTCAACCGTTAAAACGGTTTATTTGGGGTTTAAAACGGCAAAATTTGGTTTAAACGTTTTAAATCGGTTGATTTACATCTATAAGTAATATTAGGCTCTAACGAAACTGCTATTTAAGCAGAAACATAGCTCATAGTGCGTTGTGGCTTATTTCAAGTCTATAGACCTCAGATATGCTGCCTTGGACAATCATATACACCATGTATGCTTCTTATCAAGTTAACTACATCGAAAAATTGTTTCAAAATTTTATACAATTTGACTAATTGAGTACTTTTTGAGAAATATTCAATTCAATAACCTTTATTTTTTTAATACAATCGTCGGGTCAAAATATTATTCACATTTTCATAAAAATGGATACCATTTTTGAAAACGTTTCTTCGAAGTATTATTTCAAAACACTTTTTTTTCTTTTACAGTGACAACATCCGAAAGGACAAAGTGAAGCAAATCTATAAGGACGCGTCCATACAACAAGGGGAATTGAATAAATTGAAACGCATGAAATGACATTAAGAATTTATTTTTTCATGTAAATAAACTTTCAAACAACAAACTCATTAATTAATTTAACACTAGTTTATAAGAAATACTAGCACCAATACTATTTTTAACTATAAATAAATAAATGCCAGAGTATACCAATTAAATTGGCAAAGGTTATGCTCACAGAGTAATTATTTGTACTTATATATTAAATCTATTTTGATCGTGCAGATTAAATACTTTAAAGTTCATAACATTTTTATTTCAAACTACACACGCGCACACACACACACACACACACACACACACACACACACACACACATACACACACACACACATGACTAGACTGGTATCATTAGTATTAAATCGTATTTAGATATTATTAATTGTAGGTAGTGCATTAATAAAAAAATATTTTGCAAGTATATGGATGTCAACAGACATTACCCAATGGTAAAATAGAACACAGCCGTAGCTGGGGGGGGGGGGGGCATTGTGGGGCAATGCCCTACCTTAAAATCACAATGCCCTACCTTAAAAATACCAAAAACTAAGATAAATTACTATAATTAAATTGTTTGTTCATAGTTTGAGATAAAAAAATTGTAGATAGGTATCCAAAATTTTCCGAACATACCACAGTTTGTGACATTCATTTCATATTATAATAATTCTTTGTAACTTCCGCCCTACCTGTAACCAATGCTGCCCTACCTCAAATTCGACTCTAGCTACATCCCTGAAATAGAAGGTTGTAAAGGATTAAAAGTATTTGCAGTTCTACACTTTATTTGCGGGTATTACCCTCCCTTATCATTCTATTTAATGTTCCGATACATCTGATGCAAGTATTAAATAAATAATGACTTTAAGTTTTATGCATTATATTGCAATGTGATCTATTATAATTATGTGTTATTTCAAAATGTCCTAATTGACTACAGTGCCACCGGATCGTTTTGTTACGTATGAAGTCTCAACATAATGTCTATAACAATTAATATAGTGTTAATTGCTATCAATTCGTCAAGCTCAGAAGTTACATAATCACTAACCAACAAGATAAGTATTATAGTAGACTTCATGTAAAGCTCAAAAATTTATTATACATAATTACTATTATGTCTTCATTGATTATACTAAGAACTGAAATTATTATTTATTCAATGATAATATATAATAACAAATATTTTGCTATTAATGTGGTTAACATTAAATGTCATACATATATACGAGTATTTAGCCTTTGGCACAAGTAAATATATAGTTATATAACTAAACATTATATTTTCTATAACCATACACTGTTTAAACATAAGACTAATGTTTAATTTAACACTTACATTCTTAAATAAATAAAACTACAATCACTTTTGGAAGGTACTTGATAAACTCGTATTAAAGTAAAATATTAATTTATATTTGGTTAAAAAATAATTAATAACAAACATTTTAACATTAAATGATAATTTTTCTTCAAATGAAACTATCATTCTGTGTGAGCCTTACTTATCTTTCTAATTGGTGGCCAAGAAAATGACATTTTAGTTACACAAAAGTGAACCAGTAATTTTACTGGACTCTAAAATCTTATTCATGTGAGAATTATTTGTCTTTGGCTGTGTACCAATGCCAGTGCCATATAAAAAAAAATTGTGACTAAAGTATTGGTCATTATACTAACCCTTACACAAATAGCTATTGATGTATATCAACTATCTATTGATTGATACTGATAAATCAACGGTTACTTGGTTACTCTTTCTTTTCATCCCTGTTAAGATCCCACAGGGCATGGTTGAGGCAAGTGGCAAACGACAACCAGCACAGATATGGCGTCATGAAGTACACGGTGTTAGGGTTCACTCTGTAGAAGCTAATGGCACAGGCTGCTGCGGCTATGTCCAAGGCTACTATGTGGAGAAGGGCCTGCAATAAGAATAATTGGTTGTAGACATAGTATTGTAAGCTATTTAGTCAAGTTGGTTTATTTGACCAAATAATAAATAAATAAATAAACGCTTACACAGTCACACCCCCACAGTAGGTATTTACCTATGTCGCGAGTGGCATGGACGACACATATAACACATCACAGTAACACCCATGACCCGAGTACAAATATTTATCTGTCACATAAATATCTGCCCCAGCCGGGAATCGAACCCGGGACCCCTCGCTTCGCAGGCAGTTTCGCTACCAAGTAGGCTACAGGGTCGTAGCATAATATGTATAGACCAAATAGCCCAAACTATCCATTATAATGGTCACCCTGAAAATCAGAGGCTTACCATGATCATTTGCTGAGTGCCTCCTTTTTTGCATGTGCAATATTTTTTTTATGGAAATAGCAGGCAAACAAGCTGACGATCCACCTGATGGTAAGTGGCTAGGGTCGCCCATGGACATCAGCGACACCAAAGGCATTATTGATGTGCTGCTGGCAAAGAACAAAAGAAAAAGAAAGTTCAACTTTCAAATATTTCTTTCTTACCAAACCAATCCTATGCATCCTAAAGAAAACTGGTGTCCAAGTCCAGTTAATGATCAGCTGCCCTCCATACAGAGTTAATGGGACCACAGCCTTTTCTGCAAATATTCAAAAACAGTATAGATAATGTAGTACCTCCATAATCCCTGGACTCATAGAACTGTATGAGTACTAGAGAGTGTATCTCTACATCTATACAAATAAATAAAATTGGAGTGTCTGTTTGTAATATTAAAATAACCGCTTTTTACTAAGTGCATTTGGATGTATACTGTACAAGGTACATATACCAAAACAACATTTTTCACAATTTTTGTCTGTCTGTTTGTTCCGGACAATCTCTGAAATGGCTGGACCGATTTTGACGGGACTTTCACTGGCAGATAGCTGATGTAACAAGGAGTAAATTAGGCTACTTTTATTAAAAAAAAAAATAGTTTGTTAGCTGATACGAAGTTAGTCCGTTTAGCTAGTACATAAATAAGTTATTACTTTATAAAGGATAGGTACTCTTATTAATTATATCTCACACAGGCATAGGCCTCTCTTGCTGAGGACGCTTTGAGAATATACTGCTTCAGTGTGATTGTTATGTCATTAATTATATATTAGTATAAGTTGTAACCAAGGCTGATAACTTTATATGCCCTCTACCTAAACTGCCAGGCTATAATAGTGAAACATGAAATTACCTACCAGTAAATCCTCCACACTCTTTATAAACCATGTAAGAAGCATAGCCCATTCCGCTGTATAACGCTGTCCAGGCGGACCCAAACACCCAGTCTGGGGGATTCCAATGTGGCCGCTTGATACTGTTGTACCAGTCCTTGCCATCGGGCCCCTTACTGTGGTCCGCTGAGGTCAGCGCTACGCCCCAGCCACCAATATTTGGCAGTACCATCGCACCGAGTAATTTCCAATTTGGCATCGTGAGTTTTTTCACTTTTATCTACCTGGGTAAAGTCTAATGAAAAGTAACAGGGGACATTTATAAAACATTTCTCACTTATTCTTCCATTTCACTACGGTCACGGTCACTTACCGTTTTTTAATGAGTAGCTAGATTATTTTTAGAATACTCTTAATTCTTTCTAACATACATTCACAACTTACTTCATCGCATTTCTTTATTAAGTAGATTTAACCAATTACTTGTGAGTTGTGATATTGAAACATTTTAACATTTTATTATTTTTATTACGTACATAAGTAATTTGTTTATTTTTGTATTTTTTTTTTGCCTTTGACAGTTGAGACTTGACACAAGTTAGACACTTTTGGACACAACAGTTGACAGTGTTGACACTGACAAAAGTATCTAACTTCCATAGATAAGCAATTTTGGTGTCAAGAACTTTAAATATAAAATTGGACTCCAAGCTTCGAAAAAGTACCTGAAGACCGATCCCGTGACATTGGACGAATATAGGGCGAAGCAAAGAAGTAGATTTATACCTACCCTCATAAAGTTAATCTAATGTTTTTATAATAACAAGATTTTGTTCTATTATTAATAAAATAATTCAGCGCTCAGTGATAAACTAAAACACATTTATATTTTCAAATATAGATTTTTAATAACATAAAAGTTAACAAGAAAAATATCTTTAATATAAATTTTAATATTACATTCAATAGAAATGCTACTTCCATTGCACATTAATAATAAATGCAATAAATACATCCTCATATCAATAAACAGAAAATACAAGTTTTAATCATGGATGGCTGCTTAATGAACACACTCAGTAACTGGATAACAATTCATTAAAAACATGATCAAATTACAGTTTTTGGCTAGAAGAAGAAACTTAAACAACAGGTACACAAGATAAGAATGTTGTACGCCGAAATTATAACAATTGCTGTTATCGTCATGTACCCATAGAAATGTGTTGAGATGAGTAGTTTAAAATCACACCTATTTCTGAATCTTATATGTATATTTAAATACACTTAAAATTCTAATACCTGAAGCATTAGTTAATACAGCATTAAAAAGATTAAGTCACATACAAAATTAATATGTGATATACCTATATAAAACACATCAGCAATTATACAAGAGTTGGACCATTCAGTGTTACAGCAATGATAATAATTTATTAATAACAAATATTACATAACATTTATGTATGTTAAGTAGGTTTAATCTTACATATACATAGTGTAAAAGATGTCACACTATAATGTAAAACATTCCATAGGCAGTCTATTACAATATAGGTACCTACATATTATTTATTCATAGTTATTAATACAAAAGTAGCCTGCCAGAATTATTTATATGTCATACAAAAATAAAAAGTTAGTAACAAGTTTGTTAATGATTACTGCACAAAGTCTAAAGTCCGGTTTACACATGTAAACAGCCAATTTAGTAACTTTTTAGAAATTTAGTTAACTACTTAATTAACTACTTAATATGTGTAAACCGAACATAATGGTGAGACATTAAATAAAAAAAAGATAAACAATCATTTGAATCAAAAATCTTCAATGTTCACATCAGGTAACTTCATTATACTGGAAAAAAATCACAAGCTGCAATTAAATTAATATTGAAATGTACAGAGTAATTTACATACTAGCTTTCAGTTATACAAAATGTACTCTGTGATACTAGCGACATCCTTTGAACTCAGACATGTATACCTACTAGAGGACATGATGCAAAAAAACTAGTTACCTACTCTTCCTTCTTATCTTTGTTGAGGCTCCAAATAGCATGGTTGAGGCAAGTCGCGAATGCCAACCAGCACAGATACGGCGCCATGAGGTATGCTGTGTTAGGGTTGACTCGGACGAAGCTGATCGTACAAGCTGCTGCAGCTATGTCCAAGGCTAGTATGTGGAGTAGAGCCTGGAATTAATAAGATATAGTCGTATAGTCCAGTTTTTCATCTGAGTTTTATTTAGTTAACAATCTTACAGGGTCTTTAGTATTGTCGTAATTTGTAATTTAAAAATATTGCAGGCATAAAATGAGAAGAATTTAAGGATACATTTATCATTTACAGTGCCACCAACTTTATCTGTGAAGTGGCGAAAATTGGAACGAATGAAAAGTCATTCATAAGTACATTGTGGTAATTCATCTGTCAGTTACTATCTCTCGAATTGCGTTTAATGATTGGTTCAATGCGTCCGACAGCGCCCTCCTTCAATTCACAGATAAGCTGTTGGTTTTACAGAAACTTGCAAGATTAGATTACAGATAAGACACCGACATAGGTGACTTGCTTTTAATAAAAAGAGAGGATACTCTGTTGCTTATAAAGTGTGAGAGATTTTTGTGAGGGAGTTTTGATTTATTAATGTAAATAATGATAATTACCAAGCCAATCTTATGCGCCCTGAAGAAGACAGGGCTCCAAGTCCAGTTGAGGATCAGCTGTCCTCCATATAGAGCCAGTGGAACCATGGACTTTTCTGTAAAATTTTATCATAAAACTTTTTTGTAAAACATACATACTACTTTTAAATTTTATTACCAACAGTTTTATGTTTTATTTCTACTTTGACTATGTAGGGATTATCAGGGCGAGCATAGGGAGCCCTACACTGTTCCACAATCTATGCATTGTTGTGGTACACTTTACTGAGAAACTATGACACTTTCAGGTTTGGGCTTTGACATAGTATTTTCTATTCATGTCTAGATGTGTTATCAATCATAAAAATATTATTTTATCCACATTGAAAAAAAATAGAATTTATAACAATTTTCATTAATTCAATTTTTACTGTATTACTAACACCATCTATAACAAAACTAAAAAACACTTTTATAGTATGAATAAGAATAAAAAATGAATGGAGCATAACTTAATGAAAAAATGTTGGAATTCTCTTGAAAAAATTGTTTTCAAAATAACTAGGTGGAAAACTTCGTGAGCCCTCCTAAAGCACCACTTTTTTGCTAGTTATTTTCATATTGCAGTAATTTACAAAGCATGATGGAGTATGCTCTAGGCCTCCTCATTTAAGAGGGAAGAGATGCCCTGTAGTTGGTTACACTTACACATAATATATCACAATATTTATAACAAAAAAATTACCTGTAAATCCTCCACAGTCTTCATAAACCATATACGAAGCATAGCCCATGCCAGTGTATAATGCTGTCCATGCAGGACCAAACACCCAGCTTGGTGGATTCCATGTCGGCTTCTTAATACCCTGATACCAGGCACTCCCATCTGGCTTCTTCACTTGTCCCGCCATTGTTATGGCTCCAGCCCATCCTCCAATATTAGGGAGTACCATCGCACCAATTAATTTCCAATTTGGCATTGTGATTTTTTTACCTGGCCTAAATGGAATTAAAAAAAAGTATAACATAACCAACCATACAAAATATAGACGACTTATTTAAACAACGAATATTATTATTTAATTCTATAAGCTATAAAAATGTGGTATATAAGTACTTTGCAATGTAATATAATGCATACATAATTCGATCAACAATTCCAATTTTAATTTAATTATGCATTGTTGATCAAAATATACTATTTCTATCTCTACCTGTTGTTTTTATTTATTTGAAACTTCCCTTGGAAATTCCAAACTCTTCACTGTTCGCCCGGGCCAACTCCAAATAAATTAATAGTCCGTTCCTATCAGGTCGTCTGTGATGTTATCACAAATTCACAATGATAACGATAATGTTGTTAACACTGATAGCCTATCATTCATAGTCAGGATATTAATTGTCATTTGTCAAAGTGAGTGACAGAATTTTATTGACAGATAAACCACATTTCACTGACTGTATTGAATAGCACCCACATAACACCATATTAAATAGCACTATCATTATGTTCAACGATTTAGGTATCTATTATATAATTTATATTAATCATAGTTATATTATTTATAGTTACAATATTGTTCAGTAAAAGTTTGGTAACGTTTTGATAATTCTGTAATTTGGTGAAACGGAATGCACTTGTCAAAGTCAGATGATTACTATGATTGCTTAGTATTAACCTCATCATTTCAGAAGGTTAAGGTTTTATTTAAATAAACCTGCGACTACCTAACTTCTTAATTTGTTAGGGTTATGTAGATACTGGCGGGAGGTGATTCAGTGAATTAGATTGTTATTTACAATTTCAATTTTCTTATTCTCATCACACTTTTCCAATAGCAATTAACTTTTCACAAGATACACAATCCGACGACTTCGTGAGAATGTAAGTTTTCTCAACCATATATTGTCATTTTATAGCTTGTAGTACAATACCTAGTAGCTGAGAAAATTCTAGATTACGTCCCTGGAATACGGCGTCTACCTTTTATGTAAATAAAATATATGGCCGCCGCTGATTATTCTGAATATTTAAACGTTATTACGTGTTCTTACATCACCGGGCTACCGGACTTATTTATATAACAAAGTGGTATGTGTTCCTAATCAGTTATTCTGATAAAATAATCAAATTACATACTGTCTGCAAAAAATACATGATAATTTATCACAAGATTAATGTACAATAATTAAATAATTCTTTAGTGTAATAGTGACTTCCTTGTAGTGCGAGTCTTTATACTTTTTAGTGTCTAACTTTTTAAATATGGATACACTTCAATACCACTTTGAAATTATAAGGTAATGCGTATAATGATTCTATAATATTGCATCATGGTTCTCTATACATAAAAATACATATATTAAATTTTTGATGTGAAACTAATGAAAAAGAAATCATTGCTTCAGGAATAATTACGAAGCTGTAGAACAAAATTATATTTAAAAAGTTAAATATATAGTATAAAGATACTAAACATATAATTAACTATGCTAAAGTAATTTAAGTATTCAAAACATTAAGAAAAATGTAAAATTCCATTATAAACACAAACAAGAAACTTTAATATTGAAAGACAGCATCCTAAATTTAATTTTTCACTAAACTAAGTGGTTGTATCTTGTGCACTAGATAACTAAATTTTAAGTAAATTAATACGAGTAAACAGACAATGTAGTAACTTTTTAGTTAAAATTTAGTTAACTACTTAATACATGTAAACCAAACATTTAATTCATGGTGTTTGGCAGATTCATTTGCTTATTATTTACATCAAATTGCTGTAATAAATAGCCATACAGCATAAACTTCTGAATACATTGCAAATAAAATGAGTAGAATAGATACCTGTTTCTTTTTCAGTGTGTGTGATGTCTTCTTCACAGGTTTTTAAATAGGTGTGGTCATAAAACAGTTTTAGCACATTTTCCTCCTTGGTAACAAAATAGCAAATGGAACATAATTACTATTGATTCACATGTTAAGTTTTCCAAGGCCTTAATACTAGTCTTATGTATAAAGAAATAAGGTAGTTCAAATTAACTACAATCACTCAAATGTGTGCCCTTGGAATGTAATAAACACCTCTGTGAATATAATCTGAGATCATCATTTTGTTGACAAGCAAATAGTTAGTGTACTTTGGCCACAGTTTGGTTGGACACTGTTTTGAATATTTATTCAGTGACAAATACTGTGTGAATAAGTATCTTTAAAAATGACTAGCTGGCTCGGCAAACATTGTTCTGCTAAAAATTTTCTGGATAAGTACAGCCTAATCAGCGGGATCAAATATACTTTACGACCTATTCTCATATCTACCAAATATACACAAAAAAATTGCAACCACAAACACCGTGGCACAAGATTTTTATACAGGGTGTCCAAAAATTTAAGGATATCCTTGCAACTGGTGAAAGGTCATATCATTACCTACTACATATATGCCTAAATTTCGTTTTAGTAAAAGTCTCACTATTTTTGACATATCGGCATATTTAAATTTTTCTCAAAAAAATGGACCTTATTCACTTCATTTCATATCATTTCTAAACTTGATGACTTTTTTAACCATTCTTTTTTTTAATACTTTTCAATACTTGACTCATGTGAAACAATGCTTTTTTTTTCTTTAAAATCTTAAGAAAATTGGTTACAAAACAAATTAGAGAAATTTTTGAACACACTTCTTCCAACAGCTAACTTTGGTAGCCGGCTACATAAAAAAAATGTATGAAGTGGATTGTGCCAATAGCTGTAATAAATTGCTTATTCATTGCCAATTTCAAGGTACCTTTGTGTTAGTGTCTCAGGTAAAGACCCTTGTCAATGATTTTATGTTCACATTAGTCAAACTATGAGAAAAGTGTTGCGTAATAACTTTTATGTTGATTCACTTCTAGTTTAGTAAATTTCAAATGTTTTACCTGCTTACATTAAAATTTCCATAAAAAATATTTAAAAGTAATGTTAAATAATTAATACTATTTTGAAATTCTCTTTGATATGTTTTGTAATGTTCTCTTGAATATGTTTGCCAGAATAATACAGAGCTTTTAACGTTTTTACGATCATATTGTTGACTGTAGAATGTGTGTAGAATGTGTGTGTGTGTGAACAAATACCTAAAGATATTAACATTCATCACTCCCATCCAATTTTTCCAATATTTTGCATTCTAAATAACTCAAGACTAAAAACTTCCCCAGATGCATTGCCCCTAGTATTCCCATTGAAAGGGAAACTACTAATACTAATATACCATTGACTGATAACAGCGACAAAATGGCCAACCTCGGAGCTCTAGGATCCATAATCCTCCCCAACCTCGGGGGCTGGGCCAACGGTATCTACTTCGCTGGTCAGATCCGGAAACCTGATGAGCAGAGCTGGTACGACAACCTGAAGAAGGCTCCCTGGAACCCTCCCAAGTGGGTATTCGGGCCCGCCTGGACCGTGCTGTATAGCGGCATGGGATACGCTTCCTATCTTGTGTGGGAGGAGTGCGGTGGATTCACTGGTGAGAACTGAAAACATTGATATCATTATTATTATGTCCTGTAATACCTGCGGCCTAATGCCTTAATTAACCTGTTAAGAATGACATTATTATGTGGCCAACAGTTAGCCCGTTAAAAGAGGAGTGGCCGTTATGGACATAACACATTGAGCAATAACTTCGATGGCTGTTTCTTTAACACAGCAAAGGATTTTTTCGTTTCGTTGGCCACATTTGGCCACATCTACGCTAATCTAAGAGACAAGGGTTGGCTTCGCGTGTCCTCACCCTAACCAGTACCAACTAATGTGATTCATTTTATCTCGAATTATATTTAATTATATCCGGATCAGACCGGAGTAAATGGCGGCAGCTAGTCCTTGAAACATCTAAATGTGATCGAAACATCACGATGCTCAGCAATGAGCGTACGACCGAAGGAGGAGGATATCCGTTTTGAATATGGAACCCTAATAATTCTTGACAAAAAAAACCGACTTCAAAATAACTCAAAAACTACTGGTCAGGTCTAGCTCAAAAGTGATACTAAAGCACCAGCTTTCGATTAAAAAAAGAATCATCAAAATCGGTGCACCCAGTCGAAAGTTCTGAGATAACAAATATAAGAAAAAAAATACAGTCGAATCATAGTCGAATTGAATACCTCCTCCTTTTTTGAAGACTTAAAAATTACTACTGTCTGGCGGGTGAAACACGCCTTACGCTGTCATAAGCATAGATGTATCATTCACTTCAAATATTATTATCATGAATTTTCCTAACGTTATCTTTACCTTGAAGTGATAGTGTGACGGTCGATAACGGATTTGAGTTGAATGTATGTAAAATATTTGTAAAGCTATTGCAGTTTCAAAAACAATACGATACAACAATAAAAATGGATAAGTACAATTTTGCTACACTGGAAGTATGGAGGATTCCCATCATATGAGATGGCTCTCCTTCTATCTTCTTCTATACTCCATGACTGGAAGACATTCTTTATGTTGACAAATGACTTAAAATTTAAAAAGATTTTAAAAAACATATAATTTTTGCGGGTAGTTTAAAAACTTACCTTAGCCTCAGTTGTTTTATGTAGTTGCCTCTTCTTTTAAGAATTGTAAACAAAGTGTTTTGAATTTTATGCAATCCGTATTTTATTTACTTTTATTTTCAGAGGATGCCGTAGTCCCACTTTCCTTGTACGGCGGTCAACTCCTACTCAACTGGGCTTGGACATCCATCTTCTTTGGTCTTAAGGACTATAAATTGGTAAGACTCCCACAAACTACGCCATTGCTTCAAGAAATCCCTGTTGTGAGTGGTCCTGGGAGAAAAAGTTGTTCTTTTTCATTCATTTACAGAGAATATTAGTTCTGTTATTCCAGTCACTTGGTAGTTTTACCTGGTGAGTTTTGAAAATTGTTTTTTTATAGGTATATAAGCAATGATATTAAAAAAATATAGATACGTTATGCCCTTATAAATCAACCAGAAAATCTGTTCCGAAAAGACCTACAACACACTCGTTTATCTTTTGTTTCACTACACCAGTCACGTTGGTATAATACTTATACAAGGCATTTTAACGCTGTATGTCAAATGTCAAGCACTTCTGACAACACCAAAAGCGTGCGTATAGTCTTGTATTGACAGAGCGACTACAAGCAGAACGGTCAATTTTTTGTTCTTACGCTCTTCATCGTCGGCGCGCTAGTGACATATCTACCTCTTTTTTACATTACAATATCATTGGGTATATGTAGATTTATACGGCGGCGCGAGCGGCAAGCATACGAGGTGGCAAAGTTGAAATTCGGAAAGAGCAGAACAAAATTCTATAAAAATACTAAGTTTTAAAACTCCCTAAAGTATACCTGTTTTTTAGAACCAAATGACTGAATAATCTATAATATAGCCTGTTTTTAGGACCAAATGACTGGATAATCTATAATATAGCCTGTTTTTTAGGACCAAATGACTGGATAATCTATAATATAGCCTGTTTTTTAGGACCAAATGACTGGATAATCTATAATATAGCCTATATTATCGATATGTCTATTTATGAAACTCGAGTCCCAGCAGTTTAACCTGGTAATAATCATCTAACTAGTAAGGGGCCATCCATAAATTACGTCACACTTTAGGGGGGGGGGGGGGTCGATGTAGTGTGACATTGTGTGACAAGGGGTGGGAGAGGGTCCTAAATTTCGTGACGTCACATTTCAAAATCGAATAATTAGTATGTATAGATTAATATTAAAAAACAATATTGGAATATTAATGGAAATAAAACTTATTCGGAACTGCTGTTTTAATTTAATAATTTCTAGGTGTAAAATTTCATAATATGTATGTGACGTAACACTAGGGGGGAGGTCTCGTGAATGTGACCAGCTGTGACAAGGACGGGGGGAGGGGTCAAAAAGTCATGAAATTAGTGTGACGTAATTTATGGATGGCCCCTAACTAGTAATAACCGTAAACCTTACACAATGATTTAACCATGACCGGTCCCCCACAGGCGTTGATCGAAATCTCGGTGCTCTCTGGGGCAGCAGTGGCCACTACAGTCTCATTCTGGAAGGTGAACAAGACAGCAGGTCTACTCCTGTTGCCGTATCTAGCCTGGCTGGGCTATGCTAGCTCGCTCGCCTGGTATATCTGGAAGAACAACCCGAAAAACCCTCCCAAGGAACCCATAGTGCCTCTGGATGCGAAGAGCCAGTAAGGTGAGTTGGACGAATCGAACCCTCAGTGGAAAACAGGCATAAGCTGAAAATTGCAATTTTATAGGAGAGAAAAAAAAACTTAAAATATCAGTAAGAAGTCAATGGAATTTACATTACGATTTCTTGCACAAAACCGTCAAGATTAATGATAAAATTTTGAAAAAAATTGAGCATATTCAGCTTTTGTCCCTCCTTCCAATCATATTAATAACTAAAATTCAAAGTAACACGACTTATGCTTTTTTGCCACTGAGGGTGCGAAATAGGGATTTTGTGGATATGCGAATGCAAATATTTTTAAGCTCACATCCGCAAGTGTACATTTTTTAAGAACACATTTATGTACAGACCGCAAAAGAGTTAGGTATGCAGGGCATGCTACAAAAACCTTCCACAGTGTTAAACTAGCTGACCCGACGAACTTCGTATCGCCTAACAAACTATTTTTTTTCTAAAATAAAAGTAGCCTAAGTTACTCCTTGTTACATCGGTCCAGCCATTACAGAGATTAGCCGGAACAAACAGACAAACAGACAAAATTTGTAAAAAATGTTGTTTTGGTATATATGTAACGTGCATACATCCAAATGCACTTAGTAAAAAGCAGTTATTTTAATATTACAAATAGACACTCCAATTTTATTTATTTGCATCACAAAATATGTGTTATTAAATGTTTCAAAGTTAAATCATAACCTAACTCTTTTGCATAATTCAGAGCACATGAGGGTAGTATTATATACATCCGTTTTTTAGTCTACTCTGTGGTGTCTATATATGGTGGACAATTTCATAATCTGTGGAAAATCTAATCTATGCGACAAACCGTGGTTGCGTAGTACTATATGTCGGTTGTAAATTGTTATTTCATAAATACCAATTTTTGTGAGTGTCGTAAGAGGCGACTAATACCGGCCCGCTTGTTATCAGGTGGATCGATAGCTCGTTGTTAAAGCTATTTCTTTCTTCCAAGCGGATTAGTTTATGGTTTGTCTATGGGTGGACACTGGTCACACATAATTTTAATAATAATGCAATTGTTTCAGTTGCTGCTTTGAGCCAGGCAGCATCACATAAACTTAAAATATTCTATAAGAACAAAGTGTTAACTTAAATCTGCTATTTCTCTATCGAGTGTGTTCATAAAGCTGTTAAGCACAACAATAATTCCTACTTGTTAAGGTATATTCACACTATATAGCTTGTAAGCTTGACATATAGTTAGATATTTAAATCGTCATTTAAACAAAAAAAAAACAACTTAGAATATTAATTATTTAGTGTGAATTCGCCTTAATGATTGTCCAAAATGACTGTTGTAATTTGATTTAATTATTTATATTAGTTATTATAAGCATTTGCAATAATAGCTTTTAGTGAAATATAGTTACTTAATTTTTGATAGAAATCTTTGAAAATAAACGCTTACATACTCACTCACACCCCTGCAGTAGGTTTTCACCTGTGTCGCGGGTGGCATGGACGACACATAACACATCACAATCACACCCATGACCCGAGCACAAATATTTATCTGTCACATAAATATCTGGCCCGGCCGGAAATCGAACCCGGGACCTCTCGCATTGCAGGCAAGGTCCAACCAAGTAGGCTGCAGGGTCGTCAATCTTTGAAAATTGTATTCATTTTTCAGTATTTAGACCATAGTACACAATCCAGTGACTAATAGAATTTGAACTCCTTAGTTTATAAGGCTGGTATCAGGTAATATACACAGAGAATAGTAAATAATAACTAATAAGCTTATATCTAGACTGATTTTAAATGTCATTAATGGACTTTAATACCAGTTAGGGCTTGTTTCACCATCTTCAAGTAGAGTCCCGAATAAGCTATTCGCCGGTTAGAGTGACGTTAAAGTGTCATTTTACATACACGAAATGTCAACTTAACCAACGAATAGCTTACTTCGGACTTACTTGAAGATTGTGAAACAAGCCCTTAATGTCAATTGCAAGTTTTGTCAATGTGTACTAATGGTTATATAAAATGTACCTCTTGTTACTTATATAAATGCCTTTGTCTTAATCAATGGTAAAATCATATTTTATCAACGATACAATCATAGTGTTTAAGTACAAAGTGTCCCTTCTTGACTGTGAATTATCTTGTAAATATCAATCAACTTGCATTACTTTTGGGTACTAATTGGTACCAGAGTACCAATTTATTGTTTTAACCAGTACCTTCCTTCGGCTGCGTTCAGATGGCAAGATTGTTTGCGGGTAGCGATAATAAATCGCGTTGTTTTTCATTTGAACTCAGCCTAAGGTGGCAGGATTTTATTACCAAAATATTTGTACCAAATACATCGACCTTGTCCATATTTCTAAATATTGTTTAATACGCGAGTTTATTGATTCGTATTACCGTTACGCATTCCCGTTGCATTTCTAAAAGTATTTTCTTATCAAATATTTTGACTGTAAGAGTATTTCGGGATTTAGAGGTTGTTAATTGTTGATCATTTTCGAATACTTGTTTTATGTAGTAACATTAAATGTCTATACTATTTCAACGAGTGTTTTATTTGTCTTTTACGACTATTTGTGTTTTTTTTTTAAACCGATTTTCGTTTTTTTTGTTGCTTCAATCAGCTGTGGAAATGAAATAAACGTGCCTTATAAAAACGGTCAGTGCTGGTTTACTTTATGATGTTTCATTTCACCGAAGCAATTGTTAATTAATCTATACTAATATATATAAAGAGGAAAGATTTGATTTTTTGTTTGCATTGAATAGGCTCCGAAACTACTGAACCGATTTCAAAAATTCTTTCACTGTTGGGAAGCTACACTATCCCCGAGTAACAGCTATATTATAATTTCAAAAAAATTAGGGATCCTTAATAAAACTCCAATAATGTAACCCAAGGTGTAAAAAATAAGAAAACCGAAGCAAAGCGAGGGCGGTTACTCGTTTCTTATAAGCACAGCACATCAAAAATGATTGGTGAGTGTGGATTCGAATCTAGTCACTTGGACTGGACGGCA
The DNA here is from genome assembly GCA_951805285.1 of Thymelicus acteon. Lineage (NCBI taxonomy): Eukaryota > Metazoa > Arthropoda > Insecta > Lepidoptera > Hesperiidae > Thymelicus > Thymelicus acteon. The sequence continues at coordinate 1,215,641 of OX638235.1, forward strand.
AGTTTCTAAGAGGTGGATCACGTGACATTGTATGAACAATTTCGACCAACCATGGGCTTGTTCTTTTATAGAAATAGCCGGCAAACGAGCTGACGACCCACCTGATGGTAAGTGGCTATCGTCACCCATGGACATCAGCAACTCCAAAGGTATCACTGATGCGTTGCTGGACAAGAAAGAGAGAAGAAAAATAAAGAAAGAACTGGCTCTCAAGCCCCCAGCCGGAACACGAGTCGTTTGGCGGCTGACTCATGCTCAAGGGTGGTAGCTATCCAGGCGAACCCCATGGAGAAATAATAATAATAATGGTATCTTATTAATAATTAACAATGATTGACGTTGACCCCAGACTCGTAGCTATACGTCGTGTCGGTGTGTAGCTTCGACCAATGATAGGGCGCACATATTCATCCAATGTCTTCAGGTACCTCTCCAAAGTTTGCCGTCCAGATATATATTACAAAGTTTTCGGAACCGACGCTGCGACGTTAAAACCACTTTGCCGTCATGGTGGTTCCGTGTGGGCGTAGCCTAATTGATAAGGTTCTATTTGGCAAACCGCAGATTGTGGGTTCAAATCACACCAGGGGTTTCAGCATAGTACAAAGTAGTGGTTTCAGTGATTAGATTAATGACACACAAAATTTATTTTAGTGTTTATGTGTTTGATAATTGAATTAATTGATATTTAATAAATAAACAGGAAACGACATTAAATACTTCAATTGAAAACGTACTGCCAATGCTAGGCGAGGACCCATGATTAATCAATGTAACTATAATATTGTTAGTAAAATATCTCTACAACAACCAAGGCGCAGAGCGGAACTGTAGTTTATTCGTTAGGATTTATTTAACAAAAATTTATAGGTTCGCTCAATCCACACGCACACGTTCGTAAATAGCAGTTAAAATTTACGTTCACTCTCACTATACTAAAAATATGTGATACTTAAACAAAATGTATTGTAACATGCGTTCGTGTGATTGATAAAGCAAATTACGTGTAGTATAAAAAAATTAAAAATATGCTAGCATCAATATGTAGAAGCATAGATTTAGAACTTACAGATTCTCCCATTCTTTTGACAGAGTGAGATCGCCAGTTACAAAATTTTACTAACAAAAAATAACCGACTTCAAAATTACTCAAAAACTACTTGTCAGGTCTCGCGAATCATCAAAATCGGTTCACCCAGTCGAAAGTCCTGAGATAACAAACATTAAAAAAAACCGTCAAATTGAGAACCTCCTTTTTTGATGTCGGCTAAAATTAAGCACTGCATATCCCAGACCCTCGCAGTAGGAATAGGAAAAAATCCTGTTCTTCACACTGGCGTGACCACGTCAGTAACCAGTAGCGGGCGGCATGGACATGCAACACAAACAACGCATCACAATGTGATGTCACATAATGTCTGCACAGCCGAGATCGAACCCGAGACACCTCGCTTCGCAGGCAGGTTCACTACCAACTCAACTACGGGGTCATCTGATGTATACAATGGCGTGCTATACGTGCCGGTCTCGTATAATTAGTCGTGTGAGTACCGCCCTTGTCCGCTGATGTCCATGGCTAACGGCGATCACTTACCATCAGATGGATTCCGTTGATTGTCAGCTCGACAGTCAGTTACAGTGAGTGAATTAATTAAAATCGCTTATTACTAAAGTAACGGGTAGGATTCATTTTTAATAATAATAAATAACACTTCACACTCATAGCCCCACACTAGGATTCCCTGTGTCGTGGGTGCCATGGACAACACTAGACAAGGACATTCACACCCAGACCGAGAACAAGAAATTCAAACTCATCATTCAAATTTCCGCCTCGCTGGGAATCGATTCCAGGACCCTCGGTGCGGTGTTCCGGCATGGTAACCATTGCGCCACACGGGTCGCCACATTTTATAAACTGGCTGTTATTTGCTAACGCAGTTTAAATCGCACTGCCACATCAAGGGTCTTATAGCTTCTAAAACGATCATTTGTTTTTTACCGTTTTCTCAACAGACACAAACATGAATTAATCCGATAAAATTCAGTAAAAGTTTGCGTGTGGGTGGATGGAAAACGTAAGGAATGGATTCCCCGAAGCGAAGCTTAGCAGCAAGATTAAACTATCCGAGAAACGATGGCATATCTAACGAAAGTTCAGCTTAACGCGACTCGAGAAAAACTGTAACCCAAGAGTCATCTTTAATTTATTGCCTGTGTCACGCCCGGGACAAAAACTGCGATCGGCTTCGCGATCCCGGCTTGAGATGGATATAGCATTTGTCACTTTGATTTATAAGGGGATGAAATGGCGACATTATTCATATATTAAAAAAATGGGGTCAGTATCTAATTTAATTGAACTGATTTACTTTACGATTCGATCTTGATTACGTTGATATTAGAGTTAGATTGAAGTTATTTTTTATGATCAAGAAATTGGATATTGGGTGGCAGTGGTCCTGGTAAAAGGGGATTGGAAAGAAGAGAAGTTTATTCATGTTTTTAGGGTTCCGAAGAAAAATCGGAACAAAAAAAAAGTTTTTTTTTATATACCTATCTTATAAGTTAATGCTTGACTACAATCCCACCTGATGGTAAGTGGCAATGTAGTCATGGATGGTAAAACGCATTAACTTAGTAAAAGCCCATTCACTCTTGTCTTGAAGACACTTACGTTATAATCGACCGAAAACAAAGAAAGAAGTGAGATTACAGAAACTTATGATGGTTATACGTTGGCGTCTATAACAGTAGTTGTGTAGCAGTTTCCAATAGTATATTATATTATTAAAGTAAAGTCCGGTTTACACGTATTAAGTAGTTGAGTAGATAAGTAAATTTTAAATAAATTATAAGTGAATATTTTTAGTGTCCGTCCACACGTAATAATTTAGTAAAGCTCTTTAGTTCATACAATTCTACTTAACTACTTAAGTATTTTACTAAATTACTTAATTACTTAAGCATTTTACTAAATTTTAACTAAATTTTAACTTAAAAGTGCCTGTCCAAACGTGTTAAGTGATAAGCCCCGCCCACCTACTTAACAGAAAATATAAAAATTTCTAAATTACTTATCTACTTGATTACTTTACTATTAAATTACTAAACTACTAAATTGTCCGTTTACACATATACGTTACTTAAAATTTAGTTAACTACTTAACTACTTAATACGTGTAAACCGAACATAAGATCAATGAAGAAGCTCCTCGGAGCACGGAGGAGACATTCCGTACAACATTGACACACGAGATAGTTCCGTGCGCGCTTCTCGCCGGCCTCGCGGTGTTGCACCGGTTACACTTGAGGTTATGTTGTAGTGGAAGATGTGCTATAGGCATTGATCAACGTTTAAGAATAGGTATTTAAATAAAAATAAATGATTAAAGCTTTTTTATAATTATAATATCTAGCTATTAAAATCTAAAAATATACCTGGGTGCATAAGTGTCTATTCAAAGTCTACTAAAAGTAATTGTATCTATGTATTAAGTCTACTAAAAGTAGATTTAAGACACTTGGGTGAATTAACCCAGGTGTTCTGTATAAAGTCGACGGTACCTGACTGACAGACACAATTAACGGCACAGCGAATTAATTTTTGGAATGTCATCCCCTAAATGGATAAAAAAGGGAGAATCATGGGCGTATTCGGCTTCTAGCCAAGGGGGGCATATCAGATTTTTTTGGATCATGCAAGGCCTCAAACTTCCTGTTAAGGCATGAGAAATAAGATCTCTTATGGACAAAAGAATCGTCATCTCTTTGGAAATTATGATGCGGTTTTCCCACATACATACATTTTATATATGTATTAATACGTGGAAGTAAGTCCTTTGTACCCCATTTTAAGAATAATGGGGGAACGTAGAAGTCTGATTTTTGCAACAGCAAAAGTTTATATTGAGAAGAAGTGCAGAAAGCTAAATTCTGTGAATAACGTGTTAAAATTACATTTATTAAAAAAAAATTGAATATTGAAAAATGTCATTGTGAAGTAGCTTTTCACAGACTGAAATTACGGTCGAATTTCGACAATTTCGCCAAGTTATATACAGACTTATTCTAATTCTAAAGCAACATACTGCTATCTGTAGATAAGAGTATTTTACTCTGAACTGTTTGATGTCAATGCTAAAGAATTAGAATATATTTGTAAGCTTGCAGTATAACCAATCCTAGCCTGCGCTAATATTTCAACAACGTTGCGGGGTGGTACGAGTATGTAGCTATGTACTTACCTGACATTACCTGGCGGCATGCCGTGGCTTAAGTTAGATGTTTACAGTGGCGTAGCTAGCCCTAAGAGGGCCCCGTATCAATGTTTGTTGTGGGGCCCCCTCAACGTCAGCTGTCTAATATAAAAGGAGTGCCAACTGTAGCGGTCGTTAGCCGCTGGTGAGCTTTTTTTTGGGAGTGGTATTGGGGGCCCCTACATGCTTGGGGCCCCGTTTAATTGATACGCCTGACCTCCTTACAGATTGTAAATATATACAGGGTGAATTTTTCAAGTGGGCGTGGATGACCATATTCGAAATTATGAGGAATAGCGAAAAGTTGTCAAAGGAGTGTCGGGGCCGATTTGAATGAAAACTAAGGCTAAGAACTCACGGAGCGATTTTCACCCGCGTCCGCTGCGGTGGCGGAAATTTTAAAAAGTTTCAAAACTCACGCGACCGAAGTTTTGTGCGGTAGCGCAGCCGCCGCGGTTGCGATTATCGCCCGCAAACCTGGCGGGCGAATATCGCAAGACGGGCGGTATTTACGATCTGTACCCCCCCTCCCCCCCGGTGCCCACCGCGGTCGCCCGCCAACCGACCGCAGAGCGTGCGGGAGCGACCCGCCGAGGCTGCGGCTGACCGCGACCCGCGCGGTTTTAGAAGTTGCCCGCCGGTGCAGCGGGCGCCGCGAGTAAACCGCGCCCGCCGCGGGCGTAAACCGCGTCGTGAAATATGCCGCTCGTTTTTACATACAAATCTGCATTCTACAGGAGCTGCGGGCCCGCTACCGCGGCGGGCGCGGGAGAAAATCGCTCCGTGAGTTCTTAGGCTAAAATTGCATCATTAGATTTTTGAAAAATTAATATTCATTCCTGGCCAGGAATCGAACCTGTTTAAATTAAACAAAAAAACTCAATCTGTTTTATCACACCATTCAATAGCGTTGCTAACAAGGATCAAATTCGAGAAAAAAAACCGCTCGATTCTGGAAGGTTCTTTGTTTTAGTTGGGCGATTAAAAAACCTCATCACCACAAGGTCCATAAGCATTGGATTAAGCTAGGTGGAACAGACATCACTTATCTTTCGCAGAAGTGACCATTCGCCATAACCTCATCCGTTTCGCGATTATGGATAGCTTTACCTAAATCATGGATGGAGCATCTAACATCCGCTTACGGAAAAAAAGAAATAGACCGAAGCAGTAATGGATAGACATATTATACGAAGAGGCCATTAGTGTAATAAATAGTATAAAATATATCGCGCTCCCGTTCCTTGGGTTATCATACGACAGTAATTTTCCTGACATGTCTAAATTTTAGCTCTCTGTCAGGGGAATGGAAAAATAAATGTAGTCTTTGCAGTGGCGTAGCTAGCTCTAAGGAGGCCCCATATCAATATTTGTTGTAGGGCCCCCTCAACGTTAACTGTCAAATATAAAAGGAGTGCCAACTGTAGTAGTCGTAGGCCACTGTCGAGATTTTTTTGGAAGTGTTAATGGGGGCCCCTATACGCTGGGGGCCCCGTATAATTGATACGGCTGATACGGCGGTAGCTACGCCCCTGAGTCTTTGTCAAAAAGTTTAACCATAATAACAGGAATAACAGTGTGCTTTATTTTTGACAGTGTTGCCAAGTAGGGCTTTTTAAAAGTCCTTATTATTTCCCATGTAAACAGATTTAAACTGGCACACTATAAATTAAATAAACACAAACCATCTGTATATATCTCATATATGGTAATGATATTCACAACTTGGAAATCCTCTACAGTCGAATGGAAAATGGAAATGAGCCGGCCCGAAACACAATAAGTATTAATGGAAAATACTTAAGGAAAATCGTATTTAAAATGTGCGTTTAAATTAAAAGCTTTATCTTAGAGTATGTCCTCGAATAAACAGCGTAACGGTTGTAGGTCAAGTCACCCTCGCGTCAAGGGGTTGGAATGTTTAGAACGTGAGGGGTTGAGAGCACTCGGCTAGGAGTAAGGGAGCTTGGCCTTTGTTTTAGTCAATACGAAGAGTTTATATGATCCCGAGGAAATGGACATGGATTGATATCAATAATACAGACAGAATTCACAATCTATACCGTAGTTAATGCCTTTACAAGGTCCAGCGGTCTTTTATGGTGCTTGGTGTACGGTTTAATAATTATGTAAATTAATCGTTTATTTTAATTAAAATGTGCTACCTGGTTATTAATATTAACACCATGAAACTGTAGCTGTAGACAGTCATAATTATGATTTTATAGATCGTAAACAATAATTAAATTGGTGATTCAAACAAACTTTCTCAAGAAGCGTTTTATAAGCGTGATATTCTGGAGAACATTATTTATAAACAAATTCTTGAGAACAATAAAATTATAATATGGATAATCCATATTATATTAATTTTCAAAAATAATGATCCTTAAAAATATTAGTGGAATATTGAATAGCATCCTTGGCTTTCCCTCAATGGGAAGAAGCTAGGCTAGGATGTTGTACAAATTGGTTAATTTAGCTGTTAAGCGTAGATTGTAAGGTGGTTATGCTCCTATGAGAGTGGCATGATCATAATTGATCAAATCCTCCATAATAAATAAAGAATAAAAAAAAATATACATTAGTGTATATATTTTTATTAGTAATATATATCACGTCGTATTCTATACAAGTTGTAGTACCTACAGTTGAAAAACTAAGTACACGCTTCTAAATATCAATGTAGTAAAACAAAAAAATAGTGACCGTGCTGTTAGTCATTGAGGAGTTCCTTCGTCTGGAGCCAAACCTGTGGTCAGGTCATTCGTATCAGAAAAATGTCATGCATTTTCTTCAGAACAAAAGCAATGTGCGTATAATTTCAACTCAGGATAAGAGAATGAAGCAGGAAGTAGGTATAAGGGGCCATTCATAAATTACATCACATGTTGGGGGGGGGGGGGGGGGGAGTCGATGTAATGTGACATTGCGTCACAAGGGGTTGGGGGGGTCTTAAATTTTGTGACGTCACATTTCAAATAACACATATGTATAGGTAACACATACTCGTATATAAACACATATGTATCTAGAGGTAAATATTGAAAAACAATTAATGGAACTAAAACTTATTTCGGAATTGCTGTTTTAATTTAATAATTTCTAGGTGTAAAATTTCATAATATATTATGTGATGTCACACTAGGAGGGGGAAATCTCACAAATGTGACCAGTTGTGACAAGGAGGGGGGAGGGGTCAAAAAGTCATGAAATTAGTGTGACGTAATTTACGGATGGCCCCTAAGAGGAAGTAGTTCTAATTAAGTTTGCATGATTTTATCCACTCAATCAGGACAAGCTAAATAAAACTATTTAATGTGAGGGGGTTCACTGCATCACAAAAAGTGCATTTTAGCTGTTTAAGTTTCCAGTTGCTGCAATTTATCAAGCTTAATACATCATGATTAATTTACTTCTTACCAAGTAGATTTGTGTTCATGTTTTATTTTGCTTGAGTGTGATACCAATCTTTGTGAATAAAAATTCATGGACATTCACTGAACATTATCATCTTAATCTTCTTGTTTATTTTTCTGCGGTCCGCTTCCCTGATAGCCGTGACATGTACCACCATTGGATCCATATCTATCAAAATGCAGTTCTGATGATGGAGTTTTGATATGGGATCAGTGATAATTTAACTGTTGTTTCGATGATTTTTTTTTGTTTTGATTATTGTTATCACTGCCTTTATTACGAACACTAGCTGACCCGGCGAACTTCGTATCGCCTAACAAACAATTTTTTTTCTAAAATAAAAGTAGCCTAAGTTACTCATTGTTACCTCAGCTATCTGCCAAAGACAGTCCCGTCAAAATCAGTCCAGCCATTTCAGAGATTAGCTGGAACAAACAGACAGACTGAGAGACAAAAATTGTACAAAATGTTGTTTTTGTTTAGTACCGTGTATACATCCAAATGCACTTAGTAAAAAGCGGTTTTTTTTTTAATATTACAAACAGACACTCCAATTTTATTTATTTGTATAGAAGATGTATAGATTATTAAAGTGAAAATGAAAGAGTTCACAACAAAGCATGTATGTACCTAAGTACCAATAGTAATTTCTCGAGCCCCGCGCTGTTTAATTGTTTCAAACTGCAGAACTTTCGAGTCTGCGTCTTGTTTGCTCTGAATTACCATTTTAATGGTAATGATGTAGTTGTAGGTTTAGGTTTAAAGAATTTTATTCCTATAAAGACATCAGCATCACTTACATGAGAACATAACTAATAAAGATTTTTTTACAATTCGTCATCACACTGGCAAGCACTAGTATTAAAACAAGCAATAGTAATAATAAGGGGCCATGTATAAATTATGTCACACGTTAAGGGGAGGAAGAAGGTCGATGTAGTGTGACATTGTGTGACAAGGGGTGGGAGGTGTTTTAAATTTCGTGACGTCACATTTCAAAATCGAATAATTGGTATGTATAGGTAAATATTAAAAAACAATTAACGGAAATAAAACATTTGGGAACTACTGTTTTAATTTAATAATTTCTAGGTGTAAAATTTCATAATATGTGAAGTCACACCAGGGGGGAGGTTGTGACCAGCTGTGACAAGGACGGGGGAGGGATCAAAAAGTCATGAAATTAATGTGACGTAATTTATGGATGGCCCCTAACTATTAAAATTGCAAAACAGTATCATATATAATGAAATAACGCTAATCTATATTGTAGTTTTGAAAAGTCTATCTATCTGTATGAAATATGTAGACACAATCCAGCACCTATATGATAAGTAATTCTTGACAAAAAGTAACCGACTTCAAAATTAGGGATAACTCAAAATGTACTAGCCATATTAGCTCAAATTTAAGTGGGACTGCATGACAAGCACCAGTTTTTGATTAAAAAAAGAATCATCAAAATCGATTCACCCAGTTGAAAGTTCTGAGGTAACAAACATAAAAAATACAGTCGAATTGAATACCTCCTCCTTTTTTGAAGTCGGTTAAAAATTAAATAGATTCGATTTACTTGTTCAGAAAAAAATATTTTAAACGAAAAGGTGGAACGAGAGGCGCAAGCATTTGCACGAATTAGCACTTCTCTCTCAGCGACAATACGTTTGAAATGTTCTAACTTTTGTTCCAGACATTTAAATTTTTAATTAGTTGCAGTTTCGTATGATAGGTACCTAAAAGAATTAACAAATAAGGTACGAAATATTTAAATGGATTAAATTAATTATTTCTGGTTTAAGATTAGATGTAGTTGTATGTAAAACAAATTCTCGTAGCTCTAAATTGTAGCTAATGTAGCTCGCGTATCGTACGAGTATAATGTAATACTGTATCACGCTGAAACGTACAAACACTAAATTGTAGCTAATGTAGCTCGCGTATCGTACGAGTATAATGTAATACTGTATCACGCTGAAACGTACAAACACTAAATTGTAGCTAATGTAGCTCGCGTATCGTACGAGTATAATGTAATACTGTATCACGCTGAAACGTACAAACACTAAATTGTAGCTAATGTAGCTCGCGTATCGTACGAGTATAATGTAATACTGTATCACGCTGAAACGTACAAACACTAAATTGTAGCTAATGTAGCTCGCGTATCGTATGAGTATAATGTAATAATGTATCACGCTGAAACGTACAAACACTAAATTGTAGCTAATGTAGCTCGCGTATCGTACGAGTATAATGTAATACTGTATCACGCTGAAACGTACAAACACTAAATTGTAGCTAATGTAGCTCGCGTATCGTACGAGTATAATGTAATACTGTATCACGCTGAAACGTACAAACACTAAATTGTAGCTAATGTAGCTCGCGTATCGTACGAGTATAATGTAATACTGTATCACGCTGAAACGTACAAACACTAAATTGTAGCTAATGTAGCTCGCGTATCGTACGAGTATAATGTAATACTGTATCACGCTGAAACGTACAAACACTAAATTGTAGCTAATGTAGCTCGCGTATCGTACGAGTATAATGTAATACTGTATCACGCTGAAACGTACAAACACTAAATTGTAGCTAATGTAGCTCGCGTATCGTACGAGTATAATGTAATACTGTATCACGCTGAAACGTACAAACACTAAATTTAATCTAGGGTTTGGCAATAAACGCGTTATTTAAGACCTATAGCTTTGTAATACATAACTACGTTTATTCTCTGTTGATATTATAATTAGGGAATTATTTACGCAATTAATGTATTTTTGTTTTAAAATTATACAGATCAAATTAATTATTAAGGCGCATTTTCATTGGCATCGTATTCAGCCGTTTCACAGCATGCGTAGACATCAGCCTACGCAAGGTAAGAGCCTATCAAGGTTCCCGTCATACTGTAATGAATAACCCCAATAACACCAATTGCGAGCAGCAAGGCTATACTGTTTTGTAACTTGATAGCGGAATCCGCGATGAGTTTCAAAATTGAAGTTCGAGTCCGAGATCTTCATATGTGATTCTCTAATCATCTGGTACGCACTTGCGAAGTGAAGGGAGTCTCGAACTCTAACTTCAATTTAGAAACCCATCGTGGATTCCGCTGTCAAGTTACAAAACAAAAGTGAACTTGCATCATATTGACATGTCATTATCTAATCATCTAGTACGCACTTGCGAAGTGAAGTGATCCTAGAACTCGAACGTCAATTTTGAAACTCCGCTGTCAAGTTACAAAACAGAATAGCCTTCCAGTCCTCTATATCCAATTATATTGTATGTACAAAAAGCGGTAGATATGTCAAGAGTGCACAGAAATTGAGTTAGTCATATTCAGCCATTTGTCGTAATTTCATTCAGAAATTAGACAAGTAGAAGTTTAATTCTAGGTAGAATGTTAAACTCATGTTTTAATACTTTTAATAGTAGAATTCCACCCAACTACTGATCGCGCCTGTTATTGCTTAACTTGACGATCATTGATTGACATAAGCCGCCGTACTATGAGCGCTTCAATGCAATTTATTATAGAATGAGAGGATGTATTTAATAATTAATTATAGAGCAAACATTCATCGCATTTTGCGCGTTGTCTTACTGACTCGGTTTGAAACTCACAGGATCTCACGGTAACTCCCAGAAACTCGCAGTAACTCTGTGTAACTTGCGGCGCTCATTACCATTCTTAATTGTGACGGTAATGAGGCGGTTCGTGAAACTTACCTCCCTTTAACGCAATTAGAGTTACGGGAGAGCATTAATTAATGAGCCAACCTTATGTTTTATATAAAAAACATAGTAAATCTTCATCTTAAGAATTGAGACACTTCACATGAGATGCAATTCGTTTACTACTATTGTTTCTATTTCACGCAAAAAGTGCACGACGGATATTCATAAATTTAGCTCTTAGGTAGAACATGACGACCCGTGTGGCGCAATGGTTACCATGCCGGATCGCCGCACCGAGGGTCCTGGGTTCGATTCCCAGCGAGGCGGAAATTTGAATGATGAGTTTTCTGTTCTCGGTCTGGGCGTGGATGTCCTTGTCTAGTGTGTTGTCCATGGCACCCACGACACAGGGAATCCTAGTGTGGGGTTATGAGTGTGAAGCGTTATTTATTTATTTATTTATTCATGATCTGGAATAAGATATGAGGTACAGTCACCTGCAGAGAAAAGTAACCCATCTGTTTATAACCACACTGTAACAGATGGGTTACTTTTCTCTGCGGGTGACTGTACGTATGAGGTGCTTTATACTACATTTTTCTTTCTGTACACGCTCTACCCTGTCTTTTGTGAATAAATGTTGAATATTCCAGTCAATGTTTGCCTGGAGGAGATCGCTGTTTTAGTGACAAGGTCGCCAATTGTACGTTTGTGTTTTATTTGTACTGGTGTTATTGTAATACTAGCTGACCCGGCGAACTTCGTATCGCCTAACAAACTATTTTTTTTTCTAAAATAAAAGTAGCCTAAGTTACTCCTCGTTATATCAGTTATCTACCAGTGAAAGTCCCGTCAAAATTCCAGCCATTTTCCAGGTCAAAGGTCCAGCCATTTCAGAGATTAGCCGGAACAAACAGACAGACAGGCAGACAGACAAATATTGTAAAAAAATGTTGTTTTGGTATATGTACCGTGTATACATCCAAATGCACTTAGTAAAAAGCGGTTATTTTAATATGACAAACAGACACTCCAATTTTATTTATTTGTATAGATTATCCTGGTAAACGCGGGCGGCGCCACGGCAGAGCGCTAGTGAATAATACTGTAATGATAATAATGCATTTAAATACCGTAATCATTACAAAGAAAAAGAACGTAAAAGGAACATTTAACGTCGCCCTCTGATTGTCAAATTCAGAAACAATTAGTTGGTACAGAAGTTTCCATGAGGCACTGGAAAGTTTTTTAATCTTAATTCTTCAAGGGTACCTGAGGAAGGGAAACAATTACAGCGGATCTCTAAACACTCCAACAACAAAGTCGAATTGAAACACAGTGTTGCCCTCATTGGGAGAACTGCCGGAATAAAGGTAGCGTAGTGGTCCATATAGTGAGAATTATTGTCTCTACTTCCTGTAATTGGTTTAAAATGTTATTTATACGTCGTCGTCGGACAAATGTGATGACATATCAAATTATAATAAACATTAAAAAATCTGATATGCTAGACAGATGGGTAGAGCTGTTCCTACAATTAGAATCAGAACAACATGTGCTTCCAGTTCTTTCCTTTTTTTTATTGGCACCTATAAATTAGCGCATTCGTGGAATCCCATGATTAGTTAATGTGAAAGAAAATCAAAAATAGCGCCGAGTTCAGTGCGTCAGATCAAGACGTAAGGTAGATAGACTTATCTGTCAACGACAATAAAATTGTCACCTGTTAAGAGTTTCTCCCCGCCACCGCAGTTGCACCGTACGACCACGATCCATGTAACTGGATCGAAATATAGGGATTATAAAGTATGAATCGTAAGTATCCGTTGCAATAAAATGTTCAGTGTCCGCGATTATATGTTTGAAATCGTATCTTTGATTCTTTTATTTCTCTTCTTTCTTGGACAGTGACGCAATGGTGATGACTATTGTGTTGCTGATGTCCACGGGCGATGATGCTACTTATCATCGGTGCTCGATTTTTAGTTACATAAAAAAGTTACAGTTCTACGACTTTGTGTATGATATCTACGTTTAAATTAGTTGTAGTATTTATTGGAACCATTTTGTTAATGTAATTAATTCTACTGCTAGGATACGATGTAATGACGATCTTGTAGCCTAGTTGGCGGCGGTTGGTGGTTAAGTGGTAGCGACCCTGCCTGCGAAGCGAGGGGTCCCGGGTTCAATTCCCAGCCGGGGCAGATGTTTATGTGACAGATAAATATTTGTACTCGGGTCATGGGTGTTATTGTGATGTATTGTATGTGTCGTCCATGCAACCCGCAACACAGGTAATAACCTACTGCGAGGATATGAGTGGGTAAGCGTTAATTATCATTTTGTAGTTATCGTTATATCGTCAATCTTTTAAGTCACGCACGTAATAATAGGACGGGAACACTTTAAAAGGTGGCAGCTTATTTCGTAAGTTTCTATAACATAACATTAAAATAACGAGGTATTTTATCAACAATATCTAATTTAGAATTACGGCTAGGCTATAACGTATGGAATATAACAACTGCTAATATGTCTACCTCTAGCAGCAAGATGAAAACGAAATCGAGAGCTCTTTTTTTTGGAAAGAGCCTGATGGTATGTTACTAGCGTCGCCCATGGACATCAGTAACACCAAAGGTATCACTGATGCGTTGCCGGCTAAGAAAGACAGAAGAAAAAGAAAGAAAGAACTGGCTCTCAAGCCAAATGCTCTTTTTGCATGTCTCGTCGCAGTTACACAGTATCCGGGACATTCTGATTAAATATATTTCGATTCGAATTGGTTCGGTTAACTGGACTAACCGAACTACTGCCACAAATAATCTAATTTTTACTAACAAAAAATTACCGACTTCAAAATTACTCAAAAACCACTTGTCAGATTTATTTTTGTGGGACAAATTTATGTGGGACCACATGACCACCACCTGCTTTCGATTAAAAAAAGAATCATCAAAATCGGTTCACCTAGTCCAAAGTTTTGAGGGTAACAAACATGAAAAAAATACAGTCGAATTGAGAACCTCCTCCTTTTTTTGAAGTCGGTTAAAAAGTTGCGTTAGTTCGATTAAACGGACTAACAACTGAACTGCTGCCACTAGACCAATTTGTCTTAACTGCACAAAATAATTGTTACCGAACACCTGTCAAATTAGACGCAGAAAAAAATGGCAGTAAAGTAATTGCAAACCTCGATCTTGGCCACCCGTTATTTTCCCTATTTTTTAAGGATATCTTCAACGCATACTCTGGCAACCCTCGTCAAAGTTTAAGTCGCGACCGTCTAAAAGATGCGACTTCGACCTTGCTAAATGAATTTCGGGGAATGAATCTAACTTTTATCACTCAAAATTTGAGTGCCTAGAGTCAGTTCTTTCCTTATTCTACCTTCTATCTTGACGCAACGAATTGTTGATATTTCCTACCTACCTGTTGTTGATATTTCAACCCTAAAAGGGTGTTGCAATTTTTTGGGTGGTGGACCAATTCATTTCCAGTTTCATATTCCAGTTTAGATTAAACAGAGTAAATTAAATTAAATTATGTTACATTAAGTTATAATCATTAAACCATTTTAAATTTATAGTTTGATTATATTATTATAGTATTGTGTCATTACAAAGGAGTTTAATGTTAATGTATGATTATCCATTTAGTTTGTCATAATATTTAAATACTTACTGGTCATTTTTGTCATTAAAATAATCTGTTAAACTATAGTAACATTTTTTAATTAGTATACTTTTAATTTGGTACAAAAAAAATACAATTAAATTTGGACCGCGTCGCTGTGTATTTTCAATTTAGATGTAGGTATCTTAAGTTTATGCGTATAAGTATATAGATCTCAATATATTGCGTCTTGGTTCATCAATTTGTTCTCTGAAGTGTTGAGGGTATTTTAGACCTTACAGAGAAATATTGCCTTTTTTTATGCCTTGAGCAGGGAAACGTGCGGACGGGTCAGCTGATGGTAAGTGATAACCGCCGCCCATGGACATTAGTTACACTGGGGGCGTCAGCAATGCCTTGCCGGCCTCGAAGAAAATGCCATAGTGACCCCATAGTACTCCATGTCACAGTTTGGAGGGAACACCGATGCAGGAAGTTCGTTCCACAGTATACACGTGCGTGGTAGAAAACTACGCGAAAACCGAATAGTGGACGAACGCCAGGTGTTGTTGATTGAACCTGGTACACCGTGATGTGCGGTGACGAAAATTAACCGCAGGGATTAAACAAAACAGTTCTTCAGAACATTCCCCATTACAGGCGGTAAAATACGGAGAGAGAGCTTACATCTCTCCTCTACGCAAGCAACTCTAGTCCGTCTGTAAGCTTGGGATCTTCGACAAGACGAATGGCTCGGCCAATTCGGCCAATGCTGTATCTGTCACAGCCTACAATGCTACATTTTAAAATACCTAGTTACCTAGTTTCAAAATCCAATGAGAGTCGTCTTAACTTAGATTCGATTTAAAATCAGACGAAGGAAATAGTCCGATCTGTAAAGTTTTAACATTCAGAGGCATGTGCTTGAGATGTGTATTGTATTGAATAGTAGAACTATTTATGATTCGAAAGATGTTTTTAAAAGCTTTTATTTGACTTATTTTGTGTTAGTGTAGTTTTTAATTGGAATATAATTTGTAAGTTTTTTACCGACTTCCTGGTGTTGTGCAAACCTGAAGTTGTGTGCATTATGTCGGATAACAAATTAATATAATGATCTTATAGAGCTAGTATGATGATGGACCTAGGTGGTAGAAAATATTCTGTGATATAACGAAGCAAGCATCGAGTTAGGATCGAATTAATCGTAAGCGTATGGATTATAGTTCCTGCTACAATCTTATTCGAGTACGGGGGTGGCATGGTCACATTGTGACAAAACCCCTTTCAATAAATGACGAGGGTCACAGATTTTCAAGGCCGTCCAAAGACCTGTCAATGCTCAATGCTCATGTCTAAGGTATCGCCAACGTGTTGGCAGCCAATTATATTACGGGGTAGTCATCTTTCTGCCAGTGCTTATAAAGCAATAAGTGGCGGATAAAAATGACTTCATTAACAGGCGTGTATAAAAGTCGTAAGTTTACTGAAGCAAGAGCAGGTTATCAGTTCCCTTTTGTATAGCCTGTAGCGTTGACAAAAAAGTAGACGGGTCAATTGATGGTATGTGGTCACTGTCGCCTATGGACATGAGCAACAAAGAGGAATTGCCGATGCAGCGTCAGCCCTGAAAAAGAACTTGTTTTTTTTTTACACCTTTTTTGAAGAACCCCATGTCATAGCGCTCCGGGAATACCTCAGAAGAAAGCTCATTCCAGAGGTTGCACGTGGCAAAAATGAAAGTGAGAGTCGAACCGTAGTAAAGGAATAAGGTAAAACAATCTTTTAGAGAAACTTAATAACTCAAAGTCAAGGCTAGTTTGATAGACAGGTTGACCTCAATAAAGTCAGGAGCTAAGGCCAAGGTTGACCTTGCACTCACGGCTGACCTTCAATAGGAAGACTATAAATCCCAAATCCAATTTGCCGCGTCGCAGCCATCTTGAAATATTGATGTTAACGTGAAAGTCCTCGGTACGGAGGTATTGTTTGGACTCGTAAATTAATTATTTCTTTCCAGCCAGGAATGTGAGCACACAATACTTTATTGGCGGTATAAAGACGGTCTTGCGAGCAAAAATACTTCTATATTAGCACAGATAATATTTATAGTCTACGGGATGTAAGTTTTTAGGGACGTCAGTATTTAGAATTTGAAAGACTAGTCATTCTCTAGTCAGTCTCTTTTCACAAAGTGATCTGTATCCCACAGGGCACGGTCAGGTCCCTCTGATATTTCTCTTCATCTGAGCAAGTGTGCATGATTTAAACCCAGGCCTCAAGTGCGGAAGATAAGAAAGAAAGACGCTAGTAGGAAAAAGAAGCAGAAGTTATTGATTTAACTCAATTTATGCACATTATCTTTTAAAATGTTATTATTTTAATGTTTAACTTTAACGTCAGGCTAAAAATTTTACTTAAGTTTTTAAGAAAAGTACAAACCATAAGGTGTTTACTAATACTTGAAGAGAAAAAATTGAACCTTACCTCGTGAATTTTTTTTCTTTCTTTTTGTTCTTTTTTCTTGGCCGGCAACGCATCAGTAATGCCTTTAGTGTTGCTGATGTTCATAGGCGACGATAGCCACTTAACATCAAGTGGATCATCAGCTCGTTTGCCGGCTATTTCCATAAAAAAATTAAGAAAGTACCATTATTGTCCCTTAAATTAAAAAAAAAATGGCATTTTCCTAAATTTAAGGAATGATGACGCAACCGTGACATGCCTGCCAAAAAGGTACATTCTTATTTGACTGACAATAAAACATCATTTAATAAATTCTAGCTTTATGGGAAACGGGCTAGTCAGATGGTTCAGTAGCTCTTAGACTATACAAACATAAATTAGCATTACTGATGATTTATTAGCTCACTGAACTATTGAAGTTGAATTCAAGCAAATGTTTTACCAGCAAGAGTTACAAAGGTAGCAAAGGTATATTATTACAACATTTACAACGCAGTTGGAATAACTGAAATAAGTTAACTACTCCGCCGGCTATCTTACACCACTTACTAATGATTTTAAAACGGGGCAAGTTTAATTTGCGAAACGAAGAAAAACTCAAAAGTGTAAGGAATACGGTAACTTTCGCGTCTCTTTTTTATGGATTTAACTATAAATTGAGAACGGTTACGTTAGAAGTTAAATATAAATTGTTAATGTTTTACTGGTATTTAAAACTAATTTTAACATAAAGTATTTTATTTAATAGGAATATTAACAATATAATAATATGTATAACGTAAAATGAGGAATTTTCATATGTACCTAATGCTTGGGTTTTGGATAAAAACGAAAATATCACCTGCCTTAGTTACAACCTTTGGAAATTTTTGTAGTATTTCTGTATTTATACTACTTCATAATAGTCTAGGAAGGTGTTATGTGGATTCAATTCAGTTTGGGATAAATATAAAAAAAAATTGTAAATAAATATTTTTTTTTTGGCTTTTTAAGCCCGAGACATATGACGTGTCCCTGACCATGACCCAAGAAGTGTCATGTAAATAGGGTCACTTGAAAACTTTATGTAAAATTCAAAATGTACCGTCTTTATTATAGGTAATTTTTCAGCTAATCAGTATTGCATATACCGCCGTGCCAGTATAATTCTGCTCTGCGGTACTCTGCACTCCGTGAGAGCGTGTATCCTGTCGCTTCGTTCATACGCCGGGTCTTCAGTAAGCTCTTCTATTGCCTTCAAGGCCATTGTCCTGTCGAATGGGACCTCTGGAGTGTCGGTAACCCGGGATAGCCAGCGCGCTTCCACACAGCTGGAAAAGGTTATATTTTATAACTACGAGGCATAAGAATAAGAATTTAGCCGTATTGGCTTAGAATACTAACCCCAATCCCACGCCGGATGGGTATCGTAAGAGGCGACTAAATCCGGCACGTTGGTAGGGCCCCTCGAGGGATTATATTGATAATATTGATTTTAATTGTTAATTAATACCATTATTACTAGGTATTATTATTTCTCGATAGGGTTCGCCTGGATAGCTACCACCCTTGAGCATGAGTCAGCTGTCAAACGACTCGTCGTACTCTGGCTGGAGGCTTTAGAGCCAGTCTTTTCTTTCTTCTTTAGTTCTCTCTTTGGCCAACAACGCATCAGTGATGCCTTAGTGTCGCTGATGTACAAGGGCAACGATATCCAACTACCATCAGGTCGTCAGCTCGTTTGCCGGCTGTTTCCATAAAAAGATGGTTGGATCTGTTGATTGCAGTGTCTTTGACTGTTGAGTTTGAAGCATCTGAAATACTTACGCTGGACAAGGTTCCGTTGGCACTAGTACGCTAAGAGGCATTGGACTAAAGTACTCCAGAGTCTCGTGATGCACGGTAAACCTCTTTAGGCGCGAAGAGCTTAACGTCTTTCTCTCTACTTGACGTTCCTGAAGAAGGTAATGGATGCATTGAAGTTGTTAATTAAACCCTTTGAATGGTGGTTCGGTGCGATATTAACTATTGCGCCATGAGGGTCGTAGAAGCAAACAGAGAATAGAATAGGTAAGAAATTTGGCTTCATTTTAGGCCAACCCTACTGAGTTGTATTCTGTTGACCATCGGGTGTGGTAATGCCATCCTTTTTCCTTTCAGTTGAGTTCCTTGGACATACATACATTGGTATTGGACATAAAAAACGAAGCTTCATCCTTCAGCAAGGTGTATCACGATAAAGAGAGCTTGGCTTCTACTAATCAGTTTAGCGTTTTCTTACACTCGCGTTCGAACTTTTCAACTAAGTTTAGTCCTAAAGGTACTGGTACAGTCAGCAAAACACAAAAGAGGTGTGCAGCGTACGGCACATGTTTATTGTTACACTATGTTTGTGTTATTGTCAATGTTAAATCATAACGTAACATAATATAATATTTAACATTGATGATAACACAAAATGCAATACTAAACATTACGGTACTTTTTGTATCATTCCCTGCATACCTACCTTACTCTGTGGCTGACTGTACATGGCGGTAACAGAACCTTGCAACTTTCTTATTTACTTTCCAAAACTTTACGAGAAATGTTTATAAGGTAAGAGACCTTGCATTGTGCAGCGTTTTTTTATCTGTAGACTAGCCTCTTTCCCCGCAATTTCTGGGATAAGAAGTATCCTATATTGTTATTCTAAATCATGGTTTACATGTGTGCTAAATTTACTGAAAATCTGTTCAGTAGTAATCATTGCATTACTTACGCAGTAGTAAACTGTTTGCACTAATTCTTTTACTTTTTCAGTAATGAGACGAAACGTCAAATCCAAATGATGTATTGAAGGCTTCTTATCTCCTAGAAGGTTCTGGAAAGGCTCTAGAGAACAGTCTATCATCCTGAAAATAAAAGAAACGAAAGCAAATGTTTTGGTAATGTAAAACGCAAACACTGTCTCGCAGTAGGGGCTAATATACATATTTGTGAGGCTTGGTGTCCGCTTTTATAGCAATATCTAATATTATATTATTTGATTTAAATGGTTTTGTTCCTTTACTTTAAAAATAATAGTTAAAAAAAAAAAACTAAAAAACACGCTTTTATAGAAAATCCAACTAAAAAAAATAGAAAATAAATTTGAATTAAAAATCGTGTAATTGTGAAAAAAGCGTGTAATTAGGTTTTCTTTCTTTCTTTTTTTCTTTAAATATTCAATTGTCATCGGTCCTCAATAAGTCCACGAAGTTTGAAAGAAATCTGACCGGTTGAACTGGGTCAAAATCAGGTTCAAAGAGAAGTTACAAACAAACAAAAATGCAGGTGAAGCAATATAAAGCGTGTAAAAATGAACGAGCTCCCACTATAAAATTGTTACAAACTGTTAGTACCCATTGTAAGTACAACACAACGTTACAAAGGATTTGCAACAACAATCGATTAGAAACTATGAACTAACTAAGTTACGTATTATTTATCCACAAGATTAACCGTAAGCATATAAATTTAACTTTGTAATTTCTTTGAAACTTGTACGCAAATAACTTAGTGAATGTTGCGGGAACTATTAGCTTGAAGAACTTAAGCATGCTGAAATGGGGTCGTTATAAATTGAAAATCGATTGAGTAAAGTTGAATCTAGTGAATGATTGAACGAGTGAATGAATGAATGAATGAATGAATGGATGAATGAATGAATGAATGAATGAATGAATGAATGAATGAATGAATGAATGGAAAAATGAATGAATGAATGAATGAATGAATGAATGAATGAATGAATGAATGAATGGATGAATGGATGAATGAACGAATGAATGAATGAATGAATGAATGAATGGATGAATGAATGAATGAATGAATGAATGAATGAATGAACGAACGAATGAAAGAATGAAGGATTGTATGAATTAGGGATTGTGTGTAAATGAAAGATTTAATTAATGAATGGTCGAATGAATGTATTATTTTTATAATATAATTCACCTAGAGTTCCCTTCGGCCTCCGCAATAATAATTATAGTAGATATACCATCAGAGTATTATTTGTAGGTATACATTTCCTTTCTGACGAAATAAACTTTTTATTTTTGTATTGACGGCCGAAGTATAATTTGTATCTTATATTATGACAAATGCAATTTGGCTAGTAGGTAGTAGGTATAGACTAAATTGCTGAGTCCTTTAACTTAACAAAGTAATTTTTAGAATACAGAAAGAAGCGAATTAGAAATAGAAGAGTTTTATACATAGGTATACATGTCTGTGAATATAAAGCCTTGTTATTATGTATACTGAGTATTATTTTAATTATGTAGCATCTGTTTGTGTGAGCGTGACGCAGAAACCGCGTTATACGAGAAAATGGAAGCTTCAACAAAAGAGGGTATTAAGTTGATATTGGAATTCTTTTACGAGGTTTGTAAATAATTTTTTTGGGGTTTTGTTGCGAGAAAAGTAATATCTACTTCCTTAAAAATTGAAAACGATGACTGTCTGATTAGAATGACTGGGCTGGCGTTTTATAAGAAAGTAATGCGACCCCTCGATTCCCTTTGAGAAAAATAATCTATACATTTTATAAATTGAAAACACATCAAAAGATTGTTATTTATTTTTATCAGTGTGCCTATCTGTTTGACTGAACGTAATACATTTACCGGATAATTGTAAACGTATCTATTATTTTTAGTTATAAGTATTAACAAAAAATAAATTGCTTGTTTAAATTGAATTGAAATGTTTGTATAAAGAGTGAATGAATGAATGACAAATGGTGAATGAATAATGTAGATATATATTGTTCGGTATGGATATGTTCTTAAACAAAAGCTAATCGTAACCTTTTTAGCAACGCGTTGTTTAATCAATTGTGAATTATTTTATCGAGGTGCTGTACATTTAACACTGATACGCTTGAGTTAATTTAACCCGTCAATTTAGTACCATCTACCCTGTTAACCCCATTAAGACGATTAGGTATCCCATTGTGTTATTATTAACGCAATAATTGATACTGGCTGAGTTGCACTTGAATGCAATTTACTTGTAATTGGATTGGATTATTATAATCCATGTATTAAGGTTCTGTAACTGTTATTGACTTGGATTTCTGATAGCTGGTAACTAGCGCTCTGCCCGCGGCTTTGCTTGCGATTCCAGGAAAATAAGTACCTTATGTCCTATTCATACCATTATCTATCTGTGTGCTAAATTTCATGAAAATCGGTACAGTAGTTTGTGCGTGAAAGAGTAATAAATATCCATATATCCTCACAACGTTACACATTTCACACACACCTTTAAGCGTGTGATTAAATGTGTGTATGTGTGCGTTTTATTTTGCAAAGTTTAAACACTTGACGCGGCGTTAAAAGAAATTATTTAAATAAGAAATTCTACAGAAACTTAAGAATAATGTAAGAGCGCTAACACGATAGTCGTATTCAAACAAAGAATGAACGTTTCTTTTCGTTCCCGCGGCTTTTGTTTTATTTTCTTTTTACTTTTAAAGTCCAAGCGCTATCATATTTGTGGCCTATTAAAATTAATTTATGAACACTTAAAAATAACGTTATGGAATTAAGCGTCGCCTCTCATTACTTGCCACGTTTCTTTCAGAAGTAAACTATACCTTAAGTTAAATAAAAGAGGGAGATAACGCACCGCCTTGAATTTGAATGAAGCCACCAAAACTATGCTACTTTCGTGTATTTACGCAGTCATGCATATACGTATGGAAGTATAACTCGGATTATCCTCCTTTAACTAACACTTATTGTTTCATCGTTTACATTGAGTAATAAGTGTAAAACTAAACTATGTATTCCTAACATATAAGGGGGATTTATTTTACTGAAACTTGGCAACGATTCATTTACGCACTCATTTAATATTATACTTTCAAAATTGGTTACACTTTATTGTTAGGAATGCTACCTTTTTATTTATCTAAGGCTACCTATATCGACTAGGAAACCTATTATTATTTTACAACTAAATATATGTCATAGTTATAAGGTAGTTTCGCCAAAAATGGCCCTCCTCCTAGGATAGCCCACTTTTAAAATACAGTTATGATTATTCGAAACATTTGCGCAGGTTTATGCTATAGAACTATGCTTATTGAGTTGGTTACCTTTAAATTAGTACATTGTTGTTTTAAAATTGTTGTTTTCGACGACCCGTGTGGTGCAATGGTTACCATGCCGGATCGCCGCACCAAGGGTCCTGGGTTCGATTCCCAGCGAGGCGGAAATTTGAATGATGAATTTGAATTTCTGTTCTCGGTCTGGGTATGAATGTCCTTGTCTAGTGTGTTGTCCATGGCACCTACGACACAGGGAATCCTAGTGTGGGGCTATGAGTGTGTGGCGTTATTTATTTATTATTATTATTAAAAATGTACCACTCAATCTATCACGTCTGAAGCTGCTAGCAGCCGGTGAAGTTTAATCACACCGGTGCAGTGCCGTGGTGAGGTGATCAATTTTAAAACGCTTCGAACTACTGCGTCGGTGAATTGCTTTACATTTTTCAAGGTTCGTGTTTTACTTCAAATTTTAAAAGAAACTAGCTGACCCGGCGAACTTCGTATCGCCTAACAAACTATTTTTTTTTATAAAATAAAAGTACCCTAAGTTACTCCTTGTTACATCAGCTATCTGCAAGTGAAAGTCCCGTCAAAATCGGTCCAGCCATTTCAGAGATTAGCCGGAACAAACAGACAGACAGACAAAAATTATAAATAATGTAGTTTTGGTATATGTACCGTGTATAAATCCAAATGCACTTAGTAAAAAGCGGTTATTTTAATATTACAAACAGACACTCCAATTTTTTTTTGTACAGTAGATGCACAGATTAGGTAAGTGTTATGTCTGTCATTTGATATGCAATCGTCTTAGTTAACTGAAATCGATTGATAGAATAATTATTATCGATACAAATATTATAAATATTTCCTGATTTGTTTTTTGTAAGTATTTTTATTTGTAAGGAATATCTAAGGGGCCATCCACAAATTCACGTTAGGGGGGAGGAAGGGGGTCGATGTAGTGTGACATTGTGTGACAAGGGATGGGAGGTGTCCTTTTCATGAAGTCACATTTCAAAATCGAATAATTGGTAGATATGTATAGGTAAATATTAAAAACAATTAATGAAAATAAAACACACAAATGTAAAAAAAATTACACCTAGAAATTATTAAATTAAAATAGCAGTTGCGAAATACGTAAGTTTTATTTCAATGTATAAGTTTTACGTTGCGTATGAGTTTTATTCACATTTACGGTGTATTATGAAATCATTATATGTGACGTCACACTGGGGGAGGTCTCACAAATGTGACCAGCTGTGATATGGACGGGGTGAGGGATCAAAAACTCATGAAATTAATGTGACGTAATTTATGGATGGCTCCTAGCTCAAAGACCACCGGACCGATTTAAAAAAATAAATCACTAATGAACTTTCTGATAATTTAATTAGCGATCTGTATGGAAACCGAAGCAAAGCGAAAGCGGTCACTAGTCTATACTAATATATAAAGAGGAAAGATTTGATTTTTTGTTTGCATTGAATAGGCTCCGAAACTACTGAACCGATTTGAAAAATTCTTTCACTGTTGGGAAGCTACACTATCCCCGAGTAACATAGGCTATATTATATTTAAAAAAAATAGGGATCCCTAATAAAAATCCAATAATGTAACCCAAGGTGTAAAAAAATAAGAAAACCGAAGCAAAGCGAGGGCGGTTACTCGTATATTTATAAAACAGCTGGATACATAAGTTCTGAAGCAACTAGTTGAAGTTACTTGTGAAGTATAATCGATGACCCGGACTCAACTCTGAGACTAATCTCTTAGAGAGTCGGTAATCAATTTTAACTGGAATCGAGAAAGGTGTTCGTAACTATTCTGATAGATTGCTTTATTATCGATATTTCCAATTGAATTTCTTTTTCAATGTGTGTCGCCAGTAGGGTTGTCACATCAGACTTTTGTATTCCATTTATTATTGACATTTACGATGTATTAATTGAATAAAATATTTAAAGGTTACAAGTGATTATTCAACTGTGAAATTTGTATTCGATGCAACTTAAATAAACGAGAGGCCCGCTCTACAGTCAAAATTCAACCGTGATTCATAAAATTTTTCATAGATAACGATATTTTTCAATGTTCTATTTTCTTTTATACATTTTATTATTATTTATGTACATAATTATAAAATAAAATCTTATTACAACGACATTCTATAATTTAGATTTAAAATTTGATTAATAAAATATATTAGTCTTGAGTGATCTATCTATCTATGTATATTAGAATCGAGTTATTTTCGAAAATCAATTTTAACATCAATTACAAAATTCCTTCGCATTCTTTTTTGTTTTTGCAGACTATTATATATATAATGTAACGCATGGTAATGAAGAGCGGGGCATCCTGCCACAAGTGTAAATTATTTTATGCTCACTAGGTTGCTTCATCAACTGTATAACTTTAATGTAAATTATGGACTGAATAAAGATTTTTATTTATTATTTATTTATTCGCAAGACAAAAGACAGTGAGGTTATTAAATGGATATTCCATCTTTTTAGACAGGTTCTATTTGGTAAACACTCTTGCAGTGTATTTTTATCGTAATTTGTAATTTAAAAATAAGGCTAACACAAATGAAAAAAAATAAAGGATAATAATCATTTAATGCCAAAACTTATTTCCGTTTACTGCTAATTATTTTTTAAACATGAACATTATAATAATATTATTATAGTAGAGACTGGAATAAAAAAAGAGAGAAACCGTACAGCAACTGAACGACGACTTACAGAAACAAAAAGAACGGACCGAAAAGTTAAGAAAGAAAGAGGAGGAACAAACAAAGCTAATATTTATCAAAATTGAAATATTTAAATACCGAGAAATGCCAAAATTGTTTACCAAACAAGTCTTGTTTAAAAAAAATCGACTATGTATGTAATTGTGGGAAAATATTTGTTTCCGGTAGTCTAGCGTGCTTCACGCCAGAAATAGGTGTGGTAATATGTATTTACATAATTACGATAGAATTACCATTTTCACAAGGGGCGTTTCTGTTATTTCGACGATTATTGTAATAACTGTAACAGCGTAATGAAACAATCATGATTAATAATCACTGGTATGAGTGACGTGTCATGACATGTCGACATGTGTGAGTGACGGGCTATCGTTTTATACTAATGAGATTTGACCCCTAATTAGGGGTCAACGAAATGTAATAGACGAGCGTAGCATACTTGGCATAGACCCTGCCTGTGAAACGAGGGTTCCCGAGTTCGATTGTCGGCCGGGGATTTAGTGAAGTTATCTGTAAGTTGTTAGGTGTGAGTTTAAGTAAAACACAAATCCTGACACTCTCATACCCCCCCCCCCGCATTCCTGTGTGTAAGATTCATGTAATCGTATGTTTCATGGGCACACACACGCAAACACCATGGGTGAACCACCGGAGAACATTTCTGTGGTGTCAAGGAAAAACGAGATGAGTCACAAAATTGAATTTTTCACTACGGGCAAAATAAGAAAACAACTCATACGTTTTATTACAAAATTGTTATTTTCTTAATGTTAAATTTTATTAGTGGCACTTTTAGTATTTATTTAAACAATAGTTAGTGATAAGAGGTTTTTACTTGAAAAAATAATAAAAAATAATCTTTTATATTAAAAATAATTGACATGTCCCATTTTGCCTTAACGAGAAAAAATAACAAAAATGAGATTTAATTACATATCTCGTTATTACATAGCAAATGTTGCAAATTTAAACATGAAAAAGCATGTAAAAAACTGTCAAAATGAATCATTTTAGAGATCGTTCAATTCTTCTAAGTCAGGATCCACTTCATGGCTGCTTGAATTGGTGTCTAAATTCTTATAAAATTCATGGCAATCACTATCGATCAAATGAAGAATACTAAGATCTTTTTTCTTTTCCTGGCTTATAGGCAATGGTTTTTCGTAACATTTCTGGGGATTTAACGATTTCGCCACCCATCACGTCTCGTTTCTTGCGGGGGCGAAAAGCGGCCCATTGAGAGCCGCTTTGCTAAGTTAAATGTAAGAGGAGGAATGGATGGTAAGGTAGATGAAGTATGTCAGATGATGGATGAACGATGCATAGATATTCTGTGCATGAACAAAAGCAAGAGGAAAGGATGTGGACACCACGGTTCATGGTACCTAAACGGTATACTGGTCGGGAGTCCCCCAAACCAGCTGAGGCTGTCAGGGAGTTGGTGTGATTCTTTCCTCTCGAATAGTTGAATGTGTGATGGAGCATGAATGTGTAAGCTCAAGACTCCTCTGGATTAGGTTTAAAGTCGGACTCACTCGCTTGTTTATCCTTGGGGTCTATGCACCGACGGATCTGCGCGGAGGTGGGTCATTACAAGCCCAAAAAGAGAGAGAGGAATTTTGGGTATTGAATAAATGCGGAGAAAATGAACGGATCGTGATGTTAGGGGACTTTAATGGGTGGGTTGGAGTAAAGCGTGATGGGTATGAAGGAGTTCTGGGTACGTTTGGGGACGAGAGAGTGAATGACAATGGGAGAAGCCTGCTTGAAGTATGCTTGGAATGGAATCTTTGCGTGGCCAGCACAATGTTTGACCCCAAAAAGATCCATTTGTATACAAGAGATTTGGGCGAGTCTAGAAGTATGATTGATTTTGTAATAGTGGATGAAAGATTGAGGAAGAAAGTGCTAGACACTCGGGTATACCGCGGTGTAGGCCTCGACACAGACCACTTCCTGGTCATGAATGCGTGGCCTCTTTAAACGGTGGCGACACCGAGGGGCCGAGCCTACGAGTGTTTTGGACAGAGTAAAATGGAAAATCTACAAGAAAAGAAAGACGAGTATGTAGAGAAACTGAAAGAAAGTTTTAAAGGCATAGAAGAGATACGTGTGATTGAAGATTTGTTGGAGACATTTAAGAAAGGGGTCTTGAATGTTGCTATTGAGGTATGCGGGGTAGCTAAAAGAAGGAAAGGAAGAAGGAACTATAATGTGTGGATGGATAAAGATGTACAAAGGGTTGTGCAAGAAAAGAAGAAAGCGTGGTTAGCAACAAAAGCTAACCAAAAAGTTCAAAAGGCAACGGATAAATGGATAAAAGGATGAACGGGGCATATGCTGAATAGTTTAATATCGAAAAAGGTGTTAGACAGGGATGTGTAGCGTCACCGTGTCTGTTTAATCTGTTCATGAACAATTGCTTGACAGATTTAAAAGATAATGAAAATGGGTTGAGAATGAATGAGTTACTCGTCAAATGTTTTCTCTCTATGCTGATGACCAAGTATTACTTGCGTCTTCAGCCAAGGAGTTGCAGAAGATGGTAACTGCTATGAGTGAAGGTTTTGTTAGAAAGGGAATGAAGATGAATGTAAAGGAGACGAAAGTGAAGGTGTTTACAAGAGATGAGGCAGTGACAGACTGCAATATCGTGATTGAAGATGAACAAATTGAAAAGGTGAATGAGTTTGTGTATCTGGGTTCAAAGTTTATAAGAGATGGAAAGTGTGAGAGTGATATTGAAAGAAGAGTTAATGCAGGAAACATGGTGACTGGAGCTTTGCACTCCTTTATGAACAGTCGGAAGGTGTCTAACAAGGCGGCGTTAATTCTTTTCACATTAATGTGAAGCAACACTTATAATGCAATAAAACTAATTTTAAACACAATTTCTCTAAATAGCAACACACGACGAGTCCACGCACACGTCACAATTGATGCAAAATATCATCGCGTATTGTAGGTACGAGTCGAGTGTAGACTCATCTCACTATGCATAACTGAATTTTTGTCGGTAAAAGGCACTATTCTGAGATAACTCGATTGAACTCTCTTTACTTATTTAAACATTTTGATATTATGACTAGTCCCTTTATGTACGTAGGGGTGTGAGACTAAAATATACAATTTATTGACTTATTTCCTTATTGCCGTGACACATGTTAATGTTTTGAACTAATAGGTTTAAAAATCTATTTTTTCAAATTCTTTGACTCATCTCCTTTTTCCTTGACACCACAGATTTATCTATCATGTGTGCCCCGACCGAGAACCGAACCCGCATCTGCTAGTACAGTAACTTACTTAAATATATCTTCCACCTTCTCCATTGTATCACTTATTAGTTTTGTTTGTTCTTCCTCTTTCTTGCATAACTCTTCCGTCCGTTCTTTTTGTTTCTGTAAGTCATCGTTCAGTTGCTGTATGTTTTCTTTCTCTTTGTTTTCTTTCATTTCATTCCAATCTCTACGGGCTTCTGTGAAAGTCATTGTAATAATAAAACATATTGGTGTAATGTCTTACACATGATTAAATTATGATTTAGCAAGAATAATAAGAAAGGAATATAAATGTGATAATTTTACGTATTACAGATATTTTATTGACTAAACATCATCTGATTTGTTGAAATAGAATTATAGAAGGAGGAAGGGAGGCGGAGGGAGGGGGTGGGAGGGGAGGGTGAGGGGAGGGAGTGAGAGAATTATACCCTAACTATCCGTATGTATTATTTATTGATATAAATTAAAATAATATTACATAATATAATAAATACTATAGTTAAATATTTATTCAATGATGCCAAAGAAGTATAACTTCTCACGCGCGTACAAAAGTATACGCAGCCTCTTTTTAATTCAAAATATTTTATTCATCACTGATATACTTTTAATGATTTAATATTCATGACACGGTTTTACTATTTGAAAAACATATTAATAAACTTCTGCTTTTTGCACACAAGCCTCTAAATATTTTTATGATTTGTATTGCCCCCTATAGCACACAAGGGTGGGGGGTTGGGGGTCTCCCTCTCTTTGAGAAAGACTGATGTCAGATGGTCTGTTAGTTTCCGGAAGTTCACAATTTAATAATGGAATGAAGTGTCATCCTTGTTGGCAAGGAGCCCATACGATAGAATGGTGCATGCAGTATGTAATGCATTGGAAATATGTACCTACTTTTATTTTGATAGCTACTTGTGACATAAAATTGAAGACGGTATTGAAAAGTTAACTTTTAAAGCAAAATTGATACATAAGGTCATTATAAACTTCCCCAATATATAGGTGGAGTAACAACATTTTCTAATAGATGTATCTAAATGTATCTAATAGATGTATCTAAATATGTAGATCTAATAGATCAATGTACATAAAGGACAAGATTATTAACTTGGATAACAAAATAAAAACGGCCTGGAATATAATTAGTAGTGAAAATGGTAACGCAAAGTCCTGTGATTTCAGTTACGAATTATTGATTAATGATAACATAATAACTGCTGATAAAGATGTGGCAAGCGAGTTTGAAAATCACTTCCGTAATATTCCTATAACGTTAACCAGTACATTAGCTTCTTCGCCGACGGAAGCACTTTCTATATTAAAAAATAATGTTAATGAATGTAATATTTTATTTGAATTTAAACATATAACCACTAGAGACTTAATTAAAGCATTTCAGTCTCTGAAGGTAAAGAACACGGGGGACTTATATTTGGTCATAGTTTTTAATAAATGTATAGACCTTTCCAGATCTTATGAAATGCAGCAAAATTATACCACTTTTTAAAACTGGCGAAAAAACCGATATTAATAACTATAGACCAGTTTCTGTTTTACCAACTCATAGTAAGATTTTTGAAAAGATAATATTGAAACAAATGCTAACCCATTTCAACAATAATAATTTATTACATCTTGATCAATACGGTTTCACTAAAGGCCGTAGTACAACCGATGCAGGGGCTAGGCTTTTAAAGCATATATTTGAAGCATGGGAATCATTACAAAATGCCATAGGTGTATTTTGTGACTTATCTAAGGCATTTTGATTGTTTTGAGCACGAAACATTGCTGTTTAAACTTGGCCACTATGGTATAAAAAACAAGGCCCTTAGCTTGATCGCGTCTTATTTACATAAGTGATAAGATACAAAAAGTTAGTATAAACGATATTAAGTCATTGGGGTACACCGGCTGTGTTGGGTGTACCGCAGGGCTCGATCTTGGGTCCGTTTCTTTTTCTGGTATACATTAACGATTTACCACATTATGTAAAGAACCAAGCGGATACTGTACTATTTGCTGATAATACATCATTAATATTTAAGTGTGAAAGGAATAAAGTAAATTTTGACGACGTAAATAGTGCTCTTTCGCATGTGTCGCGTTGGTTCACTATCAATAATTTGCTTTTAAATGCAAAGAAAAAGGAAATGTATAGAGTTTGTACTACCAAATGTTAAAAAAGTCAACAAATCTCTCAAACTGAATAATGAAATATTGCATATAGAGGAATCCACGGTCTTTTTAGGGGTGACCTTAGATAGTAAACTTCAGTGGGGCCCACATATAACAAATCTCGCAACTAAACTCGGTAGGGCTGCTTATGTTGTTAGGAAAATAAGGCAGTATACTGACGTCGAAACTGCCAGGATGGTTTATTTTGCATATTTTCACAGTATTATGTCTTATGCCATCTTGCTGTGGGGCAAAGCAGCCAGTATAGAACAAATTTTCATACTACAAAAAAGAGCTATTAGGGCTATTTATAAACTTAGGTCTCGGGAAACTTTGCGTGAGAAGTTCAAAGAAATAGGTATACTTACAGTAGCTTCACGATGTTAAATGCTAAATGACAAAGACGCATGGAAATGACCAGCTCTGCAACCAGTTCCGTACAAGCTAGTGATACTTTTTTGTAATAAATATACCGATGTATTTTTATTTTTAAAAGATGTGCTGAGAAGTTTCTTTACGGCTTTTCTTCTCCTCCATGACAAAGCACCTTTGCGAAAAGCTGGTTGATTAAAAAAATGACGTGTATAAGTGTATCAATGATACCTACACGAATAAATGATTTTGAATTTGAATTTGAATTTGATGGCGTGAGTGTGTTGTATTACTTACCTAACAAACGCTCAATGCAAATAGGCTTCTACTATCTTTACCATCTTTATCTTTAGTGCTTTACCATCCAAGGCTTCATTACTGCTTACCATCAGGTGGTTTTGTGGTCAAGCACTAACTTATTCGGTATAAAAAAAAAAATGAAATATTTAGAAAAGTTAAACGTTACTGTTTACTCCATACGGCAACTTCAGGATAACAACAAAAAGCCTTCACGGAAACAAAGAGTTCCTTTGAAACCCTCTTTAATCACTCCAGTTATTTCCAAAAGTGTCCAATTTTTACGAAATCGAGTGTCATCTTAGTTGGAGAATGGCCAGGAGGTCGTTAGGACTTTCAACCCTCTCGTGTCGGCTTTAGGAGTTAAGTCCGGATTACACGTATTAAGTAGTTAAGTAAATTTTAACTAAATTTTAAGTGAATAATTTTTAGTGTCCGTCCACACGTAATAATTTAGTAAAGCTCTTTAGTTAATACAATTCTACTTAACTACTTAAGCATTTTACTAAATTACTTAATTACTTAAGCATTTTTTCTAAATTTTAACTAAATTTTAACTTAAAAGTGCCTGTCCAAACGTGTTAAGTGATAAGCCCCACCCACCTACTTAACAGAAAATAGAAAAATTTCTAAATTACTTATCTACTTGATTACTTAACTACTAAATTACTAAACTACTAAATTGTCCGTTTACACGTATTAATTTACTTAAAATTTAGTTAACTACTTAACTACTTAATACGTGTAAACCGAACATTAGACACTTCGTTATTTTGTAAATAACTTGTAAAGGTTTCAAGATGCTTTGTCTAAACCTGTTATATTTTAAGAGCGGTTTACGTTGTTGTGTTTTTAATGTAATTTTTCTACCTAGTAGAAGCAACTGATATTTTGTATGGTAATGTATGGGGATTATTATATTTTCTTTTGTTTTATTTCTATTGTAGCGTTCGAGACGAAATCGTTCGATGGCTAGCAGATTTTTTCTTTTCGGTCTTCTATTAAAAATAAAAATGCATCCGTCAGAAGCTTCCTGTCTAGATATGGTAAACTTCTAGAAGTCAGTGGTTAAAATTTTTAAAAACAATATTGGCTTTTAAAACAATTACTTGAATGTTTTAATTAATATTGATCTTATATTTTATGTAAATAGCTGACCTATATTATGTAATTACCTTATATGTATCTTGTCATTGAGTCTAAAATTAGCTAGAGTAGACCAGGAGAAAAAAACCGGTATAAAAATCTCAAGTATGCAATGTAAGTGTGAATGTTCTCTTGTCAAGTACATACGTGTGAACGTCCTATATTACCAATGTCCTGCCGAATTCTTTTGACTTCTCTGCTTAAGACTACGTTCTCCGCGCAGAAGTCAGTCAGCAGCTTGTAAATGGAAAAGTTATTCTGCTCTCGACGCTCGAAGGCTTCGATTATCCTCTCTATGTCTTGCTCTTGGGTGTAATCCTGCGAGCAGATCATACAAGGAATGAAAGTGGGAAGAGATTATGCACTGATACTATGCACTTACACGCACGTGCAGGTATCTACATGGGATTAACGGGCGCACTGAAATATCAGAGGGCGTAGTAAGTTACCTCCCACTTACTAAGCCATATTCTGAAAGCGACCCTTTTCCGTCATGTTGGTAACAAATTTTATTGTAATTGTACGCTAGTACGAGTATATTAGTTCATTGTAATAGATATATCTTACTTACTAACGTTGTTGCTATGCTTATAAATGTTTCTTTCTTTCTTTCTTAAATTTTTTTCACTGATTGCATTCGACATTTGAAAGAAATATACTATAATAAATGATTGTTTTCGCTTTTTAGGGTTTCGTAGGTAGAACCCTTAGTGATAGAAAGTTGTATTTTGGCATGGAATTACAACTATTATTTAAGATTGCTTACATTAATGTCTTCAATTATTTTGACATGAGCATCGTATTTCAGCTGCAGTTCTTCTTTTTCTTTCAACTTCTGCATTTCTTCCAATTCCTCTTGTTTCGTGTTGATTCTCATCACTCCTTTTTTGGCGAGAAAACAGTAGAGTTTCATCTCATGGTCGAACGCCTTTTGCAGATCACGCATTTCCTGAAAATGTATAAAATACGTATAATCGTATTTTGAAATTTTTGATCTTTGATTTGATTTGTTTTTAACCGACTTCAAAAAAAGGAAGAGGTTCTCAATTCGACTGTATTTTTTTTATGCTCGTTACCTCAGAACTTTGGACTGTGTGAACCGATTTTGATGATTCTTTTTTAATCGAAAGCTTGTCATGTGGTCCCACATAAATTTGAACGAGATCTGATATGTACTTTTTGAGTAATATTGAAGTCGGTTATTTTTTGTTAGTAAAATTTAGATTATATTATCAACAAATATTATGTGTATTGAACCTATGCAATATGTGTTGGTAGCTCGCAAAGGCATCGTACATTGGCATCTTTGAAATAGTTCTAAATATCTACGTATTCTACGCTTAAACAGGTATTTAAGATAATTATGTCTGGCACGTTTATATTTTTAGTTTAACGTAGAAACAGTCACCTAACAATTTTTTTAGGAAACAAATTTATTAAAAATGTATTACTTAATACTACTAACTACTACTACTATAAACTCCCTAAACGTAGAAAAACAATGTATAAAAAAATTATAATTTACAGACAATTATTTCTAGAGCGGCTTGAACCTTAATTTCGCTCTCCTGTAAACCTCGGTTTTTGACATGTCGCCTTATGCTTCCCGCCCACGTCAGACTTTTTGTAGGACAGATATTCGGGCCGATTTTTCCTGCCATATTATTTCTGACCGAATTTTTGTAGGACGTGTGCGTTGCACTATTGCCATCAGTACGTTCTATTTTTCTCCTACAAAAAATCGGCCACCGATTATCGGACGTGGGCGGGAAGCATTATACGTAGGGACCGTCGAAATATTATTACATCGTCCATAATGCACCTATTCGGACTTTCCAGGAAAATTACTCCTCTTTCAAAATAAGTAAACGAAAACGAACTTTAATAAACAAATGATAACAGAAAACGAATAACTTGATGTTGGAATGAAATATTGTATTTTGATTTCCATCGCGATTGCCACAAGAATGAGTGTGATGTGCCATAGATTGATGGGTTTGTTATTACTGTGGCGGGTTGTCCACTGACAGCGTTCTTACGGGAATTGAAATCTATCACACTTGTCCTGGTTAATTCATTAAAATTGTGTAATATTTATATTTAAAAGTAATCACTATGATATTTAACTTCATTCTAATACATATTATAAATGTGAATGTAAGTTTGCTTGTTACGCTTTCACGCGAAAACTACTTAACCGATTCGGCTGAAATTTGAAATGGAGGTAGCCTGTACCCTGGATTAAAACATAGGCTACTTTTTATCACTATCTACTTATTATGCACTCATCGATGGCCTGAGAACAAACATTTATCTGTTACATAAAATATTTTACAACTACACCAAAGGATTAAGAAAACAAAATCCATTAAGTAATATTATTACCTTCGCGAGAAATGCAAGACTTTCCAACGTTTATCGTGAGAACTTTGATAATGGAAAACAGCACCAAAATGCTATTAGATGAAGACCATTAATGGAGGATCGATGGCGATAAAGGTTCAGTGATGGGGTTGAACCAGGAAGAGATTAGTGGAGAGCCGAGGAGACTTGGCGTTTATAATATATATGTCGCAGATAGGTGGTCCAGAAAATAATAAACTGTGGGCGTTTTCATCATTTTACTTAGAAACCCATTGAAACACATGTTTTACACTTGCTACTAATTTAGTAGGCGATTACTACTGATACACATGGCTCTGAACAGATTACTATGTGGCTCGAATAACATAACCAATCGCTAATGGAACGCGGTGAAGTCGGATTTACATCGCGGTGCGGCAACCAACCATAATTCACACGTCGCATTGCACACTCACAGCCATCCCGGCTCCACAACTTGCCCGCGCCTCCCGCGCTTACTGAAACCCGTGTGATAAATCCGCCAATCGCTGGCACTATGACCTATCTCATCAGAAGCGAACCATCACAGCCGCATGGGTGCTACTCTTCGCAAAGGGTATGACTGTGCATATAAAACAGTCCACGTGCACTTCTCGCTGGCTCCGGCATAACGCGCTACTGACTGGTCACCACACGCAATACCTGCTCGATCGCAGTCCATCAGTACACACTGTACCCAGTTGTGCTCTCCATAAAGTAAACGTTGTGCAATGCTAATGCAAATTAAACTCGGCCATAATAACGACGTTCTACTGTAGCGTCCGCTCAGCTCGGAGGCTGTCTAAAGAGTGCCCGCTGCCGGTTGGCAAGTCAATAGCTGTCCTCTGTGACCCCCGCCACCGCGTGTACTCAAATGACAGTTGACAATTTGCACGGTGCTGCCATCTTCAACTTCCGAATACACCCAAGCTAGTTCCGGCTTGACGTTCCATTTTATGATTTGATATTACTGATTTCCTACATATAGATATCTTTGCAGAATCGTTAGGTCTATTTAAGAAAAAAATACATAAGGCAATGACAGCCATTTGAATCTCTCTTTTTTATTATAAACTTCTAATTTGAAATCTTTATCTATACTAATATATAAAGAGGAAAGATTTGATTTTTTGTTTGCATTGAATAGGTTCCGAAACTACTGAACCGATTTCAAAAATTCTTTTACTTTTAGGAAGCTACACTATACCCGAGTAACATAGGCTAATTATATTTTCAAAAAAATTAGGGATCCTTAATAAAACTCCAATAATGTAAACCAAGGTGTAAAAAAATAAGAAAACCGAAGCAAAGCGAGGGCGTTACTCGTTTGTTATATTTTTATCGTGCCTTCTGATTACAATGTCATGTAAAAATGTTGTGCAAACCTTTAATTTAAGTGCATAATATATCAGGTTAGATTATAAATTTGTTATATTGTAAAATTTAAGTTATGTACTTAGTTGGTATGCCTTAAATAAATAAATAAATAAATAAATAATACTTGCTACATGACTATTCCATAATTATGTGGTAAATCACCGAACCTTCAACCAAATACGAATCCTTCGTCATGAATACACCTTCATCATGTCGCTTTTTGGCTGTCGAATCGTAAAAATTTTACTCTCATATTTTTTTCCAAACGCCCCATAGAAGTTTAACTTCAAAAATTATAAAAAAATCCGACTTCAAGGAACAGTCTTTCAGAAACATAGAATATTAAGATCGCCATATGTGAACCTATAACACTTGAGGAAGTCACTCAGTTGCTCATGGATCGCATCACCAAAACTGGATTTTTGAAGTGAAACTTCTTTAGGCGCAATAGGCATTTTTGAGATGGGATAAAACTAATCAGTTCGTCACACCGTCATGATTTTAATCGACACCTATCTGTAACACCATCTCTGAGAGAAGTACAGAACTATAGTTACTTAATTTACAGCTAGTATTAATATCAAGAGTGTAGTTTACATATACTTTACGAGGCGTTGGCAGCCATTCACTAAAAAAGTAATAAATAAAAAAACACTTCATTTAAAAGTATTTCCTGCACAATAAAATATTTCCTGACGATTCAAAAACTACACACGTAATTGTTCAAGTTTTCACTTCTGTCGGCACTCCCGGAGTGCATTTTATTTATTTATAATAATATGGGACCAATCTGAATCCCTAAAAAAAACTATGTTTAATTAATCTTAAAATACGAGTACACCTGAAAAATTTATGACCTTTAAAATCTCATCAAAAACACTAAGATTTTTGTGTAGATGCCACAGATATGTACATACATGTCTGTGGTAGATGCCGATACTCGAGATTTCGATATTCAATTTATTTAAGTGAACCATCCGTAATAATGACGTCTAATCCGGAACATGAGTAAGGTTCTTTATGTAGAGGTCAGTGAAGCGTGGGCTCTAGCCGTTCCTCCGCCTGAGCAAGTTTCATCTGCGCCGCTACTTTCTCTAATAAAACAAGCTTTTATCCAAAACTTCATATAACTTACTGGAGGATAGGATGTGAAACTTGTCATTATAAGGGACCATCCATAAATTACGTCACACGTGACATTGTGTGACAAAGGGTGGGAGGGGGGTTCTAAATTTCGTGACGTCATATTTCAAAATAATTGCTATGTATAAGTAAATATAAAAAAACCATTAATGGAAAGAAAACTTATTTCGGAACTGCTGTTTTAATTTAATAATTTCTAGGTGTAAAATTTCATAATATGTATGTGACGTTACACTAGGGGGGAGGTCTCATAAATGTGACCAACTGTGACAAGGAGGGGTGGAGGGGTCAAAAAATCATGAAATTAGTGTGACGTAATTTATGGATGGCCCCTAACCTTAGGCCACGAAATAGACACACACAGAAGCATAAGTCTATACAAGCGCGTTCAAGTAATGCACACATAGACACCTTATATATCTATAAACCGCACTTGGACTTTGCTCAAACTGACAGAAGACTGACACTTCGTTAATATGAAAAAATTAAAGAGACATATGAAAGGGCTAACGTTAAGGTTGATTTAGGACCATTATTTTTATTCAGATAATTAGGGTTTCGAAGTAAAATCGGAACCTTATAGTTTCGTCATGTCCGTCCTGCCGTCCGAAGCAAAGCGGCGAGACCCTTAGTGCTAGAAAGCTGTAATTTGGCATGGATATACATATTTATCAAAACTCCAGAATCATAGAATAAAATATTGAAAATTTTTTTTTTCAAGGTGCCTCCCCTACAGGTAACGTGAGGATGAATTTTTTTTCGTCGCGTACCCTATAGAGTGGGATACCGTAGAAAAGGTCTTTTAAAAATATTATGGGTCTTTTAAAACCATTTTTGGAATTAGGGATCCGTCTGCGTAATATTTGGCTTTAAAGTGCTAATTTTGGTTAGAGTCAAATGACCCCCTCTGTCGGATTTGGAGTTGGACAAGTGAAAAAATTCCCAAAAATAGGTGATATGATGAATTTACAAGGAAAACTATCACGGCTATGTTCGCATAAGTAGTTAATAAATAATAGTTGAGAAACTGTTGATACTTCGGAACTTTACTTTGCGCGTGGTCTGACACACACTTGCCCGGTTTTTTAAGTCTGAGCAAAGCCTGACCACGGTTTATAGATTCTAACCTTATTCGCTCCTATTTTTCTTATACGTCGACGGT
Source organism: Thymelicus acteon (assembly GCA_951805285.1). Taxonomy (NCBI): domain Eukaryota; kingdom Metazoa; phylum Arthropoda; class Insecta; order Lepidoptera; family Hesperiidae; genus Thymelicus; species Thymelicus acteon. The sequence continues at coordinate 1,255,266 of OX638235.1, forward strand.
GACTGTGTGCGTTGCTCAATGGCGCTGTATGTGAAATTATACCTACTTCTGTCTCTCTCTTTTGTACCTACAGTCTATTAATTACGAGGTTTGGACTCAATTTTCAAACTCACGAAAACCTCTCCTCTCTTACCTGGATTTGTACCATCTGATCCATCTTCCCCTTCTCCTGAACTGACCGCAGTTTGGTGCACCACTCGTCTCTCTGGTCATACGCGAGGGTGGAGGACTCGAAGAGGTCATCCAGGAATTTCTTTCCTTTGTGCAATGCATTGAGCATCTTCGTCCAGGCTTGGTTGAAGATCGCTCTGGAGTAACAAAGGGATTTTTATAATTTTTCTGGTATAAAGTGTGACTATTGTGTGTCCTTGGGAGGCACTTGCTATAAGATTTTCAGAAAGCAGCGTAAGTAATACTGATTGATATTCTTTTTACCGCCGACGCAAATAGATGGGTGTTATTTTGATGTGTCTGTGTGTCTGTCTGTGCTGGCGCATCGTAGCTCCTAAACGAACGGACCGATTATGATGCCTTTTTTTATATTTGAAAGCTGACGTGATCGAAATGGGTCTAAAGTCGATGCATACGTAACGTGGACGGGACGGGGACGAGACATGGACGGGGCATAAATATACCTACGTGCGTGCCCCGTTCCCGTCCCGTGCGTGCCTCCGTGGCGTATGAGCTATTGTTTACATTTTCTATGAAACGGTATTTCCAAAATTTCAAGTCCCATCCCGTCCCCGTCCCGTCCACGTTACGTATGCATCGACCTTTAGTTATGTTTAGTGTCAACAAAATTCAGAGAGTTTCTTAAATGTATAGTTATTTTCATAAGAAAAACAGACATACGGCCTGACGGTAAGATGTATGTAACCATCTCCTATAGAAACCTTGAGAGATATCATTAACATTTGTTTATGTAATTACTTGTCAAACAAGCAGACGGTTGGTCCATGGACATTAGTAAAGCCAAAGCCATCACCGAATGTTACGCAACATTAGGGGCCTGCAATATTCTTGACTGTAAATCCTTAAAAAACAATCCAACAAAATAATGCTTCACACTTATAGCCCCTAGGATACCCTATGTCGTGGATGTCATGGATAACACACAAAGACAACACACACCCAGACCGAGATCAGAAATTCAAACTCATTCGAATTTCCGCCTCGCTGGAAATCGAACCCAGGACTTTTAGCTCAGGGTGGTCCGGCGCAGACAATCTGCGGCACGCGGATCGTACTAGTACGATATTACCTGTCTTTGAGCATATGCTCTATTTCTTCTCGAATCTTCTTGTTTTCACTCTGCACTGTATTGAACCGCCACATCACAGTTTCGAGCTTGTTCTCAGTTGATACCAGTCTGGCTTCACTGAGGAGTTTGCGTTCTTCTAGCTGTCGGAAAGAATCGAAGAATGATCAGAATATGAAGATCACAGTAGATGTTCTTTAAAAATATTCATAATACTCACTTCGCCAGCAGTACTGATAGCAATGTCTCTTAGCGCCAAGTTTTCTTTTTTCATCTTTTGTAAGAGACCATCTATCTGTTCCATTAGTGATAGACCTCCTGAAGAGAAGATTAAACTTGATGTAATATGAATTCCTTAGTATGTAATTGGCTCTTTGTATTTATGTTCCCGTGTCAACCACCTTATATTTCTTTCCAGTGATCCATTCAAATAGAGGCATGATTTTATAGGACATTATACGTAAAAAGTCAAAGTCAATAATTGTCCCACTGCTGGGCTCGGGGTCTCCTCTCACAATGTGAGGGGTACAGGCCATAGTCTACCACGCTGGTCAAGTGCGGATTGGTAGACTTCACACATCTTTGAGAACATTATGGAGAACTCAGGTGTGCAGGTTTCCTCGCGATTTTCCTTCACCGAAGCAAGTGATAATTAACTTATAATATTTGAAAATTAGAGGTCCGTGCCAGGATTCGAACTTGGGCCCCTGCGTTGCGGAGACCAACGTTCTAACCGCTAGGCTATCACTGCTACATTTTAAGTATCCGAGTCTTTATCTATGTGCCAATTAGAGTTCAATAAGACGGTACTCATATTAGGTTTTTAATAGCTTTTGTTGGCCTATTATGACCAAGTTGACCAAGTTGTTGTACAGGAAGCGTACGGGTGTGTAATGGCTGCTGCTATGGCGCAATAGCAATGAAAAATATTTCATCGGATCACAACAACGAATACCCCTCTCATCTTTCTGTCCTCCTCGTCGCTTCTTAGCGAGATTTTAAGTCAGGAATGCGTCACACCACTGTCTCACTTTTAAACCTGTTCTAGCATTGGTAATTAAGACACTGACGTATGGACTCACTGAAAATCAGCGCCGTAGCTACCACTACGGCATTATGATATTTTAGGGTTCCAAAGTAAAATCGGAACCCTTATAGTTTTGTCATGTAGGTCTGTCGGTCCGTCTGTCTGAAGCAAAGCGCTGAGACCCTTAGTGCTAGAAAGCTGTAATTTGGCATGGATGTATATATATATATATATGTTACCGGCCAAACCCGATTTCAGGTCAAACTAGTTGGCCTAGGCCAAACTAGTTTATCCTACTCGTGTCAGGTCCAACTAGTTTGGCCTAGTCCAAACTAGTTAGGCCTAGGCCCGACTAGTTTGGCTCGACACGATTAGGCAAAACTAGTTTCTCGTCAGTCTAAAAGTGATTAGAACCGAATCGTTTCGGATTTATATTTATTCGACAAATCTTTGTGGTTAAAACCTCATAGTCCGGTGGTTTGTTTCGATTCTATTCTAAGATCGGCCAGTTAAGTTAAAGGTGAAACTTATTGAGCTTTTCCGTGCTTCGGAATGCCCATACAGCCGTCCGACCCGTGCTCAGTAGGGGCCCATTGATGAGTTGGAGCCAGATTGTTGAGCTCTTTACCTCAATGCATCTATGAGAGTCAGAGGGGACGCTGCAATTGTTTGTTTTTTTTTTGGGTAAGTTCAGTTTCTAGTCGGAGTCTAGTTCGTAGTGGGAGTGTAATTCGTAGTCGGAGTCTAGTTCGTAGTGGGAGTGTGGTTCGTAGTCGGAGTGTGGTTTATAGTCGGAGCCTAGTTCGTAGTCGGAGTCTAATTCGTAGTCGGAGTCTAGTTCTTAGTCGGAGTGTAGTTCGTAGTCGGAGTGTGGTTCGTAGTCGGAGTCTAGTTCGTAGTCGGAGTCTAGTTCGTAGTCAGTCTAGTTCGTAGTCGGAGTTTGGTTCGTAGTCGGAGTCCAGTTCGTAGTCGGAGTGTGGTTCGTAGTCGGAGTCTAGTTCGTAGTCGGAGTCCAGTTCGTAGTCGGAGTCCAGTTCGTAGTCGGAGTCTAGTTCGTAGTCGGAGTTTGGTTCGTAGTCGGAGTGTGGTTCGTGGTCGGATTGTGGTTCGTAGTCGGAGTCTAGTTCGTAGTCGGAGTCTAGTTCGTAGTCGGAGTCTAGTTCGTAGTCGGAGTCCAGTTCGTAGTCGGAGTTTGGTTCGTAGTCGGAGTGTGGTTCGTGGTCGGATTGTGGTTCGTAGTCGGAGTCTAGTTCGTAGTCGGAGTCTAGTTCGTAGTCGGAGTCTAGTTCGTAGTCGGAGTCTAGTTCGTAGTCGGAGTGTGGTTTGTAGTCGGAGCCTAGTTCGTAGTCGGAGTGTGGTTCGTGGTCGGATTGTGGTTCGTAGTCGGAGTCTAGTTCGTAGTCGGAGTCTAGTTCGTAGTCGGAGTGTGGTTCGTAGTCGGAGTCTAGTTCGTAGTCGGAGTCCAGTTCGTAGTCGGAGTCTAGTTCGTAGTCGGAGTCTAGTTCGTAGTCGGAGTGTGGTTCGTAGTCGGAGTGTGGTTCGTAGTCGGAGTGTGGTTCGTAGTCGGAGTGTGGTTTGTAGTCGGAGTCTAGTTCGTAGTCGGAGTGTGGTTCGTGGTCGGAGTGTGGTTCGTAGTCGGAGTCAAGTTCGTAGTCGAAGTGTGGTTCGTAGTCGGAGTCAAGTTCGTAGTCGAAGTGTGGTTCGTAGTCGGAGTGTAATTCGTAGTCGGAGTCTAGTTCGTGGTCGGAGTGTAATTCGTAGTCGGAGTTTAGTTCGCAGTTGGAGTGTGGTTCGTAGTCGGAGTCTGGTTCGTAGTCGGAGTGTGGTTCGTAGTCGGAGTCTAGTTCGTAGTTGGAGTCTAGTTCGTAGTCGGAGTTTGGTTCGTAGTCGGAGTGTGGTTCGTGGTCGGAGTGTGGTTCGTAGTCGGAGTCTAGTTCGTAGTCGAAGTGTGGTTTGTAGTCTGAGCCTGGTTTATAGGGAGGGGAAGGGCAGGGGTGAGGGAGGGCAGGGGGTGGGGAGAGGGAAGAGAAGGCGTGAAGGTAAGGGAGCGGGATTTTAATTAATTTTTTATTCTGTTTTTTAAATGCAATAATTTCAATTCGGTAATTTAGAAGAAATTTTAATAAAATATATTATTTTATTATTATAATAATATATAATAATAATATTATAATCAGAGCCATCTACAATTTCGTTTCGTGTGTTGGACTGTACACTAATATTTATCACCATAATTATATGAGAAAATTAGTATATGAGAAATCTAGCTGTATTGGGCGGCTTAGAATACTAACCCCAATCCCACGCTGGATGGGTGTCGTAAGAGGCGACTAAATCCGGCCCGTTGGTGGTAGGACCCCTCGAGGGATTATATTGGTTATATTGATATTGATTTTAATTGTTAAATTATTACTACTATTATTATTTCTCCATGGGGTTCGCCTGGATAGCTACCACCCTTGAGCATGAGTCAGCCGCCAAACGACTCGTCGTGTTCCGGCTGGGGGCTTGAGAACCAGTTCTTTCTTTCTTTTCCTTCTCTCTTCTTGGCCGGCAACGCATCAGTGATGCCTTTGGTGTTGCTGATGTCCATGGGCGACGATAGCCACTTACCAGCAGGTGGATCGTCTGCTCGTTTGCCGGCTATTTCCATAAAAAAAAGTAAGTGGAACTTAGGAATAACAATGTTTTCTCCATTTTATATTACTTTCAATCTAGGAGGACACAATCTGAGGAAGATACAATTTTTTAATAAAACTTAGTGTATGTAGAAATGTTTTTTATTTTATAATTTATTATGCGATTTACATTACTATTATTTATTTATTTATTTACTACGTTCGTATAGCGTTACAATGAGCAACATACAAAATATCTTTCCTTATTTGCAAAACTACAACATAAAATAGCTTATACCTAATTACTTCAAAATAACAAAAAGTTTAAAATAAGTTAAATCGTCTTCAAAAACATTTAGGGACGTAGGTACAAGCAGACCTCTGTGCCATACCACAGTATAAATATTAAAAAATAATAATTATTATTATTAGTGTCCGACCGAAGGTGCAATTCTGGCCGAAGCCGAAGCCGAAGCCGATTAATCGGTATTCACTAGTGTCCGACCGAAGCTTCGGCTTCGGCTTCGGCTTCGGCCACCTTCGGCCAAAAAAAGCACCTTCGGCCAAATCTTCGGCTTCGGCCAAAAATTTGCCGAAGGTTTGGCCGAAGCCGAAGGTTTGCTAGTTGTCAAATATTGAAATTTACTGAACGATGCTAGAGCGAGACGGAGAGTGTGCAGAGCAGCAGAGTTTCGCCGCGCCGCCGCACCGGCCCAAACGAATCGCAGTTAGTAAACTAAACGAGTCAAAACAAGTTTGAGAGCGCGTCTTAAAATCTAATAAGTGTTTTGTTTTTAAATATTTCATATTTGTTATTACAAATTATTTTATTTATTACTGTGAGTAGTACCTGTGGTGATACGTCCATTATTGTGAGGCACTCTAAGAACCAAAAAACCGTAAGTATTGTCTGGTTTAAAATATTTTATGTTATCTAACGTTAGGTAGGAAACTAAATGGAAACAATGTTGGTATGTTTTTTTATGCAATTTTTAGATAAAAAGACATGTGAAGATTGTTTACTTTTAGTTAACTACCTAAACCGATAGGATATAGGCGCATCCGCGTTGCAGAGTCCTACTGCGAGTACGGGGCGGTCGGCTCGGCTCGGTAGGTATTTGTGCCGGCGCATGAGTTACGTTGGTGGGCGGCCGCGTCTAGTGCTGCTTAGAGAGTGAGCTGTAGATGTAGGATGTAATTTGGTTGGAAAACCACAGGAGTAGGAGATTAAAGATTTGTTAAATTATATTTTTATCTCTTGCCTAGATAGACGGGATAGTTGTTACAAATTTATATTTTTGTCTAGTATGATCGTTTAAAAATTCATTCGTTTATATAGAATATTTTCTTTCAGGTACACAATGACATCTTTAGAGCTGAATCCTATCTGGCAATATTTTATAAAGGCTACTGATAAAGCTTTATGTAAACAGTGCAATAAATCATTGTCTCTTGGTAGTGCTATACCAAAAAAGCAGAGTACCACTAATATTAAAAATCATTTGACGAAAATGCATAAAATAGAGTGGGAGGCTTATTGTAATGCAATAAATGAAAAACAGAAGAGTAAGAGTTTAATGAAAAATAAAACACAGGCAACTACATCTTCGCAATTTAATGTCAAGCAGAGTACTTTACCTCAAATCATAGAAAAAAAAGCAGCTCCATTGTGGCCAGATAGTGATCCAATATCTATGAGAATCGATAAAGGTATAATGGATCTCATCATCGTAGACATGCTGCCTTACAACGTTGTTGAAGGAGAAGCATTTCGCAGACTTAATTTGATTGATCCCGATGCTCCGTCAAGATACAGGAAAAAGACTGAGAAATTTTTTAGAACGACTTTAATGCCTGCGACATACGATAAGATCAAAGCGAAAGTCATACGTGTTTTAGATAAAGCTTGCTGGGTTAGCTTTACGACTGATATATGGAGTAATCCAGCAAAGACGTGTTCGTTGCTAAGCTGCACAGCTCACTTTATCCAAGGCCCTAAAAGAGAAAAAGTCATTCTTGCAGCTAGTGTTCTGGAGGAAGATCACACAGGCCTATATATTTCAGAAAAACTTCACCAGATTATTGAAGAATATAATTTAAAAAATAAAATCCACATGGGTATTCGTGACAACGCTTACAATATGCAGACAGCCATGCGACGTGGTAATTTTCTGTCGATTGGATGCGTAGCTCATACCCTGCAGCTAGTGATTCATGACGTTATATTTAAAGACGCTACTGTGATGGAAATAATAAAAAAATGTCGCAAAATTGTTGGCCATTTTAAAAGAAGTGAGCAAGCTTCTAGATATTTAAATATGTTTCAAGAAACGTGTAATTTGCCTAAACACGTATTAATCCAAGATATTGAGACGCGATGGAACAGCACATATTTGATGCTGGAAAGACTCCTTGAACAGAAAACTGCCATCAATTTATACATGGCTGAACGTGGTGGAATAGAAGTCCCTACTGCAGAAGAATGGGTGCAAATAGGATACTTTATCACCGCTCTTAAATGTTTTTATGAAGCCACACTTGAGGTTTCAAATGATTCCTCATCGGTATCTATAATAATACCGTTGATTGTCATGCTTAATACGAAATTAATCCTAAAAGAAGAAGATCCTGAAAATTTGAAAATACTGAAGACGAAGCTGTGTGAGGCAGTTAACAGAAGATTTTCTTACGCAAAAAATACCATGTGTTTATTGATTGCGACTCTATTAGATCCGCGTTTCAAAACTAACTATTTAACTGCCGATGAGACTGAAAACGCCAAAACTGAAATACTATCATTCTTACGACAGCAACATGAACTATTATCTCGTGCAGACAATATGGATATTGACACCAATGTACCTTCTTGTTCAACCTCAAATCCACATACAGAGAATGCATCTCCAAAAAGCGATGAAGGATTATGGGATTCTCACGATAAACTTGGTTTGCCCATTACAAGTGATAATGATTTGGATTTGGAACACAATTATCCGCTATTTCAAGAACATCTTAGTCGTTATTTAAAAGATCCTCGGATTTTAAGAACTGCAAATATTTACGAATATTGGGCATCAAGCCCATATACTTGTCTACAGCCAGCTGCAATCAAGTATTTGTCTGCTCCTCCCAGTAGCGTTCCTAGCGAACAGCTTTTTAGCGCTGCGGGGCAAATATATGCCGACAGACGGTCAAATTTGATTGGTGAGAATGCCGAAAAATTATTATTTTTAGCTTACAATATAAGACTGTTCAACTTTGATTACTAATTAAAGTAAATAATTAATAATTAATAAAATTAAATTAGTCATGAAAATTAAGAAAAGGTATCCTGTCTTTTAGAATCGCCAATTAAAAAAAAAACTTAACCCTTGCATAATAATTGCAAAATGTGTTTTTCTATTGATTTTATAATGATGATTTAATTATTAGAAACAGTAACTATTGAAGTTATTGTCAAACTGAAATTACTTTCATCGAAAAAATATGTTTTTTATTTTATTTTAGAGAATCTTTAGAATTAGCTGATTAAAGTGCATTTATAACTTTAAGTCTAGTCTCTTCTACTACCTAAGGTTTTTTCCAAATAGTGAACAAAAATGTTCATATTTTCTTTTAATTGTAAGTTTTTATTATAGTTTAGTTTAGTTTTCCCAAATAGGTATATTATTGATAATTTTGATAAATGACTGCTTCGCCATATAATTAAGTATAAAGAGCTATTTTTAATTAAGACTAGTCGAAAAAAGTGAGTTTATTTTTTAATAAGGTGCCTCAAATTGTTACCAAAACTTGTTAAGTTTTTATTTTCTCCAATTGTTACCAAAAATGTTTAACTTAATTATCCTAAGAAATTACTTATAAGTATTTAATTTTCTCAAAAATTCCAAAAAATTATATGTAAAAAATAGATATTGAAAAAGCGTTAAACTTTGCTCAATTATTTTATAGAAATATTTTGTGTTCGTCTGATAATTAAAAAAATGACTGATTGATGATTAAAAAAACTGATTATTTGATTATTTTTGTTAAAATTACTTTAAGTAAATAAATATTTAATTAACATTGTATATTTGAAACTTTTATTTTTGACAATATTTTATTACCTACTTGTATATGTTGGTCACTCGGCTCGTTATTGAGCTAAATCTCTAAAGCTCTCACAATATGTATCTAGTATATTCTGAGATCAAAGTAACTATCGTATTTCTCAAGGTCAATGACACCTTCGGCTTCGGCTTCGGCTTCGGCCGAAGGTTTTGGTGAATACCGATTAATCGGCTTCGGCTTCGGCTTCGGCCAGAATTGCACCTTCGGTCGGACACTAGTATTCACCAAAACCTTCGGCCGAAGCCGAAGCCGAAGCCGAAGGTGTCATTGACCTTGAGAAATACGATAGTTACTTTGATCTCAGAATATACTAGATACATATTGTGAGAGCTTTAGAGATTTAGCTCAATAACGAGCCGAGTGACCAACATATACAAGTAGGTAATAAAATATTGTCAAAAATAAAAGTTTCAAATATACAATGTTAATTAAATATTTATTTACTTAAAGTAATTTTAACAAAAATAATCAAATAATCAGTTTTTTTAATCATCAATCAGTCATTTTTTTAATTATCAGACGAACACAAAATATTTCTATAAAATAATTGAGCAAAGTTTAACGCTTTTTCAATATCTATTTTTTAACATATAATTTTTTGGAATTTTTGAGAAAATTAAATACTTATAAGTAATTTCTTAGGATAATTAAGTTAAACATTTTTGGTAACAATTGGAGAAAATAAAAACTTAACAAGTTTTGGTAACAATTTGAGGCACCTTATTAAAAAATAAACTCACTTTTTTCGACTAGTCTTAATTAAAAATAGCTCTTTATACTTAATTATATGGCGAAGCAGTCATTTATCAAAATTATCAATAATATACCTATTTGGGAAAACTAAACTAAACTATAATAAAAACTTACAATTAAAAGAAAATATGAACATTTTTGTTCACTATTTGGAAAAAACCTTAGGTAGTAGAAGAGACTAGACTTAAAGTTATAAATGCACTTTAATCAGCTAATTCTAAAGATTCTCTAAAATAAAATAAAAAACATATTTTTTCGATGAAAGTAATTTCAGTTTGACAATAACTTCAATAGTTACTGTTTCTAATAATTAAATCATCATTATAAAATCAATAGAAAAACACATTTTGCAATTATTATGCAAGGGTTAAGTTTTTTTTTTAATTGGCGATTCTAAAAGACAGGATACCTTTTCTTAATTTTCATGACTAATTTAATTTTATTAATTATTAATTATTTACTTTAATTAGTAATCAAAGTTGAACAGTCTTATATTGTAAGCTAAAAATAATAATTTTTCGGCATTCTCACCAATCAAATTTGACCGTCTGTCGGCATATATTTGCCCCGCAGCGCTAAAAAGCTGTTCGCTAGGAACGCTACTGGGAGGAGCAGACAAATACTTGATTGCAGCTGGCTGTAGACAAGTATATGGGCTTGATGCCCAATATTCGTAAATATTTGCAGTTCTTAAAATCCGAGGATCTTTTAAATAACGACTAAGATGTTCTTGAAATAGCGGATAATTGTGTTCCAAATCCAAATCATTATCACTTGTAATGGGCAAACCAAGTTTATCGTGAGAATCCCATAATCCTTCATCGCTTTTTGGAGATGCATTCTCTGTATGTGGATTTGAGGTTGAACAAGAAGGTACATTGGTGTCAATATCCATATTGTCTGCACGAGATAATAGTTCATGTTGCTGTCGTAAGAATGATAGTATTTCAGTTTTGGCGTTTTCAGTCTCATCGGCAGTTAAATAGTTAGTTTTGAAACGCGGATCTAATAGAGTCGCAATCAATAAACACATGGTATTTTTTGCGTAAGAAAATCTTCTGTTAACTGCCTCACACAGCTTCGTCTTCAGTATTTTCAAATTTTCAGGATCTTCTTCTTTTAGGATTAATTTCGTATTAAGCATGACAATCAACGGTATTATTATAGATACCGATGAGGAATCATTTGAAACCTCAAGTGTGGCTTCATAAAAACATTTAAGAGCGGTGATAAAGTATCCTATTTGCACCCATTCTTCTGCAGTAGGGACTTCTATTCCACCACGTTCAGCCATGTATAAATTGATGGCAGTTTTCTGTTCAAGGAGTCTTTCCAGCATCAAATATGTGCTGTTCCATCGCGTCTCAATATCTTGGATTAATACGTGTTTAGGCAAATTACACGTTTCTTGAAACATATTTAAATATCTAGAAGCTTGCTCACTTCTTTTAAAATGGCCAACAATTTTGCGACATTTTTTTATTATTTCCATCACAGTAGCGTCTTTAAATATAACGTCATGAATCACTAGCTGCAGGGTATGAGCTACGCATCCAATCGACAGAAAATTACCACGTCGCATGGCTGTCTGCATATTGTAAGCGTTGTCACGAATACCCATGTGGATTTTATTTTTTAAATTATATTCTTCAATAATCTGGTGAAGTTTTTCTGAAATATATAGGCCTGTGTGATCTTCCTCCAGAACACTAGCTGCAAGAATGACTTTTTCTCTTTTAGGGCCTTGGATAAAGTGAGCTGTGCAGCTTAGCAACGAACACGTCTTTGCTGGATTACTCCATATATCAGTCGTAAAGCTAACCCAGCAAGCTTTATCTAAAACACGTATGACTTTCGCTTTGATCTTATCGTATGTCGCAGGCATTAAAGTCGTTCTAAAAAATTTCTCAGTCTTTTTCCTGTATCTTGACGGAGCATCGGGATCAATCAAATTAAGTCTGCGAAATGCTTCTCCTTCAACAACGTTGTAAGGCAGCATGTCTACGATGATGAGATCCATTATACCTTTATCGATTCTCATAGATATTGGATCACTATCTGGCCACAATGGAGCTGCTTTTTTTTCTATGATTTGAGGTAAAGTACTCTGCTTGACATTAAATTGCGAAGATGTAGTTGCCTGTGTTTTATTTTTCATTAAACTCTTACTCTTCTGTTTTTCATTTATTGCATTACAATAAGCCTCCCACTCTATTTTATGCATTTTCGTCAAATGATTTTTAATATTAGTGGTACTCTGCTTTTTTGGTATAGCACTACCAAGAGACAATGATTTATTGCACTGTTTACATAAAGCTTTATCAGTAGCCTTTATAAAATATTGCCAGATAGGATTCAGCTCTAAAGATGTCATTGTGTACCTGAAAGAAAATATTCTATATAAACGAATGAATTTTTAAACGATCATACTAGACAAAAATATAAATTTGTAACAACTATCCCGTCTATCTAGGCAAGAGATAAAAATATAATTTAACAAATCTTTAATCTCCTACTCCTGTGGTTTTCCAACCAAATTACATCCTACATCTACAGCTCACTCTCTAAGCAGCACTAGACGCGGCCGCCCACCAACGTAACTCATGCGCCGGCACAAATACCTACCGAGCCGAGCCGACCGCCCCGTACTCGCAGTAGGACTCTGCAACGCGGATGCGCCTATATCCTATCGGTTTAGGTAGTTAACTAAAAGTAAACAATCTTCACATGTCTTTTTATCTAAAAATTGCATAAAAAAACATACCAACATTGTTTCCATTTAGTTTCCTACCTAACGTTAGATAACATAAAATATTTTAAACCAGACAATACTTACGGTTTTTTGGTTCTTAGAGTGCCTCACAATAATGGACGTATCACCACAGGTACTACTCACAGTAATAAATAAAATAATTTGTAATAACAAATATGAAATATTTAAAAACAAAACACTTATTAGATTTTAAGACGCGCTCTCAAACTTGTTTTGACTCGTTTAGTTTACTAACTGCGATTCGTTTGGGCCGGTGCGGCGGCGCGGCGAAACTCTGCTGCTCTGCACACTCTCCGTCTCGCTCTAGCATCGTTCAGTAAATTTCAATATTTGACAACTAGCAAACCTTCGGCTTCGGCCAAACCTTCGGCAAATTTTTGGCCGAAGCCGAAGATTTGGCCGAAGGTGCTTTTTTTGGCCGAAGGTGGCCGAAGCCGAAGCCGAAGCCGAAGCTTCGGTCGGACACTAATTATTATACAGTATTGTACCTTGCCTTATGTGGCAGTTTTTGCAAACAGCCCTGTCCTTGAAAAAATTTCCTTATAATACTATTAGAAATCTATGTTCTTAACAAAAAACGGCAAAAATAAATAAAATAATAAACAACGGTACATAGATAAATTAATGTAATGCACCTTCTTTGCGAAAGTTTAACTCGCACCAGTCCGGTTCTAATACATATTAATATACCTAGTAGGATTAAACTTTAAAATAATACTTTTTTTATTAAAATTTTCACTAATCAGTTAAAAAAAAAATAGTTTATAAACAACGTTCGAAACCCTCTTTATGCGAGTTTATCTCGCAATAGTCCGATTTTAATATTAAATATACCTAGTAGGATTAAATATACAAAAAATACTTACATTTTACTTGCAGTAAAGTTTCAGATCAGTTTAAAAATTAAGTTTATAACAACCATTAAATGTAGGTAGGTACTTGTTTTTTTATTTTATTCGTTTCAGTTAAATGATTCGACTATATTAAAACCTAAACCTATTTTGTTTATCGATTTGTTGGTTTTGTTTTTATTTATTTTTGCACGGTGAGCTATGATGGCATTTCGAATTGCACAAATTTTTTTTCTTTTTACATAGGCATCTATTGGTCTCGCAATTTTTGATACAGGTGCATCTTACGAAGCCTTGGCCTGTACCAACCGAATGCTTCGTTGCTGCAGTTCGTAGCGATAATTGGACCTCTTTGTTCACGTCAGTTTCGCGGATGAACTTTCGAGGACAAATGTCGAATTCAGTTCTGTAATAAAAAAATATTATATTCTACTTGCAACAGAATAGGTATTTCATAAAGTTTTTATGTACCAAAGAAACATCGTGCATAAAATGTTAATAAATCATCTAGGGTCGTTTCGCCTGTTCGCGTCCATTTAGTGCAGTTGGCAAGTTTGACGGCGATAATAAAAATGTCCCAGCACTAATTTCTATGAAAAATTTATGTAATGTATTCATTATATAGTCTATTTTAAGATTAACTTTCAGTTTTATTAGAAACATCTTGTGTTTTCTTTTTAAATAGATAAACTTCAGAATTAGGCGTTTTACCCACTTTGCGTCCACAAAATCCAAATTGCGTCTACCCGTGGACCATTTAGCGTCCAACAGCTTAGAAAAGGAATATAGGGGTGAAATATTGAATAATTTGTAAAGAAAGATTGTATCCTAATAATTTCTTTATTTAATAATATAAATATTAAAAAATCAACATTATTATCATTAAAAAAAGCACTTAAAAAAATAAAAAAAATTCTTCTCAACATTGGTTGTATCGATTTATTTATCTCTCGAATTTCATTTAACGCTTTCTTTAAATCTTCTTCTGTGTATGTTCTTTTAAGCTTATTGCATAGCTTTTATCGCGGGCTTGAGCGCGGCGAGCGAATCAAGAAAAACCGTAACGAAATAAAAGGTTACACCGCCCACTTGCACTCAGTACTAGGATAGCAAAAACATGCAAGCAAGTGTGCCAAAACAAAGCTGGGGTATTAAATTTCTCATCGGATTTGTTCACCTAGTAGCAATTAATTAAAGCGAGTACTAGGCGCACAGAAGTCTTCGAGGATGCGACATCAGTGATACTATACAGGCCATAGTATAGTCCGGTCTTATTTACTCTTCGGTATTTTACATAAGGTACAACAGTGATGTCTATATTACGATCATGCACATTAGGTTATTATTGCTGTTTCTCTTGTCATGCCGATTAATATGCGGAGGAGCGACAGTGATAGAGTGATGGATTTGTTCTATCACTGTCGCTCTTCCGCATATTGATTGGCATGACGGGAGAAATGGCAATAATAGCTTAATGTGCATGATCGTGATATTGACGTCCCTGTTGTGCCTATGCTAAATATCGAAGAGTGAATAAGATCGCACTGATGTCGCATCCTCTAAGACTTCTGTGCGCCTAGTACTCGCTTTAATTAATTGCTACTAGGTGAACAAATCCGATGAGAAATTTAATAACCCCAGCTTTGTTTTGGCATACTTGCTTGCATGTTTTTGCTATCCTAATACTGACTGCAAGTGGGGGGTATGAGGTTTTATTTTGCAACAAATGATATGCAATAGCTTTACCGCGGCAGTCCCCGAGTGCCACACGTTTTTTTTTCCTTCTTCTTTCTTGTCTCCGAAGAACTCATCTTAAATGAAAAAAAATAAGAAGGAAAGAAATTACTCATTTCAATTAAAAAAATAGAATTATAAATACGTAGTCTTAATAAAAAAATGTACAATAATAATAAAAAATACATTTTAAATTATTTTTACAAGCAAGTATTTAACGAAAACTGTGGACGCAATTTGGTTTATTATTATTCCCTGTAGGTATAGTTTGCGTCCATTGCGGACGCAAAGTGGAAGTTTTGTAAAATTCGATGTAGTAATTCGCGTCCACCTTATTTTATTCGTTAAATATAAAAAACATAAGGAAATTCATAATTAATATTATTCCTTTTTTCATCATAAAAGTCTAGAAACAGCTATGTATCCTAAAATTCACATAAAACAATAAAAAACTTACCATCAAACGCACCGCTGCACACTAATTTTTATCTAAATATCCCGCCCATACGCGCTTCCTTGTTGAACAGCCGAGACTAACTATTTTTTCTAAACGGGATTGGTTTGACGCACAGAACTTTTGTCCATGTATGCGTGCCTCTTATACATTGAAGTATAAGCGGTAATGACTTTTCGTTTGATTGGTGTGTTAGTTGACTTATTTTCGAGGATTTTTAAAGGGAGATCCGTAAAATGGACGCGAATTGGGCGATGGACGCGAACAGGCGAACTTACCCTAGCTAGGGGACATCTCAATAAAATAAAGTAATAAGCGCTCATAGCCCAGCGGCTTGTGTCGATTGTAAACCGCGTGAAACAACAGCAGGCGCGGTCGGTAGTTGGATGGGTGACCACTTCCGTACCTCGGAGAGCACGTAAAGTCGTTGGTTCCAGAATAGCCGTTAGGCCATGTCGCTAACTCTTAGGCGAGCGCTAATTACGATATTAGTAGGTGATCATCTATCTATAGTAAAAAAACTCAAAGGGCATTTTCTGTCCATTGAATAGGTACCTATTTTTTAATATAAATAATTACAAATAAAATAAATATTAAAACTAACCTGCAATATCGTGATTGCAATATTCCGTGTTTAGTGCCTATTTTATACAGGCCATCACTGCTCACTTTTATGATTATTCCTATAATATTTCGTAGGTCACCCTTTCCTCTATCAACATCTGGAATTGGCACGGTGACGTTATCGCCCACTTTTGCGGGTGGGTGTGAACTATCTGAGGCAGATTTCATTCTAATAGCCTGCTTCTCTAGGTTTTTAGCCGCACTTTGCCTTGCTTGCTGTATATCTTCTTCGATTTCAGAAATTTTGGCATCCGCATCACTATATTCAGAATCATCATTGGCATTTTCTATATATTTCTGCATATCGTTTTCGTCGTGAATATATTTTAATAGTTCCAGTGGTAATGGAGTTGTCGAAAGACCAACTCTGGGTTCCATTCCAAACATGGCTATATATGGAGACTGTTTAATTCCTGAATGATAGGCCCTATTTTTCATGAATTGAATGTATCTCAAGCCTTCAGACCATTTGCATGTCTCATTATCTTTGAGCCAACAGCTAATCATTGCTTCAATATCTCGGTTAGCTCTCTCAACGGAGCCCTGACTTTGGCTGTGCCTTGGCTTACCATGTACTAGCTTCAGCTCCGGCCAAAGACGCGTCAATTCGCATATAATTTTGTTAACAAATTCTCTCCCATTGTCGGATTGTAAAATGCAAGGGGCACCTATCGTCAAAAATATATCATTCAAATTAAAAGCTACTTCTTCAGCTCGCTTGGATGCTAATGGACGCAGCAAAATAAACTTAGTCAAGTGGTCTTGGTAAACCATAATAAATTTGTATTTTCCATCGGGTTGTGATTGAAAATCGATGAGGTCCACTTGACACCTACTATTCATTTCGGAGTGCAAAATTGGCTTAGAAACTAATCCTTTCTTCTTTTTTGTCTTCTTATTTTGACATTGTACACACATTGATAAATAGAGGTTAATCATCTCTTTAGTGATATTTGCATATTTTAAAGAAGTTTCCGCCAATAATCTATCACGTCCACCATGTCCGACTGCTTTATGAGCTGCATTAATAGCATCGTACAATTCATCAGCAGGAATGTAATATTTTATGTTCTCTTCTTTACGGGAAACAAGTTTCTTAACAGAACCTATGTTCAAAATCGCAAACCTTTGTAATCGCCTTTTATGAAGTGGTGTCTTTATTTTAGCTTTTTCAGCTTCTTCCACTTGTAGGATAAGAGCTAAGTATTTTTCCTTTGTTAAAACATTCAAATGAGAAGATTTTACACTTTCACTTTGCAAAATTTCTTTCAAAAATCGCTCCTTCCAATTTAACTCATCAACTTGAACACTAGGCAATAACTCATCCTTATCCATTATTATAGTCTATTAAAAAATCAAATAGGTATGTTCCAAAAAATTAATGGAATACAGTATTAAAAATTACACGTGCACGCTTACAGCAGTCACAGCACGAATGCGTGTAAATACCTAATGATGAAAGAAAGACTGAAATAACATAATTTAACGAAAGTAGAGGAGACTGAGGAGCACTTTGACAATTGTAAATGTATTAATATTAAACGAGATTATTTTCTTGTTTACATGCAAGGAATGAATAAATTCATTTAACGTCTTAAATGAAATAACCTTTTAAAAATAAATAATAAAGCAAATACCTCTATAACATGTATAAAGATCTCCCTATCCATCTACTTAATTTGCCTTGTTTTATGCCTTTATTTACATATGTAACTCTTAAGTTACGAAGCTCAATAAACATCAACTAATTTAAACACCCACTAATAGAACAGTTATAGGTAACATCTTTTATCGTGGTTTCACTAGGTACCTATATAAGCATAGTTAACTATTTTGAAGTCGATTTTTTTAATTATAATATTATTTTATGTCAATCCAGTAACAACTATCAGCTTTCACCATTTATTATTCTATCACATTAATTTATTTTAATATAACTATTTAAAGCGTAGTATCGATAAGAAAACATGTTAATAAAAATATTATATTTTGTAAGTGATTAATATTAATACTTTACTTATTATTGACCTAATTAAAAAATATGATCTAAACGAATGATGAATGAATGATGTCACAAGCGCCTCTCGAGCACCTGTCACAGTTGTTATAGCGTCCCCAAAAGTCCTGACTGGAATTCGACGAGATAACATTGTATAGGTAACCTACGGCGATTGGAAAGTTTTGATCATTACTTACTGTTTTTTGTAATTATGTTTGAAAAGATAAACAATCGCATGTAAAAATTTACTGGCAGGTAACTGGCGACAGTATACTTTTTTAGTGTTCCGAAGTAAAATCGGAACCCTTATAGTTTCGTCATGTCCGTCCGACCGTCTGTCCGTCTGTCTGTCCGAAGCAAATCGCCGAGACCCTTAGTGCTAGAAAGCTGTAATTTGGCACGGATATACATATTTATTAAAAATCCAGAATCGTAGAATAAAATATTGAAAAACAGTTTTTTCATAGTACCTCCCCTACAGGCAACATAAGGAAAATTTTTTTATTCGTGGCATACCCTATAGTGTGGGGTCTCGTTGAAAAGGTCTTCCAAAAATATTATGGGTCTCCTAAGACCATTTTTTGAGTTAGGTGTCCATTTTCGAAATATTCGGCTTTAAATTGCTAAACGGTTGGAGTTGGACAAGTGAAAAATTCTCAAAAATTGTTTATATGATAAATTTACAAGGAAAATTATCACGGCTATATTGGCAGAAGTAGTTAATGAATTCCAATAAAGTTACTACTTCGGAACCCTACATTGCACCTAGCCTGACAAGCACTTGCCCGATTGTCGAACACATGTATCCTTTTACCCCTTAACTTAATATTCCCTTCTGTGATTGTAGCATATTAGTTTCCACCTCTGCACTGGGGAACCCCAGATCCTTAGACTGTAAAGACTGACGACTGACTCCTTCAGCATACCCACTATAGCTGGAGCACGCAGGTTAAGTCACTGGTCCTTCATTTAGGTATTTCCATACATACCGTTTACGTGTTCATTTTAGGGTTTGTGTTTTTGTCCCCTTTGTACGATACAGTTTGTTTTTAATTTTAGCAATAAATAATGTTAGTGAACGAGATTATATTAATTAAATTCAATTATTAATTTGTCATTAGTGTAGGTAAGTGTTAAATAAATAATCGATCGACAAAGTTAAGCAACTGCGGGCGCGGTGGGTAGTTGGATGGGTGACCGCTAGTGGCAAAAATTTCTTGAGCGCTTCCGTGCTTCGGAGGGCACGTAAAGCCGACGGTCCCGGTTGTTATCATAAGATAACAGTCGTTAAGCCATGTCGGAGGCCCTCAGGCGGTTTGAAAACTTCCGACACTCGAAATTCAATTATGAAAGGTCTTTTTATTGTTAAAGTATCAAATACATTTCATTCACTACAACCGGACCGCTCGCGCGCTCCTACGCCTTTGCCTATGCCGACAAAGTCGAGCCAACGCGTGCGCTATAATTTTAACCCTAAAAAATAGATAACCTACGTAAATTTTACTCACAGGTTGGAATAAAAAGTTAACAGTGGTGTCAATTTTAATGTTACATCGCCTGGGGCCTGGGGTCCACAAGTGCTTTCCTCACCTGTCCCCCCGCATGTCAAGTGCCGTAATTCGACGGTAGCGCACATCAGTTATCAGCTAAGATCGCTTTTGTAGAATAGGAGATGAGTAAATTTTACTCATAATATAGTTTAGCGTAGGTTTTTTCATTTTATTCATTATTGTGACTATTGATTATTAATGCTTTGTTTTATTTTTAGTACATGAAATAATGGACTAAATGAGAAAAGATTTTCCGTAACTTCCCGGTAAAAATATAGTAGGTTATTATGATATAATATATTCAGCCACTTCCCGCTTCGCTGGTTGGAAACGTTTTTTCTTCGTTAGAATGTTTTCTAGCTTTTTAGTGATGATATAATTGGTAAAATATACGTATATTATAGAAATGGAAAAACAAAAGGGAAAATATAAATCCAATGACAAATGTATTACGAAAGACTGAAGCATTTATAGGACATAATATTTTATCCGACGTTTTGAAAAGTAATTGTGACATACATAATAATAAAAGAGTATCTGTACTACCCGCACACGAGGCAGTCACCATCCAGCCGTCAAGTGCGCGGGTTGTGTTGTATCACTGAAAACCATTTTGTGTTTTATTTCTAATACCTAATCAGGTAAACCTAGACAGCACATTTGGCGACCGAGGTAAAACATAAAACAAAAGGAAAAAGTGTGAGTAATTTGTGGTTCTTTTAAGTTCACAAAATGTTAACCTTGAGTTATCATACGAAAATGTCGGTGCTATTTGAAATATTGGAAACGCGTGCTATGTTTAGTTTTGGAAAGTTTTAAAAGAATCGTATATTTTTACGGAAAAAGAAAAGACAAGAGAACATTTGATAAAATACTAAGTACCTACCTACAAATGCATTTGTGTTCAATCTTTGATGATTCTTGATTAACAAAGTTGATTGTTGAATTAACGAAGGTATTTTCTTAACAAATGCATCTAGTACATTAAATTACATTCCATATATTGTAGCCTGATATTCGTATTGATAACACATAGGTTACAAAATACACATATTAATGGTACAAAATAAAAACAATGCGTGTTGGCGCAATAATAGGTAATATATACCTAAGATATTGTTTCATTGTTGTATGGTCGGTATCGACACGGCCAGTTTACTTGAAATGTACAAGCATTGGGATTATTTGGGATCATAAAATGCGATTAAAAGGATCTTGTTCGTGTGATAGGTTAAAAACTAAATAAGTAATATTTAGTTTACAATGATAATTATTAATTAAAGTAAGTTGGAAAATGTTTGATACTTCTACCTGCCAAAATGATAATAATCATTTAAAATGTCAATATAAATCCAAATTCAGTCTTCACATTAATATATCAAATATCTTAATAAGATAACCGTAAACAATATCATAGCGATATTGCTATACGGTATCTTCATAGTTTGTCTCAAAAATAGAGATACTTACTAACTTACTATGTTATTTAAAATAACGCTTCACACTCATAGCCCCACACTAGGATTCCCTGTGTCGTGGGTACCAAATTAAAATTTAAAGTATAGTACTTACGTAGCAAGTAAATTCAACGACGTTATTCAACGATGTTATTTTACTGATGTTATTCTAAGCAATGATATTATAATGTATAAAATATATTTTTGAATATCATTGATTCTAAGCAAAATCTATATAATAAACCACAAACAATGTTTGTTGCCATGTCCTTTAGACTGAAACTATCCAACCGATGTGTTCCAAACAGGGTTCATTTGAAAGGCAAATAATGCGAAGATGGTTTGAGACCACCAAAACAATGCATTAAGCACATTAATTTGCCGGTACCTATTAGTAGAATATAGGGTGATAGATCCTGTTGTAAGTGAAGATCCTAACCATACATACATGAAACTGTACCTGTTTACATTTTCGAAATTAAAAGAAAAACATACATACAAATATGTAATGACTACATATGTAATCAAGTCAAATACACTGCAAAATTGTCAGATGAGTGAAAACTCGTCAAGAACATAATATATTTGACATGTGTAAAACATTGGATGATATAAATCAAGAAGTCGTTCCAATTTTAATTATGCTTTAATGCCATTAAAATGATCACGTAGGGGAAAAATAATAATATACATTACAGATTTGATAAACAAATGATATTTACTTTCTGAGATACAAAAATATGATAATGATAATTAATAAGTATTTGCTTATTTATATCGTATCGAAACGTGTTTCCGATTTTATTGATGGAACATTTCACTAACATTTCACTAAATAAGCGAGCAATTTTGCATATCGCCTATCTCATTTTGAAAATATGTATTATTAACATCAAATGGACAATTTTATTGTAATAATCTAAAATATCGAAGGGACTGAATTATTATTGTTTCCAAATCGCAGCGGAAACGATCTTGCGTATTCCTCGCTAAAACATTAATCAGTATCTCGAAAAAATGCTCTAAAGATTTCGATGAAATTTTGTAGTCGAGGATAAGTGCAAGGCAATCGAATTATTTGTGTTTTTGAAAAAATATATACATACACCACATGCGTTGGTTACACCATTTGCATAAGTTGATTCATGGTAAAGTACAAACCAGTTATAGGAACCGTTTCACCATGATTACCAAGTAGTTGATTCCGGGTAATATTGTTCCTAACTAAAATCAAGATTGTAAATAAATTTATGTTTTAAATGGATTATACTCTTATGGTCAAAAACGGAAAAAGTCAAAATTATTTTAACAAAATAATTTAGAACATTCCTTCATTGGCCAGTATAATACTGATTCTACCTGGTTTGTACTAGAATGCAACCTATAAGCTTAGTTTTGCATCTGCTGAATAATATCGTGATGAATTGAGAAACTGAACAAACAGTTAAACCGTTAAGTAATGAAAGGCATTAAAAAACGAAAACTAACTTTCACGTACCTACATAAAACTGGAACGAGATCAAACGACAACTAAATGGAGTAGACATGGGAACTAATAATCATATTATCAGTAATCAAATATTTTGCTGCAAAATGTCTTAAATGTCGTACTAGAAATGCAAAGGTTGAAGCATAAAATACTTATAAACTGAGTCAAATATATACCATTAATAAAAGGTATTTATGGTATCGATCAAGTCAAATCAGTCAAGTACTGACGAATAATAAAAGATATCTGTTATGGTATCGAAAATCAGTCAAGTACTGACAAATAATAAAAGATATCTGTGATGGTATCGAAAATCAGGCAAATACTGAAAAATAATAAAATATATCTGTTATGGTATTGAAAATCAGTTAAGTACTGAAAAATATTAAAAGATATCTGTTATGGTATCGAAAGTCAGATAAATACTGACCAATAATACAAGATATCTATTGTGGTATCGAACCGCTTTCGAAATCAATGTTGCACTAAACCGTGGGAGGTAATGTTTACCGTAATACGTCAGTTGAGTACTTACACTATTGACCAATACTAAAGATATCAATAATGATATCGAAAACAAAATATGACATGGTCACGAAAACGTCAGTTAAGTACTGACCAATAACAAAAGATTTATAATATTGAAAGAACGTTTTGATAAGTATCGAAACTATTAACTTCTATACCAATTACCCCTGCTGGTCAACAAATATGAGGATATGGCTATTAATGGGAGGATATGTAAACAAAACGCATAAATTAATGGAATACCATTTAATGTTTCCTATGTTTAAAATACCTATATTCATGTATATTAACGAATCTTATCGTTTTAATGTATTTGCGTGCGAAGTTGTTATTAAAAGTATTCACACATGCACCTCTTAACGACCGCTCCGAATGATCAATGACAAACCGATATCACTGTCCGGCTGTCTAAGTAAATATCTATATATTTCCACATTATCGCTTTATTTTATTACATATCATATAAATAAGCCTAAATTAACTTAGTTAGAGCCTGAATTCCTGCTAAATGGAATCACAACATTTGTTGTTGTGGACCAGATCTGCTCACTAAATATTGAAAATTCAATGATAATTAAAAACAATCATGTTTGAATAAGTGATAAAACAGTTATCACCGACATGTACAGGACCTACTATTTAATTGATCCAACGAACAAAAAATATTTATTAATCAATTACAAGTACAAATATACTTTGGAGTAACTAATAAAATCCTTACTTGAAATGAAACGAAAACGAAATGAAATGAAAATGAAATGAAGTTATAATACGAGTATAATGAAATGAAATGAAATGAAAATACAATGAAATGAAAATACGTGTATTCCAGGGTACTAATTACAGCAAAAAAAATAGTTACAAGAAAGAACAAGAGATAACAAAAATAAATGTTAATAAGTAACGAGTAACAGCGTGCTGTGTGACCACCGAACAGGCCCAGACCCAGCATAAGCCGTGATGCACAACATGACCCGTGTAAGCACAGCGCCAGTACTTGATACGTAATTGCATTGAAACTAATGAAGTAATAATTTAATTATGGAAAAAAATGACGTCAATCGTTCTAAGTTTCAAGAATCACAATAATGAATTTCAAGTGTCAAATACAAGTTTTAGAAAATTATAATCCTATTAACATCCCCATATGTAACACCGCAAAAATGTAAGAAAAGGAAATAGGGGAATTTGGATAATAACGAAGAATTTGAGGCCACTGGGCTTCTAGTTGACATAACACGACGCTCAGAAGCGTTGGTGTTTCAACACTCCACGTACGCATTGGTAGTAGACGCTCGACCAAGAGACGAGATCGAAGCGCTTGATGATATTTTCACAAGCTCATGGAAGTTTCTTTACGTGTATTACAAGTAAGGTAAAAGTATAAAAATGAGTACAAAGTCATACTCTGCCCATAGAATGTGAATATTGCTTTGTCGATAGACTAAATTACTTATAATTAGTCAATGATAAGGTTATAAATTAACTTGGGTTATTCATTGACGCAATAATTTTAAATGAAATACGCCACAATCAATCAAACATTAGTCCGGATGAATTTATTCACTTCTTTGATATACCCTGTTTGACAGGCCTGTTTGAATTTCCTGACCAGAACTTGATAACTAAACTACATTAAAGGCCAGGTCAGCACTAAATTTAGAGAAATGCTCTCGTTGTGTTTTGTTGCAGGTCACATCCAGTGTGAAATATACCCTTTGGTCCAGCCGTGCTGCGACGATGTACTGGGTCAGGTGCTAAAAAGTATACAAAATAATCAAATATTTTGTACCTAATAAAAAAGTGTTGTTATGGAGTTTCTTCAACTGGTTCTTCTCCACAACGATAACACATAGCGAACCAGTTACGTTAGGAAAAATAAAGAAATAATAATTTAAAAAAAAAGGAAAAACAAGGGAAAGCAGAGAGGGCCGTATATTAAGAATAAAAGAGACTAAATAGGAATAAATCATTATAAGAAAATAATGTTATAAATCCTTATAATAGTAACTTATTTTTTTCGTATATTGTAAAAATAGTGATTTAACTGGACAAAAAAAGGTAATCTTTGGAGATATAAAATGTTACGAATGTTAGAAATAAGTTGTGTACTTTGTTTGAACAAATAATATTTTAATCAAAGCTGAACTTATCAGTTATTTATCAGTGGACAAATTACATAATTTAAATTTTGTTGAAAGGGAGAGATGTGACATACATAATAATAAAAGAGTATCTGTACTACCCGCACACGAGGCAGTCACCATCCAGCCGTCAAGTGCGCGGGTTGTGTTGTATCACTGAAAACCATTTTGTGTTTTATTTCTAATACCTAATCAGGTAAACCTAGACAGCACAGTAATTATTTATCTATTTAAATTTATTGGATACAAAATTGTTATAAATAACTCTGTTTTATATAATGTCTCAATGTTTTAGGATTTTAAGTTTGATTGCACCATTTTTTATGAGTATAGTTCCTACTAACTTCTATGTTATTGGAAAATTATTATTTAATGAAAATAATAATGTGTTTTAGTTAATTACTAACAATAAGATTAAAATATACTTGACTGATTTATCAAGTGCTTCGTTAACTTTCTTCATTGGAGTAAATTTTACTCATAAGGCATATTATCATTTTAGGGTTAAATTACATGAGTGACCTTCGACGGTGCTGCTTTGTGGCTGCGAATAAAACTCCAAATCTATACCTACGAAGAAATTAATTATGTCAAAAATACAATTCTATCGGACATTTATGAATTGCATTTAATTATATTTATTTACATTTATACTTTTGAAAGCATCACGGACCACATTTCCACTTACCATCAAGTTGGATTATGCCTGATTATGGTCAAGCAAATTAAGTTATTTTTTAACCTCCGACGAAAAAAGAGAGGTATTATAAGTTTGGCGTGTCTGTGTATCTGTGTATCTGTGTATCTGTAATCTGTCTGTGGCATCGTAGCTCCCAAACGCATGAACCGATTTTGATCTAGTTTTTTTTTGTCTGAAAGGTTACTTGGTCGAGTTTTCTTAGTGTTAGCTATTTGTAGTGTAAATTAAACTGTCGGGAGTTTTCTAAAATATTATTTAAGATTATCAGAAAAATGTAATATTTATCTTACAATTAGTAAACAAGTAACTAGGTACTTAAGGCTGTGCTTCAGGTCCATGCAGTGAACAGTGATATGAAACCTCAGTTAAAAAAAACATGTACATAGTATCTGAGTCTTACGCCCCAACTCAGAGTCACTAACGGTTACTTAAATCGCTCCTTAGTACAGAATTTGTATGGTCATTCTTTACTAAGGAGCGATTAAAGTAACCGTTAGTGACTCTTAGTTTAAAATAAAAATTTATAAACTTGGTTTACCAATGCACACGCAATCATTATTGTCAATCAACAATTGGCCGTATTGGGGCGGCTTAATACTAACCCCAATCCCACACCGGATGGGTGTCGTAAGAGGCGACTACATCCAGCCCGCTAGTGGTAGGGCCCCTCAAGGGATTAAATTGGTAATATTGATTTAAATTGTTAATTAATGGGTTGGCCACTAACCCCTCCACTAATCCGCACTGGAGCAGCGTGGTGGAGTGTGCTCTAGGCCTCCTCACGAGGAGAGACCCGTGCCCAGTAGTGGGCCACTAATGGGTTGAAGCCAAATTGTTAATTAATACCATTATTACTATTATTATTTCTCCATGGGGTTCGCCTGGATAGCTACCACCCTTGATCATGAGTTCTTTCTTTTTCTTCTTTCTTTCTTGGCCGGCAACGCGTCAGGGATGCCTTCGGTGTTGCTGATGTCCATGGGCGACGATAGCCACTTACCATCAGGTGAATCGTCAGCTCGTTTGCCGGCTATTTCCATTAAAAAAAAAACAATCACTTAAATTAAAACGGGATTACGATGAATGGCATTTTGTAGGAACCCAGGCTATAGTGGGTTTCATTTAAGTCTGCACTTGAAGTAAAATTTTCCAATTTAATAGCGAGGTGCAGACTTATGTGAAACCCATTATAGCCTGGGTTCCTACAAATAACATTCAACGTGATTCCGTCATAATTTGAGCGATTGTTGATTGACAATAATGATTACATGACGGCGTTGACGTTGACGTTGACGGCGTTCGCGCGATAGATGACTACTACGAACCACACTACACGAACTAGACTCCGACTACGAATTACACTCCGACTATGAACCACACTCCGACTACAAACCACACCGACTACGAACCAAACTCCGACTACGAACTAGACTCCGACTATGAACTAGACTCCGACTGCGAACCACAATCCGATACGAACTACACTCCGACTACGAACCAAACTCCGTCTACGAACAAAACTCCGACTACAAACTAGACTCCGACTATGAACCACACTCCGACTGCGAACCACACTCCGACTACAAACCACACTCCGACTACGAACTACACTCCGACTACGAATTACACTCCGACTACAAACTAGACTTCGACTACGAACAAAACTCCCACTACGAACTAGACTCCGACTATGAACCAAACTCCGACTGCGAACCACACTCCGACTACAAACCACACTCCGACTACGAACTACACTCCGACTACGAACTAGACTCCAACTACGAATTACACTCCGACTACAAACTAGACTCCGACTACGAATTAGGCTCCGACTACGAATTACACTCCGACTACGAACTAGACTCCGACTACGAACCACACTCCGACTACGAACCAGACTCCGATTACGAACTAGACTCCAACTACGAACCACAATCCGACCACGAACCACACTCCGACTACGAACCAAACTCCGACTACGAACCACACTCCGACTACGAACTACACTCCGACTACGAACTAGACTCTGACTACGAACTAGACTCCGACTACGAACCACACTCCGACTACGAACTAGACTCCGACTACGAACCACACTCCGACTACGAACTACACTCCGACTACGAACTAGACTCCGACTACGAACTAGACTCCGACTACGAATTAGACTCCGACTACGAACTAGGCTCCGACTATAAACCACACTCCGACTACGAACCACACTCCCACTACGAACTAGACTCCGACTACGAATTACACTCCTACTACGAACTAGACTCTGACTAGAAACTGAACTTACCAAAAAAAAAATTAACAATTGCAGCGTCCCCTCTGACTCTCATAGATGCATAGAGGTAAAGAGCTCAACAATCTGGCTCCAACTCATCAATGGGCCCCTACTGAGCACGGGTCGGACGGCTGTATGGGCATTCCGAAGCACGGAAAAGCTCAATAAGTTTCACCTTTAACTTAACTGGCCGATCTTAGAATAGAATCGAAACAAACCACCGGACTATGAGGTTTTAACCACAAAGATTTGTCGAATAAATATAAATCCGTAACGATTCGGTTCTAATCACTTTTAGACTGACGAGAAACTAGTTTTGCCTAATCATGTCGAGCCAAACTAGTCGGGCCTAGGCCTAACTAGTTTGGACTAGGCCAAACTAGTTGGACCTGACACGAGTAGGATAAACTAGTTTGGCCTAGGCCAAACTAGTTTGACCTGAAATCGGGTTTGGCCGGTAACATATATATATAAATCCTATATATATATATATATATATATATATACATCTTGAAGGACATGTTGCGTCCTACATGGCGTTATTTACCGATGATGCTGCGTCCAACTGACTTTGTGCGTCCGGAATACGGACGCAAGATTGACCGACCCTCATTTTTAGCCCAAGAGTCCGTTATGATCATTAGAATGCAAGGACGAAAAACTGGCATGGACGTAATTCCATCACTACAATGCCTTTTAGCGTATAATATAGTTCTGCCATCGTTCGACTGAAATTTGGAGGGCGCTAGTGTTCTGCGTATAATTTACCACGTATACTTTGAGTTCAGTTCACCGATCATATTGTGTCCATTGAATATCGTACTTAATTTGTAAAGTTTTTATCATGTTTTTGTGACAACAATCTTGCGTCTCTTAAATATCCTTAAACGGGCACTAGGTACGGTGTTTGAGGGGCCTATTCGGGGTTCACGAGGGACGCATGGCGCGGGGCGCGGAGCGGCGGGCTTCAGCGCGCTCGCGTGCCGAAGTTTGTAAACAAATAGACATGTGCCGGCCGCGACGTAAGCTTGTCACCAAAGTGAATTATTTGCAAGTGCGTTAAAAGTGGTTATTTATTTGGTCTATTATTACCTGAAATATTTACTGATTATAATAATATATAAATCACAATGAAAAGAAGTGCAAGGATTCTTAAATTGGCAAACCGTAAGTACTTACTTTTTACTACTTAAATGAAAATTATAATACGATTTATCTTATTATAATACCTATAACATCTAGCTAGTAAGTACCTACTACATTTAAACATGTTGTCTGTTTATAATATTATGATGAGCTTAGTTTGCGTTAAACTGTCTGTGAGTGAACGTGTGTAGTCTGCAAAAATGGTTGTTGTGATTGATGTGGATACATTTTTTAAAAGAAATGTTTTTATACATTTTTATAAAGCTAAACTGCAATGGCCTTGGGATTCAACGCATTTCATTTTGCAAAATTGGTGCATACATTGTGATACGAGTATTAATATTACTAATTCAGTAGTTGAACACTTTGTACTACCTATGAATTTCGATGACTTTAAAAGGCTTTACAACTCTTCTTTCATGTGGTGTAAATTTTGCGAATATGCCATTTATGATCATTTTCCAGAAGACGAATGTTTTTGTAATAACCGGTAATAATCAAAAGGTACATGCTTCCATATTACTTACCTACTTGATTCTTATATCGTAATATCATCCTACTTCGTACTAATACCTATTATAAACACGAAAGTTTGTATGCACTCACGGCTGTTATCCCAGAAGGGGTAGCCAGAGGCTTTTTTGCGACTTCACACAGTTCTTAGGGCGAGTGCGTTAGCCACTGCGCCTCGGAAGTTTAGGTATGGTGTTTGTGAGTATGGATGGATGGATGGATGCTTGTTACTCTTTCACGCAAAAACGGCTGAACGGATTTGGATGAAATTTGGTATGGAGTTACATTACACCAGACAACGTCATTACAGTTACAGTACATATAAAATATTTTTAACCCCTGACGCAAAAAGAGAGAGGTGTTATAAGTTTGACGTGTTTGTGTGTGTATGCGTGAGTGCGTGCGTGCGTGCGTACCTGAGTGTGTGTCTTACTTTTTATAGGTTTTTGTTTGCTTTTGGGTCGAGGGCATTTAAATTTTTTATTGTTTTATAATAATACAAATATAACTGTTTTGTTTTCAGAGAGACAGGAAGAAAAAGAAAACCAATCAGAAACCTTACATGAGGTACGTATGTTTTAACTTAGATAAAACACGACTTACGTACACACATTTTTTTATACATACTTACCTGTCCAACTCCGGACTTACCTGTTCACACCAGCCTATGCCTCTAAGCTTACCTGTTTATACATACTTACCTGTCCAACTCCGGACTTACCTGTTCACACCAGCCTGTGCCTCTGAGCTTACCTGTTTATACATACTTACCAGTCCAACTCCGAACTTACCTGTTCACACCAGCCTGTGCTTCTGAGCTTACCGTTTATACATACTTACCTGTCCAACTCCGGACTTACCTGTTCACACCAGCCTGTGCCTCTGAGCTTACCTGTTTATACATACTTACCTGTCCAACTCCGGACTTACCTGTTCACACCAGCCTGTGCCACTGAGCTTACCTGTTTATACATACTTACCTGTCCAACTCCAGACTTACCTGTTCACACCAGCCTGTGCCTCTGAGCTTACCTGTTTATACATACTTACCTGTCCAACTCCGGACTTACCTGTTCACACCAGCCTGTGCCTCTGAGCTTACCTATTTATACATACTTACCTGTCCAACTCCGGACTTACCTGTTCACACCAGCCTGTGCCTCTGAGCTTACCTGTTTATACATACTTACCAGTCCAACTCCGGACTTACCTGTTCACACCAGCCTGTGCCTCTGAGCTTACCTGTTTATACATACTTACCTGTCCAACTCCGGACTTACATGTTCACACCAGCCTGTGCCTCTGAGCTTACCTGTTTATACATACTTACCTGTCCAACTCCGAACTTACCTGTTCAAACCAGCCTGTGCCTCTGAGCTTACCTGTTTATACATACTTACCTGTCCAACTCCGGACTTACCTGTTCACACCAGCCTGTGCCTCTGAGCTTACCTGTTTATACATACTTACCAGTCCAACTCCGGACTTACCTGTTCACACCAGCCTGTGCCTCTGAGCTTACCTGTTTATACATACTTACCTGTCCAACTCCGGACTTACATGTTCACACCAGCCTGTGCCTCTGAGCTTACCTGTTTATACATACTTACCTGTCCAACTCCGAACTTACCTGTTCACACCAGCCTGTGCCTCTGAGCTTACCTCTTTATACATACTTACCTGTCCAACTCCGGACTTACCTGTTCACACCAGCCTGTGCCTCTGAGCTTACCTGTTTATACATACTTACCTGTCCAACTCCGAACTTACCTGTTCACACCAGCCTGTGCCTCTGAGCTTACCTGTTTATACATACTTACCTGTCCAACTCCGGACTTACCTGTTCACACCAGCCTGTGCCTCTGAGCTTACCTGTTTATACATACTTACCTGTCCAACTCCGAACTTACCTGTTCACACCAGCCTGTGCCTCTGAGCTTACCTGTTTATACATACTTACCTGTCCAACTCCGGACTTACCTGTTCACACCAGCCTGTGCCTCTGAGCTTACCTGTTTATACATACTTACCTGTCCAACTCCGGACTTACCTGTTCACACCAGCCTGTGCCTCTGAGCTTACCTGTTTATACATACTTACCTGTCCAACTCCAAACTTACCTGTTCACACCAGCCTGTGCCTCTGAGCTTACCTGTTTATACATACTTACCTGTCCAACTCCGGACTTACCTGTTCACACCAGCCTGTGCCTCTGAGCTTACCTGTTTATACATACTTAACTGTCCTACTCCGGACTTACCTGTTCACACCAGCCTGTTCCTCTGAGATTACCTGTTTATACATACTTACCTATCCAACTCCGAACTTACCTGTCACACCAGCCTTTGCCTCTGAGCTTACCTGTTTATACATACTTACCAATCCGTCTCTGATTTACCTATGTAGACGTACTTACCTATCCAATTCTGAATTTACCTGTTCACATCAGCCTGTGTTGGTTCGAGTTTTTCCCAGCTGAATACCTAATAGCTATTGCTGTCTTTTCATTAACTTTACATTAGTCGCTCTTAAAAAAAGAAAAAAGTACTTATGATGTCTCGTTCATCTTCAATTTCTACTTTTAGTGTTGTTAATCATGTATTTTATTGTATGTATCTCTGTTTACAGGAATTATCTGATTCAAAATCTGGTTCAATATCTGACTTTTCTGCGACATGTTCTAATTACACTCCACCGAGACACGAAGTAAGTTTAACTAAAATACTTCATTAATTCATTAATAATAATGTGCTAACGGCTATTATCCCAAAAGTGGTAGCACTCTAAGCCGAAGCAGTCCTTAAGCCCTGTCAGAAACCTTCTAGGTGGCTTAAAAATATCTGCGAGCGCCAATTCAGGATTGAGATCGGGGATAGTTAATTTTGATGTTCAGCAAGGGATAGACAACACTTATATCACTAATCAAGTTATTACCTTCATATTAACGAAGCAACAATAGTAAAGTGCAACAAAATATAATAAGCTTTTTTTTGTTGCAGACCAGTTCTGATGATTCTTTTCGCAATGAATTTGGAACTTCGAATAATTTAACGCCATTACAATGTGTTTCGAACTTCGATTCATCGGTCAAGGAGCCTATTAATCTTAATTATAGCGAAATTAGTCACATAAGCGGTTCTCCATGTAGTGTATTTGTAGAAAGGAAACTTCTTCAACCTTGTAAAGCTGATGAATTCGTACTAAATCAAGGAATACCCCTCGATGTTAATAATTCCTTGTCTAATGTATCTTTTAAGCCACCTAATAACATAAGTTTAAGTGAAGTTAGTTGTAAAAGCAGTTCTCCTTGCAATGTAATTGTAAGTAGGGAATTTCCACAGCCTTATAATGAATCAGAACCAAATGAAGAGATTATTTACGATATTAATAGTGAATCTCAAATAGAAGATAATTCTAATGATAGTACAATAATTATCCAAAGGCAAAAACCCAAAAGTTCAAAGGTTCGAGATAAAGATTATTGCTTTTACTGTGAGTCATTTGTTTTAAATTTTGCTCGTCATTTACTCCGACACCATATTTATGAAACTGAAGTCCAAAAAATTGTGTCAAAACCTAAAAAAAGTCTTGATAGAAAACAATTAATTGCAGCTCTACGTAAAAAAGGAAACTACCTTATAAATTCAAAAGAGGTCACTAAACCGATGCGAAAATTCAAATTTACTGATTATTTGCCGTGTACAGAGTGTCTGGGATTCTATTCTAAAAAACTATTGTGGAAACATAAAAAGAAATGTAGTGGTAAATCAGGAAGTAAAAACATTCAATCTGAGGCTCAAAATCTACTGATACGTCATCTTCAAATCGATGAAAAACTTAAGGAAACTGTATTTCCCCGAATGCGGGCAGACAAAATATCACTTATTGCAAAAAAAGATAACCTTATATGTGCTTTCGGATCTCAATATTTAAAAACTCACCGAGAAAAACATTTTGTTAACGTAGTGTCTAGAAAAATGAGAGAGCTTGCAAAATTATTACTAGAATTAAAAAAGATTGATCCATCCATTAATGACTTCTTTTCTGCCTTAAGACCAATTCATTATGATATCATTGTACAAGCAACCAAAATACTGGGAAATTATGACATAGAAAAAGATAGGTATGAGACACCTACGTTCGCAATGAATCTGTCCACCACCTTGAAACAATGCTGCAATATTGCAATAATGTGTGCATTAAAAAAGCAAGGGCCTTACACGGAAGTAGATACTGGCAAAATAGAAGCCGACTTAAAAACTTTGATTCAACTTATTGAATCAAATTGGAAATATGATGTGTCTACACAAGCTGCAACAGATTTAAACAAGAAAAAGTGGAATAAGATAACTATTGTGCCTTTAGCAAATGATTTAAAAATTCTTAAAGAATACCTAAATAAAAAATCCTTGGATGCTGCTGTAAAAATTAAAGAAGGCTTACAAACTACTGAAACATATACACAACTTTTAGAGACTGTGTATTGTAGGGTTTTATTATTAAATAGGCGCAGGCCTGGAGAACTTCAAAGAATTACAGTGCACGATTATTTAGAAAGCGACAATAATGATAATAATAAGTATGAAGAGTTTGATCGTGCGCTTACTGCCTCAGAAAGGATTCTGGTAAAGAAATTTAAACGTGTTGTCATTAGAGGCAAACGCGGCCGCGGAGTACCAGTTCTGTTTAATAAAGAAGTTCAAGATGATATTAAATTATTATTATCGATTAGGCATATTTTTTTTGCTTCGACACCAAATCAATTTTTGTTTGGTAATCCCGGTTATCACAATACAATTTATGGCTACAAAGTTTTGGAAAAGCATGCCAAATTATCAGGGGCGAAACAGCCTAAAGCAATATCCTCTACAAGGCTAAGAAAACATTTAGCCACCTTATCACAAATTTTTAGCATGTCTGAAAATGATATGGAGCAGCTGGCTACATTCATGGGTCATACTAATGAAGTACATAAAAAGTCTTACAGGTTGCCAGATGACGTATACCAAACTGCTAAGATATCAAAGCTTCTCATTCTTATGGAAGATGGGAAAGCAGACGCTTACAAAGGAAAATCTCTCGAAGAGATTGATTTAGATTTGAATGAGGAGCTAATTGAAGAGCCTGTGGACAACAACGAAATTATAGATTATGAACCTGAACCTACTTTAGATGCTAATTCTGATTACGTACAAACATATTGCAATTTAAATGACTTATCTCAGGCTGGACCATCTGGTATGCAAAATGATTCTCAACAACTTATTAATGAACCCGTGTCTCAATTAGGTAACGAAAACAAAATACGAAAAGGAAAAAAAAGGACGTTGGTACCTTGGACAAAGGAACAAAAGGACGTAGTTACAAAATACTTTAAATTTCACATAAAAAATCACCAACCGCCTAAAAGAAATGAATGTGAGAAACTAAAAGAACAACATGTAGATTTACTTAAGAATAAAGACTGGCTAAAAATAAAGGTATTCGTCCAAAATATTTACTCTAAGGCTAAGAAATGAGAGAAGTAAAGGACCCCGCACTAATTGTATGGAAATTGTGTTTCAGCGGATTGGTCTGAATTTTTGGTATGTTGTGGCCCTAACCATAGTGATTAAAAGTTCCAATGGGCATGACCCCCCCAAATACGTGTTTTTTCCTCCAGGGGGCACTTTCCCCCCCAAAGTATTTATTCGATTTCAACGGAATCATTCTGAATTTTTAGTATGTTGTAGTCCTAATCATGCCAAACAAGAGTCCCAATGGACACGACCCCCATATTGCGTGTATTCTCCTTCAGGGGGCGCTAACCCCCCCCTCCCCCATAGTCTATTTATTCGGTTTCAGCGTAATGATTCTGAATTTTTGATATGTTGTAGTTCTAACCATGCCAATCAAGAGTCCCTATAGAAACGAACCCACAAGTGGCGTATTTCCGCCACCAGGCGAAAGAAAAACCCCCCAAAGCTAATTTATTTAAAAACTACATTTTTTCAATAACTCCCATTGCGAAGTAGTCATCAACTAAACCAAGGAATATAAGTCAACCGAATCTTGTTTTAAAACCAGAGAAGTTTGTATTTCTAAATACCCTTGAGAAAAAAAACGCTCAGAAAGTTATTGAAAAAATGTAGTTTTCAAATGAATTAGTTTTGGGGGGTTTTTCTTTCTCCTGGTGACGGAAATACGCCACTTGTGGGTTCGTTCCTATAGGGACTCTTGATTGGCATGGTTAGAACTACAACATATCAAAAATTCAGAATCATTCCGCTGAAATCGAATAGACTGGGGGGAGGGGGGTAAGTGACCCCTGGTGGAGAAAACACGCAGTATGGGTGGTCGTGCCCATTGGGACTCTTGTTTGGTACGATTAGGGCTACAATGTATCAAAAATTCAGAATG
Organism: Thymelicus acteon; assembly: GCA_951805285.1. Taxonomy (NCBI): domain Eukaryota; kingdom Metazoa; phylum Arthropoda; class Insecta; order Lepidoptera; family Hesperiidae; genus Thymelicus; species Thymelicus acteon. Next base: position 1,291,680 of record OX638235.1, read on the forward strand.
ATTCCGCTGAAATCAAATAAATACTTTGGGGGGGAAAGTGCCCCCTGGAGGAAAAAATACGCATTTGGGGGGGTCGTGCCCATTGGAACTTTTAATCACTACGGTTAGGGCTACAACATACCAAAAATTCAGACCAATCAGCTGAAACACAATTTCCATACAATTAATGCGGGGTCCTTTATGTTTTAAAATAGTATGTTTTGTTTCAAATATTTTTACTTTGTTAATGCATACCAATGATTAAGATACTTATAATTATGTTTGAATTGATGATTAGTACCCGGTTTCTGAGGTCCGTATCAGCTGTTTATTTATTCCATAACTTTATCTGATGTTTAGCTGTCATTAAACTTTGTTTAAAAACGATTTTACTGACATAATTGCAATTACATAAGCAAATGCCTTTAAAAGCATTTTAAACAAAGGACTTAATAAAGAATTAAAAAGGTTGTCTGTTTATCGAATTAATAATTAATGAAGAGATATCTAACAGCACCTCAGAAACCGGGCATGAGACTTTTAGTTGTAGCCACTGATTTATTTTAATTATAATATAAAAATATATGTTCCATTGTAATGAAGACTGATTGATGTTCATAATTAAGTTTATTTTGTTATTAGGCAAAGGCAGAGCCCATTTATGTTTAATTATTTAGTATAACTAAAATTGTTAAAATGTCAGTTAAAATGTTTTGATTTTTATGTTTAGATACCCATTTTTTTTACAAAATTTTAAATTGAAAGAGAAGCTGCAGATGGAGTTTAGGTGTAGATGGAGTTTACATTTCTTTTATGTAGATATCTAAAACAAGAATGACAACATTGGGTTGATAAAAACCCTACTGATTTCTTTTAATTATAATATAAAAAAAATACATGTTCCATTGTAATGAAGACTGATTGATGTTCATAATTCAGTTTATTTCGTTACTAGGCAAGGCAGAGCTTTATGTTTATTATTATGTCAATGTTAAATTGCATTGATTTGTTGATTGAAAAGTTTTTATGTTTAGATACACATTTTTTGTAAAATTTAAAATAAAACATTAAATGTTTTATATTACGATATGCCTTTTATTCCGTATATTCACCTGCATAAATATGACTAGGTACTATTATATTATTCGTATCCTGAAACTTCCTCTTTCTACCTTTGAACCTACATGTTCACACCAGCCTGTGCATCTGAGCTTACCTGTTTATACATACTTACCTGTCAAACTCCGAACTTACCTGTTCACACCAGCCTGTGCCTCTGAGCTTACCTGTTTATACGTACTTACCTGTCCAACTCCGGACGTACCTGTTCACACCAGCCTGTGCCTCTGAGCTTACCTGTTTATACATACTTACCTGTCCAACTCCAAACTTACCTGTTCACACCAGCCTGTACCTCTGAGCTTACCTGTTTATACATACTTACCTGTTTATACATACTTACCTGTCCAACTCCGGACTTACCTGTTCACACCAGCCTGTGCCTCTGAGCTTACCTGTTTATACATACTTACCTGTCCAACTCCAAACTTACCTGTTCACACCAGCCTGTGCCTCTGAGCTTACCTGTTTATACATACTTACCTGTTTATACATACTTACCTGTCCAACTCCGGACTTACCTGTTCACACCAGCCTGTGCCTCTGAGCTTACCTGTTTATACATACTTACCTGTCCAACTCCGAACTTACCTGTTCACACCAGCCTGTGCCTCTGAGCTTACCTGTTTATACATACTTACCTGTCCAACTCCGGACTTACCTGTTCACACCAGCCTGTGCCTCTGAGCTTACCTGTTTATACATATTTACCTGTCCAACTCCGGACTTACCTGTTCACACCAGCCTGTGCCTCTGAGCTTACCTGTTTATACATACTTACCTGTCCAACTCTGAACTTACCTGTTCACACCAGCCTGTGCCTCTGAGCTTACCTGTTTATACATACTTACCTGTCCAACTCCGGACTTACCTGTCCACACCAGCCTGTGCCTCTGAGCTTACCTGTTTATGCATACAAGTTTACCTGTCACTCGTCAAAAATGATTATAGTTATTGCTTTTTAAGATTTTGTAGACCATCAAAGTGAAAATACCTACGCTATACATAGGTATTGTCACTTTTGTATGCTTACTATTAATTATTTATTATCTGTGCCTGGTGTCATTATAAGCCCTTATATAGGTGGAAGCCTCTTGGCTGATAAGCTGAATACAATAATTCAAAAACAGTATTCGGAACCGATCTGAATTCAATAGTAGATGGATGTCATTTAGTTATTATAATCATTATGATATATGCAGAGCATTATACGGAATTGATTTAAACATACAGTTGGATGGAGGCGGGAACGTGCATGCAGTGTTTTGAACGTATACGGAGATATTCAGTGTGCAAGAAAGATTTAAGAGTGAACGGACGCACGAATTCAGTTATTCGGAACCAATCTGAATTCAATAGTAGATGGATGTAATTTAGTTATTATAATCATTATGATATATGCAGAGAATTATACGGAATTGATTTAAACATACATTCGGATGGAGGCGAGAATGTGCATGCAGTGTTTAGTAGGTATACGCATATATTCAGTGTGCAAGAAAGATTTAAGAGTGAACGGACGCACAAATTCAGCTAGAAATATTTAATTTGAATATCACCATTTAACGTTTAAATGAAATTTGACGTCGACTACTGATATGATACTGATTAAAACATCTCACATACGCATTGAAAACCTTAAAAATCTCACTACATTCAGTAGACGCCGCAGGGTGGTAGTTTGTAAAGACGCAAGAAGTCCTTCGCGATTTATATATATATATATATATATATATATATATATATAAATATATATTTATTTATTTATTAAAACTCCAGAATCGTAGAATTATATATTATATAATTATTAGAAATAATGTATTATTTAATATAGTGTAAAAATAAATGTGTAATTGTACAATCCATGAACTAAATTATACGAACTAAAACGTGTTGTTAACATTTATTTAAGAGTAGGTACTACAAAAATCTGTAGAACATCTGAATCACAAAGGTGTATCCCGTTTCTTTTACCTCACATGTGAGATTACCTAATTGAGTGTACTAGAGGAAAATGTCCTGTGAGGGTTTCCAGATAATTAGGGTAATTCGCTCGAATACAGGGTAAGGGGAATAAAAGGTTGTTGACAAGACAATCTGAGTCTTTGTCGACTTCAAAGCGTTCCATTTGTTTTCTTTTTCTGTTTACTTTAGTAGAAAAGATAAGCAGTGATTGATTGTAAGTATGAATGTTTGTATCCAGTACAGGCGGGTCTGGGTACAAATCTTGTACTGCTTTTCAAAGTTATTTAGTTATGGTGTTATACAATGTATAGTCGGATAAATGTGAATACAACATGTCAAACAACCATTCTTAGGATAAGTAAAATTATTTTATTACAATGTAAAATAGCCCTTAAGTAACTAACTGTGTAATTAATTTTTGGCCTTAGTATGTATATCTTAATATTGTATCGACTGTTGTAACTAACGCTGTTGGATTGGCTAATAAACGATTAAATTAAAAAAAAAACAAATACCTGCTACTGAAAATGTCATATAACGTAAGTCACGTTTTGCCCCACCTTACTCTACTTCAGAAAAGTTTTGCCATATCCAATTCCATGAAGTTTATTAAAAATGACATACATATGTCTTCACATTTATCCAACAAATTAGACATACGTATTAGAAGTTATTGTGACTTGTTGGTATATTCACAAAGGTGTGTCAAGTTTTGTCCCTTAAGTCCGGTTTACACGTATTATGTAGTTAAGTAGATAAGTAAATTTTAACTAAATTTTAAGTGAATAATTTTTAGTGTCCGTCCACACGTAATAATTTAGTAAAGCTCTTTAGTTCATACAATTCTACTTAACTACTTAAGCATTTTACTAAATTACTTAAACAATTTACTAAATTTTAACTTAAAAGTGCCTGTCCAAACGTGTTAAGTGATAAGCCCCGCTCACCTACTTAACAGAAAATAGAAAAATTTCTAAATTACTTATCTACTTGATTACTTAACTACTAAATTACTAAACTACTAAATTGTCCGTTTACACGTATTAATTTACTTAAAATTTAGTTAACTACTTAACTACTTAATACGTGTAAACCGAACATTTGGCAGGTTATACCTGGCTTTTTAGTGTGAGAGGAGCTTCCTTCACAGTGAAATATCATAGTTATGAGTTGTGAATATAATAGTAAATAGTAATACACGATTACACACTCATACCACCGCAGTAGGTTATTACCTGTGTCGCGGGTGGCATGGACAACACATATAACACATCCCAATGACACCCATGACCCGAGTACAAGTATTTATCTGTCACATATGTAAATATCTGCTCCGGTAACAATCGAACCCGGGACCCCTCGCTTCGCAGGCAATCGCTACCAACTAGGCTACAGGGTCGTCAAGATGTTAATTATGTAGATATTATATGCTTCAACCAAATACAGAAAGATTTAAAGTAAATGCCGTCCATTTACCTAGGTGATTATTAGCAACCGTTAAATGTAAATTACCTTCGCACTCAAATTCCATTTTCATTCTCTGTAAAATTGATGCTTTCAAGTCTGCCTTCATTCTCTTGTCCTTCTTTTTGTGGGCTCCCGATTTTGCTATCTGTACCGGAGAACGGTTCTTATCACTTAATTCAATTACCCCCGTATTCAAGAACAACACTGTGAGGTCTCACAGTGCTTGCGAGTGCATAGTGGCATTAAAATCATTTCGTAAACAATACTTGATTGAAGTCCTTCGCTGTGCGTTTGTCAAAATCGATAAAGTTGCTGTCGAGCTACTTTACCGAACGCATAGTGTTGGTTTGACTTCTATCAAAATAGAAAGAAAGGATCGATTGTTTGTATTGTTATGTTTGTCTTTTGCTTGTGTCAAATGACTAGAGTGAAGTTAGCCGCATCAAATGGACCAATAAGAGGGCTGTATACAGCCTGTGCGTCCGCACAGCCAAGTAATACTTAAGGGTCGACTGTGAAACATAAGGGTTGCCATGACGAACGCACTGAGAAATGCCTTACTTCGCATAGTATTGCTTCTTTACTTAAACAAGTATTGTTCTTGAATACGGGGGTTAGATATTATATGAGAGAGTTGATGACATTTTTATCCCACTTCAAAAAAGGAAGTTCCTAATTCTTTTTCTTGTATTTTTTTAACGTATAATAATATTATTAATGTTATTTTTTATATTGTTAGCATGTATTTTTCATACGAATAAAAACCTATTGACTATGGATATTGAAATCGAAGGTGTTAGAGCCGTGTGCAAGGGAAGATTCACGGAATACTGATCAGAACGTTAATTTTCGTTTTTCTCATACACAAACTAAATCATGTTTTTTTTTTATGGAAATAGCCGGCAAACGAGCTGACGATCCACCTGATGGTAAGTGGCTATCGTCGCCATTGGACATCAGCCAGGCCGGAACACGACGAGTCGTTTGGCGGCTGACTCATGCTCAAGGGTGGTAGCTATCCAGGCAAACCCCATGGAGAAATAATAATAGTAATAATGGTATTAATTAATAATTAAAATCAATATTACTAATATAATTCCTCGAGGGGTCCTACCACCAGTGGGCCGGATTTAGTCGCCTTTTACGACACCCATCCGGCGTGGGATTGGGGTTAGTATTCTAAGCTGCCCCAATACGGCGATGATGTTACGATAGGGTTGCCAGATGGCAAGACTGAAATATATGAATAAAACTTCATTCAGTCGGGATTTGTTGGGACAAACATTTTTTTTAGAAATAGCCGGCAAACGAGCTGACGACGAAACAAAAACGGCTAGAGCGCGCGCGGCAAACGCGTTCTGTTGAATCGAGTGAATTGTCGGGACATTTATATTTTGTCGGGACTCTGGACATCATGTGAAATGTCGAGACAATCTAGACGAATCCCGACCACCTGGCATCTGGCAACCTTACGTTACGAAGAAAAAACACCTTCAGATTCTTGACGAGGTTGAGATACTCCTTCTTGAGCGTCCGCATCAGATGATCCTGCCTCCTGAACTGCGGATGCACTCCCATGGTCCTGTTCTGCCGGTCTATCTGTATCATGCGAACCTGGGGAATACCATGTTAAATTCATACCGTGGCCGTTATTTGATGATTAAATGATTTGTACATTTCAATTATCAGTGCGTAATTGGCGGGTAGCTGGTACTTGTGTTACTACATGTGTTATGTTAGTCTTAAGGACGAAGCTTGAAGATAATCAGAACAATTGCATGACATAGCAAGTTTATAGAAGTCTCGGTGCCGCAAAAAGGCCAAGCCATACTTTTACACCAAGATGTAAGGCTGCTCCACTCACACCTTTCAGAAATAACTTGGTGGTGAGATCTGGTGACTTTTTGACAGTGAAAGTGCATTGGGCGTCCATCCTCGCACTTACCATCAGGTGACCATCAGCTCGTTTCTCACCTAGTGACATAAACCTGCTGAATAACGAGGTTATGGCAACAGGTCCTTGGTTGGAGATCTGTGATCCCTTGATTCCTTTTTCTATCAAAAGGAGGGAACCCCATGGGTTTGAATATTTTTGACAACCTTGTAGCCTAGTTGGTAGCAACCCTGCCAGCGAAGCGAGGGGTCCCTGTTCGATTCCCGAGCCGGGCAGATATTTATGTGACAGATAAATATTTGTACTCGGGTTATGGGTGTTATTGTGATGTGTTATATGTGTCGTCCTTGCCACCCACAACACAGGTAAACCTACTTCGGGGGTGTGAGTGTGTAAGCGTTTTATGCGTAAGCGTTATATCCGGAAACGCTGGCGAAAAAGCAGACGGGCCACTTGATGGTAAGTGGTCACCGTCGACGATGGACATGAGAAATACCAGAGGAATCGCCAATGCAACGCCTACGCAACTATATTTACACATTTTTTGAAGAACCCCTTGTCATAGCGCTCCGGGAATACCTCAGAAGGAAGCTCATTTCACAGTTTGCACTTGAGAATTAGTTCGTAGAGGTTTTCCACGACAACAATCGGTGAGGATAGAATCCATAAACAAATAAATAGTTACTTGTCGTTGTAATCTTAGATGCTCGTCTTCCATTTTGGTAGAAATATTCAGATCACTTTGTTGTTCGGCCAGGGCTGCCATTTCTCAAATATAATTTATTTTAAAATGTGTAAAGTGAAATGTGTACAGGATTCAAATTGTCAATAATTGAAATATTTTTTGAAGCCATCTCGATTTTCTGCATTTTCTTAGATGGAAATGTGTGGTGTTTAATGTTTACACGCGAGTATAATATAAAAAAATCATGCAATCATAATTGCTTTCATTACTCATTATTATCCTTTCTCTAGGGGATTGGAATCTAATTTGATTTTTCATTTTAATTTGTTCAATAGGTAGCTTGAAATTATCAGGAGTTTCTTTCAGCTTTTCTTCTCCTCAGATATAAAGCATAATAATATGTTTGAAACGGTAAAAAAACTCACACATGCATAGTTTGAGAATGTTTTCACTTGTCCAACTCCACTTGTCCGTTTAGCCAGCAGGGGAGGTCAAGTGTCCCCCACACTTGACGCTAACCAAAATTCACACTTTAAAGCCACATTTTTCGCAAACGGACCCCTTATTCCAAAAATGGCCTTAGAAGACAATTTTTTGATACTCCACAATATAGGTATGCGAAGAATATAAAATTCATCCTCACGTTACCTGTATGGGAGTACCCTGAAAAAAAGTGTTTTTCAATATTTTATTCTACGATTATGGAGTTTTAATAAATATGTATAATCCATGCCAAATTACAGCTTTCTAGCACTAAGGGTCTCGCTGCTTTGCTTCGGATAGACGGACAGACGCACAGACGAACGGACGGACGAACATGACGAAACTAAAGGGTTCCGGTTTTACTTCGGAAACCTAAAAGGTTAAATCATTCCACCGCATAAAGAATCTTTTCCTTTTTGATGTCGTTGAAAAATAAGTAACTAAGAACAATGTTTTAATGCATTTAGATAACAAAAAAGTAATTCATACATTTCGTAAACTTTACGTTTATTTTTATCGAATCTAAAAACAAAGAAAACACGTGCGAAGTTAAAATCACTCATACTGCCTGAATGAACTAATAAAACGTTCATGAAATAGGCGTTATTTTAACGTAAAAACAGTTATTAACTCCATACTATTTATTTCTTTATTGCCATTTCTGGCCTTTTATAACACTACATGATTATATTCCCCTGCATATATACACTGTTAGGGTTGGTGAAGTTTTATGACAGTTAATATTATAATTGATCATTAAAATTGTGTTCATAGCCTGTTAAATACATCAAATTTTATAAGTTAATTCAAGTATCATAAATCTTTTTGAAAAGGGTAAAAAGACTAATTATTTAAATTATAAAAATTCAAGTTTTCAGATTTACTTAAAAGACTAAGCAAACGGTGAAGTCGCGGTCTAAGTTAGTGTTATAAATTCTTCACGCAGTATTCAAAGAATTTCAATAAAAATGACGTATTACAAACTGCCAATACAATAGTGCCGACAACACCAGGTTCACGTGCTATTCAATTGAGACGATTTGTTTGTCGGCTGTAGTGGAGCGGGGAATACGCTTACAGTACAATTTGACGCTTTATTCGTCGAAACGTGACGAGACTTTTGTTCGAACTTCACTTCGCTACGACGTCACAGAGAATCGTCAAATTCCCAAATCACAATCATCATTACATTTTGATACTAGAACTACCATAATAATGTTTCTTTATTTTTTGTACAACCCGTATATTTTTTTAACATTATTTGGAAATTTACCAAAATGGTTGTCAACAGCAGTGTTTAAAAATAGCATAATAATTTATATACATACTAGCTGGCCCGATCAGCTATGATGTTATGCCAAAAAATTTTTAGGGGCACCGTAGCCGATATCCACGCAAAGATTCATGAAAATCGGTCGAGCCGTTTTGGAGGAGTTCAACTTCAAAAAAGACATTGACAAAAAAGACGTGACACGAGAATTTTATATATTAGATACTTTTCATAGTAAAGACTATAAATAAAATAAACGTAAGCTCATTAGCACGTCCTCCTACCCACGTGTTTCTAAAGACACTTTACCCCTGTAACCTTTCGCCACTTATTATCTGACAAACACTTGACAACCCTAAGCCTTTTCAACAAATGAACAAAACAGGTCAGGGTTAAAAAACCTTTGGGTTCGCGTGCGAATATCCCGGACACCTCGCCACTTTAGCCTCTATGATTAAAGCAATACAGTCGAATACACTGTAGAACAATTTGCATTCTATAAAATAACTATAGCGTCGTTCAAACGAGGCTAATACACATTTAAATAACAAGGGAAATTATTTTATTGTTTCACGAAAAAAAAAATCTTTTTTACAATGAGCTTTATTTTTATATGAACTGTTTTAGAACGGTTTTAAGGTTAATTGTCACGTTCAAACCATTTGCGATGGAAACGAATAGAAGTGTCATGAAGGTATATCAGTGGCAGTAAGGAGCAATTAGCTCTTTACAAATCAACAAAATAAATAAACTTGCTTTTTCGGCATAATTTAATGTCTATGCCCACCTCCTTATCAAATGGGTCTTCTGCGGGCCCCCTGTGCCAAGTTCCATACCTTGATAATCCTGAGGCTACTTTTGAACCAAGGACAGAAAGAAAATTCAACAATCACATTTTGTCCTTACTCAGAGATCGAACCCAGGCCGCCAGGCAAGGGAAAACAAGTCAAGTAACTTAGACAGTAGGTTATTAAGAGCAAGTAATAAAGAAACAAACCAGTAATGAATAAATAAATGTATCAGGCTTTATATGAATATTTTCCTTCACGATGGATATTAAATATTTTTTGTTTCTGATATTCATTGTCCGGAATGTTGAAGGGTAAGCGGACAAAAACGGATATCTAGTGAACTTTGCCAATGTTCTTTTTTGTTAGTTCTCATGATATCGGACTTAAGAAAGGGTTAAACTTCTTATGACTACGACTTTTGGTGGTATTCATAAAATATATATACTTGTAATTATTTGGAAAGTTTTAAAAGCTAGATATTATGTTTTATCTCTTACAATAATAATAATGAAAAAAAAAATTGATACTAAGACTGTAAAGTCTATGAAGTTAGGGTTATTTTTTGTTTTTGGGTTTTCATACTTGTAAGTGTTGTGAAGCATTCTGAAAATTCTTTCTTCACAACGAAAGAGGATGCTTAGAAGTGATATCTCAGTACTATTGTGTTGGTGACAAAGTTGAAATTTTGCGGTCTTTTCTATACAATTATAAAAAGCAGTTATGGGGGTAATACGGTTACACAGGGTTTGAATGTTTGTTTGAAAATCCGCCAACTTTTAAAATATCGACACGAAAATTGTGATTTAGTTTTTTTGGTTAAAAATAAATAAATACGTGTTGTAGCGTCTATGGAAAATCAACCCCTGTAGGGGCTAATAGTGACTGAAGGTTTGTCGCTGATTTTCTAGATAACTCTGTGAAATGATAAAATGATGAAATATCATTTTTTGAAAAACAAATAAAAAGTAAAAAAAAAAAACAAATTTAAGTATTTTATGCACTTCCAGTGCAGTTTTAACTCAAGCCGGTTTTAGGTTTTAGACTTTAGTGTGAGCAACTCTCACATAAGCTGCAACAAAAAATGTTTTACGCTTTTAGCATCAGGTCCATTTTATACGGGAAAAATAGTTATGCTTGGTAATATAAAATAATTTAAAACGGGGACTTCTGGTGCATGGCCTGTATTAAAATATGGAATTTTGGATATTAGTATCCATTATATTTTTATTATAAAAAATAAATAAAAATGAATTTAATTTATATTTTTAAATTAACTAATATTATTACTGGTATTAGACATTGAAGTATTATTACTAGCGTATAGAACAGACACCGCAAACACAATGTATGTCCATATGAATTGGCGACGCGACCGATTTTCGTGAATCTTTGTAATTTGATCGCATCTGTGGGGCGCGGGAGGGGTGGGAGCCGGCACGCGGCGCGGTCATGGTTGAGAATCGGACAACGTCTATTTTTCATCCCCCTACCCCTAAAAATTTTTTGGCAGAAAAACGTTTGCCCGGTCAGCTAGTAAAAATATAAAAATAGCCTTGTTAGTTTTCTCAATTTCTCATGGATCAGAATTTTTATAACGATGGGAATAATCTGGAAGTATTTTTTTCGAAAAGAAAATAACTTTCCAATTGATAAATGACGCAGCTAACGAGCATAAAAATACAATCGAATTGAGAAATTATAATCAATTCTTCTAAATTAATTCTTTCTTCTTTCTTCTAAATTAACTCTTCTCCATCCACAACAAAAACCACATTCTCTTACATCCCACACCTTAAAGATCCAACTGTAAAAACACAATTCACAAAGCCTTTGAAGGCTCAAACTGCATGCACCGGAATATAATTCTAAAAACGTTTATGCTGAAAAATTTTAGTTTTATTCACAGAGTTAATGAATATATTTTCCGGTAACTTTTGAATGTCAACGGAAATATATTTTTAATTTGTTATTACCTTGATATTCGTTTGTTTTTAAGATTTTCTTCCATAATCGTTTTCAAATGATCGAGGACGGTACTGTGTTTGGAGATTTGGCAATCATTTTGCAAGTGGTATGGAATTTCTGATTCTGGTGAGTGTTGTACAAGCTGTAATCTCTGAAAAAATTAAAACCCAGTTAATAGTATCAGGCGTTATTTTGCAGAAATCCATTGTTATTAAGTTAGTTTTCTACTTTCCGAGAATCCGCCGTTAACATGTATGATGGTATATACTTTAAGACATAAAGTACTTATATAACATACATACCAGCACCATTACGATTGCCACGCATCTCTTAAAGTAGCATATATACCATCATATCTACATGTTAACCGCGGATTGCTGCAAAATAGACTAATACTAACTTAATAATTAAAACCCAGTCAGACTTATTGCAGTGTATTACATATTGGGTGGTAAACTGGGTCTGTAGAAGAACTGACAGATTTAACAGTTACCCTCCTTGCCAACCGAAAGGTGCCGCGTTTGTATACCCTATGTGACCATAGACAAATATATAGACGGGCTGTTCCGAAAAAAATCCGTGTGACAATTTTCAAGCATTTTTTATATTCTGTGACAGCGCTTTGTCGGTCAAGTTCGGTTCAAAATGGCGGATATCAAATATTTTGCACTAAATAATTTTTAAAAATGTAAGTAGAAATATATAATTACTTACCAATTATGATTAATAAACTCAAATAAATTCAAACGTAAATAATGAATACGTTTTAACTGTGCACAATAAACAATCCTATGTGTTCTGGAACGGTCGGGGTTTTTCAATAATCTAAATTTTACTAACAAAAAATAACCGACTTCAAAGTCTCAAAAACTACTTTTCAGATCTCGTTCAAATTTATGTGGGACCACATGACAAGCACCTGCTTTTGATTAAAAAAAGAATCATCGAAATCGGTTGGCGTGATATTGAGTTATTCGTCAATTTGTCACGCACATCTTAACACAAATTTACGACTTATGTGGTTTTCTCATGGATGCCATTGTCAGATCTCAATAAAATTTATGTGGGACTACATGACAGCCACTAGCTTTCGATTAAAAAACAATCATCAAAATCGGTTCGCCCAGTCCAAAGTTCTGAGGTAACAAACATAAAAAAAATAAAAAAAATACAGTCAAATTGAGAACCTCCTCCTTTTTTTGAAGTCGGTTAAAAATGACATCTACTTGTCTCGCTTGCTCGCAGCTGACACAGAGTACTTAATCACTGCAGCCGACTAAAATGCGTTGGCACAATCTGGTGGGATGTTCAGTAGTGACTGAAACTCGTGTCCAAGCACTCTTGTCTTAAACAAATAATTTTAGAAAAAAATAACCACGTTTAATGCTAAGTATATTTTGATAAAATTGGAACAATGCTGGAAGCCTTTGTTCTTTAATCTGGGGCTGGAAGTATATTCTTTCAAATAAAAAAAAATCCAAATCAGTTGATATACGACAGAGCTCTGAGGTAACAGACATAAAAAATACAACCGAATTGGGAACCTCATCCTTTTTTGAAGTCGGTTAATAATCTCTGGTTGCATTGCTAACAGCGATCACTTCTAGACAACCAATTGAACGATAGCTCACATACCACCAGCCCATAACTGCTGAGTTCGGGGTCTCCTTACAAATTGTGAGAGACCATAGTCCACGCTGGTCAAGTACGAATTGGAAGACTTCACATGCTTTTTTTATGGAAATAGCCAGCAAACGAGCTGACGATCCACCTGATGGTAAGTGGCTATCGACGCCCATGGACATCAGCAACACCAAAGGCATCACTGATGCGTTGCCGGCCAAGGAAGAGACAAGAAAAAGAAAGAAAGAACTGGCTCTCAAGCCCCCAGCCGGAACACAAGTCGTTTGGCGGCTGACTCATGCTCAAGGGTGGTAGCTATCCAGGCGAACCCCAAGGAGAAATAATAATAGCAATAAATTAATTAACAATTAAAATCAATATTACCAATATACTCGTAATCCCTCGAGGGGCCCTACCACCAGCGGGCCGGATTTAGTCGCCTCTTATGACACCCATCCGGCGTGGGATTGGGGTTAGTATTCTAAGCCGCCCCAATATGGCTAAAGTCAAAGTCAAAGTCAAAATATTTTATTCGTATAGGTATCACTGATACATTATGCAGGTCATCATTTTTTTTATCTATTAGCTTTTCGGAAGAGGAAGAAGAGGAGAAGAAAAGCCGTTAAGAAACTCCTTGGCAGATCATTTAAAAAATATTACAAAAAAGAAAATATTACAAAAATATTTACTAGTCTGAGCGGAACTGGTTGCAGAGCTGGTCATTTCCATGCGTCTTCGTCATTTAAATACTCGTCTACACTATAATATCCCTTGCCTAACAATTGTGTTTTTACACGTTTTTTGAAAGATTCTATTGGCAAGTCACGTATTGATTTTGGGATTTTATTATAGAAATGTACACCAAGCCCTATGAAAGATCGCTGCACTTAGGCGGAAAGAAAGCGTAACAACTGATGTATTCTTCTTGTTTGGCGAATATCACAATTTTGTTTATACGCGCTTATATTCTTCCGTATAAAAACTACATTACTTAAGATATACTGAGAAGCTGCTGTAAGTATACCTTTTTCCTTGAACTTTTCACGCAAAGATTCCCGAGGCTAAAATTTATAAATAGCCAGTGGCGTAGCTAGCCCCAAGGAAGCCTCATATCAATATATGTTGTAGGGCCCCCTCGACGTTAGCTGTCAAATATAAAAGAGTGCCAACTGTAGAAGTCGTGTCGTAAGCCGCTAAGCCGCTGGCGAGCTTATTTTTTTGGGAGTGTTAGTGGGGGACTCTATACGCTGGGGGCCCCGTATAATTGGTAGCTACGCCCCCGTAAATAGCCCTAATAGCCCTTTAAGAACATTATAAAAAACTTAAGTGTGCACTAGTGATACCTTTTGAGATGCAGGTTCCGAACTCGGGCCCCGCGTTCGGAGACCGACGTTCCAAACCGCTATGCTATCCCGTGCTTAGCTACTCGTACGTACATACATGTAGTCTTTAATACACACCAGTTTTAATAATATCGACTCTTGTTTCAGGTTTTAATAATAACGTATAATGCGATGCGAAGTAATACATTATGCATTCCGCATTAAAATGAAATCTAAGTTTGAATCCTATCAGATCGGAAGTTCCAAAGTTGGGCGTGATCCAACGCACTATATGATCCAACTTGATCCACTGTTCGCGAATAGATAACATCTATGATGCGATAACTACTTATTATAAGTACTATTATTTCTTCTGTGATAAAATAAAACTTCAAAAACAGGAGTTTTTAAATTAATAAATAAGTTTAAATAAATAACGCTACACAGTCATAGCACTATACACAATATTCAAGCGGCCTCGCTGGGAATCGAACCGAGGACCTTTGGCACGGTGGCCCGGCATAGTAACAATTAGACCTCTTGGGTCTTCAAGTATTTGTAGTTCAATTTTTATTCTAATTAGTTATTTCTTTTACTGGGAAGTAGGAACTTAAACCAAATACAATATTTTACCCGCTACGATTTACAATACTTGGAATACTTGTAAAACGATTGGTTAAGTAAGGATAAGTAGGTAACATACAAGAAACGCATCTTTACTCGTAGTAATAGAAAGATAGGTTATAGTAACTGTAAAAGTTTCAAGACCTTCAGTTTTAAAACTGTATCTTAATTCGTTTAGTGGCTAAGTTTACGCGCGCGACCGCGTGGCAGCGCCACTTGTGCCATTTTCCGCCTTTTCATGAGATGCCATTTGAGGCAACCTCCTCTCCCTCTTATGGTAATGATGCGTTTAAAATCCCATGGCTTGTAAAGTGGAACGTTGGAAAGCATTAAATTTAATCTGTTGTAATAATACCTACATTAAAGTATGTTGAGCGCGATGATTTAAAATCTACCGAAATATTCTTGTTGTTGTAACGATAGAAGATTCAAGAGAACTTAACATTTCTCTGTGTATGAAGTTACATAAAATAAAGTTTTCTGAAGGGTAAAAATAGGGTAATGAACATCTCGAACAAAATGTGTCCCGCCGGGAGGTTCTATTTTCAAAATTGAGCCTCCGTTCTCGTTTCAAAATCGTACGAATCCATTGAAAATTGAAGCCGATCGGCGCCAATTCATTGGGACATACATTGTGTTCGCGGTGTCGATTCTATATCGATGGTGGAAAAGCATATTGTATTAACCGCCATTTAGTAAAATGACCAGGAGAGACGATTAAAGTTTTAAAAAATTCATAACTTTGGAAGTATTGAAGATATCTCTATGAAATTTAAGCGAATTAGTAGTAAAATTTATTGAAATGGATACATGTAATAAAAAATAACGTATGTCTTATATTTGTATTAATTTATGGAGTTAATACAAAATACCACAAATTCTCAGATAGGTAAAATTAGTTTATATCCAAATATTATACACAAAAAATTTCAAGCAAAGTGTTTTATATCCAAAATATAATTTAGATATTTTCAAGTAAATTGTTTTATATCCAAATAAATGTAATATTACTATCGAGTAAAATGACTTAAAAACAAATCCAATCATGACCAGAGAGAGGTAAACACTTTTATGTAACTTTTTCATATCTATGCGAACCTGTAAAAACAGTTGTACAGACATCATTTTATTCGAACAAAGAGGGCCAAGTGGCTTAACCATACACTTAAATATAATTTAAGCCACAAACTAAACTTGGGAAAACTTAAAAAAATCCTGAAAATTGTAAAAAAAATAAAAATGAAGGTAAATGTTTTACTAAAATTATATTTATCAAAATAATAGGCATACTAGGATCTAAGACTGGTCTTTCGAATCGGTTCTTTGAACTTTGTCCTGAGCCTTCTGAATCCAGCGGATGCCCGGTGTCTTCTTCGGGTCGTCAGTCCACCTGGTCGGGGGGCGTCCTATGCTCCTTTTTCTGAGACGTGGGCGCCATTCGAGGACTTTTCTTCCCCAACGGTTATCGGTCCTTCGAACTATGTAGGCAGCCCATTGCCACATCAGCCAGCTAATTCTTTGAGCTATGTTGGTTACCTTTGTTCGCCTACGGATCTCCTCATTTCTAATGCGATCACGTAAGTAAATACAAAGCATAGCCCTCTCCATAGCCTACTACGCTACTCTGAGCTTGTGCATTAGGCCAATAGTAAAACACCACGTCTCGGATCCGTATGTCATCGCTGGCAACACACACTGCTCGAACACCTTCGATTTATGGCACTGAGGTAGTGTTTTGGACGACAAGGTATGACGCAGTTTTCCGAACGCAGCCCATCCGAGTTGGATTTTACGAGTGACTTCTTTCTCGAAGTTGGACTTACCCATCTGGTTCACTTGTCCCAGGTAAATGTATTTGTCTACAACTTCGAGAGCAGCGCCATCAACAACAACCGGTATGGGTGTGACATGGACATTCGACATGGTTTTCGTCTTGTCCATGTTAATCTTAAGACCCACCCGTTGTGAGGCGCTGTTCAAGTCCCCGAGCATTGTACCAAGTTCTTCCAGGGAACCCGCCAGGATGACTATATCATCGGCATATCGCAGGTGTGTGATGTATTCACCATTGATGTTGATGCCACGTCGTTTCAACTCCATCAACTTAAAAAACGTTTTCCAATGCAGCGGTGAACAGTTTTGGGGATATGACATCCCCTTGTCTGACACCTCTCTGCAGTTGGATGGGGTTCGTTGCTGTGTCGTGTACTCTGACAGACATGGTGGCATAATGAGCACAAACACTTCAACGCCTCTATATACCGGTAGTCGGTCCGGCACCGCTTCAGAGAATTTAGTACCACCCAGGTCTCGATAGAATCAAAGGCTTTCTCAAAGTCCACATAGGCAATACACAACGGCAGATTATACTCCTCAGTCTTTTGTATAATCTGCCACAGTGTGTGTATATGATCTATGGTGCTGTAGCCTTTTCGGAATCCTGCTTGTTCGTGAGGCTGGAAAACAGCTTATAAACGTGGATAAGAAGTGCAATGGGCCTGTAGTTCTCCTTCTTGAAGAACAGCGTCACCACACTTCTGCCCCACGCTTCCAGGGTAGTTCCATTATTAAGACGGAATCGAACAGTTTTTGGAGCACCACTAGAAGGGGTTTACCTCCAGCTCTTAGTAGCTCGGTTGTGATTCCGTTGCCTGCCGTTGCCGTTGCCTTCCGTTGTCTTCCGGTGCCTTGTTGTTTTTAAGCTGTTTGAAAGCCTCTCTAATCTTATACAGGCTGACGTCCGGGATATCCTCTGTGTAGTGTCGGGTCAGTTTAGCTCGCTTGTCGCTCCGCCACGCTTCCGGGGTAGTTCCATTATTAAGACGGAATCGAACAGTTTTTGGAGCACCACTAGAAGGGGTTTACCTCCAGCTCTTAGTAGCTCGGTTGTGATTCCGTCATCTTCCGCTGCCTTGTTGTTTTTAAGCTGTTTGAGAGCCTCTCTAATCTCATACAGGCTGACGTCCGGGATATCCTCTGTATAGTGTCGGGTCAGTCTAGCTCGCTTGTCGCTCTCCTCACGAGGAGGTGGAGCTTGAGAGGAGGCATACAAGCGTCCGGAGTATCTCTCAGTTTCTCTCAGAACTCCTGGTTTCGACGAAACCATGGTGCCGGACTCGGTCTTCAACCTCGTAAACTGACTTTGCCTAATAGACAGATCCCTGGCGAACACTTTGGAGCCCTGGTTTCGCTCCATCCATCCATCCATCCATCAGCCCTTTGAGGTTCACTGCTGGACATAGGCCTCCCCTAATCTACGCCACTCAGACCGGTCCTGAGCTTTCTGAATCCAGCGGATACCCGCTGTCTTCTTCAGGTCGTCGGTCCACCTGGTCGGGGGGCGTCCTGTGCTCCTTTTACCGAGGCGTGGTCTCCATTCGACGACCTTTCTTCCCCAACGGTTATCGGTCCTTCGAACTATGTGGCCAGCCCATTGCCACTTGGCTAATTCTCTGAGCTATGTCGGTAACCCTCGTTCGTCTACGGATTTCATCATTTCTGATTCGATCGCGTAGAGAAATACCGAGCATAGCTCGTTCCATAGCCCGCTGGGAGACTCTAAGCTTATGCATTAGACCAATAGTGAAGCACCACGTCTCGGATCCGTATGTCATCACTGGCAATACACACTGCTCGAACACCTTCGACTTCAGGCACTGAGGTAACTTTTTGGACGACAAGATATGACGCAGTTTCCCGAACGCAGCCCATCCGAGTTGGATTCTACGAGTGACTTCTTTCTCGAAGTTGGACTTACCCATTTGGATCACTTGTCCCAGGTAAATGTACTCGTCTACAACTTCGAGAGCAGCGCCGTCCACAACAACCGGTTCGGGTGTGACATGGACATTCGACATGATTTTCGTCTTGTCCATGTTCATCTTAAGACCCACCCGTTGCGAGGCGCTGTTCAAGGTTGGTTTCGCTCAATTGGGTTTTTTTCAGGATTTGCGTTGTGTTTTCGCAAATCACGTCGCCTGCACTTGGAAATCTGTTCTTTGAGCCGTCGGTATTCCCTCATAGAGGTTGGAGACTGCACACATAGTTCTCGACGATCCATCATAAGACCGAGAGTTTGTTCTGAGAGAACCTGAGATCTACCACTAGGGTGGGTCTTGAAATACTTCGACCCTACCTCGTGGATAGTTGTTACCATCCTGGTGTTAAGCTCGTCCACTAACGTGCACGATTCTAGGCACGCAAAGCGGTTTTGCAGCACAAGTTGAAAGTTTTCGGATCACTGGATTTGGACGGATATTGGGCGAAGCGTAGAGTTCATCAGGCGTGAAAGTTCCAGCTTCAGGCAGATATTTCATGTGCCTCTTACAAGACGGTGATCGCTTTCGGTTTTGAACCTGCTGATCACAGAGACATCATTAAATATGTGCCATTTGTCTGCCAGAATGAAGTCTATCTCGCTTTTCGTGGAACCATCAGGACTTATCCAAGTCCACTTACTTGCTTGTTGAAACTTACCGTAATCGAAAAGTCGATTTTCTTTTTAATCTTCGTTAATGCAGTTCTTAATATTTTTTCGCTGCGGCGTCGATTCATTATGCTTAAATCTATAGTTCTACATAAAATAAAATAGTATTACTAATAAAAAGGTTTTAATGGTAAGGACGGAAAATTAAAGCAATTAATTCAACAATAAACAACACGTAACTAAACAATAACTTACCTAAAATACTTAAATAATAGCGAACCCCGAGGTTTGACAACGGCACGAAGTGCGCTCAGCCGTCCTCTCCGACACAAGAGAGGTGTCTGAAGCGCCTACGCATCAGCCTGTACTTAATATTATCGTCTGATTTACTTGCAATTTGCTTTATTTTGTATGATTTAACCACCAATTTTTGTATGCGATAAAAAATTGTAAAGTAGTTTAATGCCAAAAACAAAACTAGTACAGTCAGTTTAAATGCAGATTTTATTTGTAAAAAAAACAAGTAAATTTGTTTTATTGTATTAAAATTGGTTCTAGAAAGAACAGCAAAATGACTCAACGCATAATGTTACCTTATTTTCTATAGGTAAAATGTATTAACTTACAATGACTAACATTTAAAATCGGAGTAAAATGTTTTAATTCTGTTGATGAAGAAAAGTCAAGTTGGGTAAAATGTATCAATTACAAAAATGATAATATTATAATTTGGTAAATTGTTTTATCATTTAAATTTAGTTAAAGTCAAGCAAGGCAAAGTAGCATAACGTAAAATTTTTAGTTGAGATGTGTTTTAATGACAAAATCCACTATTTACTATGGAGTTAAAACACAAAAAAATATGAAAAACTTCAAAATCATAGGTGTATTAACGACCATAAAAGTTGTCAGATCGAGCTGAAACTAGGACCATTCGAAAGAGTTTATTCTCCCGATTCCAACGGTATATATAACTCGATATCGCCTAAAATGGTAGTTAATACAATATGCCTTTCCACCGTCGATATGCTAGTAATAATACTTCAATGGTAATGATGCTTGTTACTAATATGATGTGCTACAGCTCTGCCCGTGGCTTCGTCTGCGTCTACTTGTTTTTTTTTTGGAAATGTTTGCTAAGCTTCATGAAAATCCATAACAAATTTTCACATTTATAAGATTAGTAGGACTAAGTATTATAAATCTATAACAAGGTTGTTTTGCTGTACATTGAAGATAATAATAAATAATCACTTGTAATATTGAAGGTTTATTTTCGATATCATTTTAACTAGAGAACCGTTGTGCGATGTTCAGAAAATTTTTTTTTGCTATTTAGTTTTACCATAGACATTAGAATCATTATGATTTACGTTACATTAATAAATATAGGTACATATTGTAATATGAATATATAACTGAATACCAAAATTGTGTAAAGAAATAACATAATAACTAAACTAAAATGTAAAATGTAGTATACTCGCAAATGTTAGTCAAGGCCATGTTGATAACAATTGTATAAATGTTATTCTAACACCTATGTAACACATGTTATGGCAAATAAATAAGTTCATAAATATGAATATTATAATTACTATTCGTACATACTTCCTAGTTCCTAGTATCAATTTCTATTGTCCCACGGCATAGGGTTACAAGCTATAATCTACTTTCCACATATGTCGTAACAATCTTCCGTAATCTTCGCCTACATACATCAATTATTTATTCATGCTTCGTAAAGATTAAACTTTAAAAAGTACAACACGACCTTTCAAAAAATATGTTTTATCTGTATTACGGGTTTTGTCCAGACGGTGTGAATGTAGCGTGACGTCACATAATCTATAACCAGTGGATAATCAAAACGCTACTCATGATAGTTAATTTGTCGATTTATAATAAACTAACGCTCTGTCCGTGGCTTTGCCAATGTTTCCCGGGATAATAAGTATCTTGTATGTTATTCCAGGTCATGATCTATCTGTGTGCCAAATTTCACGAAAATTTGTTTAGTAGTTTTTGCGTGAAAAGTAAGAAACATCCATATATTACCTAATATATATGTACTATTATTTCTTGCCGGCAAAAGAAATTTCTGTGATATCACTCATAAACTTCCACATTCCTAATATTAAGTACGAGTAACCGCCCTCGCTTTGCTTCGGTTTTCTTATTTTTTTACCCGTTGGTTTATTGGAGTTTTATTAAGGATCCCTAATTTTTTTTAAATATAATATAGCCTATGTTACTCGGGGATAGTGTAGCTTCCCAACAGTGAAAGAATTTTTTAAATCGGTTCAGTAGTTTCGGAGCCTATTCAATGCAAACAAAAAATCATATCTTTCCTCCTTATATATTAGTACAGATTAGTAAGAAATAGGAAGTAGTATTGAAGTTCTGCGAGAACAGATGAACATACATAGAGTAAAAATTATGACATGAAAAGATAAAGATCATGACATGAAATGGGACGGACTTAAGATGTATTAGAAACAGACATCGCACCATCGGGTAAGTGATTCATTTCAGTATCTCACAGACTCTCACAAATCCTAGGTAAGTCTAGCGGGAGTCAAACACTCTTGTTCAAAACTCCGTTCTTATTCGTTAGTATATTCCCCTGAAAATATTCTTTCCGGGGAAAGCTCTGAACGCTTTCTGCTTACCACCCTGTCCGGGAATTCGGTTCCCTAATGCAGCCACCCAGTCATCTTGCTGGTTAGTAGTTTTCGCGCCGCCGAACCGAGCGCACGTCCCGGCCAAACGCTCCCGATATCGTGAAATTATTCAAAAAATGTGCACAGTGATAAATACAGTGTCCTAAAAGTGGTAATGTGTTGTCTGTGTGTCGCCGAGAACGAACCAAACCGTGAGTAACTTAACTAACCTAACCATTGTTGGATTACGACTTTAGGACGATCAAACGTCCGGGCATCTAGAGATTCTAGGTTATTTTCGCGTAAATATTTCAGAGAGATCCCGTAAATGGATCTGGGATGTCACGTTTCGTGCCTTTTCTTTTTGGGATTTATGTATTTTCTTCTTTTCTTGATTAATAAATATTATTCGATTCATAAATTCGGAACTTCCGTGAGTTTTCGGGCTCTATTGTGTTACACCCAACTTACATGAAACGCCTTAACTTGGTAAAATATTTAAAAATCTTTTTGTCTATTATGTGAAATTATTATTAAGTTTTTAATTATATTTATCTAGAAACCTTGCTAATGAAATGGTGTTTCAAGTGTCTGTGTGAATATAAACTGAAATAGTAAGCTGTGAAATCCTAGCTAATACTTACACCTTACTAACCGCCTTTCATACTAAAATAGGCATTATTTATGAATATAATAGTAAATAATATAATTATATATTTATGATTATAATAATACGATGTAAATAAGAATACAGTTAAAAGATAAAGTGAAAGTCTTTATTTGTGATAGAAATATTTCAAGCACATTTTCAACAGTTTTTGACTAAATAAAATTTTATTAAATAGAAATCTAGAGCAATAAAAATTAATATTCTTCAGTAGCAACGTTACGCCTACTGATTCATTTGCGTGAAAAAATGTTTCTCAGGCATTTTAGTCGCCATATTTTGTTCATCCAGCGACACTATCTTATATTAAAAATGATTTATTCATGTTGGTATTTAATGATGCAATTATGGACGTCACTATTATATTTAAAATAATCACTTAGTTCTGTTATACAGAATAGAATAAAAATGGATTTATCAATGCATATACCTATAGAACACAATTTAGATATCACAATCATCTTAATATATATAAATTACGTGTCACGTTGTTTGTCCGCGATGGACTCCTAAACTACTTGTTAAATATGCAGATGGATTTGGAAAACTGAAACGCAAGCCGGTTACCAACGCACTGTTTATTCGTTGTCAAGGAAAAGACAAGATCGTGGTCGCAGCCACAGACATATATGTACACGTATATATAATATACATAACACTCCTCCCCCTAGTATAATACTTTAAACTAAATTATTACAACATTCTAAAATACAAGTACGCTCAACATTAATCAGCTAGGTAGAATCCTGTGTATGTTCCTCAGCCGCGTGAAACTCGTCATCGGAAACCTCGCTAACTTCCTCAGTTGTGATGTCCAACTCGAGTGAGCCCCTTGTAGCAACTGGTTGCTCACTGTGATACTCATTTGTATCCTCCGGGTCTGAGCCCGGTTCATACAATTCTTGTCTCCTCCCCCGGGCCACACGATGTGATGTCATAACCGGTGGAGATTCGACCTCGTTCGGTGCGGTGCACGGCAGCGGCGGCGATGGCGGTGGAGGAGGCGGCGACGACGTCTGTATCGTTGACGGTAACACCGACTCAGTCACCAACACGTCTCTGGTGCTGTTATGTACATTTTCACAATTACCTTTGTATAACATTATTTGGTTTATGTGCCTTTTAAGTTGTTCCGAAGTGACAATGTCTTTTACTAAATATAAAACTTTCCCTATTCTCTTTATAATTACTCCCTTATTCCATTTACTATTATTTTTACTACAATATATTTTATAAAGAACAATATCATTATTTTTAAAGGATCTCGTAGTTTTGTTCCCTTGGTGTTCAGACTGCATACACTGTTGATCATGCACACGATCAGATACCGTCGGCGACGACGGTGACGATGATCGCGGATCGATCAAGTCTAATCGCGACCTCAGTTTATGACCGAAAACCATTTCAGCCGGAGACAACCCGGTGGTGGTATGAATGGAGTTCCTATAGTCCATTAGATATTTAAGTAATTTTATTGATGCATCTCGTATAGTGTGACACGATATAAGGCATGACTTTATTCCCTTTTTAACTACTTTAACAAAACTCTCGGCTTGGCCGTTGCTAGGCGGATGGTAAACTGGTGAAGTGAGGTGGGAACAACCGTTGGTCGCACAAAAAGTTTCGAACTCCTGCGAACAAAAAGCTGTGCCATTATCGCTTACAATTGTTTTTGGAACCCCAAACCTGGACATAAAATCACATAACTTTGCAATTACCGCAGCTGATGTCGTATTGTTATTCATTGCATAGACTTCAACCCATTTGGTATGTGCATCGACTACTACTAAATATACACAACCTAAAATCGGACCTAAGAAATCGATGTGAATTCGATGGAAAGAATGAGATGGATATTCCCAAGGAGCGGGCGGAGCACGTGCGGGCGAGGGCCGTAGCTGTATACAGACTTCGCATGACCCTATCATTCGCTCCAGCGCCTGGTCAATACCAGGAAACCAAAAACGGGACCGAGCTTCAGCTTTAGTTTTGACAATGCCTAAATGTGACGAATGTAGCTCTTTTAAAACTAGTTCTTGTAAACTCTCTGGAATAACTACCTTGTGTCCCCGCATGACGCAGCCACTCTCATAGGATAACTGAGATCTACATAAGTGATATGGTTTTAACTGCGCGTCATTACAATTTCGCGACCACCCTGCCAATATTAAATCCGTTACCCGTTTGAGAATTTTATCCTTCTGAGTTTCTTCGCGTAACTGATTTAACGTTACCGGCATACTGCCGTCGACCATGAAACACACATATGTCGCTCGGTCACTCGGTACTTCGCACCGGCACTGTTCGGTACACGCGCACTCGGCGTCGGAAACCGCGACGGCAGGTAAACTCGCACGAGACAAATAATCGGCACTATTATCGGCGCTACGTATGTACTCAACGGTGTAGTTGTAGCTGCTTAGGAATAAAGCGTACCTTTGCAACCTATTTGCTGACAACTCAGGTATTCCTTTATAAGGACCAAAAATGGATAGTAACGGTTTGTGATCAGTTCGTAAAATAAACGGTTCTGATCTACCATACAAATATTGATGGAACCGTCGCACGCCATATATAATTGCGGTGGCCTCTTTTTGAATTTGCGCGTACCGTTTCTCGGCCGAGTTTAAGGTGCGAGACGCATAAGAGATAGGTCTTTCCTCGCCATCCGATTCCCTTTGTGACAGAATAGCTCCCAACCCATTTGGTGACGCGTCTACGGTTAAAATCAACTTGGCATTTGGATTGAAATGTGCCAAAACTCGATCTGACGTCATAATCTTTTTAATTGTCACAAAAGCCTCGTCATGTACTTTATTCCAGTTCCAGTTACAACCCTTTTTTAACAGGTCGTACAAAGGGCTTAATATGCTGGATGCATTCGGTACAAAGCTTCTGTAATAATTAATTAACCCTAGAAAGGATTGAAGCTGAGCAACATTAGTCGGGACGGGCGCCTTGACCATAGCTTTAATTTTCTCCGGGGACTTTTTCAATCCCTCCTTAGTTATAATATATCCGAGATAACTAATTTCATCTTCAAAGAAACTACATTTATCATTTCGTAATGTCAACCCTGCATCTTGTAACCGCGATAGGACGGCATTTAACCTTTCCAGGTGTTCGGTCCGGTCCTTCCCAGTCACTAAAATATCGTCCAACAGACAAAGAACTCCGTCAAGCCCCGCCAGCAACCCCTCCATCGCGCGCTGAAATATCGCCGGCGCACTGGCCAGTCCAAACACCAGACGAGTAAACCTATATAACCCTCGACTTGTGTTAATACAGGTTATGTTCTTTGACTCGTCGTCTAACATGAACTGGTTATATGCCATGGATAAGTCTAGCTTACTGAACTGTTGTCCTCCGTGAAGTTTTGAAAACAGTTCATTGATCGTGGGAAGTGGGTACTGGTCTATTAGTAACTGTTTGTTTATACTAACCGAATAGTCTGCACATAACCTGACAGTTCCGTCTCGTTTTAACACCGGGACTATCGGTGATGCATACGCGGAGTGCTCCACCGGCTCTAATATTCCTAAATGTACTAATCTGTCGATTTCTTGCACGACCTTATCACGTAACGCGAAGGCTACGGGCCGCGCTTTGTAAAAAATCGGTTTCGCATTATCCTTCAACAATATTTTAACTTTGTACTTGTTAAAAGCTCCTAGTTTATCGGAGAATAATTGAGAGTAACGTTTCCGCAACTGTTCGATATAATTCGTGTCCGCTTTTTGACAAAAATGAACGGGTGTCAGTTGCAAATTAAATCGTGATATAAAATCCCTGCCTAGAAGCGGCGGCCCGCCGTCGCGTACAACGTATAAAGTAATAACATGCGTTTGTCCCGCGTAACATACAGGTAGCTGTATGGTACCTAAACACACAATGTTCCTACCGTTATACGTCATCAGCTGTTTACGTGTAATCGATAACGGCACATCTTTGAAATTAGCATTGTAATATCCCTCAGAAATAACGGTCACGGCAGAGCCACTATCTATTTCAAACCGCAACGAAGTATTATTTATCGAGATAGTCTCCACCATGGGTTCTCCCCTAACTGAACGGATATAATAAATGTTACCGTCATCGTCACCCTCGTCACCGCTAGCTTCCGTCTCCACGTAATTCACCTTCGGGCACATTTTACGAAGATGACCTTTAACATTACACTTTTTACATATATATTTTTTATATTTACACTCTGCCGCTTTATGATTTGTAAAACCACACACACTACACTTTATTTTTCTCGCACTGCTTCCATTGTCCGAGATTTTGAACACTTGTGGGGCGGCCGCGGCGCTGTCGGCCGAGCCGGCGCCGGCTGCCGCTGCTGCGCGGGCACAGTTCAGGTTCTCCGCTAACTCCACGACCTTTGCCAGCGTGAGGTCGGACAGGTTTTGTGCGTAAAGCTTCTCCTTTTCAGGTCCTGGCCGCATCCCCATGATGAATTTGTCGCGGAGCGCCTCTTCAACATTCAAGAACCCGCAATGTGCCGTCAGCCCTCGCAACCTCGCTGCCCATTGCGTGTGTGATTCACTCATTTGTTGTACGGCGGCATAAAAATTATGCCGCTCGCCAAACCCTATCCGCTTCGGCGTAAAATGTCCGTCAAGAAGATTTATCAAGTCTTCGTAGGGCACATTGTTGACCTCTTTAGGCAGCGCCAAATCCGTTGCCAGTTTATATGTGCCCTCGCTGAGTGCGCTGAGGAGGATCGCCTTTCTTTTCTTTCCGGTACTATCTGTCTGCTCGTCGATGTCATTAGCAATAAAATATTGGTTTAATCGACCTTTATATGTCTTCCATGTCTGTGTATTGTGGTCAAAAATGTTTAAGACGCCAAATTGCACACCAGACATTGTAATTTTTGCTTTTACACTCGCGGGAAAATCGTCGCCACTGTTAAATATGCAGATGGATTTGGAAAACTGAAACGCAAGCCGGTTACCAACGCACTGTTTATTCGTTGTCAAGGAAAAGACAAGATCGTGGTCGCAGCCACAGACATATATGTACACGTATATATAATATACATAACACTACTTAACCGATTTTAATAAAATTTGCATACCGTGTGCAGTTTGATCCAACTTGAAAGATAGGGGCTTACATCTCAAAATAAAAAAAAACTTTTGACACAAAGAAGTCTGTCCGGGCAGCTAGTATTATAGTATATTATTATTATTATTATTATATTAAATTTGTTTCAACTCTTGTTTAACGCCATTTTCACTTCCATGACATAAACTTCTCAGCTTATTTTTATTTCAACAATATTATTTTATTTTAGAAGCACCTAAAGCCATTGGATTTTGCATTATGATGCAGCAGTTGTCGTGCCTTGTCAGGAGCTTTGAGGCAGATATAATTCCTGTTATATGTTTAAGACGTTAGATATCAATCTAGACTTGCAGAATGGCGCGTAGGCAAAGCATATAGCGCAATTCAATTATAAAGAATCTAGCTCTCTGCCCGCGGCTTATTAAAAGTTTTCCGAGATTATAGGTACCCTATATCTTATTTCAGATCATACCTACTTGTGTGCTAAATTTCATGAAAAACAGTTCAGTAATTTCTGCGTGAAATAGTAACAAGCATTCATACACAAGTCAAAAACTTTCACATTAATATTAATACAAGTTGTCGTTGCGACTTTATGACCTCTTATGTGTAAAAAATCAGCTTTTAGAGGGAATCGATGAAAATCGATAGTTTTGTTTAGCAAGCACATATGTAATTTTAAATTTGGTGAATATATTACGATGGAAACGTCGTACACACATGAGAATTTTTGAATTCGATAGTGCTTCGAAATGTAGAATCACTTGACGTCAAAAAGTGATTCTGTCAAAAGTGGGACAAAACACATAAGAGGTCTTAAAGTCGCAACGAAGAAGTTTCCTTCAGTTTGTCTTCTTTTTTAGCCTGCAACTCTTCTGTGATGTTACTTTAGGCCACTGCGATCTAATGACTCGTTGGTTTGGCGCTTTAGACAAAACTATTTTATATTATCATTCACGCAACCATTACGCGTGGAAAAATATGCACGTCATTTTCCGCATCAAATGTTGATCTGATGGTGTTATCAAAAAAGGGTTTTCTTTAGAGGATTTGTATAGACTTACTGATGAAAAATTGGCTCATGATAGTATTGCACACATCGAACGCGAAGTGGAGAGGTTGTGCTCTATTCTCATCAAATCAAAAAATCATGATACACTCATTTTAAATCACTTCCGCCAGCTTTATATTGTAATTGTAACTTATATAATAAAAAGCACACAAATAGCAAGAGGATTTTCAATTAACACTTCTAACGTAGTTATAACATTATTTATTTCGATTATCATTGAAAAAAGTTAGTGAAAAAAATGACTTGGATGTCAGTTGGTCTGTATGGAACTTATTACTCAACTTATTACTTCTATTTCTTTTATGAACTTTAGATTATAACCCTTAGGAAGCCTTTTGAATTTCAGTATTATAAACCGTGCTGTTCATTTTTAAAATTACATTGTTTTATGTCATGAATTGAATAAATGTTTAAAATAGCCGAATTAAAACTGAATAGGTATCAAATAGCGTAATATTTTTCCTTTCCTTCTAAACTTTTAGTTATTGCGCTTCTTTTTCTAAGTGTATCTTTTTCGTTAATTATAAATAAGCTAAGCTATTATTTAACTACAATCCCTTTTGATGGGAATGACGATCTATTCTCAGGCAGAGCTCTAAGTGAAAGCCTTGTTCACTGTTGTGGTAAAGTCTTGCTTTTAACATCTAAGTACTAAGCGTTTCTTTCCCAAACCTTTTAACGGAATCTGCATACTTTTATTGAGAACACTTAGGAATAAAATCTTGCATTTCCGCGGGAAGCGTGAAGCCTTTATAGACATGAAAATTCAAACTCCGCAGGTATTTGGTGAATAAAAATATTTTTACATGAGTATTATCGTTTGTATATAAAAATAAAAAGTTGTTGTTTAAAAATAAAAATCGGGCAAGTGCCAGGCCACGCGTAATGTAGGGTTCCGAAGTAGTTAGTTTATCGACTATTACTCTTTAACTACTTATGCCAATATAGCCGTGATAGTTTTCCTTGTAAACTCAGCATATAACCTATGTGTTGAGAATTTTTCACTAGTCCAACTCCAGCCGTTTAGCCGGCAGGGGGAAGACACTCGACTCTAACCAAAATTAGTACTTTAAAGACAAATATTTTGCAAACGACCCCTAAATCCAAAAATGGTCTTAACAGGCCAAAAATACGCTCGTATGGCCTTGCCTTTAATATTGACATTATATTTAATTAGGAATTATTTATAAACCTTTTAAACATAGTAACACAGAATTATTAATTGAAATATCGATAAGCGAGTACAATGTTATCAACATTAAATTACCTAAACTAAGTTGATGAATGTGTTAAATATTTTGGTTCGAATATTAATGTTTACAACGATATTTTAGTACTAATTAATACTGGCGGCGTCGGGCAAGTCGTGAAACGTGCTTCAGATATTATCAGCAGCGCTTCCGCCTAACTTTCATTAATCAAATTGTAAAAAATACGAATTTAAGCTCATCGTATCGTAGTCATGAAATCTGCGTTGTTTTCGAAGAAGTTAGGGTCTTTTTACACAACAGTAATCTAAATTTTACTAACAAAAAATAACCAACTTCAAAATTACTCAAAAACTACTTGTCAGATCTCGTTCAAATTTATGTGGGACCACATGACAAGCACCTGCTTTCGATAAAAAAAAAAATCATCGAAATCGGTTGGCGTGACATTGAGTTATTCGTCCATTTGTTACGCACATACTTTATGCAAATTTAAAACTTATATGGTTTTCTCATGGATGCCATTGTCAGATCTCAATAAAATTTAAGTGGGACTACGTAACAAGCACCAGCTTTCGTTTAAAAAACAATCATCAAAATCGGTTCACCCAGTCGAAAGTTCTGAGGTAACAAACATAAAAAAAATACAGTCGAATTGAGAACCTCCTCCTTTTTTTGAAGTCTGTTAAAAAATAAAACAAGCGACCTGATTGTACTTCCTACTTCCTACTATTACTAATATTATTAACTCCTACTTCCTACTATTACTAATGTGAAAGTTAGTGATGATATATGGATTTTAGTTTTTCTATCACGCAAAAACTACTGAATGGATTTTCATGGAATTCAGCATCAATGATATTATAATGTAAAAAAGAGGTAGATATGTCACTAGCGCGCCGACAGAAGAGCGTAAGAACAGGCAATTAACCGTTCTGCTCGTAGTCGTTCTGTCAATACAAGACGATACGCCCGCTCTGTTGTTGTCAGAAGTGCTTGACATTTGACATACAGCATTAAAATGCCTTCGTGTATTGTCACAGAAAAAATAATAGTACTTATAATGTAATTACCAATGTGATTGGTGTAGTGAAAAAAAAAAGTGTGTGTGTTGTAGCTCTTTTCGGAACAGATTTTTTGGTTGATTTGTAAGGGTATAACGTAACTATATTTTTTTTAATATCATTGATTCAGACGAGGGCAAAGTCGCGGACAAAGCTCTATCATGCTAAGATGATAAGTGATCACTGTCGCCTACGAATATGTCCATCACCAAGGAAGCAATATAGAACTTGGATTGCGCTCCATTGTTTAGTGGATGCCTTCCTATTTTTATTGACCCTCTTCAACTTAATTATATTTATGAATCGCCCTCAGGCTAAAAGGACGTGCATCCTTTCCCATACACATAATAAAAGGCCTGAAGATATTTTCAAAAATGAGTAAACAGGAAATCGTGACCCTTTTTCTGCGAATGTGGGTCTTTTGGACCCAATAACATGAGTTGCTTTATTTGTATTCCCAAAGATCCGTAAAGGTAACTTGCCGGCTAAACGGTTGGAATCGGACAAGAGAAAAAATTCTCAAAAATATGTTATATGATGAATTTACAAGGAAAACGATCACGGCTATATTAACATAAGTAGTTAATGAGTAGTAGTCGATAAACCTACTACTTCGGAACACTACATTGCGCGTGGCTTGACACGCACTTGCCCGGTTTTTATTTTTTGTTCAGGAGACATTGCAGGTGCCTGACATTGGCACTTTGAACTATATTTTCAAGAAAATATTTTGTAATTAAATTATTAGCGAGCTTAGTCGCCATGTATACTGTGATAATTTTGCTGTCCAATTAGATATAAGTGATCATAACACTTGGATATGAAAATTATTACTTTTACTGATTTTTAATCTTACTTTAAAACTGCTCACATCACTTTTAATAATTCAGTATTCTATTCACGTAAAAAACTAACCTACTCTAAAGTCCGCCAGCTTAATACAATTCCGTATAATTTAAAGTCCGTATAATAAGTGAAACGAAAACGTTGCAACGTAATTTATAACTTAATAAATCATTTAACACAGCTATTATAGCTTAGAGCTATTGGGACTGGAAATATATTTTGGGTTCATGCTATTTTTACCGGGCGACGTAAAACAAAGAATTGAAGCGAATGAAAGGGTTCTAGTGAACAAATTACAGTAAAAATATGTGAAAAACTAAAAACTTTTTAACTGAAAGCAACAGTTTAGATAAAAAAGCTTTCGATATTTGTGACGTGACAAAAATTGTTTTAGTTAATGTTTAGTAACTGGCCCTAGTTGGAGTAGCAGAAATATTTTTTTATGTAAATAGCCAGCAAACGAGATGCCGAGCCGCCTGATGTCGAGTCACCCACGGATATTAGTAGCACTTAAGACATCAGCGATGCGTTGCCGGCTAAAAAGAAGACAAGTAAAATTTTGTCATTGGTTGACAATAGGTGTAAATAATAAGTTAACTAACTAATAATTAAATCGTAATGAGGCCGGGCAGGGCTGAATTTGGACACTGAATATTTTTTCGATTTTTTTAAGGCCTTGTTATCGATATAATCTTTGAATATCATTTTTTTTTCATTTGCTTACCCGATAAATATGCTTTGCTGCGTGATATTTCCGCATAGCCCGGCGGCTTCCGTCGATCCTAAGTGATTGACAAAGTTAAGCAACAGCGGACGCGGTCGGTAGTTGGATAGGTGACCGCTAGTGGCAAAAAAATTCTTGAGCGTTTCCGTGCTTCGGAGGGCACGTAAAGCCGTCGGTCTCGGTTGTTATCTTAAGCTAACAGTCGTCAGAGGCCCTCGAGCGGTTTGAAAACTTCCGACACTCGGGTTGGCCACTAACCCCACCACCAATCCGCACTGGAGCAGCGTGGTGGAGTATGCTCAAGGCCTCCTTAAGAGGAGAGACCCGTGCCCAGTAGTGGGTTATCAGTGGGTTGAAGCCATTTCAATTCAACATGCATCGTGATCACGGTTAAGTTACAAAATAATATTAATCCCAAAGATTCCACCTGTCCCTCTGGAGCAGCGTGGTGAATGCTTTAGGCCTCAATTAAGAGATTCGTGCCCTGTAGACCATTAATGGGTTGAAGTAAATTCCAATGAAAAGTGAAATGTAATAAATACAGAGTGGCTTATTAGCGCACAGAGCGAACAAGGGTAAACACTTTAATGGTAAATTGTCGGCCATCAAGTACGTAATTGACGTCGTATTAAAATGTTTACCCGTTGAGTATTCGCGGAAATTTAATTCTGTACAAGTCCTGTGTCTTTTAATAAGGGTTATTTTATTACATTAATAATGAAGTGTGATTTATGCTACCGAATTTTCAGCAACTAGGGCGAAGCCAGACGGGTTATTTCAGCTCACATGTATGTACTTTGCGACTAACCATCGTAGAGTCAACTTACCCTGATGATGCTCCGTTTCGGGGCGAAACACGTGTTGGTGCTGGTATGTATGTTGGTATATACGTTTAATTATTGTAGTGCATGTTTCCGTTGTGGGAGGGAGGGAAGTGCCACGCATGTCTTAAAGTATATACCATCATACATGTTACCCGCGGATTGTTGCAAAGTAGATTAATACTAACTTAATATCATATGGAAGCGCTCATAGCCCAAGTTGTGTCAATCCAAAGTTAAGCGACAGTGAGCGCGGTCAGATCAGTGACTGCTAATAGCAAAAAATTTTTGAACGCTTCTGTGCTTTAGAGGGCACTTAAAGCAGTCGGTCACGGTCATTATCGAAAGATAACAGTCGTTAAGCCATGTCGGAGGCCCTCGGGCGGCATGAAAACTTCCGACACTTAGGTTGTTCACTAACCCTTCCAAGAATCCACACTGGAGCGTGGTGGAGTATGGCCTAGGCCTTCTCCAGGGAACAGACCCTGCCCAGTAGTGGGCAATGGGTTCCCGCGCAACTTCTAAAGTAGGCAAAAGCAAAGCAACACAACCCATAATTGTCTCACTGCTGGGCCCGGGGTCTCCTGTCACGATGTGAGGGGTACAGGCCATTGTCTACCACGCTGGTCAAGTGCGGATTGGTAGACTTCACACACCTTTGAGAACTTTATGGAGAACTCTCCGAACTTTCCTTCACCGAAGCAAGAGATAATTAACTTCCTAATACGCACATAATATTTAAAAATTAGAGTTGCGTGCCAGGATTTGAACTCGGGCCCATGGTTCGGGAGACCATCGTTCTATCCGCTAGGCTATCGCGGCCTGTCCCTAAAGAAGGCACTTATCATTATATGGCAACTAGTATCCTTAGAAACGTTTTAAACAAACACTGATTATAGGCAATGCAAATTAAATTAAATTATACGTTTGTTTCTTTTGAGTATCGTTTCGTTTCATTGAATTTCAAATCCCAACGGTGCCAAACAAGTTTTCTTCAAATACCTAAAAATCCATTTTAGTCACTCACTTTAATCCGTTTTCGTAAGCTTCCTAGACGAAGTAAATAAGAAAAGAGGGAGCTCTTTAGACGTAAATAAAGAGACGTTAAGCGTTCAAATGAGGAGAAATGACGCGATCCTTCGGTTAGAACCGGTCTTTGTATAGCTGCCGTAATTCGTCCGTCGTCCAGGGAACCGATTCTCGTTAAAGACATTATCGATAATTGAACATTATCGCTCGACACGAAACGCACGGATAGACTAATGGTACTCGTCATCTGATAGCGACGATATCTGAAATTAAAATTGATTGGAATTTTGGTTCCGGAAATAAATAAAAAAGATAAAAAGCAGATAAACGAGCAAAATAGCGCCCTGATGGCAAGGAGGTCAAAGGTGCCATCGATGTATTGTCTGGTAATAAAGAGAGAAGAAAGACATATAATACCATACCAGGCAACCATAAAATAGCTGGGGTTGCGTAGATTCTGTGACCAACCAAGTCTAACAAGGCCAGTCAGTAGATCATGGGTCGGTCACCCATTAATGGCATAACTTCTTCAGCACTTTTGACCTTCGAAGGACAAGCCATTGTCCTCTTTGATGTTATATTTTGTTACTCAATCACGCAGAAACATTTCAATGAATTTAGGATAACATTTGGGACAAAAATACGTTATAGTGTGGATCATATCAAAGACACTATAAATTCCAGTATCACAGTTATCACAAATACATGTTTCACTCTTTCAATGTCATAGATGCGTGGGTATAAAACCCAATAATACATAATAATCAATAATACATATTCAGATGCTCACGAATAAGTGTTAAAATATTCACACTTTTCGTATCGCAGTGTCCAGATGCATATGCGAAAAGTATCACCATAGTGACAGCCTATGCTAAGATATGCAGACTGATAATTTAAATTTTACTAACAAAAAATAACCGACTTCAAAATTACTCAAAAACTACTTGTCAGATCTCGCTCAAATTAATATGGGACTACATGACAAGCACCTGCTTTCGATTAAAAGAAGAATCATCAAAATCGATTCACCCAGTCCAAAGTTCTGAGATAACAAACATAAAAAAATACAGTTGAATTGAGAACCTCCTCTTTTTAGGGTTCCGTAGCCGAATGGCAAAAAACGGAACCCTTATGGATTCGTCATGTCTGTCTGTCTGTCTGTCTGTCTGTCTGTCTGTCCGTCCGTATGTCACAGCCACTTTTTTCCGAAACTATAAGAGCTATACTGTTGAAACTTGGTGAGTAGATGTCTTCTGTGAACCGCATTAAGATTTTCACACAAAAATAGAAAAAAAAAACAATAAATTTTGGGGGTTTGGATAGGTCTTCAAAAATGATATTGAGGTTTCTAATATCATTTTTTTCTAAACTGAATAGTTTGCGCGAGAGACACTTCCAAAGTGCTAAAATGTGTGTCCCCCCCCAAACTAAAAAAAATATATGATGTACATTACCATGAAAACTTCCAACGAAAATTGGTTTGAATGAGATCTAGTAAGTAGTTTTTTTTTAATACGTCATAAATCGTAAACCACAAAAAACATTGATCAAAGTTACAACGAACTACAAGAACTTTTATATTATGTTACTTGCTGCTACGGAACCCTTCATGGGCGAGTCTGACTCGCACTTGGCCGCTTTTTTTGAAGTCGGTTAAAAATAGACCCTTGTGCATTTATCACTTTTATAATAGTCGATCGACTGAGTTCTTGATTGTGGTGCCTATGCCTTCTTCCACGAGAGAACGGCTCAAGTGAAAGTTTAGATAGGGGTAGGGGTTTGTAGGCTCGGAGGGTGAAGTTTATTTTATTAATAGCTGGCTAATGGTCTTTTTCTCGGCAACATTTATTATGATTATAATTATTTATACCGAATAAAAATAAATTGTATCAAAGTGCTTCAAATAAATAGAACATTCCCCCTACCTTCAATCCAAGTTTGAAGCTACGTAAAATAATTCCACTGACAGCTTTCACCCCACATAAAGTTAACTAGAATCGAGTCAAAGAACGGAAAATGTAGTGATTCATTAAAATTATGTAAGAGTCTAGGCATAATGACCAGCGGGGTGGAGCTATGACGTCGACAAGTAATTTATTTATTTATTTATTGACGTTTAATTACTCGTACTTTCGTTAGATCTCTGTGGTATGAATGTAGCCCTTCGGAGCATAATGTACAAAACGCAAAATGAACACAAGTCGCAAAATGTGCAATTCGCAAAATGTACAAAACGCAAAATGTACAAAACGCAAAATGTACACAATACGCAAAATGTACAAATCGCAAAATGTGCAACAAAGCCCACGTTCACATCGATCACATAAATGACCCAAGATATTGATCTGAATTTTTTAGTGGGAGAATCCGTAGGTAACTGGAAAAGTTTTGAGACAAGAAAATACTTGTTTCGAAACTCTCCTTCATTCTCTATATGCAAAGTTCCATTCGGCTAAACCAACTATTAAAACACTTGCCAGCCTTGATCTGATAGGTCCGAAATTGCGACTTCGTAGGCGGCCACGGCCTCTACGGCACACGAAACAAAATTCCCTTTTATTTTTGAAGTGAAAACTTCTTTAGCATCGTTGTCATTTGAAAGTCGATGAAACGGAAAAGGGACAGTGAAAAGAGACACACATAAATTCATAAGATTTAACGTAGGAGAAAAAAAGATAGGAAGCATTGTACAGTGTTTCTTAAGTTCGTGTTACTTTAAAAAGTGCTAAGTTGTTAATAGATGGCGCGAGCAACAAGATAGAAGATTCGTTTTATTGCTGGATAGATGGCGCTAGCTGCTCATTTTACTCTTCATATTATGTTAAGAGATGGCGTTTGTTACCACTGTTTTATTTTTATTTAGTACAAAATAGTTTTTCAAACATAATTAAAACTGATACACGTTAATAAATTACTACCTACCTTTATATTTGAAGGTTTAATTTCTACCACGTGTGAATTGCACACACTTTTTTCCTTTATTATCGGGAACAAAAAGAAATCACAGGGAGCTAAATCAGGACGGTAGATGGGGCAAGGTTTCTACACCGGATTCCTCAAGAAACGCCTTTGTTCTGAGACACGTATGTGACGAAGCGTTGTCGTAATGCACCAAGATTCCCCGAAGCCCAGTATTTGGTCTCCTCTCTCGCAGAGCTTGGAAAAGTTTCGGCAATGCTACTGTTGTATACCATTCCGAGTTAACAGATCTATGATTTTCTAACATTGTTGTCGACACATGCCCGCTGCGAGAAAAAAAACTAGCCACCATTTTTTTACCAACGTTACGAGGTCTTTGCAGTTTTGTCGACAACTTTCTTTCTGAAAAGACCCATACTGTCTCTTATTTTCTGGATCATATTGATAAATCCACGTTTCGTCGCCTGTGATGATTTCTGAAACACGTCTTGACGTTCCGTTTGTAAATCGTAGACGCATTTCGCGGCACCACGGCACACGGGCCTGTTTGTCAGTGTTTGAGAGCAAACGCGGGATCCAACGACAACAAAGCTTCCTCGCTCCAAGATGCTGTAGCCTAGTTGGTAGCGACCCTACCTGTGAAGCGATGAGTCCCGGGTTCGATTCCCGGCCGGGGCAGATAATTATGTGACAAATAAATATTTGTACTCGGGTCATGGGTGTTATTGTGATGTGTTATATGTGTCGTTCATGCCACTCGTGACACAGGTAAAAACTTACTGCGGGGGTATAAGTGTGTAAGCGTTTATTTAAGCGTTTATTTATTCATTCAATGTCACGTAATCCGTCTTCAGTTAACTCTTTTGTGTTTCATTTATTTGTCCATGCAGTTGCAGGTATGTGTGTGTATGAAGCTAGCTTTCCTCTGGAATCAGCTGTAAAATATTTTGCGTACGTCAATTGCACGGTAGACGTAACTATTTCGTCGATGTATGTAGTTCGTGTATTTTAGGAAGTAATGGCAATGCACGCCATAACACACTAAGATACTTCACCGGTGAACTGATCTTAAAAGGTGATTGAACTAAGAGTGCTAGATGCATACGTTACGAAACTACATAATGGACAACTGTAAAGACAGGCGCATACTGAAATATACAAATAGGGGGCCATCCATAAATTACGTCACACTAATTTCGTTACTTCTTGGCCTCTCCCCCCCTCCTTGTCACAGCTGATCACATTCGTGAGACTTCCCCCCTCTAGTGTTAAGCTTTATTTCCATTAATTGTTTTTTAATATTTACCTATACATACCGATTATTCAATTTTGAAATGTGACGTCACGAAATTCAGGACCTCCTCCCACCCCTTGTCACACTACATCGACCCCCCCCCCCCTACTGTACGTATTTTCGTGTTAGTGGAGACCCGTTAAATCTCGTAATCCACTTGGTTTGAATGTTTTGAAATGTAACCTTATTTATCATAATTTATAGAAAAAATTCTAAAAACCCATTTTTTAGTCGTTTTGAGACTTTCTGTAACAAAAAATTATACGTGAAATTAGTTTAAAGATTTTTTAAATAGCCTTATTTTTTTTCCATTTTTTTTCATTTTTTGCTATTGAAGTGAAACTGAAACTAAAATCCAGAATCTAAAAAACAAGATAATCTAAAACTTATTAAAATATGTTATATTATATAAAATTATATAAAAACAGTTAAAACTGCATTCACATTGGTTGAGCCGTTTCTATGCACAGCGGAAACTAGCATGCATTCATTGTTTTTAGAATGCTTGTTTACGTGCTTCCCCTGGCTTCAGCACCACTGTCACAGTGATACAGGCAAGTGGCGACATGTTGACCAGTATGCGACGGTCCCAGAAGCAATTTGTTTCACACGGTTCTCGAAGGAAATGACCGTCTGTCCTGTCCGCACTCAAAAGTGTATTGTCCCCTCTGCATTGCTAAGTGCATTGTGGATGTTATGTGAACGAGTATAATAACATAGATCATGCTGAGAGGTCACTAAGCAAATTTGATTTAATAAAGCAATTGAAATGTGAGCTGGGACATATTGAAGAAGTGAAACTTCAACAGACAAGTGGAAAAACGAATCGCAACGGACAAGTGGCAAAACATTAATTATTTCATCAAACAATTTGCCTGTAAGTAAAATTACTTGTATTTAAACCAATACCTCAAACCTACCTCATTCAATGTAATTTAAGCATTGTAATTTTGTTGGCAAATCTAATAAATAAACAAAACAACTGAATTCAATCCAGAACAAAAAAACATCCAGTCTACTCTAAAATTATACACATACAAAGGAACATTAACAAGTATTACAGGTAGTAATAAGTTTGTTTTGTGTTTAAAAAACTGTTTAAAAAAATTCAGTTTTTTTTCACAAAACAAAAAAAAAAAAAAAAATTAAATAAAATAATTTCAAATATTTCCAAGCGATAGGTATATCGTCTACGTCTACGTCACGCTTTGGTAACACTTTCTCGTGACAGAAAAATCCTAATACCCCGTCTATAAAGAAGTTTCACTTAAAAACAGAGCAGTAATACAATCTTATTTGTGTTTTTAAATGATTTTATTTAACTTACTCTGTTTGCGAGGGTCAAATTTTGCAAGCTTTATTAGACCTACTTTCTCTTATCCCAACTAGTTGAAATTTTTCATATTGCTTTAGTTTTGATTACAATGCATTTTTGTGATAAACATGACCTGATACTACACACAGGTTTGATTCCAGGTGAGGGAACTACTTAACGATTCACAGCACAGTCACAATTTTTCTTTATTACTTACATTGACACTATAAAATTTGGTTTTTGGTTTTTAAACTATTAACTTGTTGTTTGTCTACACGATTTGATAAACGTTCACACACTCGATGAGGATTCCCTGTCGCCATCACAAGAAGACATCACAAGCATCTACGATCGGAACAAAATATTTATCTGTCACATTAATGTCTTCCCTAAAATCCATGAGAAGTCAGGGGCTTCATAGGCAGGGTTATCTATCATGGTATCAATAAAAAGACCTTTCTACCCAGTACTATTGGGTTTATTTTTTAAACCCTTGTGATCTTCAACAGGACCCTGGAGAGCCATCGATATTCAGCAGGGTGGCCAGGGTGCACCGTGAGATGAGGATTTTACACCGTTTATATAATAATATGCAATTTTACCAAAAAATAACCTACTTCAAACAACTAGCCTTTGAAAAACATATATCTACATTGCCATGTATACTATAATATCTATATTCCTCAATCTCTCATGGATCGGAGCATCAGAAAAGTATGAAAAGAACTTTGAGTATCGGGGAACATATACTTATAAAAGATTCCGATGAATTGAGAGCCTCTTTCTTTTTTTGAAAAATAATCCACATTTGAAAACACTCTTCCAAATATCTTCTTTCCAAGGTAAACTAAAACTTTCGAATAGGAATAGGAAGTTAATTATTATTAGGGTCTGTATGCGATTAAAAAAAACCTGACCGGAGTCACATTTTTTCTCTCTTAAGCTGTCTTCAAATACTTTGTACGTGCGAAATGCAAAATTTCTCCAGAAAGCGGTTCACCAAATCCTACGTACCTCTAATTACAGACATTTTTAGCATCTGTGGAAACTGCACCAATTACCTGATTGCTATGACGTCGACACCGTCGCCCAATTGAAATTGTCAGCAAGTAACCTAGATCTGTGCACTTGTTGACGCTATTGATCGGTGAAACTTCACTGTAACCAGTTCAATTTGTTTAATTTAGGCCACATCGAAGAACAGATGATGAGAAGTCCTTAAATGATAGCCAATTCGGTAAAAGAAACACGAACTGATGGCTCGAAGAAACAGTAGAAAGTAGTTAGATTTGGAAGGCTTAAGATTGGTTGGTCCCAAATAAATGTGGCCTATGTTTAATTGTAAAAGAAACACAAATCAAAAACAGTTGGACTGATGACTTAAAAATATAGTAGAAGATATTGAAGGCTCAAGATTGATTGGCATTAATTAAGAGAGAGCTGGGATGTCCTGGGCTTTAAAGGTCATGTTATTGCGTGTGACGTCGCGAATCATACATCACCGACTCCTACATATATGTTTGCCTGGCAGTCGAGCCTGGAACTTTCGCTCGATCTCTATCAATTAGGCGGTCTGCTACTTACTATTCGTCTACTACTGATTCGCAATGGAGCAGTGTGGCGCCTCAGATCTCATTACAAAACCAGTCAAGCTTTGCTAATGGTGTTAATGGTTCAACGATTCAATTTGATTGTTCCATTAAAAATTGTGTAATGAACTCAGTATTTTCTTCATTATTTGCATCAATCATTTTCTACATCCAGAGATGTTTTACTAAGGTCCGTTGTCCGTCGAAACGATTGACTAATATAGGCTATGATTGGCACACAATAGCACCGAGTGACGATGAATTTGGCCCTTTGTTGAACGAGTAAAGTAATTGGAAATAAGAAAAAGTAGGAAAAATGTGTTGTTGGAGAATATTAAAAATATTCTATGTAATTTTTTGTGTATAGAACACGGACCTGAAAAAAAGACGGACGTAACCTCGTCTAATTGAAAGTGAAGCATAGCAATGGCCGCCCGCTTAGCATCTGTGCGTAATTTTTGATTCGCGTTTGAAGCAGTGAAGTGTCAATGTGTGGGTGTGTGTACTTGTACGAATAGAGAGTTAGTATTACTGTGGGTGCTTCACTGAATTTGTTCTTGGGATTACGTCCGTCTTTTTTTTAGGTCCGTGGTATAGAAGTACGTAGATTTAGAAATATCAGTATGTTGTGGTCGCAAAATTCAAAAATAATTTGTTTTTGATGCTAAAGAAGTATAACTTCTCCCGCGCGTACATAAGTACACGTTTATTTTTTTTATAGAAATAGCCGGCAAACGAGTCAAGCCCCCAGCCGGAACACGACGAGTCGTTTGACGGCTGACTCATGCTCAAGGGTGGTAGCTATCCAGGCGAATCCCATGGAGAAATAATAATAGTAATAATGGTATTAAATAACAATTAAAATCAATATTACCAATATAATCCCTCGAGGGGCCCTACCACCAGCGGGCCGGATTTAGTCGCCTCTTACGACACCCATCCGGCGTGGGTACATTTTTTGTGTTTTATACAATATATAATAATATACAGTGTGTCCAGCGACCAACTAGCGATAATTTAAGGACATGAAATATACCTAATTTTATCGACAAAACCCTCTTGTGGGGGTTTAGCCATCTTTTTCAATGTAGCACGTAGCTGGAAGCAAGAAGCATAGAAACTCGCATAAGGCTTATATTCAAACAGCAATAAGTCACCAGTCTTGCAACTTAGAGCAATGATCTTGATTTCGTTTTGTAAATAATATCCTTGTTAATCAATGCATGTACTGAAAAAGGTGTGTTAATATGCTAGTTTTTGAAGTATGTTAGAAAAACTTAAAAAAAAAACTAGTGAAAATTTTAACGATATTGAGTTCCATAATTTTTTTAATGACCTTTGT
The DNA here is from genome assembly GCA_951805285.1 of Thymelicus acteon. Taxonomy (NCBI): domain Eukaryota; kingdom Metazoa; phylum Arthropoda; class Insecta; order Lepidoptera; family Hesperiidae; genus Thymelicus; species Thymelicus acteon. The sequence goes on from OX638235.1 coordinate 1,334,922, forward strand.
AACTTGAAACTTTATCCAATCTTTTTTGTAATGAATAGATAGTAATATTAACATTTCATTTATATATTTTTCACATCTCTGGGACCTTTAAGTCCAAAGAAATCGAAGTCTTTCGGCAGAGTCATCTAACATAATAAAAAAAATGGCGGCCATTCCAAAAGGAAGAGAGCTGGACCCTAATATATGGGTATTTTTGTCGATAAAATTAGGTATATTTCATGCCCCTAAATTATCACTAGTTGGTCGCTGGACACTGTAAAGATGTACACATCCAGATTGGTCTGATATTTATTTCAGTTCTACAAAACATCTCCGCTTCATCTCTGTCCCTCTCCGTTTTGGTGGAAACCGGCCCTAAATCAACTTTCAATGCATAGCTAATGAATCGGTTGCAACGATTGGCTTTCGATTCATCAATACGTCGCCTCGTTGATGACTGTTTGACTTCGTTCCAATGTCTCCGTCGCGACACTTCTACACCATTTTGACCGGGTCCAACCGACTCTAACTGGGCGTTAGGGTACAAGGGCTCATGTTTGACCTGTTTTGTTTAGTAACTTTTGCTAATTAGAATTTAGGTTTAATTTTTTTATGTTCAAATAACCAAATTATTTCATTCTTATGTAAATAACTATTGATATACAAAGCTCTATCCACATTAATGCATTGTTTGGATTTGCGGGAAATCCGTCACTGTTCGATTTTTACGGAACACTCGTGCCATAGTTATCAGGATTTATTGTCATTGTCGTCGAGGCATCAAAATTCTAACATGAGTAGTTAATGGTATTTAAACGAGTTTGCTTAGACCAATCAATCAATCAATCAATCAAATATTTTATTTGTGAAATATGGTACATAAGGATGGTAACATTAATATATAGCTCACTTACTCTACCAATTATTGGTATACAAAATTGATTAAGGTTCTTTTAAGTTGATTTTACATAATTATTATTATGATGATCAATTAAATTAACATGTCACGTAAATCCTGTTAATATTTAAAAGAGTCAGTAGATATTAAATTAAATTAGTAAAAATACAACGAAATTCTAAATTAATAGGCACATAATTTAAAAACATGGATTCGTAGCATAAATCCAACGATTATTATTATCATTTTTGTTCATTAATAAATTCATTTACCACAATGATCCATATGCTTTAATTACCATTCCCTTTTGCTATGAACTTCCTTCAGGTACAGATAACTTTTGGTTTATTGCTAAAAGTTTCTGAAGTTTCGGAAATCAAGTGCCAAATCTATGAGAGAATTAGCAGATGAGAGCAGTTTCAAGTATTTCGTAAAGTCAAATTAATTACCGCACCATTTTTATCCAGGACGTATCTTATGCACTCACGCTAATCCAGATTTATTTCCACGGTTCATTCGGCGAGTGTAATCCATTTTGACCGGGTCCAACCGACTCTAACTGGGCGTTAGGGTACAAGGGCTCATGTTTGACCTGTTTTGTTTAGTAACTTTTGGTAATATGAATTCATTCTTATGTGAATAACTATTGATATACAAGAAATTATTATTTTAAGTTTAATGTGGGATTTTTGGAAATACCATTTGTAAACGAACGCACTTTTATTTCTTGCTAAAGCTTTTGATTTTAGCACTGAACTGCATTAAGTTTTTATTTATGTACATATTTAAAGCATCGTAAAGAATATGTCTCATTAAATATTGTTTACTTGATTTCTACTTAGTTAATTGTGTATTACATTCATTTTAAAGAAATTATTTGCTCTTAGTATCTAGCCCGCGACGCGGTATTCAAACTAATTAAAGGATTATTATCAAAATATTTTAGTTATAAACTCTGTTTTAATCACTAATCACACTGTTTAGTCTGTCAATCTGTTTTAATCATTAATCACTAATGACACAAAAATTGAGAAATTACTCCTTTTCTTAGTCCTGTCGAAAACTGTGTTGAAAGGAGCTTTTTTCCAACTAGTCTCAATATTGGTGCTAGTACCCTACGCGGGTCAACGGGCGGTGTAACTTTATATCTCCAGTAAGCCAGCGGGCCACTGGAGTGACAACGTCGCTTAATTTTCGGCCATCGGGCGTGTATCCTCGTTTCATCTTCGCTTTACTGGAGATAAGAAGTTATTACACAGAAGGGAGTTACTTTTTGTCATCTAAATTCATCTAGAATTGTTTGCTGTAAGGACCCACACGTGTCTGAGTCCAAGCCAACTTTAGATACATCCTGGTAAGGAAGGTTTAGTAATGAAAATATGTAAAATATCAAGCAAGGAATGATTTAAGTAGACAAAGCATATATAATTTGGATGGATGGAGGGGAGAGGGGATGGTGGGGAGGGGGGATGGTGGGGAGGGGGGAGAAGAAGCACGTATTGTTTGAGTCCAAACCAACTTTGGATACATGCTGGCAAGGCTTAATTAAAGAAAATATGGTGAGCATCATGATGAGCAAGGTATAGTAATGAAAATATGTAAAATAACAATAAAGGGATTATTCACGTAGACAAAGCTGAGGGTTAATTTTGTATATTTTTAACCGACTTCAAAAAAGGATTCAATTCCACTGTATTTTTTTATGTTTGTTACTTCAGTACTTTTGACTGGGTGAAACAATTTTAATGATTTTTTTAATTGAAAGCTGGTGCTTGTCGTGTGGTCCCACTTAAATTTGAGTGAGATCTGACGAGTAGTTTTTGAGTTATCCGTAATTTTGAAGTCGGTTATTTTTTGTCAAGAATTATACCAATGTATTTTCCTTGTACTGCTTCTTTTCTATAACAAAAATATTTTCAAAGTCTTTACTAATTAACATCTATTTAATAAACTGCTAACAACAGACAAGAAACATCATATCTATACTAATATATAAATATATAAATTTTTTGTTTGCATTGAATAGGCTCCGAAACTACTGAACCGATTTCAAAAATTCTTTCACTGTTGGGAAGCTACACTATCCCCGAGTAACATAGGCTATATTATATTTTCAAAAAAAATTAGATCCTTAATAAAACTTCAATAATGTAACCCAAGGTGTAATAAAATAAGAAAACCGAAGCAAAGCGAGGGCGGTTACTCGTATAACATAAACATAAACGCTTACACACTCATACCCCCGCAGTAGGTACCTATGTCGCGGGTGGCATGGACGACACATATAACACATCACATTAACACCCACGACCCGAGTACAAATATTTACCTGTCACATATATATCTGCCCCGGCCGGGAATAGAATCCGGCACCCCTCGCTTCGCAGGCAGGGTCGCTACCAGCTAGGCTACAGGGTCGTTTATCAATGGAAATAGAATCATACATTTTGTAGAGAGGCTCTTGATACAATAATTTGTTTATTTTATTCATCCGCAAACGTGATAAATAGAGGGTAAACTCTTGCAAGTTCAATATTTCTGCAGTAGCGAACAAAAGCAAGCAATATGTTAACGTTGTAATCATTTAATCCTACTAATATTATAAATGTGAATTTGTGAGGATGTACGTATGTCTGTTTGTTACTCTTTCACACAAAAACTGAACGGATTATCATGAAACTAGCTGTTACCCGCGACTTCATCCGCGTGGTATTTAACAAAAAAGTTATTGTTCAGTTCGTAGAGTTTTTGTATAAATAAATAAAAGAAATATAGAAAAAAATATGTATAATATATGTATATTGATCCTATTTTTTTATAAGATAAAAGTTGCTTAAGTTACTTCTTCCTACATCGGCTATCTGCCAGTGAAAGTCCCATCAAAATCGGTCCAGCCATTTCAGAGATTAGCCGAAACAAACAGACAGACAGACAGACAAAAATAGTAAAAAATGTTGTTTTGGTATATGTACCGTGTATACATCCAAATGCACTAAGTAAAAAGCCGTTATTTTAATATTACAAACAGACACTCCAATTTTATTTATTTGTATAGATTCCAGATTTGTATGCATCTGAAATTAGGGTATTTATTATCCTGGAAATCGCGGGTTAAGGCGCAGCAGATGTAATATTCGTGACATGCACACATTTATATGGCTCGCTGATATGACCTAGTTGCAAGGCTAGAAACTATTGTTTTAATAATTGTTCGAGTTTCATATCGTAGTGAATGTAATACAATCTACTATGTTTTTTTCACATGAACTTTTTATTTATCACATTAATAAAATTTGATTATTAAAATAAAAATCGTCACGCCACCGAAATAATATAATTACTGTTAGGATAGATATAAAAGGATTTTTGTATAAAAATATTTGGGTAAACTAACAACAAAAAAAAATTCACATGTAGTGCCTACATGTATATTTTAAGCAAGATGCTATTCTTTTACTTTTTGAAGTAAATACAAAAGAGGGCCAGAAATAGTATTCCTCCACTATCTTTAATGCTTTATGCTATTCTTTTTCTCGATAAAGAAGAATCAAAATAAGAGCATATAATAGAACGAACTCCATTTAAAAGTCGGAAAAAAACATAGATATCCGGATTCTAAGAACAATGGTATATAAATTCGTGTCAAAATATGTGGGCACTCATCCCGGCTGCTTCCTGTCTAACAATAAGTTGCCTTGGCACCCAGCGCGCATGAGAAATTAAAGAGAAATACATTCACTGATATAAGTATAACTTACTAAGAGGCTGGCAGACACTGAGAGATTGGACTTTTGCGTGTGGATTGAGGGCTCTTTTTTAAAAGATACTTAGATTTTTTCAAAATCAAGGAGGAATTTAGGAAAAAATTTTGAAAACATCGTGGTGACGATAAAAAATTGTGAAAAGTATAGTAAGAAAGTTGTGGTCGATTAACTGGAACACTCAATCCGCTAACTTAAGAAATTACTGTAAACTCGTATCTCAAAATATACTAGATGTATGTTTAACATTTTTATGTGGAAAAATTGTGCAGAATTTGTGAAAGCTATTCACAATTTCTCAGTTTATTTTATGACCCTGTAGTCTTGTTGGTAGCGAACCTGTCTGCGAAGCGAGGAGTCCCGGGTTCGATTCCCGGCCGGGGCAGATGTTTATGTGACAGATAAATATTTGTACTCGGGTCATGAGTGTTATTGTGTTGCTGTTGGTCAAAGAATAACAAATATCCATCCACATATCCTCACAGAAAATCACAATATGTATAATATTAGTAGGAGTTTTTCGCAGAGGTTCTACGGTCCGATTCTCACGATCTTTTTTGAGGTATTCCCGGGGCACTATGACAAGGGGTTTTTCAAAAAATGCGTAAAAAGGGTTCTCCTTCAGGGGGGGCGATGCATTGGCGATTCCTCTGGTATTGCTCATGTCCATGGGCGACGGTGACCACTTATCATCAGGTGGCCCATCTGCTTTTTCATCAGCCCCTCAGCAAAGCAAAGCAAAACTGTAAAGCAGTGATAGCCTAGCAGTTAGAACGTTGGTCTCCCGAACGAAGGGGTTCGAGTTCAAATCCTGGCACGCACCTCTAATTTATAAATATTATGTGCGTATTAGAAGTTAATTATCACTTGTTTCGGTGAAGGAAAACATCGTGAGGAAACCTGCACACCGGAGAGTTCTCCATAAAGTTCTCAAAGGTGTTTTAATTCTACCAATCCGCACTTGGCCAGCGTGGTAGACTATGGCCTAATACCCCGAGCCCAGCAGTGGGACAATTTTATTATAGGTTGTTGCTTTGCTTTATAGTATTTATATATTTTCACACACCAAATAAAATGCAGAATAACCTTAACCTTTGAATATTTTGAGTTCAAAGGTTATTTGCGTAAAGGTCCTGAAATCCTGAAAAGGATTCCTTGAATGTTCAACCTACCTCAACTACTTTATAACTCAGACCCTACCTTCAGAAGAAATTGTACACATATCTCTTTTAGACCCTTCGAAGTTCTTTCGTTTTTATCACAGAAGACATGATAGTACTTATAAGTTTTATTGACATGAAGTGTCGTGTCGCTGTGAAGTTTGGCATAAAGTATTGTCCGTAATACACAATACAGTAGGTACAGAAATATTTTAATAACAAATGCACTATACCTATCCCTAAATAAATGAATAAAATAAACGCTTACACACTCATACCCCCGCAGTAGGTTTTTACCTGTGTCGCGGGTGGTATGGACGACACATATAATACATCACAATAACACCCATGACCCGGGTACAAATATTTATCTGACACATAAAGATTTGTCCCGGCTGGGAATCGAACCCAGGACCCCTCGCTTCGCAGGCAGGTTCACTAAAAACTAGGCTACAGGGTCGTCAAGTCCTAATCCTAATCCCTACTAATATTATAATACTAATATTAATAGGTACTACTAATATTATAAATGCGAAAGTAACTCTTTCTGTCTGTTACGCTTTCACGCCCAAACAACTGAACCGATTTTGATGAAATTTGGTACAAAGATAAAATAGAGCTTGGGAAAGGACATAGACTACTTTTTATCCCAGGAAATAGATCTGTTCCTGAGGGATAAGTGTACAAAGCCGCGGGCAACAGCTAGTAGTTATATGTAAAAGAAAAGTAATAGTTCGAAAGGGATAAATAAAAAAAGAAAAGAAATACTCTTTTATTTTTTGTATATTATAGTTTTTTATATATCTAGCTGGTGCTGAAAAAAAATTGACCTTTCTCCTAACCGTTAAGATGTTCCCTCGCGTGGAGCCAAAGTAGTATCAGGTCACGCTTATTACAAAAATGCATTTTCATTACAACTAAAGCATTATCTAAAATTTCAACTAAAGGTCGCTGCATACGTAACGTGGACGGGATGGAGACGGGACGTGGACGGGGCATAAATATACGTGCTTGCCCCGTTCCCGTCCTGTCCGTGCTTCCGCGGTGTATGTGCTATCATTTACATTTTCTATGAAACGATGTTTCCAAAACGTCACGTCCCGTCCCGTCCCCGTCCCGTCCACGTTACGTATGCATCGACCTTTATGGAGAACTTCAGTGGTTTAAGAAGGCTTGCAAGATTTGCCTCATGGTAAGCTGAATAAAAGCCTTTAAAACCATTGTAATAGGAACATACAAGTTAATAAATAACCCAACCAACAATTTTCGGACATATTTCATCCATCAGTTTTATGTATAGGTTTCGGCTATAACAATCGATGTCGCATGGACTTTCACTTTACGCTCGCATGTTCATCCCAGTTAACAACGCTTATGATAATCTGCCCTAATTACGTAGTTGAGCACTTCTTTTGTGTGACTTTATAACGAAGCCAAGTGGCGTTGTGTGCATGTGTGATCAACACATTCTTAAAGGCACTTTAGATTAGACAGAGTGTAATTTTTAAGCATCTAGCAGTTACTGAACTGATATTAGAATAGATAATCTAAATTTTACTAACAAAATAAACCGACTTCAAAGTCTCAAAAACTACTTTTCAGATCTCGTTCAAATTTATATGGAACCACATGTCAAGCACCTGCTTTCGATTAATAAAAGAATCATCGAAATCGGTTGGCGTGATATTGAGTTATTCGTCAATTTGTCGCGCACATCTTATCACAAATATACGACTTATGTGGTTTTCTCATGGATGCCATTGTCAGATCTCAATTAAATTTATCTCGGACCACATGACAGCCACCAGCTTTCGATTAAAAAAACAATCATCAAAATCGGTTCGCCCAGTCCAAAGTTCTGAGGTAACAAACATAAAAAAAATACAGTCGAATTGAGAACCTCCTCCTTTTTTTGAAGTCGGTTAAAAAGTAGAGTTACCCACTTCATAACATTTTAGTGTTTTCGTTATATTTTGACTCTGACAGAAATTCTGAAAAAAATGAAATTTTCGTATATCAATCTGTATATAAAAGGCGAAAGTGATTGATAGATGTACCAACGCACAGGCCAAACCCTTAGGGCTTGAAACTTAAAATTTCGCACAGTCATGTATTCCTCTTTATTATTCACTAAGGAAGGATTTTTCAAAATTCAACCCCTAAGGGGGTGAAAATCCCAAGAGGATGATAAGCATAATTTCCGCGTGCGAAGCTGCGAGCAACAACTAGTCTATACATCTAGACAAATAAATAAAATTGGAGTGTCTGTTTGTAATATTAAAATAACCGCTTTTTACTAAGTGCATTTGGATGTAGGTATACAAAGTAGGTACATATACCAAAACAACATTTTTCACAATTTTTGTCTGTCTGTTTGTTCCGGCTAATCTCTGAAATGCCTGGACCGATTTTGACGTGACTTTCACTGGCAGATAGCTGATGAAACAAGGAGTAATTTAGGATACTTTTATTTTAGAAAAAAAAATTGGTTGTTAGGCGATACGAAGTTCGCCGGGTCAGCTAGTAGTAAATAAAATATAACACACCAAAAACAGTTACGTCAATTACATTCTTATCCGTTATAGTTTCAACTTTAAAAACTGAATCTGTTTTTTGTAGACAAAGATAAAAAGCAAAAATAAAATAATGCTTTATGAATACTTTCCGTAATAATTGCGAAGTTTCGAAAGACGACGTTATTAAAAGTTGGTGTCGCGAAAGCCGCCCATCTTTATGATGCTTCTAGAACAACCTTTTAAGAATGGGGCATCCAAAATTTATTTAATTAAAACTATCGGCGTGAACAACGTTTAGGTAAAGTAGCGTGGCTATAAAATATAATTATGAAGCATTGAAGTATAATGTCATAGAACAGACATCTCGAACAAAATGTGTGTCCCGCCGGGAGGTTCTATTTTCAAAGTTGAGCCCCTGTTCTCCTTTCAAAGTCGAACGAATCCATTGATAATTGAAGCCGATCAGTGCCAATTAATTGGAACATACATAGTGTTCGCGGTGTCGGTTCTATATGCTAGTAATACTTCAATGTTATGAAGTTGTTAGTTACAGCATTTTAGTCATAGCATAATATACAACCGCTTATGGCTTGTGGTGTAAGTAGGTATACTAGTTATTGTATGTATACCGGATTGTTTTCGTTCAAATTTGTGAATTGTCTCATACCTAGTTTGAGAATAATTTACATATATAAAAATAAATCATCAAATGTCCCCAATCCCACGCCGGATAAGTGTCGTAAGAGGCGACTAAATCCGTCCCGCTAGTGGTAGGGCCCCCCGAAGGATTATATTGGTAATATTGATTTTAGTTGTTAATTAATACCATTATTATTTCTCCATTGGGTTCGCCTGGATAGCTACCATCCTTGAGCATGAGTCAGCCGCCAAACGACTCGTCGTGTTCCGGCTGGGGGCTTGAGAGCCAGTTCTTTCTTTCTTTTTCTTCTCTCTTTCTTGGCCGGCAACGCGCCGGTGATGCCTTTGGTGTTGCTGATGTCCATGGGCGACGATACTCACTTACCATCAGGTGGATCGTCAGCTCGTTTGCCGGCTATTTACATAAAAAAAGTGTTGCTAATCGCAAAACTCGAGAACGGCTGGACGGATTTAGCTAATTATTTTTTTGTTCTGTTTGTTATTGTCAGAAGGTTCTTATTAAGAAATATAAGAAAGTTGTCCGGTAAATTAGAAAATTTAAGAAAACTTAACTACCTTATTAACTTTTCTAATGTAACCTTAGCCACATAACTTTATTTTTATTTTTAACCGACTTCAAAAAAGAAGGAGGTATTCAATTCGACTGTATTTTTAGGGTTCCGTAGCCGAATAACAAAAAACGGAACCCTTATGGATTCGTCATGTCTGTCTGTCTGTCTGTCTGTCCGTCCGTATGTCACAGCCACTTTTTTCCGAAACTATAAGAGCTATACTGTTGAAACTTGGTAAGTAGATGTATTCTGTGAACCGCATTAAGATTTTCACATAAAAATAGAAAGAAAACAATAAATTTTGGGGGTTCCCATACTTAGAACTGAAACTCAAAAATGTTTTTTTCATCAAACCCATACGTGTGGGGTATCAATGGATAGGTCTTCAAAAATAATATTGAAGTTTCTATTATAATTTTTTTCTAAACTGAATAGTTTGCGCGAGAGACACTTCCAAAGTGGTAAAATGTGTGTCCCCCCCCCCTGTAACTTCTAAAATAAGAGAATGATAAAACTAAAAAAAATATATGATGTACATTACCATGCAAACTTCCAACGAAAATTGGTTTGAACGAGATCTAGTAAGTAGTTTTTTTTAATACGTCATAAATCGTAAACCGCAAAAAACATCGATCAAAGTACAACGAACTACAAGAACTTTTATATTATGTTGCTTGCTGCTACGGAACCCTTCATAGGCGAGTCAGACTCGCACTTGGCCGCTTTTTTATGTTTGTTACCTCAGAACTTTCGACTGGGTGAACCGATTTTGATGATTCTTTTTTTAATCGAAAGCTGGTACTTAAGTGTGAGCGAGATCTGAAAAGTAGTTTTTGAATTATTTTGAAGATATTTTTTGTTAAGAATTATCTTTATTTATATTATTTACTAGCATGTAATTAAGGAGTGTATTTAACGAAATAGTATCAAATGTAATGAACGAAATTAATATAATATTATGATAAACATTTCATATTTCCTCATTTATTTTTATGCAATCATCGGTTCACACGTTGAGAAGTTTTCTGACCTCATTAAAAATCTGTAAGGAAACAGAAGTTTAAAAATATGTTGTTCAGAAATTAGGCTGTTGAGTAAAACTATTATCAAGTTGGGGAAGTTCCTGAAATATGTAGATTCTCGAGGCGGACGGGTCGAGCACAAGTCGTAGTTTATGTGAAGTTCGAATAAAACTTTACACGTAATCTGCTGAAAATGTGGAAACAGCTATACTTGCAATTTTATGCGAAACAATGCGAAAAACTTTTAATGAAACGAATGCTCCGGAGAGAGGTTTTAGTTTTATATATTAGTCCTTGGGGTATTGGTGCAAGCGGATTTTGTAGATTGAAGCTTTCGTAGGCAAGTATTGGTCATTCGACAAGTTCTGACTGCATAAGACCTTGTAATACCTACGATATTTTATTATTACGTTAATAGCTAAGAAATGAGCAGACTAGCAATGTAATAGTAAGTGGTTATCGGTGCCCAGGGACACAAAAAATTGTGTGTGTCAGCTCCGACGCACGATTGGAGTTTAACGCCATCTAGTTTGCAGTCAACAAATCAGTAACAAGGGATGATGATGATGTTGATGATGATGATATTTCAAATCATCAGAATAGGATGTACCAAGATTATTATCATCATTAGATGGCTTTGTTACTGATCAGGCATCCAACGCCATCTAGATTCTGTGTTACGAGTTACAAACATAACGCATAACGGGCCGATTTCTACCACCTCCTAAGACGCCCTCGTATGCAGGGTAGAGGCTAGTATACTAAGCCGCCCCTACACAGCAAGAAAAAAATGCTTTCGTACGACTTGACGACCCTGTAACCTACTTTGTAGCGACCCTGCCAGCGAAGCCAGGAGTCCCGGATTTGATTCCCGGCCGGGGCAGATATTTATGTGACAGATAAATATTTGCACTCGGGTCATGGGTGTTATTGTGATGTGTGTGTCCATGCCACCCGCGACACAGGTAAAAACCTACTGCGGGGGTATGAGCGTGTAAGCGTTTATTTATTACGAGTAACCGCCGTCGCTTTGCTTCGGTTTTCTTATTTTTTTACACCTTGGGTTACATTATTACAGTTTTATTAAGGATCCCTATTTTTTTTGAAAATATAATATAGCCTATGTTACTCGAAGATAGTGTAGCTTCCCAACAGTGAAAGAATTTTTCAAATCGGTTCAGTAGTTTTGGAGCCTATTCAATGCAAACAAAAAATCAAATCTTTCCTCTTTATATATTAGTATAGATTATGCCAAATAAGATCTGTAGCGCAATTCCCAAGTTCCTCAGCGTCTCAGTAAAGAAAACAGTATCTAGTAAACAAATAGCGTGGTTGCAAATACTATTAAATAAATCGTGCAACTTAATACAACAAACAACCGAGAGACAGACAGAGGAAATAAGATGATGAGATCCTAAGAAAAAGTACTCGAGTAGTTACGATAGCGGCTAGGGTTGTCGATTTAAGAAATTATCGTAGGCTCATTTTTAAAATTTTCCTCTAGTGCATGTATATCAAGTTTCCATCTATTTCTTTTGTCTTTCTTGGCCGGCAACGCGTCAGTGATGCCTTTGGCGTTGCTGATGTCCATGGCCGACGATAGCCACTTACCATCAGGTGGATCGTCAGCTCGTTTGCCGGCTATTTCCATAAAACAAGTTACAATAACGTCGATGGCTCATAGTTTTACAGCTTTTTATGTGAAATTTTATTGACTAATTGATTAAGTGAATTATTTAGTGACTTATTACATGATTATTTGTCGATTTTTATGACGTTGTAATTAATAACTAATTTTGTGTATAAATAATAATTGTGGTAGAGCTACCTAGGCGGGTGGTAGCTAACGGGTTTAAATTAAACTGAGTGATACAGAATCTAGCGACCTTCAAAACGAAGGAAGCCTTATCTTCGACCGCTTTTTTCGTATCGGAATTTAGCTACCTAGAATAAAAACAACCAGGCCAAACTTCTTCAATAGTGAAGAATTTAAAGTTGGTGTTCAATAATATTTATTAAGATTACTATTGACCAACAATGTATGCAAACCACGAGCATTATATGGGATGGTGTGCACTATTGCGAAGTCACGCCTGGTAAGTAATCATTAAGTTTTTACCACAGTCTAATTACCGATTACGAAGTTCTTAACTTGAATGATCGCAAACGATTTTATGAATACCCGCCTGTACATAAATCTCTGCAAAACTCTTGAAATTAACGCAAATAAATCCCTGATATTATGAATATGGTTTAATGTTTTAATTTTTTCAAGGGTGCTCAGAGTTTATTAAAAGAGAAAAATATATGCAATTTTATTTTATTTTTATTCATGCGTGAATGTTGTTGAAAATTATATCATTTTCCGTTTTACCGTTAATGCTAGTATTTTAATAAAAGTCTTCAGTGGTAAAGGGCCATTAATTAATTATGTAAGGGCTTTTTGACCATTTTTTACTCTCCCCGAATACCCACGTAAGAGTATAATTGTAATGTCTCGTTCCCCTTTTTACGTAAAATTTTATCTGTTTTAAAAAAAGGATAAATGCAAAAAACTTATAACTTAAGGTAAATCAAAAAATTTTAGTCTTTATTATTAGTATTGCAACTTTTAAACCACTATGTAAGAATATCTTTACCCGCTCTCCCTCCAAGATAAAGGCATGTCGATGGTCATACGTTGACAACTCGTAACCCACATTTTTTTGCAAAATGAGTAAATGCATGAGTTACATCTCACTCATTTAACGAAAAAATGTGGGTTACGAGATTTTGCGAAAAAATGTGGGTTACGAGTTGTCAACGTATGACCATCGATGTACAGATTTTGAAGACCAACACCTTCTTTTGTTTAAATTATTGAGAAATTTATGAATTAATGAAAATTAATACCATTACATAGCATCGGGTAATTTTTTCTCGCGTTAACGCAGAAAAGAGAAACATTTTTTATTAAACCACTAGCTTTTGCTCACAGCTTCGCCCGCGGTAGAGATCAATTTTTTACAAATCCTACTTACTTACTTTTACTTAGTTACATTTAGTTGCCAATGACTTAAATAATTTACATGAATCATTTGATAGCGTGAAATGCAAATGAATTTTACTAACGCCGTCTATTAACGACATCCGGAATTAAATATCTAGCAACTAACAAAATATCGATCTTCCCATGGGAATGTTTTACCGCGGTAAAAAGTAGCCTACGTTACTCTCCACCCTCCTCACTATCTCCACACACAAAAACCATACCATATAACAGCTTCGTTGCGACGTGAAAGACGGACAAACAAACAAACAAACACACTTTCACATTTATAATATTAGTATGGATTAGTGACAACCCTATTGCGTTTATTGTGTAATATATCAGTCACTTATGTTGCGCTCGTCACGTCCGCTCGAGAGAAGTGCACAATCGATCAGTAAATACGGGGGTAGGATGTTCCCGGTCCCTGTTGACCCTCTGTGGTTCTTTCTCATTATTTTACAGTTGCTTACATTTCTTTACTTGAATAAACTATTAGCCAAGAGCATTGAAGTATTATTACTAGCATATAGAACCGACACCGCGAACACAATGTAAGTCCCAATGAATTGGCGCCGATCGGCTTCAATTTTCAATGGATTCGTTCGATTTTGAAAGGAGAACGGGGGCTCAATTTTGAAAATAGAACCTCCCGGCGGGACACAAATTTTGTTCGAGATCATTGAAGTATAATGTCATAGAACAGACATCTCGAACAAAATGTGTGTCCCCGCCGGGAGGTTCTATTTTCAAAATTGAGCCCCTATTCTCCTTTCAAAATCGAACGAATCCATTGGGAATTGAAGCCGCGTGGCGCCAATTCATTGGAACATACATTGTGTTCGCGGTGTCTGTTCTGTACGCTAGTAATAATACTTCAATGTTCGAGATGTCTGTTCTATGATATTATACTTCAATGGCTAAGAGTAAACAATATTTATTTATTAAAGAAATGTTTGTAGTTTTGGGGAAATCGAGAAAGTCGAAAAACCTATAGACGTGTTGTAAGGGTTGTAGTACATATAATAGAATGATTTATTCTTTTTTATACTCTATTATACCTATTATTGTTCTTCATATTCTATCTAGTATTAATAAATGTAATAATAATGGAAAAATCATTTTGAGAATATTTCTTAATAATTATGAAAAAATAAAATCATTTATATGGAATAAAATTCTATCAAACAAATTCATTTAAAATTTATGATTTTTTTAAATACGCTAATAAACTATTCTGCACCATAGAATCACCTCATAAATATGACTCAATCATCCTTGTAACGTTGATTTTCAGTGAAGCCAAAGTCAGTTTTTAAACTATCAAAGTGCGACTTGTACGTTTGTTATTGGGAGTCGTAAATTATTCTTTGGTTCATAACATTCATACGAAGCTGAAATCGCTGCGTTGCACAAACAAGTATTCGACCGGGTTATAAGTCTTGTGCAATAAAAGAAATCGAATCGAATTTGAAATTGGAATCACAGATTCGAAATTTGAGACGGTTACTTTAAAAAGAAACAGCATAGAGTTAACAGCCAGATAGTCAAAGAGACTAACGCCCCAACTCAGACTCACTAACGGTTACTTAAATCGCTCCTTAGTACAGAATTTGTATGATGATTCTTTACAAAGTTTCGATTTAAGCAACCATTAGTGACTGTGAGTTGGGGCGATAGTGGACTAAACTTCTAATATTCAAAATTAAATCAATTTAAAAACCTAGAGATTTAAGTTGGACAAAATTAAATAATATAATTTTATTGTGATACCGTGTTGGACCTTAAATAAATATGTATTCGCTAGGGATGCAATGGCCAGGTAGCAAGGTAGCATGCATCATTACACGAACAGAAGCAATTCACCTCCACACTACATTTAACTGCGGAGGGTTGTGCGTGTCAAGGCCTTAAGGCCGTCTACACACGGTCCGATATTGGTCTATTTAATTAATCCATTGTTAATAATTTAATAAATAGTCTATTTAATTAAACCCTGTCAGTAATTACAGATAATATTAAATAAATAACTTTACAGACTAATAGCACCACTTCAGGATTCCCTGTGTCGTGGGTGCCATGGATGTCGATAAGAACACACACAGAACGAGAACAGAAATTCAAACTCATCATTTAAATTTCCGCATCACTGGGAATCGAACCCAGGATCCTTGGCACGGCGTCGCGGTCCGGCGTGGTAACCATTACGCAACTCGGGTCGTCTTTTTAGAACTGTAGTGGTGTAATTAAAATTATAATTAAATGCACACGTAACGGGATTTTTCGCGTACGGGACGGGTCGTAAAGTTTTGGAAACATCATTTCATAGAAAATGTATACGATAGTGCATACGCAGCGGAATCCCGTACGGGAAAAAACTCGTTAGATGTGCATTGGGCTTAACCCTCTAGCCTATAAATGAGTAGAAATTATATGCTTCAGTAATTTCTTGTCTCTTCAATTAATACTAAATATGACTTTGCTATGAATAGTACAATCAAAATATATTTTTATTTTAAACTTTGAAAAACACCCTTAATAATTCTTGATAAAAAATAACCGACTTCAAAATTAGGGATAACTCAAAAACTATTACACATATCTCGCTCAAATTCAGTCGAATTGAATACCTCCTCCTTTGAAGTCAGTTAAACACAATTTTACAGTTACGATTCAGAAAACCGTAACCGTCGCGACGCCGTAAAAGGTTCGAAGTGACAAATCGTCTCGTAGAAGAGAGGCTTTCCGTAGGCCTGAATTGCTGTAATTAACGCTCTCGCCTTCAGAACCCGGCTCGCTAGGCAGAAATACCTCGTGAGTGTTCTCAGCAGCTTCCATATCAGAAACCTGTACAAGATTTTAATCAAAGCGGAATGGCATAAAAAATATTATATCTCGATTTAATATATCGTCGTTACGACTTTAAGACCTCTTATGTGTTATGCAAAATCACCTTTTTTTTTATTCTACATTTTGAAGCACTATCAAATTCAAAAACTTTCATGTATGTACGACGTTTCCATCGTAATTTATTCACCAAGTTCAAAATCACCTACGTGCTTGCTAAACAAATCTTTATCGATTTTTATCGATTCCCTCAAAAAGCTGATTTTTTACACATAAGAGGTCTTAAAGTCGCAACGACGATATTAAAAAATGGTTTATCAACGGTCTAAGGCTTCAATGATTCGAATTCAAATTACAATGCACGCACTTCTAATTTTTAGATTTATGGGCGTAATAGATATCTACATAATAGTATGAATAGGCAAACCCCTTAATTATTAAAAGAAAAATTATATTATTTCTTTCACTAATAAAATAATCTGAATTTTACCAAGAAAAAAATAACCGACAACAAAATAACTTAAAAACTAATCGTCTGATCTAGTTCAAATTTAACTGGGACTACATGACAAGCACCAGCTTTCGATTAAAAAAGAATCATCAAAATCGGTTCACCCAGACGAAAGTTCTGAGGTAACAAACAAAAAAAGTTAAGTTAGTGCGTTCATCATCTTGGACTTCATCGCCACTTACTATCAGGTGGGATTCATGTAAAAAAAATACAGTCGAATTGAATACCTCCTCCTTTTTTGAAGTCGGTTAAAAACGATAAAGATAAAAATATTAAATATAGTAGTGCAATAGCTAAACTAGGTTTTTAAGCGTTTATAAATAAAGCTCTAAGACTATATTCCTTTGCCTTCCGCACCTTTGAACATTATGGAGATTAGGTCAGATTAGGGATTATTCATTCCTTTGTTCATAAAAAAGTGTTTCACTTCTTTCACTCTTATGAAAAACGATAAAGATATGTACATCGTCAAGAAATCTGACCTAATCTCCATAATGTTAAAAGGTGGGAAGTCTGCCAATACGCACTTGACCAGCTAGTAATATAGACTTACAGCTTTATTTATAAACGCTTAAAAACCTAGTTATTTATAAAAAAGTGCTCACTGTAAACCAAGACCCGAGGCCAGCATTGGGACAATAATGGAACACAATGATGAATTAATAAACACAATCCAGCGTAGTTACGACATCGAAGCTAAGAAGCAGAGCTTACTAATATGAGCAGCATTTTTTCAAAATGGTAACTACTGTAGCGTTACTTGCCTGCAGGAAGGAAGTAGTTTTGTCTTAGAGCACGGGTGAGGACTGAGGAACGAGAAAGTGTTTGTAATTATTGCTCTCACCTTGCGTTGCGCGACTATATGTCTGTGTGCAACTTGCTGAGAAATACACGTATGTGTTAGTAGGTGTATTGTGTGTTAGACAGTATGATTTTTTTTAATAAACGCTAACACACTCATACCCCTGCAATAGGCTATTGCGTGGTTTTACCTGTGTCGCGGGTGGCATGGACGACACATATGACACATCACAATCACACCCTGCACCCGAGTAAAAACACTTATGTGTCACATAAATATCTGTCCCGCCCGGGATTCTTAAATGATCGCTAGTTGGTCGCTGGACACACTGTACTACATTAAGATTTATTATATTTATTACATTAAGATGCAGTGTTGACTCATTATAAAAAAAAATTGGAAGTTTGTTGTGTTTATTTTTAATTGAATTGCTTGTTACTTAGTTTTAAGAAAGCCTTAAAAGTATGTTCGTCTTTTAACAAGTCTAATCTTTCCGCGAACGAAGCTACTCTCACTAGTTAATATAAACATAATTTGCAAAAATGTATAAATAACATTTTAATTAAACTTTGCTTCGAAAGAAAGAAAATCCTATACATTGTGCACAAAACCCTATGCGTCTTTTATTAACATTGTCTTTATAATCGAAGCCCGTGGCTCGGTCAACGAGGCACTATCTACAATTCGCTACATTTTGTGTACAATACTACAATCTGCTGTACACTGTACACTGTACACTATAGAATACAACCGAACACATTCCAAATAGAACTCGGACGAAATTAAAAAGACGCCCAAAAGAGCCAAATGAAAAATGGTATGCATTGTGCCATGCGAGGACGGGCGGTTCATTCTGATAATTATTTTTTCATTTTCCCTTACCCTTTTGTATAAGTTATTCGTCTGAAACGGAGTTAATATTGTGTGTGCTTGTTCTCGATAAATGAAGCAATGCCAAAAAGCCATTATTAGCATTATTATTTCTCCATGGGGTTCGCCTGGATAGCTACCACCCTTGAACATGAGTCAGCGCCAAATGACTCGTCGTGTTCCGGCTGGGGGCTAGAGAGCCAGTTCTTTCTTTTTTTTTCTTTTCTCTTTCATGGCTGGCGACGCATCAGATGCCTTTGGTGTAGCTGATGTCCATGGGCACAATAGCCACTTACCATCAGGTGGATCGTCAGCTCGTTTGCCGGCTATTTCCTTAAAAAAATAATGTCATTTATAAGCCGGTGTGTAACCTAGGTGAGGCATCTGCAGGCGTGGTTGTAAGTAGGATGGGTGATAATTTTTAGTAGTATATAGTGGCATTTTTATCCTCCTTCGGAGAGCCCATTTTGGCATCGTTAAATATCAATCATTAAGCATCAGATAGTTGCGATTCGTGGGTTGGCAACTAATCTCTTCACTCTAGGCATTTTAGAGTAAAAAAAGTATAACTATAATTTATACTAATATTTTATATAATATATTTTATACAATATGCATTAGAAACACATAAATTATTAATATTTTTTTTGCTTTTTTTACGGAAATAGTCGGCAAGAAAGAGAGATGAAAAAGAATGAAAGATAAATATTACACGCACTATCATGCATTTGCTTCATATACACATACGAGTAACCGCCCTCGCTTTGCTTCGGTTTTCTTATTTTTTTACACCTTGGGTTACATTATTGGAGTTTTATTAGGGATCCCTAATTTTTTTGAAAATGTAATGTGTGTAGCCTATGTTACTCGGGGATAGTGTAACTTACCAACAGTGTAAGAATTTTTCAAATCGGTTCAGTAGTTTCGGAGCCTATTCAATGCAAACAAAAAATCAAATCTTTCCTCTTTATATATTAGTATAGATATAATTCTCATATAATCAAATAATAATTTCAATGTAACCCTTTGACATAAAAATTGTGTCTAGTTCATTGAAATAACCTTCACAATGGCAGGCATTTAGAAAGATTTATTCATAATATATTATGATTATGGGTTTGGTTCACAGGTTTGGTTAGTAGCCTAGTAAATACCTCTAATCGTATGACAACCATGAAATAAATATTCCATGTGTTGTTCCATCGCGTGTCATGGGGATGGTATACAATCGCAAGTGAATATAAAGTAATGCTCTCCGAATCCCACGATACATGACCACAATGCGAGTAGTACACGCACGGTATGATAACATTGCTTTACATTGATCCTAATACACTGTCACAATGTGGACATGCAACTTACCTTTGTACTTTAATAATACTAATGATCGGTAGTGAAGATCTGAAGTCACATTTGAACATACTAGTAGTTCATTTTATAGCACTTTGTGATGAAGTATTATAAACAAGTCCTTCCCGCCGAGCAGTAAAAAAAGTAAGTCACACATCTTACTTATTTCTGTTCGCAAAGTATCTCTTCACGCGGTACAATAGTAACACAATAACTCACATATCTTTACAGGTTACATTTTTCCGTGTGTAAAGTATGCATTCATGCCCTGAAATAAAACATAATATTAAGTCATACATCTTCACAGGTAACCTTTTTCCGTGCGTAACGTAGATTTCCATGCCGTGCAATAATATAAATGCGTGTAAAAAAACTATGCGTGGGTGCAGATCCACTACAAGTAACATTGGTAAGAATGTAAAGCTTTCAGCTCAGAGCAGGGTACGTTCTTCTTGTAAATAAGCTGGCACATCTCACTGATTCAGCAAAATGAATTTATTATAATAACATTTATTAACAAATAACAACACAGTTTTTGTAGACACATTGTCAGTATTTAAAATGCAAATTAGATAATATAATATCAAGCAACTTTTAACGATTGGCCTCCAGATGATAGTCAGCTGACCGATCCTCCATCATCGATGGAAGCCCAGCTGACAGATGCATTTTTTGTAAAAACCAACAGTCATGATTTAGAAAGCGGCCAAGTGCGAGTCGGACTCGCCCATGAAGGGTTCCGTAGCAGCAAGTAACATAATATAAAAGTTCTAGTAGTTCGTTGTAACTTTGATCAATGTTTTTTGCGGTTTACGATTTATGACATATTAAAAAAAAACTACTTACTAGATCTCATTCAAACCAATTTTCGTTGGAAGTTTGCTTGGTAATGTACATCATATATTTTTTTTAGTTTTATCATTCCCTTATTTTAGAAGTTACAGGGGGGGGGGACACACATTTTACCACTTTGGAAGTGTCTCTCGCGCAAACTATTCAGTTTAGAAAAAAATGATATTAGAAACCTCAATATCATTTTTGAAGACCTATCCACACGTTTGATGAAAAAAACATTTTTGAGTTTCAGTTCTAAGTATGGGGAGCCCCCAAAATTTATTGTTTTTTTTCTATTTTTGTGTGAAAATCTTAATGCGGTTCACAGAATACATCTATTTACCAAGTTTCAATGGTATAGCTCCTATAGTTTCGGAAAAAAGTGGCTGTGACATACGGACGGACAGACAGACAGACAGACAGACAGACAGACAGACATGACGAATCCATAAGGGTTCCGTTTTTTGCCATTCGGCTACGGAACCCTAAAAATGTATCTGGCAGCCAAGGAATATTGAACGAGGTATCACATCTCGTTACAACTATTTAGGTCAAGTGTAATTGATCGATGTACGGTTGTAAATTATTTTTAGAAATTTTGTCTATGCGTTCGTTCCCTTTGATGTCAGAAACGGCTAAGCTAATTTAAATGCGGTATGCACTGTTGTATTCTAGTAATTTTTGGGTAATATTTCGTGTTCATTTTAATTTAATCGGTACAAAAATACAATTTAAACATCAAATGTTTGCCTTTACACTTTTGTTTAAAAAATGTACATTCATTCAGAATAAATAAAAAAACGGCCAATAAAAATTGGTAAATTTTTAGTACATCAACTATGCTAGAAAAGCTTGCGTCTTAATACATTCAAAGTAATTGGATTCCAAGGTTTAAACCTAACGGGAATCCACTATAACCAAGAGAAAGTAGAAAGAGCGTGCCAATTGAAAAGTCGATTTAAAACATTTTTTTATTTCCCCTGCAGACCCAATCAAACGTCTGGAGAAATAATGAATTCAGGATGAATATTCGTAGAATCGGTAGTAGCCGATGTTTTATATTTAGTGATGTAGGGTTCAAATATTTCATATTTTTAAGGTTATGTTTGTATCACTACATGGAATCATAGACCTATGCATGGAATCTATACAAATAAATAAAATTGGAGTGTCTGTTATAATAAAATTACCTCTGTAATATTAAAATAACCGCTTTTTACTAAGTGCATTTGGATGTATACACGGTACTTATACCAAAACAATATTTTTTTAAAATTTTTGTCTGTCTGTCTGTCTGTCTGTCTGTTTGTTCCGGCTAATCTCTGAAATGGCTGGACCGACTTTGTCGGGACTTTCACTGGCAGATAGCTGATGTAACAAGGAGTAATTTAAGCTACTTTTATTTTAGAAAAAAACAGTTTGTTGGGCGATACGAAGTTCGCCGTGTCAGTTAGTAAAACAATATGACGTGTGTGTCTACATAGAAACTACTAACAATTATTTTGGGTATTTACCATAACATATCTCTGCTCCGATTAGTTAAATTAAATCTCATCATTTAATATAAAAGCTATTGCCAAGACTCAAAAGCTCATAAAGTTTTAAAAACATCAGATCTCATAAAAGCCAAGCCCTTTACCTTAAAAGAATTAAATCTACAAGGTTTAACTATACAATTCTTACGTCTTGGTCTAAAATTAAGCCTGAAAATAGGTCAAAAATATATCTAGATAATGTCTTATAATACAAATAAACAACGGTTCTTTGCAGATAAAAATAACCATATTATTATTACCTCTACGTACACTGTGAACTAATATTAAAATTCTATGTAACAATAAGTTTCAAAATACAGTAAAACAATGGCTTATCTGAAAAGTATACTATAACCACAGAAGAAATAATAGTACTTATAAATAAGTACTATAACTTAAATGAATTGTTTGCTGACATGGAGCCTTAATTATTGTAATTATTATTATTCTGTCAGACATACTTATAATATTTTTCCTATTTTAATAAATTTCGATTGACTATAATAATTGACAAATTCTCGTAAGCATGTAGAACATTCAAATTAAAATATCTAAAATCTGACCCCTTACAAATTGTATACCCGATAAGGGTAGACTGTTAATACTTAACCACGTGATTTTAACACCAACATGTAAAATGTAAATAGTCTCACAATAAACGTATTCTATTCTATTCTACTGTCAAAAGGTCAATAACCAAAAGAAAATCTCTTTCGTACGATTATTGTCGCAAGAGTGAAATCACACAAGTTCTAATCTATCAATCCATTGGAAAAGTGCCTTAAAAAAGGCGTTTCTCTCACAGAAGTCCCAACATCAACAAAGGCATTCGGACGGTGACAAATGACACGCAAGAATAATGGCGCGACGTTTATTTTGGGGGTAAATTAATGGGCCAGGGGTTGACGTGTTCACACCGTTCACGTTATCGGCTGAGTTAATTAAAGTCGACGAAATTATTATTAAACCACAGCGATTATTATTTGCAAACTATTCTTTTGAGTTCGAGCTTTGATTGATTTCATCGGAGTACACTTTACGCTCGCAGTAGGTATGGACGTTTTCGTAGATGTATAAATGTATAATTTACGGGTAAACACGTATTCGTATCCGTTGGGATTTCAGTTAATTAACCAGGTACCCAGACTGGGTAACCCAGGAGATGTTAGTGAATATTAATTTGCAAAATTTAAGATGTGTTCAATCTAACTTCCTGATTATGCAACAGGGTGTGTGAATCTGTAATTTTTATTGGTATTAATTGACTTTAAGAAAAAGGAGAAGGTTCTCTATTCGATTTTTATACTCGTACTAGCTCGTATTACCGCAGAACTTCGGCATTTATCAAACAGTTTGGTATTTTTAAATTTAAAAATTTTTGATATTGGTTACGTATACATTTATCCAAATTTAGTTGTGTTGATTGCAATCCATGACTAATTAAGGGAAATCGTCAAAGATATATTACGTTTCTCGAAGACTCTTAATGAAGTCAGTTATTTTTGGCTTTAGATTTAATTGCTGCATGTTTTCTTATACAGTTCTCAACTATTGCTACCAACTAGCAGTAAACCGTTTAAAAGTTTAGTAGTTCAAACAAAATTAACTAAGTTTTAAACACACTACAGTCGGTAGCTTTGTAGGGAGGTAAAACGGAACTCTTAACGTAACGATAAGTGTTTGGCGATGTTTAAATGCAAAGTAGCGCTATAAGAAATTAGCTATCGTTCGCTGGATATCGTGGAATACAATGGAAACACGTATAAGGGTCAATGTAGTGTTAACTTTATCTTTTCTGTACTTAAAATTATGCATATGAAGAAAATAATAACGCTTTACACTCATAGCCCCGCATTCGGATTCCCTGTGTCGTGGGTGCCATGGACAACACACAAAGACAATAACACATACACCCAGACCGAGAACAGAAATTCAAACTCATCATTCAAATTTCCACCTTGTTGGGAATCGAACCCAGGACCGGTATGGTAACGATAAACGGGTCGTCAAATGATGAAAACACCCTGCTGGTAGTTAATCGTCCATCCCCTAAAAATCAAAGCAAAATCAGAAATAAACTTGCTTTTACCAGGCGTTTTATAAATATTTCCTTATCTTTACTACCTCAACTTATTCATACACTTAAACCTTATGAATCTATCTATTAGTAAAAATTGCATGCAAATCAGTACAGTAGTTAATAAGATTAATCCATTTACAAACAGGCATTTACTACAGGGCACTTATACTGCAGGTAAAGATATATAACTCGTTGCAAACAATGCACGGTGTGGGACCTATAAACGATTAGAATTCAAGTCTGAATCTGCTAAATGTTGCAGCGATGCCGTGCGTTTGTGATTCAAAGCGCCAATAGGCAATATCGAGCCTGGGGTAACCATACAACACGAGCATTTCCCGGACTTTTGAGTGTGTAAACCTGTATTCTTATTAGTTTTTATTTATATTATTATTAGTTTATTCTGTATGAGTTTGCTGATGAGAGCTTTGACAAAAAGTAGGTAGTGTGTAGTAGTGGATAGTGGTTTCGTGAAATGAAATCACGAACATTGGTCGGTCTGTGTGCCAAGTTTAATCAATATCTTTTATCGCTACAACAGTTAGCGCGTGACTTAATGACTGTTATCTTATGATAACGGGACCGTCGGTTTTACGTGCACTACGAAGCACGGAAGTGCTCGAGAAATTAACTTCATTTTTATACTTTTACAAATCTTAATATATATAAGTCGAATCTAGAGGATGTCGTCACCTATCGATTTATTATTTCTCTCAATATTAAGATTAATTTAAAATCGAAGCTAATTCATTAAACTAATTTTTATTTAAAAATAAGCAACAATTACTGTAATTATGATTAGTTGATGGTTTTTAATTATTTTTGGTATTAAATTCCGCTTTTGTACGAGGTTTTGATAAAATTACCAACAGATGGCATTACCTTGGTTCCTTTTAGTGTGTAATGAAATAATATTAAGATTTGTCTTAGTCTATTATTCAAGATTAATAAGTGATTTAATTACGTAATGTGGATATTCTGCTAATTAATCATTAATTTGAAGGCAGTACTTTATTCTTTAGTAATCACACCGGACATGTAATTTAATTTTGAAACGGAAACGCAAACGTGTAGCGTTTGGACATGGCTCTTGGTGGCGGGGGTGTTCTGGTGGGTTTTAAAAACACAGTACGGAGCCCGAGAGGGGCTCACTATTGCTTTACTCTTTAAAAAGATCGGGACCGGAGATACTCGTGCGCCAAGAGACTTGTCAGTTTCCATTTTAAGTGTTTTGCTATTGTCTGAAGTTTAGATTAAATTTAAATACTGTCTATAAGTGTGAAGTGAGTTAAGTAAGGTGTTTATAAGTGAAGTGTGGTGATAATAAATAAAGTGCAAGTGAACAGAATCTTGTTTATTTCATCGATAACCACGTTCCATTCGTAATGTCCGATACCCAGAGGAGCCCGCAGACGCCTACACCGGCCAGCCTCGACGCGACATATATATATAAATTACGTGTCACGTTTTTTGTCCGCGATGGACTCCTAAACTACTTAACCGATTTTAATCTTTGCACACCGTGTGCAGTTTGATCCAACTTGAAAGATAGGATAGCTTACATTTCGATTTACAAAAAAAACTTTTGACAGAACGAAGTCTGTCCGGGCAGCTAGTATAATATAAATCACAATGGCCCACTATTAAAGCACGGGTCTCCACGGATCTCGACGGGTCTCCACGAGGCCTATTCCACCACGTGCGGATTGGTGGAGAGGTTAGTGACGAAGACAAAAATCGGAAGTTTTACAGGTCGCCCGAAGGCCTCGTATGTACATGGCTTAACGATTGTTTTCTTACAATAATAAACCATAATCCATCCATCCATCACCTTTGGAAGTCCACTGCTGGACATAGGCCTCTCCTAACAAGCGCCACTCTGACCGGTCTTGAGCATTCTGAATCCAGCGGATACCCGCTGTCTTCTTCAGGTCGTCGGTCCACCTGGTCGGGGGGCGTCCTGTGCTCCTTTTTCGGAGGCGTGGTCGGCCCATTCGAGGACCCTTCTTGCCCAACGGTTATCGGTCCTTCGAACTATATGGCCAGCCGATTGCCAGTTCAGCCGGCTTATTCTCGGGCCTATGTCGGTCAGCATCATTCGTCTACGGATTTGATAACCATAATAGAATTTGATAATTCCCGGAATTTAATGTCCTGGCATTAAATTCCGGGAATATCCCGTATTCCTTGGCCATCTGGTAACCTTACGCCTCTGTCGTTGCCCGACCGGAGCTACACTGTTGCTTAATACCATTGAGAGTTGATTGTAACTGACGATTGAAATGAAACGTTTCGGGACTTTATCGATTTTATAAAGACCAATTGGTATTGGTCCGGGTTCGATTCCCAAACATTAATATTATATCACAGATTGTTCTCGGTCGTACATAAATAATTAAGATTTTACCAATTTATCGACTTCAAAGAAACTTCTTCGAAAAAAACTGAATCGTCATACGAGTAATAGCTACAATACTTAAGGAGGTCTTTAAGGAAAAGTTACTTACAAAGAAGAAAATAATTTCAAATAATTCACGATGACATTGAGGGGTTATTACATTCGTCATACATTGATACCAGAAAATAACGAGCGCTTTTAGTTTTATGATAGCAATGTATAAAGAATTATTGCGTCGACGTAAGATGACAAAATTTTATAAGCATTAGAAAAAAAATGGTTGTCTGTAAAGTCGGTTTACGGACGGTTGTTTAACGTGACAACGTCATGACAAAGCTCCGCTCCGCTCCGCCCCACTCCGCTCCGCTCCACTCAACTACGATCGGCTACGATACGCCGATCGTAGCCGATCGTGCCTCTCTCTCGCTTTTGCCGCTCTCTCGCTTGCGGAACGTTACATTTTTTTGTGCGTGCGCCCGGCGTTCATCGTTTTAATAGACGTTATCACGTCAAAATGAACTATACATGGTTTTACTCTCTTCAAAGGTCATCTTGAACCGGTCGTTGTTCACCTGAACCGAATCGAAATCAACTCGTTGCGGTAATTGGACGTGAACAAACGTTACGTACTGCAGTGTTGATGCGAGTGAGGCGGAAAAATACGGGCTGATGCAGTTTGAATGCAGTCAACGGGGCTCATGACTGAATGCGATGAATATGTTGTTTGAGAAGACTTAATTTCATTAAGTTAGGTGCCACGCATGTCTTAAAGTATGTACCATAATATAATTATTTTACCCCCGGATTGTTGCAAAGTAGACTTACTAACTTAGTAACAATGGATTTCCGCACAGTAACGCCTGAGAATATTAACCTTTGATTTTGGAAGAGAAATCTTTGTAGTATAAGATGTTTGATTAAAACAATTAACTGCATAGGGCTTGGGCAGGCCTTATATCTGAGGATTTTAGAGGACTAGCGCTCTGTCTATGGCTTTGTCCACGTTATCCGGGATGTTAAGTATAAGTATTCCAGATTATAAACAATAATAACGCTTACACACTCTCATACCCATGACCCGAGTACAAAATTTATCTGCCACATAAATATCTGCCCTGGCCGGGATTCCAACCCGGGACCCCTCGCTTCGCAGGCAGGGTCGCTACCAACTAAGCTACAGGGTCTTCAGATTATGGTAATGGTTTTGTAGTTTTTGCGTGGAAGTGTAATCAACATCCACACCAACTATCACATATATAATATTAGTAGAATTAAACTGCTTTTAGTCGGAAACACTGCACCATGTAAATGGTAGTATTAATGGTTAAAATCTTTCGTAATATTTGGGACACACGTAGATTATTGTAGATACATAAACATAAACCCAACCGCACTCTATTCACAGCATTACTTCCGTATACATTGCGTCGGACGTGCCACGAATTCCCTGTCGGCTTGTAGATTCGCCAGCAATGTAATCAGAAGGAAACGACGAGAATAGAATCGATACGAGGAGCGCTGAGACGAGGTAGGCTACGCTTACTGAGTATCGTTTGCACAACAAGCTTGTTATGTACATTTCGTTCAAATATTCACAACACATCTTGAGCTGACCTGTTCTACGTTCAAACAAACAGCTCATAGGTCATTCTACGAAAAAGCCCAGCACTCACAAAGACCTGAGAGTAATGTCAAATCAATCTATTAAATATCAGTCCTATGCATTCAGCTGTATTATTTATGTACCAAATGAATTCCAATTATTCGAGTTTTTGGAACGATGATTTGCTTGAAACTCGTAATTTGTATGTTAGAAATGTTTTGGGTTAGATTAGTGATTCGCTCTTCTCTTCTTGTTTCATAATGACCGCGTCATTTGAGTAATTGCTTAGTATCTACTTTAATCAATGATCATTGATTCATTACGACTCACTTACTGCACATATCTATCATATTTATTAAGACCCTGAAGCAAGCAATGTACAAATTGAGCTGATCTGCGAACCACTTCACAGCTGTGACTTGTATTCGTGAATCATCTGAAGCTCATTTTTGTTTTCTCATATTTTTTTATTAATCCACCTTGTTAGATCAAATCAGAACAAATCTATCGGTGGTGTATAATAAATTTTCTGGCTATTTCACGTATATCATCACCATTAGGTCACTTACTTTTCTGACTATCGGCTATCGACAGTAAAACATAAATTCGTTTTAATCAAATTATCGGAAATCGGTTGAACGATTCAATTGTCCGATAACAAAAGTGAATTTAAATAAGTTAAAAATAGATTTATTTATCTTTGACATAATCTTTATTGTCAGTATATCCATTTTGACCCAGTTTAGCTTTAATCGGCTAATGACAGGCTTAGGATATACGATAATTAGTTACGGGCTAGCTATAAACTCTATGGGCGATGGCTATAGGCTAGTTTGGTTGTAATTTACATTGTTTTGTATGGCATAATAGATTACGTATACAGGCAGTCCTCGACTTACGTCGTTTCGATTTACGTCGTTTCAAGTTACGTCGAACAATATTTTGACACTATTCCTCAAACATACGTCATTTGTTCCGATTTCCGGCATAGGAAAAATAACTAGCAATTTCATAAGTGCATATATCATTATTTTAAGAACTTACTTTTGATAATAAAGTAAGTATATACTTTGTTATAAATGCAGTTTTTTTTTAATTTCGTGTCCGTGTGGATCCTAACCTTGAGTTTTATATGTAAACATAATATGAAAAAATATGTCTCGACTTACGTCGTTTCGATTTACGTCGCGTATTTCGAGAACCTAACATGCCGTAAGTACGAGGACTGCCTGTACTATTATGCCATCAAAAACAAAACTTGTAAAAAAAACAAAGCCTCGTAACTCAGTTCTTCTACCGTAAAAAGTTGTGAGATCCATGTAATACCAAGTCGGTTCATTTATTCAGTCCCTACATAAGGGTTCTTCTGTCTTAAGTTATTATGTAATTAGCTAACCTAACAAGTAACAACATCTTATAGTGACCATATTATCAATATTAAAAATCTTTTATGTTTTAAATAAATAGATCGACTTGACCATCGCATGAAAACACAATATATCTCACAAGTAATACCTACATATTATATTGTTTGATTGATTGTGCGATTGCCAAGTCAATCTATTTATTTAAAACATAAAAGATTTTTAATATTGATAATATGGTCACTATAAGATGTTGTTACTGTTAGGTTAGCTAATTACGTAATAACTTAAGACAGAAGGACCCTTAAGTAGGGACTGAATAAATTAACCGACTTGGTATTACATGGATCTCACAACTTTTTACGGTAGAAGAACTGAGTTGCGAGACTTGGTTTTTTTACAAGTTTTGTTTTTGATGGCATCTCATTTCTTTTTGTAGACAGTTCTACTTTTTTCCTTTTACGAGTTACGTTTGAACATAATTATAAAATATCTAGGTCTACACCTATTATTCCATTATATTATATACAGGTACAGTGATTCATCAACTGCAAATGTAACTTTGTAATCCTATATATTTATATGGGATTACAAAGCTATTTATGCAGTTGATGTATCTAGAAAACTGGACGGAAATTGCAAAATATTTTAGTTTTTCCTTGATCTATACACTAAACACTAATTGTGTTCCAAATTTGAAGCTTCTATGTCTGCTATAAGTGCCTTAGAGTTTTGATGATCGGTCAGTCAGTGAGTGACGAAATTAAGAAACTTTGACTAGTTATAATTCTTAAACTACTGGTTCAAATTGAATGAAATTTGAAATATACAGTGTTTATACAATGCCTGCTTGGTTACTAAAAATTCAGGCTTCTAGCTTTATCCATAACGAAGTTATAGGGGGTGGAAAATGGCCTGAATTGCTTCGAGAAAAGGATGGTACGGCCGTGCCGCTTTTTTGCTCGACTTGGCGGGGGCACTGCCGTGCTCCCAGATATAATAATAATAAACTAAATTTTATTAACAAAAAATAACCGACATCAAAATTACTCAAAAACTACTTGTCAGATCCCGCTCAAATTTAACTAGGACCACATGACAAGCACCAGCTTTCGATTAAAAAAAGAATCATCAAAATAAATGCAGTTTAATCTTAATGTTACCATAAAAGCGACTTCTAATTTTGAGGAATGAAGAATATTTGGGGAGGTTTTCGATAAACATGGGGTCAGTCTGGAAGTATTATACTTTCTAATATTGAAGTCTGAATTTGCAATAAACATTGTTGTTACTCTATTCAAAGCATTAGACTAAATCTAGACTTGGAAATTAGATCGAACGTTACGTTCATAATGCTAATTACCTTACTCCATTAAGTAAAAAGCGGCCAAGTGCGAGTCGGACTCGCCCATGAAGGGTTCCGTAGCAGCAAGTAACATAATATAAAAGTTCTTGTACGAGTACTTCGTTGTAACTTTAATCAATGTTTTTTGCGGTTTACGATTTATGACGTATTAAAAAAAAACTACTTACTAGATCTCATTCAAACCAATTTTCGTTGGAAGTTTGCTTGGTAATGTACATCATATATTTTTTTTAGTTTTATCATTCCCTTATTTTAGAAGTTACAGGGGGGGGACACATTTTACCACTTTGGAAGTGTCTCTCGCGCAAACTATTCAGTTTAGAAAAAAATGATATAAGAAACCTCAATATCATTTTTGAAGACCTATCCATAGATACCCCACACGTATGGGTTTGATGAAAAAAACATTTTTGAGTTTTAGTTCTAAGTACGGGGAACCCCCAAAATTTATTGTTTTTTTCTATTTTTGTGTGAAAATCTTAATGCGGTTCACAGAATACATCTACTTACCAAGTTTCAATGGTATAGTTCTTATAGTTTCGGAAAAAAGTGGCTGTGACATACGGACGGACAGACAGACAGACAGACAGACAGACAGACAGACAGACAGACAGACATGACGAATCCATAAGGGTTCCGTTTTTTGCCATTCGGCTACGGAACCCTAAAAAGTTATAGAATAATTTATTTACCATCCGAATCAACACTTGGTAATTAATCATAAAAAAGCTAACATGAAATGAATGATAACAGAAATGAAATGAAAGTTGGTTTTTTTTTTATATCTTATAAGTTAATGCTTGACTACTATCCCACCTGATGGTAAGTGGTGATGTAGTCATGGGTGGTAAAACGTATTAACTTAGTAAAAGCTTATTCACTCTTGCTTTGAAGTCGAGTGGAAACACAGACGCGAGCAATCCTTCCAATCCTTCGCTGTACGTATAATAAATGACGAGACGAAGCGCGCTGTCCGTACAGGAGGGATGTTCACGACGAAGGGATGGATACCAGCCGTGCGTCGGGACGTTCGATGATAGAAAGGGGATGGCGGAATTAAATTATGTAATTCCTGCGCACACTCCAAAATGTATCCTGTAGAACACCGAGAGGCTGGCAACTCTGCGCCTGTGCTCAAGGCTCTGAAGATTGGTCTCAACCAATTTACGGTCACCAATAAGCCTCTTAGCACGCCTCTCCATTGAATCCAATGCTGACAGGTGGCATTTGGCAGCACCAGCCCAAATGTGACAGCAGTACTCCATACAAGGCCGAACGCTAGGACTCCAAGCTTCCTAGCAGCTACTTTAGCTTTGGATTCAATGAACCGCCCAAAGTTAAGGTTCGAGGATATCTCAATGCCCAGTAACTGAAGGCGGTCGGTGTAATCTAGGGATACATTCCGGAGAGTAGGAGTCAAGGTGAATGGACTCCTTTTAGCGGTGAATAGACACGCTTGTGTTTTTGTGGCGTTGAATCCCACTAGGTTGGCATTGCCCCATTCGGAGACTGCCTGAAGTGTAAGATTCATACGCTCCACCATAGCCTCTCTTTCAGACTGTATATGGTCTTTACTGGCCCGACCCTTTGGCAGGTATCTCTCCACAACCGTTCTGTCGTCTGTGTACCCATAGATACCGGGTATGAGCAGATCGTTAATGTGCAGCAGAAATAGTGTTGCGGAGAGAACAGACCCCTGAGAAACTTCGGCATTGGTTGTCATTGATTGCGACGAACAACCTCCGACAACCACTCGAAATGAACGGTCACTCAGGAAGTCTTTGATCCAGTCGATCAGGCCAGGAGATAGGCCATACGCAGGAAGCTTGTCAATAAGGCTAGTGTGCCAAACCCTGTCAAAAGCCTTCGAGATATCAAGGGAAACGGCAAGCGCTTCCCCATTTTTCTCGAGGGCTTCACCCCAGATGTGAGTGGCATACGCTAGAAGATCTCCTGTTGAACGGTTTGGGCGGAAACCGTACTGTCGGTCACTGAGGAGATCGTTCTGTTCTAGGTATGCCATGAGCCGTGAGTTCAATATACGCTCCATAGTCTTACTTTAGGAGGTTATTGAGATAGGCCGATAGTTAGTGGGGTCAGCACGACTACCTTTTTAGGCACTTGACTCTAAAACTAAATTTGCACTTTAAAGCCAATTATTTCGCAAACGGACCCCTAATTCCAAAAATGGTCTTAGAAGACCCATAATATTTTTGAAAGACCTTTTTAACGATATGCCACACTCTGGAGTACACAACGAAAACTTTTTCATTCTCACGTTACCTGTAGGGGAGGTACCCTGAAAAAAATATTTTCAAATATTTCATTCCACTCATATTTTATTCCACACATATATTATTCCAAAACACTTCAAAGTGTTATGGTGTCGCTTATGATGTCACGCCTCAGGAAAGCAATAGACAAGATGTCATTACTGTCAGTATTGTCATATTCGTTTGTTTACTGAGGCGTGACGTAATTCATGCTGATTGAGATTGAATTGCGTTCAAGATACTATGGCGACGTGCCGTATTTTGTAGTTTTATTTTATCAAAATACAATAATTTCGCTCATAATAATATGCGTGTTTTGTAATAGGGTTTTATCATGCCTATCTATACTAATATATAAAGAGGAAAGATTTGATTTTTTGTTTGCATTGAATAGGCTCCGAAACTACTGAACCGATTTCAAAAATTCTTTCACTCTTGGCAATCTACACTATCCCCGAGTAACATAGGCTATATTATATTTTCAAAAAAATTAGGGATTCTTAATAAAACTCCAATAAGTTGTAAAAAAATAAGAAAACCGAAGCAAAGCGAGGGCGGTTACTCGTTAATAATAAATTGGCTTCTAAATTATAGTGGCATACAAGTATTGCCTAAATAGTGCAACAGATACTATTGGCTTGTAACAGTTGTAACGTATAGCATGTAATGGGGAACGAGAATAGAACCGATATTACAGTGGCGGTTAGCTGGTGCAGTCCGTATTTTGTTTGCACTACCGGCGCAGTTCTGGGTTCCTGGTATTAATTTTAGCCGAGAAACATTCAATATCAGTTGGCTATGGTTTTATTGGTTTAAACTTTTTTTAAAGGGTATTTAGCGTTCCTAGTTTGCGTGGGTCAAATCTTGCAACACTAATTAGACGTACTTCCTCTTAGCCTAAGGAGTTAAAATTTTAGATATTGTTTTAGTTCTGATGACAATGCATTTTTGTGATAAGCATGACCTGATACTGAAGTGAGTGATAGCCTAGCGGTTTAGAACGTTGGTCTCCCGAACGAAGGGGCCCGAGTTCATATCCTGGCACGCACCTCTAATTTTCTAATATTATGTGCGTATTAGAAGTTAATTATCGCTTGCTTCGGTGAAGGAAAAGATCGTAAGGAAACCTGCACACCGGAGAGTTCTCCATAAAGTTCTCAAAGGTGTGTGAAGTCTACCAATCCGCACTTGGCCAGCGTGGTAGACTATGGCCTAATACCCGTCACATTGTGAGAGGAGACCCCGAGCCCAGCAGTGGGACAATTATGGGTTGTTGCTTT
The DNA here is from genome assembly GCA_951805285.1 of Thymelicus acteon. Classification (NCBI taxonomy): domain Eukaryota; kingdom Metazoa; phylum Arthropoda; class Insecta; order Lepidoptera; family Hesperiidae; genus Thymelicus; species Thymelicus acteon. The sequence goes on from OX638235.1 coordinate 1,369,610, forward strand.
TGCTTTTATGACCTGATACTACACCCAGGTTTGGCTCCAGGCGAGGGAACTCCTTGATGGTTAACAGCACAGCCACAATTTTTTTATCCGATTGCCAGAAAGGGTTTTGTTTTTCATGCGTATCTTGTATGTATGTATGCTTAATAGATATTCTTTATTATCTCATGTCTTTCAAACCGCTGAACGGATTTATCTATCTATACTAATATATAAAGAGGAAAGATTTGATTTTTTGTTTGCATTGAATAGGCTCCGAAACTACTGAACCGATTTGAATAATTCTTTCACTGTTGGGAAGCTACACTATCCCCGCGTAACATAGGCTATATTATTATATTTAAAAAAAATTAGGGATCCTTAATAAAACTCCAATAATGTAACCCAAGGTGTAAAAAAATAAGAAAACCGAAGCAAAGCGAGGGCGGTTACTCGTATTATATAATTAAGATAACGTTAGAATCGTCTTGATAACCCAAGATAAGTGAAATAAAAAAATATGGTGGCTGTGAGATGCTATTATTTGAAGTATCAGAAAATAAAAATAAATGGAACAATGTAATATGGGTATCAAATTAAAGAGCTCACCATAAGGATTTCAAAAAGGTATAACTATGCTTTTTTGACGGCTAGCGGGTTTTTTAAATTTATAAATCTATACTAGTTTTCTTTATTATCTACATTGACACTATAAAACGGTGTAGTAATTTTTTAAACTATGGACTTGTTCAATGGCTGTGCTTTATTTTTTGCAAGCTTTCAATTGCACGGGAAATGAAGCATCAAAGAAATAGTTGAGATATTGATGAAAATTGTATATTTAATTTATCTCCATCCTTCACAAAAAAGAACTTTAGAAATAGAAAAGATAATATTGCTCAGGAAAGATAATATTGTTCAGGAAAGATAAATTTTTTCAAAGGCTTTCAGAGAAAAACTTCTCAAACCCCTCGTTTATTAGGGTTCCGTAGCCAAATGGCAAAAAACGGAACCCTTATAAATTCGTCACGTCTGTCTGTCTGTCTGTCTGTCTGTCTGTCTGTCTGTCCGTCCGTATGTCACAGCCACTTTTCCCTGAAACTATAAGAACTATACTGTTGAAACTTGGTCAGTAGATGTATTCTGTGAACCGCATTAAGATTTTCACACAAAAATTGAAGAAAAACAATAATTTTTGGGGGTTCCCCATACATAGAACTGAAACTCAAAAATTTTTTTTTCATCAAACCCATACGTGTGGGGTATCTATGGATAGGTCTTTAAAAATGATATTGAGGTTTCTAATATCATTTTTTTCTAAATCGAATAGTTTGCGCGAGAGACATTTCCAAAGTGGTAAAATGTGTGTCCCCCCCCCTGTAACTTCTAAAATAAGCGAATGATAAAACTAAAAAAAATATATGATGTACGTTACCGTGCAAACTTCCAACGAAAATTGATTTGAACCAGATCAAGTAAGTAGTTTTTTTTTAATACGTCATAAATCGTAAACCGCAAAAAACATCGATCAAAGTTACAATGAAATACAAGAACTTTTATATTATGTTACTTGCTGCTACGGAACCCTTCATGGGCGAGTCCGACTGGCACTTGGCCGCTTTTATTAAATTTAACCTCATTAGATATAAATCATAATTTACTTTTAAGTAATTTTTTTTCGTAATAGACCTTACACATTAATATTTTTGCAATTTTAATCTAATTAAACTCATAAAAATATATTAGATAAAACAGCATTAAATTAATTGCAATATTTTTTAATAGCATTTAAGAGACGTACTTCCTAGTTTCTTACTTTCTTATAGTGTTTGACAATTAGAACTTTATTGCCTATTAATAGGGTTTGAAACTCAGTAAGAACTCACGCTCAAAGATCATGGCCACCGGTATTAGATATATCCAATAACAATATTATGAAACAGTAAATCTGTCCACTGAGCATATTATCGCAAAGATAATTATTAGTATCAATGCAATTAAATCTAAAACAAAAATAAGATTAACGTTTCTTGATTATTTAGGTATGTTTGTCTGTAGATAATACCTAGAATTAAATCTAATTGGCTTCATAAATATTATTATTCCGTTTCTAAATATTACTATTAATAAATATTACTAGTATCTTTAACTATTAATACCCCAATACTGGCCATGGGTTTACTTTAAGAGCAGTTTTTGAAGTTATATGTACTTTTGGCGCATTTGGAAAAATTATGGGAGTAAAATTATTTCGATGTGCGCGCACACCGACACCCAAAAAGCGACATGATGAAGTTAGCTGATAACGTCTCAACAAACTGACGATCCGCCTGATGGTAAGTGGCCATCCTCTCTACGGACATTAGTAAAGGCAAAATCAGGCTACAAAACGATCACTTCAGATGTCGACCCGCGTCGCATAATGGTTACTATGCCGGATCGCCATACCAATGGTCCTGGGTTCGATTCTCAGCGAGGCAAAAAGGGGTTCGAACATTTTTGTATGGAACCTGGCATACCTACAAGTTCGCCATTCCCAAAACTCGACAAAACATGTGAAGATTAGATCTAACTATGGTTTGCGTTGCGACTGAATTTAGATTATATGTATAGAGAGTTTAGATTATATCGAAAAAAAATGTGAGAATTCATTGGTTAATTAATAGATCTTTTTGTCATGCTAACGTAGAACCTCGTCTAGTCTCCCGTGGACCCCTGGGGGTGATCTTGTTCAATTTGCAAACGCTGTCGAATGTTATCAAATTCGGCAGGTCCAATTAAGATCCGGCCGATATAGTAATAACCTTCTTTGTTATGATAATCGTGATAGCCCCTCGATTAACGGCGGTCCTAAACAATGGTTAGACCGCAATGTCGATTAAATCAGGGGTATGTAAAATTTGTAATAGCCTTAATGGCTTCAGAGGATATTTGGTCTGTAGTCAGCTATACTTTGACGACCCTGTAGCCTAGATGGTAGCGAGGGTTCCCGGGTTCGATTATTTCTGTGACGGATAAATATTTGTACTCGCGTCATGGATGTTATTGTGATGTGATATATGTGTCGTCCATGCCACCCGCGACACAGGTGAAAACTAGAGATGGGCCGAGTACTCGTTTATTATTCGGTACTCGGCGTATTCGGTCTTTTATTTAGTACTCGTACTCGGCCGAATAACTCGGTTCCAGTGACCGAGTATTTGATTTGAAAACTGCTAGGTTAGAGACATAATTAATTATGTTATATTAATAATGTGTGGCGTGTTTGAATTTATGGCCGCAAGCTCTTCGACATACCAAGAGGCTAGAGGTGTGTAACTCAGATCTGAACCGGTTCAAATATTCAGCTCACACAAACAAGAGCTATTGGCCTGCAGCTCAACAAAAGCTCGACCGGCTCACGGCTCATTTCAGCTCAAGAGTGAATCAGATCGCGCGCGAGCTGCGAGTCGTACCTGAACCTGACCTGTACAGTGCCAACGTCGACTGAGATAATATACTTTATTTGTATAGTGATAAGGTTGAATTTGAAATGCATGCATTAGTACATCGGCAACGTTGGTATTGTAATGGGTCCACTTATAAGTTTAATCCTTACCTTGTGTATAGGTAAGTATTTTATAGGTGATTGTATGTTTCTTTTACAAATAAATGTATTTTCTTTCTTTCTTCCTAATTACAATAAGCTTCATTGAAATGTCAACCTTACTGAAATATACTTACGGTATATTTCTTTTCGACAAATAAAAATGCGATTCGCGAACGCAGCGCAGCTCGTTCGGCTCATTCAGCTCTTTCAGCTCAAACGGCTCGAACAGCTCGAACGGTTCGAATGGCTCAAACGGTTCGTACGGCTCATTCGGCTTGTTCAGCTATTTGACTCTTTCAGTTCATTGACTTGATTTCAACCGTCTCAACTTCGTGACTCACGAGCTGCTCTGCAGCTCGCACGTTTTGGTTGAGTTACCCATGTCTGAGAGGTACCGTGACGTGTCTGTCTGTCTGTGGCATCGTAGCTCCTAAACGAATGGAGATAAAGCTGACGTGATCCAGATCTTAGTTATACTGTTATGAAGATCTGTTCAGTCGTTTCAAGGTCATCAGCTCTAACCGTCGGGGATTTTATAAACATTCAAATCTACAGTTATTTCAATCATTTGATGGAGAAAATCCCATTTGCTCGACAGACAGGCAAACAGACAGGCACACATGATGCTATAATGCTGAACGCACATAATTATATCGGCTTCGTCCGCGCCGGACGCATCGCAGATGTATGAAGTCATGACAGCCGGATGACATATGCCAACGCATATGACGGACGGTGCGGACAAATGTGCGTTCAGCGTAAGTCGTTTAGTTTTAATTGGATGTATGTAATTTTGGGTACTGTAATTAAAACCCTCCTGGATTTGACTTAATCCAAAGTAAAGTTAACGTGAAAACGCAATTAGCGAGTCACCGGGCTGTTCGTTAATTCCAACAGTAATCTTTTAAGATATTACTCTTTGTTTACTGTCGCGCTTTTCTTTGATATATTTTCCTCTTGGGAGCGAGTGGAATTCGTGAAATAAGCAGAAATAAGCGGGTATTCTAGTGTTCTTTTAAGGTTATTTGGTACACGCAATATTTAGAATTGTTGAATCTGGGTTACGTTTTGAGAATAACAACTTCTTCTTTTGAAGGTAATAGATTATGAGTTGAATTAATAATATCACTCCGTGTAAAGCTAAGGATTTATTTTAATCAATTTCCGCAAATTAATCCACAGGTTTTCTTTAAGTATTTTTGTAATAGAGTGTGTTAACATTGGTTAAAGTTTGTTAATTAAAGGCCTCGGTTCTTTAAAACGAAGCGGCTGATGAGATATCTATGTCATTATAGATCTCATTATCATCTTCGTCATAGATAGATACTTAGGAGATATGTGTATGTTCAAATATAAACAGAGCAGGCCCCAATTGAATGACACCAGCAAACAATCGGAGGGCGTGGTAACGAAGCTATTGCATTGCGAGTCGATTGACTGTATTCAGCCGATGTTAGCCTGGTACACCTATCCATTAATACTGTAGGCTAGGAGCTGGATAGACGTTGTTTTTATCCAGATTCATTTCTGTCACCCTCCTTCCTATTTATCCTACCTTTTAACGAAGTAAAATCGGAACCCTTATAGTTTCGTCAAGTCCGTCCGTCTGTCTGTCCGAAGCAAAGCGCCGAGAGAGACATATTTATTAAAACTCCAGAATCGTAGAATAAAATATTAAGAAACATTTTTTTTCAGGGTACCTCCTGTTAGCTATTCTGTTCTGGATTAAAGTTTGTTCATGGTCTTTTTAATCTGTGAGCAGTAACTTGTTAAGCAGTCTGTGGTATGGCGGAAGTTAGCTAATGTTAATAAAGAATATTAATATCTTTTAAGGTTTCAAATTGTCTTTACTTGCAAAATAATTACTATTAATATATTTTAAAAAACTAATATTCATTTATGTGTATAACTGTTTTTCACAAAGTACTTAAACAATCTTTTTTATTAATAAAAAAGTTGTTAATCAGGCTGGTATGACGGAAGTCCTTGAATGTTAATGAAACTATTAATGTCTTTTAATGTTTGAAATTGCTTTTACTTGCAAAATAAATACTGTAATTAAATTCTAAAACTGACGTTACTGTGTTGATATTATTAGGATTTTTGTTTACTGTGTTTTAAAGTAGAAGTAATATAAAAATAATTAATATACTGACGAGCGAGGGAAAAAATGGAGGGAACTAGTTGTTGTGTCTTAACTTAGAGGGAATAGTTGATAGAGTGTTCTGTGGTCATAATAAAAATTGTATTGATGTTTGGAACTACGACTGAAATATACGCGATTTTGTTAATATTGCAAGTTTGAGTATTATTTCTTATACTCCCCTACAGTAACGTGAGGATGAATTTTTTATTCGTCGCGTACCGTATTTCTAGCGCTAAAGGTCTTGGCGCTTTGCTTAGGACAGATGGACGGACGGACATGACGAAACTATAAGGGTTCCGATTTTACTTCGGAACCCTTATAACGAAATCATTTATGAAATGAAAATAAAACAGCGATGAATAATGAGTATAAGGGTATTTCTCATCAAATTGCGAAATTTGAGATATCATTTCAATTTCTTTTTTTTTTTGTAAACTTAGATATTTTTTTTGCAGAGATCAAAAAAGTTGCTTTAAGAGATCTATTTAGGAGTATTGGTCTTCCATATCTATAAAAAAATGAGGTTAGTAGTGTAAAATTTAGTGAGGGAATGACTGTGAGGGAATGATGAATTTTAACTAAAGCTACAAAAACACCGGCACATAAACTCAATTTACTTGTTACATTTCGAATATGCATTTTACTCCCAAAAAACGCATAAAACCAACAAATTTTAATTATAGATAATAAAATGCTTAGTACAATCATGTAACGTGAGGTAATGATCGTTATAAATGTAACTCTTAACAATTTTTTTACATAATATTTTTTTTGCATGAACGCACCTGCGGTTGAGAAGAAATCTTTAACTTGAATCATTTGAGAGTGTTTCCAGGTACTAAAAATTTAAGGTTGCGTTCCTAAATATCGTTCGACACATTCAGAAATCGAATATTCGTAATAGGGTGAGGGAATGATTTTATTTAGCGGGACATTATTTAAAATCTAATTATCGTTTTTATAAATTCGTTGTTGTAAGATGGAAGCTTTTATAGACAATAACAATTTTATTAAATTAGCATACTTTTATTATTAAGAACATTGATACATTTGAGATAAATAGGCATTTTAGTAACTTTTTTATACTCAGGGACAAGGTGAGGGAATGATTTTCACGGTAAAAAAGTAGCCATATCTTTTTTTTCTTAAGAAGTAATACGTTTTCTTTTTAAACACACAGCGTATATTAAAAAAAAATAAAAAGACAAACAGACAGCGTATATTAAAATAAATAAAAAGACTTATGTAGTTAATGCATATGACTCGGCACTAATGACTCGGGACTTAAATTTCGCAATTTGGTGAGAAATACCCATAAAATGCTTAAATTAGGATTAAAATTAATTAACTATTATTATATTAATTATATTTCTCTAACTTCGAGTTTTAATTCATAATTAACTATCAACATCTTCCTGCCCATTTCCATTTGTGGTCGGCGCAATTATGTTTTTCTCTTCCATACTTCCCTATCAGCTTTCATCTCTACACTTACACTCTTAATATAGACACGAATTTTTTAGTGCTATGATATTTTTTGCAAGCTCCTGGTCTATAACAAAGGTTGAGTGCATGCAAATAAAATAGTACATGTTTTTCAACGTGTGTCCATTGATACGTGCTCGGACAATCTATTGTTTGATGCATGCAAAATAACCTGCACATTCGTATAGTTTGCATATAAAATAGCATCTGCTTTACTGTTTTATTAACCGACTTCAAACAAGTGTGTGTCAGGTCCCGCGCAATGTAGGGTTCCGGAGCAGTAAGTTTATCGACTGATACTCATTACATACTTATGCTAACATAGCCATGATAGTTTTTCTATCATATTCATCATGTAACGGTTGGAGTTGGACAAGTGAAAAAATTCTCAAAAACAGGATATATGATGAATTTACAAGGAAACTATCACGACTATGTTAGCATAAGTAGTTAATTAGTAATAGTCGATAAACTTAGTCGCAGACTAAAAAACCTGTGTTCAAAAAAGTTTGTTGTGGTAAAGTTTATACGTGACCACGTTCCAATCGACCTTATGTAGATCATTCTTTTCTGAAGAGTAATAAGTCAAAAAGTGTAATTAATAAACAAAGAAATAATTCAAAGTTAAGCATTTCCAAGTTTCTTTCGTAATACATATGAAACGAAACAACTTTCCCAAACATACAATCATTTGATTGAAGTTATACGCAAAGGAATAAGAAAAACATAATACATTCTCAAACAGGCTCTTGAGAATACTTGTGTTAGAAATAAAGAATAAAAATAGGCCTTACACAAAAACACTAACATTTAGCCTCCGGTGTATAAACAAAAAACCTCATCAATTTCGACTCAGCTGCTAGTGTTGCGTAATAAATACGTGATTACTGAAGCTTGATGTTTTTGTTTGTATGTAATTAGAGAATGAATGAGTTTGTGTCTTATAATCTATTAGCGCTTTGCCCGGGTTTTCCGGGAAAATAAGTACCCTATATCTCTAGATTAATCTAGATCATAGTCTCCCTATTTGCAAAATTTCACGAAAATCCGTTTAGTTATTATTTCTCCATTGGGTTCGTCTGGATAGCTACGTCGAGCATGAGTCAGCCGCCAAACGACTTGTCGTGTTCCGGCTGAGGGCTTGAAAGCGAGTTCTTTCTTTCTTTTTCTTCTCTTTTTCTTGGCCGGCAACGCATCAGTGATGCCTTTGGTGTTGTTGATGTCCATGGACGACGATAGCCACTTACCATCAGGTGGATCGTCAGCTCGTTGGTCGGCTATTAGCGGCCTTCCAAGCCGGATTCCATTCCCGGCTGGGGCAGGCATTTCCTAGTTGAGATATTTATTTCTCAAAAAGAATATCCAATTCGCATACACGAGGTTATACATTGTTCTTCATACTAGTTTAAAACAGAAATCGACGGTTGACATAATATATTTAATCTTTACAGAAGAATAAAAAACATTGTACAAGATGTGCGATATAGAAATACTTGTCTAACGCCGCAACTCAGAGTCACTAACGGTTACTTAAATCGGTCCTCAGTACAGAATTTGTATAGTGATTCTTTACTAAGGAGCGCTTTAAGTAACTGTTAGTGACTCTGAGTTGGGGCGTTAGAAAAGTAAGAAACTTTGCAGGATTTGGTGATGAGTTCCAGAGATATAGAGTGGAACTCTTCAACGGATCAGAGTAATTTAATTACGTTTTCCATGAAAATATTTTTCACATTTTTTAGACGCTTTGACATTTTATTCAAAAGTTTTTTTATTACACGAATTTATCGAAACACAAAACTTGGTACCGTGTTTAGTGAACCGCGTGATGTCATGATAATTAGTTTCCGAACACGTTTTCTGCTATTGCATTCCACATAATAGTACACGCGCTGGCTAAGCTCCAAAGTTTACGTCTTAGGAGTAGGGTGACTGCTTCTTTGGTAAAACAAGAGACTTACGCTTTGTATGTATGATTAATCAAAATTACAATACAATGCATCACCCTTCTTCACCAACATTTCCGCATTCGGGTCGCTTCTGATAATTTGACGGGAAAAAGGATGTAGTTGTTTTGTTGTTGAAAATCTCTTGATAATTCTTGACAAAAAATAACCGACTTTAAAATAAGTCAAGCGTCTTCATAATTTTATTGTCTGTGAAGAAAGCTAATATGAACTTTCCACGTTGGTATTTTTTTTTCGACATCGTTTTATTATTACTTAGATTAAAAATTAATTTTAAAACTGTTACATATTACTTAAAGTTGTTATATAGCACCATACGACTGGTAGTTGTAGAGAAACACTACAACTTTCTTTACCCACAAAATTTTTACTAAAACTTGGCCGCACTGTTCGACGTTTAACTTTGTAATAAAGTATTTTAAACTTTAAATTTTGTACGCACTCAAAGTCTGTATGATAAAAACGATTTTATAAAAGAATTATGAATAACTGGGTCGAAATATCAGAAAAAATTCATGAGAGTCTGTTTGAGTTTTCGAAATTTTTTGTGTCCGCAATGATATAAGTTTAAAACTATTATGATTTTATCAATAAATTTAACTGTATAACTTACACTTATGTACATACGTATATCTTCCTCAAATAAAAAAGGAACAAGAGAAAATAGGAGAAGATTGTCCAATGTAAAACGATGTTATGGTCACCCTGGTAGTCCGTGAACCGAATTGAGATCTAAGTTCTTGTATCGTACGTGGTTGGAAGACCGTAGGGGTTATCATGCTTCGACGATTGCTGTTTATGTAGTTTTAAAGTGAGTTATGTGGCGTAGTAGTAAAATAACTTAGGTTTGCTATGGGAAATTTAAATCGGTTGGAAGCACATACATTTTGGAAGTAATGACGGCCCCGTAGCCTAGTTGGTAGTGACTCTGCCTGCAAAGCGAGGGGTTCGATTCCCGGCCAGGGCAGATATTTATGTGACAGATAAATATTTGTACTCTGGTCATGGGTATGATTGTGATGTTTTATATGTGTCATCCATGCCACCAGCGACACAGGTAAATAACCTACTCCCGGGGGTGTGAGTGTGTATTGAGTAAGTGTTTATTTTATTATTATTCCACCATTAAACAATACTGGAGAAGTTTGGTAGACTCTTTAATCCTCAAATGAGAAGAAGCTTTTAGCTTTAAGCTAATTAAACACGTTTAAATTAAATCAGCTGCTTCTAGTTTCTACGTTATAATCTGCTCATTACTCGCTACGAAAATGCTACGGCAGCTACGTGCTACGAACATGCTACGGCAGCTCTACGAATTGTGAAACGGGTTGTTACTAAAGAATTATCTACATTATTAAGGTAGCATTATAAGCGGAATGCGCTATGCTAATATTATGGTAAAATAAAGGTTTCATTTTCAAAATTGTTTGCATGTTTCTTATTAGTTCAATTTTATTGTCAAATTGCTATGGAGCCTAGCGATAATATCAACGGCTTTACCGATTTCGAAAGGTTTTCACTAACGTGTTCTCATAAAGTTAGTATCACATTTAGTTTGAGCTTTAAAAATAAAAAATGACAATAAGTAAACAATTGACGACCTTGTAGCCTAGTTGGTAGCGACCCTGCCTGCGAAGCGAGGGGTTCCGGGTTCGAATCCGGGCCGGGGCAGATATTTATGTAAGAGATAAATATTTGTACTCGGGTGCAGGGTGTGATTGTGATGTGTTATGTGTCATCCATGCTACCCGCGACACAGGTAATAACCTACTGCGGGGGTGTGAGTGTGTTAGCGTTTATTTATAATTCATTTACGCTGCTTCCAGTTTTATAACTTGAACTCATCACTTGCTAACATTTTTACACTTACCCTCCATATCTAACTTACGTTTTTAGTATGAATTATTGTATTATTATAACTATAATTTCCCAGTAAGTGATATTTTGTAAAATCTTTCGGGAAAATGAATGCTTTAAATCGTAATTTAAATACCTAAAAAAATCCAGTCAGGGTGGGCGCTAAAGCATAAAGATTTGGCCTCCTAACAGTTCAAAATTAGTATATTTAATAACATTACATCACCGTGGATTACGTCTCCAGGTACGATACAATATCCCTTTATCTGCATTAGGGAGTAATCTTTTCGCCCGTTAGGTTGCCCACAAACGCCTACTGGGTTTTGTACCAACATTACGGCTTTAATACCGGCTGTTACATAAACATAACCACGGACCTAAAAAAAGACAGACGTAATCCCAACAACAAATTCAGTGAAGCACCCGTAGTAATACCAACTCTCTATTCGTACAAGTACACACACCCACACATTGACACTTCACTGCTTCAATCGCTAATCAAAAATTACGCACATATGGTAAGCGGGCGGCCATTGTTATGCTTCACTCTCGATTAGACGAGGTTACGTCCGTCTTTTTTTCAGGTCTCATAACTCACATACAATTTTTTAAGCCTTATGCTTTCTGGTGGTTGTATTTCTATTCTGTTCGAGGCTTAACTGCCTAATAGATGCGATTAATAGAAAAATGGCCGAATAAACGTTTCATTGACGTCACGCGGTGTATTTGAAGTACGGCAATTTTTGGAGTTTAACTACTTATTATCTATATATCTATACTCTATACAAATAAATAAAATTGGAGTGTCTGTTTGTAATATTAAAACAACCTCCTTTTACTAAGTACGTTTGGATGTATACACGGTACATATACCAAAACAACATTTTTCACAATATTTGTCTGTCTGTCTGTCTATTTGTTCCGGCTAATCTCTGAAATGCCTGGACCGATTTTGACGGGACTTTCACTGGCAGATAGCTGATGTAACAAGGGGTAACTTAGGCTACTTTTATTAAAAAAAAAACAGTTTGTTAGGCGATACGAAGTTCGCCGTGTCAGCTAGTAAGTAATAATATTTCTTCTGTGGTTTAACTCCTTATCTATCTATTTCATATTTAAGCCCGTAGTACGAGATTTGACCCACTAGTTTTGAACATAATAATTCAATATTATAAGACATTTACCCATCACACCCCTTCAGGGCTGGCTTGTGGGATTCGCGGCATATCTATTAAGCCGTCGTCAACTCGTACTGTAATGGTTGTCGTCCACAGTATACGAGTCATTTGTCGTGTTTAGTTTTATTATCAAGGCTCTTTACCTATTCTGCGTAATGGAGACCATGCTGTATATAGGACAGTCGGTGACAAAAGTTACTTGAATCAGAATCCTTAGTCAGCAGTAAGGTTTGGTATTCAAATTCGTTTGATGGTCAAATATCTACATATAAAGGCGTTGACCACTTACCGTTGAAGCTTAAGAAAATGCTTCATATATAAAGTATATAATATGTATTGTATAAAAGGCCTCATTAAAAAAATAGTGTATTAAATTTTATTTGTTGGTTTTAATTTTATTTCTCAAATATATGAAATTACAAAAATTCACTTACAGAGATATACATAGTATTTAATAAATACTTCAAAATTGAATATTGATGAGACTTTATGAAGCGTTAAGTTACTAAGAATGTTCAATATTCGGCTACGTTTAATTGAAGTATTTTAACCGACTTTATAAAATCGAGGAGGACAAGAAGATTCTGGATGTTAGGAAGACAAATATACAGGGTGAGGTTTTCAAGTGCTCTAAATTCTGGGCAATAATAAAACACTTGTTCCGTTTATATTATATAATAATATTACAAATATTAAAAATTGATTATATTACTAGTAAATGTTTATAATAATATTATTTTTTATATTATAAATAAATATTCCTTTTTCGGAACTACTGCCAAACCGGTTATGAAAACGGCAAAATTTTTTCCGTGTTTGATAACCAGTTAGTAGTAAAAAAAAATACTTTTTCGTAGCTGGTTACAAATATGGTTACAAAAACGGAATAATTGTAATAAAATAATATTTTTTATGGACTTAATGAATGAATACACTTAATAAATTAATGAAATCCAAACCATAATCAGTTTTGTAGCCGACTGTACTGCAAATAAAACGTACGTTAATACTCTGAACGGCGACGCATTTTCATTAGATGGGTACACAAAAACTTACGGCCTCACAATAAAACCCTTACAATTCTTTGCCGTATTACCAGTCATTTATTTCTATATGCCTAAGCTTTATTTATTCAGTCAATGACAATAATTGTAAGCCAAGAATCCTAAACTAAATGATAAAAAAATTATCCGACAAAATTTATTGTTCTATGTAGTTCATAATTGAAGATCATACAAAGACGTAATTGTTACATATTATTTTCTTTTTATTATTCAAAGTTACTCGTATAAAATATCGATTTTTTTTTATCTATCTAACAGCCTTTTAAAGTCCACTGCTGGACATAGACCTCCCCTAATTGGGGCCACTCCGACCAGTCCTGGGCCCTCTGAATCCAGCGGCTTCCCGCCGTCTTCTTTAGGTCATCATTCAGGTCGGGGGGGGAGGGGGGGGGGGATTTTTGTATAAAGAAGCAAAATGCGTAGAGATTCTTGAAGATCCCTGCAATGATATGATGTTGAAAACAACTATATACTTGAAATGTTCAATTAAATATTAATGTTGATTAGTTCATAATAACCTATTATGTCGATCGCAGGTAATAGAGTATTAGTATTTATCACGGAAAAAATAACAGTACTTATAATATAATGTTTTGATAACAATATTCAAATGTACTTGATAGGTTATTATATTCCAATACATTTCAATGAGCTCTATATTTTATACTGAATTTATTCAACTGTACGAAATTACATTTGCAGCCTTATTTGACGCCCCAACTCAGAGTTACTAACGGTTACTTAAATCGCGCATTAGTACAGAATTTGTGTGGTGATTCTTTACTAAGGAGAGATTTAAGTAACCGTTAGTGACTCTGAGTTGGGGCGTTATATTTGATTCAATAAAAATGTCTACGATTCTTTATACCTACGATCATACTAAAAAGATATACTGAATATAAGTTCCCTTTTTTGTTTATATCGATTAAGAGATACCAGTATACAATTGGGAGCTTGAAAGACAGTTTAGTCTTTCTATTTCCTCTCTTCTTCTTACATCATAACGCATCAGTGATGCCTTTGGTGTTGCTGATTTCCATGCCGATAGCCACTTACCATCAGGTGTATCGTCAGCTCGTTTGCCGGCTATTTCTCTAAGAAAGCAATATCCTTAGCAATTAATAATTTTATTGATCCTTATTCAAACATGATTTCTTTGAACTCTTTAATCTTTTGGTACAATTTAGATTAAATATTGTGCCGCCAGCAGCTTCTTACTAATATTATAAATGCGAAACTTTTTATGTATGTTTGTTACTCTTTCACGCAAAAACTACTGTACGGATTTTCATGAAATTTTGCACACAGGTAGACCACAACCAAGGATAAAATATAGGGTACTTATTGTCCCGGGAAACGCGGGAAAACCACAGATAACACAACAAGGTAGCTACCATTGACAGATATATATGAGTACTTCAGTCCGAAGACAAGCTTCCAGGCAATGAGGACTTCCGCCGTTTGGACGTGACTGAAATTTATCGAGGTCTATTTTTCAATCCAGCTTAGGAAATTTGGAGAGGAACAGAGTTAGAGTTGTGGCTCTGTTTTGTTCCGTTTCTAGTTTTAATATTTGAAGAGGGTTTAAAATAGAATGTGAAACTGCAAAAACGATCATACAATAACTTTAACAGTTCTTAAGAATGTTTTTTTATATTTTTTTTATGAAATACTAGCTGTGCCCTGCGGTTTCACCTGCGTTAATTTGTGGAAAAAATTACTACCAAAATATATGATGTTATACATATAGCCTATAGTCTTCCTCCATAAATGGACTATCAAATATAAAAATATTTTTTTTACTTAAAATAAGATAATGCTTGACCACAATTCCACCTGATGGTAAGTAGAGATGTGGTCTAGGATGGTGAGAGCCTATTCACTATTTTCTTAAAGACATCCACGTCATAGGTGGGCGTAATTTTTCAATTCGAACCAGTAGTTCCTGAGATAAGCGCGTTCAACCAAACAAAATCTTCAGCTTTATAATATTAGTATAGATTATTGAATATCAAGGTAAAATAAAATAAAATAAAAACAAAAAAAACTAAATTGTAAAAAAAATATTTTTTGAGAATGTTGTTTTGTTGCCCAAAAAATAAATAAAAAAATTACAACGTATACTCCAGACATATTACTTTTACCGTCAGCATTAAGAAGCATCTGTCAAAATTAAAACCTTCTTCAGCCGAGGATTACAACCCGCACGTTTTGGACAAATAGTAATCCCTTATGAATGTGGTCCACTGATTTGAGCTTTTAAAAACAAACAAATTCTACAGCTTTATACTACAGCTACTAATCTAGTTATCTACATTATAGACTTTGGAACCATCCAACCTACTTGCCCCAAACCAATGATATTTAAAAAAATATAGATACGTTATACTCTTACAAATCAACCAAAAAATCTGTTCCCAAAAGAGCTACAACACACACACGTTTATCTTTTGTTTCACTATACCAATCATATTGGTTTATTACACGAAGGCATTTTAACGCTGTATGTCAAATGTCAAGCACTTCTGATAACAACAAAAGCGTGTGAGAGATATTGTATATTTATAATGTAGGTATATGTAAAAATTGCTCAATAAATAGAAAATATGAAATTTAGATTTTTATAAAAAGGAAATTTAGGTATCCATTAATGATAACGTTGCAATATTTTAACAACTTGTATTATTTATATTCGTCGTAACAGGAAACACTGTAATAACAGATTATAGGAAATGTGGTAATAAGATAGACATAATATTATTATTGTACGATTTAGTAATATAAGATATACGTAAAATCAAAATAACGTATTTGAAAATTTATAATAATGTTAAATGTTAACTACTTGATATTTTTTTTTATAAATTGGTCTTTATTTGCAACAGGAAGTAAAATTGTTTGCTGGAAGAAATATTTTAAATATAAAATACCATGAATTTTGATAGATTTGAAATAGTTTAAATCAGTTATAAATTGTATTTGTTTATTACGATTTTTATACAACATTACAAGTTATTTTTGTCTATGAATATCAGGCGATATCAGGTGATGTGTTGTGGGGGTAGTTAGTTGGGTTGATAAAAGGCAAGTGTTTGAAATGGTCGGGTCCCAATTCAGTGCCAATTACGGAACAGAGCAGCCATCTGCAGAAGTTAAGTACTTTCGATATTTTTATATTGTTACTCTGCCAGTCTATTTAATTATTGTTTTCTTTTATATTCGTAGTAGCATTTTAATTAAAACGATGGTATTATCATAACGTTGTAAGGTTAAACTTGGACTCTGCTACCAGCTCTAAATTCAATAATGTCATAATGTTTGTTCCATTTTATAATGTGTAATATTGATACAAATATGAAATGTGAAATGATATAATATTAATGCGGTAATTCTGTGCTGTTATTGAGTTTCTTTCCTTAGTTCTTCTCAATAACTAAAGCACGTTGCGAACTAAGGGCTTCAATAAATTAATTGCCGCAGATATGTGTATTTATTTACCTACCTACATGATAATATGAAAAAGTTAATCACCGTGAAATAAAACGAGTCGTTGTGCTTTTGTGGTATACCTTTATTAATAATAGTATAGGTTACAAACATTTATCGATTCTTGCTTTATAACATGACTTCTAATTTTACATTTCTTAACTTTCCATATCGATCTCTCTTTAAAATCTGACACGTGCGTATTGTCTTGTATTGACAGAGCGACTATGAGCAGAACGGTCAATTACCTTTTCTTACGCTCTTCATCTTCGACGCGCTAGTGACATATCTACCTCTTTTTACTTTATAATATCATTGCCCCAAACTGGTTTCATTTGAAAGGCAATAATGCGAAGATGGTTTGAGACCACTAAACAATGAATTAGGCACATTAATCTGTTTAGTATAGTAGCACAAGTGTGATATACTAGTATAAGTAATAAGTATAGATATAAAACAATACTGAGATAATGTTGTAACTTATTAAACACATAGAACAGAGCACAGATTAGGGCAGAGATATTCTTTATCAGATTATTCCTGTTATCTGTTCCTGTATATAGTCGTAGATAATATATACCTCAGTATGAAACTAGCAGAGTAATAATTCCTTTTCTAGGTCAAGTAATCCCAACACGTGTTAAACCCCAAGTATTACGTACGTGGCTTTCGAAGCGTCTAAGAAATTGTATGTACACTGTACGGATGGATGTGTTTTATGGATGTGTATTTGTACAGTCAGCAAAAGTCCATTATCCATTGTGTGGTACAAAAACCTTCCCTATTGTTTAATATTTTTAACCTTCAACAAAGGAGGAGGTATTCAATTCGACTGTATTTTTTTATGTTTGTTACCTCAGAACTTTCGACTGGGTGAACCGATTTTGATGATTCTTTTTTCAATCAAAAGCTGATGCTTGTCATGTGGTGCCACTTAAACCTGATGAGTAGTTTTTGAGTCTTGTTGAAGTCGTTATTTTTTGTCAAGTATTATTATACATCAGTAACTAAATAAGTGACTGGCTGATGCTCGAGATTACTTTCCCGATCCTCTCTACATTAGGGTATGAAATTTCAAAAACCCTTCCAATGTTTTCAAACGAATCAACGACGGTTAATTGCAAAGGTTTTTGGCAAATGATTGTTGCAAAGTAGTCTTATAAAGATACTTCCTGTAAATATGATTCTTCAATAAACAATTTAATTCGTCATCTTTTCGCCTAAGTAGGGTACAACGTTCTTATATGGGGCTCGGTGTACGTTTTTTCAATAAATTACCTAGGTCAATACAAATGTTTAAGATAATATATGTGAAATCTCAGCAGTAGGCAAAGGATACTATAGTATAAATGAAAATATTAATGACAAAGACGCCTGGAAACGAATACCGCATCCAGTTCCGCGTAGGTTAGAACATAATATTATGTAACCTCTCATGATTTTAAAAGATGTGCGAAGAGTTTCTTTCGGCTTTTCTTCTCCTCCATGACAAAGCACCCTTCCGAAAAGCTGGTAGATTAAAAAAATTACGTGCATAAGTGTATCAGTGATACCTATATGAATAAAAGATTTTGATTTGATTTGATTTGATTTGAAATTGAATTGTAACATGTAATAACTAAATTACACTGCATTTTAATTCCGCCCTTCTGCCATTTACAACGCGATGGCCTGTCTGTCGACAAGATATAGCTCCGTCATTGCCAGCGCCCCAATTTGTTTAGAAGGAACCTAGAATAAGAAATATCCCTATTGTTTTCCCTTTGGCAATGTTATTGGTGCGTTTCTACGCTTGGTACTGTGTCGCCGGGTGTAAGGCTATAACTTATACAACGTTTTTATGACAAATTCAGTGTTAATACATGTTTTTTATTAGATACATGGTCGTCCTATATATTATACCAACAACATATAATGTATAGGTATGTAATGTAAATTAGGTGTTTTGGTTTCTGTCAGGTCATTTATTATTAAAGAGAAACAGCGAAAGCAACTCCACAGCACATTAATTAAATATGAGTTTACTTACAGTTAGGTACTTGTTTTTATCCGCCGTTTTATATTTGTTTTAAATTTACGTAATACACTAAATTTTCCTTTTACATTATATCTTTTAAGTGAACTTATCAGATCATGGTGGAAGTGAAATATTAAGTGTAGTATGTATAATGTGTAAGTGTAATTCAATAAGCAAAAGTTAATTGGTTAAATTATGGAGCCCCAGAATTAACATCAGTAAAACTAATGTTCTCCAACCTGTGCAAGCCATGCCCTGTGCTAACAACTCTCTTTGTGTGATGATAGCTTCAACAACTGCAACAGTACGACAGTATAACAACTTTGTTAACCGTCTCTACGACTTGGGGTACCCTAAATAGGCAACAGTGACCACTCACTGAAGGGTTTTGGCAAAAATAAACTAGGATCAGATTATAAGGGATTTTAATAATAAAATCCCTTATAATCTGACCACAACTGACAACCGGTGACGGTATTCGCGGTATTGTATAAACAATACCGCGAATACCGTCTATTTTAAATATAAAAATTATTTTTAAAAACCCACTACAGACTGCAATTTTATTTATTTATACATTAATAACACCAAAACTTACCACCAGGTGGGCCGTTTGCCGGTTTTCTAGTTTCTTTTATAAAAAAAGGGTGCGTGTACTTTTATACGCGCGTGAGAAGTTATACCAACTTCTTTGACATAATTAAATAAATATTTAATTTAATAACGTGTATCAGTTTTAATTATCTTTCAAAAACTATTTCGTATTAAATAAAAACAAGAAACATTAATCATAAATTATCTGAACAAATATTACTTGTGTACTACCTATGTTTACACACGAACAAAGTAGATGGCGTTGTTCGTGAAGCTGAATCACGCTGTTGAGACTCTGTGAAATTTGTGTTAGTAATAACATAAAATTTTAAAAGAGTTAAAGATAAAAGCGCTATCTATCCAGTGCTTTCATACCCCCTCCATGGCAGCGTTAAACGTTTAACGTTTTGCAAGTCGCATAAGAAGTATAACTTCAAAAAATACTCGCTGCTGTTTTAACGCCGAGTGTGTACCCAGCCTACAGCGGCCCCGAACTGCCCGTCAGAGTGATTTACAAGGGATATTCGCTGACTGGGAGACGAAATCCTGGATGTCGGCGGAACCCTCCCGTAGACCCGTTACGACATAATTTGAAACCCTTTTTGTGAATACATACGTGTGAAATATCGAAAACATATTCTCTATCCTATTGTCTCCTATCAATTCTCCTCTGCTGTTTCGAAGACCCTCACTTAATTAAAATTCTTGTTCATTTATTGAAACAGTCATATTGAAGCAGTAACAATTTAAAGCAGCAAAAGGGTTATAAAAATATAAATTGAATACTTAAATTAAATGTTCTACTAATCAAATTACAATAATATATAAATAATATGCTCATTAAATTACAATAACATGAACTAGGCATGCGGCAGCGTGTCCAGCCAAGTTCAAAGTAAAAGAACTGGTAACGCAGCGACGTGTGTAATATTACAAGAACCATTTCGAGTTACTTTTGACCCCATCACAACTCGAGACATACATACATGAAATTTGGCACATTTATTAACGCATCATAGCTTATTTAGAATTCAAAATTTCCTATATGTTGCTCAATTAGTTATTGATATTATATTAACGTTTAAAAATTCGCATTTTGGTGAATGACTTACTGATATAGGATTAAAAAACTAACCTACTTCCAGATGACCTAGAAACTTGATATTTGGTATTAAGGTAGATTATTAGGTAGGTGTATATAAAGGAAAAAGTCTAAACACTGAAAATTATTGATAATTACTGAAAGTAGTGAATTAGCGGACCCCTACATAGAGTAATATTACAAATAATAAAATAATAGGTATATTAATTTTTAATAAATACTAATATTTTTTAGAGAAAAAGTAATGATATCTTATCAAAAACATAAATGTAAAATGAGAGCCAAGTTCAAAAAAGAATTGAAATCTAAATTTGTGCCAAGTTCTGTGTAGAAAATCCTAAAATTTTAGTCATAACAGCATGTAATTCAAGCTCTACATTTGACTTGGCTAGTTTTCATTAGTTAGCTATCAACAAACCAAATAGAAAAGTAGCATAGGTATTATATCAACATAACAAACTTAACGAATTATAATCATACAAATATAATATAGCCTGTAGGTACATAAAAACTGGCCAAGTCAAATGTATAGATTGAATTACATGCTGTTGTGACGTAAAATTTTAGGATTTTCTACACAGAACTTGGCATCCAACTAATTTTAATTCTTTTTTTTGAACTTGGCTCTCATTTTAAATTTATGTTTTTGATGAGATTACTATATCTTTAGGAAGATAAACCATAACAAATGGTGTATGAATAAATTTAGTCCGATTTTCTTGAAACGTGGTGTTTACGTTTAGTAGGATTTTAGCCCTATTGGGGCGGTTTAGAATACTAACCCCAATCCCACACCGGGAGGGTTGCGTAAGAGGCGACTAAATCCGGTACGCTGGTGGTAGGGCCCCTCGGAATTGATTTTAATTGTTAATTAATATCATTATTACAATTATTATTTCTCCACGGGGTTCACCTGGATAGCTACCACCCTTGAGCATTGAGTCAGCTGCCAATCGACTCGTCGTGTTCCGGCTGGGGGCTTGCGAGCCAGTTCTTTCTTTCTTTTTCTTCACCCTTTCTTGGCCGGCAACGCATCTGTGATGCCTTTGGTGTTGCTGATGTTAAAGGGCGACGATAGCCACTTTACCATCAGGTAGATTTCTTCAGCCGTTTGCCGTCTATTTCCAATTTTTTTTATTTTCCCCTATAGGGACAAATCTAGAATCTCCAACGTGTAGCTAGAAAAATAACCCTTTATTAAAAAAAAAAACAGTAAAACAAACCGTCACCTTTATCAAACCTAGTTCGGCAAACTAATTAATTTACAAACAGTCGTAATTCACCAGAGATTCTAATATTTTGTCCTCCTATTGATTCAGTCGCCAAAAGTCTTTTTCATTTTGTTGTTTGATTCTAGAGCAAGTTGAACCGACACCTATTCTTCTAACGGTTCCACTAATTGATTCTGCAACAACGACGCTAATCGAACTAATCAAGGATAATCTAAATTTTACTAACAAAAAATAACCGACTTCAAAGTTACTCTAAAACTACTTGTCAGATCTCGTTCAAATTTATGTGGGATTACGTGACAAGCACCTGCTTTCGATTAAAAAAAGAATCAACGAAATCGGTTGGCGTGATATTGAGTTATTCGTCCATTTGTCGCGCTTACTTAACACAAATTTAAGACTTATATGGTTTTATCATGGATGCCATTGTCAGATCTCAATAAAATTTATATGGGACCACAAGACAGCCACCAGCTTTCGATTAAAAAAAGAATCATCAAAATTGGTTCGCCCAGTCCAAAGTTCTGAGGTAATGAACATAAAAAAAAATACAGTCGAATTGAGAACCTCCTCCTTTTTTTGAAGTCGGTTAAAAATAATCCTATTAATATTATAAATGTGAAAGTTTATAAGAATGTACGGATGTTTGTAACTCTTTTACGCAAAAACTACTGAAAAATTTTCATGAAATTTAGCTAACAGGTAGATAGTGACATGAAATAAGGACCTGTTATTTGCTAAAAGAGTAGCAAACATACAAACAAAATTATACATTTATAATATTACATAGTAGGATGTATGTCTAGCCACTGAAAAGCAATTCTAATTCGAGCAATCAGAATCCAATCCACATATTGCGGGTAGTAAAAACAAGTCAGAGAGCGAAGGGAATTTATAGCTCGAAGCAGCAAACGTCGGCTGTGGCGTAACGCAAAATTTTTTAATTAGAATAAGTGGATGTAGACCGTGTACTATGTAGTAATAAAACTTTAATTGTTTAAGAGATCCATAGACCTATATGTATATACTATACTAGACAGGCTGTTCAGTACTAAAAGTTTCGACACCTACGTTGACACCATATAGTACCAATGCATTTTAGTCGGCTGCGAGCAAGCGAGACAAGTAGATGTCATTTTTGAAAAACCCCGACCGTGCAAGAACACATAATAACGCATATTTTTTATTGTGCACAGTTAAAACGTCTTCATTATTTACGTTTGAACTTTATTTGAGTTCATTTAAATCATAATTGGTAAATAACTATATTTTTATTTGCATTTTTAAAAATTATTAAGTGCAAAATATTTGATATCCGCCATCTTGAACCGAATTAATTGACCGAACGAAGCGCTGTCAGCAAGCTGTCAGTGAGTACGAAAAATGTGACACGGATTTTGTTCGGAACAGCCCGTCTATATATTTAAGTCTATGAAGAGATCAGATTAACTTCGATGCGGTTATGTTTAGAGGAATGTTAAGATTTTAATTAGTTTATTCTCAATTCTAACAACTCTGACCTCTAACTATGCAACTTGGTTGAGTTTGTTTAGGTAATCTATACAACATAAAAGATCGCTTTCGTATGTTTATTCAAGGCACGTAATTAGAAGATGGAATGTCCTTTTTTTTACAAGTACTTGTACCATTAATAAATGACTATCGCAATACATTTTTATTCTGTAGTTTTTACAACAATAGAAGATTTCATTAACATCTGTCACAGCTATTTCCACATCCACGAAGGATTGTCTGGTGAACAATACTATTAGAAATTAAGTTTTTCCTTTGTTTCTTGTTTTTAGGTGACATACATTCGTAAATAAATAAACAATGGAAAATTCCGAGCATGAGATACAATTTGGCATTATTTCAGTGCTATAGTAATTTTAAGCGAAGTATGACCGAGTTTAAGTAGTAAGATCTAGTGAGCAACCATATCACAAAAAGGAAATTGTATTTCAGAGATTCTATTCTTCCACATCTAGGCTATAGACACGGCGAAGTTAATTTAACTATCTGACACCTAGTTAAGTGTAGTCGATTAGTTATATGATCGCTTTAAACTCGATTTACTCAAGTTTGTCACAGAAACAAGTTGGGGCGTTAACGCTAGGTAAGTAACTACTTGCTTGCTAACTTAGTGATGTATGTACGCTTTAAAGTTTTAGCGCGATAACTAGACAATTTATTCCAGTTACGTGATTTGCTTCGGGAATCTATAAATGGCGAGGTAAAAGGCCATATAAATGCCATATATTTATATATACAATGTACATATGGAAGTCAAGCTTCAAAGTGGTACCTGAAGTCGGATTACGTGACATTGTATGAACAATTTCGACCAATCATAGATAGGCCTGCGCCTGATTGACTTTGAACTTTGGACTCGTAGCTACTCAAATGGTGTCGGTGTGTAGCTTCGACCAATGATAGGCGCAGGGGAGCAGAAAAAAGATTTATGTTTGCCATGTAGGCACATATTTCTTGATGATTAAATGCAAGGAGAATTTAAAGAAAAATTATCTATACTAATATATAAAGAGGAAAGATTTGATTTTTTGTTTGCATTGAATAGGCTCCGAAATTACTGAACCGATTTGAAAAATTCTTTCACTGTTGGGAAGCTACACTATCCCTGAGTAACATAGGCTATATTATATTTTCAAAAAAAATAGGGATCCTTAATAAAACTGCAATAATGTAACCCAAGGTGTAAAAAAAAAATAAGAAAACCGAAGCAAAGCGAGGGCGATTACTCGTTTTATATAAACTTATTAAACATTTCACATAGAGCACATGTTGTAGAATTAAAATGACAACCATATAAAGAATGAATATATTATAGCAATAGGAACGAGCGCTATTCTAAATTTAAACACTGTTTAGGGTTGTGTCCAATATTGGCTTGGCTTCAACACATTAACGGCCCACTACTGAGCACGGGTCTCTCTTCTTGAGGAGGCCTAGAGCATACTCCACCACGCTGCTCCAGTGCGGATTGGTGGAGTGTCCAATATTACCTTAACATATCTAACGCGCTGTCCTGCGTGGGCGAATCAAGCGAAGCGGTGCGAAGCGAAAATAACAAAAGTCGAGATATATTGAAGTGTCCTACGTAACCAAAAGCACGTAGAGGGCGTTGCGGTGCGGCGTGGGTTGAAGCGAACGCGATCAGTTGGTTTGATATTTTCAAGCGAACTTCTGCGGCGCGGCGTATGTCAGTGGCGGTTAAGTGACAATTCGCGCGCACGTAGGACAGACTCGCCGCTTCGCCCCGCGTCGCACTGAATTCGCATTGGACCGCTTCGCGATCGCGTTCGCGTTGATTCGCCCACGCAGGACACGGTGTAATACTATCTGTGTAGTACCTGTGTGTACTGTGAGTAGGAAAAAATACCTCGGTAGTAAGAAACTACCGAGGTATTTTTTCCGCAGGTATTTTTTTAAGCAGCAAGAAGCTGCTTCTTTCCCGGGCCCTTTCACAGCCCTTGTTGAAGCATTGGCATAGCTTGCATGACTTTAGAAAAGTGTTTGTAAAACAAAACAATTTTTAATAAAAATATTTGAATTGAATTAATTAAAAACTTTTGTAGTTATAATATTTCAACATTTAGTCGACATCGTATTTTATCTGAGAGCCTATTGGAACACGGAGTATTGGACTAAAATACCCGTGTATAAATAAAAAAGACATTTTATTACCAAGGGTTTGAGCCGTCACTGTCGGCTGCTATCCTGTAAGCCGTCCCCTGTAATATGGGTAAAAGAATGATCAATCATGGTACTCAGGTTTGTTTTAATTATAATTATCTACGTAAATTAATAACAGACACTAATTTAATACTGGAACCAGACGTATTAAATTTTCTTACTTCTGTAAATTAAATCTTTTATAACGATGTCTTTTAATTAACTTAAATTGTAGGTAATTACTGACATTTCAATGTTAATTTTAAGATTCTAATTCTTGACAAAAAATACCCGACTTCAAAATTAGGGACAACTCAAAAAGTACTCATCAGATGTCGTCCAAATTTTAGTAGGACCACATGACAAGAACCAGATTTCGATTAAAAAAAAATCATCAAAATCGATTCACCCAGTTGAAAGTTCTGAGGTAACAAACATAAAAAAATATAGTCGAATTGAATATCTCCTCCTTTTTTGAAGTCTATTAAAAATAACATCCTACTTGCCACTTCCTATCCTATTGGATATAATATCAGAAATATGAAAGTTTGTGGGGATTTTGTTACTTTTTGACTCAAAAGTACTGGACCGTTTTTGATGAAATTTACCTGGAATATAATATAAGGTATTTATTATCCCGAAAAAGGCAGGCATATCACCGCGAAACTGTATCATATTACTAATTCAGAGTCAAATCAAATCAAATCAAAATCTTTATTCATATAGGTATCACTGATACACTTAAGCACGTCATTTCAGTCATTTAATAGATTTCACTTTAACTGCCATGGACAGATCGTAATCGACTAATCGGTTACTATAATCACAAACAACAAAGCCGATTGCATTACACGATAATGACTTTTCTGATTGACGTAACCATTTTGGAATGGTATTAAAGCAACCGAAATAGAACTGTAAACAATATTAAATAAAAAAACTAGAAACTCAACGAAAGATACAATCAACCTTTCAAAAATAATGACTTTGTAAATTCATAAAACATTCGTACTATTCGGTCATTCAATTAGATGATAAATTGTTACCATTTTTTTAAGCGAATAAACGTTTCGTTTCGTTTCGTGCGAATTAATTTCGCGTGGAGAGGGTTCCGTATGTTGATTATGTATTTATCCTTATTCTTCTATTTTATTTATTTTTGTCGTTTTTTATAAGACCATAGACTTCATATTAATTTTCCAGTAATATTTAGGTAAAGAACTATTCTCTATATTTTTTTTTTCAAAATTCTAGCGTCAGTAGTTTTGGATATAAGGGAAATGGTAAATTTTTGGCTTCAATTTTCGTTCTTTCTTGAATAGTTTAAAAAATATCCATTGTAAAATTATATCAAAAATATACTTGAGATCCTTACGAGAAGACCTTTCATTTGATACGATACGGTTAGCAAAATAGTTTTTGTAAAATATTGATTTCGTTAATTTTTTTTTCTTAATTCAGTTACCTATTTACATTATACCTTCGTCTTTGAGTCACAAAAAAGTACACCAGTACCTAATTTCAACTTATTTGGTCCAGTAGTTTGGAAGTAAATTGGCTGTAAAGGGTGGACAGACACACGAGTGATCCTATAAGAGTTCCGCTTTTCGTTTTTTTTCGTACGGAACCCTAAAAATTAAATGTTGTTTTGAGAGTCTCAATTGCTTGTATATTTAATATTGTTACACTATACGTTTAGTATTATAAGAATAATTCCTTCCATATGTTCTTCAGATATAGAACAAAGATATAAATCCCAAAGTCCCAAATTTACTCGTCAGGGCTAAAGGACAAAAGGATCATTGCCTTTTATGGGAAAATAACCATTAAATTTAGTGCATTTCGGGCGGAAATCCGATGGGCCCCCATATTCTCAAGGAGCATCTTAGTAACAATATGTTATGCACAAGGCCTTGTGAAGGGTAAAATGTCGATAAACATATCGATGTCTACTGTGATGTGCGAAATAAGTATGTGAGAAATAGACATTTATATCTATGTATGGTATGGTCCTCCAATCGTTTTGGAACTTTTATATACATATGCCAATGTATATAATACAATCAAGAAAATTTCGACAGCGTGATTCAGGTCGACGTGACGTCACCGTGTGACAGGTAGTGCAATATCGCCACAGTGATTGTGGTGGGTGGATGCAGACATATGAACTGTGTGTGCTAATATTTTAAAGACAAGATTGCTTAGTAGATATAATTATAATAAATAAATAAATAATAAATAAAAAAACGCTTACACACTCACACCCCCGCAGTAGGTTTACCTGTGTCGCAGGTGGCATGGACGACACATAAAACACATCACAATAACACCCATGACCCGAGTACAAATATTTATGTGTCACACAAATATTTGCCCCGACCGGGAAACGAACCAGGGATTCCTCGCTTCGCAGGCAGGGTCGCTTCCAACTAGGCTACAGGGTCGTCAAGAAAATAATAAAATTATAACTGATCAGGGTTTGTACATAAAAGATATTTAAGAAAAATTTATATCAGGATTCTTCATAGGAGCAACACAAAGCAATACTTTTTTTTATTCTTCTCAATTATTTTGGTGAAAAATAGCATCTTCCTGAAATCTTACTCCTTACTCCTCCTGAGGAAGTAAGTCAAGCCATACCAACCTTCCACTTGAGCTAAATCCGCCCGATAAATTACAGCTCCGTAATTAATTATATTCATCTGGCGCTACTAGGAACGCCAGCAGTGCCAGGTAAATGATATTCATCTGGCGCTACTAGGAACGCCAGCAGTGCCAGGTAAATGATTGTAAATTACATCGCGGAGCGGCGAGATGCGTTCGAAATATTTAGAGATTGTAACATTTTAACCACAGAGATTGTACTTAACATTTTTAACATTGCACAAACAAAGCTGAATATTATTTTTTCCTTTCTTTCAATTCATCAGTATTTTAATGACACAGCTCTTTCTTTGTAATTTAGGTAGAGAGCGTACTTTACTGGGAAGATGGTGGATGCAGACAGTAGGTAATCGATTGAAGTTACTTTCCTAATAATAACTTTCCTAATAATATCGTATATTATTACTATCCGAAGGTTGGCTGGGGAGACTGCTTCTAGCATTAAGTCCGCCTTTGCTATTTTACTAATTGTATGGTGCAAAAATTAAATAAATAAATAAAAAAAAACTGGAGCTGTCATTGTTTTTCTCCAGAGTACGAAATTACAAAGAGATAAGAGACAAAATAAATAAAATTAATTTGATTTGCAGTGTTATTTTCAAGCCAAATTAAAATACTTTTTTACATATTTAATATGAATGTTCTATTCAAAAAAAAATGTATTTTTTCATTAAAAAACCATCACTTACCCCCCCCCCTATAATTCCCTGCTGCCATAAAAATCATTTGAAGCCAAATTAACGAAGCAAATCAGAAAACAAATAATCTGGGGGCACGGCAGTGCCCCCGCCAAGTCGAGCAAAAAAGCGGCACGGCCATACCATCCTTTTCTCGAAGCAATTCAGGCCATTTTCGACCCCCTATAACTTCGTTGTGAATAAAGCTAGAAGCCTGAATTTTTAGTAACCAAGCAGGCATTGTATAAACACGGTATATTTCAAATTTCATTCAATTTGATCCAGTAGTTTAAGAATTGTAACTAGTCAAAGTTTCATAATTTCGTCACTCACTGACTGACTGACCGATCATCAAAACTCTAAGGCACTTCTAGCAGACATAGAAGCTTCAAATTTGGAACACAATTAGTGTTTAGTGTATAGATCAAGTAAAAACTAAAATATTTTGCAATTTCGGTCCAGTTTTCTAGATACATCAACTGCATAAATTACTTTGTAATCAATTGTAATTATCAATTGTAATTATCAATATTAAAAATGTTTTATGTTTTAAATAAATAGATTGACTTGGCAATCGCACTAAACAATCAAATTTATATAATATACATATTATATATTATTGTATTACTTGTGAGATACATTGTGTTTTCATGCGATGGTCAAGTCGATCTATTTATTTAAAACATAAAAGATTTTTAATATTGATAATAATATGGTCACTATAAGATGTTGTTACTTGTTAGGTTAGCTAATTACGTAATAACTTAAGACAGAAGGACCCTTAAGTAGGAACTGAATAAATTAACCGACTTGGTATTACATGGATCTCACAACTTTTTACGGTAGAAGAACTGAGTTGCGAGACTTGGTTTTTTTACAAGTAATGTTTTTGATGGCATGTTTTTTATTTCGACCAAATTATTTAAGGCACATCACTATAAGCTAAATGTGAAGAACCTTAAAACGGAGGATATTTTTTTAATTCTCGGCTCTAGAAGATGAATTTTTAATTAGCTATCCTTCATACCGAGGGCTCGCGTTCCGTTAACCCCGCTTCGAACTTAGACTTGAACTTTTTTCAATTATATTTCTTTTACGATGCCTGCAAGAGTTGGAATTATGTTTTATTAAAAATAGCTCTTGCTACTGACCCAAGATATAAGTTATGTCCTTATACATCTATGTTGTATTTCAGGAACAATGTTACTTTTCCAGGGAGAAAAATCTGAAATTTATTGTTAGTTTTATAAATATACATTGTAGATCTGTAACTGTGAGCAGGAAAAAAACACCTAGGTAGTTTCTTGCTGCTTCTTCTCCCGGGCCCTCTCACAGTAGGGCCTTGTTGAAGCATAGGCGTAGCTTGCATGACTTTCAAAATGTGTGTGTAAACCAAACCAATTTAGAATAAAAAAAAGAGAGGTGTCAAGGGACACCCGGATGGAATGAAGTTCCTTTCGATTAATACTAAGCGACCAGAAGTCTTCCAGGGTGCGACAATACAATCATAGGACGTCCCTGTTGTGCCTATGCTAAATACCAAAGAGTGAATAAGACAGCCACATACTATGATTGTACTGTCGCACCCTCGAAGACTTCTGGTCGCCTAGTAACTCGCTTTAATTAATAAACGACGGCAAAAAGTGTCGTTACAACTTTTCGTCTGAATTTTTTCCGTCTAGCCCCCTTTCGCAACGCGCGATAAGGAACTTCGTTCCAACATTTTAATTTGAGTAATTGTTACTGCGTTAAGTAACATGGTAACATTCAAACACTCGACATATTGTGGTAACAATCGACAGCATTTATTATTCGTTGGTGGCATAATTTATTCTTTTTTATATTGACGACGAAGATGATGAGGGTCATAGAATGTGTTTTGTTGCATAATGTTGCCTCACTAAAAATAATAGCAGTATAAAAATATTTTTTATAAATTTTCAGTTTATCTCTTTTTTTCAGGGGGTTATCGTTTATTTATGTATGTATTACAATGAATACAAAAATACATTGAACTTTTTACTAACTCTATAACAGAAATTTCATAGTAACTTTTATCTGCCATCCCATGGGATAAGATCCAATTCACAGAATACAATGTATTTTAAAGCCGTAATAAATTATAAAATGTCAAAGTTTCAACTTTTATTGTTCAGTAGTCTAACCACTGCGGTCATCTTCATTACAACCCGACTGGCAAAAACAAAAATGCCTACCTATAAAAACATTTCTTGGCACATTATAGATTAAGTCTGCAGTTTGACTTGACGCGGAATCCAGTAAACTTGATCGTGTATGGCCACGGTATATTGTCGGTATATTGGTATAGCGATCTGGCCATATAGCTATCTCATGCACACTGGATGCCGCGTCAAGTCAAACTGCAAACTTGATAAGTACACTTGATCGTGCATGGCCTCCATAAGATCTCTGCGATCTCAAGATTCGGTTTGAGATGCTGAAATATGTCAAACCGTATGAAAAGTGACTTTTGTGAGATCTGAGATCGTGCTCTTATGCCGAGATTGGTTTATTGTCACAGGCCTACATATACGTTATTATTATTATTATGATACTTACATAGATAATTCCGTAAAGAAGAATTTAAGTTATGAAAAATTAAATAAATGAATGAGTATAATAAAATTAATAGTGTACCTTTCTTTCTGTTTTCTTTGGTGTATTTATACAAGTCGTATAATCTTAATATATATAAATTACGTGTCACGTTGCTTATCCGCGATGGACTCCTAAACTATTTAACTGATTTTAATCAAATTTGCATACCTGTGCAGTTTGATCCAACTCGAAAGATAGGATAGCTTATATTTCAAAAAAAAAACTTTTGACAGAAAAAAATCTGTCCCGGTAGCTAGTAGTTTATATTTTTTATATCAGCAGATATTCCTGAAAATCTTTTTACTCATTGAAGAAGAAAAACAGTTATGAAGCAAAGTGTAAATTCACATTTAAATTAATCCAAGATACCGAGGTTTTCCTCCCGTTTACTCCACGTTGTTTTTTTCCACTTCATATTTTTTCTGCGTCTGCTAACTTAGCGAGTTGAATTTATGTTTCATTAAAACGTCTGTGGTTTCTTTCCTAACACGTTTTATATACTGTAATTAGTAAATTGAGCTTACCAGCTAAATGAAGGCCTTGGGTTTTAGGCGAAACGGTCGTGGCAGACTTTTGACAGATAAATTTAAAATGGCTTACACAAAAAACGCTTTAGTATGTATTCACCTGTATCGCGGGTGGCATGGATGACACATATAACACATCACAATAACACCCATGATCGAGTACAAATATTTATATGTCACATAAATATCTGCCCCGGCCGGGAGTCGGACCCGGGACCCCTCGCTTCGCAGGCAGGTTCGCTACCAACTAGGCTACAGGGTCGTCAGATTTGTTTATTTGTCTTGTGTCATTGTATATTCATATGTCTTTAAGCGATTTAGTAAATTAAAGTGCAAGTATTTGCCCATGTCGATCACGTCAACTTTCAAACGAAAAACCGCATCATAATCGGTCCATTCGTTTAGGAGCTACGATGCCACAGACAGACAGACACAGACATGTCAAACTTTATCATTGGGGGTTAAAAAGTATCACATAATACTTAATTACTCGTCTTCTTTCTCATACTTTTAAAGTGAAACTTTCATTCTATCGCCCCAAAAATTCGTCCATTTATCGCATGTCGCATTACAGCTGGCCCTGGAGTAAGAATAATAATGGAGATTAAAATTTTTAAATAGTTTTTAATATGCGTCTATCATCTAAATGATTGTATTAATTAGGTATGTATTCCGTACGTATATGCAAATTGGAATTAAATTTTATAATTGAATATTTTGTCTATTATTGATTTCCCATTATCATTCCCGTTTTTGAATAATTAAGATTAAAAACGCAATTTTAATACCCTAAATCGAATAATTTTGTAAAACTTTTTAGTTAAATGCCTACAAACCAAAAAAAGTTTCACTTGCATCGTGGTTTCTTAAAACCACACTTTTTTCAAATAGCACCGAAATTTTCGTATGATAACCCAAGGTTAACATTTTGTGAACTTAAAAGAACCACAAATTACTCACACTTTTTCGTTTTGTTTTATTTAATCCTTCTATAACACGTAAATTTTGCAAAATATTTCCATAGAAATAACATAGTAGCAACTTAAGTGCCACACCACAAAATTCCCTAATAGCGATTTCAATAATTAAATCCTTTATTACGTTTCTTAACGATATAATTAGCAGACCTAACACCGTGTTACAAAGGCTCACGGATGAATTAGGCGAATCATCAGCGAAATTTATGTTATAACCCCGATCTGACCGACCCTTTGTGATCTGCAGTGGAATTTATAATAGCAATTGTTAAAGACATCGTTAGGCAGACAATCTATTTCAGTTTTTAATTCAAATCATTATAATTGTTAGGAACAAATGATTTGTTGGTGCAGCAGATTTGCACATAGGTTACAAACCAAGCTCTCTATCGTTGCACGATCTACGATGAGCCATAAATCGATCGTGATGTCGATTTGCTTATCATATTATCATCTTAAGTCGAGCAAAAGCAGAGCGAATCCTGCTAATAGAATAAATGTAAAAGTTCGTGTAATATAATGATATTGATTGATAATATTGATTGATAA
The DNA here is from genome assembly GCA_951805285.1 of Thymelicus acteon. Taxonomy (NCBI): domain Eukaryota; kingdom Metazoa; phylum Arthropoda; class Insecta; order Lepidoptera; family Hesperiidae; genus Thymelicus; species Thymelicus acteon. Next base: position 1,403,006 of record OX638235.1, read on the forward strand.
TAGAATAAATGTAAAAGTTCATGTAATATAGTGATATTACACGAACTTTCACATTTATTCTATTAGCAGGATTCGCTCTGCTTTTGCTCGACTTAAGATGATAATATGATAAGCAAATCGACATCACGATCGATTTATGACTCATCGTAGATCGTGCAACGATAGTCTCGACGATAATCTCATCAAAAATATAAATGTGAAATGAGAGCCAAGTTCAAATAAAAGAATTGAGATCTAAATGGGTGCCAAGTTCTGTGTAGAAAAGCAAAAAAAGGAGTTCTGTTAGCTTGAACTTGGCTTGACACTCTACCGCGTGTCTAGATGTACCTAAATGTTTGTACTCTTTCACGGAAAAACTACTGAACGGATTTTCATAAATTTAGCACACAGGTCGACCATGCTGTGGAATAATTCGACGCTTGAAAGGCAAAATTTACCAGCGACATGTAACTGTAATAACTTTACACTAGAGCATTTTAAAGTTTTTATTTTAGAAAAAAAAAAGACGTAAAAATCACTTTATTAAGTATTTAAACCGCATGTAAAATTCATTGGAATTAAGTACCTACCTACCTATGACTAATAGGCGATTTTATACAATTTTTTTATGCTCTAGTGTAAAGTTGTCAACATGTCGATTGGTAATTTTTGCCTTCCAAGCGTCAAATTATATTTTTTTATCGGTAAAACGCGGGCAAAGCTGGAGGCAGATTCCGATAATTTCCAATAATTACAACTTTCTCGGTCACGTAAAATGTTTGTCACGGAGAATCGAAACCGTCACATTCACTTATCAGGCTTCATTGACTACCAATTAAAGTATTAGAACAAAACTTGATCGATAACCGCCTTCGACTTTCGCAATAATACAAAATATCTGAAATAGCAAACTCGCAGGAAACTTGAACGCGAAACATTTCCGTCTGTCAGACGGGCTCTACAGTCTCTCGATACCAAGAAGTCGAGTGGACCAGATGGTATCCCCGCAGTGGTGTTAAAGACGTGTGCTCCCGAGTTGACTCCCGTCTTAACGCGCTTATTCTCGCTATCTTATGCCACAGGTATAGTACCGTCTTCGTGGAAGGTTGCCCTCGTTCATCCCATCCCCAAAAAGGGCGATCTTAGTGACCCGGCTAACTACAGGCCTATAGCGATTACTTCCCTGCTTGCGAAGGTTATGGAGCGCGTGATTAACACGCAGCTCTTAGGATATCTGGAGGATCACCAGCTGATTAGCGATCGGCAATATGGTTTTCGCCACGGTCGTTCGGCTGGTGATCTTCTAGTTTATCTTACGCACCGGTGGGCTCAGGCTCTTGATCGCAACGGGGAAGCTCTAGCAGTCAGCCTAGACATCGCTAAAGCCTTCGACCGGGTCTGGCACAGGGCCCTTCTCACGAAGTTACCATCCTAGGGTCTACCTGAGAGGTTATGCAACTGGGTAGCCAGTTTTCTATCTGAGCGACATATCAAGGTCGTAGTCGACGGTTGTTGCTCAGATATGAAACCTATAAATGCTGGCGTCCCCCAAGGGTCTGTGTTATCTCCTACGCTATTCATTCTGCATATCAATGACATGCTGCAGCATACAAGTGGCATCCATTGCTATGCAGATGATAGTACAGGGGATGCCTACTACACAGCCCCTGCCAATGCCTCTCAGTTGCAAATGGCGGATAGCAGAATGAAACTTGTGTCTGAAGTCGAGAACTCTCTGGAGCAAGTCTCGGAATGGGGTCGACTTAATTTGGTCCAGTTCAACCCCACGAAGACACAAGTTTGCGCGTTTACCGCTAAGAAAACCCCATTCGTCATAGCGCCTCAATTCCAGGGTACCGCGCTCACCGTGAGTAAAAGTGTTGGGATTCTGGGAGTTGACATCTCGAGTGATGTGCAGTATCGGCGTCATTTAGAGGCCAAGGCTAAGCTGGCCTCCAAGAAGCTTGGTGTCCTGAATCGGGCTAAGCAGTACTTCACTGCGAGGCACCTGCTAATGCTTTATAAAGCTCAAGTCAGGCCCCACATGGAGTACTGCTCCCACCTCTGGGCTGGGGCGCCGCAATACCAGCTTAGCCCATTTGACGCCATACAGAAGCGCGCGGTCCGAGTTGTCAACGACCCACGAGTCACTCACAGGTTAGAACACTTGAGTTTCAGAAGAGACATCGGTTCTCTCTGCGTGTTCTACCGACTTTACAACGGTGAGTGCTCCGAGGAATTGTTTGACATGATGCCTACGTCTCCTTTTCATCATTGCACCACTCGCCGAAGATTGAAGTTCCATCCACACCGATTGGACTTGTGGAGAACCTCTACAGTCCGATTCTCACGAACTTTTTTGCCACGTACGTGCAAGCTGTGGAATGAACTTCCTTCTGAGGTATTCCCTGAGCGCTATGACATGGGATTCTTCAAAAAAGGTGTAAAAAGAGTTCTCCTTCAGGGCCGGCGTTGCATTGGCGATTCCTCTGGTGTTGCTCATGTCCATAGGCGACGGTAACCACTTACCATCAGGTGGCCCGTAAGCCTTTTCGTCTGCCCTTCAAGCTATAAAAAAAAAAAAAAAAAAAAAAAAAAAAATTTCCGCCGTCGTAACTTAGGGCTGTCAGCTGTAGTGCAATGTCCCGATTGTGTCATAAGGTACTCTAGAAATGGCTAAAATACTTATTATTCGTATCAATAAGTTACTTTATTTTAATTAAAGTAAACTAACAATTCCATTAGATTTTTAATGTTTCTTTTTCTTACGGAATAGCCGGCAAACGAGCTGACGATTCACCTGATGATAAGTGGCTATCGTCGCCCATGGACATCAGCGCCAAAAGCACAACTGGACGTTGTTAGCCAGGAAATAGAGAAAAAAGAAAGAAAGAAAGTTTATAAATAGTTTTTAAAAATATGTTTTTATCCGCCATTTTAAAATTATAATATTTTACTAAGACTTTTAATATGACTTTTTGTTGCATATTTCGCGCATGCATACATTCGTCTGAGGTATTCTAACAGCGTTAGGACTTGGGTTTCTTTGAAAAAGAAGTGAAAAGAGTTCTCCTTTAGGGTTGAGGTTTTTTCGTCGTATTTTTCGTCAAGTCCGTTGTTTGTAAAATATGCATGAAAACCGAGTCTGCTATGCATCTAGAGTTTATTAGGAGTAGCGCAGAAAGATAAAATTTCTTGTTATCTTTAATTAAATAAGGAAGATATAAAAATATCGTTATGTTCTCGCTATTGTTAGTATTACGTCTCCAACCACTTATTTTTTTAAATACCCGTACCCCAAACTCCCTACAATCCGAAATATACCCTTAAACACTTAAACTTGTTTTATAGTTCTGCCACGAATCGAACAAAGATGTTACCAACTACTTCTATACCCGAAGGAAAAGAATAGATCGTTGAGTGAAAAAACCTCGCCAAGTTCCAAAACAAACGCCGAAGTGCGTTGCGCAAACTTTCACGGAATTAATTATGCATTTACTTTGCTAGAATTTATAACAAAGCGTATTAATTTGGTTTTAACAACTTAATAAAAAGTATTTACATTACAAACCGACAAGAAATCGATGGGATACAGTTTGTTCCAACTGAGTTTTGTTTATTTAATAAACGAATGCTCTGCTCGCGCCATTGCCCGGATTAATAAGTTCCCTATATGTTTTTCAAGATCATGGTAACTTGTGTGCTAAATTTCATGAAAATCCGTTAAGGAGCCATCCATAAATTACGTCACACGTTAGGGGGAGGGGGAGGTCGATGTAGTGTGACATTGTGTGACAAGGGGTGGGAGGGGTCCTATGTAAATTTCGGGACATCACTTTGAAAATCAAAAAATTGGTAAGTTTTTTTTTAATAATGGAAATAAAACTTATTTCGGAACTGATATTTTAATTTAATAATTTCTAGGTGTAAAATTTCATAATATGTGACGTCACACTAGGGGGGAGGTCTCACAAATGTGACAAGGACGGGGAAGGGGTCAGAAAGTCATGAAATTATTGTGACGTAATTTATAGGACTGCCCCTAAGTAGTTTCTGAGTGAAAGAGCAACAAATATTATTGAGCTATTTTTACGTGTTTGATTAATTAATTGATTTAATAAATACAATTATTACCGTTCCTATAATTACATAAATGCAGTGATATTGTATGTATAAAAAGAGGGATAAATGAGAAAATTAACAACGTCACACTAGTCGAGGGGCAAAAAGAAATATAACATAATAATAAATAAACCCTAACACACTCACACTCACGCAGTAGGTTATTACCTGTGTCGCGGGTGGCATGGACGACACATATAACACATCACAATAACACCCATGGCCCGAGTACAAATATTTATCTGTCACATAAATATCTGCCCCGGCCGGAAATCGAACCTGAGACCTCTCGCTTCGCAGGCAGGGTTGCCACCAACTACATAGGCTACAGGGTCGTGTGTCACATTGTAAAACTGTTCAAAATTAAAATATTGTTTTGAGGCATTAAGGAGGCATTCGAGCATAATAAAATTACTCTCGTAGGTACGTTACAAGGTAGCATTGTCAATTATACCATAGCAACACCATGGAAACCATCAAACAACGCGTTGAGAAGCGTTGAACCGTCCTCAACAGACCCAATATGAACATCATATGAGAAGTTCACTTCATTGGACTTGCCAAATCAGCCGTATTTAATTGACAAGCATTAATTCCAAGTTGAACAACTAATGACTGAGCAAATTGACACCCCGCGCTGGTCTTGACGGTCTGACGCGATGACATGACAATACCGATCAATTTAAATGATTTCCTCTCTGACTGAGTTCTGTTTATCTTTGTTGTATAGTAACAAAGTATCTTTCGGTACTCGAATAAAATGTTGTATAGGTATTGCGATAATATACAACCGATTTTATGTAAAGACCTTTAATGAAGACTATAAAAGGCAGAGGTTCTTTCATTGGTTGTATTCTTTATATTTGATACCCCAGAACTCCATGGTTTCATCAACGTATTTGGATAAAAAAAAAATCTAATTCATTAAATCACAATTAGGTATCACCAATAATCTTTTTTTTTATTCAACCACGCTGCAAAGGTGCTTTTTAAAGCTGAAGACTTGACCACTTAAAGCTGACAATCACATCACGTGGTCATTGCCGCATTGGACATTCACAATACCAGGATCACCAACTTGTTAGTCAACAAGCAAGAACAGAATTGTGGAACCCTATACCTATTATAACACAATATTTCACACACACGCCATGTGCGAGGTTATTTCACACACATGTGCGAGGTTAAGGTTTTGTAACTTATTCGCGCAAAATATCGAACTTATCAAATGCGAATTTACTAACTTCATCCCTAGTTTTACTATTTCATTACAATAACAAAACTATCCCGCGAGAACCACGACAAAAACATCCAATGTGAAGCTAAGGCGAGAATAATGAGCTTCGCCTGAGATTAGGTACACGTATTAAATGTGTATTTTGTGAAGGTCAGTGCAAAAACTTCAAGCTCATCTAGTTGGCCTTATTTTTACATTATGTCTTACTAACTCTAAGCCACAGATGGGCTTTGTCCGTTTTAATCGACTTCAAAAAAGGAGGAGGTATTTCGACTGTATTTTTTTTAGTGTTTGTTACCTCAGAATTTTCGACTGGGTGAACCGATTTTGATGATTCTTTTTTAATCAAAAGCTGGCGCTTGTCATGTGGTCCCACTTAAAGAGCTAGATCTGACGAATAGTTTTTGAGTTATTTTGAATTAGGTTATTTTTTGTCAAGAATTATTCGGTGTAATAATTACCTTGTAAGTTATTCCAGATCACCCTCTACCTGTTTGCTTTTAATGAACTACTACCTAACTACTAACTACTGAACGGATTCAGTAGTTTTTTCCGTGAAAGAGAAACAAACATCTATACATCCTCATGGACCAATTGTAAGGGATATGTATTAATATTTTAAATAGTATTGGTATCTATTAGCTTCATATTTTACTGATTTTAGTTATTGCATTATTAAAAAGTACAAATAACAAGCGGAAATATATATCTCTGATTCCGGTTTGATGTTTTAATAATTAGGTGATAAGATTTTGTAAGAAAATATATCAGAATATTTTAAAATAATATTGGTATTAAGTTAGGTAATTTACTGATTTTATGTACTTGTTACTAAAAATTGAAAATAATTATAAGCGGAAACATCGGTGTTTCCGGCGCCGGTATATCACGTGTTTAATCAGAAAATATAAAAGTGCGATAGTGTAAGGTTAAGAGTTTAGTTCGACTTGAGTCGTGTCAGTGATAACGAAAGAAGTGTTCTATGCGTGTGCGTTTGTGAAGTGTTATTTTATGTGCTTACGCGTTATTTGAAAAGAGAGTATTGTGCAGATAGTGTTGTAATTGGTTCTGTAAGAATAAAACATAAACATACCTTGGGAGTTTTATTATACAATATTAATAGGATTAGTAGGATGTTGATGGGTGTAGTGTCTGTTCCCACATGCGATAGTGACAATGATATGATAAAATCTGAATTTTACCAAGAAAAAAATAACCGACTTCAAAATAACTCAAAAACTACTCGTCAGATCTCGCTCAAATTTAAGTGGGACCACATGACAAGCACCAGGTTTCGATTAAAAAAGAATCATCAAAATCGGTTCACTCAGTGAAAAGTTCTGAGGTAACAAACATAAAAAATACAGTCGAATTGTGAACCTCCTCCTTTTTTGAAGTCGGTTAAAAATGATGTAGTGTGAATAGTGTCGCTACACACAATATAAAAAAATATAATGACAGTGTCGCTCGTTTCAATTTATTGTCGCTGCGTTGTCACTGCTATGTTGCACACTTGGATCGCAAAATGTTAATGGTGGAAATTAAACTACGCAATTTTATGCAAACATGCACCCCTCAAACTTCATGCGACATTTTGTCGCATAGCTGTCACACGTATGAACAGACACTAAAATAATGCTTCATTATCTGTTGTGGTAAATACTGTTTCTTTGTGAAAAAAAATGTTGTTTTACAAATATCTCTATGGTTATATGGTCTCAATTAGGGATTGCAATCCGGCGTCATTTTCAATCCGGCCGGATTTTACCGGATTTTCGCCAATCCGGTCGGATCCGTCCGGATCCGGCCGGATTGGTCACGGGATCAGAATTTTCCTTCTCGTTCCAATATAGACTGTTTTTATGGTAATCAAAAAAGTGCATTGTATTATAAAAAAATGCCAATGCATTAAGACAAAAGTAAATGCAACTAAGACGTAATAAATACTCGCACGGGTCAAGTTAGGTAATGTCGATAGTAGCTAATGATGATTATCTATACTTATTATTAGGAGGAAAGTTTTGATTTTTTTGTAATGGATAAACTCAAAAACTATTGGACCAATTTCAAAAATTCTTACAAAAATAAAAAACTACATTTTTCCTTAGTGACATATGCTCTATATTTTATTATTATATTATTTTTTATTTCATCACAAGTAAAAATATTTGACGCCCAGCGGTACGGTTCAGCTAGTATATTATTTATTATATTTATTTATTATTATATTTATTAAAAAAAAGGATCAATATGTATACTTTTTCTCTTTATTTTCTTTAAGGATGGAGCCAATAATAGGCGCTCATGCATACAATTACACATCTTTAGATGTATAAAGGGGGTTTTTCTGTTGTCATGTCACATCAATTGAAGTACACCTAGAGCTTAGTACCGATATATCGAGGTGTTGAAGTGTGTATACAAATAGGTCACCATGTCAGTTCGATTACACGACTGAAGCACGAACCCCTTCCAATTGCAGAGGGGGTCAGACAAGGGGACGTTATTTCCCCGAAACTGTTCACCGCTGCTTTGGAAGATGTTTTCAAGCTTATGGAGCGGAAAGGGCTCGGCGTTAACATCAATCAATCATCAATGGTGAACACTTCACACACCTTCGATTTGCCGACGATATAGTGATCCTGGCGGGATCGCTGGAGGACCTCAGTACTATGCTAGGGGACCTGAACAGTGCCTCACAACGGGTGGGTCTTAAGATAAACATGGACAAGACAATGTTCACGTCACTGTCCACGTCACACTCGTACCAGTAGTTGTTGACGGCACTGCTCTCGAAGTTTTCGACGAGTACATTTACCTGGGACAAATGATATAGATGGGTAAGTCCAACTTCGAGAAAGAGGTCACTCGAAGAATCTAACTCGAGTGGGCAGCGTTCGGGAAATAACGACATCTCTTTTTATCCAAAATTCCTCAGTGCCTGACGTCGAAAGTGTTCAGCAATGTGTTGCCACTGTTAACATATGGATCCGAGACGTAGTCTTTTACTGTTGGCCTCATTCGAAGGCTCAAAGTCACACAGCGCGCTATGGAACGAGCTATGTTAGGTATTTCACTACGTGATAAGATTCGTAACGGTGAAGTCCGTAGGCAAACAATAGTTACCGACATAGCTCGCAGAGTTAGCCGGCTGAAGTCACAATGGGTAGGCCACATCGTTCGAAGTCTCAGTAAAAGGAGCACTGGTCGCATCCCGACCAGGTGGACTTATGACCTAAAGAAGACAGCGTGAAGCCGCTGGAGGGCCCAGGACCGGTTGGAATGGCGCCAATTAAGGGAGGCCTATGTCCAGCAGTGGAGTTTAAAAGGCTGTTAGATAGATGGATATAGCTTACACCTACATATATTAAGAGCAAATATTACAAATTGTAGACAAGAAGTAATATTAATAAAAATATTATAATTTCATGCTTTTATAAGTTGCTTTTAATTTTTTATCCATTCAGTAAGTTTGTACTTATATTACATCCCTAATGAACGTTAGTAATCTCGATTGCAATACTAGATTAATTGCAACATCTATATCAGGCATACACAGCATCTACACTAGCAACAGGGTGATTATTTTGCCAAAAATTGGCGTAACCGGATCCGGTCACCGGATCCGGCAATTTCCACCGGATCCGGTATGCGTAAAAAACGCCGGATCCGGCCGGATTACCGGATCCGGTTTTCCGGATTGCAATCCCTAGTCTCAATATAAGCTGTATAAAGCATAAAATTTTTACTTTCTCATTTTCACCTTTCTGTGTACTAAAAAAGTACTTACCTATAATCAGTTACAGGGTTGGCAGTTCATTTATATATCGGCACTCGATTTCCCAAGCGCCCGTTCAATAGGGTTGCCATACCACTAGTTTTCTGAATAAAAAAACCATAAAATATTTTTTGTCCTCAGTTTACGTATTTTACTAAGTTTTGGTTTTTCTGGTGAAATATCCGAGAACTTAAATTTGGAGAAAAATTTCGATTTGACTAAAAGGAAAGGAGATAGCTATACCTTGGATTAACACATAGGCTGCTTTTTATCCCGGAATAAACAGGGTTGGTAAAAAGCGGCCAAGTGCGAGTTGGACTCGCCCATGAAGGGTTCTGTAGCAGCAAGTAACATAATATAAAAGTTCTTGTAGTCCGTTGTAACTTTAATCAATGATTTTTTGCGGTTTACGATTTATGACGTATTAAAAAAGACTACTTACTAGATCTCATTCAAACCAATTTTCGTTGGAAGTTTGCTTGGTAATGTACATCATATATTTTTTTTAGTTTTATCATTCCCTTATTTTAGAAGTTACAGGGGGGGACACACATTTTAACACTTTGGAAGTGTCTCTCGCGCAAACTATTCAGTTTAGAAAAAAATGATATTAGAAACCTCAGTATCATCAATTTTTAAAGACCTATCCATAGATACCCCACACGTATGGGTTTGATGAAAAAAACATTTTTGAGTTTCAGTTCTAAGTATGGGGAGCCCCCAAAATTTATTGTTTTTTTTCTATTTTTGTGTGAAAATCTTAATGCGGTTCACAGAATACATCTATTTACCAAGTTTCAATGGTATAGCTCTTATAGTTTCGGAAAAAGTGGCTGTGACATACGGACGGACGGACGGACGGACGGACGGACGGACGGACGGACGGACGGACGGACGGACGGACGGACGGACGGACGGACGGACGGACAGACAGACAGACAGACAGACAGACAGACAGACAGACAGACAGACAGACAGACAGACAGACAGACAGACAGACAGACAGACAGACAGACAGACAGACAGACAGACATGACGAATCCATAAGGGTTCCGTTTTTTGCCATTCGGCTACGGAACCCTAAAAATCGATCTCTACTGCGGGCGAAGCCGCGGGCAAAAGCTAGTGTAATCTAAATATTATTATGTTAAGTAAAAATTATCTCGTTATACAAATAACTCTTGACAAAAAATAACCGACTTCAAAATTAGGGATAATTTAAAAAATACTTATAAGATCTCGCTCAAACTTAAGTGAAACCACATGACAAGCACCAGCTTTCGATTAAAAAAAAAGAATCATCAAAATCGGTCCTTCCAGTCGAAAGTTCTGAGGTAACAAACATAAAAAAATACAGTCGAACTGAATACCTCCTCCTTTTTTGAAGTCGGTTAATTAAATAACTTCTATAGTTAAAACTGAATTAATTATTTGTTTTGATTAAAAAAAATGTTTAAAACTTCATTTCCTGAGAATTGACTGTAAAAATTGCATTGCAAAGGTTGTGCAGAATTTTAAATTTCATACCTCAAGTGCTCCAACTCGATACGAAAATGAATTAATTATGCAAGTGGCGCAGCCCTACCTTCCGTTGCGTTCCAATTGGATCAAGTTGGTAGTGCCAGATATAATTGCTTATTTCCACGTGTGGGAGCTACGGAAACTGTAACCGTACTGTTGTACGGTATTGTATTGGTGTAAGGAACACCTGTATTGCTATTCTATTGTGGCGACAGTGGGCGTGGCTATTTCCCTTGAGCCAACTAGACAGGTCTCTTATAAGTGAATTATCTATAGTAGTCTCTCATGAGTTGGATATACGAACTTTCTACACGGGTTGGCCACTTAACCCTCCAACACATATTATTTGTTGTAAATAGCCGATGAAGAAGCAGACGGGGGCGTTGGTATTTTTTTTAATGATGTTTTGTTATCTCAAAATATCGTCATTTACGAACAGAAAAAAAATATCTATTCATTTGCGGACTCAACAGTAAAAGAAAAATAAAGGACCCGAATTTCCGATATGTCATAGTTGAATTCACAAAGGTCAAAATCTCAAAAACTGTGATGCATTTACAAAGGTCATATTTGACATCTGCAAGTTCAACCCTCAAGCTATCATCCCCAGGTAGGGTAGGGATTCACTAGGGTAGGGATACCCTGTTTGTATTTGTATGGAGATAAATTTAGTGTTCCTTAAGTAAAGACTATCTCTTTGAAGTTGGTTATTTTTATGGTAAAATATAGATTTTTTAGTACCTTCATTCTATCTAGTAACGAATTTTTAAGTAAAAGTTTGGGACCAAATTTAATTTGACTACAGTACAATAGGGTTCGATCGGCAGGCCTTGTGTGGAATGGACCTCTGGGGACTTGTTGTACTAGTGGCGGCAAGCGAGCATCGTGCTAGAAATATTTTAACGCGAGAGACGTGTCGCTGTAAGTGTAGCAATGAAACTATATTTTACCAAGAAAATATCCGACATAAAAGAAATTGACTTCCATAAGGACCGCTAAACATGTTTACAAAAATCACCATATGTTTATTTATATTATTTGAGGAGTTTAGAACTAACATTTGAGAAAAGTGAGACTAATCTACATACATATACCACAACCGTTCAAAGAAAAAAAATCCAAATCAGTTCATATACGAGGGGTTCATAATGACAACTGATTTAATGTGGTTAATAAAGTCAATACAATAGTATACATAAGTATTTATTTTTCTACGTTCGCTTATCGCCCATAGCTGGCAGTATCACAAATGCACAATGTTAATGGTTTGAGTGCTATGTTAATATCGAATGAATTTTTGTGATTTCCCTTTTTTGTGAAGTTCAATTTGTTCTTTACTGTGATAGGGTACTTGATGAATTTTGTGAAGTATTGAACCATACTTTATAAATTTTGTTGAAATATTGATTGGATAGCTACTCAATATTTGAGTTGCATGACATTGAATAGATATTGATTTGTAAAATAATGTAATGCAAAATTTTAAGGTTTCGACTTTTTTTATTAAAGTTCGCGATATACCGGCTTCCAAAAAAAGTTTAAAAGTTATTGCATTGTGCTATATTTATTGAAAAGTCTACAATATTATTTTTGTTACAAAAGTAAATATTTTCTAATATTTTATCTAAAATTAAAATAATTTCATTGCGTTTACATAATTATTACGTTTATTTTTTTTAGTTTTATTTATGTGTCAGGATCTACACCCTAGCTTAGATACAATTTTCCCTACATTCCATAAAATTATGTGACGAATGCTTATAAAATAATATAAAAAATAACTAACTGCATGTAATTATTTTCACACAGCTTTTATGAAACATAAAAAAAAATTAAAAAGCCTAAAAACAAAAATGGTGTGTGTCAGCTCCGACGCACGACTGGAGTTTAACGCCATGGTGATGATGATGACGATGATGACGACGATGAAGATAATGATGTTGTTGAACATCATCAGAATAGGATGTAGCGAGATTATTATTATCATTAGATGGTGTTGTTACTGATCAGCCATCCAATACCATCTAGATTCTGTGTTACGAGTTACAAACATAACGTACAAAGTAACGGAAAATTGATTTTACTCCCCATAAAATCTCATACCGCGGGCTTAAATATGAAATCGGTAGATAAGAAGTTAAACTCCAAAAATTCGGGTTCGTTTACTATTACCTAATAAAGCTTACTAATAAATCACTAATTAATATTTTTTAACAAAACTACAATTTATTTTCGAAAGATATCTCTATCGCCTGCCGCTACTCGCTTGTGCTACGACCAGCGGATAGAACAAGCTTGAGGCTAGTATTGTAATATTAAAATAGTTAGCAAGACAGGTCAACTCAACATACCTTTTGTTTCGGGACGAGAACTGGGTCGTCTAAACATCACTCTTTCTTTACAACTGCACCGGCTACCAGCTCTCGGAAGCGAAACGGTGTACAGATGTCACAAAGTGGCTTCCATTTGAAATTCTTATTTGAATGTTGAATTCTGGATTTGAAATTGATTGGTCAGTCATGATATATTACGAGAGCCCAGGGCCACCAGACTTTACTTATTTTCTGATGGATAAAATATATATACAATAGAGTGTACAGTGAATGTGTAACTATCAGTTAATTTAAACCGTGGGCCAATTCTCAGGAATCAGTTGCCAAATTTACGAAAAAATAGACTTGCTTTACTTATAGTCTGATGACTTATTGTTACAATTGTTGCAGGGAATATTGTAAGCCATTTGAAATATATATTCTCAGGCACATCCTACGGGCAGCATTTATTGCCAAACACTAAAAATGTTAAAAACTATGACGCCTATAACAAACTACGGAGCAACGTTGTTTCATGTGAACATTACTCCATACGCTGGCAATGTAATTTTCTCGCAGGCACTCCTACAGAAGTGTCAAATGAAAAAAACTTTGCTTCGTTTTTAATGTAAATAATAAATATTTAAATTGTTTTCAGTATTCCATACAAAGTTATGTAAGAATCAGTCATCAGGCAGTAACTATCCTTAGTTACTGCCTGATGACTGATTCTTAGCTTAGTCTATTTTTTCGTACATTTGGCAACTGATTCCTGAGAACTGGCCCACGGTTTAAGTTAACTGATAGTTACACATTAACTGTACACAATAATAATTCTCTATTGTATATATTTTGTCCGTCAGAAAATATGTAAAGTCTGGCAGCCCCGGGCTCTTGAATCAATGGAGAAACGAAATGCAAAGTGACCATTGTCATATTAGTAGTACCATAGCTTTGCTTCATGACTCTAACCCTACGGGGGTTAGGTTAAGAAGTTTCAAGAACAATACTTGTCTAAGTAAAGAAGCAATACTATGCGAAGTAAGGCATTTCTCAGTGCGTTGGTCATGGCAAGCCTTCAGTTTCACAGTCGACCCTTAAGTATCACTTGGCTATGCGGACGCACAGAGCTGTATACAGCCCTCTTATTGGTCCATTTGATGCGGCTAACTTCACTCTAGTCATTTGACATAGGCAAAAGACAAAGATAACAATACAAATAATCGATCCTTTCTTTCTATTTTGATAGAAGTCAAAGCAACACTATGCGTTCGGTAAAGTAGCTCGGCAGCTACTTTATCGATTTTGATAAACGCACAGCGAAGGACTTCAATCAAGTATTGTTTACGAAATGGTTTGAATCACCCTATGCGTCCGTGAGCACTGTGAGACCTCATAGTATTGTTCTTGAATACGGGGGTGAGGGCCCTCGCCGACGACGACTTTTTGTAGCGATGCTGTCGCGCGTTTCATGAACGCGCAACAGCATCGCTACTAACGCTTGTTAGTCGCATTTGCAACGCGCTACAGAAGCGATGCCAACGCGCTACTAACGCGCTACAACATCGCGACTGTATCGATTCAACGCGCGACCGTGTCGGACGACATCGGTATCTTGCAACTGTAGCGATCGCAGTTACCATGGTGCCGTTACTGAATCGCGTTTGCATCGCGACAGAAGCGCGTTTGTATCGCGACAGAAGCGCGTTTGTATCGCGACTGAATCTGGGCCCGTGGGCGAGGGCACACAGCAAGCGACCGCGTCGCGACTGTATCGCTGCGGACGCGCGACAGCATCGCTACTGCATCGCTACAAAAAGTCGTCGTCGGCGAGGGCCCTTATAAATCTTATCTCTTATAATTAATAAACAAAATGATAAGTGAATGTACAAGTGTTAACGTTTCGCTAATAATTAAAAATATGGAGTTAAATATTTGGTGAGGCTATGTTTATGTTTTTGTAAGTAGGTGTCGAGAAAAGAGACTAGTGTCATACAAAAATAATATTGAGAGTGTACTTGGTGCAAAGACACCTATTGTGTCTGCTGATAATATAGCCCATAGCTTTCTTCTTATTATGCAATAATGTCCATGAATTGAAAAGGTTGTACTGAGGAGTTTTTCGCAGATTCTTCTCAACGACAAAGAACGTTTTCATTGGTGATACAAGCAAAAAAAAATACGTTCATAATTGTATAAATAATGTATAATGTATAAATCCTCAAAAAACCCGAAATGGGAACTACTGACCAGTTTAAAACTCATCGTTGGTCACAAGCGGATAGCGCGAGTACTAAATGAGAGTACCCGGAGCACACTATATTCGGTACAAAAGTTTTAGCTACAAAGAACCTTTGTTATTTACATAGCAACTAGCAGTTAGCCGATATTCGTCGACATAGACTACAGAACAAATAGATACGTCTATTCAAATGAAATCAAATCAAAATATTTTATTCATATAGGTATCACTGATACACTTATGCACGACATTTTTTTAATCTACCAGGATTTCGGAAGGGTTTGTCATGGAGGAGAAGAAAAGCCGTAAAGAAACTCCTCGGCACATCTCTTAAAATAATGAAAAGTTACATAATATGTTCTAATCTACTGGATGCGGTACTAATTTCTAAGCATCTTTGCCATTAATATATTCATTTATACTATAGTATCCTTCGCCTACTAGCTGAGATTGTGTTATTGTGTGTAAAACGCTTACGCCTGGGCTTTGTTGATAACCAAAGATAACTGTTCTGTGTCTAAAACTTTGTCCGTCTCTACACACACTTAGCTGACAGGCAAAAAATAAACTTGACAAGTGCGAGTTAAACTCGCTTGGAGAGGGTTCCGTACGGTATGTACTTACCGTTATCTTTCTATATTGTTCTGCCCTTTTCTTGACCATATACTTCTTATAGGTTTTCCTGTTTTGTTTTTAGTTTTTTTCGTTCAGAACGGGCAAAAGCGGCCAAGTGCGAGTCGGACTCGCCCATGAAGGATTCCGTAGCAGCAAGTAACATAATATAAAAGTTCTTGTAGTTCGTTGTAACTTTGATCAATGTTTTTTGCGGTTAAGATTTATGACGTATTAAAAAAAAACTACTTACTAAATCTCATTCAAACCAATTTTCGTTGGAAGTTTGCTTAGTAATGTACATCATATAATTTTTTTAGTTTTATCATTCCCTTATTTTAGAAGTTACAGGGGGGGGGGGGGGGGGGACACACATTTTACCACTTTGGAAGTGTTTCTCGCGCAAACTATTCAGTTTAGAAAAAAATGGTATAGCTCTTATAGTTTCGGAAAAAAGTGGCTGTGACATACGGACGGAGAGACAGACAGACAGACAGACAGACAAACATGACGAATCCATAAGGGTTCCGTTTTTTGCCATTCGGCTACGGAACCCTAAAAAGTAAGAGAATTTTTTAATGTATTTCAAAAAAAACATTTTTACATTCTGCTTCAAAACAACCTTATCGGATGAATTTTAGCAAACTACACTTTATCGTTTTTTTCTATTGAAACGCCAATGTGAAGTTTAATTTTTGTAGGTGTCAATGTCCACATTCATTTCTGTACGCCAATGTCCACATTTATTTGTTATGTAACCCGTTGTATGTCCAGTAAGCACAGTGGGCTGTTCGCACGCTTATAATTCCCCGGAACGTTTCCGCCGTAAGGTCCGTTGGAGAGCAAGATAAACTGCGCGCAGAGAAGCTCGAATAAAAGATTTCTCCCACAAAACTCTCTGAAAATACAATTACAAAATGAGGCTAAAAATATTTAATATTTTAGCCAACTGCATACAGATGAAACCCGTGTAATTAAAAGAAAACCACAAACATGTTCTAAACTTTCAAAATAGCTATACATTTTTGGGAGATTTAAAATTCAATCACGTTTTTGATATTTGTTGCCGTGGACTTAGATTAATCTTAATTTTATTAAACAGATCAAAGTTCTCAAACGAATTTAATTATTTGTGTGTGCCATATGAAATTCTAGTGTAAGAGTTATGTGGATCAGTTTTTACTTGTTAATCTTATTTGGCTAGACCCTCAGGCTAGACCCTGTAGCATTATACTTCTTCAATTATTCAAAATTATTTATTCATGTAAGTATCACAGATACACTTAAGCACGTATTTTTTTAAATCTACCACGTATTCGGAAATATGCTTTGTCATGGAGGAGAGAAGAGAGAGAGGAAAAGCCTTAAAGAAACTTCTGCTACATCTTTTTTTTTAAACCATAATGTTTATAATTACATAATGTTTAGGATTACAAATAATCTAAATTTTACTAACAAAAAATTACCGACTTCAAAATTACTCAAAAACTAATTGTCAGATCTAGTTCAAATTTATGTGGGTCCACATGACAAGCACCTGCTTTCGATTAAAAAAAGAATCATAGAAATCAGTTAGCGTGATATTGAGTTATTCGTTCATTTGTCGCGCACATACTTAATGCAAATTTAAGACTTATATGGTTTTCTCATAGATGCCATTGTCAGATCTCAATAAAATTTAAGTGGGACCACATGACAAGCACCAGCTTTCTATTAAAAAAAGAATCATCAAAATCGGTTCACCCAGTCGAAAGTTCTGAGGTAACAAACATAAAAAAATACAGTCGAATTGAGAACCTCCTCCTTTTTTTGAGGTCAGTTAAAAAATAATAGTGACACTATTGAATGGTGTAATAATACAGGATGAGTTTTTTCAAAATCAACGGGTTCGATTCCTGGCTAGAAATAGTGATTTTTCGAAAACGTAATGATGCAGTTTTAGTTTTGAGCATTTTTCGCTATTCGTCGTAGTTTAGGATTTGGCCATGCACACACTTGAAAAATTCACTCTGTATATTCAGATATAATATTCAGATATCCTGATTTATATCCTGAATGCATTCAGATACGAACATATTTCATGTACCATGATCTAATCTAGAGCTTGTATACAGTCAGACCCATTAAAATGTGATTGGCAAGGGAATTAAAGAAAGAAAAAAACCAATCAGTATCGCTCCATTAACCAGCCAGCTCTGTCTTACTCTAATTAGTCACGGGGTCGTTGAGGTGAGGCGAGTCCTATTTATAAAGTTCTGCAATGGTTTAGACCTCATAAATATGGGATTTTTCTGTTTTTTATTCATTGGGGATTCATTAAGACCAAGTTGTCGTTAGATTGTGGTGCGGGTTGATTAGAAAATGAGGTAATAAACTTTTTGCCATTTAATAACTTACATAGATAGACTCATACATAAGTATAATCTACTAGCTTCTACCCGCGACTTCGTCCGCGAGAATTTAGAATTAGATCCAGATCCTACTAAAATTTAGATGTTAGGTTTAGATGTTTGGATGTTTGTGAATTAAACTTACAGTATCCTGCTTTTCATCCCAAAGAATGATGTCGACAACATGCTTATTATTTCGTGTTCTAGCAAGTTGCTAAAGATTCGAAAAAATCATAGGGCATGTCGTGAGGAAGAAGTTCAGCGGCAGGCTACCTTAAGAGGTGCTTAAATAGGCACATCATCGACACCAGCACCATATTCATTATTTGGCGTACCAGCGAGCTGCTTAAGGGTCATAAAAATCAAAGGAAACGTCGTGAGGAATAATTTCAGCAAGCTTGAGAGCTGCTACGCCGGAACAGGCAGGTAAACGACGTTAGCAACATGCTCATGAAACAGAATGACGGAGATGGGCTGTTGCTAGATTATGAAGCGAGTCACAACACGCGAATCTCAGTAGCCAAAAGCTTATAAAAAGGGATAAAATTAACAAAGCGTGTAAATTTTGTGATGCGAGGAAACTGGAGGAAAAGTATAAAGTTATTCCGCAATTAGAACAAACAGCAGAACCATTAACAGAATTACGTTTACACAAACGTAACACAAACGAACCATATCATTATATAAATAACATCGGTATATTTAATGGATGCTTCCATATAATATGACATCTTTATTAAGGGCATTGAAACGAAACGAAACGAAACGAAGAGACTCAGTGTTTTATGTACTCCATAGAGTGGCAAGAGGGAGGTTGCCCCATGCATATCTTTTAGTAGCTAAAAATTATATAGCGTCTTAGCCATATCGATTATATCGCTAAGCAATTACACGATTCCGTAGTCAAAAATAAGATTTATTTGTCTGTGGACCTTATTTACGCAGATGAAGTTGCAGTTTGTTATATCGTTAAACTATGATTTAAAATTAAATTATGCCGAATTAAGTATTTTCCTTGCAATCATCGCGAGTCATCGCGAAACATGATCATTATCATACTTAAAGTATGAATGGTATAAAAAAATATATGTATATTTATGTACCAAATAGATCCTATAATAAACCAAGACTACATCGCTACTTACCATCAGGTGGAATTGTAGTCAAGCATTAACTTACAATTTAAAAAACTAAAATGTGTGCTATTCACACATAACGTGGTAGAAGTGAAACCTTCAAAAATTTTGTTTTCAAGATAATGAGACGAATAAAATTTCGGGAAGATGATAATTGTAGGTTTTACTACTCCACTCCACTCCAGTCTCTACTCTCCACTTCACTCCAGTCTCCACTTAACTCCAGTCTCCACTCAACTCCAGTCTCCACTCAACTCCAGTCTCCACTCAACTCCAGTCTCCACTCAACTCCAGTCTCCACTCCACTCCAGTCTCCACTCCACTCCAGTCTCCATTCCACTCCAGTCTCCACTCCACTCCAGTCTCCACTTCACTCCAGTCTCCATTCAACTCCAGTCTCCACTCAACTCTAGTCTCCACTCAACTCCAGTCTCCAATCAACTCCAGTCGCCACTAAACTCCAGTCTCCACTCAACTCCAGTCTCCACTCAACTCCAGTCTCCACTCAACTCGTCTCCACTAAACTCCAGTCTCCACTGGACAGTTTCTTTTCATCGAATTTCAAATCACCCCCGTACTAAAGGAGTTTTCACTTCAAAAAATCTATTTGTCTATGCGTCTGGTTTTACAGTGTTAACATTCATCATCATCCTGCCCACTTCCCAATTTTATTTGGGGTTGGCGCAATATGTTTTCCTCTTCCACACTTCCCTATCAGCCGTCATCTTTACACTATCTCTCTTATCTTTCATATCATCTGTAACACAATCCATCCATATTTTCTTTGGTCGTCCTCGTCCCCTTCGTCTATTCATTCATATCCATCACTCTTCTCGTCACATGCGTTTCCTCTCGCCTCATCTCGTGCCCATACCGTGATATTCGGTTCCCTTTTAACTTTTTTGTAATTTTTGCCACTTTCGAACTTTCTTCTAATATACTCATTCCTTACTTTGTCCATTCTCGTCACTCCACACATCCACCTCAATATTCTCATCTCTATGATATGCAATCGTCTCTCATCCATCTTCTTTGTAGCCCAACATTCTGATCTATACATTACGACAAGTCTTATGACGGATTTGTAGATTTTACCCTTAAATTTACGAACAACAAATATTTTTGAAAATTGTTTAGTTATTTGAATTGTTCCGTTGAGGAGCATATTTCGTCTCTGACACACATCTTGCGATGTCAACGATAACAACAGCGAACATATATAAACACGATTCAGTTATTCCCTACGACTGAGAAGCTCACTCTTAACATCCAGAATCCATAGTCTCACTATATTGACCAAGTTGAGTACAATAAAAAAATCATGAAAATCGCTTCATAAACAACGAATCTATTCCTATCTAAACCCATTGTATACTAACGGTCTTGTTCATTAAAAACTTCCCAGTACAATAAAAAAATCATGAAAATCGCTTCATAAACAACGAATCTATTCCTATCTAAACCCATTGTATACTAACGGTCTTGTTCATTAAAAACTTATTTAAGGTTTGTAGTGTTCAGCTAAAACACTGGTTATATGCATCCACAGCAATAAAAAAATAAAGAAATATTGACAAGGCCGAATTGACATAAGGCCGACACCACACTAGGATTTTATAAGCGTACGCGTTCATCCGACACACGTGATTAATGATTTGCTAAATAAGTTAAAAAAAATCTATATTTATTTCTATAAGGTAAATAAAAAAATATAGGCAGATATTTACGAATGTTAAAAACCAAATTTGATGATTTTTTGACGTGACAACGTCTATAAAATGGTTGACTCGGGTGTCATTCACGAAAACTGTGTAACGACCAAGTAAGATTTGCCGGAAAGTTACCATGCACGCGCAGCATTAAAGAGAGAGGCTCGCTCGACCGGCGCGCGCCTTGCGTCTCTCTTCTACGCGAGCGTTTCTGGCGTCGGAGTTGAATAGACTAATTAGTGAACTTATGTTCCAAAAACTTATACTACGAACAGACGTTGTCACGTTAAATCTCCGTCCGTATACAGACTTTACAGAAAGCCATTTTGATATTTTTGCTATTAATTAACAGTTTTAATATATGTAAGATATAATATAATATTTCAATTTCAATTTATATTTAGAGCTAGGAAAAACCTTGATAAGCTACGAATACTTATTCAACGTAATTTTTTTTTTTATATAATTCATCGATCAAGCGTCTAGCGCTAGGAACGCTCGACAAACGCTGATGTGTAAGCAGCCTAAAAAATGCTGTGTTTGTTTTACTTGATTTTACACGAGATCGATGGTTACTAAAGCTTCCATTGCATGATAAAAATGATCACAATGTGCCTCACCGCAAATTTTTATATGTTTGTAAATAAACATATTAAAACAATGAACTAATTATAATTTAATCACTCAATCAGCTGTTTTGAGTTTTCTAATGTCACTGTGATGACAAACGTCAAAACTGTTTTCCTATTACCATTTAGTTTACTTCTTCTCCCTCGGGAATAGATCAATATCTCGGGATAAAAAGTATCCTATATATTATTCTAGGTATTAAACTATCTGTGTGCCAAATTTCATCTATATCCGATCAGCCGTTTTTGCGTGATTGCAACACAAACATCCAAACATCCAAACTTTCGCATTTATAATATTAGTAGGATTTCTTTATTTTTTTATGGAAGTAGCCGGTAAACGAGCTGACTATCCACCTGATGGTACGTAGCTATCGTCGCCCATGGACATCAGCAACACCAAAGGCATCACTCATACATTGCCGGTCAAGAAAGCGAGAAGAAAAAAAGAAAGAACTGGCTCTCAAGCCCCCAGCCGGAACACGACGAGTCGTTTGGCGGCTGACTCATGCTCAAGGGTGGTAGTTATCCAGGCGAACCCCATCGAGAAATAATAATTAACAATTAAAATCAATACTACCAATATAATCCTCTTTATAAAGGGTATTATGTCGCTCTCGAAAAGCTATTCATCTTATCTAAGATACACTCGAAAAATGTAACCTGATCAGTGTCTTGGCCTCTTCTAAACCAGGACCGATACCAACTTAACCTATAGTCTTCTAAGTAAATCCTGAAATGCTTTCGGATGAGTGCAGCAAAATCTACTTACCCGTGTGGAAATCATTGGTGAGGCGTGTTAAGAGGCTTATTGGTGACCCCGATTTAGGGACCAATCTATAAAGCTTCGAATAAGAGCAGTGTAGCCAGTCTCTTGGTAACATTGGTTTGGAGATTACAAAGGAATTGCATTATAATCGACTTCAAAAAAGGTCAAAAACTTTCGACTGGGTGAACCAATTTTGATGATACTTTTTTAATCGAAAGCTGGTGTTTATCATGTGGTCCCACTTGAGCGAGATCTGACAAGTAGTTTTTGAGTTATTTTGAAATCGGTTATTTTTTTGTTGAAATATTCATGTTTATTTATGCCCCCCATCCCCTTTCTACTATTTATCAATAGCCTTATATAGAGAATAACCTTTTATAGATCGTCTGCTTTAAGAGTGAACGTGGAGGCACGTTGTATTATTGTATGTAATATTATGTAAGTGGCAGTACTTAGGAAATATTTTATATTAAAATAAACATTTGTACTTTAATGTTGAAAATGAAAATATTGGAAATGAATTATATTTCCACTTTCAGGTTGTAACATTTAGTGGAGGCACGTTGATTTTTAAAGTGGACAATCTCTCTCTTTATACTATAAGAGGATTACTTGCGATGAAGTGGGATGTATCGATAAAATTATCGATAACTTTGGAACGAAAATGAACTGAATCCATCCGATAGTGATGTTACATTCAGCTCTTTTACTACTGGATATGTACCGCTATCTAGGAGTCAACTGGACACCCCAAAATTTTGTTCTAACTCGTCATGCGCTAAAAATATTTTAAATTAGTAATAATTTGTCACGTCTCAAAAAAGTTACAATTTGTCGCATGTAATTATAGTTCCAATTCGTCATGTATTAATTTAGTTTTCACTTATCATGCATTATTTTAATTTCGATTGGTCACCTCAAAAGTTTGTTCTAACTCGTCATGCGCCAAGGATGTAATAAAAAACTATAAAATATGATTAAAATAACTAAATTTATGTACCAGATATAAAATTAACCGCAATTTAATCTTAAACATTCTGTGTCACTTATATTTTAATCTTAAAATTTATTAAAACATTGTAATAAAGTGAAAGCATGAAATTAAAACGAGTATTATTAATAAAAAGTAATGAACCGTCAAATTAAAAGACAAGGTAATTAAAGCATTCAGCTCACGGCAAAATTAGCAATTAAATTAGTCCATGGATATAGGTCGTCTCGTGCCCCCTCTAAATATTATTGTTACAACCTGCAAGTTGAAATATTTATTTAATACGACATTTAAGTGGAAATGTGTATATTTATTTTATTGAATACAAAATGTTTCCTCAATGTTACCACTTTTATAATAACAACTAGCTGTTGTCCGCAGCTTCGCACGCGGAAATTATGCTTATTATATTTATCCCCTATTTCACCCCCTTGGGGGTTGAATTTTGAAAAATCCTTCCTTAGTGGATGCCTACGTCATAAGAGGAATACGTGTGCGAAATTTTAAGTTTCTCGCCCTAAAGTCCGGTTTACACATATTAAGTAGTTAAGTAGATAAGTAAATTTTAACTAAATTTTAAGTGAATAATTTTTAGTGTCCGTCCACACGTAATAATTTAGTAACGCTCTTTAGTTCATACAATTCTACTTAACTACTTAAGCATTTTACTAAATTTTAACTTAAAAGTGCCTGTCCACACGTGTTAAGTGATAAGCCCCGCCCACCTACTTAACAGAAAATAGAAAAATTTCTAAATTACTTATCTACTTTATTACTTAACTACTAAATTACTTAACTACTAAATTGTCCGTTTACACGTATTAATTTACCTCAAATTTAGTTAACTACTTAACTACTTAATACGTGTAAACCGAACATAAGGGTTTGACCTGTGCGTTGATACATCAGTCAATTACTTTTGCCTTTTATATGTATACACTTTTGCCTTTTATATATTGACGCCCCTGTAGCCTACTTGGTAGCGACCCTGCCTGCAAAGCGAGGGGTTCGATTCCCGGCCAGGGCAGATATTTATGTGACAGATAAATATTTGTGCTCGGGTCACGGGTGTGATTGTGATGTATTATATATATATGTTACCGGATATCTGTATAATGCAGGTATTCAACACAATTCCTAGGAAATGTGTATAATACCTGGGTCGTTTTGGCAATGTATTAAATTATATGAATATTATTCACCATTACATAGTTTGCCTAGGTAATGTATACGTTTCCCAACTACTGTACAGAATACCTGCAGGTCCACCGGCAATGAATAAAGTTAGATTTGGGTATGTGTAGTCAACTTGGATGGAGGTTGGAATTAAGAATTTACTTAAAAACACACTCAAAACAAACTGTAACCTGCATGAATAGATATTTTTTTATACATTTTAAATTAATGCTTGACCGAAATCACACTTGATGGTAAGGAGGAGAGATGCAGTCTAATGGCTCCTACACTACACGGCTCGCCTACGCAGCTTCGGATTTTTCAAAATTGGTGACAGAACCGACTTAGTCAACCCCGACCCCACGTGGTACTAGTCTGCCCTACCCCTAGAGTGAATGTAAACCCCGGAGGCGCGGAGGGAGAGCAGCCACCGCCCGCTGTAACCAACTGCAGGCACCATGTGAGCCGAAGCTGCGTAGGCGAGCATGGAGTGCCTGCAGTTTGTTACGCAAGGGCGGAGGGGCTGCACTTCCCGCAGCGCCGGAGACGTTTGGAAGCCTTTTTGTGTATCAAAAACCCCTAAATTCTTCCTAAAAGTGCATATGTCACCGGAAGATAACATGAACCGCAAATTTACAAACCTAGGTTTATAAACAATATACAACTAAATGAATATTACTCTAACTGAAACATTCGCTACTTGAAAGTTGGCCTTTTGAAAAGTGCCATTATAAAAGGCAGACCAAACGTACAGTTGGCAACTGTTAGGTTGGGAAATAAAAAAAAATGTGATAAGTTGGCAAATGAATATTCGGTGAAATAAAATTCTGCGAAACGTCAGTTGGCAAGTGATAATCGGCCAAACAATTTTCGGCGAAAAGGCAGAGAACCGTCTTTTACACACATTACCAACTACGCATGGAGTATTGTATAGAATGCCTGGGCTAAGTATGAAATAAATAATATTCAAAACGTTACCTGAACGTTTTAGATATTCTATACATTGCCTAGGTATTGTATAGAATGCTGAATTATACAGATTTCCGGTAACATATATATGTATATATATGTCGTCCATACATAGATTACCCCCAATAGATACCGCATAAGTGAAATTTTCTTAGAGTTTGAACTCACAAAATTTGGCGGAAGGCGCGGCTTGCGGGGAACAAAACAATGCGCTGCGATTGGCTATTTCTTATTCATACTTGGACTTGACGGGTCAGTATTGGTCGACACTATTGTCGTCGACTTGCAAATGCACGTATGTGTTGGCGCGCGTCAGTTGCCTTGTATGCGGTATCTATTGGGGGTAATCTATGCGTCCATACCACCCGCGACACAGGTTCTAACCTACTGCGGGGGTATGAGTGTGTTAGCGTTTATTTATTTATTATTTTACATTATATGAATATGATGATGACAGATAAGTAGACTAATACTTGACTACAAAACCACCTGATGGTAAGTGACAATGAAGTCGTGGATGGTAAAGCGCACTAACTTAGTAAAAGCCTATTCACTCTTGACTTGAAGACACCCACATTATAATCGAGCGACACCTAAATGTTATAACAAGAATAGAATGCGCTCTCACGTTAATTTTTCTCTACCACACTTGAAATGCTCGTCTCAATGTTAAACAGATTTTCGAAAACGAAACTTGCAACTCAATAATGTACTTTTCTAATCCGCAATGAAAAAGGAAAACAATTCCTTCTGGAGACATTTCAGTTGCTATTCGGGAATTTGCTTTTGCAATACTATTTACTGACTAATTGGATCCGTCCCATTGCTGCATTTTCGTCTGGGAATTTTCCCACAGTTAGCTACAAGATTTTTTAATTCACTCGATTGAAACATAGCCTGAGAATGATTTATAGGAATGATTGTCATATATCTGTATGCATTATATGCGATTTTTTATTTATAAAATAATTATTTAAAACTTCAGGATTTTATTTAGAATTAGATGTGGAAGTGAAAATAACTGTATAAATACGAATTTCATTACTAATCATGATCAGTAGGCTGCAGGGCTATTCTGTTTTGTAACTCGACAGCTGAATCCGCGATGACTGTCAAAATCCTATCTTTAGTCGTTTGAAGTTTGGCACTCATCGCGGATTCCGCTGTCGAGTTACAAAACAGAATAGCCTTACAGGAGATGAAGGTGGAAATGAGCCGCCAAGCATCTTTCACTTTTACACTTTCAGTTGAGTTTACTTAATAACGCACGTCAAATCTAAGGAATCAATTCTGTTTGATGTAACACAAAAAACTCATTAAATCGTGCAAGCTTTAAAAAAACCATAAAAATGAGATCAATGGATAATTTGGAACTTTCGGCAGCATTCGGTCGCCATCTTTTAAATAGATACGTAATATATTATAGAAACCTAATTAGATATAGCAAGCGTTGCTGACGAATGCTCTGTTTTACGACGGAACTTAATACGAAACGTGACTAGGGAGGGGAACGGTCAATATTTTGCAATGTCGATGTAATTTTCAAGCATAGCGAAGCATCGCTGCGAACGGCTCTGGAATGATAAAATTAGGCCCGTCGATTATATTACGACGTCATCAAAACGAGTATATGATAAAAACTAATGAACCTTCAAATTAAAAGACAAGGTCATTTAAAGCACACTCACGGCTAAATTAGCAATTAAGACATTGGGCACATTAGCATCGTCTCCATGTTAGAATGTTAGAAGTTTTCGAAATTCGCGAGCTTAATAATCCGCAAGAAAAAGCAAAATAATTCCTTTAGGACTCATTTCAGCTGCTTTCCAATTCCAAAAGTATAGTTAAAGATATACGTAAGAACTAGTGCTCCACCAGCGGCTTTGCTCGCATTTTGAATTAATGCACCATATATTATTCAACGGAATATTATTAGCATCCCTTTTTCCAGTCGTCCCTTAAGTCAAACTTTTTTAAAAATTTTTAATGGTGGAAGTTTTGTTTTATCGTGACGATGTGAAGAAATATTTTTTAAAAAGAACGGCAAAGAAGTTTTGAGAGAGATATAACTTTAGATGTTGAGATAAGAGTGATGGCGACACTTTCCTTCAGTGTTCCATCCATCTGTCTTTTGTAAGTTTCTAAATCATTACACTTTGTTTCGAATGTCCACGTTCGCTTAACTTGGTACCTATGTTCATGTATGTCCATATTTACTTATACTGTAAACGATTATAAATTACGTTTATCTATATCTATACTAATATTATAAAGAGGAAAGCTTTGCATTTTTGTATGTTTGCAACGAATAAACTCAAAAACTACTGAACCGATTTTAAAAATTCTTTCACCATTAGAATGCTACATTATTCTTGAGTAACATAGGCTATATTTTTTACTATAAAAAATTAGGGATCCTTGCTAAAACATCAGTAACGTGAACCAAAGTGTGAAAAAAAATAAAAATACACCCGTGCGAAGCCGGGGCGAGCCGCTAGTTGTTATTAAAGGGTAAAATAGAACCCCGGGAATGAAACGATTCACACGCGCTTATATCTCTTTGACAGAATGGGAAATAAAATAGACGTTTAATAAGTACTATTAATTCTTCTGTGGTGGTGCGAAGTAGAAAATCTATATCAGAATACGTCATACTTTATTTATCTCGTACAGTTGGTAAAAGTGAACAAACTTAAAAGTGCGGTGCCAACTTGCTGGAGGTCAGTTGGTACCCTTTTTAACCCGCGACGAAAAAAGAGGGTGTTATAAGTTTGACGTGTCTGTGTATCTGTATGTCTGTCTGTGGCATCGTAGCTCCCAAACGGATGAACTGATTTTGATCTAGTTTTTTTGTCTGAAAGGTGACTTAATCGAGAGTGTTCTTAGCTATGTTCAGTATAAATAAAACTGTCAGGAGTTTTTCAAATTTTAATTTATTATTATAAAGCTAGGAATTTATTTTAAACAAAATTGAAATGTGCACGTCAGCAAAAGCAAGTTATAAAACTTTTTAAAGTTACGTAAATCAAAAGATTCCGCAAACCGGAACATATTTTATTAATTAGCTAAAACATAAATTGTGCTGCTAAAACACTGCGAAGACTTTTTCCGTATATCAGACGCGTAATATTCCAGCAAATTTATTACTATGCCACTAAAAGAGGGAGAAGGACGTAGTTTTACGGTCTCTTTCCATGACCTCGCCTGCGTTGTGACGTAACAGATTTACGTTCGCTCATTGGCTACAGTAATTCAAATCAGTGTTTTGTTCTCCCGACTTTTGTATAGACCACATTAGATGGGTAAATTGAAAGCCACTGTGTCCATGACAAAATGAATTTCTATACGAACGCTGATCTCAGCGGGTAAACAGAAACGAATCGACAGAAGCTATTCTTAAAATTTTCACTTCTTTCATACGCTTTTATTATTTTATTAAAGCGCAAAAGAGCGTTGTTTGGTCGTAGAATACGTGCAATTTTCTAGCTTTGTTTCGTGTTTAATGGTGAGCTAAATGTATTTTCCTTTGTGCGGAACCAATGAGAATATCGTCACAATGAGCCTCCTAGTTTTAAGTGGTCACTGTGACCCGTGCACAAAAATACTGAAGGGTAGAACAGGAACAAGAATATAGAGTATTGCGTTATACACGACTATTTATTTATTTATTTACTATAATTAAAACAGTAACAACCAATTACATTAATTATAGACACGCACTTAGGGTATGCGCGGGGAATAGGCGATATGCACAAGTGAGCAGTGTCAAGTCAAGTGAAATAGATTGGTTAAACTTCAGAAACAATAGATTGTGAAAATTTACTAAAATTGTCGTGATTATTGAAATCATGAGTACCTGTCACATTTTGTGAAAATTGCGAGTACCCACCTGTAACATTTTGTGAAAATCGTGAGTACCCGTCATATTTTGTAGAAATAGTAAACACTCATCACAAGTAAACGATGTCGTTTGTTTCAAGCCTTAAGTGGCTTATGTGTGCAAAACTAATTTTGTCTTTTACTCACAAAAAATAAATTATTTATAGATAGAACTTAATATTGAAACTTTATTACAAATTGAAAGTATCCAAAAAATATTAGTTATCCTAAACGTTTTATCGATACACGAAATAACTTTCGTTATCGTCGTCCTTCGAGAATATTTTAAATCAAGAAGTCTAATTCTCATCAATAAGGCTTTATTAAGGGAGGTCCGAATACTTATCATTTTTAATATCGTCCGGCCTTATGAGAGGTCTTAGGGCTGTGAAATACCTCGCAAGTGGGCTAAGTTAGGAGCGCTCCGATATGAAACTTAAAATGAAGATTGGTGTCAATGGGCGTAGCGAATGTCAGAATGCCAAGTGATGCACTGACTTCTTTAAACTCTGACAGAGGTTTTTTTAATATTATAGATTTCTTTCAGGCTGCTCTGGCATAAAAATATAAATGTTTTTACTTATTTTAAGTTGGCATATTACTAAATACTAAATATATTTTGTTATAGTTCTACAATGGATAGTTTTAAAATTATTTAAGAAATTACGAAAATTTAAAACCAAAATTGACCATTCCCCCCTCCCTTATCTCCGTAACTACTGAGGCTAGAATTTTGAGAAAAATGCAGAAAATAATTCTTTAATTATATATTACATGAAAACCTATAAGAAGTCTATGGTCTATGGTCTGGCGAAAATGAATAAAATAGAAAAAAAGGTAAATACATAATCAACGTACGGAACCCTCTCCAAGCGAATTTAGCTCGCACTTGTCAAGTTTATTTACCTTTGATATATGTAGCTGTTTCGATATAAAATGTGTTTTTAACGCCAATCTCTTGTTACTTATATCACACCCCAAACTAAGAGAATAAGGAGCGGAGTGACTAACTCGCTTTATCAATTCCTTTCGTCGGTTCTTGGGAAAAACGAGTTTCTTTCTGCGATATCATTCTTATGGTATAAAACGGTTCCAGTCAAGTCATCGTCGAATATGAAGTTTAAAAGTATAGGTAGTTGGATAAATGTAATTATTATCTCAAATTTTAATGAACTTTAAAAAAACTTATCTGCAATAGGGTAAGGCGTGGCCAAATCTGATAAATTTTATGACTGATATTACTGATGATATTTTATGACTGATAATAATTATGACTGATATTATACAGGATGATTCCAAAAGGTGTCTCGAAAAAAAAACCATAGTTTCCGAAGAGGCAACTGAGATGAACTAGCATAAAATTTTACGAATCTAAATCGTAAAAAAAAATACGAACCTTATCACGTTATGTGACACAGACTACCTTATTAATTACTTTGAATTAATATTAAGATGTTTTACAAAAAGAAAAAAAACATAATAAAATTAATATTTTAAATAATAGTTAAAAGTATCATTTTAGTCGCGCGCGCTATACGATACATGAATGAATTTCGCAATGCTTTGTATTCGCCGCTATTCCCGAAGCTCGGTTTTATCGTTTTATGGCACCGCGCCGCCGCCCCGCGCCGTCGTTACTTACTACGTACGTATGCGCCGGCGTTCGCCCGGCCGGGCCTTCCGGGGCCTTCCGGGGGAGCGGGGTGAGACGCTCCCTTGCGTCTGGCCGTCCGAAAGCAATTAAACAAAAAGTCGGTTAATTAATCGTATTGTTTACATTGACAATTTTTAGTTAAACTAGTGATTTTAAATCATGCCAAGAAGAAGAAAGAGCAGTCGTTTACCGTTCTCAAATGAACAATACCTATTAATGTACCGATTAATTAAACGGAGGTGGAAACTTTGAATAATTAATTGGGTAAGTTTAATTCATAGTTTAATGTAAATAGCCAATTGTTGTTAATATCGTAATTCCAACTTTTTAAATACCTACGCCAAGATTAAGTATTATTAAGTTTTAAGTTACTTACCTTTTTTTTTTTTTACGGGGGGAAATCCTCATGGACTACCTCCGCTTGGGGAAAGGCGGAGGGGCGTGCCGGACTCTTACCGGCTAAAACCACCCCGGTGTCTCCTCGCACGTGCGCGCGGGGCCGCGGGAATCCAAATTCTTCCGTAGCCCCACACTGGTGCTGGCCGGGTCTGCCCGGGCCTCGTCTCCTGCACGGGGTAGTGAGGTGTTGAACTACCCCGTGCATCGCCTCAGAAGCGCGCGCTGACACCCGCGCGCGCCTGCGACTCGGGTCCATTGAATAGGGGGGCGGGGACTTCCCCAAGTCCCTCGCCCCTGGACCCATTCATGGGGGCCGGAAAAGGGCGTTGTCCGCCCTTCCTCTGCGCCCGGTGCGCCTTCTGCGGCCGGGGAAGGGAGTCGAGATCTCCCTCTCCCGTTCCGCAGTTTCCTTCTGCAACATTACATCCTCGCAGAAGGACACCACCGCGTCCCACGACTCTGCGCTACCGACCATCCTCCGCACTACGGCCGGCAGCGACAGATCGCCTCCTACTTCATTTGTGAGGACACGGCGCTGCTCCTCCCAAGCTACACACTCGGCGACCGTGTGTTGCGCCGTGTCCTCCCCGCAATGGACGCAGTGGTGGCACCGAGCGTCCGGCTCCCTGTCTATGCGGCACAGGTATTTGCCGAAGCAGCCGTGGCCCGACAGCACCTGCGTCACCCTAAATGACAGGAAGCCGTGCCTTCTCCCGAGCCAGTCGTCGAGTACTGGCCGGATCGCCTCGATGGTAGCGAGGTCGGCGGTAGGGCGCAGAAGCCTTTGCCGCCATTCCGCCACCAAGACCTGACGGAGCTCCTCTCGGCGCAGCGCAATCTGCCGTTGCACCGGCCTCGAACCCCGTACCCGCTCTTCCTCGCGCCATCGGTATAATGACGCGAGTACTTTCGCCTCTAGGTCCCAGGGCGGGGATCCGGCCAGGACGCAAGCCGCCTCGTAGGAAATCGTGCGATACCCGCGGACGACTCTGACGGCCATCGCCCTCTGCGGTTTGCGTAGAACGGCGAGAGTGCTGGCCGTCATGTCCGTCGCCCACACAGGGGCCCCATACAGGGCCATGGACCGCACGATTCCCACGTACAACTGCCTACAGGAGGCACTCGGGCCCCCCAAGTTGGGAAGCAATGTTGAAAGCGCGCCCGCTGCGCCCATCAGCTTGGGCGCCAGTCGCCTGAAGTGGGGCCCAAATTCCCATCGGCTGTCGAGCACCAATCCCAGATACTTCATGGTGGACTCGACAGCTATCCGGGCCCCGCTATTAAGTTACTTACCTACCTTAAGTTACTTACCTACCTACATTAAGTTACCTACATTACATAAGCTACCTACCTACTTACCTACATTACATAAGCTACTTACCTACATTACATAAGCTACTTACCTACATTACATAAGTTACCTACATTACATAAGCTACCTACATTAAGTTACTTACCTACCTTATCATGTCATGTTTCACTTTAAAATAATAATTTTGCAGGTCATTGTGCAATTGCACATTCTGATATTTTATTTCATTTTAATCGTCCTAAGCGATAAAAATATGAATGAAAAGTTACGGGATAGCGTAGCGCGCTGCGGGATGCGACGCGCGCGGGGCGGGGCACAGCTGATAGAACGCGCGTGGTCATTGAACTACTAGCCTAGCTTACGCCTTTCGTGCCCTATGCGATAAATGAACGTTTCGCAATGCTTTTTCGCCGTTCTATGAAACCGCTCGGGCGCCCGTGCCGCCGTCGTAAATAACGTACCGACAAAGGCCAAAAACCGCCGCGCCGCTCGCTTCGGCCTCCCCCCCCCGCCCCACCCCGCCCCGCCCCGCGTCTGCCGCGTTGCCGTGCGAAAGCAATGTAGGTAGGTACACATACACAGTACACAAACAGTCGTTCCGCCGTGAGCGCAGCAGTGTTTGCGATTTTAATAATTATTGGTGTTGCGATTTATTTGTTAAACGAGTGAAAATAATCACGCCAAGAACAAGGAGGAACGGTCCTTTACCATTCTCAAACGAACAGTTCCTACATAAATGACTGTGCTATCGGATCCTACTTCATCGAGGGCAGACTAACTGGGAGGTGGTATCTTGACATTCTGAGATACGTAGTGACGGAATTGTTGGAAGTACCGCTTTCATTATCTATCTGACAAGTGACATGTACTTCCAGCAGGATGGAGCTCCGGCACATTTCCATAGTGAAGTTCGTGCATATTTAGATCGGGAGTTTACCAATCGGTGGATAGGTCGTAGTGGACCCATTGCGTGGCCGGCACGGTCACCAGATCTAACGCCTCTGGACTTTTATTTGTGGGGAGATATTAAAAGACTTGTGTACGAACGTGGGTGTCAAAGTGTAGAACAATTAAAAGACAAAATTATAAGTGCTTTTATGGTCGTTAAATCGAATAGGTTAGTGTTAAGAAAACTTAAAAGACAATTTGCGCCCGCGCCGGGCTGAACTGTGCATCCAAAACGGAGGTGGACACTTAGAACAATTATTAAAATACACTTAGTGGGTAAGTTTAGTTCGTAGTTTATGTAAATAATCAAACGTAAATATCGTGATTTCAACTTTTTAAATAACGCCAAGAATACCATATTAATTACTTTCTTTAAGTTAATTAAGTAGGTACCAACCTAATAAATTATTATTATTTATTTATTTATTTATTTATTTTTTTAATTAGAACGGTAAACACCAATTACACTAATTAAACACGAGCAAAAGAAAATAAAATATTAGCCAACAAAACAAAACAAAATAAAATAAAAAAGAGTGTCAAATCAAAATATCTCAAAAGTATAGAATAAAACATGAAACTTAATACAATAAAAAAAAAATAACAATAACAATTCAATAAAATTTACAATTAAAATTAATAAAGTAAAGGAAAATTCAATCAACTCATGCATACATCACTCATTCGTTCACAATACTGCAGGCATTCTGTAAAAATCATCTTCCATTCATCCGCAAACACGTCAAAGTTAGGGGAGGCGTCCAGGAGAGCATTGAGTGTGTTGAGAGATCGTGGTATGGGAGATTTTAAATATGCTACCGTGCGACACTGCGGGACTGCAAGGAGATCGTGCTTTCTTGCCCGACGGTAATTGTCTGGTACATATAGTCTACACAGGTGGGCGTGTAGATCTGGTGCATCAACCATACCTCTGAGTATTTTGCACATTATTAATAATTGGTCTCTGTTTCTCCTCACTTCCAGAGAATTATAGCCGAGGTGACCCAAAAGAAATTTCGTCGGGTACATTAGCGGGTAATAACCATTCATGCGTTTGTAAAGATATCTCAGGAAAGCCTTTTGAACCTTTTCCAGGAGTAAAGTATACGTGCTTTCGTACGGATTCCAGACGCATGCACTCGCTTCCAGCTTGCTTCGAACAAGTGCACCAAAGATAAGTTTTATCACTCCGATATTGGTAAAATCTTTGGAGTTTCGTAGTACGAAGCCAAGGCGTCGGAAGGAATCTTGTGCCACTGTAAATATATGCTCATGAAATGATAACCTTCGGTCAAATGTAACACCCAGATCTTTGGTGTTAACTGATCTAGATATAACTGTATTGTCTAATTTATAGTCATAGACAACTGGATGTCGCATTCGCCCGAAGGTCATCACGGAGCATTTCAGTGGGTTAAATTCCATCTTGTTATCCGAACTCCATTGGACCACCGCGTCAATGTCACGCTGAAGCAAAATACAATCCTCCTCTGTCGTGATCTCCCTAAAAAGCTTCAAGTCATCAGCGTAAAGGAGACACTTTGAGTGTTTAATGACGGTTGGAAGGTCATTGATCATTAAAATGAATAAAAGAGGACCTAGTATTGATCCCTGACTAACTCCAGAACGCGTGTGATAGGGCTGTGACTCATAAAGCCCGAGGCGAACATACTGTTGACGATCTCGCAGATAGTCAGCGACAAACTTGA
Source organism: Thymelicus acteon (assembly GCA_951805285.1). NCBI lineage: Eukaryota > Metazoa > Arthropoda > Insecta > Lepidoptera > Hesperiidae > Thymelicus > Thymelicus acteon. The sequence continues at coordinate 1,438,479 of OX638235.1, forward strand.
GCAGGCCTGGGGTTAAACCTAAAGCACTGAGTTTCTCCAACAGTATGTCATTGTTAACCCTATCAAACGCCTTCCGAAAGTCAAAATACAGGACATCAACCTGCCCCCCATGGTCAAGTCTGGAAGAGATAAAATTCACAATTGTAAGAAGGTTAGTGTTGACTGATCTTTTTTGTCTGAATCCATGTTGCTCATTACACAAGTATGGTTCTACCTGTTTGTAAATCTTAGTGTGAAGAACACGTTCAAAGATTTTCGCTAAGGTGGAGAGTATGGCTATTGGCCGATATTCTTCAACACTAGATTTCTTGGAGCTTTTTGGAATAGGAGTGACTCTAGACAGCTTCCATTGTGCGGGGTAGTGTCCCGTCCTTAGCGCTACATTGAATAGATGACAAAGTGGCTTAATCATACAATCCTTACATTCTTATGTTTCACTTTAAAATAATAATTTACTAGGTATGTTGTTGTCCAATTTTCTGATATTTCATGGTTTTTTTGATCGTCCTAAGCCGATAAAAGTATGAAGGAAAAGTTGGTCGACGCGGGCCGCGCGGCTCGGGGCGGCGCGGCGCGGCGACGTGGTGCTGAGGCACAGCTGATACCTACTACGCGCGCGGCCAATGAACTTTTACTACTAGCGTATGCGCGGCATTATTTATTTGATACTTTCATTAAATTTATTTATTTTCACAAAATCAAAACAAATACGTAAAATCCCAAAATGATATGCTGTAAATTTACAATGTATCTTATGTGTAAATATACATAAGTATCATTATACCTTTCCAACTCACCCTGTATAACTACTTCTGTAAATGTCATATTTACTGTTTTACATTACTGTTTTTCTTCACCTATCATAGTGATTTAAACTCTCTAACGTAATATCAAAATAATTAAAGGATCGTGCAGGATTCGAACTCAGACCCTTATTCTAGTAAAGTACTTATTTCACTACCGTTCTCGTTTTAGTAACTTTAATACACAGAAAATAATAACAATGGGCTTAAGAAGTCATAAAAATCATTTTCTTTTATGCTGAATTTTCGCAGACACAAAGAGTAGATAGCTTTAAATCAAAGAATAAATTGGGGAAATTATATGAGTAAAATGTGTAGTGTGTAACTTGGAAAATAGATGTCGTTGACTTTCATTAAAGGCTGAACGAGTAGACGAGATGTTAAGTCACCGTCACTGATGTTAACGTATTCAAACAAGTTTCAACAAGTTCTTTCTAACTAGTTATGATGATTATGTTTGTAACAAAACCTTACAAAACATATAATTACAATTAACAGACCGAATTTTCCGTATTTTTAAGCGACTTCAAAAAAAGGAGGAGGTTCTCAATTCGACTGCATTTGTTTTTTTTATGTTCGTTACCTCAGAACTTTGGACTGGGCGAACCGATTTTGATGATTCTTTTTTTAATCGAAAACTGGTGGCTGTCATGTGGTCCCATATAAATTTTATTGAGATCTGACAATGGCATCCATGATAAAACCATATAAGTGTTAAATTTGTATTAAGTATGTGCGCGACAAATGGACGAATAACTCAATATCACGCCAACCGATTTCGATGATTCTTTTTTTAATCAAAAGCAGGTGTTTGTCATGTAATCCCACATAAATTTGAACGAGATCGGACAAGTATTTTGTGAGTAACTTTGAAGTCGGTTATTTTTTGTTAGTAAAATTTAGATTATTTACCCGACTACCAAGGAAGGGTTTTGTTTTTCGCGCGTATCTTGTATGGTATACGTATGTATGTATGCGTGTAATATTCTTTATAACCTCATATCTTCCAAACCGCTGAACGGATTAAGATATCGTTAGATTAATTTCTAATTTTAAAATATTTACAAAAAATACTTAAAATGTTACGTAATTTTTGGTTGTCCCTAGATTTAGTAATATAGATTACGAACCTAAAATCCTCGTTCCAATTTGTCGATATTTATGGTTGTCAATCACTAAACTATACTCGTAACAACCAACCTGTAACCTGTTACTAGCCACTCCGAACGGACGTCGGGCTGTCTTTGATCGCTCAGCCGAGAAAGGTCTCACACGAATTTTACTTCAATATAACCATCAAAAGGGCGGCCATCGAAAATCCCAACGGAACGGGACATGAGGAAAATTATGCTGTTAAGCTGGAAGTGTATAATCAGGACGGACAAATTGTGGACGTATTTATTTTTAAACAGTCAATATTTTTTTACGATTACGAACGAATTCTGTCCTTGACTTTTAGGTCATCATCTTTCGTTTTTCATGGTTATTGTTACCCAAGTACATCATTAACGCTTTAAGGATCACCGATGCATTGCCGGCCAAGAAATAATAGAGAAGAAATAAAGAATAAAGTAATTTGATGTCCTGAACAACGGACAGGCTATATTGCCAAATCCTATCGTAGGTAGTAGTTCAACTCTGTCACCCAATTTAATCTTAACGGAATTCGTGCATGTTAGTATTTTTTTCAGGCATTTTACTATATGCATATAATAAACAAACAGGAATTCAGAGCACAGGTGAAATAATTTCATGGCGAAGTTGACCAACAATGCATCTCTATTCATTTGCAGTGATAGATGAGTCAAACTATGACTCTCAACTTAGTTGGACCAGAGGAAACTTTGTCTATAGTTTCTGTCAATAAATACGAGTAGCTCGCAAGTTGTGAGGCTGCAATGGTCGGAATTAGGTCAACCTCCGCATTCGTCAGGGCTGGCAGTTTTGTGCGTTAAAGTTTTAACTAACCAACCTAGATTCAGTTTGACCAGTGAGATCTTTTTTTATGGAAATAGCCGGCAAACGAGCTGACGATCCACCTGATGATAAGTGGCTATCGTCGCCCATGGACATCAGCATAATCAAAGGCATCACTGAATCCTTTGGTGTTACAAGTTTGACGTGCCTGTGTATCTGTGTGTCTGTGTATCTGAGAATCTGTATGTCTATGTCATCGTAGGTCTCAAACGGATGAACCGATTTTGATTCAGTTTTTGAAGTGAAAACTTCTTTAGCATCGTTGTCATTTGAAAGTCGATGAAACGAAAAAGAGACAGTAAAAGAGACAGACACATAAATTCATAACATTTAATGTGGGAGAAAATGAGATAGGAAGCATTGTACAGTGTTTCTTATGTTCGTGTTACTTTAAAAAGTACTAAGTTGTATTTATAGATGGCGCGAGGAACAAGATATAGATGACACTAGCTGCTCATTTTAATCTTCATATTATGTTAAGAGATGGTGTTAGATACCACTGTTTTATTTTTATTTAGTACAAATAGTTTTTGAAAGATAATTAAAACTGATACACGTTATTATATTAATACCTTTATTTCTGAAGGTTTCACTTCTACCACGTGTGAATTGCACAAATAATTTTGTATGTAAGATGCCTTAATCGAGTGTTCTTAGCTATGTTTAATGTAAATAAAATGGTCAGGGCTTTTTATAAATTTAAATTTAAAACTATTAACTCCATAATTGAACAGTGTGTATAACTTCCTTTATTTTATGACAACCTGGTAGGGAAGTTGGTAGTGCTGCGAAGCGAGGGGTCCTAGATTAGATTCTAAACCAAGGCAGACATTTATTATAACAGATGATCTCAGAATTCTATGCATTCTGCAAGACCAGCTGTGCCGTAGTAAAAAATTGTGAACTAAGTTACGGCCAATTCTCCGTAACTCGTATACTAACTTGTTTAATCATTCGATGAATAACAGTATGATGTGACAGATAAATATTTCTGCTCGGGTCATGGGTGGTACTGTGATGTGGTATAAGTGTCGTCCATGCCACCCGCGACACAGGTAAAAACCTACTGCGGGGGTACTGTAAGTAAGTGTTAATTTATTTTTTATTTATTCAATTGAATTTATACTTCTTATGCGACTTGCAAAACGTTAAACGCTAAACGTTTAACGCTGCCATGGAGGTGGTATGAAAGCACTGGTTAGATAGCGCTAGCTTTTATCTTTACCTCTTTTAAAATTATAGTTATTACTTATAAAAATCTCACAGAGTCTTAACAGTGTAATTCAGCTTCGTGAACAACGCCATCTAATTTGTACTTGTGTAAACATAGATAAGTACACAAGTAATATTTGTTCAGATAATTTATGATTAATGTTTCTTGTTTTTATTTAATATAAAATAGTTTTTGAAAGATAATTAAAACTGATACCCCTTATTAAATAAAATATTTATTTAATTATGTCAATGAAGTTGGTATAACTTCTCACGCGCGTACAAAAGTACACGCACCCTTTTTATTTATTTATTAACATAAGAACGAGCAGTTTAACCTAAGAGCTGACAGACGTGCTATGCCACAATTTTAATTCAGAATAGCGTTAGTATAATTCATAGAAGTTTTTGCAGATAATCTTCTTTCTCGAGTCACGGTGATTAGTGATCTTATTCATGTTGTCCATGCAACCCGCGATACGATCTTAAGGGGCATATAAGTGTGTTAGCATTAAAATTTATTACTATTATTACGTACTCTGTTTTTCCATGAGGGCATTGTAATCTTTGAAACAGCAATATTATTTCCCTCATATAACGCTGACAAGGGAAGCTTGAACCTATTCTCAAAGCAATTTCCCGGGGTATCCTCCAAATTTCGTCCAATCACGACATATTTCATTAGTAACAAGAAGTAATGTATCGAGATTGGTTCCCGGTATTCTTTTCGATTAGCCAGTCAATTCGTCACGCTTGGATGGGCCGGCGTCATCAGATTTTCTTGGGGATTCAGCATCAGCGTTATTGGACTGATTAATGATAATGGTTGAAGTTTATATTGTCGCCGTGGAAATAACTTACTAGACAGGCTGTTCAGTACTAAAAGCTTCGACAACTACGTTGACACCATATGGTGCCAACACATTTTAGTCGGCTGCAAGCAAGCGAGACAAGTAATGTCATTTTTGAAAAACCCCGACCGTTCCAGCAAGGCTATTCTGTTTTGTAACTCGACAGCGGAATCCGCGATGAGTGTCAAAATCCTATCTTTAGTCGTTTGAAGTTTGACACTCATCGCGGATTCCGCTGTCGAGTTACAAAACAGAATAGCCTTACAGAACACATAATAACCTAGGTATATTGTTTATTGTGCACAGTTAAAACGTCTTCATTATTTACATTTGAACTTTATTTGAGTGTATTGAAATCATAATTCGTAAATAACAATATTTTTACTTACATTTTTAAAAATTATTTAGTGCAAATTATTTGATATCCGCTATCTTGAACCGAAATTGACCGAACTTGACCGAACGAAGCGCTGTCACAGAGTATGAAAAATGCTTGAAAAATGTCACACGGATTTTGTTCGGAACAGCCCGTCTATATATTTAAGTCTTTGGTTGTAGCTTCCTTCTTGGCCGTGATGTTATTAGTGATTTAGTGTTGTCTATGCCACCTGCGTCACAGGTATCCTACAGTGCGGGTATAAGCGTATTACGCCCGAATTCAGAGTTACTAACGGTTACTTAAATCGCTCCTTAGTAAAGAATCACCATACAAATTCTGTACTAAGAAGCGATTCAAGTAACCGTAGTGACTCTGAGTTGGGGCGTTAGTAAAAAGTGGAGTAGTGGTTTAACAAATGATGACACTTAAAGGCATCTGAAATCGCTGTTATCTAACAATGAAATTGGGATCTAAGTCTTAGGGCTTGTTTCACAATCTTCAAGTAAGTCCGAAGTAAGCTGTTCGTTGGTTAAGTTGACATTTCGTGTATGAAAAATGACACTTTAACGTCACGTTAACCGGCGAATAGCTTATTCAGGACTCTACTTGAAGATGGTGAAACAAGCCCTTAATACATTATCCTAAGCCTAGAAACGATTGAGAAGTTTTGCTACTCAAATTATGATTGAAACAAGTCTTCGGACAACAAATGATCTAAAAGTAGCATTGTTTTATTGAAGAAAGAAGTTTAATCAATCTATAAAATATAATAATGCAAGTATAATAATATTCACATAATTTACGTTAAATCGATCACTTTCGAACAGATGGCGTTCATTTACATTTTTAATAATGTAAAGAGGCTTATAAAACTTTTGACTACATTGATGGATTGCCGCCAAACTCTGCTAGTCTTCAGCGAAAATATTGACTGTTCATAACATTGAAAATACATAATAATAAGGAGGTAATATTAAAAACAAAAACGCATGGAGCTAAAATCGGTTCCGCTCAAATTTAAGGATATTCTGACTTAAGAGCTAGTTCTTTCTTTCTTTTACTTCTTTATTTCTTAGCCGGCAACGTATCAGTGATGCATTTGGTGTTGCTGATGTCCATGGGCGACGATAGGCCACTTACCATCAGGTGGATCGTCAGCTCGTTTGCCGGCTATTTCCATTAAAAATATTCATTTATATGTCATCAATGCATACTATTTTTGGTAGGCAATCAATATTGTTTTTAAAAATAGTGCTAAGGAATTTATTTTTCCATTTCATCTCCATGATAAAGCACCTTTTAGAAACGGTGGTAGAATCAAAAAAATACGAACGTAATGTGCATCATTGATAACTATATGCAAACAAGATTTTGAATTGGAATTTAATACGAGTAGTCGAGTATTAAATTATCCATCTCAAATTAACGCAAATTACTTCATTATGCAAATCTGACAATATGAGTCCGATCAGTGAACTGTTAAATCTTAACAGCTCTGTCAAATTAAATTGAGTTTCTGGAATGTTAATTAACTAAATAATTTTAATTAGACATGGAGTTCGTTTTTGATATACGATATTGAAGTATTTTGTTGCTCCAACTGATACAGAACAAAATTTTTATTGTTATTCTGTACTAAGCAGCGATTTAAGTAACCGTTAGTGACTCTAAGTTGGGGCATTTGGCAGTTGTTCAAATAATCACGTTTTCAGTGACCAATCAGCCTTTCGGAAACTTTTGAGGAAAAAATTGGCGTACCACCTTGTTGCACATAAATTTCGGCAAAATGAATTACAGCCGAATTTCGTCCGCAGCGCGGAAGACAATAGTTTTAATTTATAATGTGAGGAGGCTCGGTCGTATCGGGAGTATTTTAATGACTAAACACCGCTCCACAGTACCCTCTGTTCCGGAACAAAGGCTTTATCAAATGATTGTATAGATAACCCGTTAACATTAAGCCGTTGATATACGGCTGCTATTCATGCTGGCAGTGATAGATCAAGAGATTGTGGTGCTTATTACGAGAGACATAAATCCCAGAACTGCATCACAAGTATCGCTAAATCATACTTTACGCTTGAGCTATGGTGTCATGACGTCATTTGCGGGAACAGCGCAAACTTTGCAGTAGAGGTTAATGATTTAATATTGTAAATTCATGTCTACTGATTACATTTCAAGGCTTTCCATTTGAGGAAATTGCTATAAGAGGAACTGGTTTCCAATCATACACAAAGCTTGTATTACAAAATGGTAAATTTCTTGAATGAAAATAAATACATGTCGTGAAGAAACCCACAGAGCTAAATAATTACTTTATATTCTCTAAAAGCCATTTATGAATAACTTTTACGTTTAAAATTTTATTTTATTGAACTACGCAAGTTCTTTAGGGTCCGTAGCAGCCGTCTAGGTAATCACAGCATATGTCTACGACGTGGTTAAGGATAATTCGAAAAGTTACAATTGTTGTAACTTGTTAGGACTTGTAACTTGGAATGTCTTGGGCTTCAATGTCATCTACATACATTTATCGAGGGCCGGTCTTAGTGAGCCATACCGTTTATTAAATATGCCAATTTTCTCATAATTTGAATAATGAAATTGGTTAATCCCTGAAAAAATATTGTTAAATACTTCATTCTACCACTTTGTAGTTTTAATAAATACTAGCTGACCCGGCGAACTTCGTATCGCCTAACAATTTTTTTTCTAAAATAAAAGTAGCCTAAGTTACTCCTTGTTACATCAGCTATCTGTCAGTGAAAGTCCCGTCAAAATCGGTCCAGCTATTTCAGAGATTAGCCGGAACAAACAGACAGACAGACAGATAGATTGGATGTATAAACGGTACATACCGTGTATATGTTACCGGCCAAACCCGATTTCAGGTCAAACTAGTTTGGCCTAGGCCAAACTAGTTTATCCTACTCGTGTCAGGTCCAACTAGTTTGGCCTAGTCCAAACTAGTTAGGCCTAGGCCCGACTAGTTTGGCTCGACACGATTAGGCAAAACTAGTTTCTCGTCAGTCTAAAAGTGATTAGAACCGAATCGTTACGGATTTATATTTATTCGACAAAACTTTGTGGTTAAAACCTCATAGTCCGGTGGTTTGTTTCGATTCTATTCTAAGATCGGCCAGTTAAGTTAAAGGTGAAACTTATTGAGCTTTTCCGTGCTTCGGAATGCCCATACAGCCGTCCGACCCGTGCTCAGTAGGGGCCCATTGATGAGTTGGAGCCAGATTGTTGAGCTCTTTACCTCTATGCATCTATGAGAGTCAGAGGGGACGCTGCAATTGTTAATTTTTTTTTAGTAAGTTCAGTTTCTAGTCAGAGTCTAGTTCGTAGTGGGAGTGTAATTCGTAGTCGGAGTCTAGTTCGTAGTGGGAGTGTGGTTCGTAGTCGGAGTGTGGTTTATAGTCGGAGCCTAGTTCGTAGTCGGAGTCTAATTCGTAGTCGGAGTCTAGTTCGTAGTCGGAGTCTAGTTCGTAGTCGGAGTGTAGTTCGTAGTCGGAGTGTGGTTCGTAGTCGGAGTCTAGTTCGTAGTCGGAGTGTGGTTCGTAGTCGGAGTCTAGTTCGTAGTCAGAGTCTAGTTTGTAGTCGGAGTGTAGTTCGTAGTCGGAGTGTGGTTCGTAGTCGGAGTCTAGTTCGTAGTCGGAGTGTGGTTCGTAGTCGGAGTCTAGTTCGTAGTCGGAGTCTAGTTCGTAGTCGGAGTTTGGTTCGTAGTCGGAGTGTGGTTCCTGGTCGGATAGTGGTTCGTAGTCGGAGTCTAGTTCGTAGTCGGAGTCTAGTTCGTAGTCGGAGTGTGGTTCGTAGTCGGAGTCTAGTTCGTAGTCGGAGTGTAGTTCGTAGTCGGAGTGTGGTTCGTAGTCGGAGTCTAGTTCGTAGTCGGAGTGTGGTTCGTAGTCGGAGTCTAGTTCGTAGTCGGAGTCTAGTTCGTAGTCGGAGTTTGGTTCGTAGTCGGAGTGTGGTTCGCAGTCGGAGTCTAGTTCATAGTCGGAGTGTGGTTCGTAGTTGGAGTGTAATTCGTAGTCGGAGTCTAATTCGTAGTCGGAGTCTAGTTCGTAGTCGGAGTCTAGTTCGTAGTCGGAGTGTTGTTCGTAGTCGGAGTGTGGTTCGTAGTCGGAGTCTAGTTCGTAGTCGGAGTGTGGTTCGTAGTCGGAGTCTAGTTCGTAGTCAGAGTCTAGTTCGTAGTCGGAGTGCAGTTCGTAGTCGGAGTGTGGTTCGTAGTCGGAGTCTAGTTCGTAGTCGGAGTGTGGTTCGTGGTTGGATTGTGGTTCGTAGTCGGAGTCTAGTTCGTAATCGGAGTCTAGTTCGTAGTCGGAGTGTAGTTCGTAGTCGGAGTGTGGTTCGTAGTCGGAGTCTAGTTCGTAGTCGGAGTGTGGTTCGTAGTCGGAGTCTAGTTCGTAGTCGGAGTCTAGTTCGTAGTCGGAGTTTGGTTCGTAGTCGGAGTGTGGTTCCTGGTCGGATAGTGGTTCGTAGTCGGAGTCTAGTTCGTAGTCGGAGTCTAGTTCGTAGTCGGAGTGTGGTTCGTAGTCGGAGTCTAGTTCGTAGTCGGAGTGTAGTTCGTAGTCGGAGTGTGGTTCGTAGTCGGAGTCTAGTTCGTAGTCGGAGTGTGGTTCGTAGTCGAAGTGTGGTTTGTAGTCGGAGTGTGGTTCGCAGTCGGAGTGTGGTTCATAGTCGGAGTCTAGTTCGTAGTCGGAGTTTTGTTCGTAGTCGGAGTTTTGTTCGTAGTCGGAGTTTGGTTCGTATAGTAGGTTTTTTCATTTTATTCATTATTGTGACTATTGATTATTAATGCTTTGTTTTATTTTTAGTACATGAAATAATGGACTAAATGAGAAAAGATTTTCCGTAACTTCCCGGTAAAAGTATAGTAGGTTATTATGATATAATATATCCAGCCACTTCCCGCTTCGCTGGTTGGAAACGTTTTTTCTTCGTTAGAATGTTTTCTAGCTTTTTAGTGATGATATAATTGGTAAAATATACGTATATTATAGAAATGGAAAAACAAAAGGGAAAATATAAATCCAATGACAAATGTATTACGAAAGACTGAAGCATTTATAGAACATAATATTTTATCCGACGTTTTGAAAAGTAATTATTTATCTATTTAAATTTATTGGATACAAAATTGTTATAAATAACTCTGTTTTATATAATGTCTCAATGTTTTAGGATTTTAAGTTTGATTGCACCATTTTTTATGAGTATAGTTCCTACTAACTTCTATGTTATTGGAAAATTATTATTTAATGAAAATAATAATGTGTTTTAGTTAATTACTAACAATAAACAAAACAAAACAAAAATTGGACCTAAATATATCTAAATGCTTTATTTGCTCTTTCACACGTAAATCCAACCCTATATTATTTGATTACAATATTTACAACACCCCGTTAACTAGAGTTGATTCTATTAAAGATTTAGGTATCACCTTCGACTCCAAACTTCTGTTCGATAAACACATAGACGATATAGTCAGTAAGGCATCAAGAGCACTTGGTTTCATACTTCGCCTATCTGCAGAGTTCAAAAACATAAAAACAATTAAGATCCTGTATTGCACCTTCGTACGCTGTCACCTTGAATACGCTTCTCAAGTCTGGAATCCTAAATATGATACATATGTAACACGCATTGAACGCATACAGAAGCGATTTCTTAGGTACTTACAATATCGGAGCAAAAATATTGCCACAGGGTACGCTGAACAATGTCGAACACACCATATACTTCCTTTGTATGAGCGTAGACGAATAGCCGATTTGGCTTATTTGTTTAGCATATTAAATGGTTCTGTAGACTCTCCGGAGCTCCTGAACAACATCATATTCAGAGTTCCCAGATTAAACAGCAGAGTACAAGCTCCCCTCTTCGTCCATCCATCAAATGTGAACTATAGACGGAACTCCTTCATCAGTAGGGCAAGTACAGCATTAAATGCCACTGCGCGGGATTGTGACATTGATATATTTAATACCAGTGTATCAAAATTAAAGCAAATTATGACTCGTAACTTTTTCAAAACCTATACCTAAATAGTAATTTTTTTGAAACATAGTTTAATAATCAAGTAATTTAAATACATCCATGAAATGCAGGCACCAATGGCAATTTTACATGAATGTTACATCTTATCATTTTTCCTTCATACATTATAGTACTTTTATACACGGTGAACTTGAAAGCGTTTTGGAAACGAAGATTTTGAATCATTTATCAATAACAGAAGCTATATATAACGTTAATTTAATAATTTTTTTTTTTCATCAAAGTCGATATTCATATCGTTTACAGAGAAAAAGCGAGAACCAGTAGAAGCGCTATTCAATCACATGTAGATACATACTACAAATAGAAATACTACGCGTTTTACTATCAAGTCACATAAAATCGTATTCGCCAATAAAAACAAAGCTAGTGAGTTGCGCCGGAGTCGTCCAACCAATGACGGCATTGCAATGAGTCGTATGCCCGTAGACGCATGCGCGGGACTCGCCTGTAATCGTCAGGCGTCCTTGGACCTTGGCTTTCAGTAGGTCAGTGACACCATAACATCGTGACGGCACAGCTGTTGTTAGCGTCAGCGGCGCGCGGAATGAATGATCAGTGCGTTACTACTTTCCAAGTCGATCGATTATAAATGAATATTAAAACTGAAACTTTTTTTTAGTCAACATTACAATTGATTTATCCGTTTTTATTGGTACTATAGATAATTCCAAATCAAAACGTTTCGTTTCCAAAACGCTTTCAAGTTCACCGGGTATATCTACCGACTTAGCGATTTTATTAATAGGTAATTATTAATATTACCCATATTTAAATTCTTACACGTGAAAACTTGTAATTGGCTTTCTCTCATAGTTGTGATGCTCAAAAATTATTTTTTGTAAACTAGCTGTAAGTTTTCCAAAAAAAAAAAAAAAAATTTTTGAATTTCAGAATTTGTATGGTCATTCTTTACTAAGGAGCGATTAAAGTAACCGTTAGTGACTCTTAGTTTAAAATAAAAATTTATGAACTTGGTTTACCAATGCACACGCAATCATTATTGTCAATCAACAATTGGCCGTATTGGGGCGGCTTAATACTAACCCCAATCCCACACCGGATGGGTGTCGTAAGAGGCGACTACATCCAGCCCGCTAGTGGTAGGGCCCCTCAAGGGATTAAATTGGTAATATTGATTTAAATTGTTAATTAATGGGTTGGCCACTAACCCCTCCACTAATCCGCACTGGAGCAGCGTGGTGGAGTGTGCTCTAGGCCTCCTCACGAGGAGAGACCCGTGCCCAGTAGTGGGCCACTAATGGGTTGAAGCCAAATTGTTAATTAATACCATTATTACTATTATTATTTCTCCATGGGGTTCGCCTGGATAGCTACCACCCTTGATCATGAGTTCTTTCTTTTTCTTCTTTCTTTCTTGGCCGGCAACGCGTCAGGGATGCCTTCGGTGTTGCTGATGTCCATGGGCGACGATAGCCACTTACCATCAGGTGAATCGTCAGCTCGTTTGCCGGCTATTTCCATAAAAAAAAAACAATCACTTAAATTAAGACGGGATTACGATGAATGGCATTTTGTAGGAACCCAGGCTATAGTGGGTTTCATTTAAGTCTGCACTTGAAGTAAAATTTTCCAATTTAATAGCGAGGTGCAGACTTATGTGAAACCCATTATAGCCTGGGTTCCTACAAATAACATTCAACGTGATTCCGTCATAATTTGAGCGATTGTTGATTGAAAATAATGATTACATGACGGCGTTGACGTTGACGTTGACGGCGTTCGCGCGATAGATGACTACTACGAACCACACTACACGAACTAGACTCCGACTACGAATTACACTCCGACTACGAACCACACTCCGACTACAAACCATACCGACTACGAACCAAACTCCGACTACGAACTAGACTCCGACTATGAACTAGACTCCGACTGCGAACCACAATCCGATACGAACTACACTCCGACTATGAACCAAACTCCGACTACGAACAAAACTCCGACTACGAACTAGACTCCGACTATGAACCACACTCCGACTGCGAACCACACTCCGACTACAAACCACACTCCGACTACGAACTACACTCCGACTACGAATTACACTCCGACTACAAACTAGACTTCGACTACGAACAAAACTCCCACTACGAACTAGACTCCGACTATGAACCAAACTCCGACTGCGAACCACACTCCGACTACAAACCACACTCCGACTACGAACTACACTCCGACTACGAACTAGACTCCAACTAAGAATTACACTCCGACTACAAACTAGACTCCGACTACGAATTACACTCCGACTACAAACTAGACTTCGACTACGAACAAAACTCCCACTACGAACTAGACTCCGACTATGAACCAAACTCCGACTGCGAACCACACTCCGACTACGAACTACACTCCAACTACGAACTAGACTCCAACTACGAATTACACTCCGACTACAAACTAGACTCCGACTACGAATTACACTCCGACTACGAATTAGGCTCCGACTACGAATTACACTCCGACTACGAACTAGACTCCGAATACGAACCACACTCCGACTACGAACCAGACTCCGATTATGAACTAGACTCCGACTACGAACCACAATCCGACCACGAACCACACTCCGACTACGAACCAAACTCCGACTACGAACTAGACTCCGACTACGAACTAGACTCCGACTACGAACCACACTCCGACTACGAACTAGACTCCGACTACGAACCACACTCCGACTACGAACTACACTCCGACTACGAACTAGACTCCGATTACGAACTAGACTCCGACTACGAACCACAATCCGACCACGAACCACACTCCGACTACGAACTAGACTCCGACTACGAACCACACTCCGACTACGAACTACACTCCGACTACGAACTAGACTCTGACTACGAACTAGACTCTGACTACGAACCACACTCCGACTACGAACTAGACTCCGACTGCGAACCACACTCCGACTACGAACTACACTCCGACTACGAACTAGACTCCGACTACGAACTAGACTCCGACTACGAACTAGACTCCGACTACGAATTAGACTCCGACTACGAATTACACTCCAACTACGAACCACACTCCGACTATGAACTAGACTCCGACTGCGAACCACAATCCGATACGAACTACACTCCGACTACGAACCAAACTCCGACTACGAACAAAACTCCGACTACGAACTAGACTCCGACTATGAACCACACTCCGACTGCGAACAACACTCCGACTACAAACCACACTCCGACTACGAACTACACTCCGACTACGAACTAGACTCCGACTACGAATTACACTCCGACTACAAACTAGACTCCGACTACGAACAAAACTCCCACTACGAACTAGACTCCGACTATGAACCAAACTCCGACTGCGAACCACACTCCGACTACAAACCACACTCCGACTACGAACTACACTCCGACTACGAACCAAACTCCGACTACGAACTAGACTCCGACTACGAACTAGACTCCGACTACGAACTAGACTCCGACTACGAACCACACTCCGACTACGAACTAGACTCCGACTACGAACTAGACTCCGACTACGAACCACTATCCGACCAGGAACCACACTCCGACTACGAACCAAACTCCGACTACGAACTAGACTCCGACTACGAACTAGACTCCGACTACGAATTAGACTCCGACTACGAACTAGACTCCGACTACGAACTAGGCTCCGACTATAAACCACACTCCGACTACGAACCACACTCCCACTACGAACTAGACTCCGACTACGAATTACACTCCCACTACGAACTAGACTCTGACTAGAAACTGAACTTACCAAAAAAAAAATTTACAATTGCAGCGTCCCCTCTGACTCTCATAGATGCATAGAGGTAAAGAGCTCAACAATCTGGCTCCAACTCATCAATGGGCCCCTACTGAGCACGGGTCGGACGGCTGTATGGGCATTCCGAAGCACGGAAAAGCTCAATAAGTTTCACCTTTAACTTAACTGGCCGATCTTAGAATAGAATCGAAACAAACCACCGGACTATGAGGTTTTAACCACAAAGATTTGTCGAATAAATATAAATCCGTAACGATTCGGTTCTAATCACTTTTAGACTGACGAGAAACTAGTTTTGCCTAATCGTGTCGAGCCAAACTAGTCGGGCCTAGGCCTAACTAGTTTGGACTAGGCCAAACTAGTTGGACCTGACACGAGTAGGATAAACTAGTTTGGCCTAGGCCAAACTAGTTTGACCTGAAATCGGGTTTGGCCGGTAACATATACATCCAAACCAACATTTTTTACAATATTTATCTGTCTGTCTGTCTGTTTGTTCCGGCTAATCTCTGAAATTTTTTAGTAAAAAGCGGTTATTTAAATATTACAAACATACACTCCAATTTTATTTATTTGTATGTATGTATGTATGTATAGATATAAATATTGATATATAGATGTATAGATTGTATAGATTAGATGGGAAGGCCATCTAATAGGTAGGTATATTCATAACAATTTACAGCTTTCTAGCACTAAGTCTCGGCGCTATGTACGTACGCACGGACGGTCAGACGGACAACGAAACTAATCTTAGGTATCTAGATATAATTTGCTTTAGGTCTACCGATTTAGTATACTTAAGTCACCTGCGGCCTGTAGATTTAAATCACCTGAGAGCATAGGTGAATAAAGTACACTAAAAGTAGACCTAAAACACCTGGGTGAATTAACTCAGGAGAATAAAGACGATAACACCAATTTGTTTAATACATAAGTACAATCAGCAGCTCTGAAACCCAGGTCTCACACTATCATACATTCAGTTCAGAACTGAGTAACTTGAGTCCAATGATATTAAAAAAAAACTTGGAAAATGCGTGACCAATCTCTTCTGGTATTCTACATGACCCTGCACGTCACACACTTCCAAACCAATAAAACATGTCAGCAGGAAATAAGACCAATCCGATATACCTATATATCTCCCACGTTCCAAAGAATGTTGGCAAGGAAACTCAGGAAATGCTGGTTGAATACAAAATTTTCTCCAACGTTTGAATTTGGAAAAATGTTACTGTTTAAATTTTGAATTATGGCTCAAAACGCCAGACGTTTGTAACAATATTTAGAATGGTTCATTTGTTATAAGAACTAGAGAACTGCAACTGTGAATGTTTTTCTAACTCGACAGCGGAATCCGCGATGAGTTTCAAAATTCCTATGCTATAAAACTCGACAGTACAGGTGGCGCCGCAGTGTAGAATGCGGCGGTGCGAAAAACTACTTGTTTAGGCTAATTTGACATGTGTGGTATTTGGTAAGAGATTTTTTTGTCTCGATCATCGAATTACGTCACCTTCGAAGCTCGTATCCAATTGTCAAATCTAGATCGATCTTTCGAAGTGAACTTTGATTTCGAGTTGGTATTGAGAATAGGCCGCCTGCTCTGCGGTCAAAATTATGTCAAAATTCGACCGTAAGTGTCAAAGGGTTACTTCATGATATTTTGTAGTACATTGTGCGTGCTTTTTTTTTACTTACAATAAGTTAATGGCTGACCACAATCTCACCTGATGGTAAGTGTAGATGTGGTCCAGGATGGTGAGCGAATTAACTTAGTAAAAGCCTATTCACTCTTTTCTTGAAGACATCTACGTCATAGGCGGGTGGGAACACGGACGCAGGCAGGCTATTCCAATCCTTCGCGGTGCGCATAACAAATGATAATGCAAACCGCGTCGTCCGTACCGGCGGGATATTCACGATATAATGATGGATACCTGCCATGTTTCGTGTCATTCGATGGAGAAACGGGGATGGGGGAACTATCTCAAACAATTCCTTTGCACACTCTCTCCGAACTGTGCCCTATAGAAATCCGAGGGGCTGGCTACACTGCACCCGTGCTCGAGGCTTTGCAGATTGGTCGCAACCAGACCTGGGTCATCAATGAGCCTCTTCGCACGCTTCTCCATTGAATCCAAGGCAGAAAGGTGACATTTGGCTCGCCTGCCCAGATGTGAGAACAGTACTCCACACACGGCCGAACGTGAGTTTTTGTAAGCTCTTAACGAACTGATTCTTTTCTACTATATTACTAATATTATATTAATGTTTAAGGTATCGAAGATGTTTGGATGTTTCGATATTTGTATTTTCATCACGCGTTACAGTGTGCATAAAATTTTGCACACTTACAGACCATCCAGGATTAGGAAATAAAATTTTATCCCAGTCGTATGTTTCCCTAAGATAATTTGCGCGTTGAAATTCATAATTTAATTTTATGAAACCAAACCACACCTGCGGGTGGAAACTTAGGTACTAATTTACGAGTAATAAATAATTTTCATTATCGTATGTAAATAAAAATAACAATAAAAAACCTTTTTATTTCTTGCATCGTCATACATGAGAGTTAATTGTCTAAAATTGGTTCAATTATTGCAATAATATGAATTATAATACTTAAAAATCAACATTAGAATTAAATTATATAATCTAAATTTTACTAACAAAAAGTAACCGACTTCAAAATTACTCAAAAACTACTTGTCAGATCTCGATCAAATTTATGTGGAACCACATAACAAGCACCTGCTTTCGATTAAAAAAAGAATTATCGAAATCGGTTGGCGTGATATTGAGTTATTCGTCCATTTGTCGCGCACATACTTAATGCAAATTTAAGACTTATATGGTTTTGTCATGGATGCCATTGTCAGATCTAAATAAAATTTACGTGGGTCCACATGACAAGCACCAGCTTTCGTTTAAAAAAACAATCATCAAAATCGGTTCACCCAATCGGAAGTTCTGAGGTAACAAACATAAAAAAATACAGTCGAATTGAGAACCTCCTCCTTTTTTGAAGTCGGTAAAAAATTATAGGATTAAATTAAATTATTTAATTCGAATTTCAATATGGCATTGCTTAATAATGATTTCATAGATATTTGTTTATGAGCATAATTGTCACGATTCTTAATATTAAATGATATAATAATTCTAATTAATAAAAATAAATAGTCAAAAATAAGAAATGTTTTAAACTATATAGCGATGCAAGAACCCCTCTTAGGTAAAGGCCTCCTCCAGAGATATATCATCCTCATCGTATGTGACACAGCTTAACTCCCTACCAAACTGATAGGCTAGTTTTAAAAGGCTTATCTGTGACTAAAGCTTTCGTTCAAAGAATCCATACTCCGATAATCCATGCTCCGTAAATATTCCTCTTTGTGCCCTTATCTATTTGATCCCGGGCTATTTCTTTGACAAAATATCCTATTTTTCCCGGGGTTTTTTCGTCCATAGATAAATGATATGAATAGAAGTGGCTTGATGACTTAAGTACTAAATATAAAGTCGAACAACTATTTGGGCTTGCTGGCTCAACTCACTAATTGCCCTAGCATGGGTTTCTCCTCTGAGAAGGCCTAGAGCATACTCCACCACGCTGCTCCAATGTATACATCGCTCCTCTCGGTATACTCGGTCACGATTGTTTATGAACTTTTTTCTTTCTTTCTCTTCTCCCTTTCTTGTTCGGCAACGCATCAGTGATGCTTTTGGTGTTGCTGATGTCCATGGGCGACGATAGCTACTTACCATCGGGTGGATCGTCAGCTCGTTTGCCGGCTATTTCTATAAAAAAAACTGTATTTAGAGTTTATGAAATGATTTTATTGACGCCATGCGCTCGCAAGCAATGTGAGACCTTACAGGCACGGACATAAAAAAAAGACGGACGTAATCCTAAGAACAAATTCAGTGAAGCATCCATGGTAATACCACTCTGTATTCGTACAAGTACACACACCCACACATTGACACCATCCTGATTATGACATTGACACCATCGCGAATCAAAAATTACAAAATTACGCACACATGGTAAGCGAGTTGTCAGCTGTCAGCTTCACTCTCGATTAGACAAGGTTACGTCCGTTCTTTTTTTACGTCCGTGCTTACAGGGTTGTTTTGAATTTGAACGGGCATTTTTACTTAATTCGATCCCTCATCATCCAGTCAGCAATAGGTTGTCAGGAGTAAATATATTTTCCTGTATTGAACCTTGTCACAGTCCCCACTGACTAATTAGTCAAGATCGCAGTATTTATCAGTCCCAGGCCGCAGAGATTCACTACTGACTCTAGGAAAATACCTGCAGCTTTTAATTAACTCCCATCCAAATGAAAATCAACATCCATTTTTCTTTTTACTTTATACCTTTATTTTAACTCGCTAACGAAAAAGTAAGATTGTGGATTATTTTTCTGAAGACAAACACTTTTAGAAATAAACGCAAGCCCGCGTTTTTTATGAAGTTAAATGGATTAACTGCTTGCAGTTTACTCTGGATATGTTTAAAACCCTTGGGGTTGTGTACGTCTAAACAGAAAACAAAACCCAAGGTATTCAGACATTATAATCGAGTCAAATGACGTTTTACACCCTTTTAATTATATCTATTTATAAGTGCGTGGGATAAATTTAATGTCATATTTTAATAAACATTAAAAAATTAGATGCCACACTCTTAACTGAAGTTGGGGCAAAATGTGACAGATAAGAGCAATCTGATTTTTAAGAGTTTATTTATTTATTTATTACACTTTATTGTACACCAAATTTACAAAGTTAGAAAAGCTTTACAATGTTAATATAATTTGTGCGCAAAAAGCGATCTTTTCGCTAAATAGTTATTATTCTTCACATTCCCCCCAAACTGTATTTACAAAACTAAGAACTCGCAAGTAGAGTAGGGTTAATATCTAAACACCGGCCAAGATAAGTACACAACTCTAAAAAACTGCAAGTGTTTACAAGGCACCGCGTATTTTATCCCAGCATTAGTTAAAGCGTTACCTCTTTTGATACGGGAAACCAGGTGCATTTTTATCAAAGCCGCGGGGAGATACCAGGTTAATTATTCATAAACTAATTAGCGTTACGTGGCATGCTTGCTTGTAGCTTTAAGTAATAAATAAACAGTTTTTATTTAGTTATCGTGAGGAAGGAAGACTTTTGGCCATTAAGAACTTGTATGGCCAATTATCGTAATGAATAATAAATAATTCTTGACAAAGAAATAACCGACTTCAAGATTAGGGATAACGCAAAAACTACTTATCATATCTCGCTCAAATTTAAGTGGGGCCATATGAAAAGGAACAGCTTTCGATTAAAAAAGAATCATTAAAATCGGTTCACCCAGTCAAAAGTTCTGAGGTAACAAACAAGGTAAAAAATACAATCAAATTGAATACCTCCTCCTTTTTTGAAGTCGGTTAAAGACACTGACACACTCATACCCCCTCACTAGGATTCCCTGTCGCAGGTGGTATGAACATGGACAACACAAATGGGATATTACTAAAACCCACGGCTCGAGATTATTTATCTCTTAAATGTCTGTCGGGAATCGAACCCCGGACGGCTCGCTTTACAGGTAAACTCACTCCCAACTAGGTTACGAGGTCATGTCAGATCAATCTATAATGAACCAACGTAAATTATGTCAAGGTATTAGTGGCCAACCTAAGTACCAGGACTTCATGATTATTGAGAAAAATATGGCTTGATTATTTCTGTGTGCTAAATTTCATTCGATTCCGTTCGATTGTTTTTGCGTGTATCTATACTAATATATAAAGAAGAAAGATTTGATTTTTTGTTTGCATTGAATAGGCTCCGAAACTACTGAACCGATTTCAAAAATTCTTTCACTGTCGGGAAGCTACACTATCCCCGGGTAACATAGGCTATATTATATTTTCAAAAAAATTAGGGATCCTTAATAAAACTCCAATAATGTAACCCAACGGGTAAAAAAATAAGAAAACCGAAGCAAAGCGAGGGCGGTTACTCGTAAAGTATAAAATTCAAAGAGTATAAAATTCGATCTCACAAACTTTCACAATAAAATTATAATATTAAGGGCTTGTTTCACCATCTTCAAGTAGAGTCCTGAATAAGCTATTCGCCGGTTAAAGTGACGTTAAAGTGTCATTTTACATACACGAAATGTTAACTTAACCAACGAATAGCTTACTTCGGACTTACTTGAAGATTGTGAAACAAGCCCTAACTATAATATTAACTAGTAGGATTGCTATCTAACTATTAAGTGCCGACGTCTTATCGTGCCCTCCGAAGCACAGAAGCGCGTAATAAATTTCACCAATCGAGCGAGAGTCGTTAATCCGTCCGTCTATTGTATGTTTGTATAGAAACTTAAATAGAATGAACAAGTCCCTGAATGAAATAAGTCGCGAGGAGAATGAACGGACTTTGCTAATTAATAGCTTCAGTTTGCTTGTTTTCATTCAGAATGAATGGCTTATGCTAATTTATTACGTTTTCTGCAACGACAGCCAAGACAAGTACTCTGTCTATACTATACAACTGAAGTGAGTTGTAAACTGTTAAATGGTTTTTTTTTTTACTATAATCATAAGGCTGCCATAATTTTGTTGGTTTGTCTGTTTGCCAGTACCCTTGTTCCAGCTAATCTTAGAAATAGCTGTTTAAGAGTGGAGATTTTACGGATGAAAAAAAAATGAAAAAACTTGACAAGTGCGAGTTAAACTCGCTTGAAGAGGGTTCCCTTACGTTTATTATGTATTTACCGTTATTTTTCTATATTATTTATTTTGCCGTTTCTTAAGACCATATATTTCTTATAGGTTTTTCTGTAATATTTAAGTAAAGAACTATTCTTTGTATTTTTTTCAAAATTCTAGCGTCAGTAGCTTCGGAGACAAGGGGGGAATGGTCAATTTTTGGCTTTAATTTTCATTATTTCTTGAATAATTTTAAAACTATCTATTGTAGAACTGTAACAAAAATATATTTGAGATTCTTACAAGCCCTTTCATTTGACATATCACACGATATGGTTTGCAAAACAGTTTTTGTTAAATTTTAATTTAGTTAAACATTTTTTTTTTCAAAATTCACTTGTTCTTTTTATACCTTCGTCTTTGGGTCACAAAAAAGTATATGAGTACCAAATTTCAACTCATTTGGTTTAGTGGTTTCGGAGTAAATTGACTGTGAACGGCGGTCGCCCAGACGCACGAGTGATCCTATAAGGGTTCCGTTTTTCGTTTTTTCGTACGGAACCCTAAAATTATTATTATATTTATCAGGTCATTAGCACCTTTATATAGCTGAAAATTGTTATTTCAAAAAGTTGTTTGATTGAATTCGACGTTGTTGCTACCAACATAACGGCAAGGAGCGCACTGAGAAGTCTGAGAATATGACAGAAAATAATGTAGAATACTTACATGAAATATTTATTTATTTATTTTATTTATTTATAAAGTATTTATTGATTGTACACCATAAGTATTATATTAAATATACACAGAACTATTTATATATGATATATGATGCGTAATTAGCGTGTGTCTAGCCTTTTATCATCAGCTCGTTTGGCTATTTCTATAAAAAAAAGTAAAGTTCCATTTTTAAAGCGCGCGTTAGCTCTGTCTTTAATATATAAGTCATTGTATATATTTTTTCGAGTGTGAGCCGTGTATATTGTATATTCCCGAAACGGAGTGAAAGCCGCTAGTAGTATAAAACGGAATCACCAAAAGCTTTTTCATGTTTTCTTTTTATCTTATTTTGTATAGTTTTATACAGATGCAATTGTTTCTCCCATCTTTTAACCCCGCGGGAATCGAACCATTTCATTGGATACAGACTATCCTTAATTGACTTATCTTCTACATAAATAAATAAAATTGGAGTGTCTGTTTGTAATATTAAAGTAACAGCTTTTTACTTAGTGCATTTGGATGTATACACGGTATATATACCAAAACAACATTTTTCACAATTTTTGTCTGTCTGTCTGTTTGTTAGGGCTAATCTCTGAAATGGCTGGACCGATTTTGACGCGACTTTCCCTGGCAGACAGCTGATGTAACAAGGAGTAACTTAGGCTACTTTTATTTTAGAAAAAAAAAATATATTATGCGATACGAAGTCAGCTAGTAAAGTTATAAATATGCTACGTTTTGAAAGGACAAAATAGGAGATTAATTACTTATGGAACCAAGCACTATTTTAAAGTGTTTCTTTGTCATTAGAGTGGAGCGAAGAATTCTGAAGTAGAATCCTTAGTGCAGAGAAGGATTTAAAGTAGGTACGTCACTTGAGCGTAAAGTAGTGATGCTCTCGAGGTGTAACACTCTACTTTTTATCACCCTGTATGAGACACGTACACATTGTTTATTTTTTATTCCAATATACATACATACTTGTAGGAACACTTACGCCCCAACTCAGAGTCACTAACGGTAACTTAAATTGCTTCTTAGTACAGAATTTGTATGGTGATTCTTTAGTAAGGAGCGATTAAAGTAACCGTTAGCGACTCTGAGTTGGGGCGTTAGAGATAACAGAAATGTTGACTAATAAGAACTACTCGTAGGTTTTCGAATTTGAGTAAACAATTACGAACGAATGTGAAATTAATTTCGCGCGTTTTTTTTTCACTTTACATACTTTTATATTTTGCCACTTTCTTGTTTTATTCACGATTGATCTCTTTGGTGATTGGAACTATTAATAACATTATCCACTTTACAAATTCAAATCACTTTTATTACCTAGGGTTTGAAGAGGGATTTAGTACGTGTTAACGAAGAATAAACTAGCTCTTTTGAATATACTATGCGATACAAACATTTTTTGTCCTCTACAACGCCTATTTACATTTAATTTCCAAATAAATCGGACGAGTGCGAGTTAAACTCGCGTGGAGAGGGTTCCGTACGTATGTATTCACTGTTATTTTTCTATTTTATTTATTTTTGTCTTTTTGAAGACCATACACTGCTACAGAGCAAATTGGCTATAAAAGGCGGAGAGACGTGTCTCTCCTTACTCCTGACTCGTGAGTCATCCTAAAGGGTACCGTAATTGTTTTTTTTGTACGGAACCCTAAAAACATTAATGCAAAATCGGATCTTTCACATTTTATTTTAAGTATAAATAGTTCAAAAAACGTCCAGGTTTATTGAAAACAAACAAACAAACAATAAACTCGGATCATACTTCGACCTATTTGTAATCAGGTCAGTTCAACAGCGGCCAGCCCTGCCAATTAACTAGTCAACGTGAGAACTGCCGCTTCATCGGACTCGACGATATAGCTTTAGGCCTTCTGTCCACGTAGACGCATATATTTTTTTATTGAAATAGCCGGTAAACGAGCTGACGATCCACACGATGGTAAGTGGCTATCGTCGCCTTTGGACATCTACGACACAAAAAGCATCACTGATGCGTTGCCGGCCAAGAAAGAGAGGACAAAAGGAGAGAATTGGCTCTTTAGCTCTCAGCCGGAACACGACGAGTCGTTTGGCGGCTGACTCGAGCGAGAAGTTGGCAGATATCCAGGCAAACCCCAGGGATAAATAACAATGGTATTAATTAACTATTATAAAGTGATTCTTGACAAAAACTAACTTACTTCAAAATTAGGGATAACTCAAAAACTACTAGTCATATCTCGTTCTTTAAGTGAAACCACATGAAGCACCAGCTTTCGATTAAAAAAAGAATCATCAAAGTCAGTCGAAAGTTCTGAGACAACAATTTCGTCGGTTAAACATAAAAAATACAGTTGAATTGAATACCTCCTTCTTTATTGAAGTCGGTTAAAAATCAATAGCGGACGCACGTATCGTCAATTATCGCTTGATTGCATCTTGCGTTGTAAAAGTAGGAAATCTGTCCACGGAGCGATCCTATAGCCTATGTTTCATTATGCAGCTTACATGTAATCGTCAAATGAAGCGCAGTGGACGATATACCTTAATTCAACTGTTGCTGCCGTGCAGAGGTTGTAAAATGGTTTAAAACCATTAACTTAGTAAGTAAAGTGTAATTGAAGCTCCAATGCTCATATCTTTTTTCAACTACTTATTTTTAGAACATTTCACAAGGAACAATTCATCCCTACCTTATTTTTATGTAACTTGAACTATTTCGCAGCACATGGTGGAAGCCATAAACCACTGGTGATACTGGTAAAAACTGTGTGAAAATCACTTCAGTAGTTTCTGAGATTTTGCGTTACAGGAAGGAAAAGTAGGGCAGTAGCGTAACGTTGGGCCGTGGCCCCGGATGGCAGATGCGGCAAGCCACTCGATTTTTAAATAAATAAATAATATGTATTTAAATTAATTATTTTATATTTTTTAATGTAAATTGTGTTAAAAAAAATAATATGGGGGCGGCAAAGTTCATTGGGGGGGGGGGGGGGGGAATTTACGGTTGGCCCCGGGCGGCGGGAGCCCACGCTACCCCACTAAAGTAAGGACTAATAATATTAATATTATAAACCTTACGTGGAGCCTTACAAAGCTGGCTGACTTCGGTCGCCTCTTACGACATCCTTACTAGCATAGGATTGGGATTGTTCATATTCTTGAACGAGGGCGATCAGTATTCTAGGCCACCTCGGTACGGCCAAAAACTTTATAATATTATAAATTTTACAGATGTTATAGTAACAAGTCTATAAAAGCAAAGCAATAATCCATAACTGTCCCACTGCTGGGCTCGGGGTCTCCTCTCACAATGTGAGGGGCTACAGGCCATAGTCTACCACGCAGGCCAAGTGCGGATTAGTAGACTTCACACACCTTTGAGAACTTTATGGAGAACTCTCCGGTTTGCAGGTTTCCTCACGATATTTACCTTAACCGAAGCAAGTGACATAATATTTGAAAATAAGAGGTGCCAGGATTTGAACTCGGGCCCCTGCGTTCGGGAGATGAAGGTTCTAATAACCACTAGGCTTACTGCTTTAAGTCTATACACTATACAGCCCTGTAATTAAATAGGTAAAGAATAGTAAGTGCCCACGGACCAAAAAAAGACGGACGTAATCCCAACAACAAATTCAGTGAAGCACCCATAGTAATACCAAATCTCTATTCGTACAAGTACATATACCCACACATTGACACTTCACTGCTTCAATCGCGAATCAAAAATTACGCACACATGGTAAGCGGGCGGCCATTGCTATGCTTCACTCTCGATTAGACGAGGTTTCGTCCGTCTTTTTTTCAGGTAAGTACCGTAATTAGTCACCATTGTTCACTTAGCTGTACCATATTGATATACGTTGCATCACACATTATTGGCCTGGGTAAACACGCTTATTATGTTTGGTAAAGCCGTTATCTTACACTATAATATACACTATACATCAACGTAATACACTGGTAATTTCATCGCAAGTTGTAATTAGATCTCAGCAATAACACGACTAACCCATAATCTTGTGCACTAACTCATGGGTATTGAGTTACGGCGTATAAAGACATGCTTAAAGGATTCTATTTCAAGAGACAATCATCGTTCATCACCAAATATGATTAGATATCGATTATGCTTTAAGACTCGTATGACGATAATAATATGATACTCATAAGAGCTCTAATATTACCTTAGTAATGTTATAAATGTGCATTTTTGTGAGGATGTATAGATTTTGTTACTCTTTTACGTCAAAAATAATGAACGGATTTTCATAAAATTTAGTACTTACACAGGTATACCATGTTATTAAGTTAGTATTAGTCTTCTTTGCAACAATCCGCGGGTAACATGTATGATGGCATATACTTTAATACATGCGTGGCACCAGTGAACGATGTTCACTTTGCGACTATCCATCGTGAGTCAACTTACCCTGATGATGCTCCGTTTCGGGGCGAAACACGTGTTGGTGCTGGTATGTATGTTGGTATGTACTTTTAATTATTGTAGTGCATGTTTCCGTTGTGGGAGGGAGGGAGGTGCCACGCATGTCTTAGAGTATATACCATCATACATGTTACCCGCGGATTGTTGCAAAGTAGACTAATACTAGTTTAATAACAATGAATTTCCGCAAAGTAACGCCTGATATTATTAACGGTATACCATGTACTGAAATAGTATATATAGTATAAGATATCTGCCATCTCGCTCTCCATCTCCCTCTATCTCCCTTCGAAGCACGAAAGCGAACAAGTTTTTGACAGTAGCACTTAGCTATTCAACTGCCGACCGCGCCCGCTGTTACTTAACTCCATCTATTACGTAGGATCGTCACAAGTCACCGGGCCTTATGCGCTTTCAAAGGTAAAGGTAAAAGGTAATTTGAAAGGTAAATGCTTGAATCAAAACCGATAGTAAGCTACGATGAAGAAAATCCGTCGTACTGGTTTTGGAACGTTGAATAAAATATTTTTACAAATGTTCTTTAATCTCCTTGGAATATGAAACTTCGTGGCAAGTCGTCAAATACGTCTTCTTTTAATACCTTCCATAGGCGGTGACTATTTAGCCTTCGACGACCCAGAGGCCTAGTTGGTAGCGACTCTGCCAGCAAAGCAAGGGGTCCCGGGTTCGATGCCTGGCCGGGGCAGATATTTATGTGACAGATAAATATTTGTGCTCGGGTCATGGGTGTTATTATGATGTGTTATATGTGTCGTCCATGCCACCCGCGACAGGTAATAAATAACCTACTGCGGGGGTATTAGTGTGTAAGCGTTTATTTATTTATTTATTTATTTATTAAATATTATTATGTCGTCCACATCGTCCATGACACAATGTAATAACCTACTTTGGGGGCATGAGTGTGTAAGCGTTTATTTATTATAGAACCACAGAATCAATTTGAAATCAATTAACAACCAGCTGTTTGTTGTAACTTGTAACCAATGTAAGGTTGAAGTAGTTCAAAGTTTTTTAATAAGAAACTATCAAGTAACATGAGGTAACTTTGTGAGAACCCTTCGTTGAGTGGACAAGTGGCTTGCCTATTTCTGTAACGAGGCCTTTTAGTTAGGGGTTAATGGGCGATGCCGGGTCCATCTATTTCTTACGCCCCAACTCGAGTCACTAACGGTTACTTTAATCGCTCCTTAGTAACGAATCACCATACAAATTCTGTACTAAGGAGCGATTTAAGTAACCGTTAGTGACTGAGTTGGGGTGTTATTCATTTACTTGTGTGTGTAATTTACCATTTAGACACTGGTACTTAAGCTTTTAAGGCTGATTTAAGGGATCATGTGAAAAAATCTGTCTTGCCGTGGACCACCAAATTATCTCCCGTTCATCAATTTCAATGTACGTATATAAATATATAACTCATGTTATTAGCCGTCAATATTGTTTAACTTATTTTGCACAGAACAACTAATTATTAGATGTTCTGTGTTATTTTGTGTGTGAAATTTTGTATACCAACCACTTCGGACGCTTCCAGGTATTTACCGCCAACCATAGGTTAAGAACCACTAGTTTAGAAAATTTATTAGTTTATACAATATATTGTTATGCAAGTCTCTCTTATTAAAAAAAAATATATTTAAAAAGTCGCCATCAAAAAACCAGTTGCAAAGCAAAATCGAAACTTTAATTTATCGTAGGTGATATTTCCGTATTTTAAATAGTTTGCCTCGTATAACCATTCAGAACTTCTTTTTGGTCCCGTCCAAAATATTTTTATTTAATAGTCACAAATAGTTATTTTATATCGCTATACAATATCGCCATCAGCACTATTTCTTTACGACCGTATCAATAAAACATAAAGTCATCGGTCAACCTGAATGAAGCTATAAAAACCACAGATAAAAAACTTTATTCAACTGTCAATCTGTTTGATAACCCACAAAATGGTTGGTGTTTTCAGAAAATGTCCAAATAAATAGCTGCTACTTGAACACGTCCGCGTAACAATTTCAAATCATTAACGGAATTAATTGAATTCTCTGATTAACGTTTGAATACAAATGTTTTGAGCAATTTGTTTGATAAAATTAATAATTGATTAATGAAATATTGATTTTTGTCTGATTAATATAAGTTGCAGTGAATTATCACCTCTGATTTTCAAAAGTTATGTGCGTATTAGAAGTTAATTATTATAGGAAACCTGCACACCTAAAAGTTATAATAATAATAGGCATGATGACAGTAAGTAAAAATCACTATTACACACTACACTATTATGTATTTATTTAATGAAACCTATTATTGGATTACAAAACACGCATTTATCGTATTATTATGAGCGAGATTAACAATATTTTTGATAAATTAAAACTAATAAATACGGCAAGCCGCCATGTTAACTTGAACGCCATTATGTCACAATAAGCGCGAATTACGTCACGCTCCTTTAAACAAACGAATATCACCATATTGATAATGACATCTTGTCTATTATTTTCCTGAGACGTGACCGTCACAAGCGGCGCCATGACACTTTGAAGTGTTTTGGTGCAAATAAAGTTATAGATTGAAATGTATTTATTTTTTACTAAACCTTATTTTTTTGCGGAAATATGATATACGTTGTAATTATATTTCCCAACAATATAGAACAGTATTTCAAAATCTGTCATCATGCCCATTATAATAACGCTTCACACTAGAATTCCACTCCCCACTCTAGAATTCCCGGTGTTGTGGGCATCATGGACAACACACAGAGACGAGAACACACAATCGCCAAGCCCTCTTTTTTACATTATAATATCATTTGACGACCCTGTAGCCTAGTTGGTAGCGACTGCCTGCGAAGCTAGGGGTCCCGGGTTCGATTGTTACTGGGGCAGATATTTATGTGACAGATAAATATTTGTACTCGGGTCATGGGTGTGATTGTGATGTGTTATATGTGTCGTCCATGCCACCCGCGACACAGGTAATAACTTACTGCGGGGGTATGAGTATGTTAGCGTTTAGCGTTTATTGCCTAAACCGAGAAGAGAAATAAAACTTATCATTAAAATTGCCGCCTCGCTGGGAATCGAACTCAGGGCTCTGGGCCTAAAATGTAATTTAAAATTTAAAAATGTTACTTTTAGTTCACATGAATTCACCTAACCATTGGCAATTCCATTACCTGATTGGTGATAGATTTTTCAACTCTTCGTGATATTCAGTAATCAATTTTCGAAGTTACGTTTGTGGGGAGAGGGGAATGGCGGCAGTCATTTAATTAAAATCAGGTGCCGATTGCAGAATGTAGAGCGAACAATATTGACTTTATGTGCAGTAAAAACTGATATTTTATTAAACTACCTGCGGCTTTATAAATACCCTATGTTATTCCAGATTGCAGTCTATCTGCGTGCTAAATTTCATAAAAATCCGTTCAGTAGTTGCGTGAAAGAGTACCAAACATACATATACCCTCACAACTACATTTATAATCTATACTAATATAATAAAGAGGAAAGATTTGATTGTTTGTTTGCATTGAATAGGCTCCGAAACTACTGAACCGATTTGAAAAATCCTTTTTTTTTTTGAAAAATTGAAATATTCTATTTTCAAAAAAATTAGGGACCTTTGATAAAACTCCAATAATGTAACCCAAGGTGTAAAAAAATAAGAAAACCGAAGCAAAGCGAGGGCGGTTACTCGTATTGGATAAACATAGAAACCTATCTATAAACTATAAAAACAGACAATAATTCAACGTATTGCACTGAAGTATTCTCCAGTGGATTCCTCTCGACTATTGTCACTGTCGGCTGTCACGCCGCCCGGGCGCCCGCTCAATGCGCCCGATATAATAAATCTAATTCACAGATCAACTCCGATATTATTTTTTATAAAATACCGTCCATTGACAACTGAAGAGTATTTATTGTTCAGCACTATTTGTCTATAGATATTTTGACGTTTTTCTTTGAATGGAGTTTCATTTTGTAGGGATACTGACTCTACTGAGGTGCTTTGGTCGAAGTGACGGAGAGCCAGAAATAAAGGGAACCCCGTCTCTTTGGCAACGTATGGAGACTAGTCATTATCTGGTAGAATACCTGGAAGGCTATTCTGTTTTGTAACTTGACAGCGGAGTTTCAAAATTGACGTTCGAGTTCTAGGATCACTTCACTTCGCAAGTGCGTACTAGATGATTAGATAATGACATGTCAATATGATGCAAGTTCACTTTTGTTTTGTAACTTGACAGCGGAATCCACGATGGGTTTCTAAATTGAAGTTAGAGTTCGAGACTCCCTTCACTTCGCAAGTGCGTACCAGATGATTAGAGAATCACATATCAAGATCTCGGACTCGAACTTCAATTTTGAAACTCATCGCGGATTCCGCTGTCAAGTTACAAAACAGTATAGCCTTCCTGCTCTTATAGTGACTACGTAACATAATCAAAATTTTATCAAAAACAGGACTTCAAATAGATAAATAAATTAGGACCTCTAAAGTGATTATTGACCATTATAACGTTATATACATTCTGTTGCAATTCGTGTTTATTTTAGTTTATATATATGTGACCGCCTTCGTTGTTTTTCACTGCCCAAAGGTTGACTGGGAGAGAATGCTTTTAGCATTAAGTCCGCCTTTTGTTCTTATACATTTGTATGGTTCAATAAAGACTAAATAAATAAATAAATATGTCAAAATTTCCATAATTATTCCTATAATATTTCAAGTGTGCCCTCGGTTCCCCATCATAAGAATTGACTTTTGATAAATATTCAAATCCAGTCTAGGAGAAGATCTTTAAACAATCCTTTCAAATAAAAAAATATTTTTTTAAATCGGTTGATAAATGCCGGAGTTCTGAGATAAGAAACTTGAAAAATACAAGTGCATTGAGAATCTCGTCCTTTTTAGGGTTTCCGAAGTAAAATCGAAACTCTTATAGTTTCGTCATGTCCGTCCGTCTGCCCGTCTGTCCGAAGTAAATCTCCGAGACCCTTAGTGCTAGAAAGCTGTAATTAGGCATGGATGTACATATTTATTTTAGTTAAAAAAAGGTGACATAGTTATAGGTATGATAAAAATACCTACAAAATATATAGCGTGATTTCTAAAAGGTTTTCCACCGTGTCGTGTTCATTGCCACAATAAACCAATTAGCTACAAAATAACATTACAATGAATGGTAATGAGTTGCATAACATCGTTTAATTGCATTGTTATTGATTTGACGGCTCTGTGGCCTTGTTAAACCTTGCGTGCTGAGTGTCTCGTATTTGATTCTCGGGCTGAGCACTTGAGTAGACACATTGGTTTTAGATTTTTGTGATAAGAAATAAAAACGATTTATGTTTTTAAGTTTATGTACGTAACTACAGGTATTATTAGAGGTTTTAATTTGTTGGTTAATTAGGTTACTTAAAACTGACATTAGAATTAAAAATATTTCCTGTTTTTTTTAAATCTCCTAGGATATACTATAAACAGAGATTATGTTGGCTCAAAAGCAAACACAGAATTTACAAAACGTAATAACATTGTTTTGGGCTCGAATACGCCCTTATTCGAACGCAATAGTTTTATAATTATCATTAGTAACCACCATGTCCTTGTTACAGATATCGTGCCTTCGCAAGCGGACGTCAATCAACCAAATAACTGTGTTTAAATCGAACACGGTCACGCCACTCGAGTCACAGTGTGATTAGACCAGTCACACAGGAACCAGCGAGATGACAGAGCTAAAACATTGCGTTTTATTCTCAAGATAAAATGTTCGCGAAAACGGATCGCTTTTGGGACCGAAGAAAGAATAGGGATGCACGATGACGGCTCGATATCGATTCTGTAGTTGCATAAAATAATCGATTTAATCGATTCTTAGATAAACGCTTTATAGTTAAAACGCTTCTTTGAGTGTCACTGCGCTATCGCGTGTTACGGTATTATTGATTTGCGAGTTTCTTTCGATTTGATGTTAATCTAATTTGGTTAGTTATTAAAAGCAATATTAGGTAAGGTTGTATATTTCACGGTTTTATCGCGTAGTTTGGTTAGTAAAAATAGTTCGAAATAGTAGTGTTAAATATAACAGTGATTTTATCCAATGCTTGTAAATCGCGTCTCGACGGTTCGGTAAAACGGGTACTAAGGTTAGTGTAAAAATCGTGTTAAGAGAATTAGAATTCCGTTCCTATAGGCAATACAGTAAACGCAGTCGTTTTAAACGGGGCCAAAGTTCGCGAAACCAAACCTAGCTAGTCGATTAGTTAATCTGGCGGCGAGAAATCGGTACGGGAATCGATACAAGATGGTACCGAACGCAACGTTCACAACACGAAGTACGATGACCACGCATTTCAATGGAATATTTGGGATAAACTCGACGTTTATGGTGCCGACGTACATGAGCCCGGAAGAGTTTCTGGCGCTGCAGATGACGAATGGCTCTGACGCAAATACGACATTGAACGATACTATGATCAGTCAAGTGGTATTAAAAACGTGGTATCCGAGTGGTTATTCACCAGCACATATCATCATCGCATCGGTAGTGGTGACAGTTTTAATGATAATGGTGGTAGTGGGTAATATGTTAGTGATAATTGCGATAGTGACAGAGAAGGCGCTAAAAAACATTCAGAATTGGTTTATAGCGTCCTTAGCAGTGTCGGACTTTTTTCTGGGGTTGGTGATAATGCCCTTTTCACTCGCGAACGAGTTGATGGGGTACTGGATTTTTGGGTTTTGGTGGTGCGAGATACATTCCGCGATGGATGTGTTGTTGTGTACCGCGTCTATTATGAATCTGTGCCTAATATCGCTTGATAGATACTGGAGTATCACACAGGTGAGTGGTAGACATAAGTTTATATTTTGTACCATAAATATTTATTAACCTGGTCACCCTGGCTCACACTCTGTTATGTTTATGAACAGTATCAGCATTAGAAATAGTTAAATATTTATTAACCTGGTCACCCTCTTTGGCGTCTTCTGTTAGGTTTGCGAATTGTTACCTTAACTGAGATACTGTGTTATATTTATGAATAGTATCAGCGTCAGAAATTATTAGGTATTCATATTAAAAAAAACATTATTTGGTTTGTAACGTATTTTGTTGTTTAATTATGTCATAATAAGTAACAGTTGAATTATTTATTACACTGTATAAAACATCAAAGAAATATACATAAAACAAATTTATTTTTATAAATAAAAATTAAGATAATAATAATGGGAAATGTTTGTATAAAACACGGGTGTCGTTTATTAAGATTTCTACAGTACGAAAATTTTCTCTTCCATTTAGGTCTTGATCGCTTATTTTCAAAAGTGTAAATATTTTATGGTTCACAAAACCTTTGGAATCTTTTCAGGCTAATCTTACAGACTTGTAAATTTGATTGAATAAAACCATAATTTGTTTACGAAAAATATCGTTACTCGTTACAAAACGAGCGAACATAAATCACAATTTCACCATGAATCTGAATAAATTCGAAAGGTAAGGTAAATACACTTTTTATTTTATTTCTCAATTTAGATTAACCTTGAACTGTTGGCGGTCATATGATACGCAGCTACCCGAGTTTTTATTATTTTTTCTAAAAAAAGAAATAATGTTAAATTAATATGACGTTCAGTATAAAAACGCAGACGAAGAAAATTAAATTACGATAACGGTTTAGAACAAAGAAATTTTTAAATAAGAGGTTGAAAAACTAACTAAAATAATGCTTGGAATAAAAATATTAAAATCTTTGTTCTGTTACAAACCTAAACAATTGAATAATAACGTTCTTGAATTCTTTGTTACGGCTACTAATCCGTAATAAATTAGAAAAGGTTCCAAATAAAAATAATTTCAACTGATTTTACTTAGTGGATATTTATATTCGAAAATAGTTGGCTGCCACTAATCATAACCCTATTTCTCAGCGATAATTAATAATTATTTATGATTTAAAAATATAATATACTTACAAAATTTTAAAACAATTTTTTCTTGGGAATATTGGATTGATAGATAACAGGAAAATCTTCACAAGTCGTGTTAAAGATTATACTCGTCGGAATAAGTATTAATTATGAAGTCAGTACAATGAGTAATTTTTCCTATTTTTTTACACAAGTTTTAACATTCACAAAACAGGGCAAGTTTAACAAATATTAAAAATTAAAGCGTTAAAAGAGGTATATACGTATATGTACCTACCTAATATATCCTACTTATATTATAAATGTGAATGTTTGTGAGAACAACAAAAACAATAGAATATAGATTTTCACGAAATTTTGCACACCAGTAGACCGTGACCTGAAAGAACATAATATGTTCTATATTATAGGGTACTTATTATCTAAGAAAACGCGAGAAAAGCCGAGCAGAGCGCTGGTTATATTGTGTACAACATGTAACGCAAATGACGCACACTCTTAAAACCCTAATTAGAATATTCAATTAATATCCAAAATCACTTAAAGTTTTTTGTCCACCGTTTCCTTTTCTAATGCGTTGGTGATGCCTTTGATGTTTCTGATGATTTCTGTCGCGACGGTGACCATTTGCCATTAGGTGGCTCGTCGTTCCTTTGTCAACTTGTTACATAAATAAACTGTTAGTTGTTATAGCATTTTAATTTACTTTGCTATCGCTTATCACGAGAAGCAATTAGGTATTATAAGATAATTACATATTAATTGATTATAAATTATTAATTAACACGATATCGCCAGCCCTACTTACGTACAGAAAGGAATTTCTAGCAATAAATAATCTTGACCTTGCCAAGGATATCAAACGCAGAAGTTATGTCAAGGACGGTGTGGAAGGACGGCTAGGCAATTGGCTAGGTCATATATAATTTTGCAACATATTCTTAGTAATATAATTAGGGTATGTTTTAAATCAGTCGAAATTTCTGAGGTAACAAACATAAAAAAGAAATACAGTCGAATTGAATACCTTCTTTTTTGAAGTTGGTTAAAAAGTAGCGTGAAAGGCCTTGTTCTTCAAAATATCTGGGGGCACGGCAGTGCCCCCGCCAAGTCGAGCAAAAAAGCGGCACGGCCGTACCATCCTTTTCTCGAAGCAATTCAGGCCATTTTCGACCCCCTATAACTTGGTTGTGGATAAAGCTAGAAGCTTGAATTTTTAGTAACCAAGCAGGCATTGTCTAAACACGTTATATTTCAAATTTCATTCAATTTGAACCAGTAGTTTAAGAATTATAACTAGTCAAAGTTTCTTAATTTCGTCACTCACTGACTGACTGACCGATCATCAAAACTCTAAGGCACTTCTAGCAGACATAGAAGCTTCAAATTTGGAACACAATTAGTGTTTAGTGTATAGATCAAGGAAAAACTAAAACATTTTGCAATTTCGGTCTAGTTTTCTAGATACATCAACTGCATAAATAACTTTGTAATCCCATATAAATATATAGGATTACAAAGTTACATTTACAGTTAATGAATTACTGTACCTGTATAACAAAGTAACATTTGCAGTGAATGAATCAGTGTACCTGTATATAATATAATGAAATAATAGGTGTAGATAGGTACCTAGATATAATTATGTTCAAAGGTAACTTGTAAAAGGAAAAAAAGTAGAACTATCTACAAAAAGAAATGAGATGCCATCAAAAACAAAACTTGTAAAAAAAACCAAGTCTCGCAACTCAGTTCTTCTACCGTAAAAAGTTGTGAGATCCATGTAATACCAAGTCGATAAATTTATTCAGTTCCTACTTAAGGGTCCTTCTGTCTTAAGTTATCACGTAATTAGCTAACCTAACAAGTAACAACATCTTATAGTGACCATATTATCAATAATAAAAATCTTTTATGTTTTAAATAAAGAGATTGACTTGGCAATCGCACTAAACAATCAAATTTAATATAATATGTAGGTATTACTTGTGAGATATATTGTGTTTTCATGCGATGGCCAAGTCGATCTATTTATTTAAAACATAAAAGATTTTTAATATTGATAATATGGTCACTATAACATGTTGTTACTTGTTAGGTTAGCTAATTACGTGATAACTTAAGACAGAAGGACCCTTAAGTAGGAACTGAATAAATTTATCGACTTGGTATTACATGGATCTCACAACTTTTTACGGTAGAAGAACTGAGTTGCGAGACTAGGTTTTTTTTACAAGTTTTGTTTTTGATGGCATTATAAACATACTAGCTTCTACCCGCGACTTCGTCTGCGTGGACTTGAGAATTAGTAATCAAAAAAGATCCAAGAGAAGTTGCGCACCGAGGGTTCTGTCCAAACTTACAGAACCGAATCACCTGTCAATCTCCTAAAAGTAGACTTAAGACCCCTGGGTGAATTAACTCAGGTGAAGGCAAAGTCGACGGCACCGAACATAATAGCAATGTTAAATCATTCAGTAACAAACTTAACTTTGCCGCTGGAAAATTGTCGTTTCCATACATGGACATAGCGATCAATTAACCAAATACTATTATCCAATCAATTAACTAAAAACTTAAACTTATTTAAGTTTGTTTGGAATTATGCTTCCGCGCATTACTAAGATAAAAGGGTTGAAAGACAGACAGACGGACAACGAAGGGATCCTATAAGGGTTATGTTTTTTCTTTAAAAGAACAATAACCTAAAAAAATATTCAAAAATTCTATGTAGTAGGTAGCACATACATAAAAGCAGTCAAAATAATAATTTATAACCTGTAAACACAACTTCCATACTAAATTATTATACCCATTTTCCTAAAGGAGTAAATCCATCCCCGAGCCTTCGAACTCGAACGACCCGATCCCGACAAACATGCACCCTATTTTTTAATAAACTGGGAGCTAAACTACCTAAAAAATATTTAAATATAAATTTAAGAAATATTAGTGGGTTTTATATATACGTACACCATCAGATCCTGAATTGGTTAACGTTTTACTGGTTATGCAATGACAACGTTACCAACAACAAATATTTTTAAAAACGTTCAGTTATTACCTGAAATGTACCATATTATTAGGTTTTTCGGTCAGTTTCATCGTGCCGACCACGGGCCACGTGGCGTCTTTTTATTGTATACCTACAACGCCAGAACGCAGCCATAGGAAACTGCTCGCGTATATATTGTAATGCTGTTTTTAAATCTGTTATTACAATGCATATACACGAATTTTGCGTACTGATCGTGTATATATTCCTGAATAACTCTGGGGTTTTTAAGTGTAACTTCCAACTACGTAAGACCGAGCTTTTCGCCCAAGAACCTGGTCCAAATGCCAGGAGTATATATTATATTACCTGGAAAACGATTCAAAAGAAACTTATTGTTTTTAACTGCTTCGAAGTTTATGGATTAGACAGCGTGTTATTAGTTTATTTTTACTACTATTTATAAAGCTCGATATATCTTAATTAAAAGCGTTGCTAGATCATCAACTGTCTCTAAACTTGATAGAATAGAAATTCAATCATCTTCATAATTTATTAATTTTTTCTTTCTGTTCTTTTCTTCTCTTTCTTGAATGACAACACATGTATGATGCCTTTACTGATCACGGACGATGCACTCAGTCGTCCATGGAAAACGGTGACCATTTACTATCAGGTGGCTCGTCTGCTCTTACATTGCTATTCGCAAATTCAAAAGTATTGTAGTTATTTGTATTGCACTTACGTCCGGTCATAAATTTTGCCTATGCCGGCTTAGTACTCATGTACCAGTAGGTGACAGCAGTACCTAGATGATTATTCGCAAATATTTTTACTCTATACTCATTTTGATCATTAAATACGTAAAGGATTTGTATTTTTATTATTATCTCCTATGTGCCTATTTCTACATAACAATAAGAAAATCTAAATTATAATACTATGTCGGAATTTAAGATTTTTATTTATTTACAAAAAAAAACATTATTTGGTAAATTTACTAAATTGTGTCACAATATTATCGCTAACTTTGATCCACACCATCATACAGTCAATCTATATTATTCCGATAACAAAATCCGATAGCAAAATCTAACTTAGTTATGTGTTATTAATTGAGCAGGGAAACTAATTTACTTAAAACCCCAATTTTTATTTTATTTTATAAGTTAATGCTTGACGACCCTGATTGTGTAAGCGTTTATTAATTTTAAATATCTATAGGTACACATTAATTCCAATAAAAGATTTATTCACGGTATAATAGCCCTACTCAGTTACTTATACTGACATCTGTTGTTGATTAGCAGAACTAATTCACTGCAAAAACATAAATTAAGAAAAATATGTACACATTGATTTTTTTTAAGAAATAACGAATATTTCCGATACTAAACAGTCTCTTTTATCCCTCTATCGGGTACTTTCACAATTTCTTGCTGTTATGTGGTGTATCAAAAAGTCCTATTTGTTGATATCTCGGCTTGTAAGCGACGTATCACAATAAGACATACACCAGATTTTAAGTTAGACCACCAGTGATAGAACTGTGAAAACCGCATTCAATTTCATCCAGTGGTTTTGGCGTGATGCGGTGTGAAACATACAGACAGACAAGATTTTTAAAAATGACAGATTTGCAATCTATTGCTTCTATATAGTCCCCTGATATCAAATTTTCTTAAATATCTTCAATGTACAGACATTATCGAGTTACTGTTTTATAATATATATAGATTAGGTATGTATGTATACTTATTGATGTGATAAATAATCAATGTCATTGCTTCGATGAAATCTTTGAGGCACCTGTCTATGTAAAAATAGTACATAATACTCTCGAGTGCGAAGTCTTAATATTTTTATGCATATGACCTTAACCTGCCTTCGAGAGGCGCGACCCCTGAGGGTACAGTTTTGGGTTGTAAGCCTAAGCCACCTTTTTACCTATAACACGTTAATGCTTCCCTCATTAAACCTCAGCCCCTAATGTTAGCTCATCGCGTCTCGTCTGAAGGCTAAATACAGTTATTCAACTTTAGAGGTTAATGTCTAACAAAATATGTGATTATCCCTTCCATGCAACTGTTATATCCCGAGTGATAAACGATAAGCTAGTTTAGCGATTAACGGTTGGGTATTACCAAGCAGTACAAAACGAAGCGATATTGATAATGACTGTTTGTGCATATCAAGTATTTATATTAATTTGTGTGTCAATAACTGCTACCTGACAATTGAACCCGGGATTTCACGCTTGGCAGTAAAATTCAACAGAATTCTTATAGGATTGTCTATACTCAGCGTTTGTTAACTACTGTCTAATTCAATAAAAAATGGAATATACCTATTTATTTATTTATTTATTTATTTACACACCAACAGCATTACACGCAGTTCTTAATATAAGTTAGTACAAGTGAGTATAATGGTATGTGTGCATGCCAATTACAGGCGTGAACAGCATTCGTTACAGACAATGTTATTAGACAATACATTATTATAGTGTTATGTTACAGACTACATATAAATAATAATTATTTGTAACTAAATGTAAATACCTAATTTGTATTACCAATTTGTATTACAATTCCGTTCAATAATACGGAATAAATTTTACTTGTTTTTATATTTTTTCTGACAGCGCATATTGAATTCGTTTTGAGCATTGAGGCTCGTGGGTCCAGTCGTATTGTGACATTCGTTTATATCTTACAGACCGTAGTAGTGAAGCACCCTTAAGTGCTAGTTAAACGACTGTTTCCCACGCGACGATAATGCTATGATGAGCGATGTCTCCAAGGCTACATTCATCATCTTGAAATTCAAAATGTTTATTAAAAGTTGTGGCCACAAATTGGTTCACGAATTTTCCTGAACCATTTATAAATCTTCTCTTGACTATGTCTATGTCTCTAGTGTATTTTTCTGCTAGTGAGTGGTTGAACATTTAATTTTATTTAATTACAAAATCTTTCTTATTATTTCCATTTTCCCACATCTTTCTTGGACGGCAATGCATCGGTGCTAATTATTTAGTGATATCGATGTCCATGGGCGACGGTGATCACATACCATCAGGTGTCTCGTCTGTTCATTTGTCGATTATCCATATAAAAAAACTCACTTCTTCTACCTTATCTGTTTAGCTATTCTCCTTCTAGAATCAAGCTCAATTTTTTTTAGGTTTTCAGTCAGAAAAGCTTTGCCTTCCTAAGCCTTCGCCTTCCTGATGTTGGTAACTTCAGTGATGAAGCAGCGTGGTGGAGTATGTTCTAAGCCTCAATAGAAGAGATCTACGCTCTGTAGTGATTATGGCTTGAAGCGAACGCATGACCAGTTTATAGTGTTACGATGTTTTAGGGATGATACATGCGACTATTCTGCTTTTTATCCGATTTCATTAGAAAATACTAGCGCTCTGCCTGCCGCTTTGCCCCTGTTTTCCGGGATAAAAAGCACCCATAAGTTATTCTGGGTCATGTTATACATATGTGCCAAATTTCACGAAAATCTGTTCACTAGTTTTTGCGTAAAAGAGTTACAAAAAATATCCGTACATCCTCACAGACTCTCACATAAATAATATTATTGGGACTGTAGGTTTTCATGTTCATTCGAAAACATGTCGTTGGTGGAACAATAGCCTTATCTGCTAACCAAACGGCAGGTTTCCACGCGAGGCTAATGCGATGATTAGCGATACCATTCCGTGCTATGGATCTTAGTAACGTAGGTTTGAGAAAGATATGTAATGTACTTTGGTAGAACAGATTTTCTAAAGAACCCATTTACTGTGAAGATACAAAATATTTAAGATATAATGGTTTAAATTAAACATTTAATAAAATTTATATGAAACATAGAGTAGATTCTTGAGTTGAAATTTATATTAGAAGTGGCAAGAATCTAAGATAGTTTCTATAGGTAACAATGATGAAGTAAATTAAATATTTGCGTACTGTTCCAAGCGATATTTTCAAAAGTTTTTGTCGCATTAAAGTATCCTTAACTTTCAGTTATTGAATGATAATATAAAAGTATTTGTCCATTCGGCGGAGATTCAGTTAATAAATCGCTAGCTGATATATAAAGAAGATTATCATTTTAATATCCGGTGTCGGCGCGGGAACTTCTATCAGAATGCTGGATTTAACCGACTTCAAAAAAAGGAGGAGGTTTAAATCGACTGTATTTTTGAAGTGTAAACTTCTTTAGCATCGTAGTGATTTGAAAGTCGATGAAACGAAAACGAGACAGTAATAATCTAAATTTTACTAACAAAAAATAACCGACTTCAAAGTCTCAAAAACTACTTTTCAGATCTCGTTCAAATTTATGTGGGACCACATGACAAGCACCTGCTTTCGATTAAAAAAAGAATCATCGAAATCGGTTGGCGTGATATTGAGTTATTCGTCAATTTGTCGCGTACATCTTAACACAAATTTATGACTTATGTGGTTTTCTCATGGATGCCACTGTCA
This sequence comes from Thymelicus acteon, assembly GCA_951805285.1. NCBI lineage: Eukaryota > Metazoa > Arthropoda > Insecta > Lepidoptera > Hesperiidae > Thymelicus > Thymelicus acteon. Next base: position 1,480,931 of record OX638235.1, read on the forward strand.
GATCTCAATAAAATTTATGTGGGACCACATGACAGCCACCAGCTTTCGATTAAAAAAACAATCATCAAAATCGGTTCGCCCAGTCCAAAGTTCTGAGGTAACAAACATAAAAAAAAATACAGTCGAATTGAGAACCTCCTCCTTTTTAGGGTTCCGTAGCCAAATGGCAAAAAACGGAACCCTTATAAATTCGTCGTGTCTGTCTGTCTGTCTGTCTGTCTGTCTGTCTGTCTGTCTGTCCGTCCGTATGTCACAGCCACTTTTCTCCGAAACTATAAGAACTATACTATTGAAACTTGGTCAGTAGATGTATACTGTAAACCGCGTTAAGATTTTCACACAAAAGTTGAAAAAAAACCCTTAATTTTGGGGGTTCCCCATACATAGAACTGAAACTCAAAAATTTTTTTTTCGTCAAACCCATACGTGTGGGGTATCTATGGATAGGTCTTCAAAAATGATATTGAGGTTTCTAATATCATTTTTTTCTAAATTGAATAGTTTGCGCGAGAGACACTTCCAAAGTGGTAAAATGTGTGTCCCCCCCCTGTAACTTCTAAAATAAGAGAATGATAAAACTAAAAAAATTATATGATGTACATTACCGTGCAAACTTCCAACGAAAATTGATTTGAACGAGATCTAGTAAGTAGTTTTTTTTAATACGTCATAAATCGTAAACCTCAAAAAACATCGATCAAAGTTACAATGAAGTACAAGAACTTTTATACTATGTTACTTGCTGCTACGGAACCCTTCATGGGCGAGTCCGACTCGCACTTGGCCGCTTTTTTGAAGTCGGTTAAAAAGAGACAGACACATAAATTCGATAATGAGATAGGAAGCGTTTTTTGTTTGTACCTCATTACTTTTTACTGGGTGTACCGAGCTTAATGATTCTTTTTATGTTCGAAAGCTGGTGCTTGTCACGTAGTCCTAGTTTTAGAGTGAGATCTGACGAGTAGTTTTTGAGTTATTCCTAGTAATGCGTATTTAATTGACTTCGACTACGTTGATGATGTTTTCATTTTATTACTTGTTCGAAGGTTGTTTCTTTGTAGCGGGTTATTTTTTGTTGAAAGTTATTATTCAAGGAAAAAGCTTGAACGAGGAACATACAAATGAACATAGTACAGTTCAAACCCTAAACCCTTTTTGGGTTACTGTATATTCATTTGTTTCCAGAACTTCCAAATATCCTATAATTTTGGCAAAGTGAGATCTCCCGCCAGGCGACGTGTGTTGCCTGGGAGGCGGCCGAGCTAGAACTGATCTTTTCGCAGCGTTTGTATAATTATTTATGCAACCGATGCATAAAACTTCGATAGCGTGATTCAGGATGGCGTGACGTCACCGTGTGACGTGTGCGCGTCGTCGCCACATAACTATTCAACATTCGCTAGTCATGACGTCACACTAAGTACAATACAGCACTTTAAGACATAAATATAAAAAAAAATAATGCGTCTGTCATCCGATTTTCTCTCGATCTTCAACGAATAATAAAGTGGAAAATCGGTAGATATACCTACACAAAGAATTGGGTGACCTTAAAACAGGCGTATGACCTAGATGAAATCTGACTCACTGAAGAAAACTCACTCAAAGCACTGGCTTTAAGTTCAGGTGCTATTAAGTAGATTGTTATTAAATTAATCATAATGACTTTTTGTTGGTTAAAAATAAATTTATACCTACCACCATTAGCGCTTGATACTTACATCATATATACGTATATCATCATCATCCTGCCCATTTCCCAATTTTATTTGGGGTCGGCGCAATATGTATTCCTCTTCCACACATCCCTATCAGCCTTCTTCTTTACACTCTCTTCATCTTTACACTCTCTTATCTTTCATAATTATCATCTGTAACACAATCCATCCATCTTTTCTTTGGTCGTCTTCGTCCCCTTCATGTCTATCCATCACATTCATATCCATCACTCTTCTGGTCACATGCGTTTCCTCTCGCCTCATCACGTGCCCATACCACGACATTCGTTTCCCTTTATTTAATCTAGTTTGTGAATAAAAAATTATCTACTTCGTAATAGCATTAACGCCCCAACTCAGAATCACTAACGGTTACTTAAATCGTTCCTTAGTACAGAATTTGTATGGTGATTCTTTATTAAGGAGCGATTAAATTGACCGTTAGTGAATCTGAGTTGGGGCATAAGGCTGTTAATAACTTAAATCGCTTCTTCGTACAGAATTTGTATGGCGATTCTTTACTAAGGAGCGATTAAAGTAACCGTTAGTGACTCTGAGTTAGCGTGAGTGAGCGTTAATTTCTTTTCCAGTGCTGATTGGCTTATGAGTGATGACCAAACCAATCCGGAATATTTTGCCGCCCGAAAGACATGACTTAGTGACATTTAACTAGTGATAATAACTGGGACATGCCCTCTGAAGCACTTTTTCTTAAGAAATTTTGGTACTTAGTTAGTATTGGTCTACTTTGCAACAGGTATATACTTTAAGACATGGTATACATGTTACCCGCGGATTGTTGCAAAGTGGACTAATACTAACTTAATAATGTAATGGTGGTGTAGGGGTCCACCATTAACAGACTCCAATAAGAATGATGCTCAGAAGGTTAAACAAATAAAACTGCTGGTCTTGATGTTTTCTATGTGCAAGCGAATAGGAATGATTTATTTGAGCACCCCTGCCTATATTTATATGCCTGGCTAAACTTACAATTGACCAATAGCAATTAATTTTATTTTCTTAACCAATTATAATACATAAATTTTGTCCAATGAGATTAAAATAATAATAATATTATTAAAACATTATGTACATCGTTAATAACAGACGAAACGCATAATAGTTCTGTCGCGCTCTAACCGACGATGGGCCGGTCGCCGGGCGGTCGTGCAGATTCGTGTGCGGCCTCTCGCAGATGCTCCGCCGGACGGTCTTATAAAAGCGCGCAGGACAGCGCGCGCGCACACTCGGCGGGCGGCGACGGCGCGGAACACATCTCCGGAACAGCAAGAAGAACTCGGAAGAAGCGACTGCGGCGTTGAAGAAACTTGCTCGAAGATGGTCGTCGGATGCATGAAGATTAATTGAAGATAGTCTGCGTGTGAAGACGATGCGGCGCTGATGATATTTGCGGCTGTTTCATGTTTCTAAACGGAGACGTTATACGTTGAATTATCTCGCTTCAATATGCAGCTCGCAGTATCTCAGTAGCCGGGGGTAGATAGGAAATAAATATTTTCTTCAGACCTTCGCCTTCTGCGTTATAATAGTAGCAGGGTGTACATTATTTATTTACCCTTATTTGGCTGCTACATCACTCTCCCCCTAGCGAAAGCGTACCGGAGGCTTGACGACTCGCCCATGTCTTGTAGTTTTCAATATAGGTTTGATATGGGTTGATGTTGTAGATGATGGGTTTTCAATCTTCCTCGCTGGTTGTTGAGGTGATAATGACGATGATGAGTCCTCTAAAGTATCCTCGTCAATAATATAGGCAGGCTTTAGTCGATCGATTGATATTACAGTAGATTAGTAGATAAGACTTTATAAGGTCCATCGTAGGTAGGTTGAAATTGTTTTTTCACCGCGTCGTTTCTTACGAAGACTTGTTTGCATGTTTTCAAATCTTGATGAATGAATATAGATTTCTTGTTTTCATGTGATGATATGCGTTGCGACGATAAGACATTGTTTATCGATTCTTGTAGTTGAGTTACAAAATCGTAATTCATTTCTTGATTGTATGACGATGTTGAAGTGAAGAAGTCACACGGTAGTCTTATGCTGCGGCCGTAAGTTAACTGAGCGGCGCTAAGACTAGTGTCTGCACGCGGTGTTGCTCGTAGTCCCAATAGCACTGTAGGTAGCTCATCAATCCACTTTGTATGTTGAGATAAACGAGTTTTGAGTGCAGTCTTCAATGTACGATGCCATCGTTCGACTATTCCGTTTGCTTGCGGATGGTATGCCGTTGTGCGTGTTTTCTGTATACCCATTGTTTGAAGGAGTTTGAGAAATAGGTTGCTTTCGAAATTTCTTCCTTGATCCGTTGTGATGGTTTTAGGTGATCCAAAACGAGCAATCCAATTTTCATATATTATTTTCGCGATGGATTCAGCTGAAATATCATCGGCGGGAATTGCTTCTGGCCATCTTGTTGTTCTGTCGATCATTGTTACGAGATATCGATGTCCTTGCGGTGACGTAGGTAATGGTCCAACGATGTCAACGTGCAGGTGTTCAAATCTCTCCGTAGGTGGAAATGAAGCTAGGCTGCTTGATGTATGCCTATGTACTTTGCATTTTTGACATTGAATGCATTGCTTCGCCCAGTTTCCAACATCCACTTGCATTGAAGGCCAAAAGAATTTTTCAGTGATGAGTTTTCTTGTTGTTCTAACACCTGGATGACTAATGTTGTGTAGTGCATTGAAGACTTCGCGACGACATTCTTCTGGTAGGTATGGTCGCATGGTTGACGTTGAGGCTTCACAGTAGATAGGTAGATGAGTCATTGGTATTGTAACTTGCTTGATGGACAAGTTACTTTGCTTCGATAGTTTCTTAATGTTGTCGCTATCTCTTTCTTGCGCTTCGGCGATCTTGCGATAGTCGATTGATGTAGGGCACGTTACACTGTCGATTGGTATGCGACTGAGTGCGTCGGCGACTATGTTGTCCTTCCCACTGATGTGACGTATGTCGGTCGTGAATTCACTGATGAAAATGAGTTGTCTTGCTCTTCGTGGTGTTTCCGATGGTGATGGTTTCTTCTGAAGTACATATGTTAATGGCTTGTGGTCGGTAAAAACGATCAGGTTTCGACCCTCGAACGTTTTTCTGAAGTGTTTGATAGCCATATAGATAGCGAGTAGCTCTCTGTCGAATGTACTGTAGTTACGTTGAGTATCGGAGAATTTCTTCGAAAAATAGCCAAGTGGTTGCCATTTCCCATTGATATATTGTTGTAGTACAGCTCCCGCTGACAAATCGGACGCGTCGCTGAAGATAGGAAGGGTTGCTTCGTGCGATGGGTGAGCGAGTAAAGCTGCATTTTGTATCGCAACTTTACAATCTTCAAATGCCTTCGTGGCTTCGTTGTTCCATTCGATTGACGTTTTATCTTTTTTCTTCGTGTTGTGAAGGTAGGCGTGAAGTGGTGCTTGAATTTCAGCGGCTTTAGGTATGTGATCTCTGTAGAAATTTATCATTCCAAGAAATCTTCTTAGTTCTTCGATTGTTTTTGGTTTCGCATAATCGACGATTGCTCTGACCTTTTCAGTAGGCGGTTTGATTCCTTCCTTACTGACGGTGAAACCAAGAAATTGAACTTCTTGTTGTCCAAATATGCATTTCGAAGGGTTGATTGTGATTCCATTTTCTTCTAACCTCTGTAGCACGGTGCGTAAATGGGTTTCGTGCGTTTCTTCATCAGGGCTTGCAACAAGGAGATCATCGATGAATGCGAAAACGAAATCGAGTCCATGAAGTACTTCGTGTATGAATCTTTGAAAAGTTTGACCAGCGTTCTTCAGTCCTGGTGTCATTCTTGGAAATTCGAATAATCCCATTGGTGTAATTATTGCTGTCTTCTCTATGTCTTCATCACGTACTTTTATTTGTTGGTAAGCTCGGTTGAGATCGATGGTGGAGAATATAGTCTTGTTTGACAGTTGATGAGTGAAATCCTTGACTCGCGGTATTGGGTAGTGGTCAGGAGTGGTAATAGAGTTCAGTCTCCTGTAGTCTCCACAAACTCGTAATTCTCCATTCTTCTTCGGTACGACGTGAAGTGGTGACGACCAAGGGCTTTTGCTTGGGCGGCATATTCCTTGCTCGATCATGTTTTCGAATTCCTTTCGAACTTGCTCGTATCGGTGTGGTGCGATTGGACGTGCACGGCAGTGAAGTGGTGGTCCATTGGTTTCGATAAAGTGTTCAACGTCGTGCTTCGGTGTTAATTTCATTGATGTTATTCTTGTGATTCCAGGATATTCTTCCAGGATCTTGTGATATGATTGTTGAACATCTATGCTTCTTATTGTGGGTAGATTGGTTGCTTGGACGAAAGACTGAGATGCAAGATTGGTTTTCCCATCGATGAGTCTTCTATTTTTGATGTCGACGATCAACTGGTGATGTTGAAGAAAATCAGCACCGATGATTGGTTTACTGACTTTAGCGATGATAAATCTCCACTTGAATGGTCGGCGTAGATTTAAATCTAGTTCCATTGATTTTTCTCCATATGTCGGAATGGTCGTATTGTTTGCGGCGTAGAGTTGAAATTCCAGTGGCTTCATCTTCTGTCCTTGTCTCGGTGGTAATACTGAGATATTCGCACCGGTGTCGATAAGGAAGGTAAGCTTGCTTTTTTTATCGGTGACAAAAAGGCGGTAGGACTTTTCTGTTACGCTGTACTCTGATGCATCAAGTGTACTGGGCTCGGTGGTGTTTTCAGTCTTCGTATTTTTATTTTTGAATGTACACGGCGTTGTGCATCTTCTTGCTTCGGAACCGAAACGTCGATGGAAGTAGCAGTGGGTAGACCTTGTTTTTGCATTCTTCCGACTACCATTTGCAGGACGGTCGTGATGAACGGACGGTCTTCGTGATTGCTGATTGCGCTGAATAGGCTGTAGCTTGTTACATTCACGCCAGGTAGCCTTCAGTGCTGCGACGTCGGCTGTAAGCTTCTGGAGTTCTTGAAGAATGAGCTCTCGATCCATGATGAAAACTAGATTACACTGATTTTATATACTGAAGTCCTTCGATGCTCTTGATAGAGTTTCTAACGCGTGGATCTTCCTTCTTGATATTTTCCTTGCAGAGATTTAGTACGCGGTGCTCGTAGCGGGGTCTTCCTCCTCGGTGCTCGTTCAGGGGTCTTCCTCCTCGTGTTCAGACAGGGTCTTCCTCCTCGGTGCTCGTTCAGGGGTCACCACTGTAATGGTGGTGTAGGGGTCCACCATTAACAGACTCCAATAAGAATGATGCTCAGAAGGTTAAACAAATAAAACTGCTGGTCTTGATGTTTTCTATGTGCAAGCGAATAGGAATGATTTATTTGAGCACCCCTGCCTATATTTATATGCCTGGCTAAACTTACAATTGACCAATAGCAATTAATTTTATTTTCTTAACCAATTATAATACATAAATTTTGTCCAATGAGATTAAAATAATAATAATATTATTAAAACATTATGTACATCGTTAATAACAGACGAAACGCATAATAGTTCTGTCGCGCTCTAACCGACGATGGGCCGGTCGCCGGGCGGTCGTGCAGATTCGTGTGCGGCCTCTCGCAGATGCTCCGCCGGACGGTCTTATAAAAGCGCGCAGGACAGCGCGCGCGCACACTCGGCGGGCGGCGACGGCGCGGAACACATCTCCGGAACAGCAAGAAGAACTCGGAAGAAGCGACTGCGGCGTTGAAGAAACTTGCTCGAAGATGGTCGTCGGATGCATGAAGATTAATTGAAGATAGTCTGCGTGTGAAGACGATGCGGCGCTGATGATATTTGCGGCTGTTTCATGTTTCTAAACGGAGACGTTATACGTTGAATTATCTCGCTTCAATATGCAGCTCGCAGTATCTCAGTAGCCGGGGGTAGATAGGAAATAAATATTTTCTTCAGACCTTCGCCTTCTGCGTTATAATAGTAGCAGGGTGTACATTATTTATTTACCCTTATTTGGCTGCTACAATAACAATGGATTTCCGCAAGTAACGTCTGATACTATTAACTAAATAGTAAAGACTCGTGCATCATAGTTTTAAACTGACATTGTAATGGAAACATAAAAGTAATTCATACTACTCTTAAAGGCGGCGGAGCTAGGCAAATATTGACTTTATTTCCATACACATAAGTTCCATAATATAACGACTTCTTTTTGCCCTTCTCTCGTTCAATCATCAGTGCACACAAAGTATACGTATATTATGATACCTACGACCCAACTCAGAGTCACTAACGGATGCTTAAATCGTTTTAGTAAAGAATCACCATACAAATTCTGTAGTAAGGGGCAATTTAAGTAACCGTTAGTGACTGAGTGAGTGACTGAGTATTGGCGTTAGAACTTAAAATGGAAGGATTTACCACTAATTCCGTTCTAATACATTATAGGATTTTTGTTAACCGATGCACAAACCAGAAAAAAATATACAATCGGATTGGAGCAGAAGATTATATTTTAATATCCGGAGTTAACCGAGCGAAGCATGGCTGACACTGTGGTAATATCGGTATTAAATATTAACGGCGTTTAGTGAAAATGTGCCGAAACTAACCTTTTTCGAATATTTCCGGATGTTTTGGAACATTTCCGGGTGCTTTCGAATATTTTCGATTGCCTTGAAACATTAATTTTAATTTGGAACGTTACTAAACCTAATTATTTATTAGCATTCATCTAGAGCATTTCATACAGAGATACATATTTTTTTGTTTCGAAAAGCAAAATTTTATCATGGCCACTGTGTTTCGGAGTACTTCAATGCCATGTAGCAGATCTCTTTGAAACGTCTGATTTTCTCTAATAGTTAATAATTAGTATTATAAATTGTGATAAGATAGTATTTGCAGTATTGGGGTGGCTTAGAATACTAACCCCAATCTCACGTCGGATGGGTGTCGTAAGAGGCGACCAAAACCGGCCCACTGGTGGTAGGGGCCCGCGAGGTATTACATTGGTAATATTGATTTTAGTTGTTAATTAAAACCATTATTACTATTATTATTTCTCCATGGGGTTCGCCTGGATAGCTACCACCCTTGAGCATGAGTCAGACTCGTCGTGTTCCGGCTGGGGGCTTGAGAGCCAGTTCTTTCTTTCTTCTTCATATTCTTGGCCGGCAACGCATCAGTGATGTTTTTGGTGTTGCTGATATCCATGGGCAACGATAGCCACTCACCATCAGGTCAGCTCGTTTGCTTCGATTTAAAGAGTATTTTATTAACCGACTTCAAAAAAAGCAGGAGGTTCTCAATTCGACGGTTTTTTTATGTTTGTTACCTCAGAACTTTCGACTGGGTGAACCGATTTTAATGATTCATTTTTTAATCGAAAGCTGGTGCTTGTCATGTGATCCCACTTATATTTTATTGAGATCTGACAATAGCATCAATGAGAAAACCATAAAAGTCTTAAATTTGCATTAAGTATGTGCGCCACATATGGACAAATAACTCAATATCACGCCAACCGATTTCGATGATTCTTTTTTTAATCGAAAGCAGGTGCTTGTTCTGTGATCCCACATAAATTTGAACGAGATCTGTCAAGTAGTTTTTGAGTAATTTTGAAGTCGGTTATTTTTTGTTAGTAAAATTTAGATTATTATCGTGCGTTCCAATAAAACGCGATGCGATTAAAATCGATATTAACGTAACCTTAAAACACAGACTCGATCTGGGGCGACACTAGCGACCTAGCAATCTGCTAATGAGTAATTCAGTCCCTAACGAAGGGTCTATTGTGTCATTATTGAGTACGTGATCAATTTTCCTTTGAAATCAATCCTTGGTATTGATGACATTGATATATCGGCAATGTATTTACTTGTGTTAAAGATAGAAGACAATACGTGAGATGAATAATGTATAATTGCGATGATCTTGTTGGTTGAGATCAGTCGGGGTTATGCATAAATGATAATTATCTTGTAAATGTAAAGTTTTACGAAGTGATTCGGGATGATTGCCTAGACACAACACACTGACAATGGCATCCATGAGAAAACCATGTAAGTCTTAAATTTGTATTAAGTATGTGCGCGACAAATGGGCGAATAACTCAATATCACGCCAACCGATTTCGATGATTCTTTTTCTAATCGAATGCTTGTCATGTGGTCCCACATAAATTTGAAAGAGATCTGACAAGAAGTTTTTGAGTAACTTTGAAATCGGTTATTTTTTGTTAGTAAAATTTAGAATAATATAAAAATGTTTGAATGAAAAAGAAGAAACTACCGAGGTGTTTCTTCTTGTTGCAATAAACATCTAATAAAGGCATATCTTGATAATGGTATAATAGGTGAATAAGCAGCTTACCTACTTTTTTGTACATAAACCAACACTAAAGTGAATACAAAAACTGAAATTTATATTGCCACGGTCAAAACATAAAGGCCGAATATTAAATTTGGCGGAGGCTATTATTTTCTTTGATCGGCCAAACGTGAAAGTTAGCGAACTACAGCCTCATTTACTCTATGAAATAAACTTCTAGTTCAAGGTTACACAGAAAGCTACCGTTAATATGTAACTGAGTCAATTTTCCTTCAGCTCAATGTTTTAAAGGGTTCCATAGCTGTAGAGATTTAACTCTGAACTGGACTGGATTGGACTGGGTTAAGTGTTGTACCATAAGCAACAATTTCGATTATTTTGTTTATGGAAATAGCCGACAAACGAGCTGACGATCCACCTGATGGCAAGTGGCTATCGTTGGCCATGGACATCAGCCCAGAAAGACAGAAGAAAAAGAAAGAAAGAAAGAAAGAAAGAAACTTTCTTGCCGTCGAGTTATGCTTCTAATGTTGCAGGATTCACTAAGGTTTGAAAAAGCAAAAAACTGCAATGATAATATATTACCGAGTAAATTTAATAACAAATCAAATTGTGGATGCAACCTGTAAAAATCGGTCTTTAATATTGGTTGATGTCCGTGATACGCGCGCGTGGATATATCTATTTTTTACAAATCCCGCGGGAATCCTGAATTTTTCCGGGATAAAAAGTAGCCTATTTGTTGATCCAGGGTATAGGCTATCTCCACTCCAAATTTCAGCCAAATCGGTTTAGTAGTTGTGGCGTGATTGAGGAACAAACATCCAAACATCTCAAGAAACTTCCGCATTTATATCGAAATTATTTGCTGATTTAAATGACACTTCTCTTCTGTGAAGGAAAACATTGTGAAAAATTACCACAGCAGAGTTCTTCATGTTTTCAACGGTATGCTCGGTCGACTCGCACATTATTGTGACTTATTCCCTCAACGTCTTTCGTTATAAAAGGAGTAAATTATGGAACGAGAAGACACCTATCAGCAAGGACCCTTAAAATCCTTATAGCATTGACAGGCCTCGGCATCAGTTCAACTTAATTTGAAATACATTGTAAATGTCATTTAATCCTAACTGAAAACACAGATGCAGTACAGATTGTAAAGCAATGTTGGTTCAATCTAGTCGTTTCATCGCCTAAACTTAGTGTTTCTAGTTTGTAGCAAATTGCTAAAATTGCTAACGTTTGTGGCTTTTCAAAGCGCGATCAATCGCGTCAATTTTTTGACCGCTCGAGCGGAAAATTGCGTGCACTTTCCTTTGACCAATATCTGGGTCAAATGCATAAATTGTGAAGCGTTTCTCAAAAATAAGCAATTTTTTTTATTGTGTATGGAGTTAGGGCAATCTCGGGTGGAGTCTCTGGTGGTAACGTTTTTAATTAGGTGGCTAATTAATAATTAACAGCATAGAGCTAAGCCAAAGTTTCCATTTCTTCGACCATATTCCAGTCCGTGAGCTAGTAAACAATGCGTAGGGTAAAACCTTAATTATCTGTAATGTCTATAGGTGACGGTGACCAACAGTTGACCGTTAATTGACCCACTTAATCTCTCTACAGTTATATACACTACGAGTAACCGCCCTCGCTTTGCTTCGGTTTTCTTATAATATTTTTACTTGGGTTACATTATTGGAGTTTTACTAAGGATCCCTATTAGGGATATTATAGGGGATAGTGTAGCTCAAATCGGTTCAGTAGTTTCGGAGCCTATTCAATGCAAACAAACAATCAAATCTTTCCTCTTTATAATATTAGTATAGATAGTAACAAAAATATTATGTCCTATTTTTATAGTGACGTCTTATATAAGGATCGTAAGACTAAACTTTTCAAATATATTTGGGTATTTATCAGGTTGTGTTATATTATAAGATCAGGGTAGTTCAACCCCGGAAGATTTGTTAAGAAAAATCTACCCTACTTGCAATCCCCTAGGGCTGTCCCTTTTATTGTGATCTACAATGCTGAATTATACATCGGGTTCTTTGTGCCGTTTCGATGTAATAAGCGAGAAATAGAAGATATTTTTATGGGGATTTCCTTTCCAAGTAGTAATTTTTTACCGATGGTATGAAGTGTAATCTTTGGAAAGAAGTTTTTATAACTTTTGCGCAAGATATTGAATGTTTTTATTGAAAATGGAGAAGGGTTAATAATTTTATCGATTTTACATTTTAAACAATTTTACGTACATGCCTAATAAACGATTAAATAAATAAATGCCTTTAAAATTAATTTAGTACCTAATATGGTTAACAAAACGTAAAAATAAACTAATGTCGTCTGTCATCCTGTCAAAAGTTTCTCCGCGCCACCGCAGTTCAGTAGAGTAAAACATTTTTACGTAATTTTTGACCCAATTGCGTAAATCGTGCGATCAACATATCTACATCGCAGAAATTAAAATTAGGTACATGCCACGGACATAAAAAAGAACGGACGTAACCTTGTCTAATCGAGAGTGAAGCTGACAGCTGACAGCTCGCTTACCATGTGTGCGTAATTTTGTAATTTTTGATTCGCGATGGTGTCAATGTCGTAGCCGTATGGTGTCAATGTGTGGGTGTGTGTACTTGTACGAATACAGAGTTGGTATTCCTATGGGTGCTTCACTGAATTGGTTCTTGGGATTACGTCCGTCTTTTTTTTACGTCCGTGGTACATGCTAGTTTATTTTACTTACGCAATTAAGTACCTAAGTATATAGTATATACTATATACGTATACATAAATGGATACGATCGCTTTTTCAGTTTTCTTATAAGATAGTTTTCAACTATTAAATAGACAATTTTTGCCAGCAGTGTACTGACTATAATATATCTTCTCTTTAGATTTAAATTTTTACATAACAAAATTAACGAGATTCGCATGACAAACATACTTGGCAGTCGGGTAAAAATGTAATGTGGATGAATTTATGTAACCAATAAACGATAGGTATAATAATATGTTATTTTATAAAAATTCCCATGTTACTTACGATAATTTAGTGCACTTTTGAGTAAGTTACACATAGCCACTAAAGTTAAAAATAACTTGACTAAACATAATATTTTAACCTGTTGGCTGAGCAATTTTAAACCACAAAAGCATCCGTATTTTCTATCCTTTATTGTTCATATTGTTAAGTATTTTTTTACGTCATTCAATTTCTTTAAGTTACTGTTTTATGCCTCTGGCAATAAAGAGTCTATTGACCACTTATCAGAGATAAAAATAATACAATCCGCGACTGCCGAAATAAAGAATTTCTACACAATAGGCAATCGCTGCTCAGAGAGCTCCCATACAAATAAACTGTTTATTCAACTAGAATAAGTTTAATAACATTTTCAATGTATAAACTAGTTGAAAACAATTACATTAAACCATAACTCATCGAGATAAAACCTTAACCAACATGATTTATAATGCAAAACGGCCTAAACACGGATCATTAACAAAATCCTCAGGCAATGGATATAAATTGAATTAATATTCGGGAAACGAACCTTGCTAATGGAAACAGGTACTCCTGCTTACGGTTTAAATATATGTACCTCTGCATATTTTATGCCGTGATCTTAAAGTATTAGTCTTTAGTTATGTAAGAAGCTGAGTCTTGAGTCACAATCTTAATAAAATACAAAAGACCTGATATTTTTTAATTATTAAGGACACTCACAATAAAGTTACCTTTAAAAAAAAACTTTTTCTATTCTATTTTTCTATTCTATTCTAAAAAAGATAAATCTTTTAGCAGAACTTAACCGATTTCCAAATAAATTAATAAAAATATTACAAATAAAAAAACCTGTGTGTGTACTTATGTACGCACGTAAGAAGTTAAACTTATGTATAAGTACCTCTCGCTCGCACCTACGGACCCGGCGCGCACTAGTAATCTAACCACGTACCTCTCACTCGCACCCACGTCTCGGCACGCGCTAGTAATCCAAGACAACTTATAGCGAGTGATGTGCGCCTAGTACGCGCACACCTTCATCATACATGATTTTAAACTTAACTCATCGTGGACTGAACACATTTTTACTATGATACGGGTACTCACACGTGAGTACCCGTATCATAGTAAAAAAAAACACCTTCATCATGTTGCTTTTTGGTTGTCGCATCGTAAAAATTTTACTTTCATATTTTTTTCCAAACGCCCCATAAGAATTATAACATCAAAAATCATTTTTTTATTTGTTTGACGGTAACTGATGGAGTTCTCATTGTGGAGTTCTGAGATACAATAACCATTAAAAAACTACCGAATTTCGGTTCAACCATTTACATCAGTTTAAAAATATGAACTTTTTAGCTACTGCTACACAGTGATATTGGAGCCGGTAAAAACATTTCAGTTTTTCGCCAATTCTGCTCCATTGTTCCACCGTCCTTCGGGACGCTCCTCTATGACGTGATGTTGAATATCGCGTTCTTTGTACTGCCTCCATTTAATAACCCTCAAAACTTAATATTTTATAGAGGAGTACAATTTAATGTAGGTATTATTATGGTGAAGTATTATGGAAGTATATAATAATATATAATAAAATTATTAGACATATTATATTAATTATTATACATATATGTATATGTAAGTATATATTATTATTTTACGATATATATGTATTTGAATACATCTATACAAATAAATAAAATTGGAGTGTCTGTTTGTAATATTAAAATAACCGCTTTTTACTAAGTGCATTTGGATGTACGAGTATACACGGTACATATACTAAAACAACATTTTTCACAATTTTTGTCTGCCTGTCTGACTGTCTGTCTGTCTGTCTGTCTGTCTGTCTGTCTGTCTGTCTGTCTGTCTGTCTGTCTGTCTGTCTGTTTGTTCCGGTTAATCTCTGAAATGGCTGGACCGATTTTAACGGGACTCACTGGCAGATAGCTGATGTAACAAGGAGTAACTTAGGCTACTTTTATTTTAGAAAAAAATAGGCGATACGAAGTTCACCGGGTGAGCTAGTTTAAGATATGTAGAATACTTAATTCCTTATTTTTATGTGCTTGCTAGATTTCCCTCTCGTATAAATTAAATATTCAACTAGCAGGTCTGCTGGAAGAAATTTTGAAATAAGCAGTGCCTATGTACTATTGATTTAAATAACGTTTTAATTTAAATTTATTCGTGTACATGAAATTTTAAATAAATAAATAAATAAGAAAATAATAGTTAAAAAAATTATAAGTCATCACGGAAACTAGCAGATGTGTAAGGTTCTTATTTTGTGCATGAAAGGATGATTTATCAAAAGAAAAAAATTACATGATATAAATCTAAGTAGGTACCTTCTTACCTACTCGGATTTAAGAAAAAGTATTTATGAAAAAATACACATTAATTTTTACCCAAAATAAAAAAAATGAGTTAGGTATTGTAACAAAACTTTGTAAACTTTTGTTTTGATGAAGGAAATTATTTTGAGTATAATTTTGTCCCTCTCTTATAATAAAACAGTATTTTATGAGTTTTGATTAATATAAGGAAAACATGACGTTCAAAAGTGTATTACAATTACAATTTAATTTAATATTTTCAGGTCGTTTCACCCATACTTACACAATACAAGTAACAACAAAATTAGGCAGTTACATGAAAATAAATCTCTTGTAAATATACTTTTTTATTTAAAGTATTTATTTTAGTTAAGATCTTTTTTTATAGTGTAAGTAATAGTGATTTGTTTTTTGTTAGTATTAGTTTTTCTTTTTTTTTGTTTATTCTAAGTTAATAACTGTAAAAAGTTACATAAAATCAAAAGATACATTTGGATATAGATTTTCAATCCCAAACTTATCGGCCAAAGATTTTACTAGCTAGTAAAAATATTAAGTCCAAGGTTTTAACGAGTGTCAATTATCCTTTTTGTTCCCGGTTACGGCCAACAACCCGCCCTCCCCTGGGACATACCGCGACGTGCGATCTCGAATTATATATGTGTTCTTATTCTATTCAGACTTAATATGGGTAGGTAATAAAATACGTATAATGTTTTCCGGAGCCTTCTCTACTATAAGCAATAAGATAATAGTCAACAAGTTTAAAAACTAAACTTACTGTTTTAAAGTATCAACTAGCTGCCCGGACAGACTTCATTCTGTCAAAAGTTAAAAAAATATATATATTTACGGGTGGGACCACCCATAACACTTAGGGGGATGAAAAATAGATGTCCAATTCTCCACCCTAGCCGATATGCACGCTAAGATTCACGAAAATCGGTCAACTTCTAACCGTGACACGAGAATTTTATATATTAGATGTAGCCAGAGAATTTAAATTTTTACTGTGCTATTTAACCGGGGAGTTCCCTCGTCTGAAGCCAAAGCTGAAACTTGTATGAGGTCATACTTATCACAAAATAGCATTGTCATCAGTTTTTTTGTAGCTGAAAAAATAACAGACGAACCCTCTGATGGTATGTGGTCAAAATCACGTCAGACAAGGTTGTTATTGCTTTTACACGAAATATAATCCTCAGTGGGAGTTTAAATTTAAAAATAAACTCAATGTTGATTTTATGTTCAAATGAGCTACCTTCATCACTTTAGTAGGACTGGATATTTTTATCTTTATGCTGATGTTTTTGATGTTTCATCGCTTTAAGATTTTTCCTCAATTTAGGCACCTTTTACCTTGTCTCATAGCTCAATCATATTGTGAGGTTTGACTTAGATATGGTAAGCGATAAGTGATGCAGCGATAATATTATTGAGTTTATAGCACTAACACAGTTTGATGTATTGGTGAATAATACATATTATTCAGATTTTACAAAATCTGAGAACAGTTCCGGATTTTTAATTATTTTGGACGTGAAAGTCATATATCCCAACAAAGATAGTTATTATATCTTAATATATATCAATTACGTGTCACGTTGTTTGTCCGCGATGGACTCCTAAATTACTAAACCGATTTTATTCAAATTTGCACACAGTGTGCAGTTTGATCCAACTTGAAAGATCGGTTAGCTTACATCCCCCTTAAGGCGCACGAAAGGTTTTAATAAAAAAAAAACTTTTGACAGAACGAAGTCTGTCCGGGCAGCTAGTTAAATATATATAATATATTAGCTGCTAATATAAACCTTGAGATGTAAACTATCCTATCTTTCAAGTTGGATCAAGCTGCACACAATGTGCAAATTTGATTAAAATCGGTTAAATACTTTAGGGAGTCCATCAGTGTGGACAAATAGTCAGAGTGTACAAACAACGTGACACATAATTTATATATATTATTAAGATTACTATGTAATATCTATAGTCAGAAAACAACATTTCTAAAACACTAATTCAGTGCTTTTAACACAATATTCTCATTTATTAATTTCAGAAATATGACGACGTATTTCAACTGTAACGAGTATTTATATTAAAAAAAACCCATGCTAAGGATCGATGGGCGTCACTATGTATTGGTTTAAAAATAAGGACATAAAATGTAAAGTTAAAATGATATTATATGTAGTGTTATGTTCAACGAACCACGAGTATTATTATTTATACGAGTATTAATACTTATAATAAATCAATATTATAAGTATTATAATATTCACTGTAAGTACGCACAACACTCCGCGGGCACAGCCGTCCGCCCCGAGATCCTGGTGTAAACTGACTATATTGTACCGAGTTCGGTCCGTAATAATCGAGTAATCGAATAATACAATAATCGAATAGATGATCGAATGACTAGTTCATTCGATCATCAAGCGAGGCGTCATCTAGCGACACCAGCGCACAACTCTGTACATAACATCTCTTCCTTTTTTTTAATTAATTTTGTTTATAATACATGTGACTATATTTATGTGTAATTAATTTATTGGCACAATTGAGCAAACATATAGTAGATCTAATTTCGACAGATTGAAACAATACACAGCTTTATAATTTATTTTTCCAACGTTCCAAATGCCGTTGCTTTTATACTCTATAATATTATGTACAATATTCTTCCTGGATCTTGTGCTAGTTATATTAATCCTTATATTGATGTTACTTCGCTGGAAAGCCTGAAACAAATTTTCATTTATTAGATATTTTCAAATACCTGACGGTAGTGTTCCCTAATCATATTATCTTTTTTTTTTTTTTTTGGTAGTAGTAACAAGGTAGTAATAAAAAATAACTATAAACAGCTGCTTTGGTGGAAAGCTTAATAGACGCTGTTTAATGATATATATATATTACAAAAAGGTTTTGACCAAGGACACATCGGTGTCCGTAATTTAATGATAATAATATCATTGTCTATTATATGTTTTCACATTAAAAACACTTTTATACTGCTCGAAACCTGTAACATAGAAAGTTATTAGATTACGAAGTAAGATCGCCTGTTTAGAACGTCTTGTGATCTAAGGCACGTAGATGAAAAGTGGAAGATCACCCGCTCGATGGAAAGATGCTGTTAGGTCTGCCACACGATGTTCCATTGTGAGGTTTTCACATAATTTGTCACAAGTCCATACCTGTAAACACATCGTCACTGCTGCTGTTACCAAGGACGTGTACCATCATCAAGACGCCACATCCACAGGTGCTAAGCGGGAAGCGGTGCGCAATGGAGAACAAACAGCCAGGAGACTGACAGTTTTTTAATGTAATTTACATATGTAATTAATAAGAATTTAATGTTATCATTATTTTGATCCATTAACATAGCACACTGAAATATAGAATTTTTACACCGAGTTGCTCCTTTGCAATTTTATTGTATCTTACGAAACCATGCAAGCTTCTCTTTTAGAGTGAACCTGGTGGAATCCTGATGCTGACCTAGTCTGTTTTTATTTTACTTAACAGTTATTGATTAGGAAATTAAACTGGCTTTTAAATCACACAATTACAAAAACACAGCCTAGATCTATCACACTTGATGTTCGGTTAATCTGTTTTCGTAGATGGTGAAATTTCAAACCATAATGTGGATGAATAACTAAGGTAAAACCCATAATTAACATTTATGTCTCGAATGACTGAGTAAATTAATCTGTTGACCGCCCAGCATTCTCATACTGGTCCCCACAGAATGGCTGAAGATATATTTTTCCCAATACCCAATTAAATTATCAATTCAGCAAACTTGATTATTCTGCTTACAATTTTTTGCTTGTTTACTTGATTGCCTTGTGAGCAACGCGACTTCATTCACTTCAACGTCCGTTCCTCTTGACTGCTACTCTTCAGAATGTATCCCTGAAATACCTCGGCCACCTTCAGTTACTGGGCCTTGAGATATCCTCGAACC
The DNA here is from genome assembly GCA_951805285.1 of Thymelicus acteon. Taxonomy (NCBI): domain Eukaryota; kingdom Metazoa; phylum Arthropoda; class Insecta; order Lepidoptera; family Hesperiidae; genus Thymelicus; species Thymelicus acteon. The sequence continues at coordinate 1,500,292 of OX638235.1, forward strand.
TTGGCTTTAGCGTTTCATTGAATTCTAAGCTATGGTCCTGCTAGGAAGCTTGGAATCCTAGCAAAACGTTTTTACCCTTATATAAAGCACAAGTTCGGCGTTGTGTGGCGTACTGCTGTCACTTTTGGCTGGTGCTGCCAAAGCCATATGTCAGCATTGGATTCAATGACGAGGCATGCCGAAATGCCTTTCGCTGACCTTAAAATTGGTTGAGACCAAATTACAAAGCTTAAAGCACATGCGCAGAGTTGGTATCTCAGTATTCATAGTATTAAAACCTACGTTAAGTCATCGTCACCACACCAGCTTCATCAGCGTCAGAAATTCAAACTTGAATGGAATCGTGACGATCCGGCATGGCAACAATTGCGCCATACGGATCGCAGAGTTAAAAATTGTATGTGATTAAAGATTTGCAATCGCTGGAACATATAACAATTTACTTGCACTTGGAAGGCTAGTAGGCAAGGATATGATATATCATACAATATTTTGTTATAAGGATATATCCTTATAACAAAATATTATTTTGTTAATGTTTCTTCTTGATTACCCATATTTCGGTCATTGGATTAAGGATATTAGATCGTTGAAACTTCGTGGGAACTTGGAACAATTGACTTGCATCGAGTGCAGTAAGAATTTATTTTGTTGATATTTGTTTTTGACTGACAATTGTCTTTTAATTTATTAATATTTGTGTTTATTGGACCACTAGATTATATAATATTATGTTCTTTTTTTTAATATAATCTTCAAAAATAGGAAACATACGTTTTATTTAAAACACAATCTGCGTAGCAACAATTAAAATTAGATTGGTTTTCTAATGTATGTAAATATTTTGAGCAATATAGGTATTTGTATCAATCAAGGCTTAGTTTAGATACAAGATCTCTCACAGATTACTTAGCATTTATCTTTTCCTTTATTCATATTTTAAAATAAATGTAATAAAATAATAGATAGTTACCTAATTTTTTGTATTTTGTTTTACTATGGAGACAAAATCATAACCTCACATATTTTCCTTTATTTTTCGGCAGCTCAAAAAGATTAACTATTGCAAGATATAATATGAAAATACTACGATCTTCTGAGTCTGTTAGTGCTCATTGCCACATGGATGAATCGTTATTTTTCCAATAATAATGTATCCAATAAATTTTATTATTGTGGATGATATTGTATAAGAATTGTAAATTTTTTTTAAAATAATTATCATAAAAGTCGAGTCCGTTATCATGAACTCATAACTGCTGTCGTTTGTCATACTTTGTCATAATCTGACTCGAATATGTGAACATATACTTACTCTTCTGTAACTGAATCATTATAAAACAGATTTACAGATTCTTTACATAATAATTGAATTCTGATGCCGAAAAAGTATCATCTTTTTACTTGATATCTGTGATTCATATTTATTGGGGTAACTTCCTGAATACCTGAAATTTGTTATTTCATGCCGCGATTTCATATCGGTGAAATGTGGTCGATTATGATGGGAATTATCTTCACATCGTACTACCACAGCTACCACCGACGTGGGATATTTTAATGTTTTGCTATAGTATCTCGTTAGTACCAGCACCAACTGACATTGTCATATCAGTGCAATAACCAGGAAAGAGAGATTACTATTGCTTTAAACTTTGTTAAACAGTCAGCTTTTGTCATATTTTAATATTTACGTCGGTTCCACGGAAGGAAATGCTGTTTTAACATTAGTTATTGTACCTATGCTATGAGTAATGTTGGAGTGCAATAAAATTATAATTTTCCTTATTTTTGTTTTATTTTACAAAAGAAACTAATCAAAATATTCATTCAATATAATTCGTCTCATTATGATATTGTTCCAAATGATGTCGTATCCCATCCTCGTCGCCAATGTTATGTTCAACGAACCACGAGTATTATTATTTATACGAGTATTAATACTTATAATAAATCAATATTATAAGTATTATAATATTCACTGTAAGTACGCACAACACTCCGCGGGCACAGCCGTCCGCCCCGAGATCCTGGTGTAAACTGACTATATTGTACCGAGTTCGGTCCGTAATAATCGAGTAATCGAATAATACAATAATCGAATAGATGATCGAATGACTAGTTCATTCGATCATCAAGCGAGGCGTCATCTAGCGACACCAGCGCACAACTCTGTACATAACATGTAGTGTTTGCAAAGATACAAGTTTCCAATCATAACGCAAAACGCTCATCGTACTCGATATGGCTTAACCCTTACATCTCTTTAACGCTGAAAAAAATTAGAGTTTCTCAAAATAAATCAGATTCACAATGAGAAACACCTGTGAGTGATTCATCTTCTTTCCTCGTTATCCTAAATTAATTTAAAGGCACCTTACAAGGAAAATGTTGCCTTTTTAGGCGACCTGTCTTGCAAATCTTGATAAATTGTTACATATTTTCTTACTGACTTCAGGGAAGAATCTATTTATTTATAAATACGTTAAGGAAAAGGTACTCCCTTGTGTGCAGGCAAAAGATTTAGATATGTTACCGGATATCTGTATAATTCAGCATTCTATACAATACCTAGGCAATGTATAGAATATCTAAAACGTTCAGGTAACGTTTTGAATATTATTTATTTCATACTTAGCCCAGGCATTCTATACAATACTCCATGCGTAGTTGGTAATGTGTGTAAAAGACGGTTCTCTAAGCTGCCTTTTCGCCGAAAATTGTTTGGCCGATTATCACTTGCCAACTAACTTTTCGCAGAATTTTATTTCGCCGAATAATCATTTGCCAACTTATCACATTTTTTTTTTATTTCCCAATCTAACAGTTGCCAACTGTACGTTTGGCCTGCCTTTTATAATGACACTTTTCAAAAGGCCAACTTTCAAGTAGCGAATGTTTCAGTTAGAGTAATATTCATTTAGTTGTATATTGTTTATAAACCTAGGTTTGTAAATTTGCGGTTCTTGTTATCTTCCGGTGACATATGCACTTTTAGGGAGAATTTAGGGGTTTTTGATACACAAAAAGGCTTCCAAACATCTCCGGCGCTGCGGGAAGTGCAGCCCCTCCGCCCTTGCGTAACTAACTGCAGGCACTCCATGCTCGCCTACGCAGCTTCGGCTTTTTGGTCGCCTGCGGCGACCAGCCTCAGCCGCTTCGGCTCACGTGGTGCCTACAGTTGGTTACAGCGGGCGGGGGCTGCTCTCCCTCCGCGCCTCCGGGGTTTACATTCACTCTAGGGGTAGGGCAGACTAGTACCACGTGGGGTCGGGGTTGACTAAGTCGGTTCTGTCACCAATTTTGAAAAATCCGAAGCTGCGTAGGCGAGCAGTGTAGTGTAGGAGCCATTAGACTGCATCTCTCCTTACCATCAAGTGTGATTTTGGTCAAGCATTAATTTAAAATGTATAAAAAAATATCTATTCATGCAGGTTCCAAGTTGACTACACATACCCAAATCTAACTATATTCATTGCCGGTGGACCTGCAGGTATTCTGTACAGTAGTTGGGAAACGTATACATTACCTAGGCAAACTATGTAATGGTGAATAATATTCATATAATTTAATACATTGCCAAAACAACCCAGGTATTATACACATTTCCTAGGAATTGTGTTGAATACCAGCATTATACAGATATCCGGTAACAGATAAATAAAGATTACATGGAGAATGAGTGCAAGAGGCTGAATTATAATGTACTAGTTTTTACTTTTTAGTAGATGATGATGATGATGTTTCATATCATCAGAATAGGATGTACCAAGATTATTATTATCATTAGATGGCGTTGTTATGATAAGCCATGCAACACCATCTAGATTCTGTGTTACGAATTACAAACATAACGCTTAACGTAGCGGAAAAAATTGATTTTACCCCCCATAAAATGTCATACCGCGGGCTTAAATATGAAATCGATAGATAAAGAGTTAAAGTCCATTATTAATATATTAAATACTGTGAATATAACGTAACCCCTTTTGACAATATGGGTTATGGCAGAGAAAAAATAATAGTACTTATAAATAAGTAGTTAAGGTTGAATTTCAAACGCAGAGCGGGTCTCTACTTAGAAAATAGCTTCTTCCCGCTGTGTCAATTCGTTATGTCATGTTTGACATTTTTATGTTATTTTTATGTCATACGACAAACGACAGAGGAATCGCTTGATGAGACTCGCAGTGAGGAAATGGTTGTTAAACATGATGTTCGCGCTGGGAGTTAACTGCGTTTATGAGGAAAGAGATTTACTTTTTTTCATTTAAGAGAAAAATGCAGAAGTGAATTATTTTTGAGTAGTAAGTAGGTACCCTCGCTTCGCTTAACCTGCGTCTTATAACGATAAAAAGGGTGCGTGCACTTTTGTACGCGCGTGAGAAGTTATACTACGCCTCCCCAATCCCTCCCCTCCCCCTCCACTCCCCTCCCCCTCTCCTCCCTTCCCCTGTTTAACTTATATACAAACAAATATATATAAAAAAAACAATACTCAAAAAAATATTTAAAAAAACAATATTCTAACAATATAAAAAAATCGATTAATAAATAAATATATTAATAATATTTTTTTCAAAAAGAGCGTTTTTAAAAATGCGCGTGCGGTTTTTCGTGACCGGCGTTATTGTGTCAACACGGAAATGTTAAAAATCTTAAAATTTCACTCTTCAATCATTTTATTTCATTCATTTCATAACGCGCCTAAAGAAGTATAACTTCAAAAACAATGTTCATATGACATTTTAAAGTAACATCTTTTTTGTGAACCGATTGAAATAAAGCAATACTCAATATTACTGCTACTGCAATAACAATATTGTAGAGAAAATAAACAAAGCCATAATTATTTTTTGACAAAAAATAAAACCAACGAAAAAAAACTGAAAAGCGAAAAATAAAATAAACCATTTAGTATTATAAATTAAGATCCTAAATTAACTGAAAATAAATAATTTTGAGACCGTGCCAAACAAACAAAATTAATTACATAAAGTTCATTTTATAAGGGCAGTGGCATGCGATGCACACGGCAGCAGCAACGTAGTCCAGTAAAAAGTTATTGGGGTAACGTATAAAAATTCCGTGGGTGAATAATCAATCATCCCCTATTTTCGTACCTTTAGGGTGGGAATAAAATTTTCAAAAAAATATGGAACCAACTTCAAGATATACCCTATCCATTAAAAAAAGAATGATCAAAATCGGATCACCCTGTGCCGATTGCCGAGTGATCATACATAAAAAAAAAATATACGCGTCGAATTGAGAACCTCCTCCTTTCTTTTTCGTCGGTTACTAAAGGGACGAAAGTCCAAAAAATATTTTTTGTGAAATCTATTTACTTATTTTAGCAATCCAACCTACGCTCTCGTATGCAGCCAGTGTGGTGGACGAATACTTCGTTTGCATGTATTATTAACGTTTAGTCTGTGGCAGAAACTATGTGTGTGTGTCTGTGTAATGCAGCTGTGTGCGTCAGAAGTCGAGCGCTAATGGAACGGGAATGTAGTGGTTAAGGTTTTATAGTTTTTTCCCCAGCTGAGTAAAATCTTTGCCTTAAAATAAATTACAACAAATCGCACAGGCTACGTTATAGCGAAAGATAAGATAACGTTACTGTATTTTATTTACAAACTAGGTGACCCGGTGAACTTCGTATCGCCTAACAAACATTTTTTTCTAAAATAAAAGTAGCCTTAGTTACTCCTTGTTACATCAGCTATCTGCCAGTGAAAGTCCCGTCAAAATCAGTCTAGCCATTTCAGAGATTAGCCGGAACAAACAGACAGACAGACAGACAAAAATTGTAAAATATGTTGTTTTGGTATATGTACCGTGTATACATCCAAATGAACTTAGTAAAATGCGGTTATTTTAATATTACAAACAGACACTCCAATTTTATTTATTTGTATAGATGTATAGACAAATTGTTTAGCAAACAGCTGTTCCTTTACTTTCGAAGAAATTCTTCTTAGATTATGGACCTGTAACTTTTCGCGCCTTGTTGTTAACATTCGCTGTAGGGTGAAGGGTTGACTTAACGAAGAAGTATATCAAAGAAAAAATATATTGATTTCAGTTAGGTTAAAACCTTTTTAACCAACTTCAAAAAAGGAGGAAGTTTTCAACTCGTTTGCATTTTTAGCCGACTTTTAAAAAAAAATGTGGTTCTCAATTCGGTTGTATTTTTTAAAATAATTTTATATCACAACTCCGTCATTTATTAGCTTATTTGGATAATCTTATTTTTATTTAAAAGGATACAGTTTCAGATTGATCTCAAATATATCAAAATAGAGAAGTGATAGCCTAGCGGTTAGAACGTTGGTCTCCCGAACGAAGGGGCCCGAGTTCAAATCCTGGCACGCACCTCTAATTTTCAAATATTATGTGCGTATTAGAAGTTAATTATCACTTGCTTCAGTGAAGGAAAACATCGTGAGGAAACCTGCACACCGGAGAGATCTCCATAAAGTTCTCAAAGGTGTGTGAAGTCTACCAATCCGCACTTGGCCAGCGATGTAGACTATGGCCTAATACCCCTCATATTGTGAGAGGAGACCCCGAGCCCAGCAGTGGGACAATTATGGGTTGTTGCTTTGCTTTGCTTTTATATCAAAATTCAGATGTGGTGATTGAAGTCAGTCTTCAAAATGTAAAAGGCATTTTATGGCGATTTTTATACAATGTTTAGCGATAATTAGTGGTCCTCATCGAACGGGATTTCGTTGAAGTTTGTTATTTTTTGGTAAAATTTTGAAGAAATTAATTGGTGATACCCGAGGTATTATGTTACCTACATAACATTTGTCCATAGGCAACGATCACCACTTACCATGAGGTGACGTTTCTGCTCGTTTACTGGCTATTTACGTAAAAAACGTCCATGTTATTTATGTCGTAAAACAGTAATTAATAGTCCTAAATTCAAACCCAGGTTATCACGCAAGAACAACTTCTGAACTACTAGGCTTGTAACTTTGAAAAGAACAATCGATCAAAGTAAAAGTTTCATCCATTTTGTCGGCAGTGAAATTGGAAAACAAAATGGCGGCTACTGACTAAGCAAGACCTGATTGACATGTTGCCTAAACAAGGAACGGACAGTTTTATGCGGGGATAGAAACTGACATACACCGACTGCTCAGTGTTAAGTGATTGATCCAGTTGAGCAACTTCTTGTAGTCAGAAGTTGGTTGACTGATTATTCGTAAAAGTTTTAAAAAACGCTTCTATGTGTCTTGGGGAAGTTAAACTTCGATAAACAATTTGTAGAAACGGCCCTATTTGTAAAATGCCTTTATGAATAAATTCATCTCTCAGGATGTGGTCATAAAACGTGTTAAAATAAAAATATACAAATTAGAATTAGATTACGTCTTTACTAAAACGAAACACCTTGGTAATAACTCATACCTATATTTCTTACAATAGTTCGCACTTATAATAATTCTCACAAATATGCACAGCAGTGGTTCTTTCTAGAAGAGACAACATCTCGGTCCTAAAGCTCGAACAGAAGTGAAGTAACCAAGTCTTAACACTACGTCAACTCTTAATTTTTTAAATCTACCCAACGTCCGTTTCCGTTGATATTTATTTTTCGCCATCTTTAACGACAATTGTCCTCGGAAGTCAAATCAGATACTTACTTGGTTTTATACAAATAAATCAAATTGGAGTGTCTGTTTGTAATATTAAAATAACCGCTTTTTACAAAGTGCATTTAGATGTATACACGGTACATATACCAAAACAACATTTTTTACAATTTTTGTCTGTCTGTCTGTTTGTTCGGGATAACTTCTGAAATGGCTGGACCTATTTTGATGGGACTTTCACTGGCAGATAGCTGATGTAACAAGGAGTAACTTAGGCTACTTTTATTTTAGAAAAAAATGTTTGTTAGGCGATACGAAGTTCGTCGGGTCAGCTAGTAATAAATAAATTTTGAAAATCATGACATTACAGCTTGAGTTGGTGTAAGAGCCAGTTCTTTATTCTTTTCCTTTTCCTTGACCGACAACGCGTCCGTGTTTTTTTGGTGCTACTGATATCCACGGGCGAAGGTTATTATAACAATGTCGATTATTAAAAAAAAATCTACATCGTAGCAAAAACACAGGAGAACAAGGGGTGTAACTTAACCTATTTATATTGACATGAATAGCATGCGTCATGTAGACGATCGTTTAATAATTTTTAATTAAAATCTTTCATTCATGTCCTTACTTTTTCAGTTTGCGAAATGGGCTGTATTACCATACAATGGAATCGTCAAGTCATGCACTAAACATGCCATAAGGCGCATACCCGATACAGCTATACGTTATGACTTGCAAAAACCTATCAGTATTTAGGCGACATGCGTAGATGGATTATATGGAGATTACATTATTTTTTTGGGATTTGATGCTGATAAAGAGCTTAATCGATTTAAAGAATATTTCAGAACTGATTAACTTTGATTTATTATATTATTTCCGTAGTTTAAGCCCATACATGACCAATAATAGGGCGCAGATATTCAATTTCATCTAATGTGAATTGATTCGTCTTCAGGTCTTCGAAGCTTGCCCTCTAGATGTATATTCTTGTATATTCTTGTCTTAAGGAAGGATACTTATATTTGATGGAACATCGATGACTTCTTAAGGGATCCTAAGTACACTTTAATTTGTTCTGCTAGGGTACTAATATGATGACATGGAGTGGAATAAAAGTTATATGATGGCAAAATACGGTATTTACTTTGGAACGAATGGAAAAGAATGCGGAAAAATTAGAGTGGTGGCAAAATATCAAGCAGTTTCCGCTCCAGGCGTTCACTCATTTCGGCCGTACGAGCGATTTGGGAGATTTTTATCACACATTTGCCGAATTCGCAATTCAGACTGACGCTCTTTATATGTTTTATTTATTTGAGTGCCAATTCTTTCATTAGAATTGAGGAAAGAAATAAGTTATTTAAGTACCCCGATTTTGAAAATCTTGTAAAAATACGAGAGGGCTTAAAAGCTTCTACTGTGAATGTGAGGTTTTTCACTATGGAAGTGTTTTTGAAACTTTCTTATACCTTATTGAGCGTAACAAAGGGAATCCATTTTTGATTCCTATTCTAATCTCTCCTGCTCTTTACCACATAATCTAATCCTGACATTTTTTTCTAATGATGGTTCCTGAACTTTCACCCACCTAATCCAAACCAGCAAACGAGCTGACGATCCACCTGATGGTAAGTGGCTATCGTTGCTCATGGACATGAGCGACATCAAAGGCATCGCCGATGAAAGAAATAAAGAAAGTATTTTGTGGGTTTTCACATTTAAGAAATAAAAAGCATACGAGTTACCTGATGTCGGTAGGTCAAACTCTAAGTTTAATATTTCGTAACATTGTTGACTTGGTGCCCCCAGACGTAATAAAAATGGATTTACGGTGCTTGATGTTTATATGGGTATTATGCGACGGAAACATCACAGGTGGACATACAGACGAAGAGAATAGCACACAGTTGCCTGATAAATTTGTTCTCAAATCTTTTGCAGCTAGACATTTTAGTATTGCAAGATAGACTTCAATCAAATAACTAGGTTCTTAAAGATTTTGGTCAAAGTTGTTGCATTTAATCGGAAAAGAAGTGCCAAAAGTAACTGTACATAGATTATCTTTTTTAATCCCGTATTCATTCTTTCTCCTTCTTTTTATTAACGGTAATTGAGTCAATTGTAACGTATATAAATTCTTTGAGGGTGAGGTTAAACGAGCGTATTTTTTTGAGCTGGCAGTCTCGAAAAATTAATCCCTTGCATTCGGCATAATACTAAAGTCCTGTTTGAACCACAAGACGACGAAAAATGAGTTTGGACTTCATTATGAAGCCGACTCATTTCACGAGACTTACAGCTCACAAAATATCCTCGTTTGACCTCACCCTAAAGCTAGAAAAAATATTTTGAATTTGAAATTACATAACTATATTTTAAAACCAAGGACATCCTTAGGTATAAGAAGTTTCAATGAAACCTCAGTACAACATGATCTCGATTTATTTAATAATAATAATAATAATAAAATATTTATTTCAGATAACTTCGATCCATACATTTTGAAATTAGGTACAAATGTTAAAAATCATGTTAAATTTAAAATCATGTCTAGTGTCAAAATTAATTAAAAATAAATAAATTAGTAAATAAATTAAATTCAAAATAAATTATAAATTGCATTAATATTTCTAAAATTTAAAAGACGATAAAAATAAAATAGTAACAGTAACAATAATTTCAAAACTAATCCGCTATAAAATAATTTTAAAAACTATGTACTTATTTAAAACAGTCACGCTACCTTACTTATTACATGTGACATGCCTGTTACAGCACTGCCAGATATAGGGGCAATCTATCCTCCCACCGATCATCTCCAGGACGGTATTGGAACTGCCCCGCACCCTGCGTACTAGGGAGGCGCACCTCTTCCGCATAGTGGCGTAGAAACAGTCTGCGCGCACTGCCGCGAACATGCCCGAGGCGCTGCAGAAGCGGGGCAGTCCCACCACCGCCCTGAATGCGTTATTAAACTGGACGCGGAGGGCGTTGTAACACTTCTTAGAATAGTTGGCCCACAGAGCGCACGTATACAGCGAGGTGCAGTACGCCTGGAAGAGCGTGACCTTCACCCCGACCGAACACCGCGCAAACCTGCGGGCCAACATATTCGCTCTTCTCGACAGAGCCCTCCGCTCCCGCTCGATGTCCTCATGGTCCGTGAGGTCGCCCGTGACTATGTGCCCTAAGTATTTAAATTTCGTCACCCAGTCCAAGGAGACACCATTTAAGTGAACCGGTGGTATACGCTCTGGGCACTTAGCACCGCCGCCTTCAAAGACCATGCATTGGCTTTTTACTACGTTATATCGTAAACCATGTATACAGGCATACTCCTCGCAGACCCTTATCAGCTCCCTCAGTCCACAGACCGAAGCGCTCAGCAGCACCATGTCATCGGCGTAGCTCAAGTTATTCACACTAACGCCATCAATGTGACAGCCGACACGGCGACTGCTGAGCGCCACGATCAATGCGTCCATGTAAAGATTAAACAGAGTGGGCGAAGTCAGCCCACCCTGCCTCACTCCGCATTCTAGCCAATATGGCTCGGACATCGTGCCCGCCCACCTGACGTAGTTAACCTGATGCTCATACCAATATTTAAATATGCTTAGGAGTTCGTGCGGAAAGTGAATGTTTTCGAGTTTCTTCCAAAGTATATTATACGCAACCAGGTCAAAAGCCCTAGACAAGTCGAGGAAGCACGCATACACAGGTGTTTTACGATTGGTGTAGTATTTGATGGTATGCTTAAGACACAATATGGCACTTTCAGTCGAAAGTTGGGGTCTAAATCCAAACTGGTTGTATATTTAATACACGTAGCAATACGCTTAATCATGTACTTGCTGACGATTTCTTTAAAATTAGCACGTAAATTTTATTGTTAATTGTTATGTATTTGTTTTTGGTTTTTCTATGTGCACGGTCTGTATGTACCATAGATTTATCAGATTACTTATAAGTGGAAACTTTTAATTGGTCATTGTTACCTATATTATTATTTTTTATGGACCTAGTTGTCAGTTTCTCAAAAAGTTAATAAATAAGAAATAAGTAAAATTCAAAAATAAAGGTATTTATTTTATAATGTGTATCAGTTTTAATTATCTTTCAAAAACTATTTTGTACTAAATAAAAATAAAACAGTGGTGACTAACGCTATCTCTTAACATAATATGAAGAGTAAAAAGAGCAGCTAGCGCCATCTGTCCAGCAATAAAGCGAATCTTCTATCTTTTCCTTGCGCCATCTATGAATACAACTTAGCACTTTTTTAAGTAACAAAAACAAAACCGGAAATCCCGGATATCTCGGAAACAGTGCGTCCTAGACGATTTTTGACACGATTTCCAACCCCCCCGTAGACACCCGTAGTCCCTATTACATAAACCTTGCTGGACCCAAATTTTCAAAAATTTTTTTGAAAGAACAAGAACCACGAACATAAAAAACACTGTATAATGCTTCCTATCTCATTTTCTCCCATGTTAAATCTTATGGATTTATGTGTGTTTCTTTTTACTGTCCCTTTTTCGTTTCATCGACTTTCAAATGACAACGATGCTAAAGAAGTTTTCACTTCAAAAAAAAAAAAAAAAAGTGACTGAAGTTACTAAGTTAGTTATTCTCTATGTCCGCGAGTCAGACGAACAGCACTATAAAGATTAGCCCTTAAGGCTTCTTCCGTCCGGCGAAACATTGGAGATATCTTACAGAATATTTCGACGCAATTCTGTGATAAAGGTCAACAGTGTATGAAACGATACGGACAGAGGAGATTTTTGATAAGCGGTATTTTTATCGTGTTTTCGTGAAAAGGAAAACAAAGTAAAAAATAAGAACCCAGTATGAACGACCGCTGGTAGTGCTTACTTGCTAAACAAATAAATTAAATAAACTAAATATTTTTCTTCTACTATGCGTTTATGGATATCTCACTTATATCGTGTTTGTGTGAATAGGAAAACAAAATAAAAATGGAAAAGTACTGTAACGAATATTTGTGTGTCGTGTAGTTCAACTTTTTATTGCAGTTCATGAAAACATTAACACCCTGTAGTTATAAAGCAATCTTGCTTGCTTGAGTCAGCCGCCAAACGACTGTCATGTTCCGGCTTGAGAGCCAGATTTTCTTTCTTTTTCTTATCTCTTTCTTGGCCAGTAACGCATCAGTGATGCCTTTGGTTTAGCTGATGTCCATAGTCGACGATAGCCACTAACCATCAGGTGGATCATCAGATGTGGCGACGACGCGCACACGTCACACGCTGACGTCACGCAACCTGAATCACGCTATCGAAGTTTCTACGATCGCCGGCATATATACAAATGCTCCGACAAGATCAGTCGGGGCTCGGCCGCCTCCCAGGCAACCTCCCTGGCGGGAGATCTCCCTTTGCCGAAAGTTCATTTGGCGGCTATTGCCATAAAATAATCGTATCACAGTTTTCTCCTAAATATCTAAATATTAATTGTATTGTTCATCGCTTATAATTGTGCTGGAGCTATATTGAAATATAAGCAGTGAACATAATATTAACGAGACTGCTTCCAGCACTGTTGGCAGCCAACATGAATGAAAATCTATCTCCCAAATTAATCTATTAACTGCTCAATTTCTCAGTGAAATCCGGGGTTTAGTTAATTTGGCTTTCAGCGTTAAATGATAGAGAGCATTTCGAGTAAGCCTAATCAATAAACAAGTTAGGTAATAATTTAAAACATAAATACATGGTTTGTGTCAAACTGTGTCGTGTATCAGGTCCAGCTAATAACAAAAATGCATTGGAATCAGAATTAAAGCAATATGCAAAATTTTAACTCCTTTAGATAACAGGAAGTAGGTCTAATTAAGCTTGTAATATTCTCCCTACACGAATAATGTAAGTTAAAGAATAAAACCGTTTAAAAATAACAATAAAACGTAACGTCCATGAATGTTACTTGATAGTTTTGGATTATTTAATATACCTCATATGTTGGTACATAGAGAGGAAGAGAGAATGTGAGAAGATAAGAGACAGGGAGAGGAGGGAAAGAGACGACAGGGAGGGAATATATAGAAGAGGAGAGTATATAACATTTCCAAAAAAAAAACAATATTAAACAATATTCAAACATTAAACAAAAAAACAAGATAATTAATATAATAATAATCATTTTTTCATAACGTGCTAAAAACGCGCGTTAAAAAATCGAAATTTTTCGTCACCTTTTGTGTCACCGTCACTGTGTCACAAGTCTTAAAATTTCACTCTCATCATTTTTCACGCGCCTAAGGAAGTAGGTATAGCTTCAAAAAAGAGGTGAGAGTAGAGGAAAAGAAAAGGGAGAGGAAAGGATAGGGTTTCATTTAATACAAAAAGGTTTAGCTGAACTTGTTAATGTTTTTTTTTATTCTATTTTTTGATTATTGATTGATTGATTGATTTTCTTGGTTTGTAACGCTTCTAATAATATCACTGTCCTTGTTGTCCTCGACGACTTTGGATCAAATCATTTTCTATCACATACGCCATCAGCTCATTTGCAATTGCTTAAAACTCCAAAACAAAACTCGACGGCGATTTACGTAAATATCCGTAACATCGAGCATCTAAAATATTTATAACCGTATCCATTAATCATATATGAATCGCGCTACGTGCTACTGACATGAGGTGACTTCTATTTCATGCGGTTTCCATGGTATCCGTGCGTCGTGTGCGAACATTTCATTAATTCTGAAACGTGACCCGGCGTCGGTGGATCAACGTGTGGATTTGGATAAAGGACGTAGAATCAGTTATTATCAGACAGAATTATTTATGTATTAATAACCCGTTTGATTCTAGGTAGTTCAGTGTTCAAATTCAATGGTTAAGCCAAAACGGTTTCAGAATATTATGTATGAATATGTATGTATATGTTCATTTCTTTCATAACTTCTCAAATACTTGTTAAAATTACTCAAATGGGGTATTATGAGAAATGTTTCGATTATCCGCTGGGTATTTGAATATGGCGTCCTACAAAGGTCACAAAGTCATAAAAGTGGTATCCAATTAAAAGATAATTAATTACAAATAATATGGTTGCTAATAAAGCATGTTTAAAATATACAGTTACTTTGCAGAATGCAAGTTTGTTGCGGGTGGTAAGGACAACGCGAATAAGACTATGACGCCCATGTCCGAATTACCAATATGTATCTGTCTCATAATTATGCCCTGGCCGGAAATCAAACCCGGGACCGCTCGCGTCACAAGCTGAGTCAATAACAACATTAACAACTAAGCTAAGGGATCGTCAATATACATATACGTATTTCAACACTGAAAAGTAATAATAAATTTCATCACTCTAAAACCCTTTAAAAATGCGACTGCAAACAACAATAACAAATTCCATAGAACGTGCAGTTTAAACTTTACAAAATATAGTTACGTAGGTATATTGTCCCTTTTATCTGTCAGTAAAATGCAACCTTTCAAAACTCAGAGCATTTCATAAAAACCCAAATGAAATTCAAAACAAAAGGAAAGGTTCGCGTTTTATTAGACAGATCCATTTACTCTAAAGACGTAATAAGAAGTCACTCGGTCCTTCGAGCCGGATGGCGAACGAGGTCAAACACCTTCATTGTTATTTTGAGTGCAAAAAGTAGTTGAATAGTGCATGAAAAGGGGATTTTGTAGAAAAAGAATGAAGAATGAATGGGGAAGAGCCAAGGGGACGTGCCATGTTTGAACAATGTTTGAACGATGTTTGTTCGTTACTGCGATTGGTCTGTTTGTGTCAAACGAGAATCATTCTTACATTTGTGTTGGATTGTTTGGACATATCGTTTATGGAATTTTATTAATAGTTTTAAGAATGATGCATGCATATTCTAAAAATTAACATAGTATTGACATAGCTTGGCTTAACTTTAACAAAAACAATATTGGATTGGAAACTGCATCGGTTAAGCTGTTCCTCAGATTATCGGGAATAAACTGAAAGAAATTTTAAAACTTTAATTATATAATACGAGTAACCGTCCTCGCTTTGCTTCGGTTTTCTTATTTTTATACACCTTGGGTTACATTATTGGAGTTTTATTAAGGATCCCTATTTTTTTTTGAAAATATAATATAGCCTATGTTACTCGAGGATAGTGTAGCTTCTCAACAGTGAAAGAATTTTTGAAATCGGTTCAATAGTTTCGGAGCCTATTCAATGCAAACAAAAAATCAAATCTTTCCTCTTTATATATTACTAGTAACCGCCCTCGCTTTGCTTCGGTTTTCTTATTTTTTTACACATTGGGTTACATTATTGGAGTTTTATTAAGGATCCCTATTTTTTTTGAAAATATAATATAGCCTATGTTACTCGGGGATAGTGTAGCTTCTCAACAGTGAAAGAATTTTTGAAATCGGTTCAATAGTTTCGGAGCCTATTCAATGCAAACAAAAAATCAAATCTTTCCTCTTTATATATTACTAGTAACCGCCCTCGCTTTGCTTCGGTTTTCTTATTTTTTTACACCTTGGGTTACATTATTGGAGTTTTATTAAGGATCCCTATTTTTTTTTGAAAATATAATATAGCCTATGTTACTCGGGGATAGTGTAGCTTCTCAACAGTGAAAGAATTTTTGAAATCGGTTCAATAGTTTCGGAGCCTATTCAATGCAAACAAAAAATCAAATCTTTCCTCTTTATATATTAGTATAGATTAGTGTTAGTATTAGTCTAGATACATATTTAAAATCGCTGATAACAGATTTTCCCCATGTTTTATTGAGTGAAAACTAAAAGTGACTTTTATTTTTATGAAATAGAAAACTATAAAGCGAAATATCACCAATATCTGTCGGTTAACTTGTACAAGAAAAATTTCTCTAAGGCTGAAACCTTCCGAGGATTATTTTAATCCCTTATTTAAACATCTTCAAAAGAGGCTTGCCTGTTTCTAGTAAGAGGGAATTCTTAAAACGTTTTTCCGGACAATGTCAGCGAAGAAATATTAAGATTTTCGTATTTGGGGTTGGTTTATCTTGCTATGACATTTTGGACCTTGCAGTTGGGATAATAAAGTGTCCTGTTATTTACATTACATTTGAATTTCTATCCGACATAATATAGTACATGTACAAAAAATATCCATCATTTTTTTACACCCAATTATGTCGTCATAGAGATAAGTTTTTAGTTAATAAACAAAAGTAAATGTCACTTTAGTACACCCAGATACATGAAAACATAAATATATAATACGAGTAACCGCCCTCGCTTTGCTTCGGTTTTCTTATTTTTTTACACCTTGGGTTACATTATTGGAGTTTTATTAAGAATCCCTACTTTTTTTGAAAATGTTATATAGCCTATGTTACTCGGGGATAGTGTAGCTTTCCAACAGTGAAAGAATTTTTCAAATCGGTTCAGTAGTTTCGGAGCCTATTCAATGCAAACAAAAAATCAAATCTTTCCTCTTTATGTATTAGTATAGATGATTTATTTTTATATCGATTCGAATCTTATTGATATCTAATATGATGTACCTCAATTGAAGATTAATTTTTAAAGAAGTTCTGCAGTAATATGTGACGATCTGTAGCCTAGTTATTAGCGACCCTACCTGCGAAGCAATGGGTCCTTTGTTCGATTCCCGGCCGGGGCAGATATTTATGTGACAGACAAATATCTGTGCTGGGTTATTGGATGTTAAAGTGAATAAGACATTCGTGTGGGCCATCCTACCCGCTAAACAGGGAATTCTACTGCGGGGGTATGAGTGTATAAGCGTTCTTATTTACGTTTATATACATGAACATGAATATATGTATCGATTCCTACATCGATTCGAATCTATTTGATACAATATATTGATACCTCAATTGATGATTAATAGTTAAGAATATCGGCAGAAACCAAATTGTATGAATCTTTCATAAGAATCTTTGGGCAGAAACATAATAAATGTACATACATGCATTCATATTATTATACTCTGTAAAACTATTACATCCTACATCATCCTAATATTATAAATGTGAATGTAAGTTTGTTTGTTACGCTTTCACGTGAAAACTACTTAACCGATTTGGCTGAAATTTGGTATTGAAATAGCCTATACCCTGGATTAAAACATAGGCTACTCTTTATCCCGGAAAAATTCAGAGTTCCCGCGGGATTTGTAAAAATCGATCTGTACCGCGGGCGAAGCCGCGGACAACAGCTAGTACATGATAAAGACGCACAGACACCCGAGTTACAATCATTATTAGTACATATAGTCATCAATCGAATGCGTCAATGGATATTTCAATTTACATTCACTCCCCAGGTGTGATTCTAAATTGAATTTCAATCGAATACCGCTGGTTTGAATTGGAGTGGGTGGGATAGCATAGTGGATTTAATGTCAACCTTCTGTTGCGGTATACACGTTCGAATCGGACAGCAGCAATTTCATAAGTGAAGATTTAGTGGGCAACGCTTTGGTTGTCAGGTGTAGGGATCTTTATAAGCGATGGGAGCTTCCTATTTGGTGACATGACACCGAACTGAATAAGAAGTGGTTTCCTGTGCTTCCTCTAAATTGATTTCACTAAAGGGCCCATCCACAAATTACGTCACACTAATTTCATGACTTTTTACTCTGTCCTTGTCACAGCTGGTCACACTTGTGAGACCTCACCCAGTGTGAAATTTTACACCTAGAAATTATTAAATTAAAACAGCAGTTCCGAAATAAGTTTTATTTCCATTAATTGTTTTTTTTAATATTTACCTATACATACCAATTATTTGATTTGAAATGAAAAGGAAAACGAAATGTGACGTCACGAAACTTAGGACCCTCTCCCAACCCTTGTCATACAATGTCACACTACATCGACCCCCCCCCCACTCCTCCCTAATGTGTGACGTAACTTATGGAAGGCCCATAATCACTTCTGATATTATTACTGGGAGGTTTTCGTAAAAACTTGTAGCTAACGAAAAAGTACTGAAAAGATATTATATACTACATCTACCACTTTTTAGGGTTCCTAAGTAAAATTGGAACCCTTATACTTTCGTAATGTCCATCGTTATGTTCGAGATGGACAAGTGAAAAAATTCTCAAAAATAGTTTAAATGGTGAATTTACAAGGAAAACTATCACGACTATGTTAGCGTAAGTACATAGTTAATAAGTAATAGTCAATAAATTTACTTGCCCGGTTTTTGTAATATGTAGGTATAATATCATTGTTCTAACCGCTATACGGAATGGTCTAATGAATGTATTAATCTCTGGGCTATGAAAGTGTCTAAATAATTGATAGTGATTAATGAGAAATAATACAATGTAGGACTTAATGCTTAGCCAGATAAGCCGCGCTGGATAGAACTGGGTTTTGTATAATGTCGATTTGTTTTTGTACAGTATCAAAAGGGAAGGATATCTTGTATTGTATGATCGATGAGTGAAGTGTAAGGCTATTCCAGGGAACCATTTTTACCGACTTGAAAAAAGGAGGAGGTATTCAATTGGACTGTATTTTTTTTGTTTGTTACCTCAGAACTTTGGCTGGCTGAACCTATTTTGATGATTCTTGTTTTAATCGATAGCTCGTGCTTGTCATGTGGTCCCTTATAAATTTGAGCGAGATTTGTTTTTGACTTATTTTGAAGTCGGTTATTTTTTGTTAGTAAAATTTAGATTACGGGTATACATACACTATGTCTCAGACTCCTATGTGCGTGAATTTTCTATAAAAAGGGATACTAAGGTTTTTTCAGAACGTATTAACTATAGAAATAGATAGATATATTCAAGAACTAGATAAAACATGTTGATTTAGACTAGACGGAGTTAATTAAGTTCACGCACAGCATTAACCCTTAACCAGGCTATGGGTTGAACGTCTCCCACATCGATTTTTGAAGGTTTTTACCAGGTTTTGGTAAAGTATCTACCACAAACTGTCAAAAACGCCAAAATAGAAATATAACCTATGGTCACACAAAAAAAAATTTTGGAACGGAACGCAAATGTCACTTTTACGGCCATTTTTTCTATAGTCGCCCGTGAAACCGTTGTTTTTATGAAAAGTGCAACAAATTTTATTTCTAATGGCGAACCGGAGAAAGGTAAGTCGTGCAATTTTTTGATATGTTGTAGTATTTGAGTTTTTCTAGTGATATGTGCATAATTTATACTATGATAATAACACAATATCATGATAATAACAAAATAAAACATGTGGGAATCATATGACCTTAGCCTGTCAAGACCTAATTATTGTGGGAGTTATATGTCCATTGCCCAGTAAAATTAAATATTTATTTTGTACTAGCTTTTTGCCCCGGGTTTCATTTTTGCATTACAAGTAAAGAAGAAATTAAGTTTTATTTTGTAGAAATATAAATTGTGGGTAGTGGTAAACTTTTGCCGTCGTTGATTTGTCGGTCAGTATTTACCTACTTAAGTGTATTTTTTGGTATACAGGTATTAAAAGATCAAGAAATCGAAAATGCGCTCAATGAGATGTTTTCATCGGAGGATGAAAATGTTGAAGATGAAGACCCATATTTAGATTATGTCCCAAAATCATTCAACGAAAGATTGGACAAAATTCAAGATATGTCAAATCGACAGTTATTACACATATTAGACGACGATGCATTTCAATCTTATGAAGAGTCACGTGAGGAGGAAACTCCATCTTGTGATCCATTGTTTGCACCATCCCCTGACTTGCCTGAAGTGCTTGCTCCTGCTGTTGACGAAGAAAGGGCACCTTGTGTTCCACTGTCTGCACCATTCCCTGACTTACCTGCTCATCCTGAAGATCTTCCTCCTGCTGTTGACGAAGAAATGGCCCCTTGTGTTCCATTGTCGGCACCATTCCCTGAATTACCTGCTCACCCTGAAGTTCTTGCTCCTGCTGTTGACGAAGAAATAGCCCCTTGTGTTCCATTGTCGGCACCATTCCCTGACTTGCCTGATCACCCTGAAGTGCTTGCTCCTGCTGTTGACGAAGAAATGGCACCTTGTGTTCCATTGTCGGCACCATTCCCTGACTTGCCTGATCACCCTGAAGTGCTTGCTCCTGCTGTTGACGAAGAAATGGCACCTTGTGTTCCACTGCCTGCACCATCCTCTGGCTTACCTGCTAATGTGCCAACTTATGCTGAATTGCAGGCACGGGATAGAACATGGACTACACATGTTGCAAATTTTGAAGAGTTCAATTTTGGCAAGGAAATGAACCCCACTAAATCATATAGCCATCAAAGTCTCCCCATTGAATATTTCAGTAACTTGTTCCCTGATGAGATTTTTCAAATGATCGTCGAATACACAAATAAATATGCGAGGATGAAACAAAGAAAATTCTGGAGCGACACCAATGTAAATGAAATAAAAGCATTTCTAGCTATAATCATTCTAATGGGAATAAATCCTCAGTCAGATATAGAGCTGTATTGGAGCGCAGATCCTTTTTACAATAACATAGAGATTAGTAGCACAATGAATTGCAAGAGATTCAAAAAGATTTTAGAAAATCTACATGTTTGCGACAATACAACTCATTTGCCCCAGAATCACATAGACCACGACAAATTGCAAAAAGTAAGACCCCTGTTAGATTATCTCAACAGGACTTTTCAAGAAAATGCCACCAACTCGGAATCCCAATCAGTGGATGAGAGCATGATAAAATTCAAAGGGCGCGACAGTAAAAAACAGTACATGCCGGCCAAGCCCATCAAAAGAGGGTTCAAGGCATGGTGCCGATGTGATTCCAAGTCTGGGTATCTCTATCAGTTTGATATTTATTCGGGCAAAGACCAGGCAGCCAATGAGGAAGGATTAGGTTACAGAGTTGTAATGAAACTTGGAGGGAATTTACCACGAAACACACATTTGGTTTTTGATAACTTTTTCTCCTCCTTAGCTCTTATGGAAGCTCTTTATCATAGAGGTATTTTGGCAACAGGAACAGTGCGAATGAATCGCAAAGGCCTTCCTAAAGAGCTGTGTCCACCAAAACCTAAAACACCTGAACAACGAAGACTGGCTAAAGAAAATAAATTAGATCCTGGGGAATTCACATACCGCTTCTGCCACCCTTGTGCCGTGATCAAATGGCAAGACACTAAAGAAGTTTTTGTCCTATCAACTGCAGTTAACCCAACCAAAGTGGAAGTGATCCAGAGAACTCAAAAGAACGGGCAAAGGAAAGACATGTTTTGTCCCACTGCAATTGCGGAATATACGAGGAGTATGGGTGGTGTGGACCATTTTGATCACTATCGAAGTTCGTATTCAATTGGCCGCAAGTCAAAAAAATCATGGTTTCGGTTGTTTTGGTTCTTGTTTGAAAGTGCCGTTATAAACGCATACATTTTATATAAACACAAAAATCAAAATCGTAAAAACATACATCGCGATTTCAGATTACGGTTAGCTAGAAGTTTGAAATCAGAATATATTTCATACAAAAAACAAAATCCGGTGGTATACAAAAACAAAAAAGGAGGTGTTTTTGGGGTTCCGGATGAAATAAGATTGGGGCAAAAAGGAAGTCATTTTTTGACATTGTCTACTTACAAACGATGCAGGTTTTGCAGTACAAGGAAACAGGAAAAGCGGTCTAAATATGAATGCGAAATTTGTAAGGTAACTTTGTGTATCACCCCCTGCATGAAACTTTACCACCAAAGTCAAAATCCAGTATAGAATAAAAAAACCTTTTTGTCCGTTTTGAATCCTTTTTTGTATTACAAAATAAAGAATTAAGTGCCTACATTATATTTTTCATTTGTACATTATATTTTTCACTTAAAAGTTCTAAAATAAGAAGTTCAACATTTCAGGCAAACAAACATTCTTGTTTGATTTTTATATATAGATATAAAATTCAACTTCGAGACAGGCAATGGAATTATGTTTTCCCACATGTCTTTTTTAAGGTTTTTAGGTAAATGTCTAAATATAATTGATGAAAACTCGAACTAAATGTTATTACTCATATAAATCTATAAAAAAATCAACATTACTACAGGATTTATCCGAGGCCTGGTTAAGGGTTAACTAAAGTCAGTAGTAAGTAAAACTGGGCATGAAGCCTCCTTAATGTCAGGTATAAAAATAAAACGTAGGGAGTGTCGGCACGGTGCTCTCTAACACGTGTTTTACGACAAGGGCTCATATCTCGAGATATTCAGGTGTATAAAAAGTTTTACTCAACAACGTTGAATATGTGAATGCATAGATGGAATCAAATGTGGTGGAAAGTAAAATTTGGGGTAAGAAATCTTTCATTTTGCTTTTTGAAGTTTATACTTCTTATGGGACTTGCAAAACAATGTTGTGTTAAATGTTTGTGCTACCGTGGAGCACAGATAATTAAAACTGATACACGTTATTAAATTAAATATTTATTTCATTATGTCAAAGAAGTATAACTTCTCACGCGCATACAAAAGTACACGCACCCTTTTTTTCTTTCAGAGATTTTAATATAGCCTAGTTATTTTTTGTGATTCTAACCCTGCACATGTATAACTTTTCTTGATATTGCTTCGATCAGGAATCAAACCTGGAGTTCTAAGGATAAATCTTACTATATGAAAATCCCATGTTGTTTGTCCCACCGTGATTTTCCTCCGAAACTTTTTGACCGAGAATCGAACCTGGAATCGTACACTTTTTAGGTACGATCACAACCAACGCTTTTACAGGGTCAATCCAATTCACACTTCAGTAATCTATACTAATATATAAAGAGGAAAGATTTGATTTTTTGTTAGCATTGAATAGGCTCCGAAACTACTGAACCGATTTGAAAAATTCTTTCACTGTTGGGAAGCTACACTATCCCCGAGTAACATAGGCTATATTATATTTTCAAAATAATTAGGGATCCTTAATAAAACTCCAATAATGTAACCCAAGGTGTAAAAAAATAAGAAAACCGAAGCAAAGCGAGGGCGGTTACTCGAATGACTATAAAAGAGTTAGCAATAATCTATGACAACTCACTGAATGTGACTAGTTGACCGGAAAATTAACGACTCAGTTGAATGTGTGTGTAGACTATAGCCCACACAGGCTTATGTAATAAGGCCGTAGGCTTATAAATAAAACGTAGGCCTCCCCTGTCTAATTTTAGCGTGGCAATAGGGTGTTTTCAGAGCGATTGGAAAGTTAATTATCAATACATAATCTTCTTCTATCTATATTATACATATTATCAATAAAGATATAAACAATCGCAGCAATGGGCCTTTTTGTATAATAAAATTGATAGGGACATGACTTCAATGTAATTTCATAATTGACTTAATATAATATATGTAAACGTTTTCTGTAATATGACATAATATATATTAATGTAAATTAATTCAATGTAATTTAATATTATTTGTATTGTAAACAGTAATTATGGAGCATAAACTTATTCAATAGAAAGTTTAATTATGAATAGTTAATAAGAGATTATGCAATAGTTAAGTAGATGAGACATAATTATTTTCTTTGACATTTTGTGTGTAAAGTTTTGCATGCCTTATTAAGGCGGAATATGGCGAACATATCAAATATAATATCTGTGCAACTAACCCATATTCGAGCAAATAAATGATTTGATTTGATTTGATTTGATTTGATTATTTATCGTAATGGCTCCCATAATATTTTTAGAATATTTGTCTGTTTGTCTGTGTGTTTCTTCCGGTTAATCTCAAGAACAGCTTTACAAACGATGCAATTTTTAATGTTATATTGTAGTGAGTTTTGGTTAACGTTTAGTATTTGTTTCATTTCGATAGGTTTACAAATAAGTTATGTCAGTTTCACCGAAGTTTCAGGCTCACCGAAAGGCTTACCTATCGAAGTGAAGCGAGGGCATTTACTAGTCTTTAATAATATAATAGTAACGTTTTATTTATGGTACCTAAGTACCAACCTACAAAGTTGACAGAGAAAGGTTAAATAAAAACCCGGCTAATAAATTGCTTTGAAGGCTCTGGTTCGGTCTGCTGCACAGGTTGACCGGATGCCCGGATGCTCAATGGTTTATAAATAACTTAACTATTGTTGCCTTTGTTTTTACAATAATCATTCTAACTGATTTATTAACTGTTTTTAAAAGAAAAGGGTGAAAAATATTTTTTGAATTCAGAATTTTTCTATCTACATATTGTAGTCTATAGTTGTAGTATTATAGTTTCCGTTTTTTACGACTAGTCCTATTTAGTTAGCAAACTTACCCTGTCTTTTGTCGAAAGTATACACAAAATTATAATAATTTAAAACATGAATAAACGTTGAATGCCATAAACATGAATATTTCAACAAAAAAATAATCGACTTCAAAATAAAATTAAAAAAATACTTGTCAGATCTCGTTGAAATTTAAGTGAAACCACACGACAAGCACCAGCTTTCGATTAAAAAAAATCATCAAAATCGGTTCACCCGGTCGAAAGTTCTGAGGTAACAAACATAAAAAAATAGTCGAATTGAATACCTTCTCCTTTTTTGAAGTTGGTTGAAAACTAAGTTTTGTTCACACAAGTAATGCTAAGTTTGCTTACTAAATAATTATTGTCTAAAAAATTGGGTATATAGTGTGATACATTGGTGTCTGATAGGATCTTAAGTAATCCCTTGACAATTGAGTAACGGTCCAATTTCCACTGAATATCTGATCCCTATTTCACATAAAAATAAAAGGGTGCGTGTACTTTTGTACGCGCGTGAGAAGTTATACTTCTTTGAAATAATTAAATAAATATTTAATTTAATAACGTGTATCAGTTTTAATTATCTTTCAAAAACTATTTTTGTACTAAATAAAAATAAACAAGTACAAACCAGATGGCGTTGTTCACGAACCTGAATCACGCTGTTGAGACTCTGTGAGAATTGTATAAGTAATAACATTAAATTTTAAAAGAGGTAAAGATAATAAGAAGCTTAGGGCCATCTATCCAGTGCTTCCATACCCCCTCCGGCCTCCATGGTAGCGCCAACGTTTAACGCCACCTTTTTGCAAGTCGCGTAAGAAGTATAACTTCAAAAACATCCAACTCAAATACGTTATGCATGATAAAAACCCTTAACTTACAGCAGCCTATAATAATATTTCCCGCTACTCTGCTTAGATTTAACAGGATAAAATAATCGTCGTCGGTGGAATTAAAAAGAGGAACTGTTTAATATTCCACAAACGCCTGTTTGACTAAGAGCCAACCTGGGAATGGAACCTACACCGAGCACTGGCTAAATTAAGAACAATAGATTAATGTTGAGCGCTAATTACGAAGATAAGTCAGTATTGCATCGGACATTTTCGTATTTAATCAAACTTAATTTATTAATTCAATACATTCTTAATTAAGCTCTGCACTTAAAATTTTACCGTGATTCAATTAATAAAGGTTACTTCACAATTTCATTTTTGAATGTTCTATTTTCAAATAAAGAAAAATAATAAAATTAAAAATCCTCGAAGTGAAGAGGTCTTGGACGGCTGGAGTTTTGCCACGAGTCTTTGACATGCGTGAACAAATACTTTTTTTAAGTCTGCCAACTTACTTGTTACGCATACAACATACACAAAAACATACAATTTCCATACATATTCAAAAAGACACGCTGCGGCGCTCGTAGAACATACTCTATTATTATCGGTCATAAGAAGACAATCTGACATTTCGTGAGAAAATATCAGATTGTCTTTTTAATGAGATAGTTACGTAGTGTCAAGAACAATTGATTAACTGTGTATTAACATCTAAATATTACGACATTTTCGACTAATTATTATAAAATTTAATGGAATATCATGAAATCTTGAGATTTCATGTACTGTCAACATAATTATCATTATAACAGGACAAAGGTGCCTAATGATGGAATGTGATGGAACTCTTCAGCCATTATTGCTTGCATAGAAATAGCTTGTTTTTCCCGGTCGTGTTAAGAAATGATTAATTGCTTCGTTCCCACACTAGTTACTGTCTCCTGTGATCAAGTATCAAGACTGCGTGACATTGTAATCGAGGATAAATGAGGAGTAATTTATGTAAAGTGATGATGAAAAGACGGCACAGAAAAGTTAATGCTGCTATTATTTTTATGTCACTTTTGTATTGGCTCTTTTGTGTGAGTAAATACATTGTTATTTGGGAGCAAAAGTGTCTATAACGGATTTATGTGGGGAAGGCTTTACCAGGACCTTAGAGCAAAATATCTGTCTATCGCAAAATCTCTCCCTTTTTTCATAAATACAAATTAGTTTATCGTGAATGACAGCGTTGCAAAGATATAATAAAATTAAGATGTCAGATAGACATAGGTATGTGGATGCAATTAACTTATTAAACTGCAAAAACAAAATATTCACCAGTAGATACGGCAATACGTAAATTTTCATTTCATGCATTCATAACGAAATTATTCTCGTTTTAATTCCGCTCAGTGTATCAAAGCCGTAACCAAAAATATTTTCCCTTCGAATTAACACAAACAAAAGTGGAATACATAATTTTGTTTCGTATCTTTTCCTGATGAAGTCTTGTTGTCATCATAGAAAGTTTATGTATGCGCGGGACTTCGTTACTAAGTTTAGATGTATGCCATTTGCATATTAAGTAGACTAAGAACAGATCGAGTGGCGGCTCAAAATGAACCTTATGTGATTGTGATAAGAGTCCTTGTTTTCAATTGCTGTATCGATTGATGCGCTGCGGGTATTATCTTCTGATTATATAGGTCGATGGGTTTGAGAATACGGGGTGTCGATATGAACGCTGAATTCGAAGGTACCGTACGTGTTATGGAAATTAATAATTTGTCATCTATAAAATCATTTCACATCATCATCATCATCATCCTGCCCATTTCCCAATTTTATTTGTGGTCTGCGCAATATGTTTTCCTCTTCCACACTTCCCTATCAACCGTCACCTTTACACTAACTCTCTTATCTTTCATATCATCTGTAACACAATCCATCCATCTTTTCTTTGGTCGTCTTCGTGCCCTTCGTCTATCCATCACATTCATATCCATCACTCTTTTCGTCACATGCGTTTCCATAAAATCATTTCACGTAAAATTAAAAATGTTCCTCATACAAGCAATAAAATACTAACGGTTCATAATCAGCCCATTTGTTTTGAAGCTACGATGCCACGAACAGACATATTATGTACACACGTTAAACTTATAACACCCCTCTTTTTGCCTCAGGGGTTAAAAATTATATCGCGAGTGGGTCGGCTAAATAATCCTCTAACATAAATATCTTCTTCTTCGTCGGTTTCTTAATTGCTGAAGGTCGTGCCCGTTCTGATAAGACTTGGTGAGCTGACAAGCTGCTTCCATGCCACCCTGTCTTCCTGAGAGCCTCGGTACTGGGTGGTCACTGGTATGCCTATAATCTCTTTTACCGTGTCGGACCATCGGGTAGGTGATTAGCCTCCAGGTCTTTTTCCGTCTACTTTGCCCACAACAACCAGTTTATCCAAGTAGTCTGGTTGTCTCCGTCATAAATATATCAGCCACAAAATATCACTTTAAAACAATTCAAACATATTCCTATACACTGACTAGCTGACCCGGCGAACTTCGTATCGCCTAACAAACTATTTTTTTTTCTAAAATAAAAGTAGCCTAAGTTACTCCTTGTTACATCAGCTATCTGCCAGTGAAAGTCCCGTTAAAACTGGTCCAATTTCAGAGATTAGCCAGAAGAAACAGACAGACAGACAAAAATTGTAAAAAATGTTGTTTTGGTATATGTAGGTACCATGTATACATCCAAATGCACTTAGTAAAAAGCAGTTATTTTAATATTACAAACAGACACTCCAATTTTATTTATTTGTATAGATATAGATGTATAGATTGCGTCCAATTTGATTTGCTCAATGATTCGATTTGGCCAATGAATTCAATATTGTGTCTCATAGCTTAATATCCGAATTGCCTCAATTACATTCAATATTAATTTCATTCATAATTCAATTTAGGAATGATAGGCGGATCATTTCATAGAAACATTGATATTTGAGGATATTATTTGGTTTATACATACATACTGTATACTATGGTTCCCGTGACTTCGTCTGCAATCTGCAAGTGATATTGAACTTTTCGGACTTGTACACTGTGTTACTCCTTCATTATGGCATCATTTCGTAAACCCAGATTGCCTTTAAAATACCTAACGACACCACACATTATGGGGTAGACGAGAATAAAAAAAATCCCCTTAAAAGATTTTTTAAAGATTTTATTCTACCACTTTTTGGCGTCATAAATGTGTTAAATACTAATTGCAAATTACCGCTTTTATCTGAGGGTACCTGAATCAGACTAAGGGTGGAAGGACGGTCGGACGGACAGACATGAAGACGAACGGACGGACGGACGGACACTAGGGCTCCTTTTTGAAGACGATACGCTTAAAAGTGGTACAAACTAAGTTTTCTTTTCAAGTAATTTTTATAATTTTTATAAAATGCATAAGTATTTTTGAAAAATTCAATAAAGTAATTTCTTTTTCAGGGGCCATCCATAAATTACGTGACACTAATTTCATGACTTTTTGACCCCTGCCCTCGTCCTTGTCACAACTGGTCACATTTGTGAGACCTCCCCCCCTTAACTTTAAAACTTGTCGTAAATAAGATTTAATTAAATTCAATATTAATAAATATAGAGTAACGAAGAAGTAAGCTACTCCGAGTCTAATCTCAGAATCAAAGTTAGTCCATGTCGCTACATCAAGAGTACTTCGTTGTTCTAACTAAACGTCATTCACATTGATATTTTCTTTGACCTTTTCTTCTTCATCCCAGTTAACTGAGCGAGCACGTTTTTGGTTCATGTAAATCAATTTTAAATTTAAAAAGTAACCATAGCATGAAACAAACTGCGAGGAGCGAAATTAGGCGCTTGAAATTGAAAGCTGATCACGTCGTTTGAAGTTGTCAATCCCAAAATATTGTTGTCACTGTCATTTTAATGCATGAAGTCATTCACTGACTCACTCTTTTTACTTTTAAATTACAAAGGTTGCCATATTTTACTCGTTGAAACCGGACTGAGAAATGTATTGTTAGTTCGAGGTTACTCCATATTTATTAATAACATTGCAATTACGAAGTTATTACTTAGTTAATCCAGAATTAATTAGTCCAAGTGTAGCTTCAGATGATGCTTGGATTAAGCGATTTTTATTAATAAGGGTGTTAGTGTGACGTCACATATTATGAAATTTTACACCCAGAAATTATTATTACCTATAAACACACATACCAATTAAAAATTTAGGACCCCTCCCACCCCTTGTCACACAATGTCACACTACATCGATCCCCCCCTACCGTGTGACGTAATTTATGGATGGCCCCTCATTTACAATTCAATTTATCTGCACCGCTAAGATAAGCAAAGTTATCTTAACGATGCAACAACTGAACCGCCGATAGCGACGTCAGTAACTCACAGTACAGTAACATCAACTTCCAATCAACTAACTGGATATACAAACACCTTCCGACTTCCCTTGTGGCATTATTTGACCACAACAGAGACCGCTCACCACTTACTGTTTGACTTTCAAGTTTATACTGCTATTTATATTAGGATACTAGCTTTTACCCACGGCTTCACCCGCGAGTTCAAAGAGAACTAACTAACAATGAGTGTTTTAACATGCATGACACATTCCTGGTGCGAGCATAAATAACAGTTCCAAAATTTTAAAGATACTAAGAGGAACCAACTGTAAAATCTATGTCGTCCTATGACCTTCTTTAACCTTCCAACTATAAATATACTATAGTTATATCAAGTCATACTATAGGAACATATATTTAAATATATACTATATCAATCCAAAGTATTTACGATATTATAGAAGGACCAACACATTGTTACTTTTAGTATGGAGTGATTCTAATACGCATCGTATTGGATCTTCCCATGGGAATGAGATGTTTTACCGCGGTAAAAAGTAGCTTAAGTTACTCTCCAGCCTTTTAACTATCTCTAATGCATAATCATTCGTAGTTTAGGAGTTTGAAGTTCGGTCCAAATTAGACTGACATTTTAAATATTGCATATCATTTTGGCTTAGGTGGCTTTAACCCAATAGTAGCCCACTACTGAGCACGGATCTCTCCTTTTAAGGAAGCCTAGAGCATAATCCACCACGGTACTCCAAAGCGAATAGGTCGAGGGGTTGGTGGCCAACCCAAGTGTTGCAATTTCATGCCGCCTGATAACCTCCGACATGGCTTAAAGACTGCTCCATAATTTTTTAGTGGTCACCCATTCGACTTCTGACCGCGCGAAACAATCAGGATATGAGCCGTTCGTTATCATACATTTTAAATAGGTACTTAGAAATGTCACTCTAATAGGTAGAAGTAAACTAAATACGTTTTAAGCAAGTGTTTTGTTTAGTGAGAAATTCCTATTCCTAGGAACATAAATCCTGGCCAGACTTATCTAAGTGGTTTCACAATTATACGATTATATTTAGAGATCACTCTAATAGGTAGAAGTAAACTTAATACGTTTTAAGCAAGTGTTTTGTTTAGTGAGAAATTCCTATTCCTAGGAACATAAATCCTGGCCAGACTTATCTAGGTGGTTTCACAATTATACGATTATATTCAGAGACCACTGTAATAGGAACTACAAAAGCGGTTTTCCTAAATAAACGAGACATCTAAGGAAGAAACAGACGGACTATTAAGTGATTTGTTTGCGAATGAAATTTAGCGAATAGAACGAGTATTTAGAAATACAAGTGAGTTTGGTATAAATACTTTTTACAAGATTTTGTCTTTTTAAGGAATGTAAAAATTTGTTTATGAGGATGTATGGATGTTTGTTCCTCTTTCACGCAAAAACAACTGTACGGATTTTCATGAAACTTAGCACACTGATAGACCACGGTCTGGAATAACATAAAGGGTACTTATTATCCCGAAATACTCGCAAAGTCGCGTGTGTGTGTGTGTGTGTTAAATCTTACAAGCTGAATTAAAACTATGTACTTCCTCTTCTCTTAGGCAGTTGGAATTTCACATATTGCTTTGGTTCTGATGACATTACAGCTTAATAATAATGACCTGACTCAATTATTGCTCCAGACCCCATCGGCCAACAGCAAAACCACAAAATTTGAATGAAAAGTGTAGTAAATGTGGTGCTTTTGAGACATTTGAGTTTATTAATAATTACTTTTATTTTTGAACTCAAACATCTCAGAAATTATATTATTTACGACACTTCATCACTGAACACTTTTTGATTTTAATTACTTACTACGTCTATTGGTATAGGTATGTTTCATCACTGGCCGCCGAAAAGAGGTTTTTTCAAAATGGCGAACTTGTAGGTATGCCAGGTTCCATACAAAAATGTCCGAACCCCTTTCAATTTTGAATTTCGAAATCTTAATTCTTAAAAAATTGGATCTATTGCGTTTGTTTAATAATATCTCTCCAAGATCTTTCAACTGCAGACATTGATAAGTAGCTAATCAGTGAACAAACCAACCTAACCTAACCTAACTATTGCCACAAACGCAGTTATCGATGCTATAACAACACGAAGCGGAAATGAAACATCTCCCTTTGAGCTACATCGACCAGTCGGTTGGAAACTGGCTAATCGTTCGAGAGAGAACACACCACTGCCTTTGAGATGGTTAGCTTCTGTAAATAGCTGGAGTGAGGGGAATTCTGAACACTCCTGTGTCTGATAATGAATCTCAAACGTAACGGAATAGTGGACGGTTAAATAGGTTTTTGTTTCACTTGCAATGTTTGTTCTTTGGGTCAATTGCGAAATGAATTAGAAATAACTACTTCCTATTATCTTACGAACCTGAAACTTTGCATACTTTTTTCTCCGTATTGGGGCGGTCTAAAATACTGACCCTAATTCCAAGCTTGTAAACCAAGGTGTCGTAAGAGGCGATAGAAGTCAGACAGTTTGGTGGCAGGGTACCCTTAAAACTGTGGAAAAATTCACAGCAGTTATGAATTTAAAAGGAAAACTATCACGGGTAGAGAAGGTTTACAAGTTAACCAGTAATAGTCGATCAACTTACAACTACGTAATTTTATGATGCGTGTAGCCTAACACGCACTTGATTGGTTTTTGAAGTGAAAACTTCTTTAGCATCGTTGTCATTTGAAGGTCGATGAAACGAAAAAGGGACAGTAAAATGAGACAGACACATAAATTCATAAGATTTAACGTGGGAGAAAATGAGATAGGAAGCATTATACAGTGTTTATGTTCGTGGTTCTTGTTTTTCCAAAAAAAAATTATGCTAGTGTGACTAAACTTCGTAGGAGTGTTTTTTTTTTGTTTACAAGTAAACCAGCAATTGCCTAATTTTATCTGTGAATGACTTAGTTTACCCAGTTTATGGGGGTCAAATCTTTCAAGCTTAATTGGATCTGCTTCCTCCTATCCTAAAAATTTTAACTATAAGTTCAGCAATAAATCAAATACATCGTCGCAGAAGTAGAAAAACATCATGGTGTACCAGGTTCCACCAACATGACCTGGATACCTGATATTCATCCACAGTTCGGTTCTCACGTAATTTTCTACCTCGTAAGTGTAAACTGTGGAACAAACTTCCTGCATCGGTGTTCCCTCTAAGCTATGACATGGGGTCCTTCAAGAAGCGGGTCTATCATCATCTTCTTGGCCGGCAACGCGTTGGTGACGCCCCCGGTGTTGCTAATGTCCATGGGTCACTTACCATCAGGTGACCCGTCTGCTCGTTTGCCTGCTAAAAGCATAAAAAAAGAACTGATGAAGACAACCAGATGGCCCCCAGAATTCTTCTATGAAAGATATTACACTCTTTAAAGTTAGTTTTATAATTTGTTTTTTTTTTTTGTTAAACAATCATGATTCTTCTTTTATTTTCATTATTTTCATTGTTATCATGCTTGATGTAAAAATTACATTTTGCCAAAAAAAAACCTTCTTATTTAAGACTAAACTAAAAATAGGATAAAATAGTAGCTTATATAAACTAGTTTTATAATTTAAGCAAACAACATTAATCTAAATCCAGTAGCAGGTAATTGGTTGGGCAAATTGAGTTATAAATCAATTTCAGAACGAACTTAGTGTAGCCATGCATCATAGTTCAGAGCAGGGGCCCTCAACATTTAACGCATAATAATATTCGATTTTTTGTGATCCAAGAGATTTAATTTATTTAGTATCCACAAATAATAAACATAAAAGTAATTAAAAAATAATACAATTAAAAAAAGGTAAAAAAATAATAAAACTAAATAAATAAAATTAAATTTAATTCTAGGGAACAGCTTATTTCATACAAGAACTTTTTATATCAGGGCATTTTATGTGTAACTCTTTCTGTACTTAAATTATCATAACATTATTGTTAAGGCGACCACGTAACACAGTTGGGATTGACCCTGTGAAGTGAGGAGTTCCGGGTTCAATTTCGGGGCAGAAATTTTAATTTTCATAGCTTATTACCAAAATTTGTCACGCAGACATTATTTTTTATTTGAATATTAATGTCACTGACGTTTGCAGTGTGTAGATGGCAGCACCGTTTGCCATCAGATCGCCTGTTTGCTTATTTATCACAAAAGCAGTTTAACACAAAAATGTTACATACCCCTGAGCTGTAAGTATTAGTCGATATATCAGTTTGCTATTAGGTGTAAGTCCGTAGGATTAGTAGAATGCCTGATTACTGCTGATAAGACGTTGGTTAATTAATACTTCGGCTCCATTCGTAGTTTCCTCTTTAATCCTTCGGGAGAAATGGAGCCGAGATTACGTTTTACCCCTGATTAAAATAATACTTGTATAAAATTGTCTACTGTGAAATTAATTTAAAGTTTTTGTTAAGTTAGTTGTTAGTTAAATTTTAAAAATTAATTAAGACATTTTAAAGTAACGAAAACATACAATATATAACTATAAAAAATGTATGTATCCTTACAACAAGCCCTTTCATTTGACATGCCACACTATACGGTTTGCAAAACAGTTTAATGTTTAATTTTGATTTCGTAAATATTTTTTCAAAATTAGTTGTTTATTTTATACCTTCGTCTTTGGGTCACAAAAAAGTACATGAGTACCAAATTTCTACTCATTTAGTTTAGTGGTTACGGAGTAAATTGGCAGTGAACGGCGGTCGCCCAGACGCACGAGTGATCCTATAAGGGAACCGTTTTTCGTTTTTTCGTATGGAACCCTAAAAACGAAGACCTTAATAAGGTTTTAAAAGTTTTTCCAGCTATGTCGATACTAATGTAAGATATCTTAATATAACAGTTGGGACTCATGATCCTACCTTACTAGGTTAGAGTTGCCACCCGTCCTGTTTTCCTAGGACATGTCTTAGTTTTTGTAGTGTCCTGGGACGTCCTGAATAGTTTTTAAGCAGCGTCCTGAGTTTTTAAATTTTAAAATTCGCGCGCCTGTTTTAAAATTCTAACGTTACGGGCGGCCTCACCATGGCTTGCGATTTGCAACTCTATTACTGTGTCCTGTTTTCAAACTGAGTTGTCCTGGTTTCTCCAACTTCAAATCCTGGTTTTTAGGGTTCCGTAGCCGAATGGCAAAAAACGGAACCCTTATGGATTCGTCATGTCTATCTGTCTGTCTGTCTGTCTGTCTGTCTGTCCGTCCGTCCGTATGTTACAGCCACTTTTTTCCGAAACTATAAGAGCTATACCATTGAAACTTGGTAGGTAGATGTATTCTGTGAACCGCATTAAGATTTTCACACAAAAATAGAAAAAAAGCAATAAATTTTGGGGGTTCCCCATACTTAGAATTGAAACTCAAAAATGTTTTTTTCATCAAACCCATACGTGTGGGGTATCTATGGATAGGTCTTCAAAAATGATATTGAGGTTTCTAATATAATTTTTTTCTAAACTGAATAGTTTGCGCGAAAGACACTTCCAAAGTGGTAAAATGTGTGTCCCCCCCCCTGTAACTTCTAAAATAAGGGAATGATAAAACTAAAAAAAAATATATGATGTACATTACTAAGCAAACTTCCAACGAAAATTGGTTTGAATGAGATTTAGTAAGTAGCTTTTTTTAATACGTCATAAATCGTAAACCGCAAAAAACATTGATCAAAGTTACAACGAACTACAAGAACTTTTATATTATGTTACTTGCTGCTACGGAACCCTTCATGGGCGAGTCCGACTCGCACTTGGCCGCTTTTTTTAAATTTGAGGTTGGCAAACCTGTACTAGGTAGATATAGGTAGGTCTATACTTAAAATAATTAAGAAATTTAGGCATTCAGACAATCATCCAACGCAAATTCAATTTTAAACGAAATACAATAAAAAAATCATAGCTATTTTTTTAAATTTCCATAGTATTCAACAATCAAACCGTTGTATTCAATCCAAAGATTCCAACCTCCGTTTAACCGTAATCACACTTAAGTGGCAAGATATCGAGCAATCAAGCCGAACCAATTTACCAAACAAATCCCTTAATACCGTTTGGTTCGTCTCAGTGGCCACAGTTCACTTTGAATTGTATTCCGTTGCAGGTAAAGATCAAGTAAGTTCATGCATTATGAATTTTCCTGGACACACCAACTGTAGGATTGTACAACTTTTAAGGCACGGACGTAATCCCAACAACAAATTCAGTGAAGCACCCATAGGAATACCAACTCTGTATTCGTACAAGTACACACACCCACACATTGGACACCATACGGCTACGACATTGACACCATCGCGAATCAAAAATTACAAAATTACGCACACATGGTAAGCGAGCTGTCATTGCTATGCTTCACTCTCGATTAGACAAGGTTACGTCCGTTCTTTTTTTACGTCCGTGTTTTAAGGTTAGTGTCCCTGTTCTCCTAGTGGACGTTCGACTAAGTATAAACGTTAGAGAAAACTGAGTTACAATTAGTACTGAATTATCTATACAAATAAATAAAATTAGAGTGTCTGTTTGTAATATTAAAACAACCGCTTTTGTGCATTTGGATATATACACGATACATATAACAAAACAAAATATTTTACAATTTTTGTCTGTCTGTCTGTTTGTTTCAGCTAATCTCTGAAATGGCTGGACGGATTTTGACAGAAATTTCACTGGCAGATAGCTGATGTAACAAGGAGTAACTTAAGCTACTTTTATTTTAGACAAAAATAGTTTGTTAGGCGATATGAAGTTTGCCGGATCAGCTAGTATTTCAGTAATTATTTTATTTATACGTTTACTTTATTATTAATTTATTGCCTAAGCAGACGGGTTTAAGGCGTTTTAGCGTTTATTTCCCACCACTGTCATACACACGTTTTCTTAAAAACTTGTAGCTTTCTAAATAGCTTCGAAATCTGTACGGCCGTGTGTAACGAAGCGCAATACATAACGTATGGAGTTAATCTTGACCAGTTCTAATTGAAGCTTAGACATTAGACTCAACCTGTTGCAGAAATCCATTTGCTGAGGTTTACCTTTACAAAGTCATGTAGCTGTTTTGTGATTGATATCAGAGGCGTAGCTACCGCCGTATCAGCCATATCAATTATACGGGCCCCCAGCGTATAGGGGCCCCCACTAACACTCCCAAAAAAATCTCGCCAGCGGCCTACGACTGCTATAGTTGGCACTCCTTTTATATTTGACAGCTGACGCTGAGGGGGCCCTAAGGGGCCTCCTTAGGGCAAGCTACGCTACTGATTGATATACTCTTTCTTGTACACTTGTCGTTATATCAAATCAAATCAAAATCTTTATTCATATAGA
The DNA here is from genome assembly GCA_951805285.1 of Thymelicus acteon. Taxonomy (NCBI): domain Eukaryota; kingdom Metazoa; phylum Arthropoda; class Insecta; order Lepidoptera; family Hesperiidae; genus Thymelicus; species Thymelicus acteon. Next base: position 1,537,736 of record OX638235.1, read on the forward strand.
TATTACTGATACACTTATAAACGCCATTTTTTTTAATCTACCAACTTTTCGAAAAGGTGCTTTGTCATGGAGAAGGAAAGTCGTAAAGAAACTCTTCAGCACATCTTTTAAAAAAATTAAGTTTTATATTATGTTCTAATATACGCGGAACTAAATGCGGTACTAATTTCCAGACGTTTTTGTCATTAATATATTCATTTATACTATAGTATCCTTTGCCTTCTAGCTGAGATTTAACATATCTCTTAAAAATTTGGACAGGCAATACTTGTATTTTGTACAATAACTAGCTGTGCTCGCGACTTCGTTCGCGTGGGAGTATTTCCCGCGTAAACCCTGATCCCTGGGAACCTTAGTTACCTAAGGATATGAAATTTTACGATCTATTCTCATATCTGCCAAATATACATAGAAAGTTGCATAAAAATCAGGTTCCAGTAAGAGAACAATTTCCCAAGAAACATGTAGTAACTATAAGAAAGCAAATTTTGAAAAAATTAATGAACTACTAAAAAACGTAACACTAGATGACATTATATGTACACCCGATATTCAAAAGCAATGGATGTCCTTTATGTCGTTATTTGAGAGTATGAGGAGTACAGACGAACTAATAATAAGCTTGTAAATATTACCCGAACTGCTCGTGAAAAATATGAAACTGATATATGCGTACATGCTGGACCGAAGAAGTTTTACTCTTATATACGCGAAAAGATAACCTCAAAAATCAATGTACCAAATGTGCTGCGAAATAAAAATGGTGAAATTGTTACGAATTGTGTAGAGATAGCCGAAACATTTGCGGATCAATTTGCTGGAGTGTATCAGGTAGAACCTAACAATAAATTGCCCACTGTTGACATTAAATTTCAAGTCAAAAATTCAATTGAAGATTTAATATTTACAAAAAGTCTAGTTTCACAAGCTATCAAAGACTGAAGACAGATTCGGCCATGGGACCTGATGAGTTACCAGTTGTTGTTCTACAAAAGTGCGATCCCTTGGTGCAAGCCCTTGTGAAAATAATGCAAACGTCTTATGATACTGGAACGCTTCCCACCATTTGGAAAACAGCAGTGGTAACACCTATATTTAAAAAGGGTAATAAACTCGATCCAGAAAATTATCGGCCGATCAGTCTAACAAGTGTTGCGTGCAAAGCAATGGAAAGAGTAATTGTAGCACATTTAAGAAAACATATATCTGGGCAAAATATAATCAGCTCTCATCAACATGGCTTCTATCCGGGTCGGTCAACAGTAACAAATTTGTTTCATCATGCTTAGATACCTGGACAAAAAACTACAATAGCCAAATACCTACAGATGTCATCTATCTTGATTATGAAAAGGCTTTTGACAAGGTTCCCATAAGACGATTACTTCTGAAACTTGAGGTATTAGGCATCCGAGGAAAACTGCTTAAATGGATAGAAGCATTTTTGTGTGATAGAACTTTTAAAGTTCGTGTTAATGACCACCTATCTAATAAGCGAAAAATAACAAGTGGAGTACCTCAAGGATCAGTCCTGGGTCCAGTGCTGTACATTTTATATACCTTTGACCTTCCCAATCAATTAGAATGTCATGTCAGCTTATTTGCAGATGATACAAAGATTTTCGCTAACCCGCTAGTAGATCATGACCGGATTCAAAGAGATCTTGACAAAATCGCAGCATGGTCAAAAGACTGGCTCATCAATCTGAATGCAAAAAAATGTACTGTCTTACATATTGGTCAGAAAAATCCTCGTCACATCTATTACTTGAATGGAATACAACTGTGTAATGTGAAAGCACAAACAGATTTAGGTGTGAAGATAACAGAAAATCTCAAATGGGAAGAACATATAGCTATAGTTGTTAAGAAAGCTCACACATTTATTTATCTCATAAGAAAAGCTTTTGGAAACTTAACTAAAGAAATGATGCTTAAGATTTATAAGACTTATGTGAGACCAATCCTGGAATACGCAGTTCAAGTGTGGAGTCCATATTTTATTAAAGACATTGAGAAATTGGAAAAAATTCAGAGACAATTTACAAAAATACCAAAATCCTTAAAACATCTTTCTTATGAGAACAGATTAAAGAACACAAATCTTACTACCTTAAAAGACCGAAGAGAACGTGGAGACATTATCGAAACGTACAAAATCCTGAGTGGATATTATGATTTACCAAACTTTGATGCGATATTCACTAAAGCAAGTCGTATATCACGTTGCCACCAGAGAAAAATTTGTAGAACTCTTGCACATAATAATCCACGCAAGCATTTCTTAACTAACAGAGTAGTGGAGAATTGGAATAATCTGCCAGAACAAGTTGTAACAGCTCGAAATGTAAATGAGTTTAAGAACAAATATGACCAATACAGATCAAAGCAAAAGTGACAAATGGATATAAGCAAAACCAGTCTTAAGACTGCCTGCTTATAAATAAATAAATAAATAAATAAAATCGGTCGAGAAGTTTCGGAGGAATGCGACCACAAACGCCGTGACACGAGATTTAAATGTATTAGATTTATTGCATTCCAATTAATTAAGTATTCGCCACGGACCTAAAAAAAAGACGGACATAATCCCAAGAACAAATTCAGTGAAGCACCCATAGGAATACCAACTCTGTATTCGTACAAGTACACACACCCACACATTGACACCATACTGATATGACATTGACACCATTGCCAATCAAAAATTACAAAATTACGCACACATGGTAAGCGAGCTGTCAGCTGTCAGCTTCACTCTCGATTAGACAAGGTTACGTCTGTTCTTTTTTTATGTCCGTGGTATTCGCACAAAGCTTTCACGAAATGAAAATATGTAATTCGTCTACTGTCTAGCCGGAAGTGGGAAGTAGCGGAAGTTGGAAAGTGAAAACGCATTCATATCCTTTAAAAAGAAAAGATTTTTTAACCGACTTCAAAAAAAGGAGGAGGTTCTCAATTCGATTGTATTTTTTTATGTTTGTTACCTCAGAACTTGCGACTGGGTGAACCGATTTTGATGATTGTTTTTTAAACGAAAGCTGGTACTTGTCATGTGGTTCCACTTAAATTTTATTGAGATCTCACAATGGCATCCATGAGAAAACCATATAAGTCTTAAATTTGCAATAAGTATGCGCGCGACAAATGGACGAATAACTCAATATCACACCAACCGATTTCAATGATTCTTTTTTAATCAAAAGCAGGTGCTTGTTTTGTCGTCCCACATAAATTTGAACGAGATCTGAGAAGTAGTTTTTGAGTAATTTTGCAGTCGGTTATTTTTTGTTAGTAAAATTTAGATTATTACTGTTTAATCTTCTTTGTACATCCAATTAGAAAAAAAAAACTTATTAATGAAAAAAAAAAACTGTATTGAATTTGTTTAGTACAAAATTAGTAGTAGGCGCCAAGACAATTTTAGTGACAAGGAGGTTTGACTAAATAATATTGATAATTATAATCCTTATATTTATTATGAAGCCTTACCACCATGAGAGCCGGCTTCTGTCGCCACTTACGATACCCTAGTACACCGGTATGGGATTGGGGTCAATTCTAAGCCCCGAAACGGCTAGAAGGATTATGGGTAGGTATAATATTGAGTACGGCCATGAGAATTCCTTTAATTAAGGGAGTTAATGGATTGTTAAGATTTTGATCTCAAAACAAAATTTTCCCGAAACGACCACAATACCGTTATCTAGCTTGTCAAAAACTTCAGTCATGACGACCTCTGAGATTATTAATTTGAGAAATTTCTCTTCATCTTGCGCAATATAAAATTACTAGATTATGCCCGCGGCTTCGCCCGCGGAAAGATGGTTTCACGAACATATTACTCGTATCTATATATACCAGGTGATTTTGACGTTGTGCACAAACTTTACCAAATGATTCTATATTATAGCATTTACTAAACATATCTTATACGGGTACTAGTGCATTATAAAGCTTAGTTTTTAAGTTATTGGTAATTCCATTTAATATGGGTGTACATTGTAAAAGGGTTTTTATTTGTGCTATGTTGCCGCTCAGTATGGTCATAATCATTCAAACTATACTTGTTTCATTTTAAATGTCATGTGATTATTGGCTTGACTTGTCAATAAAGGCCCATTTAGACGGAGAGCTTCTCGTCTCGAAGAAGCCACGATCGAATTAATAAAAAAATCTTTCTTACATTTACACCTCTCGCTATTTGACGACAATTTCCTCGCAAAGGAATATTGATTGTAAACTTAACTCCAATGACAAATTTCGCACTCAAAACGTTTTCAACCGTCTTGTATGATACACGTATGAATTTGAAAAATGTGATTCGAATACAAGTCGAGATTGTCGTAAGTAATCTTACGTACAATTTGTACCTAAATAGACGTAGGAAATTATCGCCTTGATCGATAAGTTACGAATGTCATATGAGATAATCGTAGATGAGAATTTAGTTCTTTCCTGTAAGTTAACATTTGATACGATAATGTTATGTTGATTATTACCAGTGATAGTAGTGTACAATAGATACTAGAAACTCTCCGTCTAAATGGGCCTTAAATTAAACAAACATCGTAAAACTTTTCGAACTAGTATTATTACCTATTTGGTTTTGTTAATGTCACTGGTCGCACAGACAGCAAAATCGATGAGAAATAATTGTTAACGTCAATAAAAGTTTACTGATGTCAAAGTTTCATATCAATCATAATGCGACGTTGCCAGCTTGCGTAAAGAGATTAGGCAATTACTAAAAACTTACAACTTACTTAACAATTACTAAAAATTATTAAAAACTTAGGCAATTTACGTCCAAGTATTTAGTTTGTATGAAAATGAAAAATAAAAAAAAAATTAAATTTCAATAATGAATCCATAACGAAAGATGACCAATTTAATGGTCTGCATAACAGGCCGAAGTTCGTGCACAAAGTCAGGAACACGGTGTATATAAAAGAAAGTTGTGTTAGTTACACTATTTATAACTCAAGAACGGCTGAACCGATTTGGCAAAAAATTTGTGAGGAGGTAGCTTACAATCAGGAAACGGACATAGGATACTTTTTATCCCGGAAAATAGACCTGTTCCTGTGGGATAAGGTAAAATTTTGTTATATGTAGTTGACAGATTAGTTATTTATACAGATATAAAATAAAGCTCGGGGATGGATATAGGATACTTTTTATCCCGGGAGCGGGAGCGGGAGCGGGAGCGTGAGAGGGAGAGGGAGAGGGAGAGGGAGGAGCCCACAGAAACTGTAACGGCTAAGAACGGCTGTACCGATTTTAATGATTTCTGATTTGTTACATTCTTAGGCGATACGAAGTTCGCCGGGTCAGCTAGTTTATTATAAATGTCCAAATCAATTATCATCAAATAATTTTACTGGAATACATGAATAACATGAATATAATATCAATATTGAACTGGTAGTTGGTAATTTGGTATTCAGTTTGTAATAATCATTAGGACTGACTATAAAATATTCCCAGAAATTAGTAAACTGGGAAAATTGTCCAAGATTGACCTTTAAAACTCCTAAGATCTCTACTAAGGTATTGAGGTCAATTTGTGACCTTTTGTAAAGCTTCGTAAAAATTGCTATAAAAATAAATATTGAATTGGATATTCCCTAGCCAATATAGCCTAGTGATTGAACGTTGGTTTTCCCGCACTAGGAAATCTGGGTTTGAATTCTGGTAATCTAATTTTCCTTGTATAGTTTTCCCGCGTATACCTGTCGTGTTTTATATAAATACTTTCGTGTCCAACATGAAATAAAAGTTAAATTTTAAACATGTTTTTAATACAAGCTTTTAAAATGTGTTTATGCCGTTGGCTGCTGAGAAGATTACTATACTATAATATACTAGTATGGAGTCATTCATCAGCGTGGTTAATTTACGCTTCCCGCCCACGTCCGATAATCGGTGACCGATTCTTTGTAGGAGAAAAATAGAACGTACTGATAGCAACACTGCAACGCACACGTCCTACAAAAGGTAGGTCAGAAATAACATGGCAGGAAAAATCGGCCCGATTATCGGTCCTACAAAAAATAAGACATGAATACTACTGCAAACAATGATATTTAAAAAATATAGATAGGTTACAAATCTACCTTTACAAATTAACCAAAAAATCTGTTCCGAAAAGAGCTACACCGCACACACGTTTATCTTTTGTTTCACTACACCAATCACACTGGTATATATACATACAAGAAGGCATTCTAACGCTGTATGTCAAATATCAAGCACTACTGAAAACAACAAAAGCGTCTTGTATTGACAGAGCGACTACGAGAAGAACGGTCAATTACCTGTTCTTATGCTCTTCATCGTCCACGCACTAGTGACATATCTACCTCTTTTTTACATTATAATATTATTGAATGCAAATATCATATTATTATAACACAATGTTATATTGTTCCCCCATTAGGCCATTACTCTATTACAGTGGAGGGTCGCTCTATCAGATTTTTTTAGAGTTTATTAAGACACGTCTCCACATTTATCCAACAAACTATAAAAATGAATACCGTTCTATTACTAAATGTGATTCTTATGCGTGACAAGGACACTCGATAATGCGTGACAAGGACGTTATTGCGTTAGAGTGAGAAAGAAGTAACGTCAAATGGGTAGTCATCCATTTCACAATCCGAGTGACATTTCTAATAACTCAGACTCGAGATGGGCGTATAGGAAATTGTGTCTTAGATCAAAGTGTTAAGGCTGAAATTGCGCTTTTTGAATGCTATAGGGGCTGTTACAACATCAGTTTTCATGCTTCAGAAGGTTGCAATTTGAAAATATCGTGTCGATATAAAATGCTTTTTATTTCGTGGAACTGGGAAGTTTTAAGACCATGTCTTTATAATAAAGTCGGTTAAGCCAGCTAGAATTTAAATTATCAAAATTTATTTAATGTATAGATTACACCACGGACCTAAAAAAAAGACGGACATAATCCCAAGAACAAATTCAGTGAAGCACCCATAGGAATACCAACTCTGTATTCGTACAAGTACACACACCCACACATTGACACCATACGGTTACGACATTGACACCATCGCCAATCAAAAATTACAAAATTACGCACACATGGTAAGCGAGCTGTCAGCTGTCAGCTTCACTCTCGATTAGACAAGGTTACGTCTGTTCTTTTTTTATGTCCGTGGATTACATATAAGAATTTAATTATACAGACCAATTGAATGGTTTGGAGAAGCGAAGGGTTACTACGCTGGATAAATTACTAATGCTTCAAAAATATTTGTATTAATTAAAGTATGGTAGGTACTTTTTGAAGGTATTTGTAAAATACAATACCTATGTTATTAAAGACGTCAACTTTGACAGACGTCAAGAATGTATTCTTTCTGTGCCCGGAAATTGTATTCGTATGTGAATTTCACATAATAGATAATATATACATTATATTCCACGTATACTATAGAGGCTTTGATTGATTTGCAGTGCCACATTATAGCTGCTCTCTACTATCATAATTTGATTATAATATGCTCAGCTTATACTAAGTTAATAATTATAAGCAATATAATACACAGTTCATGTGTTATGTGTTTGTACTAAAATTTACTTAGGTACACTTGACTACTTGAGGTCTTAAAAGCATTTTGAAACTTTGTAAAATGACGATTACTTTTAAACAGTAATTTTTAAATTTATATCGGTCTAAAAGCTTATATAATTTTTCCTAAGCTAACAATACGTGCAGTACGGCCGCTGTAACTTGGCGCGTCTGAACATAGGCTTTGCGAACTTTAGCGCATGTAAGACAGAGATGGCAACACGAACATGCTAACGTGTGACTGAGACACAATACACCGCGTATCGAGTATTGGCGAATTACTGCGCAGCCTTCTGCGCGAAGTTCAGACGCGCCAAGATACAGCGGCTGAACTGTACTAAGATGTAGTTTTTCAATCCAAATCTTACTGTGACATTGTAAGCCTTTATGAATTTCAAAACCAAAAAAAAAACTTGAGAGGTGTCAAGGGACACCCGGATGGAACGAAGTTCCTTGCAGTAAGTACTAGGATAGCAAAAACATGCGCACGCCGCACGACATGTAACGACGCCGCACGAGTTGTAACGACTAACGACGGCAAAAAGTGTCGTTACAACTTTTTGTTACCCAATTTTCCGCCTAGCCCCCTTTCGCAACGCGCGATAAGGAACTTCGTTCCAAAAAAACGTACTATTAATGGACGAAATGTGATAAATGAATTTTTAAACCAAAATTACAGTGCAATTATTGACACTCCTACGTTTAAATTAGAACAAAAATAATGCCAGTTGCCGTAGTAAATAATAAAACAAACACTTACATACTCACACCCCCACAGTAGGTTGTTACTGGCATGGACGACACATATAATACATTACAATTGTTGAAATCTTTTTGATGTCAAATGTGATTTGACTTTAAATACATATTAAAGAATAATTTGTAAATAGAACATAAAATATTATTCTTACAAATAATAATAGATGTCACTACAAATTTATATTGTGAATCACGCTGTTGAGATTCTTTGTAAATTATATAAGTATTCGGCCCAGTGCCAGAAATAAATGAGAAAGTTTACCTGCACAAAGTCTTTACTTATTCTTAGTAAATAGTACCTAACCTACCTCCGTGGTTATAATGTCCGTCGGTCGGGTCGAATCGGGTTTCTACAACAATAACACCTATGCCCCCAGCACTAATATTTATCTGTCACATAAATATCTGCCCCGGCCGGGAATCGAACCCGGGAGCCCTCGCTTCGCAGGTAGGTTCGCTACCAACCAGATTACAGGATAGCAGGCTATAATAGTATTGATAGACCGTCGCGTCGGGCAGGGACTGATTGAATTAACAAATTAAACAGAACGTGCTGGCGGCGACACATCTCACGTGCAACTCAGCACCAACTTATATAGTTACTGTAATGTCGTTACGAGTGGATTGAGCAATTTGTGTTAAGCCGGGGTCTCGGCTTTGCGACTGTCAGATTTCAGGACGTATTCGATATCGTCGTTGCGACTTTAAGACCTTTTATGTGTAAAAATCAGCTTTTTGAGGGAATCGATAAAAATAGATAAATGTTTAGCAAGCATATATGCGATTTTTAATTTGGTGAATAAAATACGATGGAAACGTCGTACACACATGAGAGTTTTTGAATTCGATTGTGCTTAAAAAAGTAAAATCATTTGACGTAAAAAAATGATTTTGGCAAAAGTGCCACTTATCACATAAGAGGTCTTAAAGTCGCAACGACGATATGTCGATTTAGCGGCTGATTTCAGGGTGGATTAGACTAAATATCATATTTGTGTGGGAGACAATATCCAAAATCGTTGTCGGCTTTAAAGTGAATGAATTCTTAAAGCAACTAAAAATAGAAGTTAACCTTTTTAAAGCACTTAAATTAAACTCTTAATGTGCACTTAATTACAATGAATGTTACAATGATTGAAAGTAAGGAAATGACAATCAGATATGACTTTTTAGTTGCGGAATAATAAGTATGAACGATTGAAATTGAATTGAACCACCTTCGAAAGCACACCGCAATAGGACCTTTATGTTACAAGATGGTTTGAAGACAAACACATTATTAAGAAAAACATTCACGAACCAAGAATAATATATATAATAATAGCTGACCGGGTAAACGTTGTTCTGCCAAAAATTTTTTAGGGGTAGGGGGATGAAAAATAGATGTTGTCCGATTCTCTACCCTAGCCGATATGCACGCAAAGATTCATGAAAATTCGTTTGTTCCCGCTAATCTCAGAGACGCCTTAATCGATTTAGATGTGATAGAGGTGATTTTCACTGATGAGTAAAGGTAATTTATCGAAACATTTTAAAAGCTTTGAAATATTGAGATATATGAATAGATAAATGAAATGAATTCTGAAGAAGATAGATATTTAGAAAGGATATATAAAAAAAACAATTGAAATATCAGATCCAAATGTACAAAACGAGTAAGAATATCGTTTTGTGTTGTTTCAATACGTCATGTTCAAGATATTATAAATACATGGTTCAAAAGTGTAGTAACATGCCAGTTTATACAAAACGATTATTTCATGCTACAATTCAATTAATTAAAAGTACCATAAATATACAATTCGCATTGTTGGAAATATACCTTATGCCGTGTTATTGAAGGTTATAGTGCGGCCACATCAAGTTTGATTGTTTGTCTTCCTACGTTAACACCTAACTATGTCATGAGTTAACTGTAGTTTGGCGTTAGTGAGGTCTAATTCTAGTTCTGGGATCTAATTATATTTCCATGGCCCTTTATTTACTATCTCTAAATCCAAGCCCCCTGCTAATGACCCCTCTTAGTGGAAGACGCTTTTTATGTAAATTTTGTTATTTGTGATGAGTGAGAACTAATTTCTGGCACTCTAACGTGAACAAGATAGTCTATTATTTATTTATTTGTTTGTTTGTTTGGTTGTAAAACGAATTTATAATTCACTTACGCACCAACTCAGAGTCACTAAAGGTTCCTTTAATCGCTCCTTGGTAAAGAATCACCATACAAATTCAGCACTAAGGAGCGATTTAAGTAACCGTTCGTGACTCTGAGTTGGGGTTTTTACACTAATTAACATGTCGATCATATTTAAGTATAACAAAATTTTCCAATAAATAATTATAATAAAACATCCAGTTAAAATAACTTAAAAAACAATAACAACATAAACGAACTGTTATTAAAATAAAACTATTTTTGTCTAAGTTGACTATAATTTACTCGTAGGTTTAAGTTTAAAAATGTAATTAATGGTGAAATAATAAGTACCCACTAGTGAATCCATTCTTCCAAACGCTTGAACGTAGCACAGAAAAAATATGAGTCATTTATTATAGTATGTACAACTAAATTACGTGTAAATAAGTCTGACTAACTTCAGTCTTAATTACAACTCAACTAACGTTGTCTCGTTAGTTAGTTGTCTCGCGTCATTGCAGCCAAGGTGTGAGACGAGGAGTGTTCGTAATTGAATGGGAATGTAATTACGAACCGTAAGCCCTAACTAAATAAGGCCAGATCCTCACTATAATGCCGTTCACAGTTCGTTCTCGGTTTGATAAAATATTATGAAGTATATAATATATGTGTGCATTCATACTATCCGTGACAGTCCAGTTTCGCTCCAATTGTATAATTTGTACGTGATACGACTTTACCAGACCGAGATCTTTTTTTTTTACACGAATAAGTTAATGCTTGACCACAATCCCACCTGATGGTAAGTGTAGATGTGGTCCAAGATGGTGAGCACATTAACTTAGAAAAAGCCTATTCACTCTTTTCTTGAAGACACCCACGTCGTAGGCTGGCGGGAACGCCGACGCAGGCAAGTTATTCCAGTCCTTCGCGGTGCGTATAACGAATGACGAGGCAAACCGCGTCGTCCGTACCGGCGGGATGTTCACAACAAAAGGATGGATACCCGCCGTGCGTCGTGTCGTTCGATGGAGAAACGGAGATGGGGGAATTATCTCAAACAATTCCTGCGCACACTCTCCGAAATGTGCCCTGTAGAAAACCGAGAGGCTGGCTACTCTGGCTACGCTGGCTAGATCGGATCGAGAACGGACTGTGAGCGGCATTATAGTGAGGATCTGGCCTAACTACTACTACATCTGGTCCGTGTCAACTTGTGCCGCTAGATGTGATGAAAGTTGTACAAAGCATTGTTTAGCACAAGTTTAGTTCCTATAGGAGATGGAATGAACTTTGTTTTGTGCTAATTTAGCTCGTTATTTTGGGCTGGGTAATTAAAGTTTTTTATGACTAAAGTTTGTTATGAGAGTATGTAATTTTTTAAGTTTTAGTTCACTTGGAACGTTTGGGAAAACAGATCAGTGTTTCAGCGTGAAATGGAAGTAACCGCTCTCGCTTAGTTTTGGTTTCTCCTTCTTCTTTCTTCTCTTTTTAACCTCCGACGAAAAAATAAGGTGTTATAAGTTTGACGTGTCTGTGTATCTGTATGTCTGTCTGTGGCATCCTAGCTCCCGAACGGATGAACCGATTTTGATCTATTTTTTTTTTGTCTCAAATGTGACCTGTCAAATTTTAAATATTATTAGCACAGCTATCATTATTAGAAAAACAAATATAAAACAGTATGATGGAATGAGCTGTCATATATATGATTATTGGAGAGATATATTATGAACAAGCGATTCAAGCAACCGATTGTTTGTATATTTTCATAAAATAAATGTAATAACAACATTGTATCCAGAAGTTTATATTGTACGTCTGCTCGTTTGACGGTTATATGCAAAAAAGCAAGTATATAAACGCCCTCAAACCATAAAGTCTCAGTTTCAAACGGCGCGCAACGACAAGAGTCATTTTTATTACAATTGTCCCATTTCAATTCTACTCAGTCGCCATTTTGAAACCGAAGGCACTGGAGCGATGAACTGTTACGAAATCCGAATACAATATAATTCTACCCTTTTACTTAAATGAATGTCCCGATATTGGGCAGCGTTCCGTAGCTTGTGTTTTTAATACTTTTTCAGCCAAACTTATAACTTTGATTTTGTACACACATCCTTCTACTATTCTCAGTTGCACTTGTTGCAGATGGTATGAACACACAAAAGCTCTTATAATATTACAAGTGTGAAAATTTGTTTGAATGTATGGTTGTTTGCTTCTCTTTCACGGTAAAACTAAACGGATTTCCATGAAATTTAGTCATAATGCGACTCTGCCTGCGAAGCGAGGGGTGCCGGGTTCGATTCCCGGTCGGGGCAGATATTTATGTGACAGAAAAATGGTTGGGGTCATAGGTGTTATTGTGATGTCTTATACGTGTCGTCTCAAACCTATGTGGGGGAATGAGTGTGTAAGTGTTTATTATTTATTATTACATAGGGTACATAATTACTTGTACCGCTATATATTATATATATTACCTGGAAAACTCAAGCAGAGCCGCGAGCAGAACGCTTGTCTAAATAATAATTAGCCCTCAACTTTCTGCCCTGCAACTATCATAGATAAATTCTTAAAAAAATGGTTGTCTGTAAAGTCAGTTTACGGACGGTAGTTTAACGTGACAACGTCATACAAAGCTCCGCTCCGCTCCACTCAACTACGATCGCCTACGGCATCGGCTACGATACGCCGATCGCAGCCGATCGTGCCTCTCTCTCGCTCTTGCCGTTCTCTCACTCGCGGAACGCTACATTTTTTCGTGCATGCGCCCGGCGTTCATCGTTTTAATAGACGTTATCACGTCAAAAATATGATAATATTAAAAAACAAATTAAAATATAGATTAATGGAAACTTTTCCATCACCCCTCGTATACGGAACCCTTCAATATCGTATCTCGTTACCTGGTTTGTTTTAACAATCGTAACCACTAAACTGAAATAAACACTCGAGATATTTGAGACACCGTTCTCCACAGTAAATTGGATTTATGTTGATAAAATTGTAAAGATTTTTTCATTTGTCGTTTACAAAATCTTGAGTCGATTTGAATGAATTATTTGATCGTACGGTAAAATAATCATATTATTGAGTAAGTAAATTCTACTAGATCTAATTTATCAAACGCGACAGGGCACGAGTCCTTCCGCATAACCGAAGAGGTCTAAATTATACTCCAATGCCAATGCCTATTGATAAAGGGATTAACTTCAGTTGGGCAGATCAACCCAAGTGTAGTAAGTTTTTATGCGACGACTTACACGGCGGAATGATTGCGAAAAATGACTCCAGTACTAACAACTGGGACTGATGGCGTTTGATGACCTCCAAAGGGACAGAAACCCTTGCGAATTTTGCCACTAGTAGTCACCTCCCGGGGACCAAGGCGTGCCTAAATGACCACTAAAATTCTTCAGTCAGATTTCGTTCAGTCAAACTTTCGTTGAAGTAGGAATATATCAAAAGAAAGTAAGAATTCATAGAGTAGGGTATCGGTGTGCACAATTCATCAGAGACGATAAAAGAAAAGAAGAACTATTTTACATTGCTACGTGTGTGCTCGCCGAATCTACATCTCAAAATTGTTTCTTCAGTCACAGGTCTGCTGGAAGAAATTTCGTAGGGAATAAGCAGTTTGTAAATAATTAAGCAATGACATACAAACTGCTTATTTACCCCGTTATATTCTGTTGTGTGGACATAAATAAATAAATAAATAAAACTTTAGCTCATGCTGTCCTTAGACATTTTCATTTGCGGTATGCAAAGTTGAAATACCAGCGCATAAAATAAACCATCATGATATCGCTAGTAAAAGATACATTTCCTCCCAGTAGTGTGCCGTTTACAGAAGCAACATTGTTACAAGTTACGACCAAAACAGAAGTTTGTTGCGCTATTGTGATAGCAACAAAGCGCGCTACCTCGAAATCCTGTGCCAATCCCTTTTGTCTTAGATTCACGTTCGTGGAATAATTTCTATTACATGACTGCATCGCATACTGGCACACATAGCGCTTCAACTAAACTGAGATAAGCTTAATATTCTGCAATAGTTTCTCGGATAAATGTGAAGACATGTAAAATCTAATACCTTTAAACGAACAGTTCTTAAATGTATATAATTATATATATTCTGAGTCTCGGAAACGGCGCCAACGATTTTCATGAAATTTAGTATGCAGGGGGTTTCGGGGGCGATATATCGATCTAGCTAGGATTCATTTTAAGAAAATGTTGTTTTATCCGCGTTTTCAGCTGGTACGCTTTTCTCCTAGTACCTAAGTCTTTATACCCGTACTCCTGAAGCAACTACTTTTTCAGGAATTATAAATAGCGTTCCCCATGAATCACATACATTTTTTTGCCATACCCAAAGATTAACTCATTAATACTATCTGAAATCTCACATGGGTTACGTTTAAAAACGAAGAAGTTTCTCCATAGGTTACGTTTGTGAAACCTGCTTGAATAGCTATCACCTTTCTGGAGTAAGCTGCAAAACGACTCGTCGTGTTCCAGTTGGGAGATTGAGGGCCAGTATTTTCTTTCTTATTCTTTCTTGGCTGACAAAGAATCAGTGACGCGGTTCGGTTTCGGATATTTCCACAAAAAACAACCGAATCTGCGAGTTAGTACAAGGTCACGGCAGGCACTCTAGAGCCTGATTTACAGGCAATAAAATATATAAGTTCCGACGTTTGGTTCCAAATCAATTCCACCAGCATTAACGTTATCAAAGGTTACTTATGAAAGGGATTCAGTAGAATACGTATTTTTTCTTCATTCTGTCGTAATTGAGAGGGGTTACAAATGTGATTTCAGACTTTATGAGTTTCTCGCTCGGCTTAGCCTTAATCTTTATCAAATTCTTTTCAATGACAAGTATAATTTGAAGAAATAAATTGCTAACAGAGAGATATTTTCAGCCTGAGAAATGAATTTATGAGCTTGGTAAATTCAAAGAGAATTACAGTAATTTTGGTGGGAGGTAATGGAATAGTGTTTGATTGGTTTTAGATACAATATTTGTATCTATCTTATTCTAATTATTTAATAATTATAATAGGAAACAGTGATTTGTAGAGCGTGTGATTTCTCGGGTTCGATCATCTTACATAACATATAATTGTAATGTAAGTAAATTTATTAAATATTACTTTTCAAAAAATTAAACCAAAGAAAAAAACTGAAAAGCAAAAAAAATTAGGACAGCGGCATGCGATGTACACGGCAGCAGTAGCGCGGCGCACATCTTTTCACCGTTTCTTTTTTCATCTGTTTGGCACCGCTTTAATATTATTTAATTACTATTTACTACTAAATGTTACTAAATGGCATTGACATGGGGTTCTTCAAAAAAGGTGTAAAAAAAATTTCTCTTTCAGGACCGGCGTTGCATTGGCGATTCCTCTGGTATTGCTCATGTCCATAGGCGACGGTAACCACTTACCATCAGGTGGCCCGTATGCTTTTTCGTCTGTCCTTCAGGCTATATAAATAAAATTAATAATAATTTAAAAAATATGCCAACCTGTGGGAGGTGAATATTTTAACTAAATTTGAAGTAGGTTCATTAGCGATTTCTGCTGTACCATAATGGTGTTAAACTGTTTCTTACGATTACAAAGTACCCGCATCTCAAACAATTGCTATTCTTTTTTATCAGGCGTTTAACAAATTGTAGGATTACCTCATTCAGCCGTATTAAGGGTTGGATCAATTCGATTAAAAGGAACGTTTATTTGATGCAATAAATATAAAACCTCTTACAACAAATATTTACGTTATTATTTGAAAGGAGTTTTGCCAAGCGTTCATTACGTAATTTTATCTTAGTCACATTTAATACTTTTCAACGAGCAATTCTTATAATATTTTCTGAGTCTTGGAAACGGCGCCAATGATTTTCATGAAATTTAGTATGCAGGGAGTTTAGGGGGCGATAAATCGATTTAGCTAGGATTCATTTTTAAAAAATGTCAATTTATCTGTGTTTTCAGGCAATAAAAAACTGCTACATAGACTCTTCTTGACATCTATAATGGCGAGTAACAAAACTAAAGCTACTTTAGCTAGCGCTGTTTGTTAAAAAGATACCGAGCAAAGATCGGTCATCCGGATATTAATATATTTATAACTAAAGTTCTGGTTAACTAAATACGTCATTGACCGTATTGTAGCGGCCCGGTGACCTCCCGAAGAAAATTCCGTAAAGCAAAGTAGGCCTAGAGTTCCAGCCGGAACAACACGAGTCTTTTGTCGGCTGAGTTATGCAAGAGCTTTAATATATATAAATTAAATTAAAGAATACTTACGCCCCAACCCAAACTCACTAACGGTTACTTAAATCGCTCCTTAGTACAGAATTTGTTTGGAGATTATTTGCTAAGGAGCGATTTAAGTAACCGTTAGTGACTCTGAGTTGGGGCTTTAGATAATTATATATTACTAAAGCTCTGTTCGTGCTTTGCCCGCGTTTTCCGGGATAATAAGTAGCCTATATCCTATTCCAGATCCTGGTCTACCGGTGTGCTAAATTTCATGAAAATTGGTTCAGTAGTTTTTGCTTGAAAGAGATACAAATATACTGACAAACTTTTACATTTTTTTTATTTCATTAACAGTAATTAAAAAAGTATGACACATTATTAGGGTGTAAACGAGTTTTACCGTACACCCTGCGCCGCCGATATACATTATAGACTACTGGCCCATGCACAAAAATCATGGGTCATACGAACCACCAGGTGACGTATATAGGACGATAGAAGAGCATAAAATAATAAGATTCAGCACTATGCCGTCACTTGTAAGCTGTCCAACTGAGTGCTGGTGAGAATTCAAAAGTGCAAGTTGGGTGAGTAAATTTTGGTCATTTGATTCTGTACGGCATTTTTAACCATCGATAGGGCCATGAAAAATAATAAGAAAGCGCGCAGTGCCGTACAAAAAAGGTGGTCCACAAAGTCGGTAAATGATTTTGAATTCGTGACAATTTCGAGGGTAAATTTGGTCATTTGATACAGTACGGCATCAGTTTCATACTGTTGCAATACAGCTTCTAATCCATTATTCCGCAACGCCGTACAAAAAATCGTGCGACAAGGGGAAGAAATCGAGGGTTGAAACCCCCTCTTTTGCAGTGGTCCGGGGGGTCATTTGAAAAAGTACGGCTTCGGTTCCAATACATTTTCTAGGACTCAAAAGTACTATTAAAAATAATGCCGTCAAAAAATGATAGTCCATTTGAATGTATAATTAATAATTATCTTAATTTCATGGTATACTTGATTTATAAAGCTGTAAGGTCATTTGACCCTGTACGGCAACTTTTTTTTTAACATGACATTGTAAAATACAATTGTTATATAGTATTGCCGTACAAAAAAAACTGTCCTAAAAAAAAATATAGAGAGATACAAAAACTGAAATTTTTGAAATTATTGCAAAAGTTTAAATATTCATAGATTAATGAAATATAGCAATTTTCTACCTTTTTCCCTTGTTTTAAATAGTATTAAGATAAATAAATTAGGAAAAAATTATGCCGTACATTTTAATGCAGACCATATCTTTTAGGCTGATGAAAATGACGCTACCATTTTATGGTCCAGTCATCTTAGTAAAAAGGGCATCGAACCTAATTGGCACACCTACAAGTCCGCCATTTTGTAAAAACCTCGATTCGGCGGCCAGTGATGAAACATGTGTCAATCGATAGACTAAATTATTATGATCAAAAAGTATTCGGTGATGAAATGTTGTAAG
The DNA here is from genome assembly GCA_951805285.1 of Thymelicus acteon. Lineage (NCBI taxonomy): Eukaryota > Metazoa > Arthropoda > Insecta > Lepidoptera > Hesperiidae > Thymelicus > Thymelicus acteon. The sequence continues at coordinate 1,556,014 of OX638235.1, forward strand.
TGATATACTTTCTGAGATATTTGAGTTCAAAACCGTAGAAATATAAAGCAAAAAACCTTCGTTACGGCGGACATTAATGAAACATATGTCAATCGATGGGCTAAATTATTACGATTAAAAAGTATTCAGTGATGAAATGTTGTAAGTGATATACTTCCTGAGATATTTGAGTTCAAAACCGTACAAAATAATGCATTAAAAAGCGGCCAAGTGCGAGTCGGACTCGCTCATGAAGGGTTCCGTAGCAGCAAGTAACATAATATAAAAGTTCTTGTAGTTCGTTGTAACTTTGATCAATGTTTTTTTGCGGTTTACGATTTATGACGTATTAAAAAAAAACTACTCACTAAATATCATTCAAACCAATTTTCGTTGGAAGTTTTCATGGTAATGTACATCATATATTTTTTTTAGTTTTATCATTCTCTTATTTTAGAAGTTACAGGGGGGGACACACATTTTACCACTTTGGAAGTGTCTCTCGCGCAAACTATTCAGTTTAGAAAAAAATGATATTAGAAACCTTAATATCATTTTTGAAGACCTATCCATAGATACCCCACACGTATGGGTTTGATGAAAAAAACATTTTTGAGTTTCAGTTCTAAGTATGGGGAACCCCCAAAATTTAGTGGTTTTTTTTTCTATTTTTTGTGTGAAAATCTTAATGCGGTTCACAGAATACATCTACTCACCAAGTTTCAACAGTATAGCTCTTATAGTTTCGGAAAAAAGTGGCTGTGACATACGGACGGACAGACAGACAGACAGACAGACAGACATGACGAATCTATAAGGGTTCCGTTTTTTGCCATTCGGCTACGGAACCCTAAAAATGATCATTTACTTATTTCGAATTTATTGGGTCAATAATGAAAAATAAGTATATTATACCATATGTGTATGTGCTGCATAGGTACTTGATTTATTAATAACGGGTAGGTTTGAATTTAAAAAAGAAGCAAAGCAATAGCAAACTACTAGGTTGTTTTATAAATAATTTATTTGCCACCAGCGGCTACAGCTTTGGCAATTACTCTAAACCAAAAGTTAAAATTCATTATTGGCTTAGTTTTCTATATCATGTCTGACAATCACTGAATCTAAAAATTCCGCTGGTGATAAAGGCAATGTCGAGCCCATGCCAAGAACCATATAACACACATTATATGGGAACAACAGGACAAGGTTCTTTTTTCCACTATGCATGAGCAGTACCATCCCGCGATTTTATTTCTACCCTTAAGTTGTTTGTTTGACGAATTTTTTTAATTTTTATAATTGTGAGTATATGGAAGAATTACTTCAGAGAATGGAACGTGTGAGCCTTGAGTTTGGACTGAAAATCAACCGAAAAAAGACCAAGGTGATGATTGTGGACCGCCTCAACAACAACAACCCTCAAATAACGCAACTGGCGAACTGTCAGGTTGTCTCATCCTACGTCTACCTGGGCTCATTGATCTCTAATAATGGAGAAAGCATGGAAGAGATTAAAAGACGTATGGCGATGACAAGGAATGCCATGGATAAGCTAAAGAAAATATGGAGGAACCGAAAACTCACAAAAAGTACAAAAATAAGACTTGTTCGTACACTTGTGTTCCCTATTTTTCTGTATGGCGCTGAAACGTGAACCTTGCGAGAAATTGAGAAGAAAAAGGTAGACGCTCTAGAGATGTGGTGCTGGAGACGCATGCTAGGAGTATCTTGGACCGAATTTAGGACTAACATCTCTATACTCGAAGAACTCGCCATTAAGGAGCGTCTATCGGCAACAGTACAAAAGCGCATTTTAACATTCTTTGGCCACGTTTCGCGAAGAAATGAGGCATCCATAGAACGGCTGGTTGTGCAGGGCAGGGTCGATGGTACAAGACCTCGCGGTCGGTCGCCTATGCGATGGACTGACCAGGTTAAAAACGCTATAGGTGGCCCCTTATGTGAGTGCACCAGGATGACGACCAGCAGAGAGAGATGGCGAGATTGCGTGAGGCGAATTACATCTGCCCCCAACTCCACTACTACGTGACGACCACGTCAGCACTGTCAAGAGCTTATCGGCCGAGAAGATAATACATAACGTAACTGAGGTAAGGAAAAAAGTGACCGGTACACTTCAATTGCTGTATCGCCATAAACACCTTGATTATGCTATGTGTTGTACAGATTTGTCAGAGGAACTTCTGAATACATTGGAGCGCCTTCTTAATTAAGTATTAGATATATCTTCGGCTTACGTAAGTATGACCACATTTCCCAGTTCCATTCCTAACTTAAATGGCTACCCATTCGATACAGGCGAAACTTCAGAATTCTCTCAACATTTTATGCTATTTTGAATAATGTGTCTTCTCCTGTTTATTTAAAGGAAACCCATATGATAGCACTGCTTATTTCAAGAATTCCTTCACAATACAGTTCATACTGTTCTGGAACTCCTTGCTTGTAGACATCAAAAAATCATAGACTACCAAAAGCTCCTTCAAGAAGTCCGGCAGCACTACCTGAAGCAATTAGAATGTTGTCGCCCGTGATCTTCAACCAGATGTTATATATGTATTTATAATTATTTATTTACTTAATATATAATATAATATGTATAATAAAAATAAAAAATAATTAACTATAAATGTTTTATTTTTAAATCATATCACTTACGATATTTTATCCCTGAATACTTTTTCATCGTAATCACTTAGTCTATCGATTAACACTTGTTTTATCAATATCCGCCGAAACAAAGTTTTGTACTTTATTTTTCTAAGGTTTTGAACTCAAATATCTCAGAAAGTATACCACTTACGACATTTCATCACTGAATACTTTTTGATCATAATCATTTAGTCTATCGATTGACACATGTTTCATCACTGGCCGCCGAATCGAGGTTTTTTCAAAATGGCGGACTTGTAGGTATGCCAGGCTCCATACAAAAATGTTGGAAGCCCTTGGTAAGAATTGCGGAAATTGAGATACCCAGCTGAATTTTTGTATAAACTTGTATTTTGGCGATCTAAAAGTTGTCTCAAAACCTGCATATGATAGGATGACCGCGTCTATTAAAAATTTGAGGACAAAGGTCACAAAAATCGTTTTTTTGCAAATATCTCATTTCCTATGAAATTTTCGCTATTTGTATCTTCATCAATATTGTAGAGAATTAAATTCCCTTCAACTTTTGTTTCAAAAATTTTTTTATACGTTGAATCGTTTTCGAGATACAGGGCGGAGAGAGCGCGGTTAGAGCATCATGTAAGGTCAACCGGTATAGTCCCGATCAAAACACGCTATATAAAGTTTATTAAATGAAGGGAATTTAATTTTTCGAAAATATTGATGAAGATACAAATAGCGAAAAACTCATAGGAAATGAGATATTTTCAGAAAATCGACTTTTGTGACCTTTGTCCTCAAATTTTTAATAGACGCGGTCACCCTATCATATGCAGGTTTTGAGACAACTTTTAGAATGCCAAAATACAAGTTTATACAAAAATTCAGCTGGGTATCTCAAATTCCGCAGTGAATTACTAAGATGACTGGACTATTTAAGGGTGTAGTACTTTATGGCCATCTGATACTGTACGGTAAGTACGGTATTAACATATTTTTGAAGAGCAATTGATAATATGATAAAATCATTATGACGTCTAACTGTAGTGAAAGGGTGTGTATATAATATCCAAGAATTGAAACTGTAAATCCCAGTATCAACAGTTTCGTATACTTTTTGGTTTAATATACAGGGTGTTTGGTAACGTCTTGGCAATACGTGAAGGGCATATAGGGGAGGTCATTTGCAACCAAATTACCTATTATGACCCCTATTCAAATATCAACCGTTTTCGAGTAATTCCATATTTTATGTATTTTTCAAGAATATGCGAAATTCAACTTTGAAAATTGAAAAAAAATCACTAATGCATAAAATATTATGATTTTTTTATTTTTATCTGGTTGCTAACACTACAATACATAATAATCAACCATTACACGGTGAATTTTTTCAGTAATTTTTAAATCAGAGCTACAAATCTTACAAATTTTCATACTTCAACCAGGTTTCTTCAACTTTAATAGGTGTTTTCTGCAAAAAAAAACCGGAATAACTTTATCGGCAGAACATTTTAAAAACATGTACAACTTATTATCTATCTAACGAGATACGAAAAGTTGGCAGATTATAAAAACTGAGTGAACAAAATACAATAATTGCGGAAAAAAATAAAATTATTTTGAATGAAAAATAACAATTGTAAGAATTTATGTAAGAATTTATGTAACTGGGTTAATTACACCAAGTAATCAAAACTACAGTTAATTTTCAAAATTGATTTTTATTGTTAATTAATACCATTATTACTATTATTATTTCTCCACGGGGTTCGCCTGGATAGTTACCATTACCACCCTCGAGCGTGATGAGTCAGCCGCCAAACGACTCATCGTGTGCCGGCTGAGGGCTTGAGAGCCAGTTCTTTCTTTCTTTTTCTTCTATCTTTTTTGGCCGGCAACGCATCAGTGATGCCTTTGGTGTTGCTGGTGTCCATGGGCGACGATATCCACTTACCATTCGATTTCTTACGATTCGTTTCTTTAATGGCGCGAGTAATACCTACAACATGGAGGTACAGTAAATTTTTAGCATGACGGAGGTCACCCATCCAATCCATTCAATGTCCAACTTCTGCAAACATTGCTTAATATTTTTTATGGAAATAGCCGGCAAACGAGCTGACGATCTACCTGATGGTAAGTGGATATCGTCGCCCATGGACACCAGCAACACGAAAGGCATCACTGATGCGTTGCCGGCCAAGAAAGAGAGAAGAAAAAGAATGAAAGAACTGGCTCTCCAGCCCCCAGCCGGAACACAACGAGTCGTTTGGCGGCTGACTCATCATGCTCAAGGGTGGTAGCTCTCCAGGCGAACCCCATGGAGAAATATTAACCGATGGGGTTGCAAAGTCCTCGAATGGCGGCTATGTCTTGGTAAAAGAAACACTGGTCGCCCCCCGACCAGGTGGACTGATGAGTGATGACCTAAAGAAGACAGCGGGAAGCCGCTGGATTCAGAGGGCATAGGACCGGTCGGAGTGGCGCCAATTAGGGGAGGCCTATGTCCAGCACTGTTAGACAGATAGATAGATAGATAGATAGATAGATAGATAGATAGATAGATAGATAGATAGATAGATAGATAGATAGATAGATAGATAGATAGAGTTAATAAACTTTATATATAGCGTGTTTTGATCGGGTCTATACCGGTTGACCTTACATTATGCTCTAACCACGCTCTCTCTTCCCTGTATCTCGAAAACGATTCAATGTATAAAAAAAATTTGAAACAGAAGTTGTAGGGAATTTAATTCTCTACAATATTGATTAGATACAAATAGCAAAAAACTCATAAGAAATGAGATATTTGCAAAAAAACGATTTTTGTGACCTTTGTCCTCAAATTTTTAATAGACGTGGTCACCCTACCATACGTAGGTTTTGAGACAACTTTTAGAATGCCAAAATGCAAGTTTATACAAAAATTCAGCTGGGTATCTCAAATTCCGCAATTCTTGCCAAATTTTTACTACGATGACTTTATTTATTACTAAATTAATTTTACTACAAACCTTTGGACCAACGAAAATGTACGGCATGTAAAAAAATATTATCTATGCATAAAATACTTTCAAAATAAATTAATTTTATGTTGTATCAAATGACCCCCCGGACCACTGCAAAAGAGGGAGTTTCAACCCTCGATTTCTTCCCCTTGTCGCACGATTTTTTGTACGGCGTTGCGGAATAATGGATTAGAAGCTGTATTGCAACAGTATGAAACTGATGCCGTACTGTATCAAATGACCAAATTTACCCTCGAAATTGTCACGAATTCAAAATCATTTACCGACTTTGTGGACCACCTTTTTTGTACGGCACTGCGCGCTTTCTTATTATTTTTCATGGCCCTATCGATGGTTAAAAATGCCGTACAGAATCAAATGACCAAAATTTACTCACCCAACTTGCACTTTTGAATTCTCACCAGCACTCAGTTGGACAGCTTACAAGTGACGGCATAGTGCTGAATCTTATTATTTTATGCTCTTCTATCGTCCTATATAGGTCACCAGGTGGTTCATATGACCCTGGATTTTTGTGGGTGGGCCAGTAGTCTATTATTAAGAATTCCCGCCAATTAGTTCCCGCCAACCTATGACGTGGATGTCTTCAAGAAAAGAGTGAATAGGCTTTTACTAAGTTAATATGCTCACCATCTTGGATCACATCTCCACTTACCATCAGGTGGGATTGTGGTCAAGCATTAACTTATTAGTGTAAAAAAATAATAATTCATAATTATAAATATTACGCGCTACACATTTCAGTGAGAAAAACAATCTTAAGCTAGCTACTCATTTTATATTAGTAGGATATATAATTTATTCAATGCATCCTTTTCATTTTCATGAATACCAAAAAGGCGTTATCTAATATTACAAATGTCTTTGCAGCTCCATGAAAACTTCCACCGCATGACTCTAGCCGTACTAACTTCCCTAATGTAGTTCATACTACGTGTGCACAACAATGTATTCTCTATTGCAAAACTAATATAAGAAACACAAAGGAACTGAACTGGTTATCGGGTGAAAGTAGGGTTGCTACGGCTTAAACTCTTTCTGATATATTAAAAAAAAATTTGAAAAATATGAAATGAAATGACATTTTTTAGTGACTTCAATCCATTAGTTATTCACTACAGGACATGATGGGTATCTTCTCATGATTAAAGCAGCCTTGAGTAGACTCCACGCTGCTCCAGTGCTTTCTGATGGAGGGAGTAGTGGGCATTGGTTGCCGGAAAATAAAGAAATGAAAAGAAATAACGTTGATTCTATGTATAAATAAAATACTCGTATAATTCTAGAAGGACGGTAGGAGAGATAAATATGACTCTTACGCCTGTATTATGAAACCGATTTAAGATGATGTACGTCAGTATGAAAAAGTGACATTTGTAAAATCTGAGATCGCGCTCCTGAACCGTGATTTATTAATACGGGCTTTAAGCGCTGAGAGCTCCAATTTGTCAATGTTATTGTTCCTCAGTTCAATATATTTTTTATTAACCTAGCATAGAAGTTCAAATGGTTCCTTTATAGCTGGTAACACGATGCTATTGCTTTAGATATTTCGAATTTATGTGGGCGGTGTTGAAATATACTTTTGGATAATCAGAGTATGTTAATAGTTATGTAAATTAAATAAATATTTATAAAACCTATCATCGACAACCCTGCCGCCGTGAGGATGAAATTGCAAAACTACGCTGCAGCGAAAATATTTATTTCTGCAAAGAAACTACATTTCTCGTTATTTTCTAAGCAGTTTAACCTGTCAGTGAAGCTTGTAGTTTTACGAATAGCCTTGTACTCGTATTAGTTGTAAAGCATTTACTAGAAGACACAGTACGTAGTTCCTAGCTGGTACCATAAGATTGGAATCCACAGTTGACCACACATCCACAGTTTTAGGACGTGACCGTGTCTTGTTATCTTTAGTGCGGTAACTTACCGGGACGCCAAGGCGACGTCGCCGGCCACGTATCCAAACAGTTTATATTGAAATGTATGGCGGCTACCTCACTTGGCGACGGTGTGGCAACGTAGCCAATAGCCAAAATTCAGTATAAACTGTTTGGATACGTGGCCGGCGACGTCGCCGTGGCGTCCCGGTGAGGTACCGCACTTATTCGAATCTTTATTCCAAATTATCAAGTTTAAGCAATTTTTTGTTGTTCTTTAGATCAGAAAAGTGTTGGTTTTTGTGTCTATTCCAATAGCTGTGTAAAATAAAAATAAAAACATCAGCTTCCAAACAAAACAAACTGCATCGAAATCGGTCCATTCATTTAGGAGAGCTAGTATGTCACATTGACACCCAAATACACACAGAGATTCGTCAAACCGATGGTGGAAAGGCATATTGTATTAACCGCCATTTAGTAAAATGACCAGGAGAGACGATTAAAGTTTTAAAAACTTCATAACTTTTAAAGTATTGAAGATATCTCTATGAAATTTAAGCGAATTAGTAATAAAATTTATTGAAATGGATACATGTAATAAAAAATAACGTATGTCTAATATTTGTATTAATTTATGGAGTTAATACAAAATACCACAAATTCTCAGATAGGTAAAATTAGTTTAAATCCAAATATTATACACAAAAAAATTCAAGCAAAGTGTTTTATATCCAAAATATAATTTAGATATTTTCAAGTAAATTGTTTTATATCCAAATAAATGTAATATTACTATTGAGTAAAATGACTTAAAAACAAATCCAATCATGACCAGAGAGAGGTAAACACTTTTATGTAACTTTTTCATATCTATGCGAACCTGTAAAACAGTTGTACAGACATCATTTTATTCGAACAAAGAGGGCCAAGTGGCTTAACCATACACTTAAATATAATTTAAGCCACAAACTAAACTTGGGAAAACTTAACAAAATCCTGAAAATTGTAAAAAAAAATAAAAAGGAAGGTAAATGTTTTACTAAAATTATATTTATCAAAATAATAGGCATACTAGGATCTAAGACTGGTCTTTCGAATCCGTTCTTTGAACTTTATCCTGAGCCTTCTGAATCCAGCGGATGCCCGCTGTCTTCTTCAGGTCGTCAGTTCACCTGGTGGGGGGCGTCCTATGCTCCTTTTTCCGAGACGTGGGCGCCATTCGAGGACTTTTCTTCCCCAACGGTTATCGGCCCTTCGAACTATGTGGGCAGCCCATTGCCACTTCAGCCAGCTAATTCTTTGAGCTATGTTGGTTACCTTTGTTCGCCTACGGATCTCCTCATCTCTAATGCGATCACGTAAGGAAATACAAAGCATAGCCCTCTCCATAGCCTGCTGCGCTACTCTGAGCTTGTGCATTAGGCCAATAGTAAAACACCACGTCTCGGATCCGTATGTCATCGCTGGCAACACACACTGCTCGAACACCTTCGATTTATGGTACTGAGGTAGTGTTTTGGACGACAAGGTATGACGCAGTTTTCCGAACGCAGCCCATCCGAGTTGGATTCTACGAGTGACTTCTTTCTCGAAGTTGGACTTACCCATCTGGTTCACTTGTCCCAGGTAAATGTATTTGTCTACAACTTCGAGAGCAGAGCCATCAACAACAACCGGTATGGGTGTGACATAGACATTCGACATGGTTTTCGTCTTGTCCATGTTAATCTTAAGACCCACCCGTTGTGTGGCGCTGTTCAAGTCCCCGAGCATTGTACCAAGTTCTTCCAGGGAACCCGCCAGGATGACTATATCATCGGCATATCGCAGGTGTGTGATGTATTCACCATTGATGTTGATGCCACGTCGTTTCAACTCCATCAACTTGAAAACGTCTTCCAACGCAGCGGTGAACAGTTTTGGGGATATGACATCCCCTTGTCTGACACCTCTCTGCAGTTGGATGGGGTTCGTTGCTGTGTCGTGTACTCTGACAGATATGGTGGCATAATGAATACAATTCAACACCTCGATATACCGGTAGTAGATCCGGCACCACTTCAGAGAATTTAGTACCGCCCAGGTCTCGATAGAATCAAAGGCTTTCTCAAAGTCCCCATAGGCAATACACAACGGCAGATTATACTCCTCAGTCTTTTGTATAATCTGCCACAGTGTGTGTATGTGATATATGTTGCTGTAGCCTTTTCCGAATCCTGCTTGTTCCTGAGGCTGGAAGTTGTCAAGCCTGCGTGCAATTCGATTTGTGAGCACCCTCGAAAACAGCTTATAAACGTGGCTAAGAAGTGCAATGGGCCTGTAGTTCTCCTTCTTGAAGAACAGCGTCACCACACTTCTGCCCCACGCTTCCGGGGTAGTTCCATTATTAAGACAGAATCGAACAGTTTTTGGAGCACCACTAGAAGGGGTTTACCTCCAGCTCTTAGTAGCTCGGTTGTGATTCCGTCATCTTCCGGTGCCTTGTTGTTTTTAAGCTGTTTGAGAGCCTCTCTAATCTTATACAGGCTGACGTCCGGGATATCCTCTGTGTAGTGTCGGGTCAGTTTAGCTCGCTTGTCGCTCCGCCGCGCTTCCGGGGTAGTTCCATTATTAAGACGGAATCGAACAGTTTTTGGAGCACCACTAGAAGGGGTTTACCTCCAGCTCTTAGTAGCTCGGTTGTGATTCCGTCAACTTCCGCTGCCTTGTTGTTTTTAAGCTGTTTGAGAGCCTCTCTAATCTCATACAGGCTGACGTCCGGGATATCCTCTGTGTAGTGTCGGGTCAGTCTAGCTCGCTTGTCGCTCTCCTCGCGAGGAGGTGGAGCTTGAGAGGAGGCATACAAGCGTCCGGAGTATTTCTCAGTTTCTCTCAGAACTCCTGGTTTCGACGAAACCATGGTGCCGGACTCGGTCTTCAACCTCGTAAACTGACTTTGCCTAATAGACAGATCCCTGGCGAACACTTTGGAGCCCTGGTTTCGCTCAATTGTGTTTTTTACAGGATTTGCGTTTTGTTTTCGCAAATCACGTCGCCTGCACTTGGAAATCTGTTCATTGAGCCGTCGGTATTCCCGCATAGAGGTTGGAGACTGCACACATAGTTCTCGTCGATCCATCATAAGACCGAGAGTTTGTTCTGAGAGAACCTGAGAACTACCACTAGGGTGGGTCTTGAAATACTTCGACCCTACCTCGTGGATAGTTGTTACCATCCTGGTGTTAAGCTCGTCCACTAACGTGCACGATTCTAGGCACGCAAAGCGGTTTTGCAGCTCAAGTTGAAAGTTTTCGGATCGCTGGATTTGGACGGATGTTGGGCGAAGCGTAGACTTCATCAGGCGTGACCGTTCCAGCTTCAGGCAGATATTTAATGTGCCTCTTACAAGACGGTGATCGCTTCCGGTTTTGAACCTGCTGATCACAGAGACATCATTAAATATGTGCCATTTGTCTGCCAGAATGAAGTCTATCTCGCTTTTCGTGGAACCATCAGGACCACTTACTTGCTTGTTGAAACTTACCGTAATCGAAAAGTCGATTTTCTTTTTAATCTTCGTTAATGCAGTTCTTAATATTTTTTCGCTGTGGCGCCACGGCGTTGATTCATTATGCTTAAATCTATAGTTCTACATAAAAGAAAATAGTATTACTAATAAAAAGGCTATAATGGTAAGGACGGAAAATCAAAGCAATTAATTCAACAATAAACAACACGTAACTAAACAATAGCTTACCTAAAATACTTAAATAATGGCGAACCCCGAGGTTTGACAACGGCACGAAGTGCGCTCAGCCGTCCTCTCCGACACAAGAGAGGTGTCTGAAGCGCCTACGCATCAGCCTGTACTTAATATTATCGTCTGATTTACTTGCAATTTGCTTTATTTTGTATGATTTAACCACCAATTTTTGTATGCGATAAAAAATTGTAAAGTAGTTTAATGCCAAAAATAAAACTAGTACAGTCAGTTTAAATGCAGATTTTATTTGTAAAAAAAAGAAGTAAATTTGTTTTATTGTATTAAAATTGGTTCTAGAAAGAACAGCAAAACGACTAAACGCATAATGTTACCTTATTTTGTATAGGTAAAATGTATTATCTTGCAAACAATAGCATTTTAGAGTAGAGTAAAATGTATTAACTTACAATGACTAACATTTAAAATCGGAGTAAAATGTTTCAATTTTGTTGATGAAGAAAAATCAAGTTGGGTAAAATGTATCAATTACAAAAATTATAATATTATAATTTGGTAAATTGTTTTATCATATAAATTTAGTTAAAGTCAAGCAAGGCAAAGTAGCATAACGTAAAATTTTTAGTTGAGATGTGTTTTAATGACAAAATCCACTATTTACTATGGAGTTAAAACACAAAAAAATATGAAAAACTTCAAAATCATAGGTGTATTAACGACCATAAAAGTTGTCAGATCGAGCTGAAACTAGGACCATTCGAAAGAGTTCATTCTCCCGATTCCAACGGTGTATATAACTCGATATCGCCTAAAATGGCGGTTAATACAATATGCCTTTCCACCGTCGTTAACTACGAACAAATAAATACGAGGGATGTTTTTTTGCGTCAGGGGTTGAAAAACCAGTCAAAGCATTCTTCAATATCTTTACAGAATCTACATACCTACAAACCTATATTGTACCTCTTATCGCGCGGGAATAGATCCGTTTCCCGTAATAAAATGTATCTTACACGTGACTTAATAACAAATATGTATCAAAATCAATTTTCAATAGTTCCCGATTGATACCCAAACAGACAGACATTAATCCCAAAAAAAAAATCCTGTTGAAGAAGAATAAAAAGTTAAAAGAATACGATTTTATAGAAAAGCGTGTTTTTTTAACGATTATTAATTTTTTCATTTTTTAGGTTGATTTTTTGAAATTAAATTTAGTTTTTTTTTCTTTCTTTCTTTTTTTAATATTGAATTGTCGACGGTCTTCGATAAGTCTACGAAGTTTAAATGAAATCTGACCGTTTGAAGTGGGTCAAAATGAAGTCGTTGAATCAAGGAGTTGGTTACAAACATACTGAAGTAAAGTTATTAACTTCACTAAATTAAAAAAAAAGTGTAAAAAGAAACATTTATTCCGTCACAGGCGTTGCAATTGGACCTATGATATTTCCAAACTAATACAATGTATATGTAGCCTTGACCCCTGCAGCCAAAGATTCCTTAATTACGTCACTAACGGTCATCCCAACGGTCACACCCAAAACCGCTTAATAAAACTAATTGCCGTTATTTGTCTTAAAGTTAAATCAACTAGAATAATTTCATACAACTATCCGCGAGACCTACGATTTAGGGCTATAAGTCTTATGAAGCGGCCATTCGTCTAAGTCGCTCGCTTGCCAGACTGTAAATTAACCAGGGATAAGGGTGCTTACACACGGATATTTACGGCACCGTAAATGGCTTACAATTCTACTGGTTTATAATTTAATGCAAATGTGAGGGAGTAATATTTTTAAACAATTTGTAATGTTTTGTGGTGATTTAATGGTTCAAATACTGATTAAACGTAGTTCAATTTATACGCATATGCAGGTTTCTACTGCATGGAAGTATTTTTTTATTTTTAAAGTCTGTCCAAAATTGTGTTAATAAGTACCTAATAGTCGTTAAGTCGACTAGAAGAGTTATGATGAAAAAGTAGTATTTCAAGAAAAATACGTTTTTATTTATCGCCGACAACAAAAAAAAAAAACTTTAATTAATTAAATAATTCAATTCATTTCAACAGAACTTTTCTACTTACTTGTATCTCGTATGTCACAACAGCAAATACAATTTTCCAGTGTAACATGTATTATTTATGTTGATTCATTCCATACATTATTGTGCCAAATATTATAATAGTTTCTGCTAGTTGTAACTATGACGTAACATAAAAATGGAAAAATTCCAAACACATTTTTTGGCTTTTATGTCATTAATAATCTAAATTTTACTAACAAAAAATAACCGACTTTAGAGTTACTAGTTACTCTAAAACTACTGGTCAGATCTCGTTCAAATGTGGGATTACGTGACAAACACCTGCTTCCGATTAAAAAAAGAATCATCGAAATCGGTTGGCGTGATATTGAGTTATTCGTCCATTTGTCGCGCTTACTTAATACAAATTTAAAACTTATATGGTTTTATCATGGATGCCATTATCAGATCTCTATAAAATTTATATGGGACCACATGACAGCCACCGGCTTTCGATTAAAAAAAGAATCATCAAAATCGGTTCGCCCAGTTCAAAGTTCTGAGGTAACAAACATAAAAAAATACAGTCGAATGTAGAACCTCCTCCTTTTTTTGAAGTCCGTTAACAAAGCTTTAAATATAGACCTTCACTATAAGAAAATGATTTTAAACTTAACTTCTGACACCGTGGACTGAATACGTGGAATGAGTCGAAATTTGAGTTTATCAGCGTAAAAATATATATCGTGAGCTTAGCTTTAAAATTATAAAAAAAAATGTAAATAAAGTTCAACCCTGCCTGATTTTTATCATCAAAAATAAGCTTTTTTCCTCAAAAAAATAACAAAGCCTATCTGTCTACGATCTTTAGTGGAACGAAATAGCCCAATCCAGTATGCACACACACATAATTACATACAATACATTAGTAATTCGCGGCGAACATTCCCAAAGGCGTAAAGATTTCGTGTATGTCTAAAAATTTGAGCGGAAAATTTTGGAAGATAGCGTCTCCAAACGAAATCATTTCCAATGCATGAGAACAGCACACGTCTTGGGAGCTTGGATGTCTGAATTTTAAACTTAGTTTGCGGATGACAAATTATTTTCCGAACATCTGCTCAAGCGTACTTGAAATTCAGAACTCCGTATGTTTGAAAATTCTCAATTTAATTCAGTTGTAGGTAATTTTACCTCAACGTTGTCGACAGGTAAAAGTTAAATTAAGGTTATAATGAGATCATAAATGATAGAAAAATTTTATATTTCCATGATTTGGCCGTATTTCCATTTTTAGCCGTATTGGGGCGGCTTAGAATACTAACCCCAATCCCACGCCGGACGGGTGTCGTAAGAGGCGACTAAATCCAGCCCGCTGGTGGTAGGGCCCCTCGGGGGTATTATATTGGTAATATTGATTTTAATTGTTAATTAATACCATTATTACAATTATTATTTCATGGGGTTTGCCTAAGATAACTACCACCCTTGAGCATGAGTCAGCTGCCAAACGACTCGTCGCGTTCCGGCTGGGAACTTGAGAGCCAGTCCTTTTTTTCTTTTTCTTCTCTCTTTCTCGGCCGGCAACGCATCAGTGATGCCTTTGGTATTGCTGATGTCCATGGGCGACGATAGCCACTTACCATCAGGTGGATCGTCAGCTCGTTTGCTGGCTATTTCCATTAAAAAAAATTAGGTTTGGACCATAATGTGTGAAATATAAGACTTCACCCAAGTGTCGATTAGCAGTCTAACAGCTTTGAAAACGTCAATTAAAAGTCTGGTGTGTAGATTACTGATGCAGTACAGCTATTCTTCGCCGTTGCAAGCCATTATTAATTTTTAATACGCTAACTTTATAAACTAAACGTACGTACATGAACCCAGACCTATGACCGAATAAAAAACCGATTCGCAAAAGTAAAATCTTTCTTCACTAACTCTATCAACACTCTTTTGTTATACTCAAATACCCTCGACGAAAAAACAAAACTGTAACCTGATATTTTCCTTACATGAACAACAACATTTTATTCCTAAATCACAAAAATCAAAGCTGATATTTTCTGTACACTCGAACAAGCACGTCAGCTCGAGATCGAAGCACATCGAAGCACATCGGAGCAGATCGAAGCAAGCCGACACTACAACATCCGAGTCGCTATTGGGTTTGAAGGACTTTCTTTAATAGAGTTTCATATTTTCAGATATAGAATAGAGTTTAATAGTTGTTTACTGAATAGTTTTGTTAAACAGAAATAGTAGATGCCTAAATGTTTTAAACGTGATTTAGCTTAGGTACAGTAAAGTAATAGCAAAATATATTCTTTATGTTCGGTTTACACGTATTAAGTATTTAAGTAGTTAACTAAATTTAAAGTAAATTAATACGTGTAAACGGACATTTTAGTAGTTAAAATTTAGTACCCAAGTAAACAAGTAATTTAGAAAGTTTTCTATTTTCTGTTAAGTAGGTGGGCGGGGCTTATCACTTACCACGTTTGAACAGGTACTTTTTAGTTAAAATTTAGTAAAATGCTTAAGTAATTAAGTAGGTTGTGAAGAATTGTATGAACTAAAGATCTTTACTAAAAATTTAGTTAACTACTTAATACGTCTAAACCGGACTTTAAGTATTGGATACTACTACTGAACGGATTTTCATGAAATTCAGCACTAAGGTAGTCCATGATCTGGAATAATAATAATTAACGCTTACACACTCACACCCCTGCAGTAGATTTTTACCTGTGTCACGAGTGGCATGGACGACATAATATTATATAACACATCACAATCACACCCATGACTCGAGTACAAATATCTATCTGTCACATGAATATCTGCTCCGGCCGGTAATCGAATCTGAGACCCATCGCTTCGCAAGCAGGGTCGCTACCAACTAGGCTACAGGGTCGACATACAGGACCTAACAATTTAATAGGGTCGTAATAACATAATTATATTGGTACTTTCTGGATAATGCGGGCAAGCCGCGGACGTATTGTCTATCTATACTATAACAAAACTCAAAGGCCAATTTTTCTGTACATTGAATATTTTTTTAAATTTCGGTTAGGGGGCACTTCAATAACGTGTTAGAGCACAAAAATATTTTTTTTTTAGAATTATTGTCTGTCTGCCTGTCTGTTTGTCTGTCCGGGCATCACATGAAAACCCTTGAACGGATTTCGATGAAAATTGGTAAAGTTGTTACTAATACTTCGGGTCATATTTTAGAATACTTTTTATTCCGGAAAATTAAAAGGTTTACCCGGGAAACGGGATGAAAGTTTGTATGGAATATTTTTAAAACATCAACCGATTTGCTTCAAATTTGCAACAAATGTTCCTTGCTTACCAACTTGCAGTACTTCAATATAAATTCACCGTTTTTTAAATTTTCTTCTGTAACAGGTACGAATAAGGTAAAACATAATTTCCGTATGCGAAGCTGCGGGCAACAGCTAGTATTTAATATTGACTTTAATTTCACTGAAGTTAATGACTATTCATTTCAAAATTGGAGCAGACTTACAAGTAACATATTATTATTTTGATTTGTTTAAATAAGTTGTACACAATTTCTAGTAGACGTACAACAATTAAATTGTAATTCTAAATTGTTATCGGATACACCATGAAGCTATTAAAGAGCTTTATAATAGCTCTTTAATAGCTTCATGGGATACACGTCTGACTCAGCCATCGCGGCATCGTGGATGGTGGAGTCGTTTAGATACAGATATCGCCGAAACAGTTTTTGTGCACACAAATTTATCCCTAAAACGTGTTCTTAGTGGGGAGAAATTATGAGAATTATTGGGAAAAAAGAGTTAGTTGATTTAGACTCAGAGTTATTTAAATAAGCTAAGGAGATTATAATGCAAAGTATTAATAGTACTTTGCATGTCTAATAAACTGAATTGCGATTGCTTGAAAATGTTTTCATAGTCTATAGCAGTCGTAACTTACTTACGGCCGGTCTCAATAATGTACTAACAGATGGAAGACTGTGGATAGGGCTACCATTAGTAAGTTATCTGTCATATTTGTCAATTTTTGCGTCTGAAAAATTGACAAATATGACAGATAACATACTAATGGTAGCCCTATCCACAGTCTTCCATCTGTTAGTACATTATTAAGACCGGCCGTTAGTCCTCTTACTAATAAATTATACCTACTAATACTCTTTGAAACACCTTTATACTAACTGAACTTACTAACGACATCTATATATATATTGGAGACAAGTAAATTTGTAAAGCAACATGACCACCTATTTACAATCTCAAAAAACGTTAACAAATATAGCAGCCGCCGTCCAAATAAACTCGTTCTACCAAAATCCAACATGGCGTTATATGGATCTGGACCATACTCGATGTGCATAAAAAGTTTAAATAAACTTCCAGAAGATATAAAATCTGAAAATTCATTACCAGCATTTATAAATAAATTAAAAACACATCTTATATCTAAATGCTACTACTCCCTGCAGGAATATTTCAAATGAGTGAATGAATTTATAAATTGACAAATCATTATTAAATTAAATTGAATTATGTATTTAAGTTCTCCAAATTGATAATTTTGTTGACATTGTTTTATGTAATTAGAATAATCTAAATAACTAACATAATTTTAATTAGAATAATTTATAACTAACAATTAAATAATTATAATAATATTGACAATTGAATTATTAGAATAAAACTGTAATTAGAATACCTACGGAATATATTGTAAATATTGCTACGCCCTAACAGGGTTCATGCTAAGACTGTAATATTGTATATACTTTAAGATCTCATTGTATGTAAGCATGATGCAATAAAATGATTATGATTATGATTATGATTATGATTATGATTATGATTATGATTATGATTATGATTATGATTATGATTATGATTATGATTATGATTATGATTATGATTATGATTATGATTATGATTATGATTATGATTATGATTATGATTATGATTATGATTATGATTATGATTATGATTATGATTATGATTATGATTATGATTATGATTATGATTATGATTATGATTATGATTCTGATTATGATTATGATTATGATTATGAATTCAGTCCCTCCTATAGTCTGTTTGTCACCAATGTCCATGGGCAGAGGACATAAAAAAACACTATATTTTCAAAACCAAAATAGTTTTGTTTTACTGTCAGACCTCGGCTCATCTCTATTTTTTAATTAAATTAAATTCCTTTACACAGCCCTTAACTTTACAAAACATTAGTACTACATCATTCATTGCTACACACTGGGATTTTTGTAAAGCACACACTCATTAAAAACTTTCAATGTACTCGTAACAACGCGAACTAACAATGAAAATGTGAACAATAATAACATGCATTCAACAACATGCTTCTAAAAATAAAATACGCCGTGTTTGAGAGTAGGTTTGTTTGTATAAAAGCTATAATAAGTATTACAAACAGTGGTAGCCTAGAAGTTTCGATCCCTGCAGGCCAAAATGCATCTAATAATACTTTATGTAAATAACATATACACATACACAGCTAGATCATGATCTATAATAAAACTAGCTGCCCGGACAGACTTCGTTCTGTCAAAAATTATTTTTTTATTAAAACCTTCCGTATGCCTTAAGGGAGATGTAAGCTATCCTATCTTTTAAGTTGGATCAAACTGCACTCGGTGTGCAAAGATTAAAATCGGTTAAGTAGTTTAGGAGTCCATCGCGGACAAACAACGTGACACGTAATTTATATATATTACGAGTAACCGCCCTCGCTTTGCTTCGGTTTTCTTATTTTTTTACACCTTGGGTTATATTATTGGAGTTTTATTAAGGATCCCTAATTTTTTTGAAAATATAATATAGCCTATGTTACTCGGGGATAGTGTAGCTTCCCAACAGTGAAAGAATTTTTGAAATCGGTTCAGTAGTTTCGGAGCCTATTCAATGCAAACAAAAAATCAAATCTTTCCTCTTTATATATTAGTATAGACGAATACCCTCGCTTTGCTTCGGTTTTCTTATTTTTTTACACCTTGGGTTACATTATTGGAGTTTTATTAAGGATCCCTAATTTTTTTGAAAATATAATATAGCCTATGTTACTCGGGGATAGTGTAGCTTCCCAACAGTGAAAGAATTTTTCAAATCGGTTCAGTAGTTTCGGAGCCTTATCAATGCAAACAAAAAATCAAATCTTTCCTCTTTATAGTATATTAGTATAGATTATCCCGGAAAACACGAGTGAAGCCGGGAGCAGAGTGCTAAAGGTAGATTATTTATTTATTTATTAGGTAATCCATCAGCGCTTAAAAAATCAATTATTGCTGACAATACAATTACTTAAATGCTATGGCCAAAAATGTATTATATAAAAAAAATATTAGTAAAAGAATTTATGAACTGTTATGTTTAAAACCGTGCTTAAAAGTAATTTGTGTGCGTGCATCTCTGTGAGTGTGTAAGTGTATAAATGTGTGTGTGTGTGTGTGTGTGTGTGTGTGTGTGTGTGTGTGTGTGTGTGCTGCACACGTGTGTCACTGTCATATGCTTTTTCTTTTTTAAGTTGGCTGGATTTAAAATTAAAAACGTCTAAGCTTGAGTAATAGTTGTTGTAATTGCGAGCTGAACGAAAGATAACTGAATTTTAAGCGTACTTGGTATTTACTTGAGGGACATGGAGCAAAGATGTGTGTGTGTCTAGTAGGTACAGGAGGATGGGAGTTGTAAATCAATACAGGCCAGGATTTCGTTGCAGTCTATGTTCCCAGATAGTCATGAACAACTACGTTATTATGGTCATTGAAGTATTATTACTAGCGTATAGAACCGACACCGCAAACACAATGTGACATACATTGACAAATGAATTGGCGCCGATCGGCTTCTATTTTCAATGGATTCGTTCGATTTTAAAAGGAGAACGGGGGTTCAATTTTGAAAATAGAACCTCCCGGCGGGACACACATTTTGTTCGAGATGTCTGTTCTATGACATTATACTTCAATGATTTTGGTGTCTATCTCTCACGTACTAGTAGGAAGAGTATCCACTCTTGCTTACATTATCTCTTCTACCTCATTCCAACAACAATAATGAACTATGAGTTAGAAAAGCTTCCATGAAGCTGGAAAACGTTCACTGAATACCGCATTAGGACGTGTGCAATGAAACACATCTTTTTTCCACACTGTAGCCGTAACGAACGTTCTTTATAAAGAACGGTCTTTGTAAAGAACTTGCGTCAACCCAAAAAGGTATAATGAGGGAATTACTCGTATTTGCTGAACCACGGCGCTTGGAAAATTATGTACCGCGCTTCCTTGTTTGGAAATTTATGGTATTACGGTACTATGGACCGGTAGGTTTCTTAAGCCCAATGCATAAGTAACGGGCTTTATCCCGTACGGGACGGGAAAAACATCGTCGCCGACAATGTATGTTCCAATGGATTGGCGCCGCGCGGCTTCATTTTCGATTCGAATCGCGATTCGTTCGATTTTGAAAGGAGAACGGGGCTTCAATTTTGAAAATAGAACCTCCCGGCGGGACACACATTTTGTTCGAGATGTCTGTTCTATGACATTATACTTCAATGGTCGCCGACGATGTTTTCCCCGTCACGTACGGGCCACGTTCCGTACGGGATTTTGCTGCGTATGTACTATCGTATACATTTTCTATGAAACGATGTTTCCAAAACTTTACGTTCCGTCCCGTACGGGAAAAAACCCCATTACGTAAGCATTGGGCTAAGTAAGCGTTAAGCATTGGGCTTTAGTTTATTTGGGAGACCTAACTACCACATACATATTATATTGTAACCCACATACATACTATATTGTAATTGTACCACATACATACTGTATTGTACAATGTACACACTATATTGTAACAAGTAAAGATATTTTTAACCCCCGACGAAAAAAGAGGGATGTTAATTAAATTAAATGAAGTTAGATGCGTCTATGTATCTGTATGTCTGTCTGTAGCATCGTAGCTCCCAAACGGATGAACCAATTTTGATGTAGTTTTTTTTTGTTTCAAACGTGACTTAATGGAAAGTATTCTTAACTATGTTTAGTGCAAATAAAACAGGCGGAGGTTTTTTAAATTTTAATTTAAGATTATATTAAAGATATATTCATTACATCACGATGTCCAGTTTTTGATTTGGTACGACATTTATTTTCATAACTGTTTAACATTAAAATGATTTTTATAGTTAGTAAATTATAATCTGTTAATAGTATTAAAACTTATTAAAATATGAGTTGTAAATTGTACCTACAATTTCATTTCTGATTGATTATAATTTATATTATAATAAATTATATTAATTAATATTATGATATTCTGATGAGTGATTGAACCAATAATAAATAGATTTTATCCGAGTAAAAATGCTACCTACTTTATTTTAACACGAGTAACCGCCCTCGCTTTGCTTCGGTTTTCTTATTTTTTTACACCTTGGGTTACATTATTGGAGTTTTATTAAGGATCCCTAATTTTTTTGAAAATATAATATAGCCTATGTCACCCGGGGATAGTGTAGCTTCCCCACAGTTAAAGAATTTTTGAAATCGGTTCAGTAGTTTCGAAGCCTATTCAATGCAAATAAGAAATCAAATCTTTCCTCTTTATATATTAGTATAGATAAATAATTCAAAGATATTTCAGTTATGGTACAGAAATAGTTGAACTTTGAACTTTTCGCCCGGGATTTGTACAGAAAGCGCCGGCTCCGATCAGGTTTCAAGCAAAGCCTACAATTCCCTGCGCTTGTAGCGAGTTAAAGGATTTAGTGATTGACAGAATAATTTCGTTGATACCGAGATTTTTAGGGTTCCGTAGCCGAATGGCAAAAAACAGAACCCTTATAGATTCGTCATGTCTGTCTGTCTGTCTGTCTGTCTGTCTGTCTGTCTGTCTGTCTGTCTGTCTGTCTGTCTGTCCGTCCGTATGTCACAGCCATTTTTTTCCGAAACTATAAGAGCTATACTGTTGAAACTTGGTAAGTAGATGTAATATGTGAACCGCATTAAGATTTTTACACAAAAATAGAAAAAAAACAATAAAATTTGGGGGTTCCCCATACTTAGAACTGAAACTTAAAAATGTTTTTTTCATCAAACCCATACGTATCTATGGATAGGTCTTCAAAAATGATATTGAGGTTCCTAATATCATTTTTTTCTAAACTGAATAGTTTGCGCGAGAGACACTTCCAAAGTGGTAAAATGTGTGTCCCCCCCCTGTAACTTCTAAAATAAGGGAATGATAAAACTAAAAAAAATATATGATGTACATTACCAAGCAAACTTCCAACGAAAATTGGTTTGAATGAGATCTAGTAAGTAGTTTTTTTTTTTAATACGTCATAAATCGTAAACCGCAAAAAACATCGATCAAAGTTACAACGAACTACAAGAACTTTTATATTATGTTACTTGCTGCTACGGAACCCTTCATGGGCGAGTCCGACTCGCACTTGACCGCTTTTTCAATGACTAATAATAATATTATGCCATTCTCTACCAGTCAACTGGATGGACGGATGGATATATTATATAAATACAAGTTAATACTATAATAATATTGCTTCCCATGAAACCGTAGGCGCGGCAACATTAGTATAGATTATCAAGGTAGTTGAATAGAAAGTTTCTTTTACCTGATAACTCTTATCAGAGATAATAGATAGATATATCTTTGAAAACTCTACCAGTCACTTTATATAGAATATCGAATAGCTTATATCATATCGCGATATAACCACAATATAGGAATTAGATTCCTATATTGTGATATAACCCTACACTAAAATTCGTACGACGTTGTAACGTAAATAAGTTTCAGATCAAATATACTATTCCAGTGTAGTTCGCTGATCTTCTCATTGGCATTAAATCTATTTTTGATCCTCTCATGCTGAGAATCTTCATCATATCGGGTTTATGTTCACACGAATGTTAGGGAGATTATATTATCTGTGAATCGTTCGCGATCATATTGAGTTATTTATGTTGTTGTGATAGTACACACTAGTGTATTCATTTTAGTTGAGACAATTATCATGTCAGGCTTAAAAACCGGCCAAGTGCGTGTCTAATTCAAATTCATTTTATCACGTCATATCAATAAATTTTACACGTATTTTTTTTATTCTACGACTAGAAAGACGTTGTATCATGACGAAGAATAACGGCGAAATAAACTTCTCAGCACATTTTCTTTATATTATTATAAATGTTTATTACCAAAATATTTTTCATACCAGAATGGTTGTACAGTTGGTCAATTGTGAAAGTATTTGTCATTAAGTTTCATCTACTGTAAAAAAACCAATTAAACTATTTCAAGTATTGTTTGACATTTGATATTCCAAAACCAACGAATTAGCTTGTGGCATTCGATTTTGACTTTGTAAAGGTCCGAACAGAAAGACGTGAAAAAAAAACTAAATACACGCTATGATACTGTTGAGGAGTTCCCTCGCTTGGTGCCAAACATGTGTGTAAGATCATACATAACAAAATAGCATTGTCATGAGAACTAAAGTAATGTAAAATAAACTCAGTATAAGAGAAAGTAGGTCTAATTAAGCTTGTAAAATTTGACGCACACACACAAATTTAACTTACCCAAGTTAAATAAAACCCTTTATAAATCGTCAACATTCTAACTTATATCAGTTAAGTGGAAAACGAATTGCAAGCCACAAGCTATCGTTCCTCAACATCTACCGTACATCGTTCTAACAAACCGTAAAACTAATATAAACACTACAATGTAACGCAATGCATAAAACGCGTAACCGACAATGTAAGCGGTGTTAAAACCGAGTAACTGGAATTTGTTTAATGTTCACCACTCCTGCATTCAAATCGCACTCGTAAAATCATTGTTTTGATATATTTCTAAATAGCTGCTATGAGCCAATAATCGATAAATTACCGATTATCGAAGCCCCACTTCACCACTGAGCAATCGAATGGTTTTATTTATTTCAATTCAATTCAATTCATTTATTCCTATTAAGTACATTAAGGCACTTAACCTGTATAAGGCATACAATATTTGGTGCGATTGGAAAAAATCGACCATTATACAATGGTTTTCATATCCTGTTATGAAGAGAACTAAAAAAAATTATCGAATGAATCGCGTTCCTATCTATAACTGCAAATAAATATTCTGTCATCCCATTTTTCCTAACTTGAAGAACGGAAAAACATTAGTGTATAAAAATATATGTATAAACATAAACCTTTGAGAAGATTAACTCTTTATAAAATTATGCTGGTTCCTTTACGATATTTGATTACCGAAACAAGTAACAAAGAATTTGTAATATAAAAACGTTTTAAATATGAAACGTTATAAATATGCTTCCATTAGAACCTGAACGGTCGATGCTACAACAACTAGGCTATCTCTTCATTTTCCTGGATAGATACAGAATGCATGAACTATCCAACATATTCAGTTTTCTTCAAATATTTTCCTTCTGTTTTCTTATATTTCCGCAGTATTGTTAAGATTGGACACTGCGATACAGCAACATTTATACGCAAATTTTGTTATTGTGGTAGATTCAAGATACTTTGGATTCATACCAAATTCATTTCCCTAAATTCTCCTTTGCTCATGCATGAATTTATTATTATTTGGGCCACTGAAATTGAATTTCGCAAAACTGGGTATAAAATAATTCGTTTTTTAAATAAAAAAGGCCAAGTGTTACAACCCTTTTGTAAACGGGGTTTTAATGTCAATGGGTGGACTTGTATCAATATGGACATTATATCAATATGGACATCAAAACGTTTGGACATTAACTTTTTTCGCCATCCCTGTAATTGAAAAACAAAATAAACTAAAGTTCACGCTGAAAAAAGACAGATAGCGAGGAATACGTCACTATAAATTTAAATTTAATGAACTCTGGCTACTTTTATTTTCAAAAAACATAATTATCTATTAAAAAAATCAGCCAAGTGCGTGTCAGGTCAGGTGCAATGTAGGTAGTTGTTATAAGTTCATTAACTACTTGTGGATACCCGATTCAATTCAATTCATTTATTTGTATTAAGTACATTAAGGCAACGACGTGTGCTACTACGCAAAAAAAGGTATAAAAAAATCGACAATCGAAAATGTGCCTAATACATCGTTTTAGAGGTCTCAAACCATCTTTGCATTTGGGACACATGGGTTGGATGGTTTCAAAGTCTATAAAGGACATCTGTAGACACATTTTTTGTGTTTCATGTCATGTATAGATATAAAGCTATTCGATTACTTATTCGTTCTAATCTAATATTTAGCTGACACAGTGGGGACTCTTGACCTAAATTAAATTTCTTAGCAGTAAAAAATGGATGATTTTTTCGAACGTAGTAACATGCAAGCAGTTATGTAAAAAAATTGTAAAAGTAATACAAAGTAAATAAATAAATTTTAAATATACAAACGAATAAATTGAAACGAGATTCAACGAATCGTTTTCCGATTTCGTTGATTCCGTACATATAAATCGAGTTAGTACGTCGTCAGCGTGTTTATTTAGCGGAGTGCGATGCGAGGGAACCGGTGGAAAATAAAATGAAAAAATATTAAAACTTCATAATGTGTCTGTATGTGTCTAAGCGATATTTCTTGCCCTACAATGATGTTAAAAGAAGTTAAAAGTCGATATTTTTTTAATATTTTGAACATTATGGAGAGCAGGTTTTCTTAGGATATTTTTCTCACCTATTTATTCGCCTTGCCTCAAATCAACTCACCGCACGACTCATCTTATCTCATCTCACGGCTTACCTTACCTCACATTCGCTCATCTCACCGCACCTCTTTTCATTAAACGACTTCAAAAAAAGGAGGAGGTTCTCAATTCCATTGTATTTTTTTTTGTGTGTTACCTCATAACTTTTTACTCGGTGTACCGATTTTGATGATTCCTTTTATATTTGAAAGATGGTGCTTGTCAGATAGTCCCATTTAAATTTGATCGAGATCTGACGAGTAGTTTTTGAGTTATCCCTAATTTTGGATTCAGTAATTTTTTGGCAAAATTTATGGTTTTTTACTGCTCCTCTCTGTTATTTATACTTGAGATATAAAATTCCTGTAACAAAAACTTACAATCCCCACTAACGCCCCAACGCAGAGTCACTAACGGTTACTTAAATCGTTCCTTAGTAAAAAATCACGATACAATGTACTAAGAAGCTATTTAAGTAACCGTTAGTGACTCTGAGTTGGGGCGTAAGTTACATATCAATTGTAATACATTATAGCATTAGTTATCTCTACTTTACTTATTAATTTTACTTTTAATTTTACCAGCTATAATAATATTAGATACGGTCGTTAAAATAAATGCCTTACAAATGTTAAGAACAGACAATCTTTGATCTAATGGTAAGTAATCCAAGACATTCTTGTCGAATATTTCAGTAACCAAACCATTAACCATTAACCAGCCCTCAACCGCAGCAACCGAGCGCAGATGGAGTGATTCTATTTACAATAGTAATAATATTAATTTCCTCGATACGCTCTATTTCGTTGGGGGTAACGTTTTACCCCCATCGTGGAATATCGAATTGTTTTCGTATGATTTATAGTTGCCACGCCGGGACTCAAGCTGTCAAATACATTCGTCGCGAAGCTTAACGCAAGAATAGAAGTGCCACTATACGTATATAAAATGTTTACAGCGCCATCCAGGGGCCATCCATAAATTACGTCACATTAATTTCATGACTTTTTGACCCCTCCTATTTGTCACACCTGATCACATTTGTGAGACCTCCCCCCTAGTGTGACGTCACATATTATGAAATTTTACACCTAGAAACTATTAAATTCCAACAGCAGTTCCGAAATAGTTTTATTTCCATTAATTGTTTTTCAGTATTTATACATACCATTTATTCGATTTTGAAATGTGACGTCACGAAATTTAGGACCCCTCCCGCCCCTTCTCACACAATGTCACACTACATCGACCCCTCCCCCCCTCTAACGTGTGACGTAATTTATGGATGGCTCCCTAGTTACGGCTACAAGACTGATAAGTAGTAGGAGCTCAAATTATCTGTAATTATCTTAGATATAGACAGTATTTATTTTGATGAATTGCCTAACTATTTGTAATTATTTTGAGCCCAAACTCGGCAAGGTTATTTTATTATCCTCGACCGTGCTAGTAATAATTATAGTCTACTCTGACTTGTACTGATCCACTTACTTGTGCTATGAATATTTAATTATCAGGCTAACGACTACAATAAAGTAATAAACACGCGTAAGGCAAATTATACCTTAAAAATAAAAAGAGCTAATATTGGTAATATTCTATGTTGTTTCATTAACACAATGGTCGAATGGTTTTGTAATTATTATTACGTTATTATAAGATTCTATTGAAGCTTATGGTGTTATTTTAACTTATAATTTAACTTAACCACTGCTGCTTTTCATGAAGACTCATGAAGACAGTTTTATTATTGTTAGGACCGTACCCTACGAATCTTCAACGAAAAAGCAAAAAACAACTTGCTTGCCGTCCGAATTGGCAAAACGCTATGTTTTTTGGTTCTTGTTAACCGACTTCAACAAAGGAGGACGTATTCAATTCGATTGTATTTTTTTATGTTTGTTACCTCAGGACTTTCGACTGGGTGAATCAATTTTGATAATTCTTTTTTAATCGAAAGCTGGTGCTTGTCATGTGGTCCCACTTAAATTTGGGTGACATCTGATGAGTAGTTTTTGAGTTATTCCTAATTTTGAAGTCGGTAATTTTTTGTCAAAAAATATTTATGTAACCCATCGTGTGTTTTGCGTGCACTGGTTATAAGTTGCGATCTTCTTTCCGTGATTTCCATACTATATTGGTATAAAAATGTCTGCTCATTGCTCTCTATTTAACTATAGTCTTTAAGGCGCGGTGTGATCTCAATATTCACAAAACTGGGTTTCTTTGGTGCTCGAGTACGAGGAAACCCAATGAAAATATCGCACGCAAAAAATACAGAGCATAGGAAAAGGTCTAAAGAAAAATGTTAACCGAATAGAATATTAAATAGTTGTTTAATATTTCCAATAAAAAATCGTAATTTGCTATACAAAAATAAACTTAAGCGTCGACATTCTCTGTATTTTCAGCGGTAACAACATATATTTTTTTTGAGAATATAATAAGTATATGGTTTTATTAAAACTTTAACCGGACAGATATTGAATTTAATGTGTATATTCTGAATTATCTAAGGTAAACCCTCAAATTAAATATTTATTCGCAATCTAGTTACATTGTTAGCAAAAATATGCTCTGCAATTATGAACCCTATTCAGCGTCACGTAAATGTAACATTAAATTAGCGCAGATATGTGGTTGTGTGAGTGAAATCAACGTTTTTAAATCGTAGTCATACCGCGCCATAACCTAAAGAATCACACGATATACATATGGTATACAAAACACTCGACGGGGTAATAAATATTTATCTTTATTCCATTCCATCTCTACGCATTCTAAACTCTATAGACCTTTGTTTAGCAGCAAACATGAAAGTAAAATTAATTTTGGTTTAACGCTATTTACATTATTAACTAGTTACCTCGTACGTAATGCCTAGTAACTTCGTATCACGTCACACGCCTGCTTGCGTAATCCGATTAATCTCCTATTTCGAATTATATTTGACAGCTTATTTTGGGTAGCTCACGGTAATAATAATATATGATACCTTTGATTTGAGTATAATAATAGATTGAAAGTAATTTTATCTTTTACTAAGAATATTCAATAATTTGTTTGTCCAGGCTTCAAGAGCGGAGTGTATGCGTAACACAATTTAAGTAGGTAAATAAAAAATAAAATAAAAACCCGCCGGTCATCAGAAAAGCTATCATGATATACCTTTTGAAATCCTTATGGGGGGGCTCTTTAATTTGTTACCCTTATTGCATTATTCGATTGATTTTTATTTTTTGATACTTCAAACAATGTCATCTCACACATTTGTTTTTTTTTTATTTTACTCATCTAAGAACACTTGGGTTATCAAGACGAATCTAACGATATATTAATTATATAAATCCGTTCAGTGGTTTGGAAGGTATGAGGTAATACATACATCCAAGATACGCGCGAAAAACCTTCCTGGCAGACGGGTAAAAGATCTGTTATTGTATTTTCATTCAAAGAATTGGTTCTTACTTAATGGGCGTTATTATATCCTTTGTTTTTTTCACGATGGTGTAAAAAGTACTAGAAACATTACAAGTGGTACGTGTACAATTGCACGGCTATGAACAGCGTTCCCGGGATTTGCGGGATATTGGAAATAGCTCGCGGGATTCGCGCAAGTCGAAATGCACTCACGCGTCGTGGTGATTTAGATGCTAGTTATTACGGTATTGGGATTTAGCTGACCTGGTTCTAGATTATATATATCTATACATAAGTAGATATAAAAAAGGGTGCGTGTACTTTTGTACGCGCGTAAGAAGTTATACTTCCTTGACATAATAAATCAATATTTAATTTAATAACGAGTATCAGTTTTAATCATCTTTCAAAAACTATTTTGTATTAAATAAAAACAAGAAACATTAATCATAAATTATCTGAACAAATATTACTTGTGTACTACCTATGTTTACACAAGTACAAACTAGATGGCGTTGTTCATGAAGCTGAATCACGCTGTTGAGACTCTGTGAGATTTGTATAAGTAATAACATTAAATTTTTAAAGAGGTCCAGTGCTTTCATACCCACTCCATGGCAGCGTTTAACGTTTAACGTTTTGCAAGTCGCATAAGAAAGAAGTATAACTTCAATAAAACTGTTACTAATCGATGTCTGTACACGATGAATGGATGGAGCAACTTACATCCCAAACTCGACTTTGTTATGTAACAAGCCGATAAATGGGCTGCTGATAAACCTGATGGTAAGACCACCGTTGTCAATAGTAATTGGTAGGCAAAAAATCAAAGGTATCAAAGGCATTATCATACGTCGATCATTAAACTAGATGGCGTTGTTCAGGAACCTGAATCACGCTGTTGAGACTCTGTGAGATTTGTATAAGTAATAACATTAAATTTTAAAAAAGGTAAAGATAATAAGAAGCTAGGGCCCTCTATCCAGTGCTTTCATACCCCCTCCATGGTAGCGCAAACGTTTAACGCAACCTTTTTGCAAGTCGCATAAGAAGTATAACGTCAAAAAGAAAGAGAAAGAAAGAACTTGCTCCCACGCTCCCCAAACACCGCGAGTCGTTTAGCGACTGACTCAACCAAGCGTACTCTTAAGTCGGTAGAAGACTAAAAAAGCTACGTCAAAAATAATCTAAGATAGCTATGCCGGCTATAGTTAAACTGGTAATAAGTTGCGTGCACATCAATAACTAAGCACAAGCTTCTCAGTAATATATAATCTGAATTTTACCAAGAAAAAATAACCGACTTCAAAATAACTCAAAAACTACTCGTCAGATCTACCTCAAATTTAAGTGAGATGACAAGCACCAGCTTTCGATTAAAAAAGAATCATCAAAATCGGTTCACCCAGTCGAAAGTTCTGAGGTAACAAACATAAAAAAACAGTCGAATGAAAGTCGTTGAATATCTCCTCCTTTTTTGAAGTCGGTTAAAAAAGTGAGACTTGGCTTAATTCGCATACATTTACTTAGCTTCACAAATTCAGTTAGTTCACAGAGCTTAGTTCACATAGCTGTCACAAATAAGCTGCCGTAGCTATGCGAGCTAAGCTAAACTAATGACTTGACTTGAAGCAAAGATGGATGGAGCCTCGCACAGCTAGACTAAAAGGTTCTACGTAACTGTTTCCATTACACCATAAATCACCTTTCCCCATACGATTCCATCATTTTTCCATTAGCGTCGAATCTGATCCACATCATTAAATTTCGTACGATAATTTAACGCCACTTGTTGATCGTTGGTCTACTTAATGAATTTGTAAGTGCTTACAATATATGCTTATGCTTAAGCTGTCGGTAAAGTTACCTATGGAGACTTTATTTTGCTGTAATGAAATATCGGTACAAAATATAAAACTACAAAAACCTTGAGCACCTGTGCATTTAATGTTTTTTAAGTTATAATTTAAGGTGAGTAACAAAAATCTTATTAGATGTAAATTTTGCTTTTTAATTTGTTATTATTTATTATGACTTTACTAACTAAAGGTTCACAATTTCACATCATAATTTTGGAATATAGGAGTCTTCAAATAATTATTTTCAATGCTGTCTGCATAATTTAATTAACAATTAAAATCAATATTACCAATTTAATCCCTACCACCAGCGGGCCGGATTTAGTCGCCTCTTACGATACCCATCAGGCGTGGGATTGGGCTTAGTATTCTGAGCCGCCGCAATACGACTAATCGGTCGAGTAGAATAAGTCGAGACTGTAATCCCAAGTCAGCACACCATTCAGCAAGGTCAATGCACTCACCTGAGGAGATTGCCTGACCATAACTAATTTGCAGGATGGAATTACTTTTGTCAACGAGTTATAGTTATTGAACTAATACTAGTATAGAACCGACGTGACACCGCGAACCCGATTTGCGCAAACAGCAAATTGCTAGAGTTTTCAGGATTCAGTCGATTTTGAAAATATGGTACGTTGTGAACTGCACAAAATCTAAAATTAAGACCTCTATGTACCCACGATTATTGAAAATAAATATTAATTTATTAATTCATTCATTCATTAATTCATTCATTCATTCATTCATTCATTCATTCATTCATTCATTCATTCATTCATTCATTCATTCATTCAAGAACACGGGGGCTTGATTTTGAAAATAGAACCTCCCGGCGCGACACAAACTTTGTTCGCAATGTCTTTTCTGGTACTTTAGTACATTTTATTTCAATGGTTATAGTACAATTTTTCGGGACGTAAAAACCTTTCTTTTATTTTCCTGAAAACAGAAAAGACCAAAGCAACGCATAAATTGTGTTAAGATTCTTGCATTAGCCAAAGCGATAAAACAGGTCTTTATACATTGTAATTAAGCTTTGTTTTCACGACTGAGCCAAGAGGTGGAGTATTTTACTGTCAGTAATAATGTCGCGGAGATAACCCGGTGGTTGTAATTAGATCTTCCGCGATTGGTATTTGGTTCACACTTGGAAAATCAGTAGTATAAACATACAAATATACAGAGCAATTTTTCCAGTGAGCGGATTTTGATAAAAACTAAAACTGCATCATTAGAAACTAATGCTAATAAAACTGCATCATTAGGAACTAATGCTAATAAAACTGCATCATTAGGAACTAATGCTAATAAAACTGCATCATTAGGAACTAATGCTAATAAAACTGCATCATAAGAAATTAATGCTAATAAAACTGCATCATTAGGAACTAATGCTAATAAAACTGCATCATTTGAAACTAATGCTAATAAAACTGCACCATTTGAAACTAATGCTAATAAAACTGCATCATTAAAAAAATTATGCTAATAAAACTGCATCATTAAAAAAAATATGCTAATAAAACTGCATCATTAGAAACTAATGCTAATAAAACTGCATCATTAGAAACTAATGCTAATAAAACTGCATCATTAGGAACTAATGCTAATAAAACTGCATCATTAGAAACTAATGCTAATAAAACTGCATCATTAGGAACTAATGCTAATAAAACTGCATCATTAGGAACTAATGCTAATAAAACTGCATCATCAGAAACTAATGCTAATAAAACTGCATCATTAGGAACTAATGCTAATAAAACTGCATCATTAGGAACTAATGCTAATAAAACTGGATCATTAGAAACTAATGCTAATAAAACTGCATCATAAGAAATTAATGCTAATAAAACTGCATCATTAGGAACTAATGCTAATAAAACTGCATCATTTGAAACTAATGCTAATAAAACTGCACCATTTGAAACTAATGCTAATAAAACTGCATCATAAGAAATTAATGCTAATAAAACTGCATCATTAGGAACTAATGCTAATAAAACTGCATCATTTGAAACTAATGCTAATAAAACTGCACCATTTGAAACTAATGCTAATAAAACTGCATCATTAAAAAATTTTGCTAATAAAACTGCATCATTAAAAAATTTATGCTAATAAAACTGCATCATTAGAAACTAATGCTAATAAAACTGCATCATTAGGAACTAATGCTAGTAAAACTGCATCATCAGAAACTAATGCTAATAAAACTGCATCATTAGGAACTAATGCTAATAAAACTGCATCGTTAGGAACTAATGCTAATAAAACTGGATCATTAGAAACTAATGCTAATAAAACTGCATCATTAGGAACTAATGCTAATAAAACTGCATCATTAGGAACTAATGCTAATAAAACTGCATCATTAGGAACTAATGCTAATAAAACTGCATCATTAGGAACTAATGCTAACAAAACTGCATCATCAGGAACTAATGTTAATAAAACTGGATCATTAGAAACTAATGCTAATAAAACTGCATCATAAGAATGTAATGATGCAGTTTTAGTAAATATCTGGCACTTGAAAAATCAATATTCTTAATCGAACCCGTTAATTTTGAATAAAAATCACACCACTTGATAGTGTCGCTAACAAGGATTAAATTCTTGGAAACGAATGAGAGGAAGTTTTAAAGCGAATGCTTTTCGAAGAGCGAATATCTGTTTAGTACTTTTGAGTTTATTGCGAACAGACAAACAAACAAGCAGACAAACTCATCCAGAAACACGTTTTCGGGAAATCCTAGTAACGTATTGATTGAACATATTAAATTTTTAAATTTTACGTGCAGTATCCTCGCAGCATCTGATTTTTTGTTACTAAACTTAATCGAAGCGTTGAACTTCATATCTCATACCTCATATTCATGTTAATGGGTAATACAAAGTCGGTATTAGACAGTAACTTTGTAAGCAGCCATTATTACAACTTTGTAACGGCACTTACTTCACAAGTACAGTGTATTAATTATAAAAGCGACACATTTCATCTAATTTTATATTTTATTGACTTTGCAAACATCTATTAGTCATTTCGGAGTTTGGTTATGATAATATCGTCATAATATTTAAATTTACTTTTAGTTACTTCCGAGTTTTGAGTTATACAGTTTAATGGTCGAGGGTTTTTAAGCTGAAATCAAGTTTTAAGGGCTCCATTTTTATTAAACGCTTTTATATCAATGATATTATAATGTAAAAAAGAGGCAGATATGTCACTAGCGCGCCGACGATGAAGAGCGTAAGAACAGGCAATAGACCGTTCTGCTCGTAGTCGCTCTGTCAATACAAGACGATATGCACGCTTTTGTTGTTGTCAGAAGTGCTTGACATTTGACATACAGCGTTAAAATGCCTTCGTGTATTATACCAATTCGACTGGTGTTGTGAAACAAAAGATAAAGTTATGTGTGTTGTAGCTTTTTTGGGAACAAATTTTTTGGTTGACTTCTAAGGGCATAACGTATCTATATTTTTTTAAATATCATTGCCGACAGACTATATTTGTGTTGTAAGAAACAGAAGGTACGTTGTGCTAATGGGCAATATTTCTTCTGTTCCAGGCGGTGGACTATTTAAAAAAACGTACTCCAGCCCGCGCCGCGCTCATGATAGCGGCGGTGTGGCTCATGAGCGCGCTGGTCTGCATCCCACCGCTGCTGGGCTGGCGGGTCACCCGGCCGCCTGAACAGTTCCCGCAGTGCAAGGTATGGTTTAAAAATTTAATTTCAAGAATAAAAATATTCATTTATAGAGAAAAAACCATTTGATTTACACTAATAATAAACACACTGATAT
Source organism: Thymelicus acteon (assembly GCA_951805285.1). Lineage (NCBI taxonomy): Eukaryota > Metazoa > Arthropoda > Insecta > Lepidoptera > Hesperiidae > Thymelicus > Thymelicus acteon. Next base: position 1,591,154 of record OX638235.1, read on the forward strand.
ATGAATGCATATCTGTGAACTTAAACCACTGTATTTAATATGTAGTAAAAATATATACATACTAAACACGAGCGAAGACGACGTTGCCACGTGCCACGAGGCTGCCATCGGAATACTCAAAAAAGTAAGAGCGCCTGTCTTTATCCTTTTTTCAATTACTATTGCATTTTCCGCAATTATAGGTTAAATAAAAACAAATTGTACATAGCCATAATATATTGTCATCGAGTATTACGGTTCCACTGCTCAACTTGGGTTTCTATCGATGAAAATTATAAAAAACGCAAAATCCGCAAACCTTTTTATCGTAGTAGATCTTAACCAGCAATCAGTTCTTACACAACCTGGTTTCGGAAGTTCATGCCGCCCGAAGGCCTCTCAAATGGGTGTTACCTTACTATGTGAAGCAAGGAAGCGCTTAAGAATTTTCTGAATTTATTGCTTAACACTTGATCACTTTAGATGGACACAAGCCGCTGGATTATAAGCATAGGCTATAAGCGCTTTAGCGCTGCTACCTTGTGTATATAATTGCTTATATTTCCAATAAAGTATATATTTCACAAAAGCTTTATTAATGAACACCAATTATTAACCACGTAACTTGTTTTACGACGTCAAAGGATTAATTCCCGGGAGCAAGTAAGGGAAAAATTATTTCCTTAAAACGCTCCGGGGTAAATTGAAAAGTTGGTTTAAAATTAACGACTTGCAATTTAGATGGTTTTATCGGAAAGGCGATCTTTTACGTAAGGCAGTGAAAATGATTTGAGTGGTTCAACTATTACGTAGCGTGGTTTTAAGGGTAAGTGGGGTAAGTTTCTTTGATGAAATTTAGTAATTGCGCATATATAATCTAAATTTTAGTAACAAAAAATAACCGACTTCAAAGTTACTCAAAAACTACTTGTCAGATCTCGTTTAAATTTATGTGAGAACACTTGACAAGCACCTGCTTTCGATTAAAAAAAGAATCATCGAAATCGGTTCGCGTGATATTGAGTTATTCGTCCATTAGTCGCGCATATACTAAATACAAATTTAAGACTTATATGGTTTTCTCATGGATGCCATTGTCAGATCTCAATAAAATTTATGTGGGACCACATGACAGGTACCAGCTTTCGATTAAAAAAAGAATCATCAAAATCGGTTCGCCCAGTCGAAAGTTCTGAGGTAACAAATATAAAAAAAATACAGTCCAATTGAGAACCTTCTCCTTTTTTTGAAGTCGGTTAAAAATGAACAAATTTGTATATTAAACACACATTTTAAATGTACCGTAGAGTCAAATTTAAGGCAAAAATAATTGACTGATGTATCAACGCGCACAAACCCTTAGGGCTAGAAACTGAACATTTCGCACACGTAGGTATTCTTCTTATGACGTAGGCTAAAGAAGGATTTTTTAAATTTCAACCCCAGGGGGGCGAAAGGCCCAAAGAGTGAAGCTAGTTCATTATTATTATTATTGGTATTTATCTTTCTTTCATCTCTCATAAGTGATCACTTACTTGTATTATCAGAAAGTTCGTCTGTCGTTGATTTTCATAACCATTAGATACTACTTAATATTGAAAAAAAAAATGATCACAACAATTTTAACTTCGACAAAAAATCATAAACAGCTTAGAGATCGTCTACTTTAAACATGAATGTTATATTTTTGTTATAAGTATAAGTGGCAATATTAAGGAAACATTTTATATCAAAAAAAATCCCCAATAATTATGTATCAAATAATAAATACATATTTTCATTTACAAGCAACAATAATATTTGTTACGTTCATCTATACTCTATACAAATAAATAAAATTGGAGTGTCTGTTTGTAATATTAAAATAACCGCTTTTTACTAAGTGCATTTGGATGCATACACGGTACATATACCAAAACAACATTTTTTACAATTTTTGTCTGTCTGTCTGTCTGTTTGTTCCGGCTAATCTCTGAAATGGATGGACCAATTTTGACGGGACTTTCAATGGCAGATAGCTCATGTAACAAGGAGTAACAACTTAGACTACTTTTATTTTAGAAAAAAAAAATAGTTTGTTAGGCGATACGAAGTTCGCCGGGTCAGCTAGTTTCTAAATAAGGAAGTAACACGTCTTTTGAAGACAGCGTTGAATAAACAAGTTGAATCGACCAACGTAAGCCTACTCCATCTCTTGTTATATCGAGGGCCCCAGTGATTGATGCGACTGATTCCCCTCCACCTTGAGTTATCTACAGTCTCTGAAGGTTATAAGACATTTATTATCAACGATCTGAAAGATATTTGAAGCTTTTACTAAGTAACTTTACTTTGGGTCTAAGTTATCGAGCGAAAGGGCTTACAAAGGCCAAGAATATTAAGACCTTTATGAAATCTGGCAAGAAGCAATATCTTATAGCTAAGGTGGTTAAGGAAAAAAATAAAAGATTTACCAAGAACTATGTCGAAGTTTTTTTTTATGGTCACATTTTTTGATGATGATAAAAAAATAAATTAAAATAAAACAAAAAATATAACGGCTAGGACACGAAATACCTATATAAAATTGGTAGCTAGGATAGCTCAAGTAATGAGTAATGTGACACGAACTTGGCCTATTTTTATTTAATAAATAAATTACCTGTTATTAATTTACGTACTTTTAGCCTACAATAAAACAAAAAATATAAGAAACTAGACGAATATATAGCTACGTAGTTTTAATTTACAGCAGGTAGTTTTACCTTTTATGTTTCAGTAGAATTACTTTGACGGGAATTCAACGTTACATAAGTAGCAATGTTAAGATATTTATTTTGATAGTATAAGAACGTAACTTGTGTAACATTAAATAATATTTTTATGATGAAAAATATCACCAGAACTTCACTCTCAGGTAAGTTCATTTAATCATAAATAATTTATTATTCAATGTTAAGTCAATCTCAACCATAAAACCAATTGAATTACAGTCGAGTTTCGATCGAGTGTGCCTCATTGGTACCGATATCGGTCCGTAGGTCATCGCTATGGTACTTCGAAGCGAAGTTCGCAAATTCATGGAAACTTGTAAACTCATGGAAACTTGTAAGCGTACAAATTTAGTTATGAACGCTAGGTATGTAACCTAGTACCTACTTATTAGTTTCGTACCCTTCGGCTTATATAAACTACCCTTCTAATATATGATAATAATTAATCAGGAGATTATAGCCGGTTGATTTTGATTATAGGACAAAGATATCCAATATTATTTGATCCGTTTTCGGGTACCTCTTCGAAGCATGGCCTCAGGATGTGGATAATAAGCGTCTTGGGTGGTATAGAGTCCAGTAAGATACCATACCAATGGAATTATCTCAACATCATTACATCATCAATCATTGGCATCGGTGACCAATTTTTGATCAACGGTCAGCTCAGTAAAAAATATTTAAATTAAAAAATATATTTACTTAAATAAATACTTAGCTTTAAATAAACATTTTAGGTTTTCTGCCGGGCGTGTACAGTGTACAGTGTACAGTGTAAATCCAGTTTCCTTATTAAAATATTGACAACGCGAGTCGCTTAGCCTGCTTTGGTAAGACGGCAAATGCCCCGGAGGCCCTATTAAAATCAATTTTTCACACCAATCTATAAGCTGACTCCCTTTAAGCCTGAATTAAAATTCTTTAAAGGAAATATCGCAAAAGCAACCAAACCGCCGCCTTTTATTAGGTACGGGTTTGACTGTATCTCAGATAAATAAAAAAGATATATAATTCACCATCTTGAATTTGAGTGAAGCCACAGAAACTACGCTACTTTCGTGTATTTACGCAGTCACGCACATACGTATGTAAAAACTACGCTAGTTTTTTGCGAGTATTTACCGGTCAGTCGCGCTGTCGTAAGTTACATTAAACGAAAAAATGCTGTTAAGTAGAGCACGAACAATAAACAAAGATCGAGTATATAATATGTCAAAAACTTAACTATTTTTAACATTTTAGGCTTTTAGGGGAGTTTAATGTAACTGAAACCGGGCAACGCTTCATTTACGCACATAAACTTACTTTCAACTGGTTACACTTTTTCAAAATGACCACATTTGTCCTTAATTATACAATAAATGGCCCCTATTTATTGTAATCTAATTTGAAGTTTACACTGACAGTCATATTAATGAGGAAACTGTTAATAACGACCCGTTTTGTAACCCTCCAATGGCAGGAATTTTCATTACTTAATACATTAAAATTATTTAATCGTTTATATAACACTATTACGTGAGCATGAATAAATGTTTAATTACTTTCATGTGATTTAAAAAAGATACTTTTCTATCTGCGTCGTTAGAATAGTTAGGAACTAATAAACTTAAAATAAAATTTAAAAAACCCCTTCAATTTTATTGTGTATATTTTTTTTTCTAAAATTGGTGAGTGTAGTGTCTCCCCATACGGAGGTCGAAATTTTATTTCTTCGTCCACCACCTGACATTAATTTAGATTAGGTTAACAAGTAGTGAGCAATTTTCACAAATTTTACTTCAAAATAAGAAAAACAAAAACTCAAAAATTATGTATTTTCACTTAGCCCCTTTAAGAGGAGGGTCCTTACCCCCACCCCTTCTTACCCAAATCCACCCCCCTCCCGGTGCCGCAGAATACTAACGAAAAATCCGTCAGATTTGATTGCAGAGGTCTCTAGTGGTCTCAACCGACCAAAAATCTATAGTCTCTAGTTAACAGTGAAACAGTATCCTATCCCGACTTTTAATATTCGTCTGGGGGTAAATTCACGATAAAAAAGGTCGCTGAGTTCAATGAAGATGTCTATAAAGGTTCGTCGTATTCAAGGGTCCAATATCAGAATGGTACGCCATAGATCTAATTATAAATAGATGAGACATTATTATAATTTAAATTTTACTAACAAAAAATAACCGATTTTAAAGTTACTCAAAAACTTCGTGTCAGATCTCATTCAAATTTATGTGGGACTACATGACAAGCACCTGCTTTCGATTAAAAAAAGAATCATCGAAATCGGTTGGCGTGATATTGAGTTATTTGCCCATTTGTCGCGCACATACTTAACACAAATTTAAGACGTATATGGTTTTCTCATGAATGCCATTGTCAGATCTCAATAAAATTTGAGTGGGGCCACATGAAAAGCACCAGCTTTCGTTTAAAAAAAGAATCATGAAAATCGGTTAACCCAGTCGAAAGTTCTGAGGTAACAAACATAAAAAAGTACAGTCGAATTGAGAACCTCCTCCTTTTTTTGAAGTCGGTTAAAAAATATACTAATTATCTTGGAGACACAGGGAGATCACCCGCCAGGCTAGGCTATGCCTGGGGAACGGCTGTGCTCCGAGAGTTCATATAGAACTAATGAGCGACGTAGAAAACTCTGATACCGTGAGTCAGGTTGAACGTGACTACTTACGGTACCCGCCCTCAAAACAATTGCTATTCCTTTTTAATAGGCGCTATAAAAAATTGTATCCTTGAATATGACGTTACAGTGTGATTTAAATGCAGTGTAACTTTTTGAGTAAATATTTGACGAATGAGCAGAAGAGCCATGGTAAATGGCCAAACGCCATGGACATCAGCGAAATGAAAAGCATCACCGATGCATTGGTAGTTAAAATGGGCGACAGTTATAACTTTTTAGTATTTTGTCTATAAATCATGATATAAATTCATTATATTACATTCAAATATGCATTCTAGGTTTAAACCTAACGTAACTCCACTACTACATTTAATACAAAATAAATATTTCTGCGTCATATTAATTCTGTGGTACTCACCATTATTCCAAATAATTTTGCGGCAAACAATTCCTTCGAGATTAAGGTTTGCAGCTGTATCGCTGAAAGTACCCGTGCGGGGACTTTATTTTAAGCAAATACCTAGTAGAATTTTTATTTAAAGTAAAGTGGAATGGAAAACCAAAAACCAGTTAGAAAGATCTCTAAACTTTGTAAAACTAGTAGCTTGGATTATTACTACTCGCTGTGTGGAAATGTACACTGTTTTACACTCAATCATATTTAAAAAAATATAGATACGATGCCCTTACCAATCAACCAAAAAATCTGTTCCGAAAAAAGCTACAACACACACGTTTATCTTTTGTTTTACTACACCAACCACATTGGTATAATACACGAAGGTATTTTAACGCTGTATGTCCAATGTCGAGCACTTCTGACAACAACAAAAACGTGCTATCGTCTTGTATTGAGAGCGACTACGAGCAGAACGGTCAATTGCCTGTTCTTATGCTCTTTATCTTCAGCGCGCTAGTGACATATCTACCTCTTTTTAGGGTTCCGTAGCCAAATGGCAAAAAACGGAACCCTTATGGATTCGTCGTGTCTGTCTGTCTGTCTGTCTGTCTGTCTGTCTGACTGTCTGTCTGTCTGTCTGTCTGTCTGTCTGTCTGTCTGTCTGTCCGTCCGTCCGTATGTCACAGCCACTTTTTTCCGAATCTATAAGAACTATACTGTTGAAACTTGGTAAGTAGATGTATTATGTGAACCGCATTAAGATTTTCACACAAAAATCTAAAAAATATAAAAAATAATGGGGGTTCCTCATACTTAGAACTGAAACTCAAAATTTTTTTTTCATCAAACTCATACGTGTGGGGTATCTATGGATAGGTCTTCAAAAATGATATTGAGGTTTTTAATATCATTTTTTTCTAAACTGAATAGTTTGCGCGAGAGACACTTCCAAAATGGTAAAATGTGTGTCCCCCCCCCTGTAACTTCTAAAATAAGAGAATGATAAAACTAAAAAAAATATATGATGTACATTACCATGCAAACTTCCACCGAAAATTGGTTTGAACGAGATCTAATAAGTAGTTTTTTTTAATACGTCATAAATCGTAAACCGCAAAAAACATCGATCAAAGTTACAACGAACTACTAGAACTTTTATATTATGTTATTTGCTGCTACGGAAACCTTCATGGGCGAGTCCAACTCGCGCTTGGCCGCTTTTTTACATTATAATATCATTGTTTACACCACACTAAACATGAATGAATGAATGATTTATTTGTGTTTGTATGTGGAAGATATTTGGGGAAAACTATTTTCGACCTATGAGTTTAATTATAAACAAATATTTTTGCCCTTCTGTCCGATGTTCCCGTTAAACTAAATGGATTAACCGATCCGGTTTTCACTGAAATATATCAAAGCTTTAAAGTGAAGCTTTTCCTTATCGACAGCTTTATAAAATAGGTTGTAAAATAATCTAAATTTTACTAACAAAAAATAACCGACTTCAAAGTTACTCTAAAAGTACTTGTCAGATCTTGTTCAAATTTATGTGGGATTACGTGACAAGCACCTGCTTTCGATTTAAAAAAAATCATCGAAATCGGTTGGCGTGATATTGAGTTATTCGTCTATTTGTCGCGCTTACTTAATACAAATTTTAGACTTATATGGTTTTATCATGGATGTCATTGTCAGATCTCAATAAAATTTATATGGGACCACATGACAGCCACCAGCTTTCGATTAAAAAAAGAATCATCAAAATCGGTTCGCCCAGTCCAAAGTTCTGAGGTAACGAACATAAAAAAAATACAGTCGAATTGAGAACCTTCTCCTTTTTGGAAGTCGGTTAAAAAGTAAACAAAGTCAATATATTGGTATTTATCACGACTGATCCCTTGAAAATTCATCTATACTAATATTATAAAGAGGAAAGATTTGATTGTTTGTTTGCATTGAATAAGCTCCAAAACTACTGAATGGATTTGAAAAATTCTTTCACTGTTGGGAAGCTACACGATCCCCAGGTGACATAGGATATATTATATTTTCAAAAAAATTGGGATCCTTAATAAAACTCCAATAATGTAACCCAAGGTGTAAAGCGGTTACTCATTGGTTATATTTGCCCCAAATAGCACCCAATAGTTATTATTGAATGAAAAATATCATTTTTGTAACAAGTGAATTAACATAATATCTGAACAACAATTAAAGCACTGGTAACAATAATTCTCGTCATCATTCGTAACCACACGACGTAAAAATCTTTAATTCCCTTACAAGCATTTGAATTCCCATATAAGCGGCACTTGAGCCCGAGATTAGAAAATACGTCACGCGTCCCGCATTCCCGGGAATAAATTCCATTAGGAATTTTAGGGAAATATTCATAAAAGGTCCGTTTTAAAATGATTTGCCACGCGTTGCCAACCTTGGACCTCGTTTGTAAGATAATTATTTATGTACATATGCAATTAATTATAATACAAAGGCATAATTATATTCCGTAGGGACTTTTAACTTGTGGTTTTTGCTGAAAAATGTGACAGAAAAGCTTTAATTTGCATATTTAAATAGATTCGCTAAGGGATTACTTGTTCACACAAAATCATTTCATGCAGTTATTTTTTTTTGTATTTTTAACACTTAAACTTTGTAAGAAGTCTGCGCAATATAGCGTACCATGACCGTGCTATGAACGTATCAGGCACACGAAGCAACACGAATAACACGTTTCGCTTTACTATGGTCACGGAAACGGATCGACGGCCCGTTCTGTGTCCGTATCTACAATATATCTACATGTTCGTTGACAATTTGCTAACGCTCCGTGCATGATACGCGACGGTATTGGTCGGTGAGGGAACGGTTTAAGTGTGATACTTTTCAATACAACGAATTTTTTTAGTATTCAAATAGAATTACAATAAAAAAAGTTAAAACACACTACGGAAACAAATTCCACACATAACTCTAAACAAATTCCACACATAATTCAAAATTAGGGATAACTCAAAAACTACTCGTCAGATCTCACTCAAATTTAAGTGGGACCACATGACAAGCACCAGCTTTTGGTTAAAAAAATAATCATCAAAATCGGTTCACTCAGTCGAAAGTTCGGAGGTAACAAACATATAAAAAAATATATGTATACAGCGAATTTAATATCTCCTCCTTTTTTGAAGTCGGTTAAAAATTTAAAATTTCTTCCATAAAAAGTAGTGCTAACTTTGTTCACCAAGTCTCATATAAAAACTATAGAGTATCAAAGTTAGCACTAGGTCACGGTGACGAGCGGAGCGGGTTACGATCAAATATCAAACCGCTCAGCCGACACCGGCGGCGGCGGCGCGAGTCGATATCGTCTTATGTTCGAGGTATGGTCTGTTTCATAGGATGTAGCGGGAAGCATTGTAAAATATTCGTGTCATCTGTGTTGCCTATGGATTTTTATAATGGTTAAAGTTGCTTTGCCGTTAGATAATTAATACAATTATATTAATGTAACTTTTTTTAATGAAAGGAAGATCTTTATTTGAACCACAAAATTCTTGTAAAAAATAACCGACTTCAGAAGATCTCATTAAAATTTAAATGGACTATTTATTATGACAATCACCAGCTTTTGAATATAAAAACAATCATCAAAATCGATACACCCAGTAGTAATTTATGGAATGAGGTGACATAAAAAAAAATACAGTCAAATTGAGAACCTCTTTCTTTTTAACCGACTCCAAAAAAGGAGGAGGTATTCAATTCGACTGTATTTTTTTATGTTTTTTACCTCAGAGCTTTCAACTGGATGTGAACCGATTTTGATGATTCCTATTTTAATCGAAAGCTGATACTTGTCATGTAGTTCCATTTAAATTTGAGCGAGATCTGACGATTAGTTTTTGGCTTCAACCCATTAATGGACCACTACTGGGCACGGGTCTCTCCTCTTGAGGAGGCCTAGAGCATACTCCACCACGCTGCTCCAGTGCGGATTGGAGTATTTTTGAGTTATCTCTAATTTTGAAGTTGGTTAGTTTTTGTCAAGAATTATTTTATTTTCAAATCGGTTAAAAATAAAATGGAATCGTCACCCATAATAATTTTATTTCTAAACTAGGTAAACTCGTGTATTTTTTTCATTGGATCTGACATTATAATTGCGACAGGCGTAGCCGACATCAAATTTCTGACACCTGTAAGCATAAAATAATCAAGATGAGTGATTAATACAAAGTAATCGGTATACATACATACATTGAGCACTTGGCACATGAAAAATATGAAATTTGTAATGAGACGCAAAACGCTTCTCACTTGTACACGCTAGAACTTCTATCGTTCTTTACTTGCCAAGATAAAAAGCGGATTTTCAGAACAAAAGGAAACAAAATACAAGGATGAAGTGTATATTTTTGTGTAAAGCCAAGATTTGTTTTGAAAAGTAAAATGTGTGTGTGAGTCGTGTGAAAGTCATGATATGTGTTGTGAAAACAGCGTTGGAGTAGGTTTGATGGATTCTTAAAATGAAAGACTCGTACCGGCCTTATCTTTGAACTATTAATTTTACGGCACGGACGTAAAAAAAAGACGGACGTAATCCCAATAACAAATTCAGTGAAGCACCCATATTAATACAAACTTTCTATTCGTACAAGTACACACATCCCCACATTGACACCATACTGCTATGACATTGACGCCATGGCGAATCAAAAATTACAAAATTACGCACACATGGTAAGCGAGCTCTCATTGCTATGCTTCACTCTCGATTAGACAAGGTTACGTCCGTTCTTTTTTTACGTCCGTGTTTTACGGTTTTCATATTTTTTCCTTTATACTATATTCCTTCCTTGTCAATTCTATGTCAACGAATAGTACCCTAATTTTTTTGATTCTGTTGCGAGTTCATATCTTTTGATTGTGTTGATTTAGAAGTTTAATTTTCACAGTTTCAAGGGATTGCACACTAGAGTATTGAATATTAATTTCAACTTGATGCCTTCACGTGTTCCTGAAAAATGTGTCTTGACAGACAGATAGATGGATGAGAAACGAAGTCTTAGATGGGATCTGTTTTTTTTTTGACGTACGGAATCCTAAAAATATCGAAAATAACGTTAAGTAGTGTGTTGAACTTTCATTGTAATGCAGTTATAACGCTCAATCTTGCTTCTTTAAGAGTAGGTAAGTCCTACTGTTCTCTACGTAAACTATAGGAGAATTTTTCCGAATCTGTCAATTTTAAACATTAATACCAATGCAAAATGCAAAATTTGTGGGTCAGTCTGTGGGACATTGTCCACGGTTTTCTTCTGTTTTGTCCTTTCGAAATTCTAAGTATTGACGAATGTATCAACGCGGCAACGGTGAGCCTGTCTGGAAACAATAGTATTGGGTCCATCCGGGTCCATCGCTGCAGAAGTTAGGAGTTTATTCTGAAATAATTATTGTAGATATATCATACATTTCAAAGATGCTCAGCTCTTTTGCCATTTCTTATCCATGATGAAAAAACACCGCGAAACGATGGTAGTAGCAGATAAAGTTTAGTTCAAAATTCCATCATCGCTAATAAAAAATAATGCCTGAATTCTTTTTGCTTATACACTAGAGCTATCTATAAATTATTTATAAAACGCTAATCGCTCCTAACTTGCTCTGAGACGCAATAATACAAGGAATGCTGAATATTCCGCTCATAGACTTGGCTTAAGGGCGGTCCAGTGACGTCATTGGCACGACCTGGCTATGTGGGGCGCTTACAGCTGTGACTTATGACTCTGATAAGTGCTCTGTTTGTCCAGAGCACAAAATAGATACACATATAGAAGGATAAATTCATATGTAGCTCGAGCAACGCAACAGAAAAACAATCTAGAAGAGCCTTCCGTATACTAGTTAGTTAAACGGCCACGTGATGCTAAGTATCCAATCTAGAAAGATACAATATCCAATTAATAGATTAAATAATAATAGTAATAAGAAAGGACTATCAACGCACAGAAGAAACCGCTGGGTCTGGAAGCATGATATTTTGCACGAAGGTTTCTTAAATGATGATTTTTGGAAATTCATTCCTTAAAGGGTTAAAATAAGAGATGTAAGTTCGTATGAAACTTCGTCTATACTAATATATAAAGAGGAAAGATTTGATTTTTTGTTTGCATTGAATAGGCTCCGAAACTACTGAACCGATTTCAAAAATTCTTTCACTGTTGGAAAGCTACACTATCTCCGAGTAATAAAGGCTATATTATATTTTCAAAAAAATTAGGGATCCTTAATAAAACTCCAATAATGTAACCCAACGTGTAAAAAAATAAGAAGACCGAAGCAAAGCGAGGGTGGTTAACTGGTTACTCGTCTATACTAATATATAAAGAGGAAAGATTTGATTTTTTGTTTGCATTGAATAGGCTCCGAAACTACTGAACCGATTTCAAAAATTCTTTCACTGTTGGGAAGCTACACTATCCCCGAGTAACATAGGCTATATTACATTTTCAAAAAAAATAGAGATCCTTAACTCCAATAATGTAACCCAAGGTATAAAAAATAAGAAAACCGAAGCAAAGCGAGGGTGTTTACTCGTCATTTATAAAGATAGAAATATATTTAATGCAAGCAAAGCTGCGTGGGCAACTGCTTGTAACGGACAAAAGATCCAATATAGAAAAAATGGGCCCTTCCATCGGACCCGACAGCGACAAGATGCTGCGATCGTCGTAGCCGACACCCAGTACTTTACACCTGAAACTCGAAGACCAACGCCTGTCACTCGACGCCCGACAATTTACGCGAACGAAGCATGATGCCCCATTTTTGTTGATTAATGAGGATTCTCGGCTAATAATTACAATCTTTGTGTTCAAAGGAATACGTTACATACGAATCAATTAAAAGTTCTAGTGAAGTTTAGAACTGAGTTCTGATTAATTTGTAATTTGAAATATTTCATGCCAGTGTTTAATATCAACAATCAAGCGATCATAATTATTGGTACAAAAGTTTTTTATCCATATTTATTTCACGTAGGTATTTCCAACGATAACTTAGTAGTTTTCAATCAAAATTTTTGCAAAAAGAACAGAGTACAACGCAATGATATTATAATAATATGTATAAAAAGGGTGCGTGTACTTTTGTACGCGCGTGAGAACTTATACTTCTTTGACATAATTAAATAAATATTTAATTTAATAACGTGTATCAGTTTTAATTATCTTTAAAAACTATGTACTACCTATGATTACACAAGTATAAACTAGATGGCATTGTTCACAAACCTGAATCACGCTGTTGAGACTGTGAGATTTGTATAAGTATCTAATAACATTAAATTTTAAAAGAGGTAAAGATAATAAGAAGCTAGGGCCATCTATCCAGTGCTTTCATACCCCCTCTATGGTAGCGCAAACGTTTAACGCAACCTTTTTGGAAGTCGCAAGAAGTATAACTTCAAAAAGAGGATTCAATATAATAGCGTTTGATATGCTACTCTCGTGCAAAAACTACTGAACGGATTTTTATGAAATTTAGCACACAGATAGACCATGATCTGGAATAAGACATAGGGTACTTATTATCCCAGAAAACGCGGGTGAAGCCGCGGGCAGAGCGCTACTCGTATATATTTCACGTCTAGATGAATTTTATATGAGATAATCACAGTTCTGCTTACCAATTAATTTAAAACATGACGCGGTGGGAATCGAACATTCGGTACTCACATATGCAAAACTACATGGTGTTCTGAAACTGTAATTAAAATTGTTAATGTTAAAAATTCATTAGCGTCATAAATTTGTTGCGTGTGAATTTTTGAGTGAGTCTGCAAGAAAATTTTAAAATTGTTTAATTAAAATGGTGCTACTAATGAAAAGTCTGGACATATTCTTCTCAAGGATGTTTTTATGGAAATTGTTTAAAAACGAGCTGACAATCCATCAGATCTGATGGTAAGTTTTTATAGTAGCTTATGGACATCAGCCACACCAAAAGCACTTACTTGTACCTTATATAATATTAGCTGCCCCGACAGACTTCGTTCTGTCAAAAGTTTTTTTTTATATTTTTATTTTTATATGCTGTATCATAAAAAAATAAAAACAAAAAAAAATTGTCATAAAAATAAAAAAAATTTAGGGGTGGGACCACCCTTAACATTTAGGGGGATGAAAAATAGATGTTGTCCGATTCTCAACCCTAGCCGATATGCACGCAAAGATTCACGAAAATCGGTCGAGCCGTTTCGGAGGAGTTCAACTTCTAACACCGTGACACGAGAATTTTATATATTAGATTACAGCAATATCAATATGTGCTATGTAGCTCTGTATGTCGTGAAATGGATCTATTCCCGCAGGAGAAGAAATAAAAGTCAATATGGAAGTTTTGTTACGAGTTTAGTAAATAAACTTCTGAGTGATTTTATACTTACTAAATGTGCAAATATTTTTGTACTTCATAGAACTAAGATAATTTGCTGCCAAAGCTGAAATGGAAGTCGCAACCCATACCTACTTCTTCCACTGCTGGGCTCGGCACTCTCTTAGGGGTACAGGCCATAGTCTACCACGCTGGCCAAGTGCGGATTTGACTTCACAAACCTTTGATAACATCATGGAGAACTCTTAGATGTGCAGGTTACGCACATAATTTTTGAAAATTAGAAGTGGGTGCCAGGATTTGTACTTGGGCCCCTACGTTGGGAGACCAATGTTTAAACCACTAGGCTATCACTGCCATAACGTAATTGATCGATATCTGTAGTGGAAGATATTTTGAGAAAAAGTTTTAGTGTCAGCGTATGTCAGCGCATATAGGTTCCGTAACAATATTTTTAGAAAATTTCGCCTATACATACAAAATGTTGATGTCCAATGTCACATGTCATCTTCTTCAGATATATCGTCTTCAGATATCTATTCGAAGTATGCCATCTAGATATATATAGTTCTTGAGTACAGCGATCGATCAGTTGCAATTTAATTATCTGTACATACTAGATAGCTTTAATTTACATAACCATTTTTTAAAGTGAGTCGCTTAAGGGCTTACGTAGTATCAACATAACACCAAGTTGATTAATGACACAGCTTTGATCACAGCACACGATTTCCCGAGAGACTACGCTTCAACGAACTTGTGGGTTGACCTGTATGTAGGTATCTGTTTATTTATGTCGTCCTAGTACTTGCTAGTTACTCGCAATCGTGAAAAATCATTTCTTGTTTCAAGCGTTTTAAATTTTTATGCAGGAAATATAAACCTTTCTTCTAAATCATAAATAATCCCGCTATCAGGATAATCCCGGGAGTTTCTTACCGCTTCTTCTCCCGAGACCACTCACGGTAGGGATTTGTTGAAGCGATGGCGTTGTGTGACGTTCGAAAATGTTTGATTTCATTTCATTTCAATCTTAAACATACTTTATCTCATCATCAGAATTCTGTTTCAAATTTAAAAATCCATCCACTGTAAAATATTATTTCTTCCTCGCAATATAACAATGCACGGATCGCTTCTTTGAAAACTTTCAAGTAAATCCAATTCTGAACTTCTAACAAATAAAATTGCTTGCTTATGATAATCACAGCAAACTTTATAATCCAACTGTTATCACCCCAAACTTCACATAAAAACAGTTCTAAAAAAGATCCAGTGAAAAGCAAACGGTTCTCATTCGATTTCCGTCAAAGGCCGGAGTTTACAGTCCTTGAATATTCAAATAACGTAAAAGTTGAGTTTTAAATGAGGGATCTTATTATGATCTAACGATTTAATATCGAGCGGCCAGTAACCTTTGAGGAATCCGGATTTAGGAAATTAAATCTTTGTCAGGCTCAGAGGATTGTGTTTTAATATGCAGGGGTTACACCGAGATGTAAGCTATAGTGGTAAATTATTAATTAATCTTGTATTTTTCAACACTTGTATTTATCAACACTTGTTTAGGGGCCATCCATAAATTACGTCACACTAATTTCATGACTTTTTAACCCTCCCCCTCCTTGTCACAGCTGATCACATTTGTGGGACCTCCCCCCCTAGTGTGACGTCACATGTTATAAAATTTTACACCTAGAAATTATGAAACTAAAACAGCAGTTCCAAAATAAGTTTTATTTCCATTAATTGTTTTTTAATATTTACCTATACATACCAGTTATTCGATTTTGAAATGGAATAGGATTTATTCTTTCTTTTTTCTTAAAATATTGAATTATCATCGGTCCTCTACTCTATAAGTCTACGAAGTTTGAAAAAAAATCTAACCGTTTGAAGTGGGTCAAAATCAAGTTCAAAGGAGTTGGTTACAAGTTACAAACAAACAAACATACATACATACATACATACACACAGGTGAAGTTAATATAAAGCATGTAAAAAAGACACAGACCAGCAGATATTCATCCAATGTCACGTGACCTGTCTTCAGGTACCTTCGAAGCTGGGTCTCTAGCTAAAAACTCTTGATCATCACCAATAACTAATGCGTTGCTACACAAAATAGGGCCTCGGATTATTACTTTTGATATTATCAAAAGCGATGGATTCTGTTTTCATACTATGCAGATAATTGTATTTTGCTATTCGGTGTAACAGCCGGACGCTTAATGTGATTATATCGGGCGAGCGAGCGTCAGTCCGCTTATCAAATGATGTGGGGAAATTGATAATTTTACCTCCCTTTCTTTCATATTACGTTCTGTATACCCATCCCATTCTCAAACCGATTTTAATGTGCAATTCAGAATTTCATTACACAAAAGATAATACCGTATTGATGATATGAGATGCATTTTTTAATTACCTTCCAAATACTCGTATCTATACTGTGTTCAAGTTTTATTCAAATTTTTTTTATCATGAAATACCTTTTAGTCTCACCGCCGATCCATAAAATATATGGACAGCTTTTTATTCCTTAGATTCAATAAAATTAACAAGGTCGTGTCAAACTACGCACCTGATCCAGCCAAACTGCTCGGCGGTCTCCGCACAAAACAATAAGATTATTAAAACAAAGTCGTAAATCTTGTGGATCGCCATTAGAAATGAATTAGTCTTGTTACGGGAAAAAAGGAAAGCTAAGAGGAAAATTCCCAGCGAATGAGGGTAGATCCGAAATCAATATAACGGTCGCAGAGTGTGAAATATGGCTCTGAGGCCGTATTACTGAATCCTATTTCACTTTTGACTTAATTGAGAGCGTGCGTTTTAACAATTGGTTCAATGTAAAAAAGCGGCCAAGTGCGAGTCGGACTCGCCCATGAAGGGTTCCGTAGCAGCAAGTAACATAAATTCTTGACAAATAATCGACTTCAAAATAACTCAAATTACTTATCAGATCTCGCTCAAAAATGGGACCACATGACAAGCACCAGCTTTCGATTAAGAAAAGATTTATATCAAAATCAGTTCACCCAATCGAAAGTTCTGAAGTAACAAATTTAAAAAAAATGCAGCCGAATTGAATACCTCCTCCTTTTTTGAAGTCCTTAAACACAATCCTTAAATACTTCGGAACCCTACATTGCGCGTGGCCTGACACGCACTTGCCCGGTTTTTTACATTATAATATCATTGGGTTAACTTTTTTTTATTTGTTTTATGGAATTTTTTTATAACTATAAATAAAGTCAATTACAATCCTGTCTAAACATTTTTTCTAGTGTGCAAGGCATGTTTATATAAGCGAAGCGAGCTGCCATTAGTATAAAATAATTTTGTAACAAAATAATTATTTAGATAATCCGCTTACATTCAAAACTTTGGTAGAATTTTGGCAAGGCGCCTCTCCCCGCGCCCCTCTCCCCTTCGCTTGACCTTTATTGACGTAACCTTTAACCAACTCCATTGGACGGTTGTTCATCTCACGATATAACAACGACGTCAAATGTATATTTTACTAAAGATAACCAACTTCAATTCCTCATGGATGGAACTGTGAGCAGAAATAAATAACCTCGGTAGTTTCCGCTTCTCTCGGGACTACTTACGATAAGGATTTTGAAAAGAATTTGTTACAAACCAAATTTGACTTTTAGGGTGAGGCCATCGAGCGTATTTTTTGAGTCGAGTCAAGAAAAATGAGTCACGCGCAACTAACTACTAAAGTAAAAATTGTTATGGCATGTGCATCCGTATATACAATAATTTACCGGAAAAATTTAAAACCTTACCTCTCACGAAGTTTAAAAAGCTGCTGTTTGACTGGCTTTCACACAACTGTTTTTATTCACTTAATGACTTTATGGATTTTAATTGCACATATTGACATTGAATTATTATTATATTAATTATTATTATATTAATATTATTAATTGTATTATTATTATATACGTAATATTGTAAATTTTATTATCACCAAAATGTTGCATGCCGACATCGGCCAAATATGTTTGAACGCCTGTAAAATTTCCATCTTTTCTACTTGTACCATGTTTGTAGCAATGAAATGAATAAATAAATAAATAAATAAATAAAGTAACAGGACTTTTAAGTACCTACCACACGTTTAGTTTAGTCGTTTAGTATGAAACCGACTCATTTTACGGGACTCACAGCTCAAAAAATACGTTCGTTTTGCCTCACCCTTAATGCCATGCCATGAGTAAGTTCGCAGCTAAATCTGCTGCCACACTATTAGATGTTATAGTATTAAGCTGGTTAACACATTTTATAGTTGCAGCACATGAAGTCGTGCGTTAACGTGTCGTCTAATGAGCGACTATCTAGCTTTGCGAGTGGCGATTAAACAACCCTATTTGCCATTTTGTGAAGTTAGTAGTTAGTCAAAAGTCCATTGGTTAAAAAGAGTATTTTTTTTATGTTTGTTACCTCAGAACTTTCGACTGGGTGAACCGATTTTGATGATTCTTTTTTTAATCGAAAGCTGGTGCTTGTCATGTAGTCCCACTTAAATTTTATTGAGATCTGACAAGTAGTTTTTGAGTAATTTTGAAGTCGGTAATTTTTTGTTTGTAAAATTTAGATTATTGTAACTGAGGAGAGAAGGCCTATACTTCGCCATGCTACCCCAGTGCGGATTGGTGAAGGGGTTGATAGCCAACGCAAGTGTCGGAAGTTTTTATGTCACCCAAAGGACTGCGACATGGTTTTACGACCGCTATTATAGGTCCAGCACGTTAAAAGTGATTTGAATAACGTTTGAACATTCTCACTAGAAGTGCGAGCAGTGAAACCCTTTTAACGGAATCTAAAACGATGCAACGGGCCTAGTTTTAACAAAAAAAAGACTGTTACGCCCCAACTCAGAGTCACTAACGGTTACTTAAATCGCTCCTTAGTACAGAATTTGTATGGTGATTCATTCATTACTAAGGAGCGATTAAAGTAACCGTTAGTGACTCTGAGTTGGGGTGTCAGTAATAGAAGTTATCAACTATCGGAGTTTTTCATATCGCTCGATTTCAACGGATAATTTGTAGATTTCTCGTATTGTAAAGAAAAATTATCAAATAATCATGGATTTATTAATCACTCATGAATGATACATAATTTTGTGACGCCTGTGTATTTGATTCCGCCTTTTTAAATACCAAGATCGTCAAAATTATCCTTGCATAAAATAATTCCATCCATCCATCCATCAGCCCTTAGAGGTCCACTGCTGGACATAGGCCTCCCCTAACTTGCGCCACTCTGACCGGTCCTGAGCCTTCTGAATCCAGCGGATGCCCGCTGTCTTCTTCAGGTCGTCAGTCCACCTGGTCGGGGGGCGTCCTATGCTCCTTTTTCCGAGACGTGGGCGCCATTCGAGGACCTTTCTTCCCCAACGGTTATCGGTCCTTCGAACTATGTGGCCAGCCCATTGCCACTTCAGCCGGCTAATTCTTTGAGCTATGTCGGTTACCCTTGTTCGTCTACGGATCTCCTCATTTCTGATGCGATCTCGTAGAGAAATACCGAGCATAGCCCTCTCCATAGCCCGCTGCGCAACTCTGAGCTTGTGGATCAGGCCAATAGTAACGCACCACGTCTCGGATCCGTATGTCATCACTGGCAACACACACTGCTCGAACACCTTCGACTTCAGGCACTGAGGTAGTGTTTTGGACGACAAGATATGACGCAGTTTCCCGAACGCAGCCCATCCGAGTTGGATTCTACGAGTGACTTCTTTCTCGAAGTTGGACTTACCCATCTGGATCACTTGTCCCAGGCAATTGTATTCGTCTACAACTTCAAGAGCAGCGCCGTCAACAACAACCGGTACGGGTGTGACATGGACATTCGACATGATTTTCGTCTTGTCCATGTTCATCTTAAGACCCACCCGTTGTGAGGCGCTGTTCAAGTCCCCGAGCATTGTACCAAGTTCTTCCAGGGAACCCGCCAGGATGACTATATCATCGGCATATCGCAAGTGTGTGATGTATTCGCCATTGATGTTAATGCCACGTCGTTTCCACTCCATCAGCTTGAACACGTCTTCCAGCGCAGCGGTGAACAGCTTTGGGGATATGACATCCCCTTGCCTGACACCTCTCTGCAGTTGGATGGGGTTCGTTGCTGTGTCGTGTACTCTGACGGACATGGTGGCAGATGAGTACAAACACTTCAACACCTCGATATACCGGTAGTCGATCCGGCACCGCTGGAGAGAATTTAGTACCGCCCAGGTCTCGATAGAATCAAAGGCTTTCTCATAGTCCACATAGGCAACACACAATGGCAGATTATACTCCTCGGTCTTTTGTATAATCTGCCGCAGTGTATGTATATGGTCTATGGTGCTGTAGCCTTTTCGGAATCCTGCTTGTTCGGGAGGCTGGAAGTCGTCAAGCCTGCGTGCAATGTGATTTGTGAGCACCCTCGAAAACAGCTTATAAACGTGGCTCAGGAGTGCGATGGGCCTGTAGTTCTTCAAAAGGGCTTTATCGCCCTTCTTGAAGAACAGCGTCACCACACTTCTGCCCCACGCTTCCGGGGTAGTTCCAGTGTTAATGACGGATATAATGCATAAAATAATTATCATGACTGAATTGTCTGAATCCAATTTTGTTTATAAGTACTGTTTCGAGCATTGAAGTATTATTACTAGCATATAGAACCGACACCGCAAACACAATGTATGTCCCAATGAATTGCCGCCGATCGGCTTCAATTTTCAATGGATTCGTTAGATTTTGAAAAGAGAATGGGGGCTCAATCTTGAAAATAGAACCTCCCGGCGGGACACACATTTTGTTCGAGATGTCTGTTCTATGACATTATACTTCAATGGTTTTAAGACAGATTTTAGTAGGGAAAACGGGAAAACAACTCTAAAAACATTCTCGAGTGTCTGCCAACGACAAATTTTTACTTTGTTTTATGAAGAATCTTAAAAACCGATAACGTAGAGTCGTAGAACATTCTCTGGCTTCCGAATTCCAATTTAAATGCGTAAATTCTTCTTAGCTATTAATTTCTTATTATAATTTTATTGTTTTACTTCATGTAGTACGCCTGTTACCAATTTTCTGTTCTTGCTGATTTCAGTCTACTGCTGGGTTGCCTGGAAGAAATCGCTTTAAAGCGATAAGGTCGCCCATTGTTTTGTGTTCCTTCCTTGTGCTCTTTATGTATACTCGTATTATGTTTTGGTGTACAAACAATAAAGTGTTAAATAAATAAATAAATATTTTTTTCTAATTAACATACGTTTAGAATTAACAAGCGCTAACCCGCAGCTTTGCTCGATTTCCGGGATAATAAGTTATACGTTATATGTTAAACCAGATCATGGACTACCTGTGTGCTAAATTTCATGAAAAACCGTTCAGTAGTTTTTGCGTAAAAGAGTAAAAAAAAATCATAAAAACTTTCACATTTATTAAATACGAGTAACCGCCCTCGCTTTGCTTCGGTTTTCTTATTTTTTTAAACCTTGGATTACATTATTGGAGTTTTATTAAGGATCCCTAATTTTCTTGAAAATATAGTATAGCATATGTTACTCGGGGATAGTGTAGCTTCCCAACAGTGAAAGAATTTTTGAAATTGGTTCAGTAGTTTCGGAGCCTATTCAATGCAAACAAAAAATCAAATCTTTCCTCTTTATATATTAGTATAGATTTGTATCTGGGACGCGGCCTCCTGGAGTTTTGTTCGGTCTGTGAGGCCGGTGCGTTCGGTATGCGGCGCGCGCTTTTTAAAGTGACTATATCTTAAAATTATTGTATAAGAGCTATATACATTGCTTATGTCGTTGGATTCGTTATGAAACAAGCTAAGCATAAAAAAAATAGTAGTCCAGTATTTTTTTTTTTATTGTAATCATAATTTTAATGGAAAAAAAAGATGCGAAATATTTTCGCAAAAAACAAAAAATCTTCATAATGAAATAAAACAGTCATATTTTCGTTATTATTACGTTTTATTTACATAAATATACATAATTTAACATAAAAAAAAATAACCACAGATAACAAACAATTCGAATAATGTTTACCACTTGCTTCGGTAAAGGAAAACACCACTGTATCACGCTAATATAGCGTAAGGTTGGCTATGAAACAAACCCTTTGTATACGCCATTACAGAACCGCGCTAAGAAAAACACCAACCCCATCTTTTGTTTTATGTCAGCCTGGTAGAAAGGAAGATTTTGAAAGAATATCTCCCAGTTTTCCTGTGCTACACGGACGTAAGAAAAGAACGGACATAACCTCGTCTAATCGAGAGTGAAGCATAGCAATGACAGCTCGCTTACCATGTGTGCGTAATTTTGTAATTTTTGATTCGCGATGGTGTCAATGTCATAGCAGGATGGTGTCAATGTGTGGGTGTGTGTACTTGTACGAATACAGAGTTGGTATTACTATGGGTGCTTCACTGAATTTTTTCTTGGGTTTACGTCCGTCTTTTTTTACGTCCGTGCTTTTTTTTGTTGATTTTATTGATTGTTATTTTATGGATTCAGTCTGATTTGGTTTTTCTCTATCTATAAAATCTGTGTGATAATTTTTAAAAATTGTTATACACCTTAACGATGAATATAATATTCGGATGTTTAGGTACTTGTTATTTTTTGGTTTTGTTGTTAATAATTTCAATTTATTTGCAGCTGTTTTATTTTGTAATAGTAATCAGGTTTTTGTTGGGTAACATTATTCTGTGATGTAAAGTTAATTTCATTAATAACGCATTTAAATACTTTTTAAAACATTAACATCCTTGTTTTGAAGTTATTGAGGTCTCAGGATGTTAAAGGAACGTTTCGCATATCGTTACGATGCAACGATACGACCATAGCCTTAGCAAGAGTAATTTAATAAGTTTGGCTCGATAAGACCTATCGATTGGCAATATTGAGTGGGGAGTGGTTAAAGATTATTTAAATGCGCAAGGCGTGGCGTTCCCACGCTGAGAATTTATTTGATTTTAGAGCTTTCTGAAATTGGGTTAATAGAATCTGGAGTTTACCGTTTTTATTAATTTTCTTAACCTGTTTGCCTTTGATCTTTTGTTTACTTACACACTTATCACACATCAATTTAAATCAGTAACACACTCATTTCATCAATATAATTGATTTTACTATCTTGTGCATATTGAAATCTGTAAAATATTGTGGAAGTCAGTGTTAATTCATCATCGTTATCATTATGTTTATTGTAATCATTGAGGTAGAAACATAGAGAAGACATCTCAAACAAAATGTGTGTTCCACCGCCGGCTTGCGCTCCGTTCTCTTTTCAAACTAGAAGCCTCGTTTGCACACTTTCCATAGAGTAACTTTGTATATGACACTTGCCGAACCAAGACGGCAATCGTAAGCAACCTTATTTAGTCCATTAACACGCTAGTGGCTTTCGAAGTTCAAACGCTCCTTATGATTTTTTCATTCAAAAATGGCGGGAACATTGCACAATAATTAAATTAAATTCGTTTTAGTTGATTTAAGTAAATATTTTGTTTTCTTACCGATGATAAGTGATACCATTATCTTTTTTGTTTTTTGTCGTGCAATTATGACACGTTCTTAGTACGCACGACGGCATTTTTTCAGTTTTTTTTTCATAAACAATTTTGGCATGCGGCCGCAATGAGCGCAGCCGAGTGACAGCCGAGTGACAGAATGAAATGCAGCTGGCCGGCTGCAATGCACACCCCCGAACCCGATGTTCGCGGTGTCTATTCTATACGCTAGTAATAGTAGATCAATGATTGTAATCATGTTTTTAAAATGCAAAAAATTTTTGTTTTTTTTTTGTTTTGCGTGGATCACTATATAAACTATAATTTTAGCATTCGTGATGTAAATCACTTTAACGTATTTGTATTATAAGAAGTGTTGATCTACGGGAAAGTGCACTTTCTTTGTTCGTCAACCGTTTGGTCTACGCAGTTAGTTCAAGGGGAACAAACGAACTTGTATTCACTTTGATTCCACATGCCTCGTATCTAATATTAAATATTCAAAGTCAACAGTAATTCAAAGTATAGCTTTAATGTTTTTTTTATATTTTGGAACAAATAAATTTTATTGCCTATTAGTAATTGAAAAGCACACCTGATGTTACATGCTCCTTTCCGTTTCATTCATTATTAGTGAATGCAATTAATTAAACAGGTACAAATGAATTTAAAGCGCAGAATTTAACCGACTTCAAAATTAGGGATAACTCAAAAACTGCTACTCAAATCTCAAATTTAAGTGGGACCAAATGACCAGCTTTCGATTAAAAAAAAAATCATCAAAATCGGTTCACCCAGTCGAAAGTTCTGAGGTAACAAACAAATACAATAAAACAGTCGTATTGAATACCTCCTCCTTTTTTGAAGTCGATTAAAATAAGAGTTGTATTGTTGATATCAGTCAGTAACGTCATAAAATACGTTCTAAACGAGCCATTGATGTAATAGAATAGTGATCGTATATCATTTCACCTAAAAAGACTGAAATACGCGGAATAACCGTCGCTATTGTAACACGATGCGACAATTTTCGAAGAGCGGGGCACAGATGTCGCCAATATATTATAATACAATATGGAGGCATCGGAAGGGCGTATAAGAGACAGGAGTACTGTAAGGGCAAGTTGGAGGGTATAGCGAGACTGGTTTCTATATTGAAGGTATTTAATAATGCAAACCCGGACACGGCCTCCGTCTGACAAACCAACTTTTAAAAACCAATTTGCTCTCGAACAGCGTAAGAAGAAGAAGAAGAAGAAGAAAACCTAATCTTCTTCCAGTTACAAGAACAGATTCGTACTCTCAAGTAACAGTAAAGCAAAGCAGCAACCCATAATTGTCCCACTGCTGGGCTCGGGGTCTCCTCTCACAATGTGAGGGGTACAGGCCATAGTCTACCACGTTGGCCAAGTGCGGCTTGGCAGACTTCACACACCTTTGAGAACTTTATGAAGAACTCACCGGTGTGCAGGTTTTCTCACGATGTTTTCCTTTACCGAAGTAAGTGATAATTAACTTGTAATACGCACATAATATTTGAAAATTAGAGGTGCGTGCCAGGATTTGCTCGGGCCCCTTCGTTCGGGAGACCAACTTTCTAACCGCTAGGCTATCACTGCTCAAGTAACAGTTTTAGACGTATTGGGGCGGCTTAGAATACTAACCCCAATCCCACGCCGGATGGGTGTCGTAAAAGGCGACTATATCCGGCCCGCTGGTGGTAGGACTCCTCGAGGGATTATATTAGTAATATTGATTTTAATTATTAATTAATACCATTATTACTATTATTATTTCTCCATGGGGTTCGCCTGGATAGCTACCACCCTCGAGCATGAGTCAGCCGCCAAACGACTCGTCGTGTTCCGGCTGGGGGCTTGAGAGCCAGTTCTTTCTTTCTTTTTCTTCTCTCTTTCTTGGCCGGCAACGCATCGGTGATGCCTTTGGTGTTGCTGATGTCCATGGGCGACGATAGCCACTTACCATCAGGTGGATCGTCAGCTCGTTTGCCGGCTATTTCCATAAAAAAAACAGTAATGAAAGAGTAACTGGAGAAGAAAATAATCCAGTGCTTCAGCTATCAAACAGTTATGTTCATTTTTTGCATCAATGAAGCCTATTTAAATTTCACAGAAATACACTATCAACACCATTGGAAGCAAATATAAAAGATGAGATAAAGTTAGGTTAGACCTTGCGACTAACCATCGTAGAGTCAACTTATCCTGATGATGCTTCGTTTTGGGGCGAAACACGTGTTGGTGCTGATAAATAAAAAAAAATAAAAAAATAAAAAATAAAAAAAATAATAAAAAAAAAGCCTTTTATTTCTTGCATCGTCATTACATGAGAGTTATTTGACTAAAATTGTTCTAATCCGTTGAACAATATGAATTATAATATTTAGAAATTTACATTATCATTAACATTAAACATAAATTATAAAATTACAGGATTAAATTTAATTATTAATTTTAAATTTCAATATTACATTGTTCAATAATAATTTAATCGATATTTATTACATGCATAATTACTGTCAAGATTCTTAATATTAAATACTATAATAATGCTAATTAATAAAAAAATAACTAGTCAAAAGTAACAAATGTTTTAAAGTAGATATTTTAAATGCAAGAACCCCTCTTAGGTGAAGGCCTCCTCCAGAGAGTGCCATAAGTCTCTGTCTTTTGCTACCTGTAACCATTTCCGGCCAGCAGTATGTGCGATGTCGTCTGCCCATCTCGCAAGTGGTCTTCCTACTCTTCTATACCCATGTGGACCCGTCCACTCTGTCACCCGTCTCGTCCATCTCTCGTCATTAAGTCTGGATATATGCCCGGCCCACTTCCATTTTAATTTCATAGCGAAGTTCAATGCGTCGATCACTTCTGTCTTCTCTCTTATAATTGTGTGTCTTATTTTCTGTATTTTTTTGATCTTAAGCATACTTCTTTCTATGGCTCTTTGAGTTGTTTTAATTTTATGTTTAGCTTTATATGTGAATTTCCATGTTTGGCATGCATAAGTTAAAGAAGGTAAGAGACATGTGTTCATTATTTTCCGTTTCAGCTTCACATTAAAATTACCTTTTAAAACTTCTTTAAAGCTCCAAAACTTGTTCCAGGTTTTTTGGGTTCTTCTTGCTATTTCTTGTTCGTTGTTTTGTGCTTTAAAAGATATTCGTTTACCAAGGTATATGTAGCTACTACGTACGTACTCTAATTGGATGTCGTTTAGTTTTACATGGTTTTCTGTGCTGTTTGTTATTATTTTTGTTTTATTTAAATTTATTTCGAGCCCAACGCTATTACTAGCTCTTTGTAGAGTTGATATCATATATTCCAAGTTCATACTGCTCTCGGACATAAGAACGATGTCGTCGGCGAATCTTAGGTGTGAGAGGTATTTTCCGTTAATATTTATTCCCATATGGTTCCAATTAAGTCCACCTAACACATGTTCCAGAACTGCTATGAAAATTCTGGGCGAGAGTGGGTCTCCCTGTCTAACTCCTCGTTTTATATTTATTGGTGGTCCTATGCTCTCCAGTAGTACTCTACTTTGGCTTTTCTCATAAATATGTTTTAATATTTTGATGTAGGTTATATTAACGTTTTGAGATATTAGGGTTTCCCATATCGAAGTACGTGATAAACAGTCAAAAGCTTTTTGGTAATCAATGAAGCATATGTAGAGCAGTCTTCGAAATTCTTGGTATTTTTCTATTATTTGTTCAAGGGTATGGATATGGTCGATAGTACTGAAACCTTTTCTGAAACCCGCTTGCTCCATCGGTTGCTTGCTATCTAATGCTTGACTAATCCTTTGTTCTATGATTGAGGCAAAAAGCTTATATAGGGATGGTATAGTCAAAATTATCTAAGATGCCCATAATGATAGCTGCTATTTATTAATATGAACTAACCTTGTATGGGTGTCTTTGAGCGAAATGGAATATTCATTTACTTGACATGAATAGTTGAACACTTACGGACAAACGATTTTGCCAAAATTTGTTAAAAATCCCTACTCATTTTCATTGGCGTTGATTATAAATCATATTATACGTTAAGCTCTAGTGAAAATCCCATCACATCACAATTTATGCAAAATTTAATAAAAATATATGACGTCGAAACAATCTTATATGAAGAAGCCTAAATCTAATTTGACGTAGGGTGATGTGACGGCTTGAAACCGTTTATAAAACCAATCATAATCGATACATTACTATAATCGAAATTTAAAAATGAAAATTGATTAATTTAATTACATTGTTAAAAATGATTTGCTTGCATTTGAATTTAAAATTAGGTACCCAATAATACCACGATGAATTGGATGCTAACAAAGGACATTTTCCATTATGTATGGGCACTTCGCCATCCATGGACAGTAACTGCAGATAATATGTTATATGTAATGATGTATTTTAAGGTTGCCGTAAACATTTTTTTTTTCAACAAAATAATAATAATGTATACATGAATGTGTCTTACGAAATAAGCAAGAATTTATTCACTGTAGTTTTTTCTTGACGCTTATAATATAATATTATGTCAAAATATTATTATGAAACTGAGCGGGACTTTCATTCTATCATGATCTATCTTTCTTTCTTTTTCTTCTATTTCTTCGCCGGCAACGCACCACTGATGCTTTTGGTGTTGTTGATGTTCATGGGCGAGTGGATAAAAGAATATTTTATTGAAGTTGGAAATATGTACATATTAAGAATACGTGGTACGAGATAGCTCAATCGAGGTAGTAGGCAGGTAACTAAGTACCTAAATATTACGGTTTTTAGTTTAAAAGGGCTTCCAACATTTTTGTATGGAGCCTGGCATACCTACAAGTCCGCCATTTTGAAAAAACCTCGATTCGGCGGCCAGTGATGAAACATGTGTCAATCGATAGACTAAATGATTATGATCAAAAAGTATTCAGTGATGAAATGTCGTAAGTGGTATACTTTCTGAGATATTTGAGTTCAAAACCATAGAAAAATAAAGTAAAAAACTTTGTTTCGGCGGATATTGATAAAACAAGTGTTAATCGATAGACTAAGTGATTACGATCAAAAAGTTCTCAGTGATAAAATATCGTAAGTGATATGATTTCTGAGATATTTGAGTTCAAACCCGTATAAAAATAAAACATTTATAGTTAATTATTTTTTATTTTTATTATACATATTATATTATATACCAACAACCCATAATTGTCCCACTGCTGGGCTCGGGATCTCCTCTCACAATGTGAGGGGTATAGGCCATAGTCTACCACGCTGGCCAAGTGCGGATTGGTGACTTCACACACCTTTGAGAACTTTATGGAGAACTCTCCGGTGTGCAGGTTTCCTCACGATGTTTTCCTTCGCCGAAGCAAGTGATAATTAACTTCTAATACGCACATAATATTTGAAAATCAGAGGTGCGTGCCAGGATTTGAACTCGGGCCCCTCCGTTCGAGAGACCAACGTTCTAACCGCTAGACTATCACTGCTGTTATATATATTTATATTATATATTAAGTAAATAAATAATTATAAATACATATATAACATCTGGTTAAAGACCACGGGCGACAACATTCTAATTGCTTCAGGTAGTGCTGCCGGACTTCTTGAAGGAGCTTTTGGTAGTCTATGATTTTTTGATGTCTACAAGCAAGAAGTTCCAGAATAGTATGAACTGTATTGTGAAGGAATTCCCGAAATAAGCAGTGCTATGGGTTTCCTTTAAATAAACAGGAGAAGACACATTATACAAAATAGCATAAAATGTTGAGAGAATTCTGAAGTTTCGCCTGTATCGAATGGGTAGCCATTTAAGTTAGGAATGGAACTGGGAAATGTGATCATACTTACGTAAGCCGAAGATATATCTAATACAGTTATTAAGAAGGCGCTCCAATGTATTCAGAAGTTCCTCTGACAAATCTGTACAACACATAGCACAATCAAGGTGAGGGATGACCAGTGTTTATGGCGTATTTATGGTTAAGTGTTTATGGCGATACAGCAATTGAAGTGTACCGGTCACTTTTTTCCTTATCTCAGTTACGTTATGTATTATAAAAATTAAACAAATTCGTCAAACAAACAACTTAAGAGTAGAGATAAAATCGCGGGATGGTACTGCTCATGCATAGTGGGAAAAAGAACCTTGTCCTGTTGTTCCCATATAATGTGTGTTATATGGTTCTTGGCATGGGCTCGACATCAGGAAACATTGCCTTTATCACCAGCGGAATTTTTAGATTCAGTGATTGTCAGACATGATATAGAAAACTAAGCCAATAATGAATTTTAACTTTTGGTTTAGAGTAATTGCCAAAGTTGTAGCCGCTGGTGGCAAATAAATTATTTATAAAACAACCTAGTAGTTTGCTTTTGCTTTGCTTCTTTTTTAAATTCAAACTACCTACCCGTTATTAATAAATCAAGTACCTATGCAGCACATACACATATGGCATAATATACTTATATTTCATTATTGACACAATAATTTCAAAATAAATAAATGATCATTTTTAATGCATTATTTTTGTACGGTTTTGAACTCAAATATCTCAGGAAGTATATCACTTACAACATTTCATCACTGAATACTTTTTAATCGTAATCATTTAGCCTATTGATTAACATATGTTTCATCAATGTCCGCCGTGGCGAAGTTTTTTTGCTTTATATTTCTACGGTTTTGAACTCAAATATCTCAGAAATTATATCACTTACAACATTTCATCACTGAATACTTTTTAATCGTAATTATTTAGCCTATCGAATGACATATGATTTTTCAATGTCCGCCGAAACGAAGTTTTTTGCTTTATTTTTCTACAGTTTTGAACTCACTTATCTCAGAAAGTATATCACTTACGACATTTCATCACTGAATACTTTTTGATCATAATCATTTAGTCTATCGATTGACACATGTTTCATCACTGGCCGCCGAATCGAGGTTTTTTCAAAATGGCGGACTTGTAGGTGTGCCAATTAGGTTCGATGCCCTTTAATTATCGAATTAGAAGGTTAGATTAGAAGGTCTTATAATTTTGAATCGATTTGTTGTAAAAATTGGTTTCTTTCGTGAACCGATTTTTTTGTACATCTCTAATGTCACTGTGATGGCAAACGACAAATTGGGCTTCTTAGTTCGTGGTGACTATAGTAAGCTTATAGGGCGATAATTAGAAATGTCTTTTGGGTTACCTTTTTTGTATAACAATATTATGTTAGATTCGGACCATTGCTGAGGGGTAGAAATCGTACTTGTAATTAAGTTAAACAGTTTTGTCAATGGAGTTACTAGTATTTTGTGTCCAATCTTGATCGCCTCGTTGGTTATTTTATCAGTGCCTGGACTTTTTTCTAATTTTATTTTCTTAATGTGATAGAGTTATCTCAGTTTCAGTAATTGGCTCTATTTCTTCTACAGGTAAGTGGATATCTGGTCGTCCGATTTTAAGGATATGGTTATATTATTACTGTAGCTTGCTCTACTTTTTTTAGGCATCCGAATTTTTACTGTAGCTCTTAAAGGTCTGTGGTCAGATGGAAATGTTATATTCAGGACTTCAATGTTATGGAAATTCTTTGGAAAATTTGACAAAATATAATCAAGCTCATTTTTTGTTTTTCCGTCTGGTGATCTCCATGTTCATCTATTTCTGGTTTTCTTTTTGAAAAATGTATTCATGATTGAAAGTTTGTTTTCGTACGCAAACTCTATTAAACTCTCGCCTCGGGTATTTCTTATTCCGTGTCCGTAATTTTTCATTATTAATTTTTCATCTGGAAATGGCATTCCAATCTTGGCATTAAAGTCACCCATAACTATAATTTTCCTTTTGCCTGCGAGTGTTAGAGCTTTATCGATAGTAATATAAAATTGTTCTAGTAGATAATCTTCAGCAGCCTCAGTGGGAGAGTATATCTGGATGATCGCCAATTCAAAATTATTAATATTTAATAATAATAGAGAGACTCGTTCCGACAAACCAATTATTGCTTCTACGTATTTCTTTAAATATTTTTTTATGATAAAACCTACTCCATACTGTCCCGCTGTTTCTCCTATGTAGTGGAAAATAAAATCTTCATGCTCTTGAATTATGTTCCCGGTTCTCCTTATTTCGGATAGTCCCATTATATCGTATTTTTTGTTCTGCATTGACTCCATAAGCTCTAGTAGACGTTGATGATAAAGTCCTGACGTTATAGGTGACTATATAGAGTAGGTCCATCTCTGGAGGGTGTTGGTCATGCACTCCCTTGGTGACCAGCCTTATCGGGAGCGTTGGTGCTGATACTTATGTATAATGTTGGTATTCAACTACTTTAATTATTGTAGTGTAATGTAGTCTGGGAAGGAGGGAGGTACCACGCATGTCTTAAAAGTATATACCATCATACACGTTAACGTAGATTGTTGCAAACTAGAATTAATAATTTTTTGAATTGTAATATTGCCACTAGTGCCCAAGAAAAATTTGTCGAAATCCTGAAATGACAAAGCACAAAAAGTTACTCGAATGCTGTCAATATTTCTCCTAACTTAATCGAAAATTCTTGTAGGTACATCACTACTATGTCAGCTATACCTATACGTATTGTGAGTTTGCCGTAGGCAAGACAACTACCTATTTGCGTTGGCTAATTTTGCCGTAAGCCAAATCGCTGCAATCGACCTTATGTTTCAATTTGAATTTGATTACAATTACAAATGAAGAGAATCATTTTACCACTACGAAAGCAACATGACATTTACCATCATCACCATGATATTATAATGTAAAAAAAGATATGTCACTAGCGCACCGACGATGAAGAGCGTAAGAACAGGCAATTGACCGTTCTACTCGTAGTCGCTCTGTCAATACAAGACGACACGCACGCTTTTGTTGTTGTCAGAAGTGCTTGACATTTGACATACAGCGTTAAAATGCCTTCGTGTATTATACCAATGTGATTGGTGCAGTGAAATAAAAGATAAACGTGTGTGTGATGTAGCTCTTTTCGGAACAGATTTTTTGGTTGATTTGTAAGGGTATAACGTATTTATATATTTTTAAATATCATTGTTATTATCATCTTGATCATTATCATCAGGGAGCTACTATAAATGCATATGTTTCTAGACCGGCTAACTAAAAAATTAACTGCGAATAAGTTAGCAAGGAATAAGCAACAACGCTTGATATAATTAAATTTTACTAACAAAAAATAACCGACTTCAAAGTTTCAAAAACTACTTTTCAGATCTCGTTCAAATTTATGTGGGACTACATGACAAGCACCTGCTTTTGATTAAAAAAAGAATCATCGAAATCGGTTGGCGTGATATTGAGTTATTCGTCAATTTGTCGCGCACATCTTTACACAAATTTACGACTTATGTGGTTTTCTTATGGATGCCATTGTCAGATCTCAATAAAATTTATGTGGGACCACATGACAGCCACCAGCTTTCGATTAAAAAAACAATCATCAAAATCGGTTCGCCCAGTCCAAAGTTCTGAGGTAACAAACATAAAAAAAATACAGTCGAATTGAGAACCTCCTCCTTTTTTGAAGTCGGTTAAAAATAGTGTGCAATGTTTTTTTGACGACCCTGTAGTGACCCAGCCTGCGAACCGGGGGGTCCTGGATTTGATTCCCGGCCGGGGCAGATATTTATGTGACGGATAAATATTTGTACTCGGGTGCAGGGTGTGATTGTGATCTGTTATATGTGTCGTCCATGCCACCCGTACAGGTAAAAACCTACTGCGGGGGTGTGAGTGTGTAAGCGTTTAAGTATTTCGGGTATATGATGGAAAATTTTGGAGAAAAACTATTAGTGAAAGTTATGATCCCACCATTATTTAAAAAAAATCATGTACTTACTATCGCTCTGAAATCGGTTTCGCCCGTATTCGCGGGATAATAAGTATACCACATGTTATTAAAGATAATAGTCTACCTGTCTATAAGTAAGTAATACATTTTTATTAAAAATATAATCTAAATTTTACTAACAGAAAATAACCGACTTCAAAGTTACTCAAAAACTACTTGTTATAATACTCGTTCAAATTTATGTGGGATTACATGACAAGCACCTGCTTTCGATTAAAAAAAGAATCATCGAAATCGGTTGACTTATTGAGTTATTCGTCCATTTGTCGCGCACATACTTAATACAAATTTAAGACTTATATGGTTTTATCATGGATGCCATTGTCAGATCTCAATAACATTTATATGGGACCACATGACAACCACCAGCTTTCGATTAAAAAAAGAATCATCAAAATTGGTTCGCCCAGTCCAAAGTTCTGAGGTAACGAACATAAAAAAAATACAGTCGAATTGAGAACCTCCTCCTTTTTTGAAGTAGGTTAAAAATCCGTTACTTAGTTTTTTCGCTAAAGAGTCTCAAACATGTCAAACATTCATAAATCCTCACAAATACAATATGTTTATATATTACAACACGTTTATAATATTAGTAGGATAGAATAGTAGGTGCATCTTATATCATCTATCATTTATCGTAAGATAAGAGTCCTTGAGCCTTATCGGATGTCTTTGAACTTCCGAAACTGGAGCAAGCCTTCCGGCATAAAACATCAAATGGGCTTCACTCTAACAATAATTCATCGACAAAACTTTGCACAAGATATTAATACGACCCGTTTAGTCTAATGTTTACCATGCCAGATCGCCGCCGCACCGTACCAATGGTCCTGGGTTCAATTCCCAGGTGAATAATGAGTTTTAAAATCTGTTCTTAGTGTGGATGTGTTCACACACGACACAGGGAATCCTAGTGTGGGGGCTATAAGTGTGTAGCGTTACTAAATACCTGCAGCTTCGCTCGGATTAAACTGCTCTGGTTAAAGTCAAAGTCAAAGTCAAAATGAATAAAGTATTCATATAGGTATCACTGATACACTTATGCACGTCATCATTTTTTAATCTACCAGCTTTTCGGAAGGGTGCTTTGTCATGGAGAAGAAAAGCCATAAAGAAACTCCTCGGCACCAATAATGATGTTTTAGTATAGATACGTTATGCCCTTACAAATCAACCGAAAAATTTGTTCCGAAACACACACACGTTTATCTTTTGTTTTCCTACACTAATCAGGCAATCACTACATTGGTAAACTATGTAAAAGGGATAGCTTTACTAAAACCATAATAGTGAAAAAGACAGCTAGTGTTTATCGTTCGCGCCACCAAACGTTGACCAGTGTTGCCAACAAATGAAATTGTGCAAAACAACTTAATATTACGTTAAGAAAATTATACTTATATTCGTAAATCAACTTTAAATCTTAACAATTTCTACTAAAACTGACTCGTTTTCAATCTGTACATCCTCTTGATTTTCAGTTTAAACTAGATTTAATTTTGGTGGTCTAAAGTAAAAACTGTGAAGATATCGAAAAAACTTTAGAGTTGGCAACTCTGCCCATTTCCACAATATTGTAGAGATTATCGTGCAGATGATTTGATTGGCTGGCTTCGGCAAAGACTAACAAATTCAGTACAGTCAGTAGATTGAAAGTACCTAAAAATAATCTTAAGTAAGGAAGTTGTAATTTCAAAACTATTTAAAGCAATATTTTGGGATTTCGGTGATGAAATATTAAATATGGTGACACATTTACGAATAAAGTAAATACGCGTATTTATAGGGACCACAGCCTTTTTCATGTGTATGTCAGCCTAAGCAGTAGGTATGGCGTCTTATTCATTATTATTACATAGCATCTTATTTATTCTGTAGGTAGATAATAAAACGCATTTCTTTAAAACATTAATTTTAAACAACAACGATCCACTTTTTAACAGACTTCAAAAAAGGAGGAGGTTCTCAATTCGACTGTATTTTTTTATGTTTGTTACCTCAGAACTTTGGACTGGGTGAACCGATTTTGATGGTTTTTTTTTATTCGAAAGCTGGAGCCTGTCATATGGTCCCACATAAATTTTATTGAGATCTGACAATGGCATCCATGACAAAACCATATAAGTCTTAAATTTATATTAGGTATGTGCGCGACAAATGGACGAATACCACGCCAACCGATTTTGATGATTCTTTTTTTAATCGAAAGCAGGTGCTTGTCACGTGGTCCCACATAAATTTGAACGAGATCTGACTTGTAGTTTTTGAGTAACTTTGAAGTCTTTTATTTTTTGTTAGTAAAATTTAGATTATGGCGCGTTAGTTCGTCCGATGGAAATCTAATATAACAGCAGTTAACCACATTATTACGTTAATTTTATATGTCAAGACATAATCCAACAAAACCGGAATATTTTACAATAAGGCTTCAATTTTTTTATTTGCTTATCGACGATCAAAAAAGTTTTAAGTATTAAGTATACTTTTTATTAAGTATTGCATAGCTTTTATCGCGGGCTTGACGACCGAATCAAGAAATTTCCGTAACGAAATAAAAGGTGACACCGCCCACTTGCAGTCAGTACTAGGATAGCAAAAACATGCAAGCGAGTGTGCCAAAACAACGCTGGGGTATTAAATTTCTCATCGGATTTGTTCACCTAGTAGCAATTAATTAAAGCGAGTACTAGGCGACCAGAAATCTTCGAGAATGCGACATCAGTGATACTGTACATTCATAGTATGTGGCACCCGTGTCAAAGCGCTCTGACAACTTGTCAGAGCGACAGTGATAGATTTATTCTATCCCTGTCGCTCTTCCGCATATTGATTGGCATGACGGGAGAAATGGCAATAATAACTTAATGTGCATGATCGTAATATAGATATCCCTGTTGTGCTTATGCTAAATACCGAAGAGTGAATAAGATAGTACATACTGTGGCATGTACGGTGTCACTGATGTCGCATCTTCGAAGACTTCTGTGTGCCTAGTACCTACTCGCTTTAATTAATTGCTACTAATGGTGAACAAATCCGATGAGAAATTCCCCAGCTTTGTTTTGGCACACTTGCTTGCATGTTTTTGCTATTTTAGTACTGACTTCAAGTGGGGGGGTGTCAGGTTTTATTTTGCAACAAATATTATTCTAAGGCTATGCAATAGCTTTACCGCGGCAGTCCCCGAGTGCCACACGTTTTTTTATATTATCTTAATATATATAAATTACGTGTCACGTTGTTTGTCCGCGATGGACTCCTAAACTACTTAACCGATTTTAATCAAAGCACACCGTGTGCAGTTTGATCCAACTTGAAAGATAGGATAGCTTACATCTGAAAATAAAAAAAACTTTTGACAGAACGAAGTCTGTCCGGGCAGCTAGTATTATTTATGAATTTCTTTTTGCTAGACTCTATTACAATACTCGATACTAATACGGTACGGCTTTATTACAATACTGGTAGGTACTCGTGAGAAAATTATCCATCGTTTCTTCTGTACTTAACAATAAACATACAAATGGGGATAGCATCAATATATCGTCACTTCTGTATGTTAATCTATGTCCGCCCTTCGTTCGGCCGGCGTTGTCATGCCGCCATATTTATTTTGTTAGAGAAATAATGAAATTAAATAAAATGCAATAAATCATGATAACTGACGAGTGGTATGTTATTCCATGAATTTTATTTCTTTTGCTTGTGTAATTAGTGCATTTACGCATAATACACGAGGGCATTTTAACGCTGTATGTCAAATCTCAAGGACTTCTGACAACAATAAAAGCGTGCGTATCGACAGAGTATTGACAGAGCGACTGCGAGCAGTTGGGCTAATTAGCCCAAGTTACGCTCTTCATCTTCGGCGCGCTAGTGACATATCTACCTCTATTTTTATAATATCATTGCTCGGCACATCTTTTTTTTTTAAAAGGAACTCTTCCTTATTAATAAAAGTTTCAACGCTTATTTTTTACACCGTTATGTTATGAAGTCTAAGTTGAAAATTTTAATACATAAGAAAATATTTTTCTCACCCACCCCAAACATACTTTCAATTATATCTCTGCGATGATGAATCAGGCACGAAAAGGTCTCAGTGATGCTTTTGGTGTTGCTGATGTCCATTGACGACGATAGCCACTTACCATCAGGTGGATCGTCAGCTCGTTTGTCGGCTATTTCTATGAAAAATGTTTTAGGTTCCACTTTATAAACTTAGCAGTAATTAAAAACCTAAGACACGGAAAAATTACAGTATCATAAAGATGAAGTAATATTTTTCTTGCACCATTTTACGTCACAACTTTGAGTAGTCAGAGGTGGGGAACATTTTTAAAGAAAAGATAAAACGAACCAGGGCATTCTTATCTTACATTAATATATTTTTTTAATCTCTTAGCAGAATCATTTAGGTGAAATGAGAGCTCAGATGAATATTTACAAAAGGTATTTTAAGTTTCTTTCTAAGATCAAATTAATGAATAATTTTTATTTCTGACGATGTACATCGGTTGTGTTTTAGTTGAGTTGGTATTTGTCATTTGATGAAAAATAAGAGAAGAAAATATAAACAATTTTATTACAAAAAAATTATATAAACTTTTCTGTGAAGATTTTAATTTATGATTTGTGCCTATTCCACTGAACAACGAACGATATGCAACAAACTAACACCGACGTGGGGATTCATTCCAATCCTTTTCAGTACGCATAATAAATGACGGAGGAATAAATACAGGAGGGATGTCAAGGACGAAAGGATGCGTAGCTCAATGCGTCGCGACGTTCAATGGAGGAATAAATCATGTAAGGTACGATTGGAACGATAGAACCTGCTAGCTTTACCATACTTCAGAAATTAGTAGTATAATATTTATAATTTGATTTAGTTACAATGTTTTAGAGCATAAGCAGTATTCCTATTTTACTTCATAGCTGTTGACAAAACGATGATGACTGTAACGTGATATCTGGCCCCTAGCCCTCCCTAGGCATGATATCTGGCGTAATATCAACTCTACTCATTCACATTACATAATTTCTCAATTATCGACATAAAAACACAGAATTATTTAAAAAATGTAATAACTTTACACATATTACCCGCTATTAATCTCCAAAGTATCAATTTCTGCACCAATCCGCGTTTTTCAGTCAACGCTATTACAATAGCCGTTCTTGAATATGGATAAAAAGAACAAATACTAATATCGACATACCAGCCGTTGGGAGGAATATTAAAACGAGGAATTAGTGGAGATACTGATGAATCGGGATTAAAATTCCCGATAGAACCGAGTCAATGAAGCGATCGACTCTATATTAGAAACGCTGTTATTAAAATATTTCTAAAGAAATGTTTGTTTTCAGTTTTTCCATTAACCTCAAACGGAGTTCAGTAATTAAAAATTGCATAAAAAACCTTTGGAGTTCAAATTCAAAACATGGGTATATTTTTAATATACGTAAACGTCATTTCTTTTTAACCACAGTTTAAAAAGTTGTTTTTTATTTAGGAGAAAAAATGGCGCAAATATGTCAACTCCGTACGTCTATTGAATTAATACATAATTATCTTTTGTAAACTAAAATTTTTATCTTTTATATTTAATAATAATAAAAAAAAATAGTAAAATCGTCTATTCAATCTATGTATAATAATATTTACGTACTCTGTATTTATCTTTTTTCATTTCCCTCTTCTAAGTATATTTCTTGAGAGATACCAATAAAGTAAACAAAATAGGCTCAGAAAATAATCCCGGAACTCGAAACATGTCCAATAAAAATTATTGCTTGTGAAAACATTGAAAGGTCAAGCTTGAAAGGCCTTCATAAACATAATTTTACAGTTCACTGGTTCTTAAACCCATCAAAGTATTTTCGATATGTAATTCTCAAAGAAATACTCGATAAAAATGTTGTGAATCCCTGAGGAAAACGAGGATATGAAATTGTGTATCTAATGGAGAATTTGAAGACTTGAGTCGATGTTTTACTGATCCGTATATCTAAATATGGGTGACGGTTAAGTGGAATGTGCCTAAAACCACAATTACAAAGAAGAAAAAAGAAGAAAAAAGAATTCAAAGCTGTTTTTATTAGAAAACAGTAGCTATGTAACATCGGAGGTCTTCTGGCTTCATAAGAACTATTATCATTTGGATTGGCCACTAATCACCACCAAAACACGGAAATTATGAAAATGATTTAGATCTGAATTGTTGTTACTTTCGGGTACAATTCATATGCTGGAATTCTCTCGTCTGCATCTCCCCAATCCATACCATCAATAGCAGGGAATATCGGCTTGGACTTAAGATTTTTAGATAACAATCCCACCTGATAATAAGGGGAAATGAGCGAGTCAAAGGAGTAAGACCTCTAACATAATAAGATCCTTTTTTTTCTTGAAGATTTCCCTCCGCATTAAAGATAGGCCGGAAAACATAATTAATATTTTTTTAGGTTGTAAATGGCGGCATTTTTTTTCAAGTAGGTATGTTCGAATTTACCGCACCGATATTATTTTTACTGACAATAAAATAATACATTTCATGAATTCCATTTGATTCCAACTAGTTCTCATACTGATACTGATTTACGCTACTGATTTCCCTAAGTTGAAATAAATAAATAAAATAATAATAAAAGTTGCTTCATTTTTTTAAATGACTTCAAAACAGGAGGTTGTAGTGGACCCGTGTCATGTGTATGTACGTGTATGTATGTGTATGTATATAAAATATATGTGAGCGCGATTTTTTCAAAATCAATTGATCCGAGTGGAATAGGTCTGTCATTTAATAAATGTATATTTTTATAATTAGCAGACGAATAACGTTCTTAATACAAATTATATCGTGACTACAGGAAACTATCTTCATCTTAGGTTCCTTCATTTAATAGTTAATTGTTATACAAAACTACGACACATCAATAGATTCACCGAACAGAATGATATCTCCCGCGATTCCTGACATTAGTGCCGCTGTTTGAGACAAAAGAATTTTATATTAATGTCACGTCTTAGAGATCATCTTCTCTGGAGAACGCTTTGATATTCACGTCTATTCATTACGCATGCTGTTTCATCTTCAGCACTAATATTTTATAACGTTTGGTAAAAAGAAAAGACGATTCGAGGGGAAATTGGAATGATGCGTATGAATTTCTGTTCTTGACATTGGTGAACCGATTTTAATGATTCTTTTTTTTAATCGAAAGTAGATGCTTGTCATGTGGTCCAACATAAATTTGAGCTAGATCTGACAAGTAGTTTTTGAGTAATTCTGAGTAATTCGGTTATTTTTGTTAGTAAAATTTAGATTATGAACAGAAACATTTGATTTTATTTATATTTAGTCCATTTTTGTCAACCTGCACTTCCCTTTGGGAGAATCTCCTTATGTTTCTTATCTTGGAAGTCGTTTGCTGCTTCTTCACGACTGCTTAGAGACTTTATAATAACATCAAAATTATATCAGAAAAAAGGGACTTCAAAGAAATATTCTTCGTAAACGGACCACTGAATTATCACTAAATACATATAATATCAAAATCGCTACAAGTATATATACCTACCTATACG
Source organism: Thymelicus acteon (assembly GCA_951805285.1). NCBI lineage: Eukaryota > Metazoa > Arthropoda > Insecta > Lepidoptera > Hesperiidae > Thymelicus > Thymelicus acteon. The sequence continues at coordinate 1,632,380 of OX638235.1, forward strand.
GAGTGCTCTCAGTTCCAAACGAATCCCATCATCGGAACGGAATATGGATAAATATAGTATCGAATGGATAAATATATATCTGGAAATATATCCTTAAATAAAAAATAATTATCCCAATCAGTCGAGAAATGAAGGTGTCCTGAGGTAACACGTAACATAATGTCTGTGGTAACGTTAACACACATTTAAAATCAACCCAATTGAAACCCTATTTTTTTAACCGACTTCAAAAAAGGAGGAAGTATTCATTTCGACTGTATTTTTTATGTTTGTTACCTCAGAACTTTCGACTGGGTGAACTGATATTAATGATTCTTTTTTTAATCGAAAGCTGGTGCTTTTCATGTGGCCCCAATTAAATTTGAGCGAGATCTGACGAGTAGTTTTTGAGTTATCCCTAATTTTGAAGTCGCTTATTTTTTGTCAAGAATTATTTTTATTGTTATTGGTTAAAAATTGGTTTTGCCTCAAAAAGTATTACACAAGTTTCATTATTATATTAATTTTCAAACCGAAATACAACAAAGCCGAAAGCAATTTGTTTCACGTCAGAATGACGGTAATCAAGAAATTAGCTTCCCCGATCACGTGACGCGTTCCACGTGAAATTTAATTAAGTGTAATTAAGTGATAAAATCAAATATCATTGTTAACATGCAAAGTGGTTGGTAACAGTGATATTATAATTATTTATTGCTGTTATTTGTCAAATGAATTTAAATAATTATGACTTTTATTATTCTTTATTATCATTATAATTAGTAAGTATGTTGATTTAATGGTAAATAAGAGGCCATCCATTTTGAGACCTCCCTCCCCTAGTGTGACGTCACATATTATGAAATTTTACAGCGAAATTATTAAATTAAAACAACAGTTCCGAAATAAGTTTTATTTCATTTAATTGTTCTTTTAATATTTACCTATACATACCTATTATTCCATTTTGAAATGTGACGTAACGAAATTTAGGACCCCTCCCACCCCTTGTCACACAATGTCACACTACATCGACCCCCTCCCTCCCCCTAACGTGTGACGTAATTTATGGATGGCCCCTAACGTGTCTGGATTAAACGCAATAATCTCAAATACTAAATAGATTATTGAGCGGTTTTAATCCCAGACATTAATTTACGAGATTCAAGTACTTGCAGTCCTATTTGGGATAACAATAAAAATATATAAAACGCCTGATAAAAAGGAGTAACTATTGTTTCAGGGTCGCTTAAATACTCTGTCCGTCAAAACGCAATAACAAAATTAATCGTCTGTCAAATATCCATCACAATTTGTCACAACAACACGAAACACAATTAATTTCCATAATTCATAATCCGATTAATCAAACATAGCACTGCTAGTGTTTCCGGTGAAAAACACAATCGGAAACGGTTGCGGGCCGGTTCCGGACACCGGAAGCTCGCGTGTCCACTGTAATGGCGGCGTCCGGTTATAGGACACGCGTCTATTGTTTCATTTATATTGTTGCTGTGAGCTTTTATTGACGTGGTTGAGGGTTAATGGTTGTTCTTTGTAGGAAAGATAGAGAATACATCGTAAAAATTTGAAGAAATTGTTAAGAAATCCTGTGGAGAAGAAACTGATGAGAATTAGGTATACTACACGGACGTAGAAAAAAGAACGGATGTAACCTTGTCTAATCGAGAGTGAAGCTGACAGCTGACAGCTCGCTTACCATGTGTGCGTAATTTTGTAATTTTTGATTCGCGATGGTGTCAATGTCGTAGCCGTATGGTGTCAATGTGTGGGTGTGTGTACTTGTACGAATACAGACTTGGTATTCCTATGGGTGCTTCACTGAATTCGTTCTTGGGATTACGTCCGTCTTTTTTTACGTCCGTGGTATACTATTTAAAATAATTATGAAAGTTTGTGAAGATGATTGAATGTTTGTATTTTCCGCGGTTTTCTAACGGATCAACTACGTACGCACAACTAGTGGTACGGCACAACTAAGTGTTCCCATCGGCACAACTGTATTATTGTCAATTAATCGCGGTTTCCTAACGGACTAACTACATACGCACAACTACTAGAAACAACTAGAAAGTGTTGCAAAGCAACCTATTAATACTGGGTGCGCAACGTTTGATATAACAACACAAGTTGTAGCGATCATTTGACCTAATGCCATTTGATTCGTCACGCGCTAATCGATATGTGCATAAGTGCATTACAAGCGCGCTGCCCGTGGTTTTGCCTGCGATCATGCGCTTTTAATTATAATCTGTGCTAAATTTCATGACTCGTGACAAAACCCGTTCAGTAGTAGGATAGAACTCTGAGGAATCCGGCATTGGTTGTCATTGTTTGTGACGAGCAACCTTCGACAACGATTGGAATGAACGTCACTCGTAACTCAGAAAGTCTTACTCAGCAGCTGATCAGGCCAGGTGACAAGCCATACGCGGGAAGTTTGCTCAATAGGCTCAATAGCCAAACCCTATCAGAGGCCTTCAAGATGTCAGGGGAAATGGCAAGCCCTCCCGATTTTTCTTGACAACCTCGCCCCAGATGCGAGTGGCATACGCTAGAAGATTCTCTGTGGTCTGTCAAAACCAGTCCACAGGAGATCGAGTAATTGTTTTTCTTTTTTTTATGCTTTTAGCAGGCAAACGAGCAGACGGGTCACTTGATGGTAAGTGATCACCGCCGCCCATGGACATTACTAACACCGGGGGCCAACGCGTTGCCGACCAAGAAGATGACGATAGACCCGCTTCTTGAAGGACCCCATGTCATAGCTGAGAGGGAACTATTAACTATTCAAAAAATGTTTTAAGAAATAATGATAATATCTGGAATTGAATATGCAAAGCTGCAAAGCGCGAACATGATATTTTTCGCAAATAGCTTTTATTTTATAGAAGCCGTTTGAAAAAAAGGTTATAAAATAAACACAAATATTACAGTCCTCAAAGTTACCTTAACTGAAATCTTTTGAAGATGCAAATACCATTAGAAAACAATAGAGTAGGAAAAAGACAAAGGATCCGAGATAAAAAAAAATCAGTTAAGTGGATCTACTTAAAAGAAAATGGAATAAACATTTTCCATACGCTCTTGTTTCGAAGTTTTCACAGAAATAAAAGATTTTCCGAGATCGTTCTGGACCTATGAAGCTATTTCTTCTCCCATTTCAACATTGTAGCATTTTAAATTTACTAGATTCAGTGAAACCATATTTAATACTTGTTGGAACTTTACCAAGAACTGTTAGTAAGGCGAGCGATGTCTTGAGCATTCCCATTCGAAAATAAGTTTTGTTTATCTGAGATAAAGTTGTATTCTCTTTGGTTTGTTTAAAGAAAGTTTTGTTAAGACATTAGGAGCCCGCATTGGTGAGAAAAAATTGTTTCGGGGGAAGTTTTTATCTATACGATATCTTATCTAATGAGTTATTTTTTGGTTCCTATTTGTTTGTGGGGAATAGATTTATTGCTTTGGTTGTGATATTCTGTGATATAAATGTGCAGTCTCGTGTACAATCTCAAAATAAACTTGAAAAGTGCGAGTTAAACTCGCTTGGAGAGGGTTCCGCACGTTGATTTACCTTTATTTTTCTACTTTTTGCCCCTTTTTAAGACCATAGACTTCGTATAGGTTTACCTGTAATATATAATTAAAGAACTATTTTCTGTCTGTAGAGAAAACACAGAGGGAAAACACAAAAAAAAGTACAATTCACCTTAATTTTCGTTAATAAAACAACCGTTAAAATATTATGTTATTATATTTACAGATAAATACGGGTTGTATTTTGTGTTAAGAATCAAAAGAGTATCTCCTATAAAATCTTTACTAGAGCACACAAGAAAGCCAGTAACAAAATTAATTTCTCAATGTCAGCTGTCAAATATAAATGAAGTGCCAACTGTAGCGGTTGTAGGCCGCTGGCGAGCTTTTTTTGGGATTGTTAATGGGGGCCCCTATACGCTGGGGCCCCGTATAATTGATACGGCTGATACGGCGGTAACTACGCCCCTGATTATGTACTATTATGTCTTCTGTTCTTATAGTTACCCTCCCTGTCTGACTTTTCTAGTTTGGCGTTAGTGTTTCGTACAAATATTAGCATGCATCTGAAGCCGTGTTCTAAAGTATGCCGGTCTACACACCTGCTTCACAAGTACTTACAACTTTTGTATTAAAATACGTACGTGAATCGTAAAGCATAATTAGGGAAGTGTTCTTTAGCATAATGTGTCGTAACGTAAGAAATAGGAGTGAGATATGAAAATGGGTAGTAAAATGATTTTATATCTTTTTTACTGAAAGGAGGAGGTTCAAATTCTTTTTTTTTTATTTATTGGGTTATTGTAGAAACTCCGTCATTTATCGACCGAACTAGAAAATTCAGTTATTATAAAGATGCATTTCCATATTGTTTCCATTTTTGTAAAAAAAAACAGTTCTGATGATGAAATTCACAAAGAGCTGTGTGAATGCCTTAAATATTATAACTATTGCTATTTTCATGTATTCATTAATTATTATTAAAGACATTTATTTTATTTCTTCAAAGTTCGTTATTATTTAATAGCAAATTATATTATTACTAGCTGCCTCGGCGAAGTTCGTATCGCCTAATAATCCCATCCTCAGATTAACCCTAGAAGGGACGATTTTCCAAAAAAATATGTTAAAAATTAATTTTTGTAAATAACTATAAACTTCCATAAAAAAATTCATGTATAAAACTCTAAAACTGACGAAGTTGGTTTGTATGAAAGTGTCTTCAAACCCCTATTTTAAGCCCTTAGGGGATGAATTAAAAAAAATCCGATAGCCTATAGCCTTCCTCGATAAATGGGCTATCAAATACAAAATACTTTTTTTTTTATTTCAATTCGAACCAGTAGTTCCTGAGATTAGCCCGTTCAACCAAACAAATAAACTCTTCAGCTTTATCATATTAGTATAGATTTGCAATAATACCAAATTTCAAACCGTGCTAAATTGTGTATTCAAATGACAATATATATAATCAGGATAACAGTGCAGTAATAACTTTAAATGAATATAAATTGAGTTAATTATAAACTAATCAGTACTCTGTCAAATAAACACTGAATATAAAACGAATTACGTTTAAAATAATCATATTAATTTTGTATTAAATATCTGTGGTCGTCAATAAACGTATACCAATATCGTATCATATTAGGGACGAGTAACCGCCCTCGCTTTGCTTCGGTTTTCTTATTTTTTTACACCTTGGGTTACATTATTGGAGTTTTATTAAGGATCCCTAATTTTTTCAAAATATAATATAGCCTATGTTACTCGGGGAAAGTGTAGCTTCCCAACAGTGAAATAATTTTTGAAATCGGTTCAGTAGTTTCGGAGCCTATTCAATGCAAACAAAAAATCAAATCTTTCCTCTTTATATATTAGTATAGATGTAAATATTGTTTAAAATTTGTCATTAGCATTTATCACTTTTGTGGTAGCTGGCAGATGAATAATAATGATAATGATTACGCATTCCTATCAGACCGACTCGAAACATGTCTTGTGATATTTGTTTTACACACACTCTTCAATTACTCGACGCTGAAAGAGAAAAACATCGTGGATATAAAATAAAACGAGACAGATATACAGATTCAATTCCGTTTCAAACGTAAGCGAATTAAAAAAAAAAGAAAAGTGAGAACCTGTTTGAACCAGTTCATATGATTGGTTTTTGAGGCAGTGTTACTTTATTCGTTGATTTTCACATTTCTCGTGCGTTTGCACGATTTCATCTTTTGTTTTCCAATGTTTTTGTTTCTTTGACGGAAAGTTATTAACTAAGAGCTTTAATACCAGGATATAAAGTCTGAAGTTGTTTAAAATCAGAAATTAAATAGATTTTGTGAATTCCATGTTCTCTGTGAATGCATGGCTGTTAAATTTCATGGTTGAAATTAGTTCAAATTTAAGACCATATATATATATATATATACTACACTACACTAGCTGCCCGGACAGACTTCGTTCTGTCAAAAGTTTTTTAATTATATCCGTCTATCCTATCTTTCAAGTTGGATCAAACTGCACACGGTGTGCAAACTTGATTAAAATCGGTTAAGTAGTTTAGGAGTCCATCGCGGACAAACAACGTGACATGTAATATTTATATATATTAAGATTAGTTTTATCTTATGTCTTTGAACGTCAACTTATTGTTAAAATAAAGTGATTGCAAGTTTCTTCAAATAGCAATATGAATTTATTTGCTGATTCCATTGAGACCAAGTTGCGAGTAAAAGTGACATTTCTCTAATGCATTTCACAATATCAGTGTCGTCGACTCCGAGGTCGTGGAAAATGGACACATTTGCTTTTACATCACGTTTTATACCCTTTTGGATGTGTATTTATATAACCTATATAACGTAGTCGTTCAAGCGTCTGTCAGCGTCTATAACTTCTGGACGATTGATCAAATTAAGGTTATAATATAATTATTACCCCCGACGCAAACAGGGGTGTTGATATGTCTGCATCTGTAGATCTGTAATATTTATGTCTGTTTGTGGCATCGTAGCCCCCAAACGGATGAACCGATATTGATCTATTTTTTTTGTTTGAAAGAAGCCTTAATCAAAAGTGTAATATATATATATAAGGCAAAAGTGATTGACTGATGTATCAACGCACAGACCAAACCTTTAGGGCCAGAAACTTAAAATTTCGCACACGTATTCCTCTTATGACGTAGGCATCCAGCAAGGAAAGATTTTTCAAAATTCAACCCCCAGGGGGATGATAAGCAAGGGGGCAAAAGCTAGTTAAGTCATAATTATAATTCACAAAAATCTGTCTAGCCGTTTGAAGGTAACAGGTCTAACTGATGCTGCTTTTTTAATTTCAAAATATATCAAATATTTTCTGATGCTGGCGAATAATTTTACTTGGAATTCATTGCAGCTTGTAGTTAAGTTGTGATATTCTGTGTATGTAAAATGTTGAAAGAAAGAAAGAAAGAAAGAAACACTTTATTTCACAATACAATACGCTGCAGTACAGACATAAGGCTTTAAGATAATGGTAGGTACATAATATATTTCTTACACAGTTTTCAAATTTTACCACAGGTGTATTTCGAAATGTATTGCTTCGCCTAATTCCCTGCGCTGCAGAGCTATACTGTAAAAAGGGAGTTCACTCAGCTTGTGCTGCAGTTTCTATAGTAAGAGGCCTGCAGCGCTGGTTTTCTGTGAATCCCCAGAGTTGTAATACGGGCAGTGCCGAGGTTAATGGTTTATTTATTTATTTATAAATAATATATATATGTCGGAGCGCAGCACAAGTTCTGCATCGAACTCTTAACGCCATCTATGATGAAGTGTCGGAACTACTGTAGGAAACGTCAAACGATTGTTTGTGCATGGTCGGTACAGCGGCGTGACAGTTGAAGTTGATAGTTGACTGTTGACAGTTGACAGATGAGATAGAAGTTGAAGTTGACAGTTGAAGTTGACGTTGAGGAGGATCGCCCGGGATGTGGATTCGAGACAGACTCAGAGCGAGCGCGGGTGGTCGAGGACCGATAAAAAGTGACAAACGCGTGGCTGTACCGAACTTGCAACGTTTCCAGATTTAATCGTAGTTAATCGCGTTGATCGCTGATCGCTGATGTTACAAATGATGATCGATCGTTTGAGTGACGTCTGGACTCGGTGTACAGACTATTCTTGGCCTTCCGCCATGTTCAACCAGAAAGATAATAGCCCACCTTACCAACTCCCTGTTATATATAATATGTTGATGATTTGGACGGCCTAATGAGAAAGACTTCTCAATAGTTTAGGTATGTGTCCATGTATAATCCTCAGGTTAGTTGTCAGTCAGCCGTTGAGTCAGCTGCCTTGGGGCTTGAGAGTCAGTTTTTTCATTCTTTCTCTCTTTTGCCGTGGTCGGCGAATCATCGGTGATACAATGCTGCTGTTACTAAAGTAAATTAAAAAAATATTACTGATGTCCGACGCATTAAGATTAGGTGGATCGTCAGTTCGTTTGTCGACGAGGAACATAAAAAAAGGTTTAGGAATATTAAGCTAGATTCACAAGTTTTCGGCAAGACTACAAACACACCTACCAAACGAAAGGCTTGGAAATAAATTGTACGTGAACGGCCAACTTCTTGATGCTTATTGATCGATCATCATTCGTCATTTAAGGGAAAAGTTTATACTATTTATGGAAAAACTTTTTGATGAAAAGCATCGCAAGGACTTGCATGGAGTAAGAACTTTGTTCCCCCTTTCGTGTGAGTAAGCGAGAGAGGAACATGCACGACATATGACAGAGAGAGAAAAACAACTCAACTTTGCGACTAACCGACGTTAAGTTATCTGATTTTGCTACGTTTAAGAGGAAAACTTATTCGTGAAAATATCTATCTATGAATACGCAAAACAAACCTATGTGCAATGCAAGAAGTTAAATTTTTCTTTGCCGCATGGACATACCAAATGAAAACCAAAAACATCGATGATTTAAAGACAATCATTAATCTGTAATTTTAATGTCTGCACCAATTGGGAATCGAACCTAAGTAGTAGGTAGCATACGACGTTATTAGGTTGCACGAAAACCTTAGTTAAAAAAATATATATCCTTTCACACCATTAACTAAGTATACCCTTTTACACCATTATTAGTATAGAATAATACACATTCCGTTAAGCGGACAGAACCTTCTCACATTCATTACCCGACAAATAAGCATTGCTGTACCAGGAGTTGGAACAGAGCCAGTGACGTAGACCGTGACCTTGGGGGTTCCCCGACCCCACGATTAATGTCATAACACCGGAAGAAAACACCGTGTTATGCCGTACATGTACAAGGCAATAGAGGTATACCTATAGTACCTATAGTAATGTTGTTTTGAGTTTAATATTAATTTTATTGTATAGCCATGTAGAATGGTAGTAGTTAAGTTTTGTGAAGACAATATTATGGCACTTTGAAATTGTATATTATAAGAGGAATACAGATACCATACAGAGGAAATGCGCAAACTCCAGAGATAGGAAATCTAGTTTGCAATAATTCGCGAACACCATGTAAATTGGTACGTTACATACACTTGACGCAGCACATTTCTCCGACAATGGAAACATATAGCTATAATAAATTAAAAAAAAAAACACAACTGGATACATAAAAGTTAGTTGGTACATACATTTATGGATCTGAATACAATTTTCGCAAAGTAACGCCTCATATTAACAATAATCCAACAATTAATATACGCGTTAGAAAACTGTATATGAACACAGAACATAAAGAATCCCTTCACATGAGCAGGAAAAATGGAACATCTCAGTAACTTGTGTTTTTATGGTAATTTATATCCTTTTGTCTTGGCTCAGTGATGCGCCATTTACAAGATAATCCAATGTGGTAAGCCTAATTTACATCGTTACAGGACAATGCGAAGTCACAGAAAGATGCAAACAGAAGTATAACTCCATTCGTGGGTACGCACACATGGACATCGTTGATGTACACAACTGGAGAATATGCTTAGTACTAATTTAAGTCTAGTGTTCACAGCGCTTCATTTGATGATTGGTCGCAATTCATTCTGCATAATAAGATGAATAACTTTCAGGCTTTCTGTCTTACTGCGTAGCAAAAGAACGAAATCTATCCACCGAGCGGCATAGTCGCATATATTTCATTATGCAGTTTACATGTAATCGTCAAATGAAGTGCAATGGATAGTAGGCCTTACTCAAGCTTATTTTTCGTATCTTTAAGGACGTCTATGTGTGCGTTGCTGAGAGCGCTGTGTATGGAGTTACACTTCTGTTGTGTTTCTATTTTGTGGCGAAGTTACTTGATTAATTAAATTAATGTATCCGCTCTTACGTCGTTTGGCAAGAATGGACTCGTGATCAAATGTACTGCCTGTATTCAGTACAATGGAAGCTTTCTTGGAGTTGAATTTGGTATGAAAAAAACATAAAATAATCAAACTTATTCCAGACTAGAAAAATAAACCCACTTCAAAGAAATAGCGTTTGATAACGTCCACTTAAATTATCGCTAAACATTGTCTTATCACCGTATAACTCCATAATATTTAAAACTTTATAGCCTCACTCTTTTAACCTTTTTTAACTCTTTTAACCCTCAATTTCTTACGGATCACATCAGATTTGAATTTTGATAAATATCGGACAAATCTGAATGTATATAAATTAATTATGTACACTTTCAAATCACAAAAATATTACTTTAAGGCGGTTCATAAAATTGGCAGGTTTCTGAGGTAACAGCAATGATATTTAAAAAATATAGATACGTTATGCTCTTACAAATCAACCAAAAAATCTGTTCCGAAAAGAGCTACTACACACACGTTTTTTTTTTTGTTTCACTGCACCAATCACATTGGTATAAAATAAAAAATTAACAAAAAAACCCACCTGATATCAAAAAAGCTGTCATGATATACCTTTTTAAAATCCTTATGGTGGGTTCTTTAATTTGATACCCATATTGCATTATTCGATTTATTTTTATTTTTTGATACTTCAAACAATGGCATCTCACGGCCACTATATTTGTTTTTTTAATCTAAGAACACTTGGGTTATTAAGACCAATTTAACGATATCATAATTATATACATAAATCCGTTTAGCGGTTTGGAAGATATGAGGTAATAAAGAATATTACACACACACATAAAAGATACGCGCGAAAATATTACCTTTCCTGGCAGATGGGTAAAATCCAAATAAAAAAATCCTTCTAAAGATTCACAGTGGTAACTATATGTATAGTTATACAATAAAAATATTTTCAAATAGAGGTGTGTTATTTTTGCTTGAATAAACTTCACTGGATTCTATTAAAGCAACGCACGTAAAATATTTTTTTTTATTTTATTCAGTTGCTAACAAAGGTAATCCACTCGGATCGTTACGTTTTAAAAAACCGTATCAGAAACAAATACTGAAAATGTAGCTGAGTAAATCTTTTTTTATTAACATTAGCATACAAAAAAACAATGAAAAAGACACGAGAGTATTATATTAGGGATAGATCTTTTTAGGGGTTTATTGTCAAAACTGAATGTATGATAAATTATACTAAAAGTATTATATACAAATAAATAAAATTGGAGTGTCTGTTTGTAATATTAAAATAACGGCTTTTTACTAAGTGCATTTGGATGTATACACGGTACATATACCAAAACAATATTTTTTACAATTTTTGTCTGTCTGTCTGTCTGTTTGTTTGTTCCGGCTAATCTCTGAAATGGCTGGACCGATTTTAACGGGATTTTCACTGACAGATAGCTGATGTAACAAGGAGTAACTTAGGCTACTTTTATTTTAGAAAAAAAATAGGCGATACGAAGTATGCCGGGTCAGCTAGTTATAATTATAACTTTCACGTCATAAAAATCTACCGTAAACCCTAAAATCGGAACCAATTCTCGTCTCATTAGTTCAGCATCAGCTGTAAACATACGAGTAGCATTGACTAGGGCGTCTAGTTACAACGATAACATTTTCCGTTGTTACCGCTATTCCTAATGGCTACAGCTTGGCTTGGCTTCAACTCTTGGCTTACTACAGGGTTAAAATTCTCCACACAGGCCTAGAGGATATTGTTGCACGTGCATTTTGGCGCAGGAGTATAATGAAAACGCAAGTATTAGAAGATTTTAAACCACCCATAGTCCTCTAACATGGGTCAATGACTTATCGAACGATACCTACGCGATAGACCGACGACTTTATACACAAATAACGGAAGCACTCAAGATAACTGTTTGTGCGTTCCACTTGAACCCCCTGTGTGAACCCCTGAAGCCTTGAAGCACGGCCGTAGCTAGGGGGGGGGGGGGGCATTGTGGGGCAATGCCCTACCTTGAAATCACAATGCCCTACCTTAAAAATACCAAAAACTAAGATAAATTACTATAATTAAATTGTTTGTTCATAGTTTGAGATAAAAAATTGTAGCGATAGATAGGTATCCAAAATTTTCCGAATATACCACAGTTTGTGACATTCATTTCATATTATAATAATTACCTCAAATTCGACTCTAGCTACAGCCCTGCCTTGAAGGGGTGCTATATAAATAAACTTATGTATATCAAACATCATTACAGTGACTATTTATTAATAAAACCATTTACAGCATTTGATTTTTTTTTATATTGTGTTCGCTAATCTCAGAAATAGTTCGATTTATACACGGCGTTTTCAATTAATTAAAAATTGCTTGGGTCAGTGTTTCTTTTTTATCAATTGGTGCATGAATGTTAAGATATTTTTATTTAAAAGAATACGATTTAAACATACTTTCTTGATTTTTTTCGAATCCGAAAAACGAATTTGCAGTGAAACACAGAACGAAACCCGTGTTTTAGGTACATTCTTAGTACATTAATGTGCAGTCAACCGCAAAGCCTTCAAGATAATAATTCAGCGAAGCGTCGGACGCTGAGCCACTCCGTCCCTTCTTTCAATATTATGATTTTTTAAAGATGAACAAGTCTTTAACGTCATCGGGTAAAAAACTTGATTGTTATTATAAGATTTTAACTATTATCCACTTCAATTTATATAGGTAAGCTTGGTGTGTGTATAAATGCATCAGACATTTTTATAGTGGTATTCAGAAGTCAGGTTTTATTCTCAGAAAGATTTTCACCAGTAACGTTAGCTTAGACTGAATAAATGGAGTCCCCTATACTTTCTACACAAGTCAACCCATGTAAATTATGTCTATGCAGACACAAAAAATATTTCTGAAGAAAAATTTTACTTACGGATAAAATAATAAAGCATTATAATTAAATAAAAAATAATAATAAGCAAGTTATTAAAAATCGCAGAACAAATTTGAGAATTCGAAAATCAGAAATTATTGTTTGTATGCCGACGTTGATAAAACGAAGGTATACCTTGTATTGTGCAGTCAACCGCACAGATAATATTGAACAAAGCGGACAGCCGCAGCCGCCCTGGCTACCGGCCGATCAGTCTTTGTAACTTTTTTAGGGTTACGTAGTAAAACATGAACCCATCAGGGACATGAAATTGTGAAGAAATATTTGCATGCACAGCTTTACTGTGCTCAGACTTAGTACTAGAGAGCTGAAATTTGGCACGGGTAAACATCTTACTAATACGAGCATATTATAAAGTTAAATTTTGTTTATAAGGATGTATGAATGTTTGTTACTCTTTCACGTAAAAACTAGCTACTGAACGGTTTTTCATGAAAACAGATAAACCACGATCTAGACTGACATAGGGTATCTACGTATTACCCAGGAATACGCAGTAAAAGCCAAGCAATAGTATTCGTTACACCGAGAAAGTGGTAAAATATAATCTCTTCAGGTTACCTGATTACCCTCTACAAATGATATTATAATGTAAAAAGAGGTATTTTAGAGGTACCTATGTATTTTTCTCGATTGTTTTCTCATCTAACCCATTGCGTCGAGTATCGTTGAATACGTCTTTCAAAATATTATAAGATTGAGAAGCTATTTACGGTTTAGGAATCCCTTCGCTAAATTTTAAGCTTTGTGCTAATAAAATGTAGGTATTGGACACGTGAAAAATTTAAAAGTGTAGTACTCCGTGTCACAAAAGGTACGTTATTTGGCTCGTTACCACACCAGTGCGCAAACAGACGTCCGTTCTCGCCCGTGGCTAATACGTGACTGTCTCCCCACCACCCGTGTGCTCGAGACAACGTCATGTTTACTAGATTATAGATCACAAACACTACAAAAAGGAAAACTATCATGGCTAGAAAGGGTTTGTTTGTTACACGGACGTAAAAAAAAGACGGACGTAATCCCAAGAACAAATTCAGTGAAGCACCCATAGTAATACCAACTCTGTATTCGTACAAGTACACACACCCACACATTGACACCATACTGCTATGACATTGAGACCATCACAAATCAAAAATTACAAAATTACGCACACATGGTAAGCGAGCTGTCATTGCTATGCTTCACTCTCGATTAGACAAGCTTACGTCCGTTCTTTTTTTACGTCCGTGATTCGTTACCAAGTAAATCGATCAACTCACAACTACGGAACTCCACAATGCGCGGAGCCAGACCTGCGCCTGGCCAGTTTTTGTTGAATACAAATACCGAGAGTTTTATTTGATACGTAAAAAAATTATTTGTTTACTAAATTATATTTTCGAGCCGCTGAATCGGGCCGCTTTGTTTTTTTAAACAAAATAAATATTTCGAAATGAATGAAGAAATGTTTTTGTGGTTTCAATGATGAGTAGGTACAATGTTATTTTTATAATGAATGTTGTCTTAACTGATTTTTAGATTTATTATAATTTCTCCTCATTTATCCGACAGACTATAAACACTTTATGCTATGTAAACTCACGAGTTCAATTTTTCAAACTCATTATCCATTTAATTTTGATTGGCTGACTAAACTTTTTTAAAAACAAGTGAAACATTGAGTTCAAGTTAGCGAAAAACCGGTCAGTTGCAATAACTGAACATTCTCATAATAATTTTGTTTGTTACAAATTTCTGTTCCATTCCGTCCCGTATGGATCGAATGGCTAAGGAAGGGGTATGCTCGTAGTGGGCAAAAGTCTTACGTAACACGGCCTCTTGATTCAAGATCGATTCAAAGATTTTTATTCCACAAACGAGTAACCGCCCTCGCTTTGCTTCGGTTTTCTTATTTTTTTACAGCTTGGGTTACATTATTGGAGTTTTACTAAGGTTCCCTATTTTTTTTAAATATAATATAGCCTATGTCACCCGGGGATAGAGTAGCTTCCCAATAGTGAAAGAATTTTTCAAATCGTTTCAGTAGTTTCGGAGCCTATTAAATGCAAACAAAAAATCAAATCTTTCCTCTTTATAATATTAGTATAGATATTATTTAGGTACACAACTAACTAATCTAAAAATTCTACAATCTAGTATTCTACAGTAAGTATTCTACAGTCTATGCAATGATAAATTAATTTACTTATATTTACAATTGTTTTTATTCCACCAATAGCAATTTATTTATTTATTTATTTAAACAACTTATTTATTTATTTATTTAAACAACTTATTTATCTCCAGTAAAAAATATGTTAGCAAACAATACGAAAATTTCCAAATGCGAATAAGTATAGTATCAGATTGCGGTTTACATATTTAATACAGATTTTTTTTTAAATACACAGGCATTAAAATAGATGACCCTGACAGAGCCACCAATATAAATACTAAAATAATTATTTCTTTAATTTTTATTTTATGGATTATGCTTAGTATTATGTGGTCAGATTTAGGCCTATCAGATGTAGTGGGGTAGAACTTTTTATGACCAATGGGCAAGATGACAGATTTTGAAATACTGTTCTATATTGTTGGGAAATATTTTATAATTACAACGTGTATCATATTTCCGCAAAAAATAAGGTTTAGTATAAAATAAATACACTTCAATTTATAAGTTTAAAATTCGCACCAAAACACTTCAGTGTCATGGCATCGCTTGTGACGTCACGCCTCAGGAAAGTAATAGACAAGATGTCATTACTGTCAGTATTGTAATAGTCGTATGTTTACTGAGGCGTGACGTAATTCGTGCTGATTGAGACTGTCGGTGTAATGTTTTAGTCGCAGTCGAAACCAGAAATAATACGGCTCTTCCGTGTCTTTTTCACTTCCGATTTTACATCGGAACCCTTATAGTTTTGTCATGTCCGTCCGTCCGTCTGTCTGTCTGTCTATCCGTCTGTCTGTCCGTCTATCCGAAGCATCGAGACCGTTAGTGCTAGAAAGCTGGAATTTGGCATGGATATACATATTTATTAAAACTCCAGAATCGTAGAATAAAATATTGAAAAATATTTTTTGAGGGTCGCGTTAGCTTAAGCAGTTAATGAGTAATAGTCGTTAAACTTACTACTTCGGAACCCTACATTGCGCGTGGCCCGACACACACTTGCCCGGTTTTTAGTATTTAAGCCGTCTCAATACGGCTAAATTACGGTTCTAGTTTGTATGCGCCATAATACGATTGCTAGCTTACTTTGAAAGTAATAAAAATATTTATTCGTATGCATAATAATGAACTTCAACGTCACTCGTACACCTGTCGGCTGATATTTACGTTTTAATATTTCGAACTAGTTGTAAACCGTTGTTGTTGTTTACTGTTCTAGTTTCCATCGAACTGATAAAACTAAAGTGACGTTCCTGTCTCGTAGAAATGTTTGTTTACTCTGTGTTAGTTCGGTATTTTACGAGCATGGAGTATTGAGGTAGAAGGAGGGCCATCTCATATGAAGGGAAAGTTGAAAAAGTGTCCAGCTGTTTACAGAAAATAGAGGTTCCAATAATGGCCATTTCTGAATGGCGTTAGTGTGTGACAAATAGATATAATTATGAACATGGCTATTGTAGACGGAGTGAAGTTTGCTGAGTTATGCCACCCGTAATGAATGGCGCTAGTGTACGACAAATAGATATTCGAACATATGATAGCTGTTGTAGACCGCTCCGCAGTGCCACCCGTAATTGGACGCGGTTTTACGGACACTTTTCATATACAGAGATGGCATGGCATTCCTTTCCTTCTACTCTACCTTCCATGTTTATAAGGTAGTGTTTTTAATGACCTCGTTGTTTGTGTCAACTAGCGCTCGCATGCGGCTTTGTCCACGTTTTCTGGAATAAAAAGCAGCGTATGTCTTATTCCAGGTCATGGTCTATCTGTGTGCTAAATTTCATGAAAAACCGTTCAGTAGTTTTTGCGAGACAGAGTCACAAACATACGTACATTTTTTTTTACTTAAAATAAGTTAATGCTTGACCACAATTCCACCTGATGGTAAGTGGAGATGTGGTGAGCGCACTTACTTAATAAAAGCCTATTCACTCTTTTTTTGAAGACATCCACGTCGTAGATGGGATTAATTAATACACTTATAATAATATTAGTACAAAATAGGATTTTCAGGATAGTTCAATTAAATCATGTGGCTATTTTTAACCGACTTCAAAAAAGGAGGAGGTATTCAATTCGACTGTTTTTTTATGTTTATTAACTCAGAACTTTCGGCTGGATGAACCGATTTTGATGATTCTGTTTTTAATCGAAAGTTGGTGCTTATCATGTGGTCCCACCTAAATTTGAGCTAGACCTGACGAGTAGTTTTTAAGTTATTTTGAAGTCGGTTATTTTTTCGTGGTAAAATTCAGATTATTAAATAGACTTTTAACGTCATTTCTCTTACGATACAATGTCTCGCATACTTTTCGCTTACGATAAAACATATCGTATCGCGCGTAGGAAACCCATTTACGCTAGATCACTGTAGTTATTGATAGAAATAACTTATTCCCCGATCCAATACCCTGCGACATTCATATAATGGGCCGACGTAGACTCAATATATCGTCACCGGTGAGACACTTTACTAAATTGAGTTCTTACATTATACAATAGACGATGTATTTTGTCAGCATAAAAACAATTTGATATGGAAGCTCTATAAGTATAAAATATAAATAAGATCTCTCGCTTTGGTCGAGACCTATTTCTTACGTTTGCAATGCAAATATTTTTTTTGATGGTAAGTGGAGATTTAAGGTTGTTTTTTAATAGTTTTATGTTAATAGCTGTTAAATGAAGAGCTAATCCATGTGATGGTAATTGGTCACCGCCACTCCGAGTCGTTTCTACTCGTATATCAAAGGTAATGAAATGAAAACACTTATTGTACTTAAAAAAGGTATAATAGGCGGCTATATTATGCTAACATAGTACATATGTTTTTCCAACGATTAAGAAACGTGAGGTTATCTATTAAAATTTAACATTAGTTAATTTTATGTAAATTATCTAAATACTATAAATAGATACTTATGTATAAAAAACAAAAAATATTTATGTTATATTACACGAAAAAGATGATAAAATATAAAAAAATATCTAGGTATTAACTATTAAAGCACGGGTCGTGGTTAAAACTAAATATTTTGTATAAATACAAAGAAAATCCATTAAAACCCTTGTTATATCAAGATACCTCATTTCTCGGTCCGATGCCTCTGTATGACCAACCTTACCGGGATTATTTGTAATCGATGAACCTTCGTGTATTTTGAGCTTTCAAAAGGTTTGGGTTTCAATGGATATGTATAAATACTTATGCCTCTAAAAAGGCGAGGTATTTTTTGAGCTTTGATCAAAAATCTCGTTTGTAACCCAAGATAAATAGTATACTATAATTGTACTGGGTTGACGGTTCAATGGTTCTGACGACCGTGTAGCCTAGCTGGTAACGGACCTGCCTGCGAAGCGAGGGACCCCGGGTTCGATTCCTGGCTGAGGCAGATATTTGATGGATGTTATTGTGATGTGTTATATGTGTCGTCCATGCCACCCGCGACATAGGTAAAAACTTAATGTGGGGAATGAGTGTGTGAGCTTTTATTTTGTTTATTGGAACGAAGTTCCTTATCGCGCGTTGCGTTGCGCGTAGACGAAAAATTTGGTAACGAAAAGTTGTAACGACACTTTTTGCCATCGTTAGTCGTTACAACTAGGGATTGCAATCCGGTGTCATTTTCAATCCGGCCGGATTTTACCGGATTTTCACCAATCCGGCCGGATCCGGCCGGATCCGACCGGATTAACCACGTTACCAGAATTTTTACTTCTCGTTCCAATATAGACTGTTTTTGAGGTATTTTTTTTTTGGATTATAAAGGAACGCAAATGCGAGCCGTAATAAAACCGTAGCACCTAATGATAATCATCTTAATATTATTAACAGGAAAATTTTGATATTTTATTTATTTTTTATAATGGATATGCTCAAAAACTATTGGAGCAATTTCAAAAAAATTTACACCAATAAAAAGATAAATTGTTCCTTAGTGACATAGGCTATATACTCGTATAACTGTGATTAATAATAATTATATATTTTTTACTTCATCAGAAGTAAAAATATTTGACGCCCAGCGAAGTGGCTACGGTTCAACTAGATTATCATATAGGGTGGCGCAAAAGTTACCACTCGATGTTCTTTGACTGTATTTTTTATAATAAATGGAAAACTTCAGTTTTGATATTGGATTGTGTTCATTTGATGTCTAAATATTTGTTTTCATTAAGTAGAAAAACGATATCAGCCAAGTAGCTAACGCCAGAATTGGGCCTGTATGGTCCCGATTTATGGCATTTTCCATCACTCCTGCCAGAACTTTTGGTGAAAGGTTTCCGCATTTATGACGGATATTTTCTTTGAGGGCTTCAAGAATCTAAGGCTTGTTGACATAAACTCGTGACTTCAAGAAACCCCACCAAGAACCCAAAATAAGTCTAAAGCGGTTAAAACGGGCGATCTTGCCGGCTAGTGCAAATGACGAAAAACAAGAGATTATTATTTTTACTCCGCGTTATTGAGGAGTATAGCGATTCATGTCTTATTGACGTGTATTTTGTATCTGTTTTCTGCACAAATGTCACAGCAAAACTGATATTTACCGCCATTTGAAAAAAATATAGCATCTTTCGATAGGGTGATGGTGACTCTTGCACCACCTTATATTATTATACCTGCATCTGGATGTAAACAGTCCGAAAACTGTAATTTTAGTTACAAGTAAAACAGATTGTCACTACTTATATTTCTAAGAAATACGTATGTATCAATTGCTGTATTTGTTTCTCTTTATTTTCTTTAAGAAGGTAGCCAATAACAAGTGTACATGTATACTACTACACTTCTTTATAATAATTTGTTTAGGGGGGTGTTTCTGTTGTAGTGTTATCGCGCATGAATTGAAATTCACCTACAACTTACAGCTACATCCATTTAGGGCAAATATTACAAATTATAAACAAGAAGTATTATTAACGAGAACATAATTTCACACTTTTATAACTTATCCATTCAGTAATTTGTGTTGTACATAACATCCTTATTGAACGTTAGGAATACCGGAATGTAATACTAAATTAATTATAACATCTATAGCAGGCATTTAAAGCATCTACACTAGCAACAGGATGGTTATTTTGTCAAAAAATTGCGTTACCGGATCCGGTCGGATTACCGGATCCGGTTTTCCGGATTGCAATCCCTAGTTACAACTCGTGCGGCGTCATTACATGTCGTGCGGCGTGCGCATGTTTCTCTGTCTGTCTCTCTCTCTCTCTCTTATAGAAAGCAAGCCAGATATTTTCGTTTCTTGCAGCAAGTACTAGGATAGCAAAAACATGCAAGCGAGTGTGCCAAAACAAATCTGAGTATCTACTTAATATTGTCACTAGCGGTCTCCGGTCACACATCGAACAACCGACCGTGTTGTAGTCGCTTCTCGTTTGGTCACCTAATAAGAACATAAGGTGCCGCCATATGAGTGGTTCAATTACTGATACGATCTTGTAATAAATTTTTAAGGATATACCGTAGTCGATCTTTCAATTATTGTTATCTACCAAGGTTAACCAAAACATTATTTTATTTATTTCTCCGGAAAGTTTCAGAAAACGTCTCATTTTATATTAATAGCATTAAGTCGGTTTCCATACCTGCACCTGTGGCTTTGTATATTGCGTTCCAAATGCACTCAGTTATTCCTGAGTTACAAGCGAGTAGTTTTGTGTGACATCTGAGAATCGCTGAATAATATTTCGTTTACTGAGTCAGCTGCAGGTCAGAGTAGGTAGGTACTTTATACTCGTAGTACCTATAGTAAAGACGAATATACTTGTCTAACTGTCAATGTTATTATTTCGTTTCTGTATATTACAGTCACGGACGTAAAAAAACACGGACGTAATCCCAAGAACAAATTCAGTGAAGCACCCATACCCAACTCTGTATTCGTACAAGTACACACACCCACACATTGACACCATACGGCTACGACATTGACACCATCGCGAATCAAAAATTACAAAATCACGCACACATGGTACGCGAGCTGTCAGCTGTCAGCCTCACTCTCGATTAGACAAGGTTACGTCCGTTCTTTTTTTACGTCCGTGATTACAGTATTAATGTGTGCTGTGTGTGATGCGCTGGGTAGTATATTTCGTCTCCTCTATTGTAAAACCATAAATGATAGTAAAAATATGATACGTGAACGTTGACTATATTGGTGGAGGCTAACTAGACAGTAATTATACTTATAACTTCGATAACTAAAACTCGACATCGTAAAATGTTTTTAGGGTTCCGTTGTCAAAATGGAACCGAAACCGAAAAAGCTGAATTATAAGTGCAGCATAGCGGGGAAGTTTGACATCTGTCAGCGATTTGGTTATACTGCTCGCTCTTATGTAATGTATGGAAAGGGTAATCGAGATAGTAAATGACTTAAGTGAGATATGGAGAATGACCACAGGTTACGGGTAACTTTTCTACTACGCATTTTTTACTACGGCACAGCCGGTGTTTTAGAATACATAGAAGTCTTTGTAGTTTGCCCATTATTCAGCAGGAAGCGCCACGAACTGAATAAACGGAAGTTAAAACAGAAACTAAACTCGTAAAATATTTTATTTAAAGTGCAACAAAACAAATTTACTTTAAAAATGTTAACGAAACTTATTTACAACTAGCTGACCCGACGAACTTCGTATCGCCTATTTTTGTTCTAAAAGAAAAATAGCCTAAGTTACTCCTTGTTACATCTATCTTGTTATAGCTATCTGCCAGTGAAAGTCCCATCAAAATCGGTCCAGCCATTTCACAGATTAGCTGGAACAGACAGACAGACAAAAATTGTAAAAAAATTGTTTTGGTATATGTACCTAATTATGTACCGTGTATACATCCAAATGCACTTAGTAAAAAGCGGTTATTTTCATATTACAAACAGACACCCCAACTTTATTTATTTGTATAGATGTATAGATATCGTTATCGCTGATGTTAGTCACGTGACCTGGTTTACAACCTCTCCTGTTTGTTTACCTCTCAAAGGAATAGCAATACGGGCTTTGAAGGAGACGCGACGCATTTTTCTAAAGTGCTATAAGTGTTTGTCTTAAAGAATCTTATACCACTCTGTTCATGTGTTTATTATTTTGAGTGACTCAGGAAAAAAAATATTAATGTCAGCAGCAATATCACGCGAGATATAAGACTACATTAGTAGGTACTTACTGATCAGCTATTTAATATCTATATCACAGAGATGGATAATAACCTAAAATCTTAATACATTTTACCCATAATCCTGTACCCATACCATAATCCTATAAAGAACAAAAGAAAACTATGAATGTTCTTTTTACTTTTATTTAACCTTTATTGATCACAGTAAAAAATACTACGGTACAAATGGCGAGCTTAATGCTCTACCAGCTAACCATTGGACAAAAGAGATATGCACAAAAGGCGGTTAATAAAGTAAATTATATACATATGTCGGTAAGGCCACGAATCTCCAGTGAAGGTCCAGGGACGGACCTTTTTATTCTGCAACGCTTGTCCGATGCAGAGGTTGGCATATAAGAAATTACATGTCATATTTAGATTAAGGAATTGTCAATAAGAATAGAACGGATGACCACGTAGTGTTAAAGTACTTTGGAATATTGATGTGAACGTTAGGAGAACTGGAAATATATCATGGTAAAAGTAAAAGGAATATTATTGAATAACCAATACCACAGAATACCCCTTTCTGCTATACATACATACAAATACCTACATAAATTATACATATGATACATACAAATATACACATAAATACGTATTCGTTGTATAGGTACCTGAGAACATTTCAAGTCTTACATACAGCATGGAATCCTTGTTATTTCGAGAAATATATCTATTCCAAACCAGAAAATAGAACTCAGCTTAGAGTCTAAAGATCTCCAAAATAAAGCTTCTAAAACGATTGCCTAAAGCTGTTTGACTCAGGAATGGAACGAGACGCCCCAAAAATTCTTTCTGAAGAATAATCTCACAATTTCTCACTTGTAACTATACTTATAACTTTTATTGTATTTTCTGCGCGCGACCTGACCTTAATTGACCTTGGCAAACTTGCCGAGATTGTACCAATTGAGTTCCTAATATTCTTATGAAAGTTCCAACGTAATTATTGCTTCGCTTTCCACAATACATTATTGGGAAAGTTTTTTCGACAACTGTTCCTATTGAGGGTAAATTGATTAACTGAAATCAGAATCAGTTTTCGTCAATTTTATTTTCTGTACGAAGTAATTTCGTGTGAGTGAAATGGAATGTTGCCAGAAACTTGGAAATCTTGAATGTAGTTAAGTGAAAGAGGCTTCAACAGTTATTAATAAGTAAAAAGTGGTCAAATTAAATTTTAAACGGTAGGTTTTTTTATTATATTTTAATTATTATTGTGCATGGAATACAATTACAATATTTAGGTAATTCAAATTGCAAAGGATTCATATTATTGATGTTTTATATTTTAATGATTTTTAAAATATAATAAGGTACTATTTTTCGATTATCTTTCATTGCCCTTTTTGGTAATGAGATTTCGTGTTACATTGATACATTTTATATAGATAATTGTGTTCATTAGTGCAATTTATGTAGCCATTCTAATGGAATTAAATAAACAATAATATATTTTTAAACCATAGTACGAGTTAAATCCACTGCGTTTGAGTTCACTGATCGCATTAAGTATAGCGTTTAGTTGACTAATTGCACTGAAAATTGGTATTAAGTATATAGATTAATGTTGGCTACAGCTGCAGCACTATAAACATAATTACCTACAATATAGAAAGCTAATGGCGGGGATCAATTTAAATCCATATTCCGATCATTAGACGTTAATGGATTCTTCTATACTAATGGCTTCTTACAAGATCTGAATACTTTATGGAGATGTATCGTATTACGTGTATATTATTCGATGTAATAAAAGCTTAAGTCACCCCTGTATATCACACTTCAAAAATTGTCTTTGCCGGCCTTAGAAGTTTATGAAGATACCAAATATCATTGATGTACTTGCTTCTTAGGTCACTTACACAGACAAGGAAAGTCAGGATATCCATCAGACAATCTTCATTGGCTTCAACCCATTAATGGCCGACTACTGGGCACGGGTCTCTCACCTTGAGAAGCTAGAGCTAGAAGCTATACTCCACCACGCTGCTCCAGTGCAGATTGGTGGAGGGATCCGCTTTAAAAGGCTACACGTTTATCTTCTGATAACACGAACTTCTGCAACCAGTTTTAAGTGCCTTCTGAAGCACTCAAGAATTTTTTGGCACTAGCGGCCACCCTCGATCCAAGTTCCTCGGTCAAGCTACCGTTATAAATAAAAAAGTAAATCTGTTACTTCATAAACCCAGTTAACTGCCAGCGCGAAGATTATGTTTAACTACCCATTTGACTCACTACGAATCCCTGTAAGGTTTACACGGAGTTAATACTCATTACCTGCTCCAAAGCTAGCATTAGGGTTGCCTGCGTTCAAATGAAAACAAAAAATAGATTATATTCTTTATAGCGTTTCGTTCTGAAGATACTTTCACATTTATAATATTAGGCTTCATCGTATTAATATTATGAATGTGAAAGTTTAAGATGATGTATGGGATGGTGGACTTTAAATATAAAACCTTCGAATAAGGTCCAATAAAACAACCGCTGACCATAATATTATTATAATATTGAAATCGCCAAAATATATTTGAAGAGTTTCATTACTTTTACTCATTTACTATTTATTTAATGTTTAGTGACATACAGTATGTTTTTACTATCTTTTACCATTTCTTTCTTTTTCCATATTATCTTATTTCTTTGTCCAAAGACAGCTTAGTCTAAGATTAGGCTTGAGTAGTTAAACCACTTTGTACTACTAAATACTTGAAGCTCGTTTGAATTTGGTTGAAAATAATTACAACTAAGATCGGAAGTTTTCAAGTGTCCGCGGCGGAAGTTACAAGCGTTAGCGTTTTTAATGACATAGAGATTATTTTCTCCATTTAATTCGTATAGGTCGTGGTATGGTACCACAGATTGTGTATGGTACCTATTGAACACACTGATAGTTATAGCAAACTTGACATAAACGTCTCATACATTCGCATACTAGTATGACCGATATTTTGTCTGTTAGGATTTTTTGACTATGGAATCTTAAAAAAATAGAGAGCCCTACTTAAATTGCAGTCATAATTATTGACAGAAGGAGCGAAAAATTTGCTTACAGAGGTCATTTTTGGCATGTGTTTCAAGAACTATTAAATTATATCACGGACGTAAAAAAAGAACAGACGTAACTTTGTCTAATCGAGAGTGAAGCATAGCAATGACAGCTCGCTTGTGTCAATGTCATAGCAGTATGGTGTCAATGTGTGGGTGTGTGTACTTGTACGAATACAGAGTTGGTATTACTATGGGTGCTTCACTGAATTTGTTCTTGGGATTACACCGTCTTTTTTTACGTCCGTGTATTATATTAAGAAATAATATATAATTAAATATAATTAAAAATAACAGCCAAGTTGCCATGCCATCACTTAAACCACAATCGCTCTAACCGCGCCCGAGGCACTAAACTACTGGTTATCCTTTACACTAAAAAGCACTTAGACGCTGCAAGTTACGCTATTTAGTTAAACACGTTATTTCGGCACTTAACACACTTCCGCTCACAGAATTTATTACTAAGGTCCGAAGTTTTGAGATGAGATGAGATGACGAGGGAGTAGCGGTTTAATCTTTCTCCTTTACCCCTTGTTAATCAAGTTTACTGTAAGTGTCTTGCGAAACATGATATTGTCGTTTTCAATTAAAGTAATCACACTAAAGCAAGCTACTTTTTTCATCGTGCGTTTTATTAGAGGGCAGCCATAAATTACGTCACACTAATTTCATGACTTTTTGACCCCTCCCCCCGTCCTTGTCACAGCTGGTCACATTTGTGAGACCTCCCCTCCCTAATGTGACGTCACATATTATGAAAGTTTTTACCTAGAAATTATTAAATTAAAACAGCAGTTCCGAAATAAGTTTTATTTCCATTAATAGTTTTTTAATATTTACCTATACATACCAATTATGCGATTTTGAAATGTGACTTCACGAAATTTAGGACTCCCTCCCACCCCTTATCACACGTCACACTATATCGACCCCTAACGTGTGACGTAATTTATGGATGGCCCCTTATATCTATACAACATACAGAACCTCACAAGATTAAGTTGAGGTATCGAGACGTTTACAATTTTTTTATGAAAATGACCAGCAAACGATCTGACGATTCACATGATGTTAAGTGCAATGGCCACCATCGCACATAGACATAAGCGACACCGAAGGCACGTGTTGCCAGCCGAGAAAGAAAGAAGAAAAAGAAAGAAAGATAATTCCTAATTTTGTTTAAAATCGTATCGCAAAAACAATGTGTTCCAAAATGTAACTGCTCTCCAGTTCTCTGAACATCCTTCGTTCTCAAATTTTGTATCAATGGACAATCGTCAAGACTGTTAAGCAATTGGCAAAAAGTCCAATTCTTCACTTACTAAATTATCCAGAGAGAATAAAATATATAATATCGGGAATAGGCTCTAGTTGAAATAAGTATAATATAAACAATTATTTCAGTAAAGAAAACATGGATTGCGCCCGTCTGTATACCCTGCGTCTGTTGTATCATGAATAATTCATGAGGACAAGGAGAACTGATTGATCCCTCCAGCTGACCAGAGGAATAGCAGTTGTTTTGTAAGAATAACTTTAGCAATACAACCCAGCTCGATTTTGATGATATTTACTTCATAAAAGGCTAACTGTTATTGACTTACAAATCACAACATAAACCAATTGGTATACAAGCATAGAAAAACTACAAAACTTCATGAGTAATTTTATCGTCCCTAAAATGAAGAAGATTAGATTGAAAGATTGAAGAAAGACCTTTCTGTACTCTTTCTTCTTATATCGTATAGGAAGTTGCCTCACGACGAATTAATATTATACGAGTGTGTTTTATTTGAAACAGTGACCCAATTCGTGGGAGTAATATAGGTATCATTTATATTTATATTATTGCATAAAATTGCCTGGTCAGCTACGGTCATAAAATGATGTCGATTTTATGTCCATTCTTCATCCATCAGCTGAAACTATAAAAATTTTGATAGCAACATTAAATACCATTAAAATACGGAAACGTGACTCGCTCAAGAATTACAGGAATTTTATGGATAACCGAATCTAATAATCTAAATGGTACCAAAATATTGTAATAACCGAAAATTCTTAGGAGAGAAAATTTTCGAAAAAATCATATCAAAATTGGCATTATACGTAGGTATATTTATTCCTATAATATTTAAGGTGTTTCCTTAATTCTCCATGGATTCCATCATGAGAATTGAATGTTGATAAATAAATAAATAATAAACGCTTACACACTCATACCATCAGTAGGTGGTTTTCACCTGGTTCGCCTGTAGCATGGACGACACATACTCGTATAACACATCACAATAATACCCATGACCCGAGTACAAATATTTATCTGTCGTATAAATATCAGCCCCGGCCGGGTATCGAACTCAGGACCCCTCCTTTTACCGAGGCGTGGTCTCCATTTGAGGACCTTTCTTCCCCAACGGTTGTCGGTTCTACGAATTACGTGGCCGTCCCATTGCTACTTCAACCGGCTAATTCTCTGAAAATAACCATCATATCTGTAGTTAAATATCTTTGCCATTGACGCACCTTTGAGTGTCCATAACATAATCAGAGATATGTGAAGAATAACCTGCACTTGGTCAGCAAAGTCGTGACTAAGTATGTCCTAAGTTTAACCAGTAAGTTTATGAACTGCTCGGTATTTTGATAATTAACTAACCAAACTTAGTTGTCTGTGCTTCGCTTGAAAACTTGGAGACAATTCCCGGAGGTCTAAAGTAGTCTCAAGTAACCTTATTATTTATTACATTCGTGTATTATGTACACAATAAACATGTGTTAATAAAATTTGCTTGTCAGCTCCGACGCGAACTAAAGTTTATAAATTACTAGCTGCCCGGATAGACTTCGTTCTGTCAAAAGTTTCTTTTTTATTAAAATCTTCCGTGTGCCTTAAGGGAGATGTAAGCTATCCCGTCTTTCAAGTTGGATCAGACTGCACACGGTGTGCAAATTTGATTAAAATCGGTAAAGTAGTTTAGGAGTCCATCGCGGACAAACAACGTGACACGTAATTTATATATATTAAGACTAGTGTACTGCTCGCGACTTTGCCCGTGTTTTCCGGGGTAATAAGTACCCTACATGTTATTCCAGATCATAGACTACCTGTGTGCTAAATTTCATGAAAAATCGTTCAGCAGTTTTTGCGTGAAAGAGTAACGATATCCCTACATCCTCGCTTTTAGTTATTGGTAGGAGAATATAACTTCTATTAGTGTCAATGTGACGTGACCCTTTGACAAATAGAATTACGGTCGAAATTCGACTGCAGAGCACGTATTTAGTTCATATTAAATTTGTAAATTCTTATTCAGCGGTATTCGATATTAAGTATCTCGGGAAATATTCTTCATAAAATCTGAAATATTTCTCCGCTCAAGTAAATTTCTATGAAGCAACATATTTAGTTCGTAGATGAATTTGCAATGTCCGGTACTTACCGGAAAATTACTTATTTAAATAATGTCTTAAATACTTATTTAAATAATATAATATTCATTTTATACCTAACAGTGATGGACATTGTTTAACGTGTTAGTGGCAATATTAAAGAAACATTAAACAGAATATAAATAAGCATTTCCTCTTCGATATTGTATTAAATATATAAAAATAAATATCTCCACGTGCAGATTCTAATAATATATGTGGAGGCACGTTTAAAAGTAGACCATTTCTAGCCTAGTGGTTTGAATATCAATCTTCCGAGTGGTTGACAGCAGTTCAGCTCTTGCAAACACTTTATTTTTTAATACATGCGTATTTGAAATGAATTTGAATAAAATAATTATTCACTGCATGCAATAAACGGTGAAGGGACTTAACGTAAAGAAATCGGTATATGTACATGAGAGTTTTATACATAATAAAATTAATTGTTTGTAACTTAGTAAAATAATTAGCTACGTTAGAACTTAGTTACATGAAGTTGTATGTATAAGTTACGTTAAGATTTATTATGTTTTCTTAAGAATTACTCACAAAATTTAACACAACTTATTCTGCTCATTTGCCGGTTATTGACATAATTAACCGGTCAAGTGCGAGATAATCTCGCGTGGAGAGCTTTACCAATTGAAAATGTAAGTTTGTTCGTATTTTTACGGTTTTCCTTTAAAAGCATAGACTTCTTATTAATTTTCCTCTAATATTTAAGTAATGAACTATTCTCTGTATTTTTTTCAAAATTCCAGCGTTAACTAGTAGTTTCGGAGATAATGGGGAATGGTCAATTTTTGGCTTTAATTTTCGTTCTTTCTTGAATTAGTCCTCACAATAAGTCCTTTCATTTGACATACTTTAAGATACGGTTAGCAAAATAGTTTTTGTTTAATTTTAATTTCGTTAAAAAATTTTTTTTCATAATTATTTTTTGACAAAAAATAAAACCAACGAAAAAAAACTGAAAAGCAAAAAATAAAATAAACCATTTAGTATTATAAATTAAGATCCTAAATTAACTGAAAATAAATAATTTCGAGACCGTGCCAAACAAACAAACAAACAAAATTAATTACGTAAAGTTCATTTTATAAGGGCAGCGGCATGCGATGCACACGGCAGCAGCAGCGCGGCGCACATCTTTTCACCGTTTGTTTTTTCATTGGTTTGGCACCGCCTCAAAATTATTTATTTTCAGTTAATTTAGGATCTTAATTTATAATACTAAATGGTTTATTTTATTTTTCGCTTTTCAGTTTTTTTTCGTTGGTTTTATTTTTTGTCAAAAAATAATTATTTTTTAATTTTTAGTTGCTATGAAAATTATTAAGTTATTGGTGATATATTCAGTTACCAGGTAAAAATATAGTAGTTGAAACATAAATCATCTCCTATTTTCGTACCTTTAGGGGTAAAATTTTCTTTTCAAATTTAAACAAGAGTAACTTCAAGGTATACAATATACAATAAAAAAAGAATCATCGAAATCAGATCATCCAGTACAAAGTTATTGGGGTAACGGGCAAAAATTCCGTGGGTGAATAATCAATCATCCCCTATTTTCGTACCTTTAGGGTAGGAATAAAATTTGCAAAAAAATATGGGACCAATTTCAAGATATACCCTATCCATTAAAAAAAGAATTATCAAAATCGGACCACCCTGTGCCGATTGCTGAGTGATCATACATAAAAAAAAAAAAAAAAAAAAAACAAAAAATATACGCGTCGAATTGAGAACCTCCTCCTTTTTTTTCGTCGGTTAAAAATTTATTTGTTTACTTTATACCTTCGTCTTTGGGTTACAAAAAATTACATGAGTTCAGTAGTTTCAGAGTAATTTTCTCTGTAAAGGGTGGACAGACACGAGTGATCCTATAAGGGTTCCGTATTTCGTTTTTTCGGAACTCTAAAAACAACTTACATATTATTCTAACTTATTCTTCAACTCTCACTCTGGATGCTTATTCAGTTGATGACTTACGGCATAAGCATCGACTTAAAGCTTACTGCTTCGACAGGCTGTAAGTTCGAGACAGAATTCGCGCTACGCCTGTCTTTTTATTAGAAAACTTTCTCCAACATTTCTTGTAGCGAAGGAACGTTGGAGTTTCACTCGTTTGACACTGACGGTTTTCCCGTTACATAGCCGGGATTGCCGGGATTCTCTGGGAACTTATAGAGAAGTGCAGTTAAACTATATGTGTATGTGGATAATATGACATGTGATTGCAGTAGGAATTATTGTGGTAATCGATTTTATAAATGTAAAAATGGCTTGACTAATTTTGATGATATTTGACATACAGATAGCTTATAACCGGGATTGGTTAGAAAGGATACATTTTATCTCGGGAAATGGATCTGTTCCTGTAGGATAAAAGTATAAAATAGTATGGAGGTTCTATTGAAATATGAGAAAAAAATGTTTCGACTGCGTATCCCAAGTTAAAAAATATCTAGTATTTGTTTTATTCCCAAAATTTTCCTTTATGGATCTAATTATGAAGTCCACGAAGACGATGTTGTGAAGCTAGTAATTAATAAGTCAAACATATTGCTTTTCCATGAGTATAATCTCTACTGTCTACTAAATCAGTATACTTAATGCACCTGTGCATAGGTGAATAAAATCTACTAAAAGTAGACTTAGGACACCTGGGTGAAATAACACAGGTGAATAAAGTCGACGGCATCTAACAGACCGGGATAATTGTACACGCGTCTCTAATTATTTAAAGTTAGGTAGGTATAATGAATATTACAAAATAATTGACTCTCGTTCTGCTAAAAGTTCTTAACTCGTTTTCATAATGTTTGAAAAGGCACGTAAAATCTGCCGATGAATACGCCTTTACCCCTTTGCCATTAATTTTCTTACATTTACCAATGATAATATTATAATTTAAAAGAGGTAGATATGTTACTAACGCGCCGACGATGAAGAGCGTAATAACAGGCAATTGACCGTTCTGCTCGTAGTCGCTCTGTTAATACAAGACGATACGCACGCTTTTGTTGTTGTTGTCAGAAGTGCTTGACATTTGACATACAGCATTAAAATGCCTTCGTGTATTATACCAATGTGATTGGTGTAGTGAAACAAAAAGTAAACGTGTGTGTGTTGTAGCTCTTTTTGAAATAGATTTTTTGGTTGATTTGTAAGGGCATTGACGTATCTGTATTTTTAGGGTTCCGTAGCCGAATGGCAAAAAACGGAACCCTTATGGATTCGTCATATCTGTCTGTCTGTCTGTCCGTCCGTATGTCACAGCCACTTTTTTCCGAAACTATAAGAGCTATACCATTGAAACTTGGTAAGTAGATGTATTCTGTGAACCGCATTAAGATTTTCACACAAAAATAGAAAAAAAACAATAAATTTTGGGGGTTCCCCATACTTAGAACTGAAACTCAAAAATGTTTTTTTCATTAAACATACGTGTGGGGTATCTATGGATAGGTCTTCAAAAATGATATTGAGGTTTCTAATATCATTTTTTTCTAAACTGAATAGTTTGCGCGAGAGACACTTCCAAAGTGGTAAAATGTGTGTCCCCCCCTGTAACTTCTAAAATAAGGGAATGATAAAACTAAAAAAAATATATGATGTACATTACCAAGCAAACTTCCAACGAAAATTGGTTTGAATGATATTTTTTTTTTTTTTATTTTTTTTTTTTTTTTTTATTCATATAGGTATCACTGATACACTTATGCACGTCATCATTTTTTTATCTACCAGCTTTTCGGAAGGGTGCTTTGTCACGGAGGAGAAGAAAAGCCGAAAGAAACTCCTCGCACATCTTTTTAAAAAAAAATATTACAAAAAAGAAAATATTACAAAATATTTACTAATCTGAGCGGAACTGGTTGCAGAACTGGTCATTTCCATGCATCTTTGTCATTTAAATACTCGTCTATTCTATAATATCCCTTGCCTAACAATTGTGTTTTTACACGTTTTTTGAAAGATTCTATTGGCAAGTCACGTATTGATTTTGGAATTTTATTATAGAAATGTACACCAAGCCCCATGAAAGATCGCTGCACTTTACTTAGGCGGAACGAAGGCGTAACTAATTGATGCATTCTTCTTGTTTGGCGATTATGAATATCACAATTTTGTTTATACGCGCTTATATTCTTCCGTATAAAAACTACATTGCTAAAGATATACTGGGAAGCTACTGTAAGTATGCCTATTTCCTTGAACTTTTCACGCAAAGATTCCCGAGACTTAAGTTTATAAATAGCCCTAATAGCCCTCTTTTGGAGTATGAAAATTTGTTCTATACTGGCTGCTTTGCCCCACAGCAATATGGCATAGGACATAACACTGTGGAAATAAGCAATCTATATAAAAGCAAGATATCTAGTATAATATAAAAGCAAGATATCTAGTAGTACTAGTATAAGTAGTTTTTTTTAATAAGTCATAAATCGTAAACCGCAAAAAACATTGATCAAAGTTACAACGAACTACAAGAACTTTTATATTATTTTACTTGCTGCTACGGAACCCTTCATGAGCGAGTCCGATTCGCACTTGGCCGCTTTTTTTTTAAATATCATTGACCTATACACTTCGAATTTCTGTATAATATTACAACCATTGTTATTTATTTGTCGTAATCGTTACTATAATATTTTTTAACCGCTTAACAAAATATAGACTTGTTTGTTTTGCCTATTTCACGGAACCAATCAATTTTGGGTATGAAAATTATGCGGTATTATTTACTTACCTTAAATTTATCCATTTTCCAGTTTGACCAATAACTGTCAAAAAGTTTCTTTCCCAACTTATCCGGAGATTATGGATAGATAGATTATTAAAAACTATTTAAATCAAGTCGGATGGCAAAGCAACCAAAGAAACAGTGTACAAATAACAAATGCCTAAATACAAGAATGATTGATGGTTGTAAGCTCGCTCCCTGAAAGCCTTATTGTACAATTTATGAATAATTTCATTTGCTGCGCGCATATTTCTAATATATCTGTTTTTTCGTTATTTTCCTTTTTCATTACACCGGTTTTATAAGCAGTGATCTTCCTGTAGCGTTGTGGTTTTAAAGGTCTCGATTTAAGGATTTGTGTTCAAAGGTTAATTTTCGAAGAGTTATAATTTCAAAGATATTTAAGGTTACTTGGGTATGAGTTTGATTGTAAGAAAGAAAATCTATAAGAGTTTCTTGCCGGTTCTTCTTGCGAGTTTATTCTCATCTGGTGGATAATAAGTAAATGAGGATGGTAAACACACTTACCCTCCAACTCAAACCCACTAACAGTTACTTTAATCGCTCCTTAGTAAAGAATCACCATAGAAATTCTGTACTAAGGAGTGATTTATGTAGTTAGTGAGTCTGAGTCAGTCAGTCATTACTTAGTAAAAGCCTATTCACTCTTTCTTAAAGAGTCTCACAATGTAGTAGAGACGTTTAGCAAGGGTGTGCGAGAGCTCACTTCGATTTGAGCAGCCGAACCGTTCGGACGTCTAAATGTGACATGGTTCACGCCTGAATCATATCGGTTTATTTAAACAATTCGTTTATAATATTAAACTATTTTCACGATCCACATAAAAAATTAAAGAAAAGAAGTTTTAAGTTAATAAATAGAAAATATCACCACTGCTCCGAAATATATATGACGACCCGTGTGGCGCAATGGTTACCATGCCGGCTCGCCGCACCGAGGGTCCTGGGTTCGATTCCCAGCGAGGCGGAAATTTGAATGATGAGTTTGAATTTCTGTTCTCGGTCTGGGTGTGAGTGTCTTTGTCTAGTGTTTTGTCCATGGCACCCACGACACAGGGAATCCTAGTGTGGGGCTATGAGTGTGAAGCGTTTATTTATTTTATCTATACTAATATATAAAGAGGAAAGATTTGATTGTTTGTTTGTATTGAATAGGCTCCGAAACTACTGAACCGATTTGTAAAATTTTTTCACTGTTGGAAAGCTACACTATCCCCGAGTAACATAGCCTATATTAAATTTTCATAAAAATTAGGGACCCTTAATAAAACTCCAATAATATAACCCACGGCGGTTACTCGTTATTTATATATTACCTTCGCACGCTCTAAACGTGGCACTCACTAGGGGAACAATGTTATGCGACTATTTGGTATTCAATACGGCAACGCTGAGCACAATAAAAAAATAAACGCTTACATACTCATACCCCCGCAGTCAATGATATTATAATGTAAAAAAGAGGTAGATATGTATGTCACTAGCGCGCCAATGATGAAGAACGTAAGAACAGGCAATTGACCGTTCTGCTCGTAGTCGCTCTGTACAAGACGATACACACGCTTTTGTTGTTGTCAGAAGTGCTTGACATTAAACAGCGTTAAAATGCCTTCGTATATTATACCAATGTGATTGGTGTAGTGAAACAAAAGATAAACGTGTATGTTGTAGCTCTTTTCGGACCAGATTTTTGGTTGATTTGTAAGGGGATAACGTATCTATGTTTCTTAAATATCATTGCCCGCAGTAGGTTTTTACCTACGCCCAAACCCTTTATCAAACTAAGGTACGTTCGTCAAATTATTTATCGACGGTATTCATTCAAGCCTTCCTTCATACCCTTATAGTTACAAACAGACTATCATCGTAAAATGAAGCTATTGATCAAACATCCAGTTACTGGTACCAAGGTTAACGAGACCTTGTAGACGATCTGACAAGCGTCACGTGATGCCAATATTTATTGTCAGAACTGGGTCTGTTACGGGTTTAGACCAAAAGAGCGAATGTTCTTTCTGTCTTTGTTAAAAACAAATCTTTATTCAGTCTATCTGTTACATTAAGTTATTCAGTTGATGAAACAACCTAGTAAGCATAAAATAATTTATACTTGCGGCAGGATGCCCCACTCTTCCTTAACGCAAACGTTACATAGTTGTAATAGACTGTAAAAACAAAAAATAAATTTCTAATGCAACAATGTACTCGTACTAATGACAGTAAGTAAAAATTAATACTTATGGAATGCGCCAGTGTGTGTATGTGTGTGTGTGTGTGTGCGACAGAGACAGAGAATTATTTCGTCTTTCTATTATTTTTTTATGGAAATAGCCGGCAAACGAGCTGACGACGTAATTTATGGATGGCCCCTTATCTTGAACAAACCCGGGCAGAGTCGCGGGCAGAATGCTAGTATAACTTAACAAAATATACTATTTTAGCATTGAAGTATTATTATTAGCATATAGAACCGACACCGCGAACACAACGTATGTCCCAATAAATTGGCGCCGATCGGCTTCAATTTTCAATGGATTCGTTCGATTTTGAAAGGAGAACGGGGGCTCAATTTTGAAAATAGAGCCTCCCGGCGAAACACACATTTTGTTCGAAATGTCTGTTCTATGACATTATAGTTCAATGTATTTTAGTGATATTTTTCACCTATCCGATATCACTATCGCTTCCTTACCAAGCACCTATCGTAAATTGTGCCCGTATGATATAAGATAATATTTTATGTAAAGTTCTCCGTTCCCTGTATGTATCGAGCCTTATCTCTGACCTGTTCCCTCCTTACTCATGTGTATACGTTGTTTGTGACTTGCTAGGAATTGGCTGTTTTACTCGAAATGCTGAGTGAAAGGGAAACGCTTTCCTTAGATAAGTGAATAGCAATTAATAACATCGTTAGTAGTTACCCGTACAATACAAGGAGTCCTCGTAAGAACTAGGGAACTTCCTCCTTTTTTTGAAGTCGGTTAAAAATTTGGTATTAAAAAAATGAGTAGTATTATTATCCTTAACAAAAGAAGAGTCCTTAAAACATGTGAACAGGCCCTTAACCGTATCACCATCTTAGCAATCTTTACAAGCGAGCTAGATATTATATTTTATATTTATACGTTACTCTACAGTATATCATTGTTAATGGGTACTTAGTTGTTTACTGTATGTAAAAAAATATTTATGGCGCATAAAGTTTGGCACACACCACGCCGTTAAAATGGCGTTTTGAACATCGCAGCTGTGTTACATGTGTTACTTTGTGTCACAACAACGTTACTTGTTCGCAACGGTGTTCCGGTTCGATTTTTTTTTTAATAGTCTTTCTCAATAGTGTATAGGCTTTTACTGGGCTAGTGCGTTGCTAACTAAGGCCCGTATTAATACACCGATCTCGGCTTAAGAGCGCGATCTAAGATCAGACAAATGTCTGGGGGCACGGTCGTGCCCCCGCCAAGACCAGAACACTATCTACATTTTCTCGAAGCGCTTTGTCGTTAGTTTGAACCCTCATAACTTGGGTTTAGATTATACGAGATATATAGTGGGCTTATCAAACACTAGCTATGCCCCGCGGTTTCATCAGAGTTAATTTATGGAAAAAACTAACTTCTAAAATATATCATGTATATAGCTTATAGCTTTCCTTGATAAATGGACTATCAAACACAAAAATAATTTTCCAATTCGAACCAGTAGTTCCTGAGATTTGCGCGTTCAACTAAACTCTTCAGCTTTATAAAATTAGTATAGATAAGTATAAAGCTTCAATTTCTCTTATACTTTAGTTTTATTGAAATCTAAAAAATCCCGATTTCATCACTCACTGATGGTCATCAAAATTCTTTCGTACTTCCTGAAGTTTCTAGTACGGATTAATTTTGACTAAGTTGAAAATGTTTTTGGTGGGATCACTTTTACATACGATCTGATGGACGTCACCATCTCAAACGAAATCTTGAGAGCACAAAGATCATAAGATCGTTTTATTAATGTGGGCCTAAGACTTGTCATGTTCTGGCAGAGGGTTTGAGAGCCAGTTCTTACTTTTTTTCTTTTCTTTTCGATGTTTTTTATGTTGATGCCAGTAATGCATCGGTGATGTTTAAGGTGTTGCTAATGTCGATGGGTGACCACTTACCATCAGGTGGTTCGGATCGTCTGTTCATAATTATATTAGCTGTTAAAAAAGATATTTTGTAATCGAATCACAAACAAGAAAGCTCTCAAGC
This sequence comes from Thymelicus acteon, assembly GCA_951805285.1. Lineage (NCBI taxonomy): Eukaryota > Metazoa > Arthropoda > Insecta > Lepidoptera > Hesperiidae > Thymelicus > Thymelicus acteon. Next base: position 1,670,071 of record OX638235.1, read on the forward strand.
CCCCAGCCGAAACAGGACGAGTCGTTTGGCGGCTGACTCGGGTTAAAGAGTAGTTGGTATCCAAGGAGATCCTACAGATAAATAAATAAAGAAATGATAAATCTGTATTACCAATATAATACCTCTACGGGGCCCTAATCAGTGGGTCGGATTTAGCCCAATACAACTAAGAAATATAACTAACCTAACCTTCACATAGATCAACCTTATATAACCTTGGCTTATAGATCAACCTTTTATTATCATCGGTTATAACAATGCCGTTCTCGTGAATTCTTTATACAAAGGATTTTAACGTAGTTCGCGAATGGAAACTTTGAGTCTCCTGTGAATTGCCTCGAAATTTCGACACAATATGTTGTTCTTACATAATATGTAGGTATATTGTATAAAAGCTTTATCATATAAAAGTACAAGCAAGATAATTATAGTTTAAAATGATATACACGCCTGTAAACAAATTAAAAAAACCAAAACTGGATAAGATTGCATCATTTCAGAGTTCTTCTGGCCATCTTGCAGCTCCATTTTCAGACCAGCAGGGCTATTCAGTTTTGTAACTTGACAGCGGATTCCGCGATGAGTGTCAAAATTGAAGTTCGAGTCCGAGATCTTGATATGTGATTCTCGAATCATTTGGTACGCACTTGCGAAGTGAAGGGAGTCTCGAACTCTAACGTCAAACGACTAAAGATGGCCTCGCCTCGGTATGAATAAACGAATGACAATTGGACACGAGCTTCGATGGTGACGTAATTCGATGATCGAGAATAATAAATATGTCATCCTCTAATCATCTAGTACGGCACTTGCGAAGTGAAGTGATCCTAGAACTCGAACGTCAATTTTGAAACTCCGCTGTCAAGTTACAAAAGAGAATAGCCTTCCAGCAAGCTATTCTGTTTTGTAACTCGACAGCGGAATCCGCGATGAGTGTCAAAATCCTATCTTTAGACGTTTGAAGTTTGACACTCATCGCGGATTCCGCTGTCAAGTTACAAAACAGAATAGCCTTACTGCTCTATGACATTATTATATTGCATTGCTGTCTCATTTACTTATGTATAGAAAATTTCAGCTCAATCGAAGACTGGGAAATAGATCATATATATAATTATGTACATGTAACGGCCTGTTATCTATACATACTATAATAATATTATAAAGAGGAGAGATTTGATTGTCTGCATTGAATAAGCTCCGAAACTACTGAACCGATTTGAAAAATTCTTTCACTATTGGGAAGCTATACTATCCCCGAGTGACATAGGCTATATTATATTTATTTTTATCGGAATCCATAATAAAACTCCAATAATGTAACCCAAGGTGTAAAAAAATAAGAAACCGAAGCGAAGTGAGGGCGGTTACTTGACACATATAAAAAACATTTTTTGTATATTTTATCTTTCCATGCTATATTGTTCACCATAAACCCTTAAATCTTCCCCAGTAATTTCTTTCTCTCCGCCGCTGCGCCATTACGGGACAAAAATTTTAGTTGGCATTTCCTAAATCTTTACACACAGCACAGTATATTTTTGCATTGGATTTCCTCATGTGTCTTTGAAAATAACATAATTTACATTTGGGCCATGGGGTCCACGGGTGGGTGGACATGTGTCGACGACAAGCGCACTGAGTAGGAAAGGAGACGTCCAATTTGTAGCGGAGCGGATTTACATATAACTTCTTTTAGATTTACTTGTGACTTGGTTTGGAAGTTCTATAAAAACTGCTTACAAAGTTCTCGCATTGCCAAAGACTGCGTCTATCGTCTATGTAATTCATTTCCTTACTTTTTTTTATTTTTGAAGTTATACTTCTTATGCAACTTGGGGGTATAAAAGCACTGGATAGATGGCCCTAGCTTTTTATTATCTTTACCTCTTTTAAAATGTAATGTTATTACTTATACAAATGTCACATACCCCATTTACACGCGCGCGCGAGCCACGAGACAATCCGCGAGACGCGCGCATACGCGCGCGTGTGAACAGGGCGCTCGCGGACCAGGCCGCGGCGCGTCTCGCACTCGCAGGGCTCGCGTCGGGAGCGGTTTTGTATGCGCGCGCCAAAGGGGCTCGCGCGAGCGCTCACGTGGTGTTCACACGCGCGTAGGGGGCGTGGCTTACGGACGCGCCACGAGACGGTCCGCGACACGCGCGTGTAAATGAGCGGACAGAGTCTCAACAGCGTGATTCAGGTTCATGAACAACGCCATCTAGTTTGTACTTGTTTATTTTTATTTAGTACAAAAATAATTTTTGAAAGATAATTAAAACTGATACACGTTATTAAATTAAATATTTATTTCATTATGTCAAATAAGTATAACTTCTCACGCGTGTAGGTACAAAAGCACCCTTTTTTCTTTATTACCAGAGATTGTTACATTTTAACATACAACATTACTACATTACACTGTATTTAGCATAATTCACAATCATTTAGAGGTAAACACTGCATGCTCTGGTCGTAATAAATTAAAATTTCTTACTTGTACTCTGCCCGCGGTTTCATCCGCGATTCCCGGAATATTACGTACCCTATATTATTATCCTATTCCAGATCATGGTCTATCCGTGTGCTAAATTTCATCAAAATCGGTTCAGTAGTTACTCGTATTGCGTGAAAGCGTAACACATTTTTTTTGGATATTAATTTATGATCGATCTTCTATAATTATGTTGAGGTGTCATAAGTGATGATAAAGTGATGATTCATCAAACATTATTACACAAACATTTCTTCACACTGAGATTCCCCGTGTCGTGGGTGGTACGAACAAAGACTGGAACACTACGAAACACAATAGAAAATCGTTATTTGTCTATTCCGAAAGTTAAACGACACGCCTCGATTACCACCAATAATTAACTATCGCCGAGTCACTATCAATCACCTTAACGTTAGCCGTTTTAATTTTTTGTTACTAAAAAAATCGCACCTTAGATTTTGTAAAGGTCGATGCATACGTAACGTGGACGGGACGGGGACAGGACGGGGATGGGACGGAGACGGGACGGAGACAGGACGGGACGTGAAGTTTTGGAAACATCGTTTCATAGAAAATGTAAACGATATCGCATACGTCACGGAGGCACGGACGGGTCGGAAGCGGGGCACGTATATTTATGCTCCGTCCACGTCCCGTCCCCGTCCCGTCCACATTACGTACGCAGCGACCTTAAGTTTATATGAGCGTGAATAACTCATGACAAACTCTCTGATTTAGCCAATGCTTTATACTTTTCCTTGAATGTTGACAACACTGCAGGATAGATATTGGATTGCTGCCAGATACAATTTTTGTCTCCGTGTTATCTATCTGTATCTCTAGGTAATACGTTTGTGGATCACGCGTTATCACGTCTAGTAAATAACTTCAAATTGGTGTGCATCCTTTTTATGTTACTGCATTTAATGGTAAATGAAAAAAGATTGACTGGTTGGTAGTTAATAAAAATAAAAATAAAACAGCGGTAACTAACGCCATCTCTTAACTGAATGTGAAAAGAATATTGAGCAGCTCGCGCCATCTATCCAGCAGTTAACGCAACAATGCAGCGCAAACGTTTAACGCAACCTTGTTGGAAGTCGCATAAGAAGTATAACTTCAAAAATCCAAATGACAGTCGATAAAAATTCGATTTCGAAAAATTTTTCATTAAAATCGCTATCATAATCAAATTTCCAACCCAAAATTAAATGTTATTCGAAACACTTTCAACTTCCAGACTATGAGGGGAAGTCTATCCATCCACCCATAATTCCAACCAATCCTAGCATCCATCAATCCAACTTTGATTTCAAGTCAACTGAGAGATTACTTCACCAGTTTGTTTTACTTGATGCTAGCTCTAGTACTCTGATTTTGCTACGTTTTCTGGGACAATAAGTACCCCAGGTATTATTCCAGACCATGGTGTAGCTGTGTGTTACATTTCATTAATTTGGGGGATGGGCTGCTCGCGTCCGTAGGAGATTACTTGCGCATAGAATACCCTACACGTGTCCCCTGGGTAGTGCCAAACGAGCAGCAACTCTGGTGGTAGGCCACAACATCGGCTGCCGGCTTTTAGTTACCACCCACCTGACAAAGCCGTGCCGCCAAGCGACTCGTCGTGTTCCGGCATGATGTCTGGTGAAGCCGAATGGGGAATGGGTCTGAATAGTTGCGTTGCGTTGTGAGACCGGTCGAGATGAGCTGGTTTTTGCTATGTCGGGAGCTTAGCTGCGGAGGGCAGCGGGATCCGAAGCACGGTGCACCGCTGGCCGACCGTAGTCAGTAGGGGGCCCAAGTAGTGGGAAAGCCACCCACGAAAGGCTGCCCCGCCAACTACGAAAAATCCCGGGGTGGCTCCATCATGCCGGTTGGCGACCGGACGAGGGGACCAGATGGCAATCTTCGGGGGGGTTCGGGCGTCCCCGCGGTCTCCAAGCTAAGCCCCCAATGACACGGCGATTCCGGTTCTATCTTATGGTTACCTTCGCAACGCCTCGTTCAACTGCCATTCCCCATCCTATTCACTCTAATAAAACAGACCCAAAATGAAAAGTAAGAGCAAGAAAAAAATGTTTTCACAGCGGCTGCACTTCCCCTCACTCAAAGTGCACCTCACTAACATACGAGGCTTGCACTCAAATCTCTCGTCAGTCCACCACCATCTTGAGACTACACAGCCGCACCTGCTCTTCCTAACGGAGACGCAGATCAGTTGTCCCTCCAACGCGGCGTACCTGGACTACCCTGGCTATACAATCGAGCACAACTTCCACCCTCGTGCTGGAGTCTGTGTGTACGCCCGTAATGACATCTGCTGTCAGCGTCTTCGTCACCTTGAAGACCCCACCTTCTCAACAGTTTGGGTATTAGTGGACACAGGAATCGACAAGATCCTGTATTCCTGTGTCTACCGATCGCACAGCGGTGACCAGGAGACAACTCGGTTATTCGAACACCTCAGTGTGGCAGCTGATGAGGCCCTTCATCGGCACCCTACTGCTCAGCTGGTCTTTCTGGGGGACTTTAACGCATGTCATAAGGACTGGCTGTTCCCATACCAGAAGACCGACCATGCTGGGAGAGAAACATGGAATTTCGCTATGTCACTTGGCCTCTCTCAACTGGTAAAGCAAGCTACTAGGGTGCCTGATGTTGATAGCCACACAGCCAATTGCCTGGACCTTCTGCTGACAACCGATCCAGACAGGTATGTCGTTGAGGTTTCGTCCCCATTGGGTACCTCCGACCACTGTCTGGTGAAGTCTGTATCATCATACTCCCCCCCAGAACCGGATTCCCGAGGAACTCGCCGGGTATGGTATTACAAGTCAGCAGATTGGGATGAGATGCGGCACTTCTTTGCATCTTACCCTTGGCGGCAGGTCTGTTTTTCTTCTGAAGATCCGTCGAGCTGCGCGGACGCTATAACCGATGTGGTACGTCAAGCGATGGAATACTTTATTCCTTTCTCCGACGACGTACCCATTGGTGGCAAAGCTCACCCTTGGTTTAACGCCGAATGTGCACAGGCTGAAAAACGCAAACATTTGGCGTACCTAACTTGGGTCGATGCTCGTGACCGCAAAGCTCCGGATATTTGTACAAAGAAGAAAGCGTTTAACCTCGCCGCCAAGTCCTATAAAAAGGCACTGAGGAAGGTCAGTCTCAACCGCATCCAACATTTTGGCGCTAAACTCGCAGACCAACCATCTGGCAGTAGAGCGTTTTGGTCTCTCGCTAAAGCGGTTGAGACTAACTTCTGTAAGCCCACACTGCCTCCACTGATGAAACCGGATGGCTCACTGGCTCACACGGCTAAAGAGAAAGCAGAACTCTTTGCGTCTCTGTTTGCCGAAAATTCACGTCTAGATGCTGGCAATAACCTGCCACCACAATTACCTCCTTGCGGAACTACTATGCCTGAGATCTGCATTACTAACAAGGAGGTTCTCAAAACCTTGCGGTGTCTAGACGTGAAAAAAGCCAGTGGTCCTGATGGTATACCAGCAATTGTGTTAAGAGCATGTGGGCCCGAGTTGTCTCCTGTACTGACACGTCTGTTTCGCCTCTCTTTCAAGACTGGGATAGTGCCCAAATCCTGGAAGCTTGCCAACGTGCAGCCCGTGCCCAAAAAAGGCAGTCGTGCTGACCCCACCAACTATCGGCCTATCTCAATTACCTCCATACTCTGTAAGATTATGGAGCGTATATTGAATACGCGCCTCATGGCATACCTAGAACACAACGATCTCCTTAGTGATCGACAGTACGGGTTTCGCCAAAATCGATCGACTGGAGATCTTCTAGCGTATGCCACACACATATGGGGCGAGGCCCTCGAGAAAAACGGGGAGGCACTTGCTGTTTCTCTCGATGTCTCGAAGGCCTTCGATAGGGTCTGGCACGTAAGCCTTTTAAGCAAACTTTCAGGTTATGGCATATCCTCTGGCCTTATCGGGTGGGTTAAGGACTTTCTGAGTGAAAGATTTCTACGCGTTGTTGTCGATGGTAGTTCATCGCAATTGATGGCTACGAACGCTGGAGTTCCTCAGGGGTCCGTTCTCTCCGCCACTCTATTCCTGCTGCACATTAATGATCTTCTTATGCCCGGTATTTATGGGTACGCAGATGACAGCACAGTAGTGGAGAGATACCTGCCCAGTGCTCGAGCCAGTTGGGAAGAAATACAGTCTGAAAGAGAGGCTATGTTGGATCGTGTGAATCTCGCACTCCGGGCAGTGTCCGATTGGGGCGATGCCAATCTAGTGAGATTCAACGCCACTAAAACGCAGACGTGTCTGTTCACCGCAAAACGGAGCCCGTTCACCATGGCTCCCACTTTCCGAAATGTATCCCTGGAATGCACCGACCGCCTACAGTTATTGGGAGTCGAAGTTTCCTCGAACCTCAACTATGGGCGGTTCATCGAATCCAAGGCTAAAGCGGCTGCAAGGAAACTCGGGGTCCTTGCAAGAGTGCGGCAGTACTTCACACCGAGGCAGATTTTAACACTGTATAAAGCCCAGGTTCGCCCTTGTATGGAGTACTGCTGTCACATTTGGGCCGGTGCCGCAAAATGTCACCTTTCAGCCTTGGATTCGATGGAGAGGCGTGCAATGAGGCTCGTTGACGACCCAGATTTGGTGGTATCCAACCTTCAAAGCCTCGCACACAGGCGCAGAATAGCCAGCCTCTCGGCATTCTACAGGATGCATTTTGGAGAGTGTGCTCAGGAATGGCACGATCTAATTCCCCCATCCCCGTTCCTCCATCGAACAACCCGTCGTACGGCAAGCATCCATCCATACGTCGTGAATATCCCACCGCTGCGAACCAGGCGATTCGCCTCATCTTTCATAGTGCGTGCCGCGAAGGACTGGAATAGCTTGCCTGCGTGGGTGTTCCCGTCCACCTACAATGTAGGTGTCTTCAAGAGAAGAGTGAATAGGCATTTATTAAGTTAGTGCGTTCACCATCTTGGACTCCATCGCCACTTACCATCAGGTGGGATTGTTGTCAAGCACTGACTTATCTAATGTAAAAAAAAAAAAAAAAAAAAATTAAAATCTGTTCAGTAGTTTTTGCGTGAAAGTGTTACAAACATTCACACAAACTTTCATATTTAGAATAGTATGCTCAATGATAATATAATGTAAAAAAGGCAATTGACCATTCTGCCCGTAGTCGCTCTGTCAATACAAGACGATACGCACGCTTTTGTTGTTGTCCGAAGTGCTTGATATTTGACATACAACGTTAAAATGCCTTCGTGTATTATACCAATGTCATGGGTATAGTGAAACAAAAGATAAACGTGTGTGTGTTGTAGCTCTTTTCGGAACACATTTTTTGGTTGATTTGTAAGGGCATAACGATTTTATATTTTTTTAATATATTGAGTATGCTAGAATGTTTGACTCACTTCATAATTATTTTCTTCAATGACATCGAATTTATAATACCACTAACCTAAAATTCTAATTATAAATAACATTACATTGAATAATTTTTTTGTGTTAATCAAACGAATAAAGAACATAGCTACTTTCCGCATCCTTAAAAAGAAGGCAAGGAAAATATACGTTGAATTTCGCAAGTAAAGAGGGTGTTTAGTGAAAAACGCACGTCCACAAGTCTCCCCGGACAGCGCTCGGAGCGAGCCCGGCCAAATAACGTCACGTACGTTTACAAATGGATTCGTTCACTACTAGTGTGGAAATAGGGCTTTTATAGTTTATCAAAAGAATTGACAGCGATAGCTACTAGTTTTTAGGGTTCCGAAGTAAAACCCTTATAGTTTTGTCATGTCCGTTCGTCCGTCTGTCCGTCCGTCTGTCCCTGTCCGAAGCAAAGCGCCGAGACCCTTAGTGCTAGAAAGCTGTAATTTGGCATGATATACATATTTATTAAAACTCCAGAATCGTAAAATAAAATATTGAAAAATATTTTTTTCAGGGTACCTCCCCTACAGGTAACGTGAGGATGATTTTTTATTCGCCGCGTGCCCTATAGTGTGGGATATCGTTGAAAAGGTCTTTCAAAAATATTATGGGTCATGTAACATTTTTGGAATTAGGGGTCCGTTTGCGAAATATTTGGCTTTAAAGTCCTAATTTTTGGGATCGTAAGTGGGAATTGGACTAGTGAAAAAATATAAAAATAGGTTATAAGATGAATTTACAAGGAAAACTATCACGGTTAAGTTACAATGGTAGTTCATGAGTAATAGTCGATAAACTTACTACTTCGGAACCCTACATAGCGCGTGGCCTGACACGCACTTGCCCGGTTTTTAGCTTTAGTTTTGCTAGTTCAGTCAGGAAGGAAGGTAGTGTGAACGTGTGTAGGTTTTGTCTAGCGTGTTGGATGATACACAATTAGTGATAACTGTAGTGTTTAGAGGTATAGAGAATAATATACACATTTTACTCTGTAATAGGTGAGGTAGGTATACGCAAAGCGCACGTCTGCACACTGCACCCAGCTTGCAGCCTCGCTGCCAACGACTGCCCGCTGTGCATAATTATACACTACAATAACGATGATTCCAACAATGATTTGAAGGAAGGGTACGCCTATTTTATACAAATGTACTTCATGTAGCCTAGTTGGTAGCGACCCTGCTTGCGAAGCGAGGGGTCCCGTGTTCGAATCTCGGCCGGGGCAGATATTTATTGACAGATAAATATTTGTACTCGGGTTATGGGTGTTATAGTCTAAGAGCTACTGAACCATTTGACTAACCCGTTTCCCACAAAGCTAGATATTTATTAAATGATATTTTATTACCAGTCAATTAAGAAAGTACCGTTCTGGCAGACATCTCGCGGTTGCGTCATGGTCCGTAAATTTTTTGAAAATGCAAAAAATATTTTTTTTATCCCACTCCCAAAAGGCTACAATTTTAATATGCTGTAATTTACATATCTTTAAGTGAAAAAAAAAATTGTTCAAATGGTCAAGTGGTTCAGTAGCTCTCTTACTATTATTTTGATGTGTTAATTAGGGTTATAGCTTAGATAATGAATAGGTATTGGGCTTTATTAATAAGGGCCTGTGAAGTGGTAGATACACGTTTGTTCTCATTTCAAGGGTTTTATATCTTTGAGAACCAGCTGTACTTGAGGTTTCATATTGATTAAGCTTTAAATAAGTATTTTTTTCTTTGCAATAACCACAGTAGTAATAACTTTAAATCATTCATGGCATGGGGCGTTCAAAACGTCTAATTCTGATCGCGCGAGTAGTTAGTGATGTTTAATTTGTATCGAGATCCATTGCAGGAGTACGAGTGTGTAAGTGCAGTATCTCACCGGGACGCCAAGGCGACATCGCCGACCACGTATCCAAACAGTTTATATTGAATTATGGCTATTGGCTACGTTGCCACACCGTCGCCAAGTGAGGTAGCCGCCATACATTTCAATATAAACTGTTTGGATACGTGGCCGGCGACGTCGCCTTGGCGTCCCGGTGAGGTACCGCACTAAGAGTTACACAGAGATTACACAGCATGGAACAGAGCCCAGAGACCTCTGTCAGGAGGACCTGCAAGGCTATTCTGTTTTGTAACTCGACAGCGGAATCCGCGATGAGTTACAAAATTGAAGTTCGAGTTCGAGACTCACTTCACTTCGCAAGTGCGTACTAGATGATTAAAGAATGACAATTGACATATCAAGATGATGCAAGTTCGCTTTCGAGTCTCACTTGAGTGAGCTTCGATTTCGAGTTTGTATTTTAGAGAATAGCCCTCCTGAAACAAGTCCGTAGACGAAAAGACGTTGACTGGGAAACAAAGATAGATTTAACTTACACCCTTCACGTTATATCTACTTCTACTAATTATATAAACGTGAAAGTTTACAGAAAGTATGAGAGTGTTTTTACTCTTTCACGCAAAAAGATATAGGGTACTTATTATCTCGGATAACGCGGGCAAAAAGCCGCGGACGTAATAAGATAAACAGATAAGAAAACCTTCCTTTTCTCCTTTGGTTTTCAACAATTTTTCTTTTTTTGATGCTATTGAGATTTTAAATTCTGCGGAAGGTCAGCGCTGGCTGACTCCAGACTCCAGCACAATGCTGAGCAGGCTCCGATTTGTAAAGGATCCACTTATAAGTTCAATCCTTACCTTGTATAAGTATTGTATAGGTAACCATATAATTAAGTATCTTTTATAAATAAATGTATTTTCTTTCTTGTATTAACTTTCTTTTTTAATAATTAAAAAAATTTCCAAATGAAAAAAAATAGATTCGAACTGTTTTGTATGGTTAGCACATAGAGACACGCTGCTGATGTATATTTAATATTTTTATGCAAATTCATAATATTTTTTCCAAATTTCAACAAGATCTATGATTGAATTTTCAATAGAACTCTTATTAAATAAGGTCTTCATAACATTACAATTATTCTGAAATACATTTTAAAACTTTTTGTGTTAGTCATTTTCTGCTCAAATAAAATATAAAACATATACCTAACACTTAAACGTCAACACTCGAAGTGTGATGAGGGGAATTATCACCCACGCCACGTAAAGGGGCGTCTGATAACGTCGACGATTTCCGCTACGCCCCCCGGCGATTTACATAACCCAATATCCGCTAGCTCAAAGGCGCCACACATTTGTTGAGAGCAATTGAATGTACTCAACTAAATCTCTTTAGGTTATATGAATGGGATTGGAATGTTGTAATATATTTTTATTGCAATTTTATTTTTGAAGTGAATACTTCTTTAGATGCGTTAGGCATTTCTGAGATGGGATAAAACCAATCAGCTCATCGCACCGTCATCATTTTAATCGACACCTACCTGTAGCGCCATCTCTGAGAGAAGTACAGAACTATAGTTACGAGTATTTAATTTACAGCTCGTATTGTAGTTTACACATACTTTACGAGGCTTTGGCAGCCTTTCACTAAAAAAGTAATGAATAAAAAACACTTCATTTAAAAGTATTTCCTGCACAATAAAATATTTCCTGACGATTGTTCAAGTTTTAATTTCTGTCGGCACTCCCGGAGTGCATTTTTTATTATGTTTGTTTCGTAATTTTGTCGCTCCGGAAAATCTACGAGTACTTAATATTATTAGGTACTAGCTGACCCGGCGAACTTCATATCGCCTAACAAACTATTTTTTTTCTAAAATAAAAGTAGTCTAAGTTACTCCTTGTTACATCAGCTATCTGTCAGTGAAAGTCCCGTCAAAATCGGTCCAGCCATTTCAGAGATTAGCCGGAATAAACAGACAGACAGACAGACAGACAAAAATTGTAAAAACTGTTGTTTTGGTACAAGTATCGTGTATACATCCAAATGCACTTAGTAAAAAGCGGTTATTTTAATATTACAAACAGACACTCCAATTTTATTTATTTGTATAGATTATAATGCGGATCTGCTTCATTCCTTATCGTATTGCACACTTGCATTGCAATATACAGTCTTTTGGTATTTGTCCTCGGGTAGCGAGTTTCTTATCAGTTAGGTGCTTAATAGTTAATAACTAATAATAATATTAACTGTTTATTACTTAACAGTTAATAATAATAATAATATTATCTGTTAAGTAACTCCACCTTAGGTTATTATTACCTGTGTCGCGAGTGGCATGGACTACACATATAACACATCACATTAACACCCATGACCCGAGTACAAATATTTATTTGTCACATAAATATCTGCTCCGGCCGGGAATCAAACCTGGGAGCCCTCGCTTCGCAGGCAGGGTCGCTACCAACTAGGCTACAGGGTCGTCACTTTAAAGTCATATATTGTTACGAATCAATTTAAAACTGAACTATAATTATTTTTAGATTTAAAACCCAACCCTCTAGTTGAGTTTTAAGAAAATATAATATCTCGGCCCACGAAGGAGCGACGGATAACGATGACAATATCCGCTACGCCCCTCTGTGATTTAAATAACCCAATATTTGCTAGCTCAAAAGTGCCACACATTTGTTGAGAGCAATTGAATGTACAGTCGGTAAAAGAAGGGCATGAAACAAAAACTTTCGGTAATCTATACTAATATTATAAAGAGGAAAGATTTGATTATTTATTTGCATTGAATAGGCTTCGAAACCACTGAACCGATTTGAAAAATTCATTCACTGTCGGAAAGCTACACTATCCCCGAGTGACACAGGCTATATTATATTTTCAAAAAAATTAGGGATCCTTAGTAAAACTCCCTTCCTTAGTAACCCAAGGTGTAAAAAAATAAGAAACCTATATTCTTAGTTCATGCAGTGATTAATTAAAGCTGGACTCAATACCAGTAAATTCAGAACCCAATAGTTATTATTTGACGTCCAGCGTGGCGCAATGGTTATAAGTATGTACTATGCCAGATCGCCGTGCCGGGGGTTCTGGGTTCGATTCCTAGCGAGGCAGTGAATGATGAGTTGAATTTCTGTTCTCGGTCTGGGTGTGTGTTGTCCATGGCACCCACGACACAGGAAATCCTAGTGTTGGGCTATGAGTGTATAGTTTTTATTATATTATATTGTCTCAATAGTTATACCTGTATAACTATTGACCTGTATATGATGGACCAACGGGATGTGAGTGATTTAGAAGATTAAATTGCATCAGGAACAAAAATGTTACGGTTCTAGGCCCAGTAGTTTAGAAAATATGGACTTTTTAGCTTAATTTTGAAATTCCCATACAATGTATTAAGTACAGAAAATTAAAAATTTTATTGCGAACTGAATTCTTAAAATAATAAAATCGCGATATTATGTTCGAGATGGATTTTATTAGCTGTAAGACACATAATTTATTGCAATAGCTGCACAGAACAGTTAAAACTTTGTTTATGATCCTCTCACAGATTGTTCGTTCTAACTTTTATTTCTTACTCCATAAAAATATTTCTACTGCATAGGACAGACAGACAAAAAAATCAAAAAAATATCGATATCAAAGCTTACATTAAAATAAAAAAATCATTTATGTGTAATTATGTACACACATAAGAAGTTTTATTACTTCTTACCTACTTATAAGTACCTCTCACTCGCACCCACGACCCGGCGCGCTCTATCAATCCAAGACAACTCCTAGGCACTCCAAGCGCGTGAAGTGCGCCTACTAGTACTACTACTATGCACCTTCATCATGTCGCTTTTAGGCTGTCGCATCCCCATAAAAAGAACTTTAAAAAAATTCTTAGTTATATGCATTTATATTTTAAAATACTTTGCTTCTTTACCAGATTTTTATTAATGTCAAAGTTTTTCGAAATTGGGGTAGATATAATAAATCCAAATGATTAAATGATTTTTAAAATCTAAAATAAAATACTTGCTAACTAAACGCCTAACTCAACACGAACTGGGAGCTTCAGAAACATGGTACTTTTTTCTTTTCTCATTTTTATGGCTGACAACGCATCGGTTACTGGTGTTACTTTGATGTTACTGATGTCCGGGCGATAGACCACTTACGTCACCTACCATCATATACCGTCGGCGCGTTTATCAGTAAATAACAATAAAAGCTAATAATAATAATGGTTAATAATAATAATAATAAATAATAAAAGCATTAAGCTCGCCAATTATTATTGTACGGTAATTAAATATTGTGGTTAATAAAGAGTAAATAAATAAATAAATAAAAGTATCCGCGACGGTTTTATTTACACTAAACATAGCTAAAACCATCTCGATCACGTCAGCTTTCAAACAAACAATTCTTGACAAAAAATAACAGACTTCAAAATAACTCAAAAACTACCCGTCAGATCTTGCTCAAATTTAAATGGGACCACATGACAAGCACCAGCTTTCGATTAAAAAAAGAATCATCAAATCGGTTCACCCAGTCAAAAATTCTGAGGGAACAAACATAAAAAAATGCAGTCGAATTGAATACCTCCTCCTTTTTTGAAGTTAATTAAAAAACCACGTCATATTTAGTCCGTTTAGGAGCTACGATGCCACAAACAGACAGACACATCAAACTTATAACACCCCTCTTTTTCCGTCGGGGGTCAAGAATAGCCCAGTAACTATGAAGTCAGTAAATAATCGAATATTAAATAGTTGACACGTTACAAAATTCCACAAAGCGCGCTAGGTTATTGTCTGCGATGTAAATTTATCTCAATCATCTTTATCGCTTGACAAACTGACAGGTTTGATAAATGAATCGGTTTAATGGGTTTTGTTTTGTTTAGCGACGAAAATCAATACCACGCTTGAGTTACTACTCAAAGATACCATGGTACCAATCGTATACACACTAAATATTGTTGTTACATCATGTAAGTGGACATATTTAGGTATATCTATTTATTTAATACGAGTAACCGCCCTCGCTTTGTTTCGGTTTTTATTTTTTTACACCTTAGGTTACATTATAGGAGTTTTTTAAGGATTCTTAATTTTTTTGACAATATAATATAGCCTAGGTCACCCGGAGATAGTGTAGCTTCCCAACAGTGAAAGAATTTTTGAAATCGGTTCAGTAGTTTCGGAGCCTATTCAATGCAAACAAACAATCAAATCTTTCCTCTTTACAATATTAGTACAGATTAATATAAAAAGTTTACTTAATATTGCCACTAACATGTTACATAACATATTATAACGTACCCCTTCAATCAATTTTAAAGTAAGCTATCTCAAATAAATATATAAAGAGGAAAGAATTGATTTTTTGTTTGCATTGAATAGGCTCCGAAACTACTGAACCGATTTCAAAAAATCTTTCACTGTTGGGAAGCTACACTATCCCCGAGTAACATAGGCTATATTAAATTTTCAAAAAAATTAGGGATCCTTAATAAAACTCCTATAATGTAACCCAAGGTGTAAAAAAATAAGAAAACCGAAGCAAAGCGAGGGCGGTTACTCGTCTCAAATAAAAATGTAATGCAATGAATTATATATCTGTATTTCTAATATAACAACCATGTTGTTTTTTGTCCTAACAGTCAGTTTAGGGGAAATCCGATTGTTACCATTTTTACTGGTATACAATTAATTCGGGTGCCAAATGGATCTTTTTGTCCAAAAAAATAATAATAATTTGAATTTTAAAAATATTTTATGATATGCAAACGTTTTTGTTACTGATACGAAAAATGCCAGTGGTGACAAAGAGAAATTCGTGTGCAATGTGTAGAAAAAATCAAAATGACCAAAACACTATTCCAGTTTTAGTTTAAAATAAAAATCTAATATTTTTAAAACAAGTTGATAGTTTTAAAACTAAACGCTTTTATAGTTTTAATAACGTGCTAAAGCGAAAAAACTTGTGACTCTCCTGTTAACAGCTACGGAATTCCCTCACCTAGAGCTAAACCTGAGTGTAGTGCCTTAATTAATTAGGTTATCATAATCATAAAAACTTCAGAACTGAAGCAATATGAAAAATTTCGAATTCTCATGATAGGAGGAAGTACTCGCACGTTCAATAGGCATGATGACAGTAAGTAAAAATCACTAAATTTATGTACTTATTTAATGAAACCACGTTTTCTTAGGTCCGTGAATGAAAGCCTATTAATGGACTACAAAACACGCATTTATCAGCATTTATACAAAAACAGGTTAAGCTGCTAAAGCGTTTAAAAACAAACCACTCCAAAACTGAAATAAAAGATTCAATTTCAACGAAATCTAAACCAGAACAACTCAAACCGTTTCAAATCTTTCCTACTGTCCAGGTACGTGGGTGTCAGTACACTAGCTTTTCGTCCCCTCTCGATTTACATAAGCCAATATTCACCAGACTGAATACTCCACACATTTGTTATGCACCGAGACGGCTATATTTGTCCTGGTTTTGAATTCAATTTTATGGCACACATATTTCTGAGAAGATTGGCAATTGAATATGACGTGTGTGATTTATTAGCTCAGCCTGTGGGGATTTGGTGAAGTTGAAGGCTTTATTAAGTGCGCCTATAAATTTAATGGTGTATGAGCAAACAGATATCACCGTTTAATTGGAACTATTGTGGTTATGAATATTGATACAAAGGAAGTAATGTATCTATACAAATAAATAAAATTGGAGTGTCTGTTTGTAATTTTAAAATAACCGCTTTTTACTAAGTGCATTTGGATGTTTACACGGTACTTATACGTAAACAACATTTTTTACAATTTTTGTCTGTCTGTCTGTCTGTTTGTTCCGGCTAATCTCTGAAACGGCTGGACCGATTTTGACTGGATTTTCACTGGCAGATAGCTGATGTAACAAGGAGTAACTTAGGCTACTTTTATTTTAGAAAAAAAAATAGTTTGTCAGGCGAAACAAAGTTCGCCGGGGCACCTAAGTATTGAATAAACAGAAATTAATATTTCCACTTACAGATAGTAACAATAATTATTATTTTAAGGGTGTTCCAGGATTGTACTACGGGCAGTAAGGCCTTCTTCACGTCGACACGCGTCACACGCATCGTTTATTGTCGCTTGCTTGCATCTTGCGTACTTTTCACTGGAAAAGTAGATTGCGTACTGACGAAATCTACCAACGGAGCGGCATGCAGAATGTTTTGTTATGCAGTCGTCTTATATGCTATCGTCAATGAAGCGTCATCGCGCCATAAACTCGAGGATTAATACCTTACACCTTAATAAAGCCCTAAGCAATATTATTATATGAAAATTCTCATACCAACGAATGTACTAACAGTGTTTTTATTTTGTTACAGGTAACAGTCCCAGTAATTTCACTTCTGTATCGATCCCCCTCGTGACTGACGTAAGTAAAATTGGATTAATCTTCTTTTTTTCGTCGTATTATTTATATATTATTTCAGAACCGTTCCAATATTTGCCTTCTAAATTTAATTCGAGCCAAATATATCAAACTAGGTATCATAACTCGTCACGAGCCATCCATAAATTACGTCACACTTAAGGTCTCACAAATGTGACCAGCTGTGACAAGGACGGGGAGAGGGATCAGAAAGACTTAAAATTAGTGTGACGTAATTATGGATGGCCCCTTAACCAACATAACCATGTAGAACAGTGGATCAATAAACTTTTACGTACGCATCCCTGAAGATTTCCTGTTTTGGGTTCTTACAAAATGTTGACATTCCCTATAGATTCAAAAACTCTCATTGAATTTGCGTCTCTTATACTTCTCCAACCACGAATTGAACCCTTAATCCCTCACTCATCATCAATACGGCCTTAAACACTTCAAACCATTAAAGTGGTTAAACTTACGAGTGTAACTCTAAAGTGCTACTCTTAACAACACGAAAAATAAAAAAAGAAATTGAAAACCTAAACGAAAAATAGGAAAATTAATAAAACGATTCTTAAAACCTTTCCTATACGTTGCGATCATACAAATAATAATTTCAAATCATATCACCCCGGTTGTTAACCCGTAAACTACCCTCGCATTCCTCGGGGGTCGCTTGCAACCCGAACCCCCATAACTCACGGCTACATCCCCCAGGGGACACGTTAAACCCAGATCCGTCTATGCGGTAACGTATAATGAACTAACGGACAATTTTATTCTCCAATATTCTTCTCCAGATATTTTGGGAAGTGATGTTTGCTCATGTGCTTTGGATCGTAGTCTTTCAGCTTTAGTTTTTTATGTAACTAGTCGAAAACGGTCTACCTGATACAGTATCTATCATCGCCCATGGCATCAAGGCGAGTATGTCTTCATTATATCTATCTTTATTATTAGTCCGGTCAATTTAGACATTCGAAGGTGCATAAATTCCCAACAAGCTGAAAATCAGTAAGATTGTTCAAAACTTAATTATAAATAAAAATTTTAAGTTCCCCATCATTCCCGTGTATGGAAAAAAAAAATATTCAAGGTCAACGGTCAAAAAAATGAGTTTTTCGCGATTTTCAGCAAAACAGTAAGTTTTATCATAAAGTACCCCAGACAAAAATTGTAGATCATAAAATTATCTATAAAAATGTATTAATACTTTTTTTCCTACGAGCCACCGTTTCTGAGATATAACGATTCAAAAACGCGCTAAGTACACTACCATGAGGTAGCAGGGTAAACGTATGCATATTTTGACGATAAAAACTTACAACTTTTTGAATCCTTATATCTCAGAAACGGTGGCTCGTAGGAAAAAAGTATTGATACATTTTCATAGATAATTTTATGATCTATAATTTTTCTGTGGGGTACTTTATGATAAAACTTACCGTTTTGCTGAAAATCGCGAAAAACTCATTTTTTTGACCTTTGACCTTGAATATTTTTTTTTCCACACACGGAAATGATGGGGAACTTAAATTTTTTATTTATAAATATGTTTTGAACAATCTTACTGATTTTCAGCTTGTTGGGAATTTATGTACCTTCACTATCATTTTTTGGTCTAATTTGACCGGACTATATTATACACAATATAAAAGGCAAAAGTGATTGACTGATGTATCAACTCACAGGCCAAGCCCTTAGAGCTAGAAACTTAAAATTTCGTACACTTATTCCTCTTTATGACGTAGGCATCCACTAAGGAATGATTTTTCAAAATTCAACCCGCAAGGGGGTGAAATTCGCACGCGGGCGAAGCTGTGGGCAATAGCTAGTCAAAACTTGAGCAGTATAATTATGTAGATTGCTCATTAGTAATCAAGTTCGCTTCGCTATTGACATTAAGACGGGATTTATATTTTGAGTTTTTTTGGAACATACTGTAATTGTACAAAAAAATTAATTGCTTCAAAATCGGTTAAAAAAAATGCACAGATAAATAAGTAAACAGAGTACAAAAATGATAATAATGATTTTTCCGAAATATCTTCAATACAAATATAACTTATAGGGTAAAATACCCAACGATTGTCACCCTAAGCGTTTTCTCAACATTTTTTGTCATTTTAATGTTGTTTGCTTTAAAAATCCAAATTTTTTTTTGTTTTAAATATAATGTTTAATTATCAAGGAGAAGATTAATATGAATTTTAGTGCAGTTTAAATAATTTAATCAAGGAAAAATAATGTTTCAAACTAAAAGGGCGCAAAACTATATCGATTGACACCCTGATGTAACGATTGACACCCTGCGAGACTGTAACGATTGACACCTAGTGGGCACATTAATTCGCATTGAAAAGCTAAGTACCTATAGGGAGTTTTAGAGTTTATGTAAATGAAATGATTATTTTTTGTTACTTTTTATTTATTTATGAGTACACTAGCTTCTACCCGCGACACTTCGTCCGCGAGAATTTAGAATTAGATCCAGATTCTATTAAAATTTAGATGTTAGGTTTAGATGTTTGGATGTTTGTGAATTAAAATTACAGTATCCTGCTTTTCATCCCAAAAGAATGGATATCAATGATGATGATGAATGGTTATGATGATAATGATGACTGGAGATGATGGTGATGATGATGAAAAATGATGATGATGAATGACGATGCTCATTATGATGGTGATAATGATGAATGGCGGTGATGATGATGATGAATGGTGATGATGATGAATGATGATGTACGATGATGATGACGAATGATGATTATGATAATGATGACTGGAGATGATGGAGGATGATGATGATGATGAATGATGATGATGATAATGATGAATTATGATGATGGTGATAATGACGATGATGGTGATAATGATGAATGTTGGTGATGATGATGATGATGGATGGTGGTGATGATGATGACGATGAATGGTGATGATGATGATGAAAGGCAAATTTCGTACAACCTAACAATCAATCAACAACGTACTCTAAAGAGTAACACTTAGATCTTAATTCTGTTTCAATCGGTTTACAAATAAAGTCACCAATTTAAAAAATCGCGTGTAAAATTTTTTTTGAGTTGGGTAGTGTGGGTACTAAGGCATAGGATACCTGAAGCGAAGCGAGGGCAATTGCTCCCTACTGATAAATAACTGTGTATTTCAACAGTTTCTAATTTCTACGTAAAAATATTTTGATCCGTACGGGGTGTCAATCGTTACAGCCTAGTACAAATAAAAATGTAATGATTGGCACTTGCAAAACGTAATGTTTCCTAAGGCAAAGTTAGTAAAATCGTGAAAACCACATCTATTTACGATATAATTTAACAGAAACAACACCAAACTTATATATTTACTTACCAGGGGCGATAAAAATCGTCACACAATGTTAGTCCCGCCTTCTGTTTTTCTTAATTTTCATCAGTCTACTGCAACCCACGTGTCCCGCTACTTAAAAAATCGACAGATACAAAATGGCGGGAAAATAAACTACGAAAATGTTGCCATTTATGAAATGAAAATTTTACTAATTAAAAGTAAAGTTACCATGCCATCAAAAACAATACTTGTAAAAAAAACCAAGTCTCGCAACTCAGTTCTTCTACCGTAAAAAGTTGTGAGATCCATGTAATACCAAGTCGGTTAATTTATTCAGTTCCTACTTAAGGGTCCTTCTGTCTTAAGTTGTTACGTAATTAGCTAACCTAACAAGTAACAACATCTTATAGTGACCATATTATCAATATTAAAAATCTTTTATGTTTTAAATAAATAGATCGACTTGACCATCGCATGAAAACACAATGTACCTCACAAGTAATACCTACATATTATATTAAATTTGATTGTTTAGTGCGATTGCCAAGTCAATCTATTTATTTAAAACATAAAAGATTTTGTCTATACTAATATATAAAGAGGAAAGATTTGATTTTTTGTTTGCATTGAATAGGCTCCGAAACTACTTAACCGATTTGAAAAATTCTTTCACTGTTGGGAAGGTACACTATCCCCGAGTAACATAGGCTATATTATATTTTCAAAAAAAATAGGGATCCTTAATAAAACTTCAATAATGTAACCCAAGGTGTAAAAAATAAGAAAACCGAAGCAAAGCGAGGGCTGTTACTCGTACTAAATAAAAATAAAAGAGTGATAACTAACGCCATCTTTTAACATATTATGAAGAGTAAAATGAGCAGCTAGCGCCATCTATCCAGAAATATAACGAATCTTCTATCTTGTTCCTCGCCCCATCTATGAATACAACTTAGCACTCGTTAATGTAACACAAAGAGAACCACGAACATAGTATAATGCTTCCTATCTCATTTTCTCCCACGTTACATCTTTTGAATTTATGTGTCTGTCTCTTTTTACTGTCCCCTTTTCGTTTCATCGACTTTCAAATGACAACGATACTAGGAGTTGTCACTTCTAAAAAAGCTCAACAAACATAGTTATATTTCTATAGCTAAAAAAGGGGTGTCTATAGAATTACCTGTCCATTTTGATATAGGTAAATTCTTTTGTAGACCGAGTCAATAAATTTTTATTCTTTGTTGCACAGTCGTGCCTTTTTCACATTTGTCTTATTATATGTCTTAGTGATAAGACCGTCACTCTTTTCTTTGTTAAATATAATTATGTTTCATTGGGAAATTGTATAATTATTCTATTTCATAATTAAATATAGGAAATCTATTCCATGTATTATATTCGTAAATATTCGTAAAAAACAACTTAGGTATGTTCAAGCAGAATAGTGATACGCATAATCATCTAACTAGAAACAGACATAATTTGGTGACGTCATCTTTTCGCTTAAGTAGGGTACAACGCTCTTATATGGGGCTCGGTGTACGTTTTTTCAATAAATTAACCAAGTCAGTACGTGATTTACCTATCCAAATGTTTAAGAGATATGTGAAATCTCAGCTAGTAGGAAAAGGATACTATAGCATAAATGAATATATTAATGACAAAGACGCCTGGAAATTAGTGCCGCATCCAGTTCCGCGTAGGTTAGAAGCTATTATGTAACTTTTCATGATTTTAAAAGATGTGCGAGGAGTTTCTTTCGGCTTTTCTTCTCCTCCATGACAAAGCACCCTTCCGAAAAGCTGGTAGATTAAAAAAATGACGTGCATAAGTGTATCAGTGATACCTATATGAATAAAAGATTTTGGTTTGATTTGATTTGATTTGATATTACTGACAGTTTTCACATATGCACCTATTAAAAACGAAAGAATTCATCAGGCGATTCATATAAACATAATTAATATTGAAAAATTGACGATGTTTTTTGTACTTTAAAAACTTTTTTTTTTAAGTATTACTCGTATTTTTCTAAGTATTACTCCTTTAAATTAACATAAGTATTTCCAATAAATTGTTATCCGATCTAAACTTCATGTACCTATTTCATTCCATCGGAAACCCAAAACCCATTTTAAACAACAAAATGCTGTACCCCTAACCCTTACCTTGCAAAGAACCCACACGTCATGATTTACGAGTTTAACAAAACCGTGCCCATCTCAGACGCCATCCCCTGCCTTAAAGCGGTCAGATGACCGACTATTTATCATAGCATCATTTATTTTTTTCACTGCATACTTTTGTTCACATTTTTATGCCAATAGATAAACGAAGATGAAAAAAACATATTCGTAGATAGTTAGCACAGTTTATTTCTTTTTCTTGACCGGCTACGCATTAGGCTAAGTCCACCAGAAATATGTAAGGTAGCGTGCTGGGTATGCGAGAAATAACTCCATCAATATAATTACTTCATTACATTTTTTACGATTTAAATTTAATATAAGTTTGTATTTTTTTTATCTCAATTTCATTTTATCAATGTAACTAGCTATTTGCAAAGCATGCTGTGGTTACCTGTAATTATAGGAACAGTAAGATTTAATATGATAAGTAACAACTTGTATTGCAAATGATGAAACTGTATCTTATGTTGGTAATCCAATAATAAATAAATAAATTACGCATTTTTTGGAAAAGACAGTTATTTGGTGGGTGAATTAAGCTGTGTAGGATAGAATCCAGTGGCCTCCAGCAAGATAAACGTGTAGGCTCATCCATAGCACAGCAGGATACATCTTAAGAAAAGTTGGCTTAGACGGATGTACCTATAAAAGCCAAAAAGTCTATTAAAAATATTTAAAATTTACAATTCTTGTCCGATAGAAAAAAGGAAATAACCAGTGTTTATTCCCAAGTCCCGATTAAGTATTTACTGTATTACAAACTAGCTGACCCGGCGAACTTCGTATCGCCTAAAAAAACTATTACTTTTTCTAAAACAAAGGTAGCCTAAGTTACTCCTTGTTACATCAGCTATCTGCCAGTGAAAGTACCGTCAAAATGGGTCCAGCCATTTCAGAGATTAGCCGGAACAAACAGACAGACAGACAGACAAAAATTCTGAAAAATGTTGTTTTGTACCGTGTGTACATCTAAATGCACTTAGTAAAAAGCGGTTATTTTAATATTACAAACAGACACTCCAATTTCATTTATTTGTATAGATACTCGAAAGCCAAAGGCACGTTCTCACGTACGTACGTTTATTATATTGTTAAAAATAATGAACAAATTGTTGATCTTGCATCTCCGTTCGCGTCCCAGGGGATTGCGTTCGTGAGTTATGGAGGTTCGTGCTGCCAACCTTCCCAAGTGTATACTGGTGTGGATGTTGGCTATTTTCACGTGCCAGTAAAATTCCTACTGATATCATTGAAAGTGTTGAAGGAATTTATAGAATCAAATCAAATCAAATGTTTTTACTTTTGTTTAACCATATTGGGGCGGCTTAGAATACTAACCCCAACCCCACGCTGGATGGGTGTCGTAAGAGGCGATTAAATCCGGCCTATTGGTAATATTGATTTTAATTTTGAAAATTATTACTACTATTATTTCTCCATTGGGTTCGCCTGGATAGCTACCACCCTCGATATCCGCCAAACGACTCGTCGTGTTCCGGCTGTGGGCTTGAGAGCCAGTTCTGTCTTTCTATTTCTTCTCTCTTTCTTGGCCGGCAACGCATCAGTGACGCCTTTGTTGCTGATGTCCATGGGCTACGATAGCCACTTACCATCAGGTGGATCGTCAGCTCGTTTGCCGGCTATTTCCATAAAAAACAACTTACCTACATTACTTTAACGCGTAAGCTTTTACAATACCAAATCTTACTCCTACGTGCATTATACTTAAAAGGGAAGAAATATTCTCTCTTCGCGTAAAATATAATAGATGCCACGCAGTGTGTTCCACATACTTTATTTTGCTCAATTTGGGCAACCGTTCACAATTTACATAAATTACGAAGAACGAATTGCTTCTACATAATCGAATCCGCAAAACATCTTCCAAGTCATCCCAACGAAAATGAGTCATAATTCACACACCTTAAAACGCTCCAAGTTAAGACAACCAATATAACTTAACCCATAAGTTATTTAAAAATGAAAGCTCTTTCACCACGTTTTTGTACTTTGAAAGACTTTTGAAAGAAAGCAATACAAAGCGGTTGGAAGAAAAGATAAAAAGATAAGAAAAGATAAAAGTTTAAGGGAAGGTTAATTTGATAAAATGACTGTACAATTTTCTATTGAACGAGACGTTGTTGGATATTGATAACAATTTGATTCTACAGTCAATTTAACTGATCGGGTTAAGGTTTGTTGAACCATAGACAAATAGGCAGACTTTTCAAACTCATTTTTTACTTTAGTAAACGATTTAATGGGTTTTTGAAGAAAATCATTACTTAGTATTATTAAATTAATATTATTATCAAACTACTACGTGACAAAACAACTAGTCTTTCTTTCTTGGACTTACTTTTTTCTTAGTCGACAACGCATTAGTGATTTCTTTAATGCAGCTGATGTCCATGGGCGATAGTGGGCAGTGGGCACTTACCATCAAATGGATTGTCAACTCATTAAACAGCTAGTTGAATTAAAAAGACTGTTAAACAAATTCCTGAACAACATTTATTATTACCAAATAAAGATTGTTATATCCAGTAAATAAAACGCGTGCGAGCTGTTACTTAATTTATAAAAGAGGTGAAAATTTTGGCACGAACCCGGCTCCTTATCCAACTCTGCCAGATAACAGTCAAGTAGATGAATGCTTTCAATTAAGCAAATTGTCTTTGCTTTGAACTAGCTCGCGTTTTAGAACGACAGAGATTTTAATGACATTAATCTTACCTTAGCGAATAGCGCTGATTTAACGAATAGTCTTCACTGGAATTGTTAGACAAATAAGATGTAAAGGATTCTTAGGGTTATATTAGAACTAGTGATGAAACAAATATTTGCATGATATTTGACGACCCAGTAGCCTAGTTGGTTGCGACCCTGCGAAGCGAGGGGTCGCGGGTTCGATTCCCGGTGTTCTGTTATATATATATATGTATATATATATATAAATATTTTTTTTATACCGAATAAGTTAGTGCTTGACCACAAAACCACCTGATGGTAAGCAGTAATGAAGCCATGGATGGTAAAGCACACTAACTTAGTAGAAGCCTATTCACTCTTGACTTGAAGACACCCACATTATAATCAGAGGGGAACACCTATATGTGTCGTCCATGCCACCCGCGACGCAGGTAAAAACCTACTGCGGGGGGGGGGGGGGGCGGGTATGAGTGTGTAAGCGTTTATTTATTTATTTATTCACGTACGCATTTGCAAAAATTATGCGAAATTATATAAGGAAATATAATGTAACTCATTTTTATGCCTATTGTTTATATTTGAATAAAAAAGTTTTAATTCTGAAAAAGTTTGGAAGTACAAGTAGGCAATTAATTAAAAATATTTTCTCAAGTTTTTTTTAATTATAAGTACCTACTATTATTTCTTCTGTGGTGTATCTAAAGTTTCAGGTTACATTTTTGTCTACAAAACACATCACCGGAACTTTTAAAAGATCAATCATGAACTGGGTTGGTCCATTATGTACCGGTTCTTTTTATTTATAATTACCTATCTATACAAATAAATAAAATTGGAGTGTCTGTTTGTAATATTAAAATAACCGCTTTTTACTAAGTGCATTTCGATGTATACCCGGTACATATACCAAAATAACATTTTTGTCTGTCTGTCTGTTTGTTCCGGCTAATCTCTAAAATAGCTGGACCAATTTTGACAGGCCTTTCACTGGCAGATAGCTGATGTAATAAGGAATAACTTAGGCTACTTTTATTTTAGAAAAAAAAGTTTGTTAGGTGATACGAAGTTCACCGGGTCAGCTAGTTTTGAATAAAACCCAATCTCGAGTTTAAATTTTCCTGTTTTATACTAAAACTGTACAAATTCCGAAACCCCGTAAAATAAGAGTGGTATTGTTAATCAGTGGAGTAGTATAGTATTGGGCATTCTGCCCCACTTGTTCGCTCAGGCGTCCGCCTTCGCGTCGTGGGGCAGAATGCCCAATAAGATTTCTGGTAATTAGGGCTCATACATTTTGTTCCACTGTTTCACTCTTCTATACGCCTCCTCCACGTGGAACAGAATGCCCAACACTGTTTCTGGTAATAAAGCGTTATACCGCGTTGTCGATGGATGAGATCTTCAGTGTACTTACTACATACGATAATAAATGTTAATGTGATGATTCTAATTACTCATTATCAATCAGACTACTGCACACTCAAATCATGAAATTTGTAAAACAACCACAATCGCTGAGTTTTAACACAATCTGTGAAGAAGTTTGTAAGGCTGATTCTCGTCATGGCGAATTATTGCCTAATTCAATACGATGCATCATATGCGGGCCTTCCAACTGTGGAAAAACAAATTTGTTAATTGGTCTCCTTTTACATGAAAATGGCTTGAGATTTCAAAATGTTTATATTTATTCGAAAACTCTACAACAACCGAAGTACATATTTTTAGAAAATGTTTTAAATCTTATACCTGTTATTTCACTTCATAAATATCAGGGAAATGAGGAAGTATTAAGGGTTCAGGACGCAAAACCAAATTCTATTATTGTTTTTGATGATGTCGCTTGTGAAAATCAAAATAATATGCGTGATTACTTTGCGATGGGAAGACATAAAAATATTGATGCTTTTTATCTGAACCAAACGTATAGTAAAATTCCTAAACAGTTAGTTAGAGATAATGCGAACTTGATTATACTTTTTAAGCAAGACGATATAAATTTAAAACACGTTTATGAGGAGCATGTTAACACAGATATGACATGGACTGAATTCCGCGAAATGTGTTCGGAAATTTGGAAAGAACCCTTTAGTTATGTTGTAATTAATAAAGATTGTTCTAAAAATAAAGGATGTTACAGAAATAAATTTGACACTTTTGTGGTATTTGATTAAAACAAAAAATATTTAAATCAATTACTTTTATGAAATCGTTATTCTTTATACGACGGTCAATCGATCACTATCTTGCTATCATTATGGAACAATCAATGAAAAGAAAAATTGTGAAGGCTGCAGCAGCTGTAAAGAAAAAAGTAAAAATTATGAGGAATATTGACATCGATAATAAGCAAGCATTGGAGACAGTTTTCAAGCCTGTGACTAAACCTCTCAACTTAATTGCAAACTCAAATAATCATTCTCTCCTTCCTACTGTAGACGACGAAGAAACTAAAACACCATTCGTAAAAAGCATTATTCAAAAAAATGTTACCCCTAAAATTAACACTGCAAAAGTCATCGATCCAGACGAATCTCAATCTGACATCGAAAGTGAATCTTCATATCAATCAATAGAAGAAAGCAAACCAGATCACGATACATCATCCTGGTCAGTATCATCAGAAGCATTAGAAGATATTCCATTTGGCGTCAGAATAGAAAACGGAAAATTAATGTTAGGTTCAGCTTGCGTAACAATTGGTGATGATTATATCACAGTAGCTGGACGCAAATATCATAGTACACCTGGTATAAAACAGTTGCTGCTAAAAAAAGACGTTGATTTAAGTTTAGTCACAGACAATGATATGCAAAATTATAAATCAATGTTACTTGACACCAATGCACATCGACGGGACTGTGATCCAAGTAAACCAATAAAGAGTAATAAAGGACAAAAATATTTACAAATTGTAAAACCCCTATTTAAACTTCAAACACAACACAAAGGAAAAGGTCTACCTTTAATGAAAACATGGAAAACAAACATAGATTATGTGTATTGGGACGATCCAAATGAATTGGTGGAGAGGTTGAAATTATTAATTGCGTCTCGAGATGCTGGCAATACTGGATTAGACAATGAAATTATATCAATTATTGAAGAATTGCGTGAAAGTAAAATTATAAATAATTGAATAAATGTTTGCTAATGATGGATGTTTTTCATTACACTACTGACCTTCGAATAAAGTACACTTTCAACATGAACGTGGATAAATTCGGGCACTATATTCATAAAAGAATGCGTCTGTCTGAACTATTTGACGTTTATGATAACGCTTTAACAAAAACAGAAAACGGAGAGTTTGATTTAAAATCGTCAAGACTTAGAGGAATTAAATTACCCATAGAAGCAGACGATGCTGTGAATAAGGATTATGTTGATAATTTTCAGGATAATTTGATAAAAGAATTACATAAACTGAATGAGACATTGCGTTCACAAACCATGACACATATTCAAAATTTTGTTGAAGCTACTATAAAAACAAAGATATCAGACGTTTTGGCTCATTTGGAAGATAAGTTTTATACCAAATCAGAAATTGATAAATTACTTAAGAAATCTTCGTAATGATGAAACAACAAATAGTTAACGAAATACACAAACAAGCACGAAGAAATTTTCTTCGAAGACCTGTTATTCTAAAGGGAATAGATGACTTATGGCAAGCCGATCTGATAGACATGCAAAATTTAACAAAGTTTAATAAAGGTTTCAAGTACATTTTAATTGTGATTGACTGCTTTTCTAAATATGCTTGGGCGGTGCCAATCAAATCAAAAAATAAAATTTGTGTTACCAATGCATTCAAATCTATATTATACAATAGTCATCGAAAACCGATTAATTTGCAAACTGATCTAGGGACAGAATTTTATAATAACATATTTCGGAATCTCATGAAGACAAACAATATAAACCATTATTCAACGTTTTCTACCAAAAAAGCTTCGATTGTCGAACGATTAATTAAAACTATCAAAAATAAATTATATAAATATTTTAGTTTAAATGGAAGTTATCGGTGGTTAGGATTACTAGAAGTTGTCATAAAAACATACAATAATACGAAACATCGTACTATCAATTGTAAACCAATCGATGTAGATAAATCTAACGAACCTTTAATTAAACAAAATATAAAAAAATCCCATAAATATATATCACTAAGGAGTGGACCAAAGTTTAAAGTCGGTGACTATGTTCGAATAAGTAAATACAAACAGCATTTTGAGAAAGGGTATACTCCTAATTGGTCAACTGAATTATTTACGATAAAAAATATTAATAACACAGTTCCAGTTACGTATCACCTACAAGATCAACGTAAGCAAACTATATTGGGAACATTTTACGAACACGAGTTGCAAAAGACTAAATATCCTGATGTTTATTTGATTGAAAAAGTTATAAAAAAGAAAGGAAATAAGCTGTTTGTGAAATGGTTAGGTTTAAGCAATGATGAAAATAGTTGGATTGAGAAAACTGCAATTCAAGGTTAAAATTGTTATTAAATAAGAAGTTTAGTCATATTTGTTTCATTGCAACTTTGACGATGCAAGGAGGTGGGCTAGTTAATAGTATCATTAATAATTTACCGTTTGAACTTCATTTGCCTGGTTACAATTACTGTGGACCTGGAACAAAACTTCAGAAACGTTTACTACGGGGTGATCGAGGGGTGAATAAGCTAGACGACGCTTGTATGCAACACGACATAGCATATGCAAAACATACAGACCTACCTAATCGTCATAAAGCTGATTTACAACTTCTAAATATGGCAAAACAACGCCTTAAGTCAAAAGATGCTTGCAAAGGCGAAAAACTAAGTTCATGGTTAGTGAGTAAAGTTATGAAAGCCAAACTTAAAACCGGTGCTGGCGTCAAAACGTTTAAAAATTTTGTATCTAAAATAAGATCAAAAATCAAGAAATTTAAACACAACGATAGTAAATCTTTAATCGACGCTGCTTATTCAGCAGCTAAGAAAGTATTTCCAAATAAAAAGAAAATTCGAATACCACGTGTAATACCCATACCAAAAACTGGAGGCATTCTACCTTTGATTCCAATTTTTGCTGGTTTATCGGCATTAGGGACCTTAGCTGGAGGTGCAGCTGGCATTGCGAAAACCATTAATGATTACAAATCTGCTCAGAAAAATTTGCAAGAAACACAACGACATAACAAAGCTATGGAGGGTGTAGTATTAGGCAAGGGTCTATACATTAAACCGCACAGAAATGGTCACGGATTATTTATAAAACCCTCAAAAAACTGAAATGTAAGCTACCTAATCGTCCTCTAAGTAATATAGATATAATAGAGTACGCATGTGACATCCCTCACTTCAGAGGAGTTTTTATGCGAGATCAATTACCAAGAACACCAAAGGAGATCGAATGTGGTATTGTTAATTTGGACGAGTCTAAGAACAAGGGGACGCATTGGGTGGCTTATGTTAAAATATATGACTATTGTGAATATTTTGATAGTTTTGGCGATCTGAAACCGCCTAAAGAAATAATTCGTTATTTTAAGAATTGTAATGTTTGTTATAACTACACAAGATATCAGTCATTTAATACAGTTAATTGTGGTCATTTATGCTTAAAATATCTATGGCAATTTTGGAATAAAAATGTATAAAATATGTATCATTCTTTTATTTTCACCATTTGCAACATGTCACTCACTTTGTCGATAACAGGAAATTCATCAAGTTTATCCACGTACTATCCAAACACTCTGCAATTAGATGGAGAGTATGAATGTGCTTTATTGCATATCTCAACATTTAATTCCATTCCGAATATTGATAAAACTAATAATAAGTTATTCTATGGATCTAACGACGTTATTGAAATCCCTGAAGGGACCTATGAATTACAAGATATCAATGATTATTTAAAATCTGAAATAAAGGATGCGTCAATCAATCTACAGTGTAATAACAACACATTGAAAGCAACTTTGTACTGTACAAAAGATATTAATTTTTCTAAGGAAAATACCTTTAGAAACTTGTTAGGGTTTAAAAAACAAATATTGAAAGCAAATAAATGGCATGTGTCACAGTTTCCAGTAAACATTTTACCAACAACCGTGATCAGGGTTGAATGTGATATCGTAAGCGGCTCATACATAAACGGCGAATCAAGTCATATTATTCATGAATTTGCACTAAACGTACCACCTGGATATAGGATTATAGAAATACCTAAAAACGCAATTTACTTCCCCATTAACCAGAGCAACATAAGCTGCATTAATATTAGACTTTTAGATATAAATAATCATTTAATCAATTTACGTGGTGAAGAGGTACAGTTGTATTTACATCTTAGAAGAAGAAATGATTGACTATAATAAATATACGCATCAACCAACTACACGTATCAGTTTGAATCAAGAAATCAATCATACAAGAGCTCGTAATAAAAAGAAAATAAAATTAACGAAAAGCAATACGGCATTCTTAAAAGCGATCGGCTTATTAAAATGAATATTTTAGACGTTTTATCGACTCCATCTTACGACAATAGTGTAGAAGGAATTGAATATCATTCTTACAAACCCTACGTAACTAGTTTTAATAGAAATGATGAAATCCGCATACCAATCAATCAACAGGATCTATATGTACTACCATCAGCAAGCACCTTGTATTTGGAAGGGAATGTTATCGTTAGAAAACGAGATTCTAAGGATCCTGTCACCAGTGTTCAATTTACAAATAACGCTTTATTGTACTTATTTCAAGATATACGGTATGAGCTAAACGGAGTGGAGATTGATAAAATAAAGAATGCTGGCGTTACGACCACCATGAAATCTTTAATATCAATGAACGAAAGTGAATCTAAGATAGCTTATTCTTGGGGGTGGAATATTGATGGTATAAAAAATGGAGGTAAATTTTCTGCTTCTATACCACTTTGTAACATAATGGGCTTTGCAGAAGATTTTAAAAAAGTTGTGATAAATAGTAGACACGAACTAATATTACTAAGAAGTAACACAAACTTGAATGCTGTGAAACTCAATACCGGTGAAATTGTAGAAGACGTTCAAATAAATAAAATTATTTGGCGTGTACCACATATCAAAATATCTGACAAAGAAAAGCTTAATTTTTTGAAACTGTTAGAACGAGATAAACCGCTTCAAATGATATTTAGAAATTGGGATCTGTATGAATATCCAGCTTTACCTAAAACTACAAAACATACTTGGGCAATTAAAACTTCGTCACAAATAGAAAAACCAAGATATATTATTATTGGTCTACAAACAAATAGAAAAAATAATGCAAGTTCTGACATGTCTCAGTTCGATCACTGTCTTCTTCGCAGCGTTAGAGTCTATCTCAATTCAACATACTTCCCTTATGAGAACCTAAACGTTAACTTCGCAAACAACAACATTGCCTTATTATACGAACAATATGTTAGATTTCAACAGTCATATTATGGTCGTCGTCCTGAGCCCTTGTTGAGTGAGAAACAATTTAAAAATTTAGCGCCGTTATTTGTTATCGACTGCTCTAGGCAAGTAGATAATTTGAAGACAGGTCCGGTTGTGGACGTTAGAGTGGAAATTGAAAGTGATTCTGATATACCAGATCAAACCGCCGCGTACTGTCTTATATTAAACGACTGCATAATTGAATATAAGCCACTGAGTAATACTGTAAAAAAATTATCATGAATCAGGATACCATCATAGTGGATATTCAAGGATTTAAAGATCACTACAATAATTTTATAGTAAAAGAATTAGCATTCGCAACACGTGATTATACACAGTTATTCTTAATAAAACCCCCATATTTATTCAAATATTTAACAACTGATGAAAAAAGACAAGTAAAGTGGTTGGAAAGCAATAGAGGTATTCATTGGAACGAAGGACACATTGATTATAGAGAATTTCATCGTATAATCGTTCCCTATCTAGAAAACAAAAATATCTTAGTGAAAGGTTTGGAAAAGGTTAAGTGGATAAAAAACATTTGCGAAAATTGTAAAGTGTCAGATCTTGGTGAAGACCAGTGTCCTAACATGTTTGAATTGCATAAGAAATTCTGTGATAACAATTTAAATTGTAATGTACACACAAATCATTGTGCTTTAAAAAATGTGTTATGTATAAAAAAACATTTGGGGTGGCACTAAAGTGATATGTTTTGGTTTTATAAATAAAAATAATTTCTTCAGTAAAAATGCATTTTTATTTTTTAAACATCTTATACATCTAAGAAATAGAAGAACGCAGGTGAATCAATATAAAATAATAACTTACAATAACAGTAGTATCTTTATTAAAAATCATTGTCTATTAAAGATTTCGATATTTTCTTAACTAACGATTCTGTATCGTCCATAACACTATCCATAGCATCCTTAACAATGTACTGCGCACTTATCACAACGTTCTCACTTTCACTATCGCTGCCGTTTGTTTGAGAATTGTTGTTGCAGAGATCAATAACAGAAATTTTTATTAACCTAATGCCTCGTCGTTGTAATCGGCTCATAACAAAAGATTGTGTAGCGTTATGTTTTTTCAAAGTGTCTCGGCGACGTTGCTTGGACTTTTTCTCTTTCGATAGTTTGCATTGCTCGGGTTCACAGTGATAGAGCTCGGAAAATCCTTCGTAAGGATCCTGAGCATACTGGCTAAACACAATCTCTGAATCAGATACCTGAAACAAACATTATCCATTTTCAAATCTGATGTACACACACTAATATTATATCACATTCAAATAGGTACTTTACTTACCGTGGACATAATTATTATAATAACACAAGTACTAGGTATAATAATGTAAAAACAACTTCTCAATTCTATTAATATTCCGCAAATAATAAAAAATAAACTAACTATCAACTTTATATATTCAAATCAATCTAAAATTGTTAAGTTAGCATTCAATCAAGGCTATAAATTAGTTGTTTGAAAATCACTCTTTCGGATATAGTTTTATAGTTCAATATATTAAAAGAATTTAGTATAAATTATAAACTGCAAGTTTGCATAAATATATCATACCTTCCCATATAGTGCGATGAACTGTAACATGTCATAACATGTTGCGTGTATCAATAATACATACCATTCTGGAGCATTATTATTATTACGTTATAACCTACAAATTATTACCATGAATTGTGAAAGCTAATTTATGTATTGAGAATAAAATACAATATAAATATCAAGGAAATCCTTCTAAAGGCATAGGTAGAAGCCACCTTCGGTAAAAAAAGAACTACATATATTAATAGTTTAAATAGATCAATAAAACAAAATTTATATTTAACAAAGGTTGTTTATTTATAAGTATACAATATTACATAAAAACTTACTAATTACTTCTATAATTTACAATCTTATTTATGTACATTTAAGTTGTAATGAAACTTGGACACTGACTGAATACAAATTATAGGTTACTTATACTCGTAGTTATTGCAAAATCAATTACAGAAATGTTTATTAACTTTATTATTCTTCATATACTTACCTAAGTACATATTTTACTAAGAACATTTACATAATCTCTACATAATATTATAATAATAAAAAAGAGATGATATTTACATGCTCACTAAAACCAATTGCGAATATCAATATTTAGAGGTAATCTAATGACCTTTTAAAATTGACTAAGAGGTTGATATTTGTTAATATTAATTTCTAAATGTGAATTATTTAAAAACGTCCATCCACTATCTCTTTCTTGAAACTCTTCAATTTTTTTCAATAATATTGTTATAACTTTTTCATAGGTGGACTTGAAACTGTAATTTAAATGAATGATAAAATTTTTTGTCGCAAAAGATTTCAACTCTTGTAGATCATTCTTCAGCATTAAAAAGACTCCGAAATATTCAAAATTTATTTTAACAGATAAATGTTTTTGAAGCGAGCTATCTATTAAAGATTTAACTTGATCATGAATATTTTTTAAGAAACATTCTGGGTAAATATTTGCTTCGGGTTTAGATGTAGTAATCCGATAACTTGTAATACGTCCTTTGAAACAGGAATGTATAATTTCAACGTTGTCATTGATACGAATAGTACTATTATTTTTATGTCTGTTACTTCGCAAATGACTAATCCAACAGCGTGAATTCACATCAATGTTGCAAACCGAACAGAATGGCATTTTTAGAATCACAATATCTAACAATAAAATTATTATTCAGAAATATTGAGTTAACTGCTAAGTATTTATTACCAAGTAAGACTTTATTACCAGTTACTGCAGTAGGTCTTCAAAACTTCACATCTTCAATTGCATCTCTCAATCTCTGATCAAAGTGATGTGCTCTGGAATAAGATACGAACATAATTTAATAACACATACTAATAATACCTAATTTTAATACACTTTTAATTAGTTTATTACGGTTATAAATCTTAAACAACAGATACAAATAATAATCACTAAGACACATCTACAATTGATTTTGTAATAGAATAGATGTCAGAACATTAATATTATTTTAATGTGGAGATCGAACCCACAAATTAATACTTAGCCCAAGAGCAGGGCGAGGAGATAATATTATAAGCCACTTTTTCATTCATCATACTTAGAATTAATTCTTTTAGGAACCGCGAAAGTACTCAATCAGATAAAAATAATGAAAACTATCATGGTAATATGAATTAACAACTAATTACATACCCAATATTCACAATATAATAATGTCGTCTTTGTTAATTATGTCTCAAGTATTAGCATTCCCTCGTTAAGTAGGTATTTCTGTATCTGCAAATGTAGTCAACAAATAAAATATTTGCTTCAAACCAGCACCTCCGCTGCCTCACAGTTCATAATAAGTGATGGTCTGAAATAAAAAACACACTTATTATAATTATACTGATAACGACAACAAAATTTAATGAAATGAATATTACTATTTAATAGAATATAATATTTAACATAATAATTACCTTATAAAAAGTTTTGCGACCGATTTTACCATTATTATAAATACTTATAACTTGTACTCACAATCAGTAATCGAATTAAATTTAAATTAAAATACACATTTTGCGTGCAAATAGTACCAATACCTATTGTGTTTTGTCAAAACAAAAGTGTCGTGTTCCATCCGGTTGCAGTACCTAACGGTATTTTGCAAGATTTTTCATTTCAATCAGGGTTGACATCCAAATGCAAATAATTATGTATTATTATTACCCATTTACTTAAACAAAATGTTGTATTTATTTCTTAATTATTATATACAAAGTTTATCTACGTTAAAAATAGGTATAGATTATGTATTTAAGAGTGCTAATGGTCTGTTAATTTACCGGATTATACAATATTTTCTCGATATGTAATTACCTACACAACAATATAAAAGACTCAATGAAACGTAAATAACAAGTCCTTTTAATCATATATTTTGATTTTTACAATTTAAGTTGCGATGTTTTAAATTTATATCGTTTGTCAACCCTAACAAAATATCATATTTTTCAACACAATACTTGTGATTATTGTACACCTATTTAAAAGTGTTATTCAGCAATACGAATTTTTATTATGACGCTGCTAATTTGGTTATGGATGTCACTTCCACATATTTTAGTGTAAAAATGGGATCATCAGTCCATACATAGTACGTAGCATGTATGATAATTATTTTGGTAGCCCTAAGTCTTTGTGTTGCGTTAGCAAATAATGATTCTAGAAAATTCTTAGTTATAATTTTTTTACAAATGTAATACGTACAAATAAGAAATGTCTCAATTGTGTATTATTTTGATTAAACACACTTACATTTCATTTAACAAATTTACATGTCTTTTCTGACTTATAAGCTAACGTTTTCGGAGCTCGGTACATCAAATTCGAGCCTCGGCTAGGAACAAAGTACTCCTACAACGACTACAGTGCGACCAGCGCCGAGTGCCTCCACTCTGCAGTTCAGTCCATAGAACAGTGGTTGTACTGGTAATTATACTTCAAGTGGCTGCCATTTAAAATGTAAGTCTTTATCATTTTTATTAATTTTCATATTTTACTCCAACCAATTTATATTTCAGATACAACATGTAGCCAAATACTTTGACATTTTTTTCACTAACTTTATTTACTCATAATTATTATAATCGTCAATAGATTAATTACAAGTGCGAGAAAATAGTTTTATTATTACTAGTTCAGTCCAAGTAGATAAACATTAACTTAACATTTTATCCTTTTTCAGCATAATAATATTTCAAGTAATAATAATTAATTAAAATTTAACAATTTACAGGTCGGACTCTGAGTGCGATCAACGCAGCAACTCTACAGATGTTGAACACGGTGCCGAGCTCCGGCGAAAACATTCTACTCCTACAAGCAAGCGTAAATCTACGAAGAAATCGACTGCCATTATAAGGTAATCATACTAAATTTACATCTACTCGTTATATTTAAATTATAATATTTCAAATTATGTACTTACGTTCGATATATTTATGTGGCGTTGCGGTCAGTGGTTGATTTTTTATTATACATTCATTTTCGTGTCAGTGTTCGCATAATAATATGTAATCCATAGTAACACTACACTTTTATAACTTAATAATTTTTTACCAACTACTAAGAATTTATGTTGTCTATATAAAAATGTAAAGTTACAGGAGATAAAAAAATACATTTTTACTGTTCAATGATACTCATACGGTTACTGAAATAGTTTATGATATATAAATATGGGAGATATTTTTTTATTTATTTTCAAATAACCAGTGCCTATGCGCTATTACTACAAATGTCGATCAAGTTTATGTTTATTCTTGTTCAGGATTTATTTTAATATCTAATCTTATGATTGCACAGAAAAAAATTCTTTCTTTCGCCTTCGGTAAACTTGACTTTTGAGGTAGATTAAATTGATTCTTAATATTATTTAATTGTTACTCTCACTTACAAGTAACAACAATTTATTTACATGACCATCACTACAATTTTTGTATTAATTTACATACTGCAATGAGCCTGTATGTATTCATTGTGTTATTTTTCGCAATGATTTTGAAAACCGACACCATGTAATATCAGTAAGTTATTGTATACTTATACGGATTATTTGTGTTTGTTACAGAAAAAAGGGGAAGACTGTGGACATATTCAATCTTAGTCGTGATGGCGGCAAATCCAAAGATCCTCCATCGCGCGTGCTGTCCACGTACTTCGTCAACAGGGTTGCAAACGGCAACGAACGTCGGGCGATTAACACAACGGGGGACTACCTTATCGATTTAAAAGTATATCAAACCAACGATGCGCGCAATACTGATGCACAAGAGCTCTGGAAGAAAGCGCTAGTACGAATAAAATTCCAGACACAAGACGATACACCGCAATGGCGAAAACTTCAATCTTTGGTGCACTCGGTGGATGAACTGTGTGAGGACCATCCTACATTTATATCAAATGAAATCTGTAATTAACGTTAATGTTATAACTATGAATAAATAATTTTTACATATTGTTTTGTTTCCTTTCTCAGCTGAACCCGCGTTATTTACAACAACAAACAGTTATTTTCTAATTATGAAATTTTAATGAAGCATTCTGTCCCACGTTACCAGAAATCTTATTGGGCATTCTGCCCCACGACGCGAAGGCGGATGCCTGAGCGAACAAGTGGGGCAGAATGCCCAATACTATACTACTCAGTGGTAATTGATATTACCAAAAAGGATGTCAAGAATTACGAGTCCTTTGAGAACAAAGGACATTTAACCCAACAATGTAAGTTCTGTATTTCAAAGCTTCTCTTTATTGCGAGTATTATTGGTATTTCCTCGAATTGCCTTTCCGGAATCAAACTGTTTCATTTGAGATAACATTGCCTTGAACGAGTGCTTTCAATTAACAAAATTAGTTAAGTTCCGTCAATGATCTTTTGAACGTCTTTTGTTAGGAGTTGAAAGAGGTAAACGTTGAAAGTTGAAGGGCTACTTTTTGGATTAGGCAGCAATTATTGAGGTGATTGAGAAAGTGGAAGGTTTTTTAGGTTTTCCTTAATAAATGTGAATTTGTGAGGATATATGGATGTATGTAACTCTCACGCAAAAACTACTTGTTAAGATATGTGCCCGGCAAGTAATCGCTAGATTCTCGGCCCAGGCTTAAGGATTTTGGTTTAGCAGAAAGGTACTCACATTTATATATCACATACATATATATATATATCACATAAGATACTAGGAGACCATCACACTAAACACTGCGTTAAGGTTTTCTTCCTTGGATTAGAGTTTTTTGACTTTTACGCGCGGATGGAAGGTTTTAGTGCCGGCCGGCGTAAGGCTACGTCCGCACAGACAGGCGGCTTGCTTAGCGCCTAGAGCCTAGCTAGTCACCTAGCGAGTAGCTTAGTAAAACGAACGTTCTATAGTGTTTTTGACTGGCCGCACTGCGCGCTTGGTGCCTAGCAACGCGCTTAGCGTGTATCGAAGTAAACAAACGTGTTGGTTTTTTGTCACTAGGCGCTAGGCATTTTTCAAGCAAAAATGAGATTGACGGTCGGGTTGTCATGGATATAATATTATTGATGAATGTCAATGGCAAAAACTAAAAGCCGAAACGAGAAATTGTTGCATTTATTTAATTAATTTTGTAAGATATTTTTGAGAGTGACATTTCGTCAACGTGCCGACAAGCAAAATGACCAAGGCACCTAGCGACCCACCACGCAAACTACCTCTCAGTGCGACTACCGTGTATCCTAGCAAGTAGCCAGAAAGCAATCCACTAGGCTCTAGGCGCTAAGCAAGCCGCCTGTCTGTGCGGACGTAGCCTAACTGTTGAGTTCTAACTGCTTTTTTTATTGAAGTTTCAGTCAACTTGACACGCGACGCGGCATTTGACGTTTGATGGATGTCAATC
Source organism: Thymelicus acteon (assembly GCA_951805285.1). Classification (NCBI taxonomy): domain Eukaryota; kingdom Metazoa; phylum Arthropoda; class Insecta; order Lepidoptera; family Hesperiidae; genus Thymelicus; species Thymelicus acteon. The sequence goes on from OX638235.1 coordinate 1,710,487, forward strand.
ACTGTTGTTGAGTTTTGACAGTTCTGACAGGCGGCGAAATTATGACGAGTGGTTTGTGGAAGGGAGCAAGGATAAGAAATTAATCATGAAGCCTTTTCACTACTGAACGGATTTTCAAGAAGTTTAGCACACAGGTGGATCATAATCTAGAATAAGATATGGGGTAGGTACTTATTATCCCGAAAAACGCCCCCAAGAACGCGGGTAAAGCCACGGGTAGAGCGCTAGTATCCTGTATAGGTAAGTGGTTAACATTTGAGTTTCAAATAATATTATCTTATCTATACTAATATTATAAAGAGGAAAGATTTGATTGTTTGTTTACATTGAATAGGCTCCGAAACTACTGAACCGATTTGAAAAATTCTTTCACTTTTGGGAAGCTACACTATCCCCGAATGACACAGACTATAATTATTAAATTTTCAAAAAAATTAGGGATCCTTAATAAAACTCCAATAATGTAACCCAAGGTGTAAAAAAATAGGAAAACCGAAGCAAAGCGAGGGCGGTTACTCGTTATGAATAAAAGTAAACTAAAACATGTTCATTACTTAAAAATCCTAGTCGCCAACTATAGAACTAGACAAAATCAAGCAAACTAGTATTTTAAAAATTAAAAAAAAAACTCGCCTGCTATCAATACAGCTATCATAATATACCTATTTGAAATTCTTATGAGTTCTTTAATTTAATACCCATAAACAAACCCATAAAGCATTATTTGACTTATATTTATTTTTTGATCCTTCAAACAATGGCATCTCAGAGCCACCATTTTTTTAAACTTATCTAAGAACACATGGGTTATCAAGACGAATCTAATGATCTTAATTATTTCCAGGGAATATCTATGTATATGCAAAGTTTCCCAAGAATCTGTTCAGTACAAGTTGAAGGAGCTTAAAATTTGAAACAAAACGGGGTCAATTTAAAGCGTTTAAAACTTTTAAAACATAAATTATTTGAATTATAAGAACAAGAAGTGCAGGTTCAGATCTGCAAGTTAACAAGAACTACGTTTAACTTGAAGGAAGATGAATTGTTTCAAAGATGTGTTGTATGTTACAAAGTTTCTTGCGACGTTTCTTCATAGCAAAACGCCAAGTGTTAGTTGAACTAATTGGTCTTGATCCACAAACATTTATTTGCACATTTGGTGCTGCATTTGCTGCAGGTTTAAATTGTAAATACTTATCTATACTAATATATAAAGAGGAAAGATTTGATTTTTTGTTTGCATTGAATAGGCTCCGAAACTACTGAACCGATTTGAAAAATTATTTCACTGTTAGGAAGCTACACCTCCGAGTAACATAGGCTATATTATATTTTCAAAAAAATTAGGGATCCTTAATAAAACTCCAATAATGTAACCCAAGGTGTAAAAAAATAAGAAAATCGAAGCAAAGCGAGGGCAGTTACTCGTTGTTAATATAATTGCTCTACTTATTGTTAATATAATTGCTCTAATTGCACTTAAGTGCAACTTCGTGGTAACGGGTCAAGAAAAAATGTGAAACATTTTTGTGACACTTTTTTTATGGAAATAGCCGGCAAACGAGCTGACGATCCACCTGATGGTAAGTGGCTATCGTCACCCATGGACATCAGCAACACCAAAGGCATCACTGATGCGTTGTTGGCCAAGAAAGAGAGAAGAAAAAGAAAGAAAGAAACTTTTTAAGTTTTTATTACGATTGAATAAGCATTAAGTACTCGTACGTCATAAAAACAACAAAGTATAAATCAAAGTCAAAGTTAAAAATGTCAAAAAAAAGCTTCATTTGACACGAAAAATACTGTATCGCAGTCTCACTTTGTATGTTTGTACATTTCCCACTAATTAAAGGCATCTAAATGAGTAATTATGTCAATAGATGAAACGGTTTAAATATAAGAACATAGGAAATAAAAATTACGTCTAATCCTAATAAAATACAAAGCTAAGGTCTTGAGAAGGATATTATTTAAAACAAAATATTTATGTGTAAATCACGGACGTAAAAAAATAACGAACGTAACCTTGTCTAATCGAGAGTGAAGCATAGCAATGACAGCTCGCTTACCATGTGTGCGTAATTTTGTAATTTTTGATTCGCGATGGTGTCAATGTCATAGCAGGATGGTGTCAATGTGTGGGTGTGTGTACTTGTACGAATACAGAGTTGGTATTACTATGGGTGCTTCACTGAATTTGTTTTTAGGATTACGTTCGTCTTTTTTTTACGTACGTGGTGTAAATCTAAACTTTTAGTGAATCCAAGCACTAAAAGGTCACGTGCATTGTAGGGTTTCGTAGTTTGTAACTTGAAAGATATCCCTTAAATTCCTGATATAGGTATTAGGTACTGTAGTAAATTGTTTTTCATGTCAAAACCTGGTAGGGTATTTTCACTTACAGGTTGCAACTATAATATATTTTAGGGGCACGTTCAGTATCAGATTAGACGATATCTACATAAATTAAATTCACACTTACTTATCGACTGGTGTCACATGAAAGGCATGTCAGATTGATCGCCGGCGACCCGGAAAATACCGATTTTAATGTTATAAAAACGGAATAAAATGGCTAACGGACATTTATCAAGAGCCTGCGATCCACTGTGACGTTTTGTGACTCACGCGAGTTAAAGAATGCTAGAAGAGCCTCATATAGTACATTTAACAATCGTAAGTGTACTGAAGACGTAAAGAAAATAGCGGGTATGTTCTGGATTCAGAAGGCTTAGAACCGGTCAGAGTGGCGATAATTAGGAGTAGTCTATGTCCAAGTGAAATCGTATGGGCTCGTCCTACAGATCGTAAAGATAGATGGGATGGGTTGATAGATGGATGGATGGAGTGATGGATGGATGGATGGATGTATGGATGGATGAATAAATAAATAAACGCTTACACATTTACCCCCGCAATAGGTTATTACCTGTGTCGCGGGTGGCATGGACAACACATAATAACACATCACGATAACACCCATGACCCGAGTACAAATAATTATGTCACATAAATATCTGCCTCAATCAGGAATCGAACCCGGGACCCCTCGCTTGGCAAACAGGCTCGCTACCAACTAGGCTACAGTCGTCATACTGACGGATACTGACTGAATGTACTGACGGATAGATGTACGGTAGAAGTGTTTTGTATGGCTATCCATCCCTTCATCGTTAAATCCCTCTTGAAAAGACGACGCGCTTCGCTTCGTCCTTTATTATGCGTACTGCGAAGGAATGGAATAAATTGCCCGCGACGGTGTTTCCGTTCGATTATAATGTGAGCGTCTTCAAGGCAAGAGTGAATAACTTTTTAAATTTTTTTTTGTTTTTTGTTTTGGAATGTAGTCCAGCATTAACTTATAAATTATAAAAAAAAAACAAGTTTAACGCGTAGAAGCTGCATGTATAATACAGAATCATGAGTCGTGCATTTATAAAGTACCTCTAAGTTTATCCCAAGAACTACGTTAAGTGTCGCGTCCAGATGTCACAGGTCTGTGTAGGGGAGGCCAGGTGGAGGGAGGGAGGCAATCTATCACTCTCACAGAAATGTAAACATGTTTTGCAGGCCCGAGGATTAGTGCGCTGCTTCCATTTGATTTGTTTATGATTATTTTATTGTCTTCTGTCTTTGATAATGAACTTTGAATGTATTATTTTATTGCTGTGAATGAAACCATGGATTTATGGTGGGGAACAATCCGAACAAATTTTAATTGGAGTTTACGATCGTGTCTGCGTGCGTTTACTTGTATAGCAACGAGTGGTTGTGGTGTAGAGTTTTACTAATGTTACATGATTGCAAAGGTTTAATTCGAAATTAAGATGTGTGCAATTCACACATGGTACAAGTGAAACTTTCAAAAATAAAGGTATTAATTTAATAACGTGTATCAGTTTTAATTATCTTTCAAACACTATTTTGTACTAAATAAAAATAAAACAGTGGTAACTAACACCATCTCTTAACATAATATGAAGAGTAAAATGAGCAGCTAGCGCCATCTATCCAAGAATAAAAGGAATCTTCTATCATGTTCCTCGCACCGTCTATAAATACAACTTAGCACTTTTTAAAGTAACACAAAGAGAAACACGAACATTGTATAATGCTTCCTATCTCATTTTCTCCCACGTTAAATCTTACGACTTTATGTGTTCCTTTTTACTGTCCCTTCTTCGTTTCATCGACTTTCAAATTACAACGATGCTAAAGAAATTTTCACTTCAAAAAATTGTGAGTGAAAATCATAATCATTCCAAAATGAACGGTTTTATGTTAGTAAGTAGTGTAAGTAAGCGTTTGTGGTCGCTGGTAATAGTTAGTAACCGAAAGATAAGATTCGAACTTAGTCGAATAGCCTTGTTATTCGGACGATGAGCACTAAGTATCCGGATTTTAAACTTGCATGCATCTTAAATTTATCAAAAGTTTTATATAAAACTAGCTGACCCGGCGAACTTCGTATCGCCTAATAAACTATGTTTTTATAAAATAAAAGTAGCCTAGGTTACTCCTTGTTATTTAGCTATATGCCAGTGAAAGTCCCGTCAAAATCGGTCCAGCCATTTCAGAGATTAGCCAGAACAAACAGACAGACATACAGACAGACAGACAGACAGACAGACAGACAAAAATTGTGAAAAAATGTTGTTTAAGTATATGTACCGTGTTTATATCCAAATGCACTTAGTAAAAAGCGGTTATTTTAATATTACTAACAGACACTCTAATTTTATTTATTTGTATAGATGTATAGATAACTACATTGAAAAATACAAAACAAAGAAAAATATTTTCAAAATGACGTGAGGAAACTTTCAGACCAGTTTGTTCTGGTTGGTAATTTTTTATGGTAAATGGTAATAGCTAACAAACTCTGACGATCCACCTAATGGTAAGTGGCTATCGTCGCCCATGGACATCAGCAACACCAAAGGCATCACTGATGCGTTGCCGGCCAAGAAAGAGGGAAGCAAAAGAAAATCAATGTGGTGGTTTCACATGATAAATGGAGACCATTATTAGGATAATATTTAGTATTAGAGCTTAGCTCAGACAGTTTTAAAGTGATTACCTAATTACAAGTCATTAAGTCGTTATTGATGTTTATAACAATAACAGTTAAGTTGTTGTTACTTTAAGTAAAGGTTAGATACTATTTTTTTTATGGAAATAGTCTCAAACGAGCTGACGATCCACCTGATGGTAAGTGGTTATCGTCGTCCATGGATATCAGTAACACCAAAGGCGTCACTGATGCGTTGCCGGCCAAGAAAGAGAGAAGAAAAAGAAAGAAAGAACTGGCTCTCAAGCCCCCAGCCGGAACACGACGAGTCGTTTGGCGGCTGACTCAGGCTCAAGGGCAGCTCAAGCTATCCAGGCGAACCCCATGGAGAAATAATAGTAGTATCTAATGATGGTATTAATTTAGTCGCCTATTACGACACCCATCCGGCGTGGGATTGGGGTTAGTATTCTATCTAAGCCGCCCCAATACGGCGTAAACTTTTACTCCAAGCCAAGCAATTACTGTTAGCCCTGTTAGGTACTGCAAGCCCCAACCCACCCTAAGTGTAATTGAATTCTGAAAACTAGTAAATATTTTGACACTCCAGGATGATGGACCTTTAATTGACCATTTCGTAATGACTTATAAAGCCTCCAAGAAATCTCAACAGCTGGATTCAGAAATTGGTAAAGCGCCATCTCTTAATACATTCCAGAACCACTTTTATTTTAAACACTTGCTGTATTTTCACGTTTGATTTTTTTTTCATTTTTCTAAACGCGTAAGTATTACTTTTTTAATAAATAACGTCACGGAATTATTCGGGCAAACTTTATTTAATTCGGTGGAACGCACAAAACGTAGCGATAATGTCTCATTCATCACGGCGTATTAAAATGTTAACTTGATGGATTCGCCTGTTGATCCGGGGCATTTGGGAAACTTGAAAAATATCATGTTCGTAACAGGAAAATTATTTAGCGTTACATTTTGTTTATTTACACATTTTTACTAAAACTATACCCTTGTTTCACAAAAATAATGCCTTGTATAATGTTTCACAATATTTCACACCAAAGTCGTTAACATGGTAATTTGTATAATGTTCCGACAGTTCGAAATACAAACTTATAATCACCCATATTGCATTGTAAAGAGAAAGTGCCAAGAAAATGGTATGAAAACATTTAAATGTATAAATGGGAGCAATTTTCGTAACGATCTGAAGAACAAACTAAACACAATTACTTTTGTTGCTTTAAATTACTTTCTCTTAATTTTCTCGAGCGTTACCGCGAGATAGAGATTGGATTTTTGACCATAGACTTAAATATAGACGGGCTGTTCCGAACAAAATCTGTGTTAGTTTTCAAGCATTTTTCATACTCTGTGACAGCGCTTCGCTCGGTCAAGTTCGGTTCAAGATGGCGGATATCAAATATTTTTAAAAATGTAAGTAAAATGTAGTTATTTACCAATTATAATTTAAATATACTCAAATAAAGTTCAAAGGTAAATAATGAAGCCGTTTTAACTGTGCACAATAAACAATATACTGTAAGCCTATTTTTATAAATAAATGTTAGCGGCCCTACATTTGTACATTGTAGATGAACAACCCTATTTTGGTTACCATAGTATTTGAGAATAACACCACTGTCATTCATTGTCAAGCTATAAAAATAGAAAAATATTGTATTATTGGAAATATTGAAAATATAAACTTGCAAAGAGAAGGAATATAATTGTATTTTTATTGTAAATAATCTGAGATCCCTGAGGCTATCCATAGCTTCAGAAGCGGGATCGACGAAAAGAATCGTTCTTTTCGAACTACGCCTACAAGAGACTAACGTGAGTAACGCTAACTTTGTAAAATATAAATAAACCTGCAAAAGAGTTTTACGTTATCATGGTGTAAAAAAATATTTGCAATCCACGTGCCCTAGTGACTATTGGTATGATTCCTTTGCAAAGAGAGTGTATTTGATTCTTTGGGGCAAAGTGACAACAGCTGATTAGTAAAGACTAGCGTATTTGGCTTTGTGTTGCTAACCGACGAAAAACAGGAGGAGGTTCTCAATTCGACACGTATGTGTATATTTTTTTAATATATGACCACGCAGTAATCGGCACAGGATGGTCTGATTTTGATGATTTTTTTTTTCTTTAATGGATGGGTTATGTCTTGAAGTTGGTCCCATTTTTTAGAAAATTTTATTCCTACCCTAAGGTCATAAAATAGGGGATGATTGTTCACCCAAGGAATTTTTACCCTTTACCCCAATAACTTTGTACTGGATGATCCGATTTTGATGATTCTTTTTTTATTGGATAGTGTATACCTTGAAGTTATTTTCATTAAAAATTGGAAACAAAATCTTACCCTTAAAGGTACGAAAATAGGGGATGATTGATATTTCACCTACTACATTTTTACCTGGCAACTTAATCTACCACCCATAACTTAATATGATTTTTTATAGCAACTTAAAATTATTTTCTGTGTGTGTTATGTTGCCTTATGGTTTACTAAGCTGTGATTTGTCAGTTTCAGTTACTGATATGGTTCGAAAAAACTGTGAAGCTTAAACATTAAACCTGGTGTGCCCAAATCTTAGGGCCAGGATCGACAAAAATTAAACCCAGGTGTGCCCAGATTTGAGAGCCAGGATCGACAAACATTAAACCCAGGTGTGTCCAAGTTTGAGGAACAGGGTCAATAAACATTAAACCCAGGTGTGTCCAGGTTTGAGGAACAGGGTCAATAAACATTACACCCAGGTGCGTCCAGGTTTTTAGGGCCAGGGTCGAGAAACACAAGACTGCGAGGCGTGAATATAATTTCACAACTTGGCCAAGAAGAACCAGGTGTGAGGGTCAGCCAAAAACTTGGATGCAGTATTTAGAGCCACGAGAGGTTACACGGGTACGCGATACGGAGGTTCATAGTAGCGATTACGAATCAAAACGTAGATTTGTATGTTATAATTGCAACAATAGATGGCCTTTCGCAAGAGAGTATCGAACAGCAAAGATCTCCGAGAGGAAATCTCAAGCGCAAAAAACGTTTGCATTTAGTGATGAACAAAGTTTACAATCTAAACCTGATACAGATGTATGGATCGTTCACACTGAGTGGTAGACCTACTCACATGTCTTACTGGCACGCTTATTTTTGTGAGTTACAAGAGTATGGCCAGAATAGTTATGATAGAACTATGAGATTGGGAAATATAATAAAAAAAAACTCTTGGTATAAGGACATGGAAACGTATCAATACGTTTCCGATTTATAAATGTGTAAATCGGAAAGTCGAAGAAAAGTATTATACAAGATGTTCTTTATGTACCGGAGTTGTACAAAAATTTGTTTTCAGAAAGTATGACAACAAGAAAAGGTTTATGTCATTAATAAGAAATACATAGAAGCCGTAATGTTGAAAAACAGTATTCTTGTTATGACAGCAGTATTGAAAGAAAGAAATATTTATGAATTAAAGTTTTAAACTGCAGTGTAAATGAACTACAGTTTAGTGCAATCCAGTTTGAGAATTTGGTATGAAAATTTGGGGCATTTGAGCCTGAAACAGATTTGGAACATGAATAACAATTCCAGTGACCAAAGTCACTGAGAACACTATCAAAAGAGATAGAAAAAGCATCCGTCAAAACGGATGATAACAATTTTATTTGTGAGACATGTCAATGTGAATGGAGCCGTTTACCATTTCATAAGAAAATCTTGTAGCGGTCAATGAGAAGGTAGTGATTTAACCTACAGCGATTTATGTGGACCTATGGAACACAGATATCTGGAGCAAGATATTTTGCCTTATTTAAAGATGGTGCTACCAGTTATAGTCATGTATTTATAATTAATAATAAATAAAATGTATTTATTACTGAGCATAAAGGTGATGTCCTGGAATGCTTCAGGAAATCTAATGCAACAGTAAATGATAAGTTTGGTCATGGAATTTGTATACTGCATATAGACAATGGACGGAAGGGATAGTTTGCGAACGTACAGCACCTTACATGCCCAAACAAAATGACGAGAAGGAGAGAGAAATGCGTACAATGATGGAAAGCGCAAGGTCTATGTAATATTCTCATGATATCCCATTGAATCTATGGGCTGAAGATGTGAACTTTTCTGTTTATTTATTAAATCGAAGTTCTTCTAGTCAAACAAAAAACGTATCTGATCTATATGAGCAACGGAATGGAGAGAAGTCAGCTCTTGAACAGATATACGTTTTGGTTCGGAAGGATATATCTATATAACTGACGAAAATAGAAGGAAACTGGATAGAAAAAGCATAAAACTAATATTGGTGGGATATAATGATAAAGATTATAGAATGTTTGATGTTGAAAGTGGGAAGATAACAGTAAGTAGATACGTGGCGTGCATTCAATGAGAACAACATACCAGTACTGAAGGAAAATATCACTTCGATTATTATTACGAATGAGAAAGAACAATGTGAAGAAATACAAGATTAAGTACCAGTCTCATCAGGAGAAAACCAAGATACTTTATAATCTAGTTTTGAAAGTGAAGAAACACAAAAGGATCCTTATGATGTGACTTACGAACCTTCACAAATGATTTCTGTAAATGACAGAAGTAATATCACATTGCGACCTGGAAGAGACAGGAATGAAGAGACAAATTTTATTGAGTACTAGTGGATATCCGGCGTGTTCCACTACTCTAAGAATTCTGATGACAAGACAGATCAGTGTTTTTGTGTTGACAGTATGTATTAAGGCCCATCTTCTTCAAATCTTTGTATGGGAAAAGTGGAAAATCAACTTTATAAGAGAACTGATTGTACCTAATGCATTTTTTGTGGTCTCAAACCACCTTCGGATTATTGCCCTTCAAAAAAACCATTTTGAGGCATATCATAAATAACGCTTCACACTCATAGCCAAAAAAGACAGAAACAGATGACAAAAAGACAGTGACGTCAATTGGGTATTTTGTGTAAAGAGGAAGCTCGTCTTTATACATGTGGTTTTACACAAATAAAAGATGTAGACTAAGACTGATAAGGAAACATTCTCACCAACAATAAGATATTCCTTCATAAGAATACTACTATCTTTGCAGCTCGAGAACATTATGAAATTCAACAATTTGATGTCGTAGCAGCATTTTTTAAATGGTGAGTTATCAGAGAATGTCTACATATATAGAGGTACCCGAGGGAATTCATGCTGAACCGGGAAAAATATGTGGGTTAATAAAATCCTTATATGGTCTAATGCAGATCAGTGGCGGCTGGTGGATCCTAGAAGTGGTGGTGCACTATATCAGCGTATTTTTATTTTTAACGACTACCAAAGAACGATTATGATTTTCGCGCGTAGATCTTCTAAACGGCTGGATGGATTTGTATAGTTATATTCGTCTTAAAAGTGTCCTTAGATGACTGTTTGAAAAATAAATAGATGAGTGTTTGGAAAATAATCCTGCCGATTTTCTTTCCAATTTTTGTTGAAAAGTTTTATTTTCTAAAATAAATTAGCTTCCAAAATGGTCGATGTTAAAGTTAATACTCATTTTCACAGCTATTTACTCACACACAATGTCCTACAATTCAGTAACTATCTATATATATAAAATTGAAAAGCGACACACCGCTGATTAAACAAAAAATCTCAGAAACTGCCGAACCGATTAAGATGAAATTTGGCAGGGAGATAGTTTATGCTAAGGAGACGTCCACTAAGAACGGATTTTTGGAAATTCATCCCCTAAGGGGTACAAATAAGGGTCAGAAGTCACTTTCATACAAACCAACTTTGTTAGTTTTAGATTTATAAATTTGAAAATTTTTATGTAGGTTTATAATAATGAACAAAAGTTAACTTTAACACATTTTTTTGGAAAATCATCCCTTAAAGGGTTAATTTCTTCAATTTAACTTAGTATGCAACTTCGTCATTTTTGAAGTTAAAAACATGAAAATTTATATATTAGTTCAAGATTAGAAACAAAATTTAAAAGTTATGTGTTTTTTTTTAAATCAACCCCTAAAGGGTTGAATAAGATTGTGTAAGTTAGTATGGGAACTTCGTCAGTTTTGAAGTAAGAAGGATGAAAATTTGTATATAAGCTTATAGTTAGATACAAAAAATAACTGTAGGTATCACTGTTTTCTCGAAATTCATCCCCTAAAAATAGGGGTTGGAAGTCATTTACATATAAATCAGCTTCGTCAGTTTTAGAGTTATAATATGAAATTTTTATGTATGTTTATAGTAATAAACAAAAGTTAACTTCAACACATTTTTTTGGAAAATCATCCCTTAAAGGGTTAATTTCTTAGATGGAACTTAGTACGAAATTTCGTCATTTTTGAAGTTAAAAGCATGAAAATTTATATATTAGTTCAAGATTAGAAACAAAATTTAAAGGTTATGTGTTTTTTTGGAAAATCAACCCCTAAAGTGTTGAATAAGGTTGTGCAATTAGTATGGCAACTTCGTCAGTTTTAGAGTTTTAATATGAAAATTTTTATGTACGTTTATTGTTATGAACAAAAGTTAAAATTTAGCTGAAAATCATCCCTTAAACGGTTAATTTAGGGGATAGAACTTACTACGCAACTTCGTAATTTTTGAAGTTAAAAATATAAAAATATATATATCAGCTCAAGATTACAAACAATCAATAATGTGTTTTTTGGAAAATCCTCCCCTGAAGGGTTAATTCATTAAGGGAGTGCAAGTTAGTATGGCCATTGGCCACTTCGTGAGTTTTGAAGTAAAAAGGCTGAAAATTTGTATATAAGCTTATAGTTAGACACACAAACTAACTGTATCACTGTTTTCTCGAAATCATCCCCATAAGGGGTAAAACTAAGAGGTTGTAAATATTTAAGAAACTGCGTTAATTGTAACAGGTTTTTTAGAATTTCATCCCCTAAGAGGTAAATAAAGAGATTGCAAGTTTTCCAGAACTTTGTCATTTTCAAACTCAGAAATATGAAAATTAATATGTATGCTTATAGTGAGAAACAAAAAATTTGTGTAGAGGACTTTACGGACGGGAGCGGGAGGTGAGACGGACAGGAACCGAGAGAGGGACCGGGAATGGGAGAGGGAGAGGGACAGGGAGCGGGAAAGGAAGAGGGAGAGGGACAGAAAGCGGGAGAGGGCCCGGGAGCGGGAGAGTGAGAAGGACAGGGCGCGGGAGAGAGAGGGACAGGGAGGGACAGGGAGAGGGACAGGAAGCGGGATAGGGCCCGGGAGCGGGATAGGGAGAGAGAGAGGGACAGGGAGCGGTAGAGGGAGAGAAAAGGACAGGGGCATTATTGTCTGTTTGTCTGTCCGGGCATCATATGAAAACCCTTGAACTGATTTCGACGGAAATTAGTAAAGTTGTTCCTTATACTTACTTTGGATCACGTTTTAAAAACTTTTCATCCCGATAAAATTAAAAGTTTTCCCAGGAAACAAGATGAAACTTAGTATGGAATATTTTTAAAATACCAACGTCTTGCTTTAAATTTGAAACAAACGTCCTTCATTTAATTGACAGAATACCTACATGTTTTCGAGTTCGAGTTCAAAATTTTTCATGAAAAAAAAAACAAATTAATGTTAATGTTGTTTATTTTTTTAAATCCGTTCCCGGAGGAATGATTTGTGAGTAGGATTTGGTATATAAATTCCTAAATATAAGTACTTCAATATAAATTAACCTGTTTTTAAATTTTCTTCTGCAAGGGGTACAAATCTCAGATGAAATTCCTTCATCTAAGGTACAAATATGATAAGCATAAATTCCGCATGCGAAGCTGCGGGCAACAGCTAGTAATATTATAATACTGAAAATCCTTGCAGAATGTAAACAAACGCAACTCCTTTTAGCTACCACAGAGTACTTAATCACTATGTTAGCTACTAAAAGCGGGCGCCGCCGGCGGCGCCGCCGCGCCGCGGCCGGGCGTAGCGCGCGCGAATTTCGTGGAACCTCGTTCCACTCGGTAATCTTCGGTTCGCTGGTGCGGCGCTCGAAAACGTCATAATTCGCCGTACATTTTCTATTGAACTAGCTCTGTCTCACGCGCCAGGCGTTTTCGGTTGCATCTCATAGAAGTTGTATGAGCATTCGCCGTGCGCTTTGGCTAGCGCACCGTGAACCATTTTACAGCGATATTCGCGATAATGAGTCTTAATACTTTGTTAAAGAGCTTAAATTGCTTCATCATAATTTCGTTAATTTTGAATAGATCGTTAATCAGACACTATCAGGAGACACAGTAGTGTCTAGGACAAGTACACACACACATACATACACCCTCTCAAAAATGTCACTTGACGCTATAGTCTCTTTTCTCGAAACCTAGTGTGACGTCACCAAACAAGCCGTCACGAAATTTTTAACTCCATATTTTTCATTATTAGCGAAACGTCAACGCTTTGTACTTTCACACATGAAAATGATTAATAATTGTGTGCATAAAACACTAAAAATTATTTCGATCTTTCAATTATTTAATACTTTACAACAATAAAAAATTTGGCCCGGTCCCGTTTTGGAATCTGAGCAGCCTAAATCGGCAATTTCGGATGAATTTTTACTAGAAGGTTGGTATTGAATTTTCTTTTTTTTTTTCTTCGTACATGGCATTGGCGTATTATATATTTCGATATTAATGGCTGTGACCACAGACACATGCTTAGTAAGTAGATAGCGTATACAGACTATACATTGAGTGCTTGCTTCAAGGATATAATAGTCTAACTGGATCACAATCTTCGAAGATACCTGAAGATGACACAATTGACCATTTTTCTATTGTGTTCATATTATCTATAGTCCCAGGATATATTATTCGATGGTGTTCAAATATTTTTATAATTGCAGTGCACTTAAAAAAATTGATGTAGGTACCTTAATAAATAATATTGTTTCATTTTATTATTACCTTGCACAAAAATAATCATAATAATACATCAGTTTTCATGACAAAGATAATTTTGAAGAAATTATTAAAAATACTAGCTGACCGGGCAAACGTTGAACTGCCTCTTAAATTATATCTAGATATAGGGACACCCTAATCACAACCCTTGGGTTAAAATTATGAAATTTTTCACATTTATAACTTTAAATTACATCCCTTATTTTCACCCTCAAGGGGTGATTGTCCAAATAAACTTGTCACAGTACTTTTGTCTTTATAGGTTTGGTAAATTATTAATTTAATTATCGATCGCCGAGAGTCGATATTAAAAAATAGGGGTTGGTGGTAGAAGGGTTAAAAATTAAAATTGTGTGTATTTTTTATGCCAAATCCTAAGAAAATTCAAATAAAATTTTTTGTCCAAAAAATAAAAAAAATTGGCGTGGACCATTCATATCACTTAGGGGTATGAAAAACAGTTTGCGTCTTATTTTCAGACCTACTGATTATATACACAAAATTTCTTAACAATCGGTCAAGCCCTTTCGAAGGAGTTTGTAACTAATACTGTGACATATGTATTTATCTTAATATATATAAACTACGTGTCACGTTGTTTGTCCGCGATGAACTCCTAAACTAATTAACCAATTTTAATCAAATTTGCACACCGTGTTCAGTTTGATCTAACTTGAAAGATAGAATAGATTGTATAAAATTGCAATAAAGGATTAAATAAATAAATAAATAAATAAATAGATAACATCTCAAAAAAAAACTTAAAGAATGAAGTCTGCCCGGGCAGCTAGTATATACATATAAAAATAAATTGCTTTTTGTTTGTGTCACTTAAACTTGAGATTGGCTGGACCGATTTGGCAAATTTTGATCTTGAAATATTTGTGTAACTTCAGGGAAGTGCGTTTCAACCATAGATATGTTACTCTATCTGGATCAGAGACTTTGTACAGGTACCTGACGATCGATGATGTCATATCGGAAGGACCATTCGACCAATCCCAGGCCGGATTGAGGTTGTCTTTCTTAAATTGTAGGGTGTCCATACTTAGAAAAATTATATTATCCTATTTTGATATGGTTCTTCAAAATGTTTTCTATATGTAATTTTTCTGGTAGTAACCATGATAATATTGAAATAATATATTTTATTATAATTTCTTTAAAATTACCGACTTTATATTATTGCATTAAGAGTAAATTGAAAATTAAGGTACACCATTACGGTACATCTATATTTTAATTTCATCTTAGATGTTATTAAACCATTATAAAAAATCGCATTCTAATGGTATAATAATATAATATATCCTGGGACTATAGATAACATGGAAACAATACAAAAATGGTCCTTCTTAATATGACGTCTTCGATCGTCAGGTACCACTACGAAGTTATGTATCCAGTTAGAGTAATATATCCATGGCTGTAAATTGTAAATTAAGTACTCTGTGGTGTAGTACTCTGTCACTCTGTGTTGGTAGCATTGATTATTTGAATTGGCTATTAGACAATTTTTGGAAATATATTTTAAAATTTTCGTAGGTTTATTTTATACCTCTTACAATATTTATTTTTTCAAAAAAGTGATATTTAGTAGGAATAAAAATAACTTTTAGTCCATTAATTTGAAATTCGCGCGAAATAGTCGGCCATCTGTCACTTGCTGGCTGTGACGTCATATTTCAATAAACAAAAGTTTATTCTGTGAGTTTATTATTATTTAGGACGCTCTAACTCTGAAGATATTTTAACTGAAAAACTTACACCTTTTTCACTGGAATTGTGAAAATGACAAGCTACAAGCCATGTGCAGTGCTTATGTGTAGAAGTACTACAATTAAATTTCCTAACAAATTGTTTAAACACGTTCCTAAAATGCCCTCAAGTCTCAATGTCGAAAGCAGTGGTTACATTTTACAATTAGCACGTCGAGACCCAGAATTAACATCTGATAAATCTGCAATATTATTTTGTGAAGATCACTGATGTAAGTATTTAGAAGTAATCAACTTAGCCTCTGATTTACAAAAAATAAACAAATTAAACCTAACCTAATGTTGTTCATAAAACATGATCAAAATAAAAGTAAGTAATTAATATATTTGTTTTACTTTACAGCTGCCTAATGATATGGAAAATTACATCCAATACAGTGTGATGGGGTCTGTTGGCATAATAAGACTGAAGCCAGACTGTTTACCATCAAAATTTCAATGTCAACCAGACAGAATAAATCGCACCGCACCGCCACAGCCTCGATCAGCCGCAAGCAAAAGACAACGTATGAACATTATACAAGGAATATTTTCAGAGGAAACTCAAATGCCAACAACATTAGCCATGACAAGCAATAACGGTGAGTAAAAAAACAATTTAATAATACACGACCCTTTTATTTTTTAATCTGAGTACACAACAATAAGTTGAAAAGTTCATAAGTAGTACCTTTGCCATGTACCATTACCATATAGGTAAGTATGTAATAAATAATATGTTTTGATTTTTCCAGATTTTTTGTCTGCTACTGAGAAAGATGACTGTTCAAACTCAGATCAGGCGATACAAGTATGCCCTGAAATGAGTAATAAATTAGTTCGAGTGTGTATGTCTGCAAAGAATAGAAGCAGATATGTACAAACTATTACTCAAAGTAAGGATAAAAATACTTCTTTAAAGACTCATGTAATAACCACTGCAACATCACATTTTAAAATAAAGTATAGGATAGAATCAGCAGGGCATTCCAAAATCAGGAGAAATTTACTCTTTACTAAAAAGCTAGAAGCGTTGTCTTCAAACAGTTCATCACCATCAAAATTGCAACTTAATATTGACAGTTCACCATCTGTTCAATCCTTATTAACAAAGACATCTACAAGCAGCGATCAAGAAACTCAATCTGAATTATTAGAATTAAAGAGGAAAGTTGAAGCAGAGAAACTATGTTGAATGTCAATTGAAAATACTGTACGACTGATCAAGAAAAATCTAAGATATTAATTAGGTTTTTCGAAGGATTGTTATTTTTTGATTGAAATTTTGAAAAAGCACATTAACCTTCCTGAAGAACATATTATTGTTATGTTTAAAAAAATAAGACTAAATACACCATTTTCTGAGCTTGGAGACCAATTCTGAATGTCACTGTCGCTAGTAAAGTATTTATGAAATCTGTAATTCTAATTGCAAGTGTGTTAAATCCATTTATAATTAAATCAAATAAACAATTGGTAAATCGGAACCTTTTAGACATATGTGTCATAATATCTATTGTATCGAGAATTCTCTATGTTAAAACCTCATTCTGTAGTGAATATGAAATTGTTAAAATATTTAGATAAATGTGTTATTGTTGCATGTGCACTGATTAACCTACAGGATAGTTTAATTAAAAATACATGATTTGTTAATATAAATTGTTTTATTTGGTACTATTATAAATTAATGGATATTTTTCTTCCAATATGATTCTAAGAGTAAATCTTTTACATATAGGTACATAATCATATTCTACAGGCACAATATTGACTTTCTGAGTGTCTTCAAAGTCCCATGATGCCAAACAAAACAAATACTTTTTCAGTTTAGTTAAGTGCATTTGCAGTTGCACTTGTGCGAAGTACTTAGCAGTAACTTGATTCATCGAAACATATTTTTTTGAAGTTCATTGGACTCATTCATTGGACATTTTATTTCTATTACTGTGTCACCATTTAAAATTCCATCCGGTGATGCTGGTATCATAGGATATTCTTGACACATGAACAAGCCGCACTGAGAAATTTCTCCAAGTAGATTTTTTAATTTTTGTTTTACAAGGTCTTCTAATTTTTGACCCCTTTTAATAGCAACTGTGTCTGGAACACCATACGACTCGAGAAGATCTGAAATCATAAACATTTAAAAATCATTAGTTAGGGTGTCGTTATGGGGGCGCTGAGGAAAAACTTAGAAAAAGTCCTCCTGTGACCCCTTAGCAAGACTCTGACCGGGTTGGATTTAGAATCCGGTAGCAGGAGTTCGTACGTGAGAATGGTTGAAGCTTATAGAGGTTCATCAGCCGATTACAACGGTACCACTCGCAACTCTCGGCGACGCACCGTTTTCGAGAAAATTGAAAAAAACTTTCATAACCTTAGTACCAAAATACGACACTTAACACGATTTAGAACGCCAGAAATGTCTTTTTGACAATTCAGAACTGTCAAATAAGTCCCAAATAAGTCAATAATCTATGCTTAAACTGTCAAATCGGTGCCAAATGTTTTCCGAGCTATGAAATAAGTCCTTTGCATAAACTGTCAAATCGGTCCCAAATGTAAGTACTCTATGTATAAATATTGGCGAAGAAAGAGGAACGGCGGAAGGCATCACGGGGGGCGAAGCCCCCCGTGCCAGGGGGTCGGGGGGCGGAGCCCCCCGCTAAGGGGGGCTCGGGGGCGAAGCCCCCCGCAATGAAAAAAGCAACAAGAACCCAAAACAGAATGGGTTAGGTTAGGTTAGGTTCGTATAATTTTTTTTTACGCGGAAATAGGGACCTCGCGAAGCGGGGTCCCGTCGACATTTATGACGAAGTGTAGTTTTGTGACATAATTGAATAATTAAAATATTGTTGTGCAAGAAAACACATCATGAAGTTTGTATGATTATTATTTTAGAATTTTGAGGTTAGGTTAGTTTTTCTCAATTTTCTCGGAAACGGTGCGTCGCCGAGAGTTGCAGGTGGTACCGTTGTAATCAGCAATCACCCCTCCCTCCGCTTCCACCCCCCTTTCCTCCCCCATCCTGCCACCGGATTCTAAATTTTGGTACTAAGGTTATGAAAGTTTTTTTCAATTTTCTCGGAAACGGTGCGTCGCCGAGAGTTGCGAGTGGTACCGTTGTAATCAGTAATCACCCCTCTCTCCCCCACCCCCCCCTCCCCTCCCCCCTCCTGCTACCGGATTCTAAATTTTAACCCTCTGACCAATTTTGCTTATTCATTTCAGTACTTACATGAAGGTTTTTCCATTCCGAAACTCGGCAGAGCAAAAGTCAGAGATACAGGCAAAGAAATTTGCAATTAAATGAATCAACTTTAGGCAAATTCGCACTGTCAGCTTTTGTATGGCCTGACTCCATTTTACAAAACCTCTCAAAAGCACAAATCAAAATATATCTTAATAATTTTCTCAATAAATTGCACACGATAAAGTAACGACGCTTTATTTATTGAAATGTGACGTCATACAATGTTCAATCATGGCCGCCCACGTTTCGGTTCTCGTATCCACAGGTAAAAAAACTCAAATCTATTTTTCAAAAATAAAAATATTTACAATTTGTTTTCATGCAAAAAACGTATTGTATAATTATTGTTAACCACTATGCAACCGTATTTATCACATTTCATATTTTACCGTGACAACTGTCAAATAGCCAATTGTTTATTTTTCATAAGTCCACCGAGTAAAATGCCTAGATTGATAAATAAGGGGCTAAAAAAAATCAAATGGTTGATTATTATTACTTTTGCCGTATTGGGGCGGCTTAGAATACCAACCCCAATCTCACGCCAGATGGGTGTCGTAAAAGGCGACTAAATCCGGCCCGCTGGTGGTAGGGCCCCTCGAGGGATTATTATTGGTAATATTGATTTTAATTGTTAATTAATACCATTATTACTATTATTATTTCTCCATGGGGTTCGCCTGGATAGCTACCACCCTTGAGCATGATGAGTCAGCCGCCAAACGACTCGTGTTCCGGCTGGGGGCTTGAGAGCCAGTTCTTTCTTTCTTTTTCTTCTCTCTTTCTTGGCCGGCAACATATCAGTGATGCCTTTGGTGTTGCTGGTGTCCATGGGCGACGATATCCACTTACCACCAGGTGGATCGTCAGCTCGTTTGCCGCCTAATTCCATAAAAAAAATTATTAAGCAACGTTTGCAGAAGTTGGACATTGAATGGATTGGATGGGCAACCTCCGTCATGGTACTTTACTGTACTTCCATATTGTAGGTATTACTCAAATACAATATAAATACAAAACTACAAAGAAACTCAAGTCGTTTGATAAAATTAAAATACTGTCGATGTCGGCGGACAGCCCTATCGCGCAGCTACTTCCGCGCGGCCGTAGGCAAGTTTTTCGAGAATAGGGCCGAGTTACGTTACTGGATATCTCATTATATTGTGGAATTATTGTTGGATGAGTTGGATCTTATAGATTCACTTTGGCGGAAATAAATGTCAGTATTGCCATACAAAAAATAATTTTCATACAGTTATATCCTTGTATGTATAATTTCAGGCTCTTTTCTCTATTTGATGTCACTATAATGTATGGGGCGATTGTAGGATCTCAGATCGTACACATTGATGAAAAAAAACAGTGTTACCCTACAAACAATAATTATTTTCATGAGGCAAAATCAACGGCTTCCTGGCTATTGATTTTTCAAAAATCTAATTATGCAGTTTTGGTTTTCGTGAAAATCGGCTCCGAGACTCCTTTGACCACTTTTCGCTATTCCTCATAGTTTTGAATTTATCCATCCACGCCCACTTGAAAAATTCACCCTGTATACTCTTCTGGCAGATACTTGCAACCGCTAGAATCTTCTAGCTGTTTACATATACTTTTTAACAACTGAAAGAATGTTCCCTGAAAATTTGAGCCATGTGGGAGCAGGTTATGAATTGCACACCCGATGACAACTTTACTTTGTTCTGGCACATACTTGCAACCCTCAAAATGGGTTGGCAATTTTTTTTACACTTAAGCATATCTAAATTACAACCTATTAAAATTATAGCCTTGTGGGAGAAGGTTAAAAAAGAATATTTTTTGCATTTTCAAAAAATTAAGGGATGACGCAACCGCGAGATGCCTGCCAGAATGGTACTTTCTTATTTGACTGATAATAAAACATCGTAAAAAAATTCGAGCTCTGTGGGAAACGGATTAGTCAGATGGTTCAGTAGCTCTTAGACATATTGCTGCATATTGGCTGTGTTAGAGTTAGAGCAAAAAATTTCTTGATATTGACGTACCTATCGAGAGTAAAGCACAACTTCAACCGCTTCGCGGTTTAAGGCGTGCAATATTTTTAAAAAAAAGTTTACTTTACAAAAAGACATGAAATCCGAACAAAAACAGTTTCACTGTAAAAAAACAGGACAAGTACACTTCAAAAGATAGTTACAAAAATGATAATTAAGTTTTTACAAAAAGTTATGAAATCAAAAAACCCAAGTACATAACCGTTTTAGATAAGAAAAAAAAATTTGCTGCTAAAAGTAAAAAAAAATGGTGTACTTGGTGTGCATAATACTTTATAGTGCGCGCTTATTTCAAAATAATCTTAAATTAAAATTTAAAAAATCCCGTCAGTTTTATTTACACCAAACATAGATAAGAACACTCGATTAAGTCACCTTTCAGACAAAAAAGACGAGATCAAAATCGGTTCATCCGTTTGGAACATACAGATACACAGACACACAGATACACCGAAACACAGACACGTGAAACTTGTAACATCCCTCTTTTTTCGTCGGAGGTTAAAAAGTTTAAAAAAATATCTTCCAAATTCAGTGGCGTGTGGTACAGCCATACAAGCCGAAAAGCCCAGCTTACTATCATTGCTTTACTATAATCGCTCTGCAGCTGTTAAATATTAAACGTATGGAATGGAGTGCTCTGTGATGTCGGGTCAAAGATCCCGAGATCCTGGGTTGTACGACACAGCTGGGCTTGCCTTGTTCTGACGGCCTAGGCTTCCAATGTCAAGTCAGATCGAAAATCATAATTATGCACACCAAGTACACCATTTTTTTTTACTTTTAGCAGCAAATTTTTTTTTCTTATCTAAAACGGTTATGTACTTGGGTTTTTTGATTTCATAACTTTTTGTAAAAACTTAATTATCATTTTTGTAACTATCTTTTGAAGTGTACTTGTCCTGTTTTTTTACAGTGAAACTGTTTTTGTTCGGATTAAACATTTTTTGTTTTATTTTTCTAAACATAAAAATCTGGCAGTTCGGCGCACGAGTGCACTTAAAGTACAGCCGCCCCTGATGCAGATATCACGCTTTTGTAACAAAAAAAATCTTTTTTCTTAAGTACGAGTACATTATGGTTTTGAGATATTATGTCCTTAAGACAATTGTATTTTTGTTGGCCAATTTAATAATCATAAACTTGTTTTTATCATGTGTGTAGTTGACGCTTTATTATTATCGAAAGGTAACTAAAGATATTATGCTGTTGCTATTGTTGTTATTGTTAATGATTTAAAAGAAATATTTGAGACAAAAGTGTTGAGTTGCAATAATGTATGTTTATTGGCATGGAGATTGCTGGGATTTATGGATCAATTGTTTTAAGTCAAAAACAGTTTAAAGAATGAATAATAAGTAGACTTAATATGTCAAAAATCAATCCTTGTAGTGCCCCTGCCGATAATAATGTAATTTTTAAGAAAGATGTTGATGAGAGTACTATTTATTTTTCATATAGGATGTATCTGGGCCTGACATTTCTTATGCATTAAATATAGTTAATGGATATTTAAACAATCGCAATAGAGATGACTTGTCAAAGACGAATCAGCTTTGAATAACTTATGATTGTAATGAAGAATTGATATGCTGTTCTGATGCTGATTTTACCTCAGATGTAAATCAAACACTCGATATATCTTTTTGATGAATGATGGACCTGTTACTTGGGCTAGCAGAAAGCAGAGTATTGTGGCACTCAACTTCAGTATCCGAATACACTGACTGCAAGTGGAACTGCCAAATATTTTTTTGGATCAGGCAGTTATTAATTTTATTGATGGATCACAATTATACGTGACTCTATGTATTGATAAAATCAGTGCTATTAAACTCTTATTGATTTAAATATTGGACAATACATGGCAATGATTTGTAAATCACGGTAACGTTTGTATCGTGTAGTTTGAATAAATAGGTCGGTATTTGTACTGAGGAGGATTTTTCATAAGATTTTGATAGATGCAATTTACATGGAAATATAAAGAGCTTTCAGATTATAACATGACAAAGGTTTTCAAGGATTTGGGAGCAAATGTAAAAGGAAGAGGAGTTGTGATTTGTCGCGATATTCTATCTTGCCGTCAGGGGCTATAGTTAGGAGAATGTGTCTGCTGATGTGCAGTGCGCTGCCGGGATCATGCCTTTAATGACATAAGGATCCTTCGGGGTCGAAGGATTACAGGATGGCCGAACTGTTAGGCGCAGTACCGGCTCGACGGACGCGTGTCGACGTACAGCACTACAGTCGCAGCGATACGTATTGCTTTATTAATGAAAGCGAAAGTAAGAAACTGCTTTATGTTATGCAAATAACATTAATATTGAGGCTATTAATGAAACAAATATTTTTTTGGGGTTAAAATTGATTTGTTTTGGGTATAACTAGTGTTGTGTGTAAAAATAAATAGAAAAAAAAGCGAAGGGACTCGCTTGTTGCAGGAAGGCCGAGCTGTAAGCCTATTTTTATAAATAAATGTTAGCGGCCCTACATTTGTACATTGTAGATGAACAACCCTATTTTGGTTACCATAGTATTTGAGAATAACACCACTGTCATTCATTGTCAAGCTATAAAAATAGAAAAATATTGTATTATTGGAAATATTGAAAATATAAACTTGCAAAGAGAAGGAATATAATTGTATTTTTATTGTAAATAATCTGAGATCCCTGAGGCTATCCATAATACGTTATTATGTGTTCTTGAACGGTCGGGGTTTTTCAAAAATGACATCTATTTGTCTCGCTTGCTCGCATCCGACTAAAATGCGTGGCACCATTTGGTGTCAACGTAGGTGTCCAAACTTTTAATACAGAACAGCATGTTTAGTTTAGTATATACGTATAGGTCTATGTTTTGAATTGAAACTTCTATGTCGACACTGTGGGGAGAGGATTAGGAAAATAAAAAATGAGAGGTGTCAAGGGACACTCGGATGGAACGAAGTTTCTTGCAGTCAGTACTAGGATAGCAAAAACATGCAGCAAGTGTGCCAAAACAAATCTGGGGTATTAAATTTCTCATCGGCTCTGTTCACCTAGTAGCAATTAATTAAAGCGCGTAGGTGCTAGGCGACCAGAAGTCTTCGATGTTGCGACATCAGTGACACCGTACATGCCACAGTATGTACTATCTTATTCACTCTTCGGTATTTAGCATAAGCACAACAGGGATATCTATATTACGATCATGCACATTAAGTTATTATTGCTATTTCACTTGTCATGCCAATTAATATGCGGAAGAGCGACAGGGATAGAATAAATCTATCACTGTCGCTCTGACACCTTGTCAGAGCGCTCTGACACGGGTCAGAAGAAAAGTAAATACCGAAGTGTAAATAAGACAGCCACATACTATGGTTGCCTAGTACCTACTCGCTTTAATTAATTGCTACTAGGTGAAAAAAGCCGATGAGAAATTTAATACCCCAGATTTGTTTTGGCACACTCGCTTACATTTTTATGCTATCCTAGTACTTAATAAGTGTTATAACGACGGCAAAAAGTGTCGTTACAACTTTTCCTCTTAATTTTTTCCGTCTAGCCCCCTTTCGCAACGCGCGATAAGGAACTTCGTTCCAAAAAGTAACGTTTGTGTGAGAAGCAAACGTCAAGAACGAAAAAAGGTCAAAGTTTCAGTCAATAGTAACAAATAATTTTCAATCATTTCAAAAAAGTAAAAAAAAAAATTTTGAATATTTATTAAGAAAAATGGGATTCCGTACAAAGTAGCTAACCTTTAGCTTTCCAGTTGGAAAACTGTCGTCCCACTCGTAATAGGTTTTGATTCCTTTGCGAGTTTCAAAATAACACAAAAAATACGACTTAAACGGCTTTATATTTTCATTGCGTTGAGTTTGGTTGCTGGAAGAGATCGCTATTTTAGTGATAAGGCCGCCAATTGTATGTTCATGTTAAAATGTGTATTTTCATTTGTAATTTTTGTGTACAATAAAGATAATTTGTATTGTATTGTATTGTATTTTATTTTTTTACAGCTCCAAAACGCCGAAATATTCTTATAAAATATTCGTTTAAAATTGTTGGATTTTTATTTATCGCCTCATAACACAAAATACGCACAAAAAATGTTGCCTGAAATCAAAAACCTTGTCGAAATTTAATTTGTCCAAAATCTTGAAAGAAAATGTGAAATCTTTTTTTCTTCTTTCTAATCGATAACGTTTTGTTACACCCACCGTGTAATAGATTGAAAAGGGTGTTTTTAATCTGGTAATCTTACCAAAGGGACGTTAAATCTTTCAAAATTTCTTTATCTGTAATTTTCCGGCTTCAACCCGTCAATTTTTTAAAGGAGTGAGATTCGTAACGGATAAAATAGGTTTTAACTTTATTAAATTTTTGCTCTTTCATACAGACACTTGCTAACTCCGTCTCCAATCATTGAAAGGAAAGAGATAAAATATCTTACATTTGATTCAACTTGTATCTTATTGTCAACGGGGAGAAAAGGAAAGTAAATCAGTATTCTCACATCAAACTCAATGTGTTGATTCTATGTTGAGATCATTATTTGTAAATACTTGGTAATCTCACCGTGTATTATGATTTTTACCATTATAATAATTTCAATACTAAAGTATTATTATTTTTTATTAAATTATTATATTTCAATTATTTTTGAACGTATTTATTTATTAATTAAAAATGTCATTCTATGTATAATACAAAAGATTATTTTTTTTAATTTAATATAATAATATTCCTTTTTTATTATGATTTTTTTTTATTGAACGTTATTAATAGTTATGTCAAATTGAATGTTAGTTTCGTCTGTGATATTATTTAAAAAATACAGCTTACGTGAATAAATCCTCAAGTATAATAACATAATTTAGAATTTTATACAAAAAAATTACAATTTCAAAATTTCTTTATCTGTAATTTTCAACATATGAATATTGTCTGAATTAACTAAATATCTATCTATCGAAATAAATATGTTTTGCATTGATATAAAATAAATATGAAACCAGTCTATTTTTAATTGATAAAATATGTTACTTAGACATAAAATTTATTAAAACTTGATGTGAAAGTAAGAGTTATTCCTCGAAGTATTATGAAAGCGGGATAGTGAGCGAAATGGTTCCAGAGCTCAAGCCAGATCTTACTTATTTTCAGATGGACAAAACATATACAATATAGTACAGTAGTGTGTACAGCGAACGTGTAAATATCAGCTAACTTAAGCCGCGGTGGACCAATTCTCAGATATCAGGACCTAAAGTTGCGTAAAAATCGTACTCACCTAACTTACAGTCTGAGGACTGATTCTAACATTATGTTTTATGTAATATTGTAAACAATCTGAAATTATTACATCCAGACATCTTCGGTGAGCATTATTTAATGCCAGACGTTAAAAATATTTAAAAAACTGACGCAGATATTAATGAATAAAAAATTATAAAAATCGTATGATTTATGCTGCAATTCCGTGTTTGTTTAATTAACTGACTATATCTTTTTAATTTCTTGTACTTTGATTGACTAATGTAATTTTTTATATATTGACATTTTTAAATTTAAATAGTATTTACGTGACATGTTAATTGATAAATTAAGAAAATTAACTTATAGAAATTAAGCTTAATTAATCTTGTACGCCAATTATTGGCAGTGTAAGCGAACTATGTCATGTCTATGTACCTTATTTCACAAATAAAATATTTGATTGATTGATTGATTGATTGCAGCTATGACCGTGCAGTCGTTTGAATATATATATATATATTTTGCGTCACTATACAATAGTATATGTATATTTTGACTGTCAGAAAATAAGTAAAGTCTGGCGGCCCTGGGCTCTCGAACTATAATGTTTCACTAAAAATGATAGCATTAATAAACCTTTTGAGTCGGCAGTCTGTTATGAAAGGTGCTTTTATCGTCCAAGTGCAGGAGGCTTACGTAACGGCTTGATCTAAGCTTGCCTCGTACATTATTCTATAAGTTATTGTCAGAGAAAACACAAAAGATTATTAAATCGTGTTTTAATAAATAGTGACTTTACTACACAGAACTTTAGGTCACAACCTAAACCAGCAATTAGGTCACGATTTTCTTTGGTAAAAACAATATGTAAAAAGAAAACACCTTTTCAAGAACAATACACTACTTAAAAGCTGAATTTTATAGTGTGTGAAATATAATTATAATTAGTACATTACCACACAGTGTGTAAAATGGTGTGGTCTCTTAGAAAACCACCCAGTAAACTCACCTTTAAGAAAAGACTTCATGCACATTTGCGTCAGAAGAATAGTTAGTCATAACGAGTTATTATACAATCGTGGTATATTATTCGAATATGAATATAGTTATATGTGTACATGTATGTATCTTATTTATTGAATGTTGTTTCTGTATTGTATTTTATTTCATTATACAACATAGGGGTTATTTTTCTATGTAATACCCAGTATTTTCATTCTTTTCTATATTTATCCATGCCGCCATATCGTTGTGTTCATATTGCCTGAAGGTTGACTTAGAGAGAATTTAATGCTTTTAGCATTAAGTCTGCCTTTGTTATCTGTACTTATGTATGGGGCATACAGTTTTAAATAAATAATTCTTGACAAAAAATAACCGAATTCAAAATTAGGGATATCTCAATCAATTAAAATCGGTTCACCCAGTCGAAAGTTCTGAGGTAACAAACATAAAAAATACAGTCGAATTAAATACCTCCTCCTATTTTGAAGTCTGTTAATAAATAAATAGATAAAATGGTTGGGGGGGGGGGGGCTATCTCTAAATAGAATAAATTAGTGTCTAGGCTTCATGGCATAGTCCAATGACACAAGCTCTGCATAGGACAGTTACTGTGATGAATGGAATGTGGTTGTAACGTGCTTGTAAAGTCACGTAGCAAATTCTTGACGGCGCGGCGGCGAACACATGAAATATGGTTGCATTGTGGTGTAGAGAAGTGAGAGAAGTTCACTAACTCCACTGAACTGTCACCAGCATCGAATACACAGTCGTACTGGGAGTTCACGAATTTAGTTTGGTATAGTGATGTCGGGTCATGTTATCGATATAATTAATTTTAAAAAATATTTTTGAAATCTTATTGTGATTTGTGAATTTATTAAATACCTGTCAATGATGTTTAAGTATAAACGGAATATTTTAATTTATTACAGTTTATTTGTTACAAGTGAAAATTTGATTTTAAGTTTAATCCTTATTTTATTTGATGTTAAGGATACGTCTGAACTTTGTCATCGAGTCCTGATGGTAAGTGGTTACGGTCAACCATGGATCAATAGCACCAACAGCATCACTGATGCATTGCCGACCAAAAAAATAAGAGAGAAAAAGAAAGTTAAACCGGTACTTTCTTTTTCCTTTCTTTCGTCTCTTTCTCCCAAGCTGGGTTAACATGAAGAGTCGAATGACAGTTAATTCAAAGAAAAGGATGACTGGTCAGGCAGGAAAGATAATACCAGTAGTTATATTAATGATTCTTTAATAATAGTAAAAATATAAAACTTACGCGAAGACTAATCACCAAATAAAATCTGTATATATTTAAAGTAACAGAGCGATATTTGGCTTGCTAGTCTGAATTATACTTTCAAAGTATACGTAAAGTATTACTTTCAATTAACGATGACCTATCCTAAATCATTTGACAGTTTCAATACACTTCTGTTTTATAACGTTATTAATTTATCACTTCATTATCCTGTTACCTTGTTAAAATAATTAATGAATCAACGGGTACAGATAATTAAGAAGTTTTTAGAGTTGGTTAAGAACAATATTTAAAATTAACTCACATCCTCAAAGCTCTCGGTTAAAGTTAATTGTCGGTAAACAAGGACGCGCCAACTTTCAAGCAATGTTGTGAAACAGACAGACGAAGAGACGTAGAGTGTCTCATTACGACTTGAATTTTGTTTCGTTAAATACGGGGTAGTGAGGGGACGTTTTATCGATATTAACCTAGTTCGCTTAGGACCTAGTATTAAATTAGTTAGCCTATTTACCCTTTCATCCTTTTTTAATTTTAAAAGAAATACCAAAAAACCTGTATGTAACTGTAGGTGTTATTCTGCGACATAACTGTTTTTCGTCCCAGATAAGTTACTGATGCGGAAACTTGAAAAAAACCATCCTTTCAAAATTTGAGCTGAATTGGTGAAGATCTTTTCGAGTTTTTGAAACTTACACAAACCAATTTAACATTTTTATAGTATACATATAGATAGATGACTTAACATTTAATTAGTTGGTAAAATTCTAATTGTAATTGATACTCAAACCACCAAAGAATCATCATTTGAAAACTTCAGGTGAACCCCTCTAATTCTAACATATTATTATGAAAGACTGTCGAAACTAACCCCATTTTTAATCCTTCTCCAAACAAGTGACAGACTAAAATAAGGTAAGACAATTCCGATATTTAATGAGGAAGAATGAACTCGCAAATTGCCTTTTATCCGCTTTCTTCTAAGTTTCCTTTCTTTTCTTGAGTTTTCTTTCTTTTCTTAATTGACGTCGACGGGAAAGAAAAGTCAATTGAAAGTTTTTAAGTAGATTTTAGGTATTGTGTCTGGCTCTGTGTTTTGAATAGGTTTAACTAACTTAAGTAAGTTTAAGTAAATCAGTTTAAGTAAATCGTCGTCGAGAGGATGATGTGCCTGAAGGTAAGTGGTAATTACCACCATAATATCTGCAATGGAAACATCAACGAACATGTTTACTGGCTCCTATGCTAACTTAAATACGTTGATATAATAAATTTTTTAGCGGTTGACAAGGTTAAAGATTGAGTCAGGCCCTTAAATAACAGTTAAAAGTAGTAGTACGTAATTGAACAAAAATAAATCAACTTAAAAATTACTTAAAAGTATGACATAAGTGTATATATATATTTCGTTGAATATACAACTGCACCAGTTTATTTTTTTTATTTTTTTTTATTCATTTATTTTCAGGCAACTAAGGCCCATAGAAAAATACACACAAAAATATTACAAACTAATACATACAAGTTAATACAAAATAAAATAAAATGATACAATATAAAAAACTTACAACTATAGGTGTAAAAATACTATACATAAATACATACTATACATAAATACTATATATATACATATTTTTATTTTATGATTTATATTGTTGTAAAATCCGCTGAATTCAGAAGGCTCAGGACCGATCAGAGTGGGCCAGTTAGGGGAGGCCTATGTCCAGCAGTGGACCTCCAAGGGCTGATGGATGGATGGATGGATTATTGTAAAATCTAGTTGTAGGTACTCATAAAAGCAATTCAAAATCTTCTTTTCTTTAAGAAAAACCAAAGCTGCTAATATATACCTATACCATATCTCCACTTACCATCAGGTGGGATCGTGATCAAGCATTAACTTATTGTAAGTAAAAAAAAATCAGAAATTAAACCTTCACACTTAACAATCTTTAGATTATCACAGACAATTTCTGCCATAATTTTTTAAATTAAGCCAAATTGCTCGTCAGTACGTCCAAAGTATAATTCCAGCAGGCGCATCGCATAAATTTCGCCGTAAAATAATTTAAAATAGCTTTTTACGAACATTTCAACTTCAAAAGCTGATAAACGAACACCGTAAAAAGTAAGAACTGCTATCAAAATATGGTATGAAAATTCGTAATGAGTAATCTTTATCGCCTTTTAATGATCTCAGTATCATCTTTTTAAGCTGACAGTTAAAAGGAAACATGCAATGAAAAGGACAATGCCTATCTGTGCCCCAGAAATGCCCAGATAAAGTATATTACAAGATTGCTCTAATAAATAAAAACTAGAATTATGTTGTTAATTGTAAATCATATGAAGCACTGGATAAAAAAATAAAAATTAAATTAAATTAATAAAAAGTTCCTAGTGAAAAACTATTAGCAATGCTGTCTGTAAACCATAAAATGTATAAAAAACCAATAGGAAGTTATCATTTTTAATCTCCAATATCTTTTGAACCGGTGCATTATATGACATTAAATCTAGATATCATATAAATACTGTTAAAAAGTTATCATATGACATAGAGCTGCAATTTGGGCATTGCATGGCATTGCTGACTTTCAGCTCCATACTAATATGGGCATGGTCCTTTGTACACATAATTTACACGTTTAATCATCGTTAGATGTCTTTACACAGATTGTTAATGTGCACAGGTTATTAATATACAGCACTCTCCGCCACCTCACAAAGCAAGAAAAAAAATGTTTAAATTTTAAAATGTCTTTTTCTTTTCAACCGAATTCAAAATAGGGCAGGTTCGTTAATTCGCGTTGTATATTTATCAAATTTAGATTTTTGACGACACGTGTGGCGCAATGGTTACCATGCCGGATCGCCGCACCAAGGGTCCTGGGTTCAATTCCTAGCGAGGCGGTTTGAATGATAATCTTGAATTTCTATTCTCGGTCTGGGTGTGAATGTCCTTGTCTAGTGTTGTCTATGGCGCCCACGACACAGGGAATACTAGTGTGGGGCTATGAGCGTGAAGCGTTGTTTATTTATTTTACTTTTTAAAATGATGGATTTCCCATGACAAGTTGATGGATATCCTCAAATATTATAGGTATATGGCGATTTATGTTTATGTGATGGAATTTTGAAAATCCCCTTTTAACCAGTAGTAATAGTCTTAATTACAGTGCTCTTGGCTCCATATAAGTGTTACTATCACTTATATAGATTATACTCGTAACTAAGTATGTTAACACAAATGAAAAGAAAGCCGTCTGAATATTTTCTAGTGAGCCTACTAAGGCTGTATATATTATTTCTATTCATAAACCTCAAGTGATTTACTAGAAACTGATGAAAAGGTCACAAATGAGGTTGTTATTACTTTACCTTACAAATAAATAAATAAATAAACTCTTACACACTGAGGGGACATCCATAAATTACGTCACATGTTGAGGGGGGGGAGTCGATTTAGTGTGACATTGTGTGACAAGTTAAAACACAATAGGCATGATGACTGATTTTGAAATACTGTTCTATATTGTTGGGAAATATAAAATAATTACAACGTATATCATATTTCCGGAAAAAAATAAGGTTTAGTATAAAATAAATACATTTCAAATTATAAGTTTAAAATTCGCACCAAAACGCTTCAAACTGTCATGGCGTGGTGTTGACGTCATGCCTCAGGAAAACAAAAGACGATAAGTGATTTTTAGTATGGTGATATTCATTTGTTTTAAGACGTGTGACGTAATTCGCGCTAATTGAGACTGAGTGGCATTTTAGCCAAGATGGCGGCTTGCCATATTTTGTAGTTTTATTTTATCAATAATATTGTTCATCTCGCTCACGGACCTAAAAAAAAGACGGACATAATCCCAAGAACAAATTCAGTGAAGCACCCATAGGAATACCAACTCTGTATTCGTACAAGTACACACACCCACACATTGACACCATACGGCTACGAATTTGACACCATCGCCAATCAAAAATTACAAAATTACGCACACATGGTAAGCGAGCTGTCAGCTGTCAGCTTCACTCTCGATTAGACAAGGTTACGTCTGTTCTTTTTTTATGTCTGTGATCTCGCTATAATAATACGATAAATGCGTGTTTTGTAATCCATTAATAGGGTTTCATTAAATAAATAATTTTAGTGATTTTTACTTACTGTCATCATGCCAATTAACAGAAATAAAACTTATTTCGGAACTGCTGTTTTAATTTAATAATTTCTAGGTGTAAAATTTCATAATAATGTGACATCAATCTAGGGGTGGGAGGTTTTACACATGTGACCAGCTGTGACAAGGAGGGGGGAGGGATCAAAAAGTCATGAAATTCGTGTGACGTAATTTATGGATGGCCCCAAATTACGTATGTACGGGAGGCAGAGCGGGGATCTTTAAATTAAAATATAGTCCACGATACAAGATTTTAAGTTCTTCAAATGTATACTTACGCCCCAACTCAGAGTCACAAACCCTTGCTTAAATCGCTCCTTAGTGCAGAATTTGTATGGTGATTCTTTGCCAAGGAGCGATTAAAGTAACTATGGTGACTCTGAGTTGGGGCGTTAGCTAGCTAAATTAACTTTACGTTTCTGAAGTTACGGTGACGCGATTAAAACTAAGGGCGTCCGCTCAGTTCGAAGTTAGGCAAACGAGAGGCATTGAGTTGGGGCAAAAGTCCTTCTTGTTAAGTAATGCACGGTAGAGTTGTACGCCGTACGTAACTCACTCATACCCCCGCAGTAGGTTTTCACCTGTGTCGCGAGTGGCATGGACTACACATATTCAATACTCAATACTCAGTACTTTATTTGCAGGATAAGGTTACATGCACACATAGTTTGTTACAGCGTTTTTTATGGTGTTTCTTAAAGGTCTCCTATCCTAGCCTATTAGGCGTGCAAAGTTTATTTGGAAGCATGCATTACTTATTATACACAAAGTCATTAAAACAAACATTAAATATTAATTACAAACATAAATCAAATAACCATAAATTCTAATAATCTAAATTTTACTAACAAAAAATAACCGACTTCAAAGTCTCAAAAACTACTCTTCAGATCTCGTTCAAATTTATGTGGGACCACATGACAAGCATCTGTTTTCGATTAAAAAAAGAATCATCGAAATCGGTTGGCGTGATATTGAGTTATTCGTCAATTTGTCGCGCACATCTTAACACAAATTTACGACTTATGTGCTTTTCTCATGGATGCCATTGTCAGATCTCAATAAAATTTATGTGGGACCACATGACAGCCACCAGCTTTCGATTAAAAAAACAATTATCAAAATCGGTTCGCCCAGTCCAAAGTTCTGAGGTAACAAACATAAAAAAAAATACAGTCGAATTGAGAACCTCCTCCTTTTTTGAAGTCGGTTAAAAATAAAAAAATAAAAAGTGTATTAAATTGTCGGATTAAATTGAATTGCATTTAAATTAACAATATAATAACATATTACAGTAACACCCATGACCCGAGTACAAATATTTATCTGTCACATAAATATCTGCCCCAGCCGAGAACCGAACCCGGGACCCTTCGTTTCACAGGCAGGGTCGCTACCAACTAGGCTACAGGGTCGTCAAGTTACTTAAGACAAGATTTATTTAGAGATTACTGATAGATAGATTTTTGAAAACAGCTGTAAAACATACTCGTTGGCTATGTCGGTTACTAGTTAAAATTAATTCATCTGCGGGTTATTTCAATCTAAATCAAACGGTCAACTACATTTACCTGCGCCTACCTGTCTATTAATTTATCTAATTTGCCTTCGAGGCGATTTTAAGACGCTTCGTCCACGAGAGACTAATTATAATTCGACCGAGAAGTAATTACAGTAAAACTATAATCATTATAAATGAAAAATCATTAAGAGAAGTAATATTTGTTTCTGTTGATGTAAATAATTGTGAGGGTCTGAATGATATTATCTAAATCTAACCATGTTTAATGTTGTCTAAGTCTAAAAAGAAACAAAATTACTTCAAAGCTGGCACAAAGGAGTAAAAGCAAAGCAAAGCAGCAACCCATAATTGTCCCACTGCTGGGCTCGGGGTCTCCTCTCACAACGTGAGGGGTACAGGCCATAGTCTACCACGCTGGCCAAGTGCGGATTGGTTGACTTCACACACCTTTGAGAACTTTATGGAGAACTCTCCGGTGTGCAGGTTTCCTCACGATGTTTTCCTTCACCGAGGCAAGTGATAATTAACTTCTAATACGCACATAATATTTGAAAATTAGAGGTGCGTGCCAGGATTTGAACTCGGGCCCCTCTGTTCGAGAGACTAACGTTCTAACCGCTAGGCTATCACTGCTGTGTCACACAAAGGAGTAGGCTGACACAATCATTAACTTATTTAAAAAAAGGTAGGGCAGATATGTAATGTTATTTACATTAGATCTATGTATTTAGACTACCCAATAAACCTAAATATAACACTTCATATAAAACTTTCGCTAAATGTTATCATAATCTTATCATATTGCTTTTATTTTCGATAAAACGCAATATGTATAATCAAATAAAAGAAAATTTTATTCATAATGTCATTAGAATTTTGCACTGTATTTTTGCAATTTTTTTTAGTCAGCACTTGTATTTTTCAAATCTACGTTAATTTTGTTTTTTTTTCCAAGTAAATAATAATTTATTAATATCAATTATTATAATTCGATGATAAGTCTGTTTGTTTGATGGCTAACAATCCAAAATATTTCTTACTTTCAACCCAGTTTTTTAATCCATCGTAGACGATGCCCTTTAAAATAATGAACCTCGTTTTAATTTGAATAGGACGTTTATCTTATAACAGCATGGATGATGGTTTGGCTGATGAATTTTCACAAAATAACCCTTATTAAATTAAGTGATTAACTAATTGCTTCGAGATTTTTAAGCAATTATTATTATAACTTCACACTTCCAAGAACACTAATAACATTAAACTGGAAGAGATTTCGTTTCGAAATTTATTTCGACTTAATTTTTTTTTATAAATGTTTAAGTTTTTTTATAAATGTATGGTGTGCATAAATTATTAAATAAATAAATAAATAAATAAAATACATAAACAGTTCGGACAAATGCGCTGAGAAGATTCTTTGGCTTATTTCTTATTATTTTATTTATTATATTATTTCGCTTATTTCTTCCATATAATACGGGACCTTACAGGAGCGGTAGTAAAGATGAAAATATTTAAACATGTGTATTAATTTCAAGATAATTAATAATTTCATGTTTGATACTTAGGTGAGAAGTTTTTTGTTATCTTTACAGAAACAAGCTGTTTATTTTTAAACTATTTTATACAGTAATGACCCATCAAAACTAGTTTGGATGGGTCAAATTTTGCAAGTTTAATACGAAGTGTAAATAGTACTGATGACAATGTATATGTCGGTAAGGTAAGGCCACGAAGCTCCAGTGAAGGTCCAGGGACGGATCTCTTTATTCTACAACGCTTGTCCAAAGCAGAGGTTGGCGTGTAAGAAATGTCATGTCATATTTAGAATAAGGAATTGTCAAGAAGGGAGAACAGATGAGTATTGATCACGTGTTGAAGTACTTTGGAATATTGATGTGAATGTTAGGAGAATTGGAAATATATCATGGTGCAAAGTAAAAGGAATGTTACTGAATAACCAATACCATAGACCCTTTCTGCGTCATATACATTATTATAAAATGAAGTCCCCCGGCCGCGTCTCTCTGTCTGTATTTACGCGATAAACTCAAAAACTACTCTACGGATTTTTGTACGGTTTTCACCAATAGATAGTGTGATACCTGAGGAAGGTTCAGGTGTATTATGATTTTATGTAAATTGGCCGAAATCCACGTGGGTGAAGATGCGGGCAGAAGCTAGTATTTCTAATTAGCACGGCTCCACTTTGATTTGGCGCCAGACGATGAAACTCCTTAACGATTAACATCACACTCAAATCTTTTAGCTTTATTAAGCCGACACTATAAAAGTCTGTATTTAGTTTTTAAACTATTTACTTGTATATTTGGTTACTTACGACCCAACTCAGTCTCTAACGATTACTTTAATCGCTCCTTAGTAAAGAATTACCATACAAATTCTGTACTAAAGAGCGATTTAAGTAACCGTTAGTGACTCTGAGTTGACCACAATAAAAACATGTTGTTAAAGCATATTACTTAAGACATGTTTACCTAAAACTAAGTGCGGTCACTTACACGTTGTAACGATAATATAACGCGCATTCATTCAATTTTTATTTATTTAATACGACGTCTAATTCTTCTTAATTCCTATTTTATTCAGCTGTAGCCACAAAACGATTTAATCCACCCATTATGGCGCCATTTACATTTTCCAAGATAGTATTGTAAATGGGTTGTTTTAAACTTGTGTTTCACTAAAAGCGTTGAGCTATAATATCTTGAAATATGTTCTATTTTTATTACAGTTTTCAGCTTGTGAAAAATTATTATTATTAACATGAATTGCCTCAACTTAAAAGTAAGAAAAGATTTGTAATCATACATTTTTATCATACCTACATGTATCGTACATGAAAGATATTTGGGAAAAACTATCGTATTATAGTTGGCTATATGTGAATACATGTCAAATTTTAATGTTTATTAAAAAACGAGTAACCACCCTCCCTTTGCTTCCGTTTTCTTATTTTTTTTACACCTTGGCGTACATTATTGGAGTTTTATTAAGGATCCCTAATTTTTTTGAAAATATAATATAGATGTTACCCGGGGATAGTGTAGCTTCCCAACAGTGAAAGAATTTTTGAAATCGGTTCAGTAGTTTCGGAGCCTATTCAATGCAAACAAACAATCAAATCTTTCCTCTTTATATATTAGTATAGAAGTATAGACAAACAACACTAAAGTAGAATATGTTGGATTTAAATATTTGCGTATTTTTGTTTACTTTATAGATGTGTTGTTGGTTATCCATAAATAAATAAATTAAATCTTATTTTAATATCACTTAAGCCATAACAAAGCTCTTTGGCATGAGGACTTCCGTCATTCAGCCACAAATCCTTCCATTATTCGTACTCCATCATTGGTCCTACTCCCAAAGCCTCATTAATAGCAAGGAGCCCGTACAGCCAATATTGAATCCAAAATAAATTATAATACATTAAGTTTCTCTGAGAAAATAAATTAAAATACATTAAGTTTATCGTAAGGTAACGACAGAAGGACTTTGATGACGAAATATGGCATCTTAATATCCATTATTGTTATAATATACTTCTTAATAACCAAGACATATTTCAAACAGTTCAAAATATTAGGCCTAACGTTTATTTGGACGCGAGAAATCACGGAGAAATGCTTTAATATTCAGCATTCAATAGTTTAAATGTTCTTTGAATTGGGAACAGTCACGGAATAGTAAATATTACTTATTGATTACAAAGTTATTTAACTACGAGTAACCGCCCTCTCTTTGCTTCGGTTTTCTTATTTTTTTTACACCTTGGATTACATTATTGGAGTTTTATTAAGGATTCCTAATTTTTTTGAAAATATAATATAGCCTATGTTACTCGGGGATAGTGTAGCTTCTTGGTCCGTTAGGAAACCGCGTTCCCAACAGTGAAAGACTTTTTCAAATCGGTTCAGTACCTAGTTTCGGAGCCTATTCAATGCAAACAAAAAATCAAATCTTTCCTCTTTATATATTAGTATAGATTTATGAGAATATTGTTTTGATTTAATTGTTATACTGCTTCCTGTAATGAATTAAATCAATTATTATTGTGGTTATATAAATAATTATTGTAAGCTTTAGGTATTTTAAAATAATGTGCTCATAAAATAGAGAGGCAAAGGGCATTAAGGTGGTCCAAGAAAGTAGTTGTAGGAAGCGCTCATAGCCCGGCGGCCTTTGTCGACCATCGGGCGCGGTCAGTAGTTGGATGGGTGACCGCTAGTGGCAAAAAAATCTTGAGCGTTTCTGTGCATCGGAGGGCACGTAAAGCCGTTGGTCCCGGTTGTTATTATAAGATAACAGTCGTTAAGCCACGTCGGAGGCCCTCAGGCGACTGATGAGTTGCCGTCCAAAACGTAAGGGGGTGCTTGCATTATTTTGGAAATATATTGTTTCAATAAACAAGTCCCTACTAGGGGAATGTGGGGGGAAACCGGACAGGGGGTTAAAACAGATAGTTGCTATTTTACTAGTAGGCATATAGCTATCTCGTTCTAAATAGTCAAACATTATTTGGGAACACTCGGGCAGTTTGCTTGCAAAAGGCGGACAGGATAGAATTTAATCACGTGCTTGTACTCCACAAATTAGAAAAAATTGGTAAGTTATCTAATATTTTGTAATTTTTGACGTATTCTCATTTGTTTTGGCCATGTACAATCATAATGTAACATTCTTTTCATAATATCTTGGTTATTTAAGTTAAAGAAACAGCATTAATTGTTGCTGTGAGTCTAAGAATAAAAATTTTACAAGTAGTATTTTAAAAGTGGCACCTGTGGAGTACGACCGGACGGGGTGATATCGGGTATCCGGTGTCACCCCCAATCATTGAATAGGTTATGTCTGCTTATTTACTTAAAATCTTAAACCTTTACTTTATTTATTTTTTCATAAGTATGTTTACAGGACTTCAGTATCACTTGAGTTGAAGAGAGACGTAGGCTCCCTATGCGTATTCTACAGTCTGTACAACGGGGAATGTTCTGAAGAACTGTTCGGTTTAATACCTGCGATCGATTTCCGTCACCACGCATCACAATGTATCAGGTTCCATCAACACCACCTTAATACTTGGCGTTCGTCCACAGTTCGCTTTTCATATAATTTCCTACCACGCACGTGTAAACTGTGGAACGAACTTCCTGCATCGGTGTTCCCACTAAGCTTTGACATGGAGTCCTTCAAGAAGCAGGTCTATTGTTATTCTTCGAAGCCGGCAACGCATTGGTGACGCCCCCGGTATTACTAATGTCCATGAGCGGCTGTAATCACTTACCATCAGGTGACCCGTCAGCTCGTTTTCTTGCTTAAGGCATAAAAAAAATATCCGTATTCACCCCGTTGACTAAAAACGCGTATCCGGTTTTACCCATAGGTATGGGGTGAA
This sequence comes from Thymelicus acteon, assembly GCA_951805285.1. Lineage (NCBI taxonomy): Eukaryota > Metazoa > Arthropoda > Insecta > Lepidoptera > Hesperiidae > Thymelicus > Thymelicus acteon. The sequence continues at coordinate 1,750,150 of OX638235.1, forward strand.
TCCGGATTTATGTTTTTTATTAAAATAAATTTCTACTTCTTTTTATCTTTATTGATTTCGGATATTTTTTGCCAAAGTAATGTCTTACATTATGTTCTTTGAGAAGTGTTGTTGATTTTTTAAATATACAACATTATAACGAATTTATGGTGTTTTTTTCTTAACTATCCGGTGTCACCCCACATTCCCCTATATCTCTATACTATCTCTATACTATATACTATATCTCTATAGTCCCTACTCTACTCTCATAATTATGACGTGTTCACGTGAGAAGTCGAAAGGGTAAAAAAGGTCTTGCAAAAAGACAAATGTCAAAAAGTCTTTTCAAATTTTGCCATTCATTTCCACTCTTTTCCGTGGTAGTAGCTTTTGATATTCCGTAAGCTTTAAAAAGTTTGTACTTACTAAAAATAAAAATGTACTCATTTCCCTCGACTTTGACGACAATAATTTTAAAAGCGGAATAAATATTTTATGTAAGCGGAAAAATTTTGCAAACCACAAGTTATTGAAAATTTTTAATAGTTTTTGAACGCTTTAATGATCGTGGAACCTATAACTCTAGCTCGCTGCTCGTACATATAAAAGATACTGACGTAACAGATATTTTATCACGCAAGTTACAATTTTTTCATGTTTACCCATTGAAGTATAATGTCATATAAAAGACATCTCAAACAAAATGTGTGTCCCGCCGGGAGGTTCTATTTTCAAAATTGAGCCCCCGCTCTCCTTTCAAAATCAAACGAATCCATTGAAAATTGAAGCCGATCGGCGCCAATTCATTGGGACATACATTGTGTTCGCGGTGTCGGTTCTATATGCTAATAATAATACTTCAATGTGTTTACCTTCGAATTTTTTATATAATGTTTGTTACTTCAGATCTCCGTCATTTATCAACTGATTTGAGCCAAAATTATGATCAATCTAGTTAAGAAGCCATGAACGTACGTTGTACAAGTACCTTCAATACTAAACGGGTTGGTAAGGGACCAAGCGATCTCAAGCAGTGGATTTTTAGCCAAATTTCAATAAATAATGAAAACAAGTTAGAATACAGTAAAAAAATAACAAATGTAGAGTGAGGTTTACTTAACACAAACTTTCACATTTATAATATTACTAGCATTGTATATAACATGGAATATAATTATAATATGTATATTGTACAGAGATAGGTAAACAATATACAAATGCCAGCAGATATCATGAACAATATAAATATAAGAGAAGAATAGAAAAGGCGTTATAGATATTAGGAATAAATATTATGAATTTTGCCTGTATTTAATTTTCGTCGTAGGAATATACAAAGAAGCAGTTTTTCTTGCTGCTCTGGGTACACGAAAATGTATACTACTTAATAACAAATGCGAAGTCATTGAAGTATTATTACTAGCGTATAGAACAGACACCGCGAACACAATGTATGTTCCAATGAATTGGCGCCGCGCGGCTTCAATGTCCAATGGATTCGTTTTGAAAGGAGAACAGGGGCTCAATTTTGAAAATAGAACCTCCCGGCGGGGACACACATTTTGTTTGAGATGTCTCCTCTATGTATTTACCTCAATGTGCGAAGTAACGTCAGCTATACGTCTACGTTATTGCGGAGGAAGCAAGTGTCGCTTAGAACAATGTTCCATATAACTTATATCAGAGATTTTGCTACGGTATCGCAGAAACCCAATGAATCCTTTTTGTATGCGTTCAGTGTGATTGATATAAATATCATAACTTGGGTTTCAAACCTGAGAAGCATATTCGAGATGGCTACGGACAATAGTGCAGTACATCATGTATACCAACGTCCAACATTCATACCAGCCCAAACACGTGACAAAAAAATGAGAGGTGTCAAGGGACACCCGGATGCAACGAAGTTCCTTTCGATTAATACTAAGCGACCTGACTTCTGGTCTATCGATCCTCGCTTTAATTAATAAACGACGGCAAAAAGTGTCGTTACAACTTTTCGTCCCAATTTTTCCGCCTAGCCCCCTTTCGCAACGCGCGATAAGGAACTTCGTTCCAAAACTATTATCATTTTGGAATCATTATTTCTATCATAATTTCGACTAAATTTTATATTTTTCCTTCGTACTTTTGTAACTTGACTTTAGTAACTTCGTTGGTTTTGAACGGAGTTACAGAATTTTTGGAAGAGTGTTACACAGTATTTTATTCAATCGCATAATAAACACGGCGCGTGCGAGAAACGCAGAATGTACGTAAATACTTAGCACATAAACAGAGGAGAATTTATTTATGAAACGGCTAATGTATTGCCTGCAGTACTACTTCGCTGAATTAATTTTGAAATTAATTTCCCTGTGAGCCTACGAGATGGAAATGGTTCGTACGTAGGAAATTTACTAAATGAATGGCAGCGGGTTAAAGTGAACCTTAGAAAATAAACGTTTCTCATTACATCTGAAACATAAGCTACATTTATTTATTCAGAAACTAGATTCCACTCGCCCGGAAAATTGGTTCCACAAACATATATCCAAACCATCCCACGAGAATGTATAATCGGGAAAAGATCTATTTTTGAAGTCTATGGTTTATCAGTGTGCGCCGTTACACAGCAGCCGACGCCGCACCGTAGACATGTGTCCACGCCTTTACACTTAATTTATCATCCAAAACTCCAGTCATCATTACTCTAAACTAAAATAGATCATTCTCGATTTATTGGCATACTTTCAAACTGAGACTATGTATGTCATCATGACGACCAGCCCAAGTCAGACAACAAATACCCTTGCACCTCATTACGCAAACCTCCAATCATTGCCTGTAATTAACGCGGTAGCTAAAACAAAACGCAACGAAGCACCTCTCTATCTGAGAGGGCCGGAAGCCCTCTAATTACCAGAGGGCTTGCGGAGGCCACGAGGGTCAACACGTTACTTTATTTCGCTACGACTGAGGCCTCATTAGAAGTCGTTTTGTACGCCAGGCAGGGATCATTCGGATGTGTTTGGGATGGAAAGTTACACTTTTCTTTTTATATCACCGTGGTGTAGGTAATGAACTTTCAGTTGGTCAATAACCTCTATACGACATAGTATATAGTATAGTATAATAGTAGTGAAGTAGTATAGTAGTATAGCATATACAATATAATGTAAGGATGATATCCCGTCCCGGAATTCTAATAAGAATAAATCTAATAATAAGAGAATTACTTCTGTTAGAATTCCGGGATGAGCATTGAGGTTGCGTACACATGAATTCTATGATTAATATCATGTGTGTGAATATAAAATAATAATTTATGTTATATTTTATTCATAAAAAAACGATAGGCTTATTTGATGATTATTCACTACATAGTATTACAAATTGTTTTAATAAATAATTATACTCGTAGTTATAAGGATCGAAGCGCACAATTATGTAATTCATGGTCAACTCGGCGAAGATCGTCTGGAGGATAGGACCGTACAGTAAGAAATACAACGAATTCTGAATAACTACAACGATGACAACCCAAGATACATACTCTTTAAACTATTTTAGTTTCAATAAATTAACATAGATGGCGCTATTTATGACACAAAGAGAAAAAAATACATTTAAAATTTAGTCTGGTTATCAACTTGCAACACGATATGTCAACACGTTGGCAAAAAAATTGTTTTATGTTGTTTTTCATCATATTTTTCAAGGTATGTGTAGCTAATTTAATTAATTATCAATATCATTATCTAAATATTATATTAGAATAGAATAAAACATATTTTTTACGAAGTTACATCAAGTGACAAAAATCTAACCTCAAATCGCAATAGTGGAGAAGTCCGTCTAGTTTTTGGAGGGAAAGATCGGCATGTGCCGGTCTTCGTCGTTTCCAGATATCATAAACCTTTTACGCCTAAGCAAATTTTATAAGTTAATTCATAAATGATTCGTATATTTGAGCTTAGTGCGTAGTGAGTCTCTCTTAAAATCGATAATCGATATTTCATTTCAATTGCCGTGTTGAATGCTACTTTTAGTTACATAATAGGGATGTTGACACTATCAGTAAATTCAAATAAAGGGCTTCCAACATTTTTGTATGGAGCCTGGCATACCTACAATTCCGCCATTTTGAAAAAACCTCGATTCGGCGGCCAGTGATGAAACATGTGTCAATCGATAGACTAAATGATTATGATCAAAAAGTATTCAGTGATGAAATGTCGTAAGTGGTATACTTTCTGAGATATTTGAGTTCAAAACCATAGAAAAATAAAGTAAAAAACTTTGTTTCGGCGGATATTGATAAAACAAGTGTTAATCGATAGACTAAGTGATTACGATCAAAAAGTACTCAGTGATAAAATATCGTAAGTGATATGATTTCTGAGATATTTGAGTTCAAACCCGTATAAAAATAAAACATTTATAGTTAATTATTTTTTATTTTTATTATACATATTATATTATATATTAAGTAAATAAATAATTCGTCCAAAACACTACCTCAGTGCCTGAAGTCGAAGGTGTTCGAGCAGTGTGTGTTGCCAGTGATGACATACGGATCCGAGACGTGGTGCTTTACTATTGGCCTGATCCACAAGCTCAGAGTTGCGCAGCGGGCTATGGAGAGGGCTATGCTCGGTATTTCTCTACGTGATCGCATCAGAAATGAGGAGATCCGTAGACGAACAAGGGTAACCGACATAGCTCAAAGAATTAACCGGCTGACGTGGCAATGGGCTGGCCACATAGTACGAAGGACCGGTAACCGTTGGGGAAGAAAGGTCCTCGAATGGCGCCCATGTCTCGGAAAAAGGAGCATAGGACGACCCCGACCAGGTGGACTGACGACCTGAAGAAGACAGCGGGCATCCGCTGGATTCAGAAGGCTCAGGACCGGTCAGAGTGGCGCAAGTTAGGGGAGGCCTATGTCCAGCAGTGGACCTCTAAGGGCTGATGGATGATGGATGATATAACATCTGGTTGAAGACCACGGGCGACAACATTCTAATTGCTTCAGGTAGTGCTGCCGGACTTCTTGAAGGAGCTTTTGGTAGTCTATGATTTTTTGATGTCTACAAGCAAGGAGTTCCAGAACAGTATGAACTGTATTGTGAAGGAATTCCCGAAATAAGCAGTGATATGAGTTTCCTTTAAATAAACAGGAGAAGACACATTATTCAAAATAGCATAAAATGTTGAGAGAATTCTGAAGTTTCGCCTGTATCGAATGGGTAGCCATTTAAGTTAGGAATGGAACTGGGAAATGTGGTCATACTTACGTAAGCCGAAGATATATCTAATACAGTTATTAAGAAGGCGCTCCAATGTATTCAGAAGTACCTCTGACAAATCTGTACAACACATATGACATAGCATAATCAAGGTGAGGGATGACCAGTGTTTATGGCGTATTTACGGTTAAGTGTTTATGGCGATACAGCAATTGAAGTGTACCGGTCACTTTTTTCCTTACCTCAGTTACGTTATGTATTATAAAAATTAAACAAATTCGTGAAACAAACAACTTAAGGGTAGAGATAAAATCGCGGGATGGTACTGCTCATGCATAGTGGGAAAAAGAACCTTGTCCTGTTGTTCCCATATAATGTGTGTTATATGGTTCTTGGCATGGGCTTGACATCAGGAAACATTGCCTTTATCACCAGCGGAATTTTTAGATTCAGTGATTGTCAGACATGATATAGAAAACTAAGCCAATAATGAATTTTAACTTTTGGTTTAGAGTAATTGCCAAAGTTGTAGCCGCTGGTGGCAAATAAATTATTTATAAAACAACCTAGTAGTTTGCTTTTGCTCTGCTTCTTTTTTAAATTCAAACCTACCCCTTATTAATAAATCAAGTACCTATGCAGCACATACACATATGGCATAATATACTTATTTTTCATTATTGACCCAAAAAATTCAAAATAAGTAAATGATCATTTTTAATGCATTATTTTTGTACGGTTTTGAACTCAAATATCTCAGGAAGTATATCACTTACAACATTTCATCACTGAATACTTTTTAATCGTAATCATTTAGCCTATCGATTGACATATGTTTCATCAATGTCCGCCGTGGCGAAGTTTTTTTGCTTTATATTTCTACGGTTTTGAACTCAAATATCTCAGAAATTGTATCACTTACAGCATTTTATCACTGAATACTTTTTAATCGTAATTATTTAGCCTATCGAATGACATATGATTTATTAATGTCCGCTGAAACGAAGTTTTTTGCTTTATTTTTCTACAGTTTTGAACTCACTTATCTCAGAAAGTATATCACTTACGACATTTCATCACTGAATACTTTTTGATCATAATCATTTAGTCTATCGATTGACACATGTTTCATCGCTGGCCGCCGAATCGAGGTTTTTTCAAAATGGCGGACTTGTAGGTGTGCCAATTAGGTTCGATGCCCTTTATGTTTAAAGTATCAAGGAAAACATTTAAACACCTAAAATATTATTCTTTTGTCGAAATCAATCACAATAAATTAAATATAATTATTTTAAAATGTTAAATTTTCGACAATTTTGTTGATTGCGGCAACAACGCAACAAATTATTTATGAGATATAACGATTCAAAAAACGCGCTAAGTACACTACCATGAGGCAGCGTGGAAACGTGTGCATATTATGACGATAAAAACTTACAACTTTTTGAATCGTTATACCTCAGAAACGGTGGCTCGTAGGAAAAAAGTATTAATAGATTTTTTATAGCCAATTTTATGATCTACAATTTTTGTCTGGAATACTTTTGTGAAAAAACTTACCGTTTTGCTGAAAATCGCGATAAACTAATTTTTTGACCTTTGACCTTGAGCAAATTTTTTTCCATACACGGGAATGACGGGGAACTTAAAAATTTTATAATTATGTTTGAAAAATTTTACTGATTTTCAGCTTGTTGGGAATTTATGCACCTTCGAATGTCTAAATTGACCGACTATTAGTACTTACTTCAATTAAGTTTGTTTTTGATCTCTTAAATGGTAGACTTAAAGAAGGCGGATTCCTTTTAATAAAACTGATATACAAAAAAAAAACATGCTTTTAATTGATTTAATTGTTTTTTACCCCTGAGTGGCGATCTATACCGGACTTACCCGACATACGTTTCTTTTTGCAATTTATGACGATAAGAGCGTTTAATATGAAAAACGATAGCACACATTTAAATGGCGTTGAAATAGACACGCGTATACAATGTCTATATCCGCGTAAACCGACTATTTGTAGGTTTTTTTTCCTTAAGACGGTCTTATCTGACGTGGTAGTAAAGTTCGTCTATTTCACCATTTTTTTTATTAGTGTTTATTTAATTAATCGATAACCTTAAAGTAATTTTTAGAGTTTTTTTTAATGGTCAACTAAATATTCGATTACCTAATTTAATAAAATTTGCCTAAAATGTTATAGAAATGGCGAAATTTGCTTAATGAATTACATTTTTGATGAAGTATGCCGGTCTTCGCTACTAAACGTCTTTACTAAACTTAAAAAATGAAAATATTGCAAAATAGAAACATGCTAGCATTGTGGTTATATATTTCCATTATACCGCTATACTATTCCATGAAGCATTAAAGTACATATATTTCTCATCAATTTATGTTATTTAGTGAAATATTTTTATTAAGACATAATACTATGTATATTTTCCATCATAAAAATAAACATAAACATATGGCATTATAATATGGCAACTCTAATAACGTCTAGACAATATGGCGGCTTTTCCTCTGGTATTAGGAGCAATAGAGTACTATATATTCTAAGTTCTTGCTCTGTTGACACAGTTTTGGAACACATCTCTATTTACTGTAATAACTCCTCTATACTAACTTCCGACACTTGAGTTGACCACTAACCCCTCCACTAGTCTACACTGGAGCAGCGTGGTGGAGGACTTGGTAGTGGGCAGTTAACGGGTTGAGGCTTTAATATGATATAAAAAGAATAGACTAGCTGACCCGGCGAACTTCGTATCGCCTAACAAACCATTTTTTTCTAAATTAAAAGTAGCCTAAGTTACTCCTTGTTACATCAGCTATCTGCCAGTGAAAGTCCCGTCAAAATCGGTCCGACCATTTCAGAGATTAGCCGGAACAAACAGACAGACAGACAAAAATTGTAAAAAAAATTGTTTTGCTATATGTACCGTGTATACATCCAAATGAACTTATTAAAAAGTGGTTATTTTAATATTAGAAACAGACACTCCAATTTATTTATTTCTATAGATGTATAGAAGTAAAGAATAGTAGTATTTCTTTCTTTTCACAATTCAGTAGTTATTGGATGGTCGTTCTTTTCCACGCAAAAACTACTGAACAGATTTTATATTTTAATTGATATTATATATTGTGCCGACCTCAAATAAAATTGGAAAATGGGCAGGATGATTATGATGATGATATTTTAATTGGTAAAAAATATTGAAATTAAATACAATAGATTTAATACAATAACAATAATATTACTTATTACCCCATACAGTAATATTACTTATCTTTTAGACTGAATAAAGATTTTTGATTTTTTTTATATCGAAATAAATAAATATATTTAAAAAGTAAAAAAAAAAAGTGACAATACTTCTACAGATAACTACCATCCGCGAGTCGCACGAAGACTACAACTACCATACAATACATTATGTATATTATGCTAATTGCTGTATCTACTTACTAGGTTTTGCATCTTACTTAATTTGTATTTTACTAGTTTCGCTGGATAACGTTCTCGTGGAAATTAGAAAAAAGGAAAACTGAGAAAAAAATCTTAATATATCTTGTACTTATTACACCGGAAAACGCTTTCAAAGCGCAAGAACTCTAGTATAAAATATTCACAACCACAATTAACCACATCGGTGAACGTGAACAATTGTATTTAACCGTACTCGTATGACGTCACGCATGCGATTTGTGGGACATGCGTGGTCGTCCCCGTTTAGAGGAATGTGGAATTCTCTGTGGTATTAGCATTTGGGGCAGCCAGAGGCAATAATATTAACAACTAGCTTCTACCCGCGACTTCGTCTGCGTGGACTTCAGAATTGGATCTTTAGAGGAATGAAGATTATGATCAATAAAAGAAATGATAAAAAATCTGTGCTAGCCATTTTTAATTATACCACTTATCTTGAGGGAACGGTCTATCCCCGATATAAAATTTTGAACTTAACTCACCCAGTTTTAAACTTTACCACAATGGACCACGATCACGATCCAAGCAACTGGGTCGAAATATCGGAATACAAAATAAATATCATAAGTACTCGTATTATAGTAAAATCTATCCCCGATATAAAAAGTACCCTATCCTTTAATGCGGGATATTAAATATCTGGGAGCTAAACTAAAACTAATTTCTTTTAGCAGTTTAAGCGTCAGTGAATAAGAAATATTCACTTAATTTCATTTTAAAAATGGTTTAAAAAACAACAACAAATATATTTGAAATCAATTTCGTAATTTCCCTTCGTTCAGGTGTTACATAATTATTTGGTCTTCAAGATACACCACCAGGCTCTAAGTTTGGTCAATAATATGCTAGTTTTGCAATGTCAAAGTACCACCAACTAATATTTTAAAAAAGTGTTTCCGTTATTGCCACCCGATCAGGAATTACATACTATTTTATCTCTAAGATCACTATCTGGCCCTAAGTCAATGATGTACTGGTTTTGCAATGTGAATGTTACCAACAACAACAACAATCACCCATATAATAACTGCTGCTATTATGTATATTTAGCACACGCCTCATGGTATATCTAGAATACAATGATGTTCTTAGCGACCGGCAGTACGGGTTCCGCCGAAACCGGTCGACGGGAGATCTTCTAGCGTATGCCACTCACATCTGGGACGAGGCCCTCGAGAAAAATAGGGAAGAGCTAGCCGTTTTTCTTGACATCTCGAAGGCCTTCGATTGAGTCTGGCATACCAACTTTGTGAGATTCAATTCACCGGCAAAAGAAGCCCTTTCATCTTGGCTCTTACTCTTATAATACGGGTGTCTTCAAGTGAAGAGAGAATAGGCTTTTAGTAAGTTAGTGCGCTTTACTACCCATACTTCATTCCCGCTTACCATCAGGTGGCTTTTTAGTCAAGCATTAGCTTATTTCACATAAAAGTTCCATTTTTTTTACATAACATAAGTGCTTGACAACAATCCCACCTGACGGTAAGTGGCGATGTAGTCCAAGATGGTGAATGCACTAACTTAATAAATGCTTATTCACTCTTTTCTTGAAGACACCTACATCGTAGTTGGACGGGAACACCCACGCAGGCAAGCTATTCCAGTCCTTCGTGGCACGCAGTATGAAAGAAGACGGGTATCGCACCGTTCGCAGCGGTGGAATATTCACGACATATTATGGATGGATGCTTGCCGTACGACGGGTTGTTCGATGGAGAAACGGGGATAAGGGAATTAGTTCGTGCAATTCCTGAGCACACTCTCCAAAATGCATCCTGTAGAATGCCGAGAGGCTGGCTACTCTGCGCCTGTGTGCGAGGCTTTGCAGGTTGGTTACCACCAAGTCTGGGTCGTTAAAGAGCCTCATTGCACGCCTCTTCATCGAAACTAAGGCTGAAAGGTGACATTTTGCGGCACCGGCCCAAATGTGACAGCAGTACTCCACACATGGGCGAACCTGAGTTTTATATATTGTTAAAATCTGCCTTGGTGAGAAGTACTGGCGCACCCTTGCAAGGACCCCAAGTTTTCTTGCAGCCACTTTAGCTTTGGATTCGATGAACCTTTCATAGTTGAGGTTCGAGGAAACTTCGACTTCCAATAACTGTAGGCGGTCGATGCATTCCAGGGATACAATCCGGAAAGTGGGAGCCAAGGTGAACAGGCTCCGTTTTGCGGTGAACAGACACGTCTGCGTTTTAATGGCATGGCATAATTATTTTGTGTACCCAAGATATACCATCAGGCTCAAGTTGCTCAATGATGTATATAGGCTTTGCGATTTCAACGTTACTAACAAAAATATTTTTAAATCTTGTTCAGATATTCCCATCCGTTCGAGATTTACATATTTAGCCTCCAAGATAAGTACACCAGCAGGCCTTAAGTTGGTCATTAATGTACTGGTTTTGCAATGTCAACGTTACTAAAAACACATATTTTTTATTCCTGTTAAGTAATTTGCACCCGTTCAGGAGTTACCTATTTGTTCTCCAAGACACGTCATGAGACCCTTAGTTGGTCAATAAAGAGCTGATTTTACAGTGGCATCGATAACGAAAACAAAATATCTTTAAACACCGTTCTACCTATTTTTTTCTACCATTGAGGAGTTACACTCTTTATCTCCAGATACCATCATCAGCTTCTCACTGAATTTCAATAGGATTTACTTGACAAAAAACCCAAAAAAGCATAATCCAAATTGCTTCTTACAAAGAATTCACTCGTATTAACTAAAATCATGGATATAATACTCTGTCTGGATCATAGACTTTGTAGAGGTACCTGAAGATCAATGACGTCATATCGGAATAACAATTCGACCAATCACAGGCCGGATAGAGGTTGTCCTTCATAATAATGTAGGGTGTACACACTTAGAAAAATTATGTCCTATTTTGATATGGTTCTTCAAAATGTTTTCTTTAAGTAATTCTTCTGGTGGCAAAAATTATAATATTGAAATATAATATACATTTTATGAGAATTTCTTCAAAATTACCAAATTTAAATAATTGCATTAAGAGTAAATTGAAAATTAAGGTACACAATTTTATTATGGTACATCTATATTATAATTTCATCTTAGATGTTTTTAAACCATTATAAAAAATCACAATCGAAAGATAATTATATCCTAAGACTATAGATAACATGGACACAATACAAAAATGGTCATTATTTTATGCCATCATCGATCTTTAGGTACAACTACGAAGTTATGTATCCAGTTAGAGTAATATATCCATGACTAAAATCAGTGATTCAAAAAATTACTGGCCTAAACGCATGCACAGCTATAGAAAAATAAAGCAATTTTGACATTAGGCTAAAACCGCACTAGGATTTTAAAGACGTACGCACTTATCCGGCATTTTAATAATGACTTGCTCAATCGGTTCAGGAAAATTAATATTTTTTACTACAAAGTAAATAAAAAAAATAGAAAGACATTTCCGAATGTCAAAAACGAAATTTGATGATCTTTTGCAATCAATTAAACCTAATACGATATCTTATAATACTTCGATAATTGAAAGGTAGGAAAAAACTTAATAAGCTACATTGAAGTATTATTACTGGCGTATAGAACCGATACAGCGAATACTATGTTTGGCCCAATAAATTGGCTACAGTGGGCTTAAATTTTCAATGGATTCGTTCGATTTAAAAACAGAATCTACCGACGTGGCACAAATTTTGTTCGCGCTGTCTGTTCTGGTACTTTACTACATTATACTTCAATGATAAGCTACCAGTAATTTTCTTTATCGTAAAATTATTATTTTTTGTAACTCATTGATTGCTCATTGGGTGCATGAAGCGCTTTATAAACGCTAGTATGTAAGCAGCCTTAGTTTTCCACAAAAATTGTTTTGTTGATTTATTCGATTTTATACAAGATCGATGGCTGCTAAATCTCGCGTTGTATGATAAAAATTATCACAATGTGCATCTCCGCACAATTGGTATAATGTTAGTTATTAAAAACAATTAACCATATTACAACTTAATCACTTAATCAGCTGATTGAAGTTCGGCCATTTTTATTTCGTTCATCTGTCATGTCAGTGTGACGAAAAACGGCAAACTGTTTTTCTATGACTAAATTGTACCTCTTATCCCTCAGGAACAGGTATATTTTCCGGGATAAAAAGTAGCCTATCCGGTAAGTTAGGTTGAAAGCTATCCGTGTGTCAAATTTTATCCACATCCGTTCAGCCGTTTTTGCGTGATTGAGTCACAAACATCCAAACATCCAAACATCCAAACATCCAAACTTTCACATTTATAATATTAGTAGGATTTAGTCCGCAGCGCATGACTTGGTTCCGTTTTTAACCGTCGCAGAAAGAAGGGTGTTGTCAGTTTGACGTCTCTGTGTCAATCTGTGGCATCGTAGCTCCTGAACTAATGGACTGATGATGTGACGTGATCAAGATGGTTCTTGGCTATGTTTAGTCTAAATGTACTCACAGTTACAGATTTTCTTTAACCGATTTGTAGCAAGCATTTAAAAAAAAGTATTTTGAAGTTATACTACTGCTTTACTCTGATGATGAGAGTGAAATTTAAAGATTTGTGACACAGAAAGTGACGAAAAACGTCACAGGTGATTTTTTAACGCGCGTTTTTCTTAGGAAAAGCCTCTTGACTCTTGACTGACACTTAAATTCTAAACCACAAACATTCCCTCCAAAACTTAGATAGATAAATAGATAACTCTTAACTTACTATTTTTAACAACTTAATACTTTTAAGTACCAGACCTTCAAATCGTGAAATCAATTTCAAACCACTGCGTTAGAGTAGCAATAACTACTAATCTATTAATCATACCCTATAATTAAGGGTGTATTTTCACGCAATGTCGTTAAAGGGAGAGGGCGTTCTGTTTGACTTCGAAGATACGCGTCATGGCAGGTGTTACGAAACTTGGTGACAAATTGCCTTCGATGTGACCAGGAATGACTAATGTGTGTTTTGGATAAGGTGCCTTCAAAGTCAGCTTGTAGGGCATGATACAAAAACGATATGTTCATAAATAAATCAATAATAAAAAACAATAATAATAAATGCTAACACACTCATACCCCGGTACTGGGTTATTACCTGTGTTGCGGGCGGCATGGACGACATATATAACACATAATCACACCCATGACCTGAGTACAAATATTTATCTGTCACATATCTGCCCCGGCCGGGAATCGAACCCGGGACCCTTCACTTCGCAGGCAGAGTTACTACCAACTAGGCTACAGGATCGGAATTCAATGAGTATTATTATTCTAAACTAGTTACATTTAACCCGATTAATATAACGAACACTGGCTACCGTCCGAAGGGTTCTGTGTTCGATTCCCGGCGAGGCAGAAATAATGATGAGTTAGAATTTCTGTTCTCCGTCTGGGTGTGTATATTCTTGTCTTTGTGTATTGTTCGTGGCACCTACGACGGCTATGACACAGGAAATCCTAGTGTGGGACTATGAGTGTGTAGAGTTATTATTAATATCTGGATGAGCGAGCTTTTCTCGGTATTATAGAGTTGCTTAACAACGCCATCTACTGAAGTAGCTCTGTATCGTTAAAGCAGTTAGTTGCTCCCAGTAATAATAGTACATTACACACCAATATTACACACAATATTACACACCAATAGATATCAGGAAGAGTCAATGATGTTTTAGCAGTTTTTCATTGCCTCAAAACACGGATAAAACGACATTTTCTAAAAATGAATCCTAGCTAGTTCGATTTATCGCCCCCGAAACCCCCTGCGTACTAAATTTCATGAAAATCGTAGGCGCCGTTTCCGAGATTCCGATATAGATATACTTATTATATACATATATACAAGAATAGCTCGTTTAAAAGTATTAGATTATGTTTAAAACATTATCTTAAAATCTGTCTCTTAAAATTATTATCTATTCTTATTTTATTACCATATGCATAGAAATTTAATTACCTTATATCTCAGTGTCCCAATAAGATATTGCCGCACTAACCGTAATTTGGTCTACAATATCTTAAGCTGAAAATGATATAGGAGTGTGGTTAACGATAAAGGTACTTCACAACTATAGCGATGTAGTAGAGCGAAGTTCTTAACCCAACAAATTCAGTAGAACCAAGAATACCGATGTGCTTTTGTGTAGGGTGTGTATGTGGTTTTTTCTGAGGGTTTTATATTTGCTATTTAGTGGCAAAATAATCTCAATGCAAAAACTTAACAAAGCTTTAACCTGTTAACCGAGCGGGACGTATAAATACGTCAAACGTAAACAATAGCGTGTACGGGTAGGACGTATGAATACGTCCTCGAAATGTGGTACGTGTTGGAACGTATAGTAATTTCTTAATTCGATATTTCCATATTTTTGTTAGCACCTATTGTTTTCTATTAGTTGGTAACGAAAACATATATATTTCATAGTCTTTTCATTTATTTTAAGCATAAATAAAAAATAAAAAATTATATGAACGTATTGACACGTCCTAGTGAAAGAGCTCACGTTACAAAGTACGTAATTAAAAAGGGAACTCCCCGGTTAACAGGTTAAGTTGCCATAATTGATTCAAGCAAGCGTATCCTCATGCGTTTGCTAATAAGTTACTAATATGTACCTACTGAATCAGCCCGAGCAACTTGTTTGAAAAAAATGTCATCGTTGCCAAAAATAACTCGTCACATGTAAAAACATGCCTAATTGCCTACTCAAGGCAAAGTTTTAGTTGAAAAAGTTGAAGCAATATTTTAAATGAAACATCTTAGGTACTTGGTATGTTTTTAATAAAACTTTTTGGGTCCCGATCTTACATCATGTGGATTGAGTCGCATTAAGGAGAATAATTTGTTTCTGGGGCGAGTTGAGCGTATATTATGTCAAATTATTTATACCACACCTGTTATTTATAAGGGGAAATCCGCAGCACTTTAGGGTGACGTTCTTTCACTTTGTCACACTTATACACTCGTACACTAAGATTTATGTACGTGGCATTAACATAACACACAAATGACATCACAAAGACCAGAGATCAATCACTATTCTGTCAGCTTGATCCAGGAAAGAAACCCGAAATGAGAACCTATTCCTTTTTATCTGACCTCAAAAAAGAAGGAGGTATTTTTTATGTTTGTTACCTCAGAACTTTTGACTGGGTGAATTGATTTTAATGATTCTTTTTTAATCAAAAGCTGGTGCTTGTCATGTGGTTCCGCTTAAATTTGTTCCAAATAATAATTAATTATTTTATTACCCAACTTCAAAAAAGGAGGAGATTCTTAATTCGACTGTATTTTTTATGTGTGTTACCTCATAACTTTTTAATGGGTGTACCAATTTTGATGATTCTTTTTATGTTCGAACGCTGGTGCTTGTCTAGTAGTCTCATTAAAATTTGAGGGAGATCTGACGAGTAGTTTTTGAGTTATCCCTAATTGGGAAGTCGGTTATTTTTTGTCAAGAATTATAATTTCTTTTTCTGTTTGTCTTTAATTTCTCTCTCCTTAATCAGTAGATAAATTCCCAAGCGTGAGGAACAAAGGCAGGTATTTAAGTTTGCTAATGAATTAAAATGAAACTTACCCATCTTATTAAATTAATTAACTCTACACTAGAATACAAATGACAAAGAAACTCTCGGATTCTGTAGAAGTTACAGCTCAGCTCGTTAGCGAATGCAGTTGGAATAAACAAGATTGTAATGGCGTGACGGAATCGGAGTACTGAATATTAAAGTTGAATTTACTTTTTTAAGTTTTAAATCTACGTTATAGTCAAGGCGGCAATGCATTGTCCGCAAAACCAAGGTATAAGTAGGTATACTCGTTGCAGAATGTCAAAGTGATGTAATTTGTTAAAGATGTGCTGAGGAGTTTTTTCATGGTTTCTTCTCCATGAGTTTTATGTAAAGCAGACGATCCACCTGATAAAACCAAAGCCATCACCGATGCGTTGTCGTCAAAGAAATAAGAGAAAAGAAAGAAAGAACTGGCTCTCAATCCTCCAGCCAGAACATGACGTTAGCGACTCAAGCAAGATTGAATAATAAATGCCTTCAAAATTACGGTACGAACAAAAATTTACTTTCAAACAATTACATAACAAACGATTTTGAGTTTAAATTTGAGTTTGAGTACTTATTATAAGTACTATTATTTCTTCTGTGGTTCAAGTAAGTAGACTAATACTAACTTAATAACAATGGATTTCCGTAAAATAACGCCTGATACTATTAACTATAAATACGCCACGCTCAGTGAACGACGTTCACTTTGCGACTAACCATCGTAGAGTCAACTTACCCTGGTGCAACGAAACGGAGCATCCGTTTCGGGACGAAACACGTGTTGGTGCTGGTATATATATGCTGGTATATACTTTTAGTTATTGTAGTGCATGTTTCCGTTGCAGAGTTAGCTGGCTGAAGTGACAATGGCCAGGCCACATCGTTCGAAGGACAGATAACCGATGGGGTCGCAAAGTCCTCGAATGGCGGCCACGTCTCGGTAAAAGAAGCACTGGTCGCCCCCCGACCAGGTGGACTGATGACCTGAAGAAGACGGCGGGAAGCCGCTGGATTCAGAGGGCCCAGGACCGGTCGGAGTGGCGCCAATTAGGGGAGGCCTATGTCCAGCTGTGGACTTTAAAAGGCTGTTAGATAGATAGATGTTTCCGTTGTGGGAGGGAGAGAGCGGTGCCACGCATGTCTTAAAGTATACACCATCATACATGTTACCCGCGGATTGTTGCAAAGTAGACTAATACTAACATAATAAGTATTTCTCCTCGCAGCAAACTATTATTCTAACTATTACAACATTTAACCTCGAGTGAGCTGACTGAACATGCGGCCGTCAGCAAATACGCTGTCGGCGCTCTGCACGTTGTTCCAATATCTACGACGTCAAGTGTCTTGGCAGGCGGGTACTTAGTAGTTATGATGTCTGGTGCAATGTGGGCCAGTGTAAGGGACGAGCGGTAGAGGGTTTGGGGGTTTGAAGGTTCAGTACATAAATAAATATATAATAAATAAAGCTTCACACTCTTAGCCCCACACTAGGATTCCCTGTGTCGTGGGTGCCATGGACAACACACTAGACACAGACATTCACATCCAGAACGAGAACAGAAATTCAAAGTCATCATTCAAATTGCCGCCTCGCTGGGAATCGAACCTAGGACCCTCGGTGCGGCGAGCCGGTATGGTAACCATTGCGCCACACGGGTCGTCAGTACATGTGTTTTTTCTGTCCGTATCTGTAATCTGACTACCTCAATCTACCTCAATCTAGTTTTGAAGGAGCTTGAAGTTTTGTGCGTATTACGCACTACTGTGAATTACGTGAAACAATTACAGACAGACTATATTGTTTGGGGATAACTAGGGCAATTTTCTTTCTGGCCATTGCCACGGCCATTAATAAGCCATTTTTATTAAGTAATTAGCAAGCAACTTTTAAACGGTTTTATTCATCTTACCGTGTTTATTTGGGTCAAATCTGGAAGTCCGATTAGATCTACTTCCTCTTATTTATACTAATATAACATAATAATGAGGAAAGATTTGCTTGTTTGTTTGCATTGAATAGGCTCCGAAACTACTGAACGGATTTGAAAAATTTTTTCACTGCTGGGAAGCTACACTATCCCCGGGTAACATAAGCCATATTATATTTTCAAAAAAAATTAGGGATCCTTAATAAAAATCCAATAATGTAACCTATATTATATTTTCAAAAAAAATTAGGGATCCTTAATAAAAGTCCAATAATGTAACCCAAGGTGTAAAAAAATAAGAAAATCGAAGCAAAGCGAGGGCGGTTACTTGTTCTAAATAATTTAAGTTTTACATATTGATTTAGTTCTACATACGGTTTAGATCTATGCGATCTAGGCGATCTTTAACTGTTAAGAGCTCAGTTTTTTTTAACCGACTTCAAAAAAGGAGGAGATAGTCAATTCGACTATATTTTTTATGTTTGTTACCTCTGAAGTTTCGACTGCGTGAACCGATTTTGATGATTCTTTTTTTAATGAAAGCTGGTGCTTATCATGTTGTCTCTAAATTTGAGCGAGATCTGACAAGTAGTTTTTGAGTTATTTTGAAGTCGATTATTTTTTGTCAAGAATTAGTACCACCATGGATATTACAGTGTATTTAGTTTTTAAACTTGTGTTTTGTTTTTAGTCAAAAGTAAGTAAAATGACCGATTACGATTGCGGTCTGATCCGTTTATGCCTTATACACGTACCACACGCCAAACTATGCCCGATCAGCTTCACGTCAAGTATTTGCATATAGTCTGTTCTGACCTAATATTATGCTTCAATTTATATCCATTAAGCTTGTAAAGGTACCAAAATATTCATGTTGATTTCAATTAATTCTGCTCAAATAGAAATCTGCCTAATTGGAAATTTATCCGGTGGAAATACATCAAATTAAGGTTTTATTCAATTTGGATGCGAGAGTAAGGGAAATAAATAAAATACCTGATGTATTTAAAGTATTTAAAATACATTATTATTGATTCATTTTTTATCACTATTCTTAAACTTCTTTTCGCTTCAGAAATCCCGAATCTGAATCTCTTCTAAAATGTGCTTCTGAATTATTCAGTAATGATTTTTGCAGAGCATGGCAATGACGTTTTATAGGCAAATCATTTAATTAAATTTCTGCAATTACTGAAGTGATTTCTAATTATTCTTAATAAAATACATTGTATGGTTATAACTAACAATGCAGCTCCATATGAGTAGGTGAAGGTGTTTTAAAATTATTTCAGAACCTTTTGTTTTTAACATTATATATTAGATACTTTATGAAGCGCTCATAGCCCGGCGGCTTGCATTGATTCTTAGCGATCGACAAAGTTAAGCATCAGCTGGCTCGGTCGGTAGTTGGATGGGTGACCGCTAGTGGCAAAAAAATTTTGAGCGCTTCCGTGCTTCGGAGGGCACGTAAAGCCGTCGGTCCCGGTTGTTATCGTAAGATAACAGTCGTTAAGCCATGTCGGAGGCCCTCGGGTGGCATGAAAACTTCCGACACTTGGGTTGGCCACTAACCCCTCCACCAATCCGCACTAGAGCAGCGTGGTGGAGTATGCTCTAGGCCTCCTCACGAGGAGAGACCCGTGCCCAGTAGTGGACCATTAATGGGTTGAAGCCATATTACTTTATCTTTATCCATTACCTTATCAATATCCATTTATTTTTATGTTAATTTACCCAACATTCTACAGCGGTCTAAAGTGATAAAACCTAGCTATGAGTGTTGTACCTTTAATTGTTTCCGTTTTTGTACCACACCCCAAGCTGTGCACGAACAGTGTTAGGTGAAGTATTTGCGTGTAGTCTAACCTAATGCATGCTTCAATCTATTTCCATTAGGGTTTACAAAGAGTGGTACATAGTTTATTTTTATTATTATTATTTAGAGCATTATTTAAAGAATGTACACAACGTTATTTACAGCCGTCCTACCACACTGCAGTTCTAAAATGTTATGAAACATTCTTCAACAAACGACGACGAGCTGTGTGGCGCAATGGTTACCATGCCGGATCGCCGCACCAAGGGTCCTGGGTTCAATTCCCAGCGAGGCGGAAATTTGAATGATGAGTTTGAATTTTTGTTCTCGGTCTGGGTGTGAATGTCCTTGTCTGTGTGTTGTCCATGGCACCCACGACACAGGTAATCCTAGTGTGGGGCTTTGAGTGTGGCGTTATTTATTATTATTATTAAAACATCACCTGGCACGGCAGCAGCTTTAGGCTTAGCCTCGCAACGGAATCAAAACCTATAGAATACTTCCCGTCAACGTAGAATCATAAAATTTATAAAGAATCAATTTCTTGGAACACGAACTGAGTAAAGAAAAAAATCCGAAAATCGAAAATCTGGAATTGGAAAAAAACAAAATACTTTTACTTGTTTGCAGTTAGTAAATTGATCGCCACCTATATCTATATCCATATATACGTCCCCATGGGACGACAGTGAACCTCTTTAGAATATTAGTGTAGATGATCCTGACTCTATGATATCCCGGGGTTGATTCCTGTTAAGGGCAGTTAAGATGTCATAATATCGAGATAAATAATTTTTTTGAAGTAATTTTTATAATCCGCTGACTCTCATCAATTGTACCACGCACCAATTTATGCACGATCGGGTAGGTCAAGTATTTTGTGTGTAGTTGAACTACGCGTTCGGATACTTTCTGTTGCTAACTTTACCACAACTTGCTAGCTAACGATTCTTACGGTCAGAATATTAATATATCGGTATTTACGCTCAATGCATTGTAGTTCTTGAGTTTTCTTGAATGATCGATCGAGTTAAGCAACACCCTGTAGTTTGATGGGTGACGGAATGGACTGTCCCTTTCGTCGTCCATATAACTGAATATTAATTTACAATTTTACCTATGTAATGTCAGTAAAACATGCTTATTACATCTGCACAACTGTAACGTAAGTACGTGATAACCACTTATCAAGCGTTTTATAATTTTATGTTAAAATCTTTTTATATTTATACCAATAAACTAAAACCACAGTAAAATCTGTGGGATTTGTTCAATTTGTTTGAAATTATCACGTTCAAACAAAGAAAACTATCGACATAAATACTGCCGTACTATCGGTTTTACGGTTTAAGATTTTTATTTCTCAAAAGAATTTCACAACAATTCACTGACAGAGAAATATATGTATAGGTACTAATTAATATACAGTGGTATGCCGCTAAGGGCTTGTTTCACCATCTTCAAGTAGAGTCCTGAATAAGCTATTCGCCGGTTAAAGTGACGTTAAAGTGTCATTTTACATACACGAAATGTCAACTTAACCAACGAATAGCTTACTTCGGACTTACTTGAAGATTGTGAAACAAGCCCTAAGCCTAGTTACAATTTTATTATCGCTCACCTAGTTATATAACGGCACATCTACGTTTGTCATATTTTACAGAAACGAAGATCAAAGATTTTATAAAAATGTTTAAAATTAATTTATGGGTTCTTTTTACGTTTTTTACAGATTATTTGGGTTTGGTTCCTAGTATAGACGTTAATACATATTTACCACTATGTAGATTATGCACTTTTAAACACGTATACGATATAAACTAAATTTCGCATTTTTTGCAGATGCCATTATATATCTAGGCGAGCGATATTTTAACTAATACAATACAAAACATAACCAAACAAAAAAAAAACAAAACGAGGGTAGTAATGAGAACAGTTGCACACAAACCAAAACAAGGAAGATAAGGTTACGGCCAACATATAGCGGTTGACGGATCAAGAATAATTTACACTAAATAGTTGTTAATGGTAAGTTTGCGATATGTGCGTTTTTTGAGTGCGTTTATCTGTTTATCTGCGTAAGTATGTAATTAGTTAAATATTAATACAGAATCAACATATTAAGCTCTACAAGATGAGCTGACAGCCATTATTAAACCTGGAAATATCGTCAAGCAAAAACACACTAAGCCAAATTTTATCATACAAAATCTTTAGTGACAAAAACTTTGGACGCTAATTACTAAAAACTATGCATAACATATTTCCGCTACATTCCTACCTAATAATAATTGCGTCATTCGTCAAATGTAATGTTCTTTTAAAAAATAATTTACTTCTCTAACCGTCACAGAAACGCATTATTTACGGCCTGAATCCAAATGAAAACATAACAAGATCCCAAACTCAATAAACCTTAAAACAGCAGTAAATTAATATAAACATGAAAAATTAAATCAGCTTTATGTTTCGAAAAAAGGATAATAAATTCCAAACAAATTACACGGACCAACCGTTGTAGACCCCTGGCGTCATAATTCAAAGGCAGCGGCGCCAAACCTTTTTGTGAATTTATTAACACGTGACGCGACCTTTGAAACGCGAGTGTGTGCTTGACAAGCTCTTATTCTGTGGTACAAGATTATACAACAAAAAAAAATATTTTCGGCCAGTGATATATTTTATTAAAAAGAGTTTTGTTATAAATAGCTGCCTAAAAAAATGGTTGTCTGTAAAGTCGGTTTAAGGACGGTAGTTTAACGTGACAACGTCATGACAAAACATTGATGAAATGATTGCATACTTTTATAGATAAAATTGAATCATTTTAATTAAATTACCATTATTTTGTATAGGAAAAGGAGTGAAATGAAATCTACATTTTGATTCATAAATTGACTTTTATTTGCACTAATTAATTCAAATATGTTTATTACTTCGATGAACAGAAGAGATATATGCGGCACGAACCGAGCGCTTCGGCCGATCGTAGCCGATTGTGCCTCTCTATTCGCTTGTTCCGCGCTCTCGCTCGCGGAACGTGACGTTACGTCACGGAACGTGACAGTGAGTCATGCTTTTTCGTGCGTGCACCCGGCGTTCATCATTTTAATAGACGTTGTCACGTCAAAAGCAGTTTGGTGACATATTTGATACTATGACGATCCACGTGGTTTATTGGTTACCATGCCATGCTGTTCAAAGGGTCTTAGAGGCAGAAGTTTGAACGATGAGTTTGTATTTTATTTTTAATCCCCGTCGCAAAAAGAAGGGTGTTGTAAGTTTAACGTGTCTGTGTATCTGTTTGTGGCATCGTAGCTCCTAAACGAATGGACTGATTATGACGCGGTTTTTTCTTTGAAAGCTGATGTAATCAAGACGGATGTTAGCTGTGTGATAAAAATAAAATTTCGTGGGTTTTTTATTTTATTTTATTTTAAAATCTATATTATGTTCTCGATTTCGGCGTGTGTGTTCTTGTCTTTGTGTGTTGTCATGATACCTACGACACAGGACACTCTAGTTTTAAGTGAGGAACGTTTAATTTTATTTAATTACTAGCTGCCCGGACAGACTTCGTTTTGTATAAAGTTTTTTTATTAAAACCTTCCGTGTGCCTTAAGGGATATGTAAGCTATCCTATCTTTCAAGTTGGATCAAACTGCACATGGTGTGCAAATTTGATTAAAATCGGTTAAGTAGTTTAGAAGTACATCGCGGACAGGTAACGTGACACGTAATTTATATATATTAAGATTATTATCTCATCTATAAATATTGTAGAGACCTTTCCAAGCAGAAGCTATTTTATACTCAATATTTTTTGATAAAATAGAGCGTTTTATAATAGATTACCGTTACATTTCAATGTCATAGATATAAATGTAGTTGTTACTGTAGAGATATCAGGATATATATCATATGTACGAGTAGGATACATTATATTAGGTGTTATCGAAACTGGTCTGTAGCCTCCTCTATTATTTAACAGAAGACCACGCGTGGGGCTAAAAGGCTGACTCGAAGTTTAATGAAGCCTTTATCAGCTTATCCGTATCTTTGGGATCTAATGTAAAGGCATATGCCTCCCAAAATGCTCTCTCGGGCGCTTGAGTAAAGCTCTAACTCCCCAAACGCTAAACTTTAATGTGCAAATTACCTTTTCTCAATACCGACCCAGTACTATATTCGACTGTATAGAATTGCTATTCTACATAAAGATCTAAATTGGTACAAAATTTCTAGCGAGCGTTGTCCCAGGGGTCCACATAGTGATAAATGGACCTACTCCGAACTTATGCTCGCCTAGTACCTACATGAAATATTATTATTGTGGCTGTAACACCTATATTTTCTAAATGAAATTTATCGCTGGAACGCCGAAGCTGTATTTTAGGTAAATTTGAAGGCTATGTGAACATAAGGTAAAGTTACACAAGGTAAATTGAAGGTAAATTGTAGGCTACACGCACGCTCGTTTTTTACAAATCCCACTGAAACTTTTTCAATATAATAGGCATATTTATTTGTGTACGAGCGTCAGAGATACTTATTTACCTTAACTTTCTTACCCATACGACGTATATAGGTAAAATTATTTTCGCGCGTTTCATTATTATGCTTGTTTATGTGTGGCGTTTTAATTTCTAAACGTGGACAGATGAAAATGAATAAATAAATGAATTAATTAACCTTACATCTATCTAATCTATATATCGCTCACCTAGTAATATAATGACACATCTGCAAAAATGCAAAATTGAGTTTATATGGTATACGTGTTTAAAAGTGCATAATCTACATAGTGGTTAATATGTATTAACGTCTATACTAGTAAACAAACCCATACAATCTGTAAAAAACGTAAAAATAACCATAAATTAATTTTAAACATTTTTATAAAATCTTTGATCCTTGTTTCTGTAAAATATGACAAACGTAGATGTGCCATTATATTACTAAGTGAGCGATATATAAAAGGCAAAAGTGATTGACTGATGTATCAACGCACAGGCCAAACCCTTAGGGCGAGAAACTTAAAATTGCACACACGTACTCCTTTTATGACGTAGGCTTCCACTAAGGAAGGATTTTTCAAAATTACACCCCCAAGGGGGTGAAATAGGAAATAAATACATATGATGAGCTTATGGTTATGGAAATTATTGGAACGAAGTTCCTTATCGCGCGTTGCGAAAGGGGGCTAGGCGGAAAATTTTGTAACGAAAAGTTGTAACGACACTTTTTACCGTCATTAGTCGTTACATGTCGTGCGGCGTGCGCATGTTTCTCTGTCTGTCTCTCTCTCTCTCTTACAGAAAGCAAGCCAGATATATTTTCGTTTCTTGCAGTAAGTACTAGGACAGCAAAAACATGCAAGCGAGTGTGCCAAGCTACTAGGTGAAAAAAGCCAATGAGAAATTTCATACCCCAGATTTGTTTTGGCACACTTGCTGCATGTTTTTGCTATCCTAGTACTTACTGCAAGGAACTTCGTTTCATCCGGGTGTCCCTTGACACCTCTCAAGTTTTTTTTTCCCCATGTGAAGCTGCAGGCAACAGCTAGTTAGTTTATAAATACTGACATAAAAGTAATTAAGGGATATACAGGATATAAAGATAGATTAAACATTGTGATAAAGAGAAAATATTATGTTATCCTCGTTCGTTTTTCAGAAGGGTATTTATAAGGGTAGAGGGATTTTTGGACGCAAAGATGAATGCATCACGCAGGGGCTAAACGTAATTAAAATTACTTTTAGTACGGGATTACAAGATACATTTTTAACCTACCAGTAGCGGCCACAAAAAAGATAAAGAAGACAAAGAAACAAAGAAGACAGCTTTAACGCAGTGTTTAGTGTGGTGGTCTCCCAGTATCCTGTAAATGTGAGTACCCTTCTGCTAAACCAAATCCTTAAGCCTGGGCCGTGGAACTAGCGATCACTTGCCGGGCGCATATATCTTAACAGAGCTATAGTCACCGCGAACTAAGAAGCCCAATTTGTCGTTTGCCATCACAGTGACATTAGAGATGTACAAAAAAATCGGTTCACGAAAGAAACCAATTTTTACAACAAATCGATTCAAAATTATAAGACCTTCTAATCGATTCGGTTATTAAAATTTTAAACTAAAAACCGTAATATTTAGGTACCTAGTTACCTACCTACTACCTCGATTGAGCTATCTCGCACCGCGTATTCTCAATATGTACCTATTTACGACTTCATTAAAATATTCTTTTATCCATTCGCCCATGAACATGAACAACATCAAAAGCATCACTGGTGCGTTGCCGGCCAAGAAAAAGAAGAAAAAGAAAGAAAGATAGATCATGATAGAATGAAAGTCCCGCTCAGTTTCATAGTAATATTTTGACATAATACTTATTATATTATGAGCGTCAGGAAAAAACTACAGTGAATAAATTCTTGCTTATTTAGTAAGACAAATTCATGTATACATAATTATTATTTTGTTAAAAAAATGTTTACCGCAACCTTAAATACATAATTACATATAACATATTATCTGCAGTTACTGTCCATGGATGACGAAGTGCCCATACATAATGGAAAATGTCCTTTGTTAGCATCCAATTCGTCGTGGTTTTAAATTCAAATGCAAGCAAATCATTTTTAACAATGTAATTAAATTAATCAATTTTCATTTTTAAATTTCGATTATAGTAATGTATCGATTATGATTGGTTTTATAAACGGTTTCAAGCCGTCACATCACCCTACGTCAGATTACATTTAGGTTTCTTCATATAAGATTGTTTCGACGTCATATATTTTTATTAAATTTTGCATAAATTATGATGTGATGGGATTTTTACTAGATTTTAACGTATAATATGATTTATAATCAACGCCAATGAAAATGAGTAGGGATATTTAACAAATTTTGGCAAAATCCTTTGTTCGTAAGTATTCAACTATTCATTTCAAGTAAATGAATATTCCATTTCGCTCAAAGACACCCATACAAGGTTAGTTCATATTAATTAATAGCAGCTATCATTATGGGCATCTTAGATAATTTTGACTATAATAATTCATCTATAACTTAAAATCGATACAATAAAAAAAAACTAAGACATTCTTTATATATTACTATCAATTCATTATAGTCATATAGACAGCGTTCATTAAATTTATTGTGACGTTTTTTTTGTTTTTCTTTTTTTTTTATACAGAAAAAGTAAGTGCTTGACCACAAAACCTCCTTATGGTAAGCAAAAATGAAGTCGTGGATGGTAAAGCGCACTAACTTAGTAGAAGATCGCGGAATCAAGACGCTTTTAAGGATATTTTTGGTTAAAATACCCTTACAAGTTTAGAAGTTCTGTATAATGAACATAAGCATGGGCTGAATAGTTAGCCTTCCAGTTGGTTGGTGGTTTAGACTCTGGATTTACCTAAGTCTGCTAAAAATAAATCAACTGTAACTTACCCTACACTGTTTACCACGCTACAAGAATCAAAACAGACTGTTTACGAGATGTAATCGTCCAGAATCTATTCAAGGATGAGGCGTTTCTTCATTGGCCACGACAACGACACAGCTTTATTCAAGTAAGGCTACCACATTGAAGTTAAAAACATGCCTATGGACATCAGCGACACCAAAGGCATCACGTACCTTGCCGGCCAAGAAGAAGAGAAGAAAGAACGAACTGGCTCTCAAGCCGATTACGCCTAATAAGCCTTTTTACACCCAGTAAAACTTTATAAGGTATACATAAAAATACACTTGAATTGAGAACCTCCTTTTTTAATCGACTTCAAAAAAGGAAAAGGTACTCAATTCAACTGTATTTTTTATGTTTGTTAGCTCAAAACCTTCGACTGGGTGAACCGATTTTGATGATTCTTTTTTTAATTGAAATTTGCTGCTTGTCTTGTAGTCCCACTTAAATTTGAGCGAGATATGACTAGTAGTTTTTGAGTTATTCCTAATTTTGAAGTCTGTTATTTTTTGTCAAGAATTATTTGAAACCGGGTAAAAAAAAGTTTCTGATGCGTGCAGGCATGCATTTTAACCTTAACGTCATTTCTTTTCGTAGATTAAATGCCTAACGCGTTGTCCTACGTGGGCGAATCAACGCGAACGCGAAACGATGCGAAAATAACAAACAGTCGAGATGTATTGAAGTGTCCTACGTGACCAAGAGCATGTAGAGAGCGTTGCGATGCGGCGCGGTTTGAAGCGAACGCGATCAGTTGGTTTGATATTTTCGCGCGAACTTCAGCGGCGCGGCGTATGTCAGTGGCGGTGAAGTGACAATTCGCGCGCACGTAGGCCAGAGGCGCCGCTTCGCTCCACGTCGCACTGAATTCGCATCGGATCGCTTCGCGATTGCGTTCGCGTTGAATCGCCCACGTAGGACACGGTGTAATCATGTCGTGGCGCAAGTCAGCCTAGTCCTTAGATATCGTGGTCGTATCGTCCGATGTAAAAAGCGTCCAGAGAAGCGTCGTTATTTTGTTGAGCATCCACTCGGAATGCTGTTTAGATTGTTTCGGGGCATAAATACTTATAGTTGCGAGCTGCGCTACCCAGACGATACTTAACAATAGTTTACGGAAATCTATTGATATTAAGCCAGTCAAATACTAAGCTTCATTTCGAGCAAAATAATCTTTGCTTTTATTAACCCCCCTCGCAAAAAGAGGGGTGTTTTCAGTTTGACGTGTATGTGTCTGCGTGTCTGTCTGTGGCATCGTAGTTCCTAAACCAGTGGGAATCAACCTTTTTTTATTGGCCGCAAACACGTATTAGTATTGTTGCAGGCCGCAGAAAAAAAATGTTTATAATTACTTAGGTTTTCGTGACTGTTACATGACTTAAACACCTTTGCACATAATTGTCATTTCCTGACGCTTTGCAGTGTCTGTGGTCACAAGCAGTTGTTTAATTCAAATTATTTAGGTGTTATTAAAAAAAAGTAACACCAGATGAGCCAACCAAAAAGTTTGAGTATAGCTGTCCTAAACGAATGCATACTCAGTTTTTTTTGTTATGAATGAATGAATGAAAGTCTATTTGCAATAATTATGGTTACATAGGGATCTTAAGTAAAATATATTACATCTCACAGTTAGCCATTTACAATATGGCATGCAAATCTCAAATAATACAATGTAGAATTAAATTATTATTATTATTATTTATTATTTGAAAGCTGACATGATCTAGATGATTATAATAGTACTCGTACAGCCTAATTAGTTCGCATAGCACACAGACTTGACGACTTCCAGCCTCCTGAAGAACCCCGTATTCAAGAACAACACTGTGGGGTCTCACAGTGTTTGCGAGTGCATAGTGGCATTAAAATCATTTCGTAAACAATACTTGATTGAAGTCCTTCGCTGTGCGTTTGTCGAAATCGATAAAGTAGCTGCCGAGCTACTTTACCGAACGCATAGTGTTGGTTTGACTTCTATTAAAATAGAAAGAAAGGATCGTTTGTTTGTATTGTTATCTTTGTCTTTTGCCTGTGTCAAATGACTAGAGTGAAGTTTGCCGCATCAAATGGACCAATAAGAGGGCTGTATACAGAGCTCTTTGCGTCCGCACAGCCAAGTGATTCTTAACAGCCTGTCCAGATGAGGCGTTTTACGCGCGAGCGGACTCGCGCGCTTCTCTTTTGTGTTGCGTCCAGATGTCGCGTTTTACGCGCGTACCTACGCGCCAGTTTTTTGGAAGGGACTAGTTATAAACATGAAGGTAGACAAAGCAGTTGTATTGTGGCTTGCATACCATCGATGGAAACGTCGTAAACAAAGACAAAATCGACAATTTAACGTGGCATCCAACTCTACATGACAGAATGACGCATAGTATGTTTATAACATTATACCCAAAGCTCGGAGAACACAGTGAAAAGTTTTTTGACTACTTTCGAATGTCAATAACATCTTTGGATTATTATACAAGAAGTCTTTTCAGTTCCTACGAAAAATCTGGAGATTCCATATCCCATATGCCTACTCTTTTTTCAACTTCGTCGATAAAAAGTTCACTACCAAAATTATCACGCTCTATTTTGAACGAAATTCGACCAGTCGCCGCTGCGGATACGCGCGTAGTACTGGACGGAGCAATGGCGCTCGAGTATCTCAACTCGCGCGCTTTACGCGCGAGTCGAGAGTCCGGCGTGTTACACGCGTTTTACGCGCGAGTGAGGAAACGCGCGAGAGCATCTGGACGGGATGTATGTAGCTCTAGTATCTCGGTTACGCGCGTGTGACTACGCGCGAGGCCGCTCGCGCGTAAAACGCCTCATCTGGACAGGCTCTAAGGGTCGACTGTGAAACAGAAGGCTTGCCATGACAAACGCACTGAGAAATGCCTTACTTCGCATAGTATTACTTCTTTACTTAAACAAGTATTGTTCTTGAATACGGGGTCACTAAAGGTTACTTAAATCTCTCCTTAGTAAAGAATCTCCGTACAAATTATGTACTAAGGAGCGATTTAAGTAACCGTTACTAACTCTGAGTTGGGGCGTTAAAATTGTATATTTAGTGATATATAATAAATACCTAATGGTGTCCATTCATACAAATACCTAACACAACAAAATCAGAGATCTAAATGCCAGTGATTTACAGTATCTTTAAATCATAATTTACTAACAATAGCAATAAGTTTGGCTACGCAACGGACCGTACCCACATACATTCCTACCAACCCTTGTCATGAATGGAGGATTTGATAAAGGACAGTTAATTTAACTAATTCCAAACGGGGAACGACGCAAATTAGTTTAAACTGTTTGACAAAAATTACAGCTTTTTATTGGACTTCAAGAACAATATGATTTCTAGTAATGGACTTACTAGCGCTGTGCTCGCGACTTTGTCCGTGTTATCCGGATAATAAGTACCCTATATCTTATTCCAGGTCATGGTCTATATGTGTGCTAAATTTCATGAAAATCTGTTTAATCGTTTTTACATGGAAGAGAAACAAACTTTAATATTATTTATTCATTCATTCATTCATTCATTCATTCATTCATTCATTCATTCATTCATTCATTCATTCATTCATCCATCCATTTATTCATTCATTCATTCATTCATTCATTCATTTATTTACACACAAGTTTCTTATAAAAACATGACAGATAATAATCTACCCAATGCGTTTTTAAAGCTTTGCCAGTAGCTACCTGCCGTGCTGATAAGATCGACAACAGGTGAACAAAATATGTCAATTAACGGATACCATGTCACTAAGCCATTGAGTAAGGTGATTTAGTAAGTTGGGTTTCTTTTTGTAACTGACGAAGCCTAGAGCATACTCCATCACGTTGTCCCAATACGGATTAGAAGAAAATTAGTTGATAACTCATGATAATCGGGACAGACTACGTAACTTCGAAGTACAGAAGCGCTCAAGTATTTTGCCAATAATACCCACCTATATCATCGATCAGTGAAGTTTTAGAACCGCTGGTAGTCCTGTTAAAACCTATACAATAATAATAAATACTTTCGTAAATCCATGCCAAGTTACAGCTTTCCAGAACTATGGGTCTCGACGCCAAGCTGCGGACGGACGGACGGACGGACGGACAGACAAGATAAAACTATAAGGGTTAAGTTATGACTACCTGCGACGCCCCTTCAAATCTGGCGCCTTGATCGGTCGCCCCACCGTGCCCTGCCCTGCCCTAACACCGGCACTGTCATCGATTCATTTGGAGGACTTATGAAGTACCTATTTTTGTTCAAGCTACAAAGTTAGGTATTTGAAACGATCCTTATAGCCAGCATTGTAAAGGAAATGTAGTAAAACTCATTAAAATATCTTCTGGCGTTTAAATATATTCATTCTTAATGCGGACATCGGTAATTCCCAACTTTGAAACCTAATACACCTTACACCTAACAATTTTAGGTCCAAACTTAATTAACACCCATTCCCATTCGTTGTACATGTATGGTGTGTATTGATTCTATAGCGCCGTCTCACTCTCGCAAAGGCTATTGTCATATTTTATCTTTATACGGCAAATTGAGTCTGAAAATATTCCGAACACATGGTATGGAGTGAATTTTAGATTTTACCAGCTCTTTGTTGATAACGTTCGGGGAAATAGAAGAGGAAATTGGGCGCCATTTTACAGCAGTGCAATGTTGGACTGTGATATAGAAAAAGCACAATTATACTTTTTTAATAAGTGACTGTTTAGAATTTTATGCATTTAAAAATATGGCATTAGTATTTTGACGGTAAAAAATAAAGTGTTTATGTAGTCTGTGAAATTAACCTTAAATAATAAGGGAAATACCATAGTCTTAAATATATGTATAGAAGGGCTGTTCTGAACAAAATCCGTATGATATTTTTCAAGCATTTTTCATACTCTGTGACAGCGCTTCATTCGCTTAAGTTTGGTTCAAGATGGCGGATATCAAATATTTTGCACTTAATATTTTTTTTTGATGTAAGTAAAAATATAGTTATTTACCAATTATAATTTAAATAAACTCAAATAAAGTTCAAACGTAAATAATGAAGACGTTTTAACTGTGCACAATAAACAATATGCGTTATTATATGTTCTGGAACGGTCGGGGTTTTTAAAAAATTACATCTACTTGTCTCGCTCGCTCGCAGCCGACTAAAATGCGTTGGCACCATATGGTGTCAACGTAGGTGTCCAAAATTTTAGTACTGAACAGCCTGTCTAGTATAGTATATACATATAGGTCTATGGAAAATACATGCACATAAATGCAATCAGGTGTGCATCTCACTATCGCATCCGGCATCACATGACGCAAACAGCTTTTATTATCCTATCAATAACTTCATCAATAATATAATTATGTTCTTGACCTCAAATATTTTTTTATTAAAATAATATCGTTCATTTTATTTCAAAACTAGCTGACCCGGCAAACTTCGTATCGCCTAACAAATTATTATTTTTAATAAAAGTAGCCTAAGTTACTCCTTGTTAAATCAGCTATCTGTCAGTGAAAGTCCCGTCAAAATCGGTCCAATCATTTCAGAGATTAGCCGGAACAAACAGACAGACAGACTGACAGAGATACAAAAATTGTAAAAAATGTTGTTTTGGTATATTTACCATATTTACATCCAAATGCACTTAGTAAAAAGCAGTTATATTAATATTACAAACAGACACTCCAATTTTATTTATTTGTATAGATTTCTTAATTTATTCATTTGATTTTTTTAACAATCTTTTATAAACAAAACGACATACCTACATTGGATAAATAAATCAAAAGAATAAATCTAAAAGTCAGTCCAAAGCTCTTCAAAACGCTTTAAATGTTTTATTAACTACCAGTATTGCGTCGAAATATGTGTACGAACCCCAATTTCATCGCTTCAATGACTAGCAAAAGTGTACTTCAACAAATTTTAACACTGGTAAGAGAAATGATCGAAAGCAAAAACAGTGGACATTGCTTATAAAAATAATTTTAATGAATAATACACTCCCGGAATTCAAGCTTCATGAAACAAACTTGAATAAATGAAATCCAGACATTCTTTGGAACAATACTCATAAAAGTTTTCATAAAATGTGCCAGCACGAAACTGTAATACAATTTCTAGATGTATTTTATTTCATTTTTACACGCTTTATATTAGCTTTACTTGTATGTTTGTCACCAACTCCTTTGGACTTGATTTTGACCAATTTCAAACGGTCAGATTTCATATAAACTTCGTAGACTTATCGAGGACCGATGAAAATTCAATATTTAAAAAAAGAAAAAAGAAAGAGAAAACCTAAATATCGTTTCAAAAATCAAACTAAAAATTAATAAATAATTAGTTTAAAAAAATTAAGAAACACGCTTTTATGAAAAATCCAACTTAAAAAATTGAAAACGGGCTTCCAACATTTTTGTATGGAGCCTGGCATACCTACAAGTCCGCCATTTTGAAAAAACCTCGGTTCTGCGGCTAGTGATGAAACATGTGCCAATCGATAGAGTAAATGATTATGATCAAAAAGTATTCAATGAATAAATGTCGTAAGTGGTATACTTTCTGAGATATTTGTGTTTAAAACCATAGAAAAATAAAGTAAAAAACTTTGTTTCGGCGGATATTGATAAAACAGGTGTTAATCGATAGACTAAGTGTTTACAATCAAAAAGTATTTAGTGATAAAATGTCGTAAGTGATATGGTTTCTGAGATATTTGAGTTCAAACCCGTACAAAAAAAACATTTGTTGTTAATTATTTTTTATTTTTATTATACATATTATATTATATATTAAGTACATAAATATTTCTAAATACGTATATATAACATCTGGTTGAAGACCACGGGCGACGACATTCCAATTGCTTCAGGTAGTGCTGCCGGACGTGATTCATGAAGGAGCTTTTGGTAGTCTATGATTTTTTGATGTCTACAAGCATGGAGTTCCAGAACAGTATTAACTGTATTGTGAATTCCCGAAATAAGCAGTGCTATGGGTTTTTTTAAATAAACAGGAGAAGACACATTATTCAAAACAGCATAAAATGATGAGAGAATTCTGAAGTTTTGCCTGTGTAAAATGGGTAGCCATTAAGTTAGGAATGGAACTGGAAAATATGGTCATACTTACGTAAGCTGAAGATAATATCTAATACAGTTATTAAAAAGGCGCTCCGATTTATTCAGAAGCTCCTCTGACAAATCTGTACTACACACATCAGCATAATCAAGGTGAGGGATGACCAGAGCCTGCACCAACATAATTTTGGTCTTAAACGGTAAGAAGTGTTTATGGCGATACAGCAATTGAAGTGTACCGGTCAATTTTTTTCCTTACCTCAGTTACGTTATGTATTATAAAAATTAAACAAATTCGTCAAATAAACAACTTAAGGGTAGAGATAAAATCTCAGGATGGTACGCTCGGTACTGCTCATGCATAGTGGAAAAAAGAACCTTGTCCTTTTGTTCCCATATAATGTGTGTTATATGGTTCTTGGCATGGGCTCGACATCAGGAAACATTGCCTTTATCACCAGCGGAATTTTTAGATTCAGTGATTGTCAGACATGATATAGAAAACGAAGCCAATAATGAATTTTAACTTTTGGTTTAGAGTTGCCAAAGCTGTAGCCGCTGGTGGAAAATAAATTATTTATAAAACAACCTAGTAGTTTGCTTTGCTATTTTTTAATTCAAACCTACCCGTTATTAATAAATCAAGTACCCATGCACCACAAATACATACTATACTTATTTTTCATTATTGACCCAATAAATTCAAAAGAAGTAAATGATAATTTTTATTGTATTATTTTTGTACGGTTTTGAACTCAAATATCTCAGGAAGTATATCACTTACAACATTTCATCACTGAATACTTTTTAATTGTAATCATTTAGCCTATCGATTGACACATGTTTTATCAATGTCCGCCGAAACCAAGTATTTTTGCGTTATTTTTCTAGGGTTTTGAACTCAAATATCTCAGAAAGTATATGACTTACGACATTTCATCACTGAATACTTTTTAATCGTAATTATTAAGCCTATCGATTAACATATGTTTTATCAATGTTCGTTGAAATAAAATTTTTTTACTTTATTTTCCTTCGGTTTTGAACTCAAATATCTCAGAAAGTATATCACTTACGACATTTCATCACCAAATATTTTTTGATAATTATCATTTAGTCTATCGATTGACACGTGTTTCATCACTGGTTGCCGAATCGAGTTTTTTTCAAAATGGCGGACTTGTAGGTATGCCAACTAGGTTCATTGCCCTTATGAAGAATCGTGTAATAAAAGCGTGGGGTAGATGGTGTCAATGAGTTGAAGGATTATCATTTTGATAATATCATAAAAAGCACCCCACGCTTTTTTATAATTACACGACTTTTAATACAAATTTATTTTCTATTTTTTTAGTTGGATTTTCTATAAAAGCGTGTTGTTTAGTTTTTCTTAACTATTTCCTTAAGTTAGTAGATTATTTTGTAATACTTTTGTAATAATTTAAAAGATGTGCTAAGGAGTTTCTTTCGCGATTTCTTCTCCTACATGACAAATAACTTTTTCTAAAATGGTGGTAATACCTTACTATGATTAAATGATGATTAAATGTTGGACCAATACTCAGGACATTTCGGACTTTCAAAGCGGCGACCTGTCCAACGTAGTTCGTATAATACTAACAAAAAATAACCGACTTCAAAATTACTCAAAAAATACTTGTCAGATCTCACTCAAGTTAATGTGGGTCCACATGACAAGCACCTGCTTTCGATTAAAAAAAGAATCATCAAAATCGGTTGACCCAGTCCAAAGTTCTGAGGTAACAAACATAAAATAAAAGCGGCCAAGTGCGAGTCGGACTCGCCCATCAAGGGTTCCGTAGCAGCAAGTAACATAATATAAAAGTTCTTGTAGTTCGTTGTAACTTTGATCAATGTTTTTTGCGGTTTACGATTTATGACGTATTAAAAAAAAACTACTTACTAGATCTCATTCAAACCAATTATCGTTGGAAGTTTGCATAGTAATGTACATTATATATTTTTTTAAGTTTTATCATTCTCTCATTTTAGAAGTTACAGACACACACATTTTAGCACTTTGGAAGTGTCTCCCGCGCAAAAAATGAATTTAGTTTAGAAAAAAATGATATTAAAAACCTAATTATCATTTTTGAAGACCTATCTATAGATACCCCACACGTATGGGTTTGTTGAAAAAAACATTTTTGAGTTTCAGTTCTAAGTATGGGGAACCCCCAAAATTTATTGTTTTCTTTCTATTTTTGTGTGAAAATCTTAATGCGGTTTACAGAATACATCTACTTATTAAGTTTCAACAGTATAGCTCTTATAGTTTCAGAAAAAAGTGGCTGTGACATACGGACGGACAGACAAACAGACAGACATGACGAATCCGGAACCCTAAAAAAGAACAGCTGTCATGGGACGGCTGACAGATGTGAAACATCGAAATGCGTCGCCACGATCACCAAGGCTAAAATCAGATTTACCCCTCGCATACACGAGTTTCACATCAAAAAATACAGTCGAATTGAGAACCTCCTTTTTTTGAAGTCGGTTAAAAATAGATAAAAAATGGCGCTTATTTTTTGCTAGTATAAAGATCATTTGTTGAAATATTCCAACGGTCCATCCTTTTCCAATCATTAACAAAACAAATCTCCAAAACTCAAGCTCCAATCGTAATAGCACGTGGCAATGGCACTCATTATACCACGAAATTCTAACGCGACAGCAACAATGGTACTCGTTGAAGCTAACGTATAACCACAAGTATTACACGCTATGTGTAAAACATGACCCCGATTCCGGTGGAATGCAATAACCAGTTGGATGGGGCTCGACAAGTTTCCACATTTCTACTGCTGGGGAAATTAATTGAAATAAAAGGACCTTTGTTATAATAGTTTTGGATGCTTTTATTTAATACGAGTAACCGCCCTCGCTTTGCTTCGGTTTTCTTATTTTTTTACACCTTGGGTTACATTATTGGAGTTTTATTAAGGATCCCTAATTTTTTGAAAATATAATATATCCTATGTTACTCGGGGATAGTGTAGCTTCCCAACAGTGAAAGAATTTTTGAAATCGGTTCAGTAGTTTCGGAGCCTATTCAATGCAAACAAAAAATCAAATCTTTCCTCTTTATATATTAGTATAGACTAGTGGATACCCGGCGTGTTCCACTACGCTAAAAAAATGTGATGAAAATGACAGATCAGTGTTTTTGTGTTGACAATCTGTTTTAAATGCGCCATCTTTACATATTATTCACGGACATAAAAAAAAGACGGACGTAATCCCAAGAACAAATTCAGTGAAGCATCCATAGTAATACCAACTCTCTATTCGTACAAGTACACACACCCACACATTGACACCATACTGCATCAATCGCAAATCAAAAATTACGCACACATGGTAAGCGGGCGGCCATTGCTATGCTTCAGTCTCGATTAGACGAGGTTACGTCCGTCTTTTTTTTCAGATCTTTAAATTATTGTATGGGAAAAGTAGAAAATCGACTTTGTCAATGGATTGAATATGCCTAATGCATTGTTTTAGTAGTCTCAAACCACCTTGGGATTATTGCCTTTTAAAGGAAATCATTTTGAGGAATATCGGTTGGATGGTTTTAGAATCTGTAAAGGACATCAGTACAAGCATTTTTTGTTTTTTATATACATATAGTTTATATATAATATATAGATAAGCTATATATATA
Organism: Thymelicus acteon; assembly: GCA_951805285.1. NCBI lineage: Eukaryota > Metazoa > Arthropoda > Insecta > Lepidoptera > Hesperiidae > Thymelicus > Thymelicus acteon. The sequence goes on from OX638235.1 coordinate 1,788,462, forward strand.
TAGCGCTCTGCGATTTGTCCGCGTTTTCCAGGATTATAAGTACCCTGTATGTTATTCCAGATCATGATCTATCTGTGTGCTAAATTTCATGAAAATCGGTTCAGTAGTTATTGCGTAAAACAAAATCGTTTAGTGGCTGGCTCAATTAAGAGGTTGGTAATATTGTGCATGAGTAATTGAGTATGGATCTGCATTAGATAGATCGTCAGCTCATTGGTCGACAAACGAAATGCTAAATGCATTGTAATGTAATACTTACCATCGTCAGGTTATTTGCTATTGAAATACTCGTATCATAGAAAAAAAAATACGTTGTTTTCCTCTACATTACAAATTACTACGTACGTATTAATAAAGCTCCATAAAATGTATATAATACAGCTCGAAAACTGTCTGAAGAATGAATTTGCGGGACTTATTTGGCGTTGTAAGAGCGATTCACACTTGTGTCGCTCTAGGCACGTTTTGGCAATTAACTCCGCAGAGTAAAGGTTTTCGTAGACTCGACGAGGCAGAAATATGTGGGGGTAGAACGAATTCCTTTTTACTTTATTGTTTGCAAACTTGCTTAAAATTCGAAATGTAAGCTTTTAACTTTGTTACATAGTAAAAGACTGATGAAATTGTGAAGTGTATCGCTTTCGGGAGAAGAATTGTAATTTATGTTAATATGTATCCAGGATTAATATTGCTTAAAATATTATGTTTGCATCATTTATAATTATTTTATTTTATCAATCAATACCATATTTTAATAAACAGGCGATTTTTCGAACATTTCGCTGCGGAAATAATTGACGTATCGATTTAATTTATAAAAATATCTACGCTGATAAAGTGCACCACCACTTCTATGATCCACCAGCCGCCACTGGTTATAACTGGCATTGTTAAAATACCAGCTGATGTCAGGCATTTCCTTTCTGATTAGAATAACATCGTTCTGAAATCTAAAGTATCGTAAAGTCAATTTAAATGCCTCGATGCCTTGCCTCGAGGCATAGCTTTGTCTCTCCGCTGCATAACATCTACACCAGCATTCCACATCTTAACGAATCGCGGATTTATGATACTTGAGCGTTCCGAATGTTTCGCGCGTGTGTAATTAAACTTTACGTCACGCTTCGGTATCTCCGTTCACCGGTTTAATACGCAAAAGTATTATTTTACTCATGTGTCATAACTTGTATGGGATTTAATTTAATTATTATTGTAATATTTTTGCGAATTTTGGTGAAAATTGCGTATGCATTGGAATCGAAGCCAATGCTTGTGCAATTTAATGCACAGCAATAAGCAGTTTATTGAACTATAAATGAAGCAATACTACAAATAAAGTGGTAGGGTTTTAACAGTTAGGTTTTAATAGTTAGTTAATAGTTTTCTGCCTTTTTAATCAAAACGCAACCTTTATAATTTCGTCATGTCTGTCCGTTAGTAGCATAGGGCAGAGTTCTGAAGCTGTAATTTGGCATGGATATAAATATTTATTACGAGTAACCGCCCTCGCTTTGCTTCGGTTTTCTTATTTTTTTACACCTTGGGTTACATTATTGGAGTTTTATTAAGGATCCCTAATTTTTTTGAAAATATAATATAGCCTATGTTACTCGGGGATAGTGTAGCTTCCCAACAGTGAAAGAATTTTTGAAATCGGTTCAGTAGTTTCGGAGCCTATTCAATGCAAACAAAAAATCAAATCTTTCCTCTTTATATATTAGTATAGATAACTTAAAAAGTAGTAGAATAAAAGCTTGGAAATACTTATTTTGAGTGTATCTCCTCTACCGGTTACATGTAAGACTAAGCATGGAATTAGTCAAAACATGCCACGTTCAGCCAGCCTTCTCTAGACCGCGCTCGCAATTGCTTAATAATAAAATAAACTTCATTCTGCACTATTGTGAGTAAACATTTACTTCACTTTACGCGACTTTATCAGCAGTAATAGCCTAGCGATTAGAACGTTGGTCTCCCTAACGCAGGGGCCCGAGTTCAAATCCTGGCACGCACCTTTAATTTTCAAATATTATATGCGTATTACAAGTTATCACTTGCTTCGGTGAAGGAAACCATTGAGAGTTCTCCATAAAGTTCTCAAAGGTGTGTGAAGTCTACCAATCCACACTTAGCCAGCATGGTAGACTATGGCCTGTACCCCTCACATTGTGAGAGGAGACCCCGAACGCAGCAGTGGGACAATTATGGGTTGTTGCTTTTTTTACGCGACTTTAAACAGAAAACCCATCCAGCTTACTACCACAAAGGTATTAACGAAGCCAAAACCAAACTAAAACTGCGAAAAAACTATACAACATTTATGTCGTGAATACACAACTTTTAATAACGACAGTTGAATGCGCGGTTTTGAAACTAACTAGCAATGGGCTGGTGTATTCACGGTAACAATACATTAGCTTACAGCCCGTGAGCCTGCGTTCTGCGAGACTACGACAGCGAAGGGTGGGGTGCTAGTACGTGCGGACAGCGGAAAGCGGATAGCGGATAGCAACGCAGAATAGAGTGAACAGAGAGCAAATATTGCAGATGACCCGTGTAGCGCAATGATAATTGAATGATGAGTTTTAATTTCTGTTCTTAGTCTGTGTGTGTTTTGTTGTCTTTGTGTGTTGTCCAATGTCCATGGCATCGCAACACAGGGAATCCTAGTATGGGCTATGAGTGTGTAGCGTTATTATATTGCACACTAGCTGACCCGGCGAACTTCGTGTCGCCTCACAAACTTTTTTTCTAAAATAAAAGTAGCCTAAGTTACTCCTTGTTACATCAGCTATCTGCCAGTGAAAGTTCCGTCAAAATCGGTCCAGCCATTTCAGAGATTAGCCAGAATAAACAGACAGACAGACAAAAATTGTGAAAAATGTTGTTTTGGTATATGTGCCGTGTATACATCCAAATGTACTTAGTAAAAAGCGGTTATTTTAATATTACAAACAGACACTCCAATTTTATTTATTTGTATAGATGTATAGATATAGATACATATAGATATAGATGTATAGACAACAACGGAGCACTGAAAAAGTTCTCTATTGCAGTCCGACTTCACCCATTAATTTAACGACCTTAGCCTAGTTGTTAGAGACTAGTTTAGGAATAATGCTGAACGTACATTATGTCCGCACCGAGCTTTTATATGATTTCATACAAATGTGGCGCGTTTGGCGCGTACGGTGCGGACATATCTGCGTTCAACATAAGGGAGTATCATCGATTACCGACTAGATAAGACGATGACGTGATAGTCAACTCATTCGTACGTCGTAAAGTCCAAATGAAAAAAAAATAGTATCAAACCTTTATTATACTTCAAATCCATGATTATAACTAAGATCACTATTTCATCTTACTATATCGGAATTTTTACCCACAAATAACAGTAATTATAAACTTAATTACAGTCATGCGTATAACTTAAGTAACAAGTTAAAATAAATACAATTATGAATATCGTAATTCGTTCATATTCTCTGGCATGCGTTTGAAGACAGCTCCATAAAATAAAGACTGATAACCACACCGCTATCGCTTCACTATCGGCGCCGCTCTCACTGCGAACACATCCTAACACCAGCTTGTTGGAAATCACGTAAGGCATTTCGTATACAGCTCAGTGCGTCACTGTAGCGTACATTTTGCTATAGTAATAATATATATAAGGCTGCTGTTGCATATATTTGTGACTAGTTACCCCTCTCTTCGCTTGTTTTCTATTAAAAATAACCTTTTTTAAAATGAAAATCAGTAACCGGCAACCGAGCTAAAGAAAGAGAGCTAAATTCGGAAAAGCTGGTAGATTAAAAAAATGACGTGCATAAATAATAGCTTCATGTGCATAAGTGTACCTATGTGACAAAAGATTTTAATTTGATTTGATTTAGAGAAGAAAAAGGAAAAAGACTGGTTCTTAAGTCCCTCTCTCTCTGTCTTAAGGCTCTTAGTCACTGGCACTTATCTGACTCCAGCAAGATTTTATAATATCTAAAAAGACATCATATTATATTAAGAACTTGTGTCTAGTAATAACTACTGATGACATAAGCTCTCATCTTAATTTTCGTTCATACATAGTTCATTTGAGTACTTAAATTAATACATCTGGAATGAAAAATTATGAATAAATGAACAGACTAAAGTTTCGTATAACATAGGCTGATAGACAAACATACTGCCAGACCGCTAGGGAGACAAAAATATGTATATGTATATTTTAGGCTCGGGAACAAACCTACCAAACCATTTTACGTACACATTCAATACAGTGTCATTACCTTTTATATAACAGCCACCGTAAGTAACGGTGTGTAAATACCAAGTAGGTATACTCGTATAACAGCCACCGTGAACCATTAACGGTGTCTAAATACCAAGTAGTTGTTTAAATTCATTTGAATACGAGCTCGAACAAAGCTGTAGCTGTCGGAGTTAAGAGCGTTAACAATAATTATTCTTAACTCCCTCGTACTTCAAACGCCAATGAGCGGTGTCAAAGAGATTCTATCCAAACACTACATAATAAGGCGAATTCACATTCATTTACGGTTGATTCCTTTACCTTATTGCGTATTCCTTTTCAATAGAGAAAGTGGCTGGTAGTCATAAATAATATAATTTTTATTTTTCATACGCAAGTTGCGTTTTTGTCAATGTTAAATCATTTTACTATGCGATAGAAAAAGACAAATATAAGTATATTTTGTGAAGCTTAACAATTATTTTTATTTAAAACCCCTTCTGAGCACTAAGCGTTTCACGATAAACAATCAGATGACGACCCTGTAACCAGGTTGGTAGCGACCCTGCCGCGAAGTAGGGGGTCCCGGGTTCGATTCCCGGCCGGGGCAGATATTTATGTGACAGATAAATATTTGTACTCGGGTCATGGGTGTGACTGTGATGTGTTATAGGTGTCGTCCATGCCACCCACGACACAGGTACAAACCTACTGCGGGGGCATGAGTGTGTAAGCGTTTAAGCTCCTTTTTATTCCATTTTTTGGGATGGGACGAGGAAGCTTTAATGAAGCTCCTCTTCACGACTTAGAATAATTCTTGACAAAAAATAACCGACTTCAAAATTAGAGATAACTCAGAAACTACTAGTCATATCTCGTTCAAATTTAAGTGGGGCCACATCACAAGTACCAGCTTTCGATAAAAAAAAAGAATAATCAAAATTGGTTCACCCAGTCGAAAGTTCTGAGGTAATAAACATAAAAAAATATAATCGAATTGAATACCTCCTCCTTTTTTGAAGTCGGTTAAAAACTTGAATAGAACCGATTGCAGGGATTTGATCTCATCTTCAACCCATAAATGGCCTACTACAAGGTACGAGTTTCTCCTCCTAAATAGATAGAGCATTGTCCTCGCTGTTCTTTTTTTTTATGGAAATAGCCGGCAAACGAGCTGACGATCCACCTGATGGTAAGTGGCTATCGTCGCCCATGGACATCAGCAACACCAAAGGCATCACTGATGCATTGCCGGCCAAGAAAGAGAGAAGAAGGAGAAAGAAAGAACTGGCTCTCAAGCCCCCAGCCGAAACAACAAAACAATACATCACAAAACTCAATATAAATGGAAACATTATAACGAACGCGAAAGAAATAGCCTCAACATTTAATGAACACTTTATTAATATAAGTGATAATCGGGGATGCGATGTAAATATGGCTTCCAAACTAGAATACAGTAATATTAATTCAATATTCATACCGCCAGCCATACCAGAAGATATCAAAACTATAATAAATTCCCTAAAAAATACAAATAGTTCAGGTTACGACGATGTTGTCATAAAAGTGGTTAAAGATGTTGCAGAGACAATATCACCGGTAATGAGCTATTTAATAAACATGAGCATTGAACAGGGAAAGTTTCCGAATAAATTAAAAAAAGCAATAATTAAACCATTACTGAAAAAAGGAGACCCAACAGATATAAATAATTATAGGCCTATAGCACTTCTAACACCATTCTCCAAGGTATTTGAAAAATATATATATAATTACATTTACGCATTCCTGACCGTAAATTCTATACTAAGTCCTCAACAGTTCGGATTTAGAAAAAATAAAAATATAAACATGGCGATATATAATTTGATTTCCAAAATAATTACTAATATTGACTTAAAAAAAACTACTGTTGCATTGTTCATGGATATCAGTAAAGCATTTGATCATGTTGAACATAATATTTTGCTAAACAAACTTTATAAATATGGCATTAGAGGACAAGCCCATGAACTACTTAAATCATACCTTACAGGACGAGAACAATGTACGCATATTTCGCATTTAAGTACTGTAACAAAAACTGAAAGAGATATTAAATCTGATTACAGATATTACAAAATACGGTGTCCCTCAAGGTAGTATTCTAGGTCCGCTGTTATTTTTGATCTATATCAACGATCTTCCAGTAAAAATTAAACATGATATCACTCTGTTTGCTGACGATAGTACTGTGCTTTTTGTAAATGACGATGAAAGAGAACTTGAAATTGACATTAATAATACACTTATTGATTTAATACACTGGTTAGAAAATAATAATTTAAGAATTAATTTAAAAAAAACTAATGTTATAAAATTCACAAATAGATTTAATAATAATATGAATTTAAATGTAAACTACCTTGGAAATCAAATTGACGCTGTACAGAGCACACGTTTCTTAGGACTGCAAATTGACAACAAATTGAATTGGAAATCACATATAGAGAATATATGCAACAAGCTTAGCAAATTTAATTTCCTATTACGTAAATTACGAAATATTATTAATCAGTCGACTGTGTTGACAGCATATCACGGTACCGTAGCATCGACACTTAGATATGGCGTTATATTTTGGGGGAACTCCACAAATAAACATTTAGCATTCAAAGCCCAAAAAAAATGTATCAGGGCAATATGTAATCTAAAACAGAGAGACACCTGCAGACCTCACTTTATTAAATTAAACATCATGACATTACCTTCGCTGTATATATATGAATGTGCAATATTTATAAAGGCTAACAAGGACAAATTTAACTTCTCTGATAGTGTACGTCGTAAAGACATGCTATGTGTAGTGCCAGCTAAAACTACCTTTCTCAGACAAAGCTTTGTTGGAATGGCATCCACAGTTTATAATAAACTCCCGACTTCCATAAGGACAATCGACGACTTGAGAATGTTTAAAGAAAAACTTCGCATATATCTAATAAGCAAATGCTATTATACTATAAATGACTTTATTAATGAACAAAAATGATATTAATAATCGTTGAATTTATGCTGAAATTCCGTGAATTATTTGACTATTATTATTTTGTATTCCCTTGTATTTTGAATAATTTAATTTAATTTTATATCGACTGACACTTTTAATACTAATAAGAGGCACGTGACATGTTAATTTAATTGATCATAATAATTATGTAAAATCAAATTGTAGAATAATTTTAATCAATTTTGTACGCCAATAATTGGCAGAGTAAGAGAGCTATTTACTAATGTTACCATCCTTGTGTACCTTATTTCACAAATAAAATATTTGATTTGATTTGATTTGATTTGATTTGAAACACGACGAGTCGTTTGGCGGCTGACTAATGCTCAAGGGTGGTAGCTATCCAGGCGTATCCATCCATATTAAAATCAATACTACCAATATAATCGCTCGAAGCCCGAAGGGCCCTATCACCAGCGGGCCGGATTTAGTCGCCTCTTACGACACCCATCCGGCGTGGGATTGGGATTTGTATTCTAAGCCAACCCAATACGGCAAAAATGCTATCTTATGCTATTTCATGGGCTTAATAGCCAACCCAAATGTCAGAATAAAAACTTCTTGCCTCCTCCTTGCTGCCTCCTATGACATGTACCCAACCCTACGCGTGTATTTTTTATGCGTCAATGTGCATGAAAGTCAATCTATAAGTTGGTGTAAACCGCTTTCATTTAAATAGGTCTCAACGACCAATACAAACACCTTATATTACATTTACTCATATTATCTTTCGTTGATGCGCATCAGTCAAAATTGGACTCTAATACACTTACTGTAAGGATTTGAATGTCATTTGTGCCTTAGTCTTCATTATCATAAAGGAAAGGTGGCTTGAGTACACTCCAATCTCAAGTGCTAACACCTTTGTAAGAGGTCGAAAACGAGGGTGAAAATACAAATAAAAGGTTGTCTTGCTCTGCTCTGATGCTTTCAATTGCTTGTTAACTTAAACTGAGGATCCTACGGTTAGGTAATAACGATTAGAATAATCTGAATTTTACCAAGAATTTGACATCAAAATAACTGAAAAACTACTCGTCAGATCTAGCTAAAATTTAAGTGGGACTACATGACAAACACCAGTTTTTGATTAAAAAAAGAATCTTTGAAATCGGTTCACCCAGTCGAAAGTTCTGAGGTAACAAACATAAAAAATAGTCGAATTGAATACCTCCTCCTTTTTTGAAGTTGGTTAAAAATAAAGGAAGTTGGTTAATGACAGATAACTCATTATAGGTCGTCATTGTTGACAAGTTACCCTGTAACAGCATCCAACCATTTACTAATGGTCCGTGAGCTAGCGACAGATTTTCCTGACCAATTTCCTCTCAAGCGATAACTCGTGAAATACTTCAGAGAGTTGCATTATATAGCATGGTGAACGTCAGCTGCCGCTCCAAGGGTGGGTAGGGGGGCGGCAGCCTTTCAATCATGTAAAAAAAATTGTTTTCAGTCATTTCCTCCCGACTGAAAATTTGTTAGATGATAGATAACGTAATTATTTAAAGGTAAAAAAAAGTCAGCTGGCTATACCGTGGTGGATTATACGTCAGCTGGGCGCGCGCACAGAGCCTAAAGTAAAATAACTGTAGTTACGTAATTTCCTCTCACTTGAAAATGTGTCAGGTGATAGTTTACGTGCTATTTTGAATAAACAAAAACATCAGCTGGCTCTAAGTTGGTGGAAAACCCGTCAGCTGATGAATGTAAATAAGCGATCGGCGCTCACGCCTGGTTTCTGAGCTCCGCCATTCACTGCATCAGCTGACGACCTTTCCACCAACATACAGCCAGCTGACGTTTTTATTTACTCAAAATAACATGTAAAGTATCATCTGACGCATTTTCAAGTGAGAGGATATCACTGAACAAAAAATTTTTTTTGCATGTTCGCGTGCCCAGCTGACGTATAATCCACCAAATTAGAACCAGCTGATGTTTTTGTTTATTCAAAATAGCAGGTAAACTATCACCTGACACATTTTCAAGTGAAAGGAAATTACGTAACTACAGTTATTTTACTTTAGGCTCTGTGCGCGCGCCCAGCTGACGTATAATCCACCACGGTATAGCCAGCTGACTTTTTTTACCTTTAAATAATTACGTTATCTATCATCTAACAAATTTTCAGTCGGGAGGAAATGACAGAAAACAATTTTTTTTTTTACATGATTGAAAGGTTGCCGCCCCCCTACCCACCCTTGGAGCGGCAGCTGACGTTCACCATGCTATATAATGCAACTCTCAGAAGTATTTCACGAGTTATCGCTTGAGAGGAAATGACTGACAAAAAATACTATCTGGCTCACGGACTATAACGGACTTCAAAGAAAACGAGGAGGTATTCAATTCGACTGTATTTTTTTGTTTGTTACTTCAGAACTTTCGACTGGGTTAACCGATTTTGATGATTCTTTTTTAAATCAAAAGCTGGTGCTTGTCATGTAGTCCTAAAATTTGAGTCATGTAGTCTTTAAATTTGAGTGAGATCTGACGAGCAGTTTTTGAGTTATTCCTAATTTTGAAGTCGGTTATTTTTTGTCAAGAATTGTTTTACTTTTTTAATGGAATTAGCCGACATATGTGCTGACGATCCACCTGATGGTAAGTGGCTATCGTCGCCCATTGACATCAGCGACACGAAAGGCATCGCTTATGCGTTTCCGGCCGGCCAAGAGAGAATAGAAAGAAAGAACTGGTTCTCAAGCCCCCAGCTGGAACACGACAGGTCGCTTGGCCGCTGACTTAAGCAAGAGAATAGTAAAACAATATACATTATTACCACTTCTTACACCATCATGTTAGCTTGTCAATATTATCGAACATTATGGCGTACATGTGTCAAAAGTTAAATAAAAGATTGCACGGAGGAGTGTTACAAAATAAGCATTATAGTTTTTATAACTCTATTCTCCCGGCTCCTGCAAATGATATCGACAGCATGACAAGGGTTTGCATTAAGGATTCAGCTCGCGTCTGACACAGTTCTGGTGTATAGTGAGAAGGAGAATTCTGTTGTTCTATTTGCTTTTAGATAATAAAAATTCTAACGACCCTAGAACTTAGCAGTATCTTCGATCGAAACGAGGTTCGATTTTCGGGGACATTCATGTCATAACGATTAATGAATTTGACTTTATCTGGTTATTTAGTAGTTATAAGTTATGCTTAACTACAGTTACCTTTTTATTATGAAACGGGTATTCGCGATATTTATTTTATTTATTTATTTTATTATAGTAACCAACAAGACAATTACATTATTATTACAACCAAGTCATGGGTAAACTTAAAACTTAATGAAGACTTAATTATAGATTACCACGGCATGCATCGTGGTTGGGCTATTGTATGTTTAATTTAAGTTTAATTTAAGTTCTAATTATTGTACGTTAAAAATCAAAGTTAAGAGAGCTAAATAAAAGGTTAAAAGAATAATTTGTAAGATAAAAATAAAGTAATTAAAGTGTAAATTTATGTTTTTTTCTGCTATAATACTTTGTATAATGACATTTTCTCAGTTATTTCTTAGCTACAACGGCTTCGGTCTTGCTTTTCGTGTTGCTAATATTAAAGGGAGACGATGACCACACAACATCAGTTGGCTTTTCTGCTTGCTTGAGTACGTGTTTGTGTGTGCGTATAGGACAAAGCCAGTCAATAAACTAGCGCAATATTCTATTTAAATGCAACCCAGATTAATTTCGACCCAGTTACATGAATGGTGATCACGGTGAGACTGCGGGGAGAAACTTGACAGGTGACAATTGACATTGACAGATAAGCCTGTCTACCTTACGTTTCGATCGTTTACCATTCATTTCACGACACACTACACTAACGACATCTTTACGCACTGAAACTTGTAGTGCAATATTGCCACTCTAATGTTCGGTTTACAGGTATTAAGTAGTTAACTAAATTTTAACTAAATTTCAAGTAAATTAATACGTGTAAACGGACAATTTAGTAGCATAAATTTAGTACGCAAGTAAACAAGTAATTTAGATTTTTTTCTATTTTCTGTTAAGTAGGTGGGCGGGGCTTATCACTTAACACGTTTGGACAGGCACTTTTTAGCTAAAATTTAGTAAAATTCTTAAGTAATTAAGTAGGTCGTGAAGATTGTTATGAACTAAAGAGCTTTACTAAATTATTACGTTTGGACGCGCACTTAAAATTATTCACTTAAAATTTAGTTACCTACTTAACTTAATACGTCTAAACCGGACTTAACATGTAATCTAAGCTTGACCGTTTTATTGGAGACTGACTTAAAGTATACGCTTTTAAACCAAGCAGTCACTTAGACACCTGTAGTGTCTGGCGATGTGCCAGAACTCAACGTGTTGCCACAACGAAGGCTTTAAAATAACTGCTAGAGTTAACTTCAGTAGTGAGAACTGCAGCAATAATCCCATATTGGATTATACTACAGTTTTTTAACAGACTTCAAAGAAGGAGGAGGTATTCAATTCGAATGTATTTTTTATGTTTGTTACCTCAGAACTTTCGACTGGGTTAACCGATTTTGATGATTATTTTTTAATCAAAAGCTGGTGCTTGTCATGTGGTCCCACTTAAATTTGAGTTAGATCTAACGAGTAGTTTTTGAGTTATTTTGAATTCGGTTATTTTTCTTGAGAGTAGGATCGAATAAAGGATTATTTTATGGTGATCCTTTCATCCACGTGCAATTTGTGGTGCATTCCAAATGTATACAAGAAATATTATTTGATAACAAAATATTGTCTGTTGCCAATAATTGTTGCTGTGTTGCCTTGTGCAACAGAAAACAGAGTGCATTGAAGTATAATGTCATAGAACAGAACGAACTAAATGTGTGTCCCGCCGGGAGGTTCTGTTTCCAAAATTGAGCCCCCGGTATCCTTTCAAAATCGAACGAATCCATTGAAAATTGAAGCCGATCGGCCCCAATACATTGGGACATACATTGTGTTCAAGGTATCGGTTTTATATGCTAGTAATAATACTTCAATGAGTGTAAGTTTTTATCTTTGTGTGTTGTCCATGACACCCACGACACAACGAACCCAACTGTGGAGCAATGAGAATATAGCGTTATTTTTATTAATAAACTATCTATCTTTTCCTTAACTTCAATCAAAATCTACCGCAAAATCACGATACGCCATAAAAACTCCCTAAACCAGATATATGAAGTGTAGACATTCCAGAAAATCGTTTACTTAGCTGGAGATGCTATACCACAACACGCAACACCTGCTAGTAACTCATAAAGGATTGCGATAACCATGTTCTCCGACACTTTCTGAAATAAATTTCGCTCTAACCCTTTTGCTGAGATTTTGTTTGTATGAGAAATAAACGGTCTATACGATACAATAGATAAAGGTGAGAGGATTAAGTTTCGCTGCATGATAGTGAAATTATCCTATCAGTAATAGAAATTGAGACGGAAGCAGTTATTTTATTATTTACTAGCTGTGCCCCACGGTTTCACCCGTGTTAATTTGTAGAAAAAAATACATTTTTCATTGATCCTATTTTTTTCTGAAACTATTTTTTTTTCTAAAATTAAAGTAGCCCAAGTTACGTCAAAATCGGTCCAGCCATTTCAGAGATTAGCCGAAACAAACAGACAGACAGACAGACAAAAGTTGTAAAAAATGTTGTGTTGTTTTGGTATATGTACCATGTATACATCCAAATGCACTTAGTAAAAAGCTGTTATTTTAATATTATTAACAGATTCTCCAATTTTATTTATTGTATAGATTACTTTATTTATTATTATTTATTACAGGAATTCTTTAGGGATCAACAAAATCAAGCAACAGCAGGCGCGATCGGTAGTTGAATGGGTGATCGCTAGTGGCATTTCAGTAAAGCCGTCGCGTCGGCCCCGGTTGTTATCGTAAGATAACAGTCGTTAAGCCATGTCGGAGGCCCTCGGGCGGCGTGAATACTTCCGACACTTGTTGGCCACTAATTCCTCCACCAATCCGCACTGGCGCAGCTCTTGAGTCTAAAATAAAAAAAACATATTATGATATATTATTGACTAAAATGATAGGTGAATCAAGTCTACTTAGGTATATCAATTCACCTCGATCAGTAGATTTAGAATCACCTGGTGATAAAGTACACTATCACTAGGTGAATAAAGTACACTAAAAGTAGACTTAAGACACCTGGGTGAATAAAGTCGACGTCACCTAATTATACAAAGCCACACCAACCTTCACTAACAGCATATAGAGTAAATGAAAAATCAACAAGGTTAAGCAACGAAAAATAAAAAAAATGTATGTTAAATTAAATATAAACAACTCATTAAATTATACACATTTGAGTAAATACATAAACAAATCATTAAAATAATAAAAAACAACCAACAAAAACACTTGACAAAACAAGAAAATAAGTATATTCGAAAAGCTAATATTGAAACAGGTTCTCGGTAGCCTTAAGACGGGACACACTTGTGTAAGTGGTTGGAGTGCGTGGGGGACGCGCTGAGAGGCTATACCAATAAATGGCAGAGACAGACAGACTTCCAAGAGGTTCTGGCTTATATTTAACATACTAGTTGACCCGGCGAACTTCATGTCGCCTAACAAACTATTTTTTTTTTAATAAAAGTAGCATAAGTTACTCCTTGTTACATCAGCTATCTGCCAGTGAAAGTCCCGTCAAAATCGGTCCAGACATTTCAGAGATTAGCCGGAACAAACAGACAGACAGACAAAAGTTGTAAAAAATGTTGTTTTGGTATATGTACCGTGTATACATCCAAATGCACTTAGTAAAAAGCGGTTATTGTAATATTACAAACAGACACTCTAGTTTTATTTATTTAGACCAGTTGTCTATATAAATAAATAAAAGTTTAATTGTCAAATTCAATATTCAATAATTATTGTTGACACAATTAAAGCCTGCATAAAGTTGAAAGCTGAATTAAAAATTACAGAGCCATTTGATACAATTCAGCGCTTCCTTACTGATAACTAATTCGATGGCAGAGAACGCTTACATACATACATACATACATACATACATACATACATATAATCACGCCTATTTCCCGTAGGGGTAGGCAGAGACCACTTCTTTCCACTTGCTACGATCCTTACATACTTACATACATATTACACATTAATAGCATCAGGCGTTACTTTGCAGAAACCCATTGTTATTAAGTTATATTAGTCTACTTTGCAACAATCCGCGGGTAACATGTATGATGGTATATACTTTAAGACATGCGTGGCACCTCCCTCCCTCCCACAACGGAAACATGCACTACAATAATTAAAAGTGTATACCAACATACATACCAGCACCAACACGTGTTTCGCCTCGAAACGGAGTATCATCAGGGTAAGTTGACTCTACGATGCCGCGATGGTTAGTCGTAAAGTGACTTTATATATCAACTTGACTATTCAAACTGACTACATATACATGTTACCCGCGGATTGTTGCAAAGTAGACTAATAATAACTTAATATTACACATTAGCTATTCACATAAAAAACATTCTGCTTCAAAAGCAAACTCACACGTAATCTCCAAAGCAGAAACAGCATTATCTCCAAAAAGGCCACAGCAAAGTAACAAAACAAAACTTTAACGAGATGCAAACTAGGAATCTTAACTACTCCTCCACTTCAGCTGTTGGTCGCAAAGTTCCTGTGCATCTGATGCAATTTCTATGTAAAAATCTTACTTTGTAAACAACGGCTAAAGATGCTTACAGATCTGATCGATTTTTCAATATCCAGATTTTATTACGTCGACGCTTGAAAGGTAAAAATTACCAAGCGACATGTTGACAACTTTACACTAGAGCATTTTAATTTTAAATTTTAGAAAAATAAAACGTAAAAAATTGCTATATTGAGCATTTAAACTGCATTTAAAATTCATTGTTATAAAGTAGCTATGACTAATAGGCGATTTTTTACGATTTTTTTTCTAAAATTAAAAACTAAAATATTGTAGTGTAAAGTTGCCAACATGTCGCTTGGTAATTTTTGCCTTTCAAGCGTCGAAATTAAATTATTACAACTTTTTTGTCGGTAATTGATTACCATTAGACATTATTAGTAAAGGCATGTGCTGGTCAAAAATAAATAATTATAGATAAAAAAAGGAATTCCGGTTTTATTTCACTTTACATTTAGTCTGTGCAGAACTTATACGCATCAGTAAAGAAAAATTGGCAATCGATTGTTACAGACATTTGATCTGAATTAGCTAGTGAGTTATTTACGGTATGAAAGGCTTCTAATATATTATTGCGTAATTCACACGCGAAATCCACAAATTATGTAGCTAATACAGAATAAATTGTGTGGTTATGAATTTCCGTAAAACCGACATGAAGTTATATTAAAATACGTATTTCGAAGGAAGAAACTTAATCAATTAATTACTAGGAATACCTAGTAATATTATATAATATAAAATGGGCTAAAGATAACATTATTAAAATGCCTAGCAACAATGCGTAGTTATTATTTTTATTATTATAAATAGTAGTATTATAAAGGTTAAGATTACGTTTCTCAAAGCGAATATAAGCCCGTGAGCGCATAATATCTTCTAGAGGCACACGCCTATCATTTATGCGGTATAATCTGAATTTCACTAAGAAAAAAAATATCGACTTCAAAATAACTCAAAAACTACTCGTCAGATCTAGCTAAAATTTAAGTGAGACCACGTGACACGCACCAGCTTTCGAATAAAAAAGAATCGTCAAAATCGGTTCACCCAGTCGAAAGTTCTGAGGTAACAAACATTAAAAAATACAGTTGAATTGAATACCTCCTCCTGTTTTAAAGTCGGTTAAAAAACACGCAGAAACTAAGAAATTATTGTATTGTCACCGGCCCTTGACGTCTGTGCAAATTTTCTAGCAGATAAGATGTCTTGGTGGTGAAAATTACGTTGAATATAAGCTATATACATACAGATCAAGCTAATAAAAGTGTGTTAAAAAAGAGAAGAAAGAAAAAACTCTCGTAAGAAGAACTTTTCTCCACACTTCTCCACTTTGCATCAATAAACATAATTATTTATTTATTTATTTTTAGATTTGCCAACAAAATTACATTGCTTAAATTACATTGTATGAGGTAGGTTTGAGATATTAGTCAAATACAAGTAATTTTACTTACAGGCAAATACAACTAATGCTAAAAACAAGTGCACAAACATCACATAATAAGAGCTGTTATTACAAACACTTCTGAGAAGCAAGTTCAGTATAATGATTCTATTACGCTGCGAAATGCAACAGTAAGACGATGCGTGCTGACAAAGCAAATAATATCCGACACACTCTCTTTGGCTGACATCTGCACCTTGAGGTCGCGAGGGTGCATATCATTTGGGAGCAAACACGGAAAGTCTTGGTGACAGTTGAAATAGTATCAGTATTATTAATTTCGATTATTATAATTATTATTCATCCAAACTTCCTGCATCGGTGTTCCCTCCAAACTATGACATGAGGTCCTTCAAGAAGCGGGTCTGTTGTTTTCTTCGAGGCCGGCAACGCATTGGTGGCACCCCTAGTGTTACTAATGTCCATGGGCGGCGGTGATCACTTACCATCAGGTGACCCGTCTGCTCGTTTGCCTGCTTAAGGCATAAAAAAAATTCGATAGGCTTCCTTTAATGACCCCCTACTGAGCACGGGTCTCTGCTCCTAAAGAGGCCAAGAGTGTACTCCACCACGCTGCTCCATTTCGAATTGGTGGAGAGGTTATAAACACAAAAATATGAATGAATTCGCATTGAAAAAAAAAACATAAAAAGGCGCTCTGGTAGCACCGACAGAAGTGAAAACTTCAACAATTACGTTTGAATGGTCAGGAAGAATTTTGTTATGCAGGAAATATTTTTAAATGAAGTGTTTTTTTATTCATAACATTTTAGTGAATAGCTGTCAACGCCTCCGTAAGGTATATGTAAACTACAATCTTGATATTAATACGAGCTGTGAGTTAAGTAATTATAGCTCTGTACTTCTCTCAGAGATGGCGCCACATGGTCGATGGTATCGATTAATGTCGCGAACTGTATGGTTTCATCCCACCTCAAAAATGCCTCAACATGCCTAAAGAAGTTTTCACTTCAATAGTTATAATTTGGGCTGCATGAATTAAACCAAACCACATTTGTAGTACCTACTCAAATTTACGAAAATTAAAATATTGAAATTAAATGTACAACGCACAAAAGCCCATAAGTTCCTCACACAGTTTGTTTTATGAAATCTGATTATATCATTACATCTTCTTCATTCCTTAATAATAAATTTGTTCTTGAAATACTTCCAACGCGTTATTTCCTTTGTTAAAAGCAGTCATATTGCTTCCAAATGAATGACAACGCTTCAATAATTAGCACAACATAATTAACCTTGTCTTATTTTTATCGTAGATTATTGACATAATAAACTACTATGACTTACTCCTACTTTCCGTGTTGTACATGGCTACCCTACATCTTGGATAGGTTCAATTAGATCACAGAGACAAGAGCATTAGGAACACGTACGGTTTGTGAATAGCTTATAATGTCATTATAATGCTGTATTTTATGCAAACGAAACTCAAAATACCGCTTAGGGGCCATCCATAAATTACGTCACACTCTCTTTATGACTTTTTGATCCCTCCTCCCGTCCTTGTCACAGATGGTCACATTTGTGAGACTTCCCCCCCTAGTGTGACGTCGCTTATTATGAAATTTTAAACCTAGAAATTATTAAATTAAAACAGCAGTTCCGATATAACTTTTCCATATTTTTATTAATATTTACCTATACATACCAATTATTCGATTCTGAAATGTGACGTCACGAAATTTAGAACCCTCCCACCCTTTGTCACACAATGTCACACTACATCGACCTTCCCCTCTCTCCTATCGTGTGACGTAATTTATGGGTGGCCCCTTATTTATAACAGTTTTGAAAAGATTTAAAAACCTCTAAATTTAAATAAAAAAAACACTTCATTTAAACCCTGGATTTACCTATCCAAGAAAGAAGTTTGTGAGTTAATGTTATTAAATCAACGACGCTATTGTTATAAGTCTGACGAGTATGTGTGTGTGACTGTGTGTGAGTGTCTGTGTGTCTGTTTTTTGCCTCAAAGCTGAAATGATCGAGATAATTGTTAGCTTTGGTGACTTTGATGAACTTGAATGTATTTAATTTTTTTTTCTTGTATTTCAGGTATGAACACTCCTGGCTGGTACTTAACCGTCTCGTATTTTGGTAAGATAATGGGAATCTGTGTGACCTAGCAACAACCATACAAAGGTAAACACATTAAATGCATCTCATGTAAAAGTAGTTAAAAAAGTAAGAACTGAAGAAAATAATTCTAAGTCATTGAAGTATTATGTCATAGAACAGACATCTCGAAAAAAATGTGTGTTCCCGCCGGGAGGTTCTATTTTCGAAATTGAGCCCCTGTTCTCCTTTCAAAATCGAACGAATCCATTGAAAATTGAAGCCAATCGACGCCAATTTATTGGGACATACATTGTGTTCGCGGTGTCGGTCCTATATGCTAGTAATAATACTTCAATGTTCTAAGTAGTAAAATATTTTTATCACAGGTCGGTATATAAATTTAAAAGCATCCATGCCAAAACAGTGTCTGTCTTGTGTTTCTCTATGACTCAATACTTAAAAGGAGTTGAAATCCTGCGACTATAGCTCGTAATGTACAATATTTCTTTGCGGTGTCTTCTATACATTACAGCCTAAGTTTTATTTGTGGCATCACTCGCGTTAAACTTATTTATTTATTTATTTATTTATTTATTTATTTATTTATTTATTTATTTATTTATTTATTTATTTATTTATTTATTTATTTATTTATTTATTTATTTATTTATTTATTTATTTATTTATTTATTTATTGGTCTCTAACATACTGTACACCATTACATACAATTCGAGGCATTATACAGTTATACACATTCTAAGCGCCAGTACAATTGTAAGTGACGACTACATTCATAGCAACAAAAAATATTATTGTATAAATATAAAATAAAGACTTAAATTCATTTAGTTACAAAAAAAATACGATACAATTCATCAAATAATAATATAATAACATTACATTTAAAATTATACTAAAATTAGCATTTAATACATAAAAGCATTTCATACAAAGAACACAAGCATTTCATAAATATAAATAAAGTTATAAAAATTCTAGAAATAATAAATTATCAATAACTAATAAAAATAATTATAATTATTGCCAGATTCCATGGAAATATTTCCCTGATTTTTTGTATATAAGAATTACTTCAGTCTGTTGATACTAATGACTACGACCCAAAAAAAGTCTCACAATGACTGCGGGCGTAAAGTATGAAACCGATTAGTTTCAATCACACGGAGCAGCAGAATGTCGCAACAATATCACACGCAATCCATTTCGTTGTCGCATGAGTTATTAGGTACTAAGTCCTTCTCTGTACTCTTGATAATAACACTATGCATGACGGCCCTGTTTGAGCCTAGTTGGTAGCGACCCTATCTACAAAGCGAGGGGTCCCGGATTTGATTCTGCCTCGGCTATATGTGACAGAAGAATGTGACGTTACATATTATAAAAATTTACACCTAAAAATTATGAAACTAAAACAGCAGTTACGAAATAAGTTTTATTTTCATTAATTGTTTTTTTAATATTTACCTACCAATTATTCAATTTTGAAATGTGACGTCACGAAATTTAGGACCCGCTCCCACCCCTTGTCTCACAATGTTACACTACATCGAACCCTAACTTATGACGTAATTTATGGATGGCCCCTTGGCACACAAGTAGAATCTGGAATCGGACATAGATACCTACTTATCACCTCGGAAAACGTGGACAAAGCCACGTACAGACCGCTAGTATATAATATTATCCTGCATCAAGTTTCTAAGTCAGCTGACTTTTAAGAAAGCGCTTACCTTTCGATTTAAATCCTCTCGGAGGAATGTCAAAGGCTCGCCTCCGTCGACGCGCCGTTTATTCCTCAGCGACGTCCCGACACTTTCGTATTAAAGAGAGCATACGAGATGTCGGATGCTGGATATTTTCTGATTTATATTTTCCAGGAAGTCTATTTGTCTGGGTGCTGCTTAGTGTGGTAATATTTATTGACTGAATTCCTGTGAGCACAATACAATACAAAAATCTTTTTTGTACAGGTTAAACAAGTTATCTTTATTGTACAGGTTCACATAATATTACAATTAAATCAGTACTATTAGAACACGAACGTATAATTGGCGACCTTATCACAAAAACAGCGATCTATTACGTTAAAGAATACTGCACGTATAGAAACCTACAGAAAATTTACTTTTGAAAGATAACTTTTATTTTATACCGGCTAAGCCAGTTGTTATAATCTGGTAGCGTTGAGCCAATTCAGAGGTTACTAATCCCTTAATAGACAATGATATTTAAAAAAAATAGATACGTTATGCCTTTACAAATGAACAAAATCTATTCCGAAAAGAGCTACAACACAACACGTTTATCTTTTATTTTACTACACCAATCACATTGGTATAAAACACGTTGGTATTTTAACGCTGTGTGTCAAATGTCAAGCACTTCTGACAACAACAAAAGCGTGCGTATCGTCTTGTATTGACAAAGCGACTACGAGCAGAACGGTCAATTGCCTGTTCGACGCTCTTCATCGTCGGCGCGCTAGTGACATATCTACTTCTTTTTTATTAACTTAGTATTAGTCTACTTTGTCTTTTTTACATTATAAAATCATTGCTTTCCATCCAAAACAACCCTACTACTTTCTTTTCTTTCTTTACAGTTGCCGAATTTTCATAATATCTAAAAGCAACCCTGTAAAACGTTATTTAAATATTATTAAAACGGCAATGAAGGAACATGCGTCATTTTAACCCATATCAAAACCCTACACAATATATTTAACAGAAAATCAAATAGGGATTGCGCCGCATCAAATTTGAACCAATTCAGAGCTCTAACAAGGCCAGTTTAACATACATAATTCATAGAGCCGTCTGTTTGTTCTCATAATCTTGCTACAGTCGAGCTATTAAGCTGATCTGATATTATTCGGATCTGACAGTACAAGGATCAGTTATTATAAGCAACTCTCAATAATGTATCGACTGTTATTCGATGTTGATATTTAATGACGAACCTGTAGCGTAGGTGATAGCGACCCTGCCTGCAAAGCGAGGGGTCCCGGGTTCGATTCCCTGTCGGGGCAGATATTTATGTGACAGATAAATATTTGTACTCGGATCATGGGTGTTATTGTGATGTGTTATATGTGTCGTCCATGCCACCCGCGACACAAGTAATAACCTACTGCGGGGGTATGAGTGTGTAAGCGTTTATTTATTTACGAGTAACCGCCCTCGCTTTGCTTCGGTTTTCTTATTTTTTTTACACTTTGGGTTCTATTATTTTTCAAAATTCTAGCCTCAGTATTTACGGAAAAAAGGGGGGAAGGTCAATTATCTCTTTAATTTTCCTTCTTTCTTGAATAATTTTAAAACTATAAATCGACATACCACACGATAGGCTTTGTAAAACAGTTTTGTTTTTATTTTTGACTACGTTATAATGTTTTTTGTTTTTTCAATTTTCTCTTGTTTAATTTACACCTTCGTTTTTGGGTCGCAAAAAGGTACTTTAGTACCAAATTTCAACCAAAGTTTCATAGTAAAGTGGCTGTAAAAGGTGGTCAGCCCGACACCTTAATGATACTGTAAGGGTTTCGTTTTTCCTTTTTTTTCGAACGGAACCCTAAAAATAATATTCATAATGATACAGTTTATCATAGTATGACATTTATTTTCTCTTAGCAAAATAAGCTCATATTCTTCGATTCTGCTCCAATGAAATAATGCGAAATTATTTTCACACCAATACTGCTTTAAATTTTCTTTACAAAAAAACATCCAAATCAAATCAATTTATTGCTGGGTAAGAATTTAAAATGGTCTTCAAATAAAGTTATACAGATAATTTACAAGTGAATGAAGTCGCGGGTACAGCTAGCTACAAATATAATAATTCCCATGAAAATTATGATTCAGTTACCTATAAAACATGAATTTTTTAATTTTACAAGCTGACTTGGCAAACGTTGTTCTGCCAAAAATTTTGTTATGGACCACCCTTAACATTTAGGGGGATGAAAAATAGATGTTGTCCGATTCTCCGCCCTAGCCGATATGCACGCTAAGATTCACGAAAATCGGTCGAGCCGTTTCGGAGGAGTTCAATTCCTAACACCGTGACACGAGAATTTTATATATTAGAAGATGAATAAATTTCAAGTTTTATTAATTCATCAATATTATATACATAATAATATTTAAATATTCCGTAAAATCATCATAGTACGTTCAAAATATTACACTTGAAAATCTTAATGTATGTAGGGCCAGTAAAAATTTTAATTCTCTCGACCGAAAATGCCTTTGTGCATTGCCAGAGCCTCACCTGCAATTCAGATTTTTTCGCTTTTACGCTACCCTAGTATGCAAATGTGTCCGGAAGAGCTGTCTCTTAGCGAAATACTTCTACAGGCTTTATCCTATATTTAAGACCTTTGTGGTGGTAAAATAAATTAATTATAGTGACTAACTAATGTATTATTGTAATACATACATAAAACTTGGCACCCATTTAGATCTCAATTCTTTTTTTTTTTTGAAATTGGCTCTCATTTCACATTTATGTTTTTGATTAGATTTAAATATTTATGCACGTGTGCTAAAATAACATGTTAATTTTAGACATAATGTAACAGAAGCGGGATTGGGATTTAGTAAACTTTAAACTAAACCTAACTAACAAACGTTAAAATTACAGTTATAAAATCTCTTTGAGATAGTTCCAGACCTCAAATGCTGGCCGTTCGCCACTACTAACAGTTTCGGAAGTTATTCATTACCATACCTCAGAGGTTCTTTGAGCCCTCCACGCTGTGATGATGGATCTTTACACAGCTGTAGTTGAATTCATTTGCTTTGAGTTATCGCAATGTTCTACAACTTCAATTGAAACTCCAAATACTCAGTATTGCACAAGTTTCAATGTTAGTTAAAATTCATTGAAGTGTGAGTCACTTTTTAAGGGTGGATTCGACCAAACTTAAACTTATACACGAGTAACTATACGAGAAATAATCTATTCCATGATTTTAATCTCGAGTAAATCCATAGCCATTTTACCACGTAATCGATAGTATACTTGCACGAGGAATAACTATACGCGAATAGCAGAGTGAATGGTGAACGAAAATAAAACCCGGCAAATAAATGTTGTCCTACAACGGGATAGTGTAAGAGCATACATCATGTCAACTCGATTTTGCCGTATTACAGTGTGAAAAAGTAGCTGTCATGTAAGTTAGCTAGCTGTCAAACGTTTTATTTGTTGTTTGTTTGAGGGAATTGTCAAGTTTTGTCGTGTGGTGACAGAAATCAGATGATTGGACTGACTGAAGCCATTACATTATTCTAGGAATAGCTCCGTTATTCCGTGCGAAGCGGCGGTATAGAAACAATTCCCGAATAGGCCCACTATTCTTAGAATTGTAGATGGTAAAACGTAAAATTGATTTACTCTCGAATAACTGACGATTTATTCTAAGATTAAGATTTACTCTTGTTTGGTCGAATCCACCCTAAATGGTTTTATTAACCGAATTCAAAAAAGGAGTAGGTATTCAATTCGACTGTATTTTTTATGTTTGTTACCGCAGAACTTTCGACTGGGTGAACCGATTATAATGATTCTTTTTTTAATCAAAAGCTGGTACTTGTCATATGGTTCCACTTAAATTTGAGCGAAATCTGACGAGTAGTTTTTGAGTTATCCGTAATTTTGAAGTCGGTTATTTTTTGTCAAGAATTATATTTACCCTGTTCTTGTGGGTCAAATTTTGCAATACTAATTAGACCTACTTCCTCTTATACTAAG
The DNA here is from genome assembly GCA_951805285.1 of Thymelicus acteon. Classification (NCBI taxonomy): domain Eukaryota; kingdom Metazoa; phylum Arthropoda; class Insecta; order Lepidoptera; family Hesperiidae; genus Thymelicus; species Thymelicus acteon. The sequence goes on from OX638235.1 coordinate 1,812,790, forward strand.
GTCTTGACATTTTTCATAATGCTATAGTTCTGATGACAATGCATTTTTGTGATAAACATAATCTGATACTACACACAGGTTTGGCTCGGACTATGGAACTCCTTAATTATTTAATTTACATCAAATTATAAGGTTTTAATCTTAAAATCCGGTTAAAATCTTATGTAAGAAGGGGAAGGGCGAGTTCAAGAAATCCTGTGCTCTTACATGGGGCTATCCCCCTATGGTAGGAGGAAGGGGGGAATAGCTGAAATTGTCCTTCTGTAATTAATGAATAGCCTTATACCTCTTATACGTCGTAAGTGACGCGACTATATGTTACAGAATGACGTTGGTTGACGTAAGTTTGTATGAAAATGAATAATTCATTCACAAATGCGTCAAAACATAGACAACGACAATATTCACAAGTAATCTGCTTACGTCATAGCACTGTAACACGTGTACTTACGCCCCAACTCAGAGTCACTAACGGTTACTTAAATCGCTTCTTAGTACAGACTTTGTATGGTGATTCTTTACTAAGGAGAGATTTAAGTAACCGTTAGTAACTTTGAGTTGGTGCGTAAGACTAACACAGTAACGCTACACTCTCATAGCCCCACACTAGCATTCCCTGTGTCGTGGGTGTCATGGACAAACACACGAACACAAGAACACACACCCAGATCGAGAACAGAAATTCAAACACATCATTTCCGCCTCGCTAACCCAACCCAAGTAGCACAAATGCGCTGTATAACAGTATTTCAACAGAGCACAATGGAAACGCTAGCTGATAAGTTGCAGTATAGTAGCGTTATAAGCGCTTAAACAGCTGATATAACTCTAATTTGGGCACAAATTTGACAGCACATAGCTGTATAAGAAATCCCATTACTAAAATAATTGGGTTATATCAGCATTATAATAGCATTTTATGTGGGTAACAGACATTACAAGAGCTGAACGCTGCCTGATTAACAAACCACATGTTACCCTATAAACACAAAGTGAACATTTCTAATGTTTTCATAGAGCTGAAAGTAAACGTCGAGCGAACTTGTGATATGCATTATCTTTATTTTCATTAAAACTGTCAGTATAGTGTCAATCCTTAAAACTTGTTGATCCCATGGTGCCATTTTGTGACATGAAAAATATAATTTAAGGTAAGTAAAACTTCGATTTCTTACTAATATATTTGAAATCTTATTGGGAAGGTAACTTTATCGTGAAATACCACATATATATCGTTCAAAATTTTCACGCGCCCTCATAATAATACAGAATACGAAAAAAAATGTAACTTAAATTGATTGTAAACAAAATAAAATATATTGTTTTGGCATATTTATATGCATGAAGGGCTGTTTATGTGTTATTTAGTAGTATCTTATTTAATTGTTGTCGATATCTTTTAAAATAAACCAAACCAAAAGGGCTAAAATTTTATAATGATACACAGTCAGGTAGTAAATATGGCGGATAGGTAAGTGAATAGTTGTAATCTTAACATAGTGCTAAGGGCTGCATGAATGCTCGCATGTGGCCTGTTATTGTAGGCTGTATATTATTTCCCGCATCGGCCATATCATCATGAATAATCTTCAAGTACTCTGCATTAATTTTACGTCGTATTCCACCAGTTCTTTTTTTATCTTTCCACATTTTGTAAAACAACACTCACTAGTTCGGAAATTGCCACACGTTATAAAATAATAAAATTCATGATTACATATAACTCAATCAGCAGAATAGATGACCACACAAGTTCAAATATTCTGCTCAAACAAGAATTACGAGCTTAAAAGTGAACTTTTTTAAGGCAGCGGGCTGCTATGTAACTGCATAAAGTTCACAATTTAGGTCTGACATGGCCTAGACAAATGCTGTTATACGAGTATATACTGACACCTGATTAATAGAGTAAAAGTCCATCTGTGTGCAGCGTGAAGCATTTAATCATTGTTAAATAACTTCACAAAGTAACTGTTTGCGTTAAAGTAGTTCACAAAGTTCTCTCTTAAAATGCAACAGTTTTAGAGCACACTCGTGGCTATTTATTCAGAAGACTGCATTGCTAGTGTTCCACAGCATACGCTCATGCAGCAGATAGAAGAAAATAGTACCAAACGCTGCATAACAGTGACGTCTGTGGCATGTGTGTGGTGCCTAATAGAATCACAAAACAGAATAAAGCATTTTAATTAGCCTCGCTTCTTTTTATACAGCTGTTACGGATTGAAAGAACTCTTATAAGTAATTACAAATGCTTAGATTGACGATGTGGGCCTTTATATTGCTATTTTGTGCTACTTGGGAACCAAACCTAGGACTACAATTTTATGACATTACATCTATATGGGTCGATCAATTAAATTAATATTTATTACATTAAATACATATGCATATGATAACCCTATAGCCTAGTTTTTAGCGTTGCGGGCCTACCTGCGAAGCGAGGTGTCCCAGGTTCGATTCCCAGTCGGGGCAGATATTTATGTGACAGATAAATATTTTTACTCGGGTCATAGGTGTTATTGTGTTGTGTTATATGTGTCGTCCATGCCACCCGCGACATAGGTAAAAACCTACTGCGGGGGTATGAGTGTGTAAGCGTTTAAACGTTTTATATCACAACAATTACATTCAATTATTTTCGCCGTATTGGGGCAGCTTAGAATACTAACCCCAATCCCACGCCGGATGGGTGTCGTAAAAGGCGACTAAATCCGGCCCGCTGGTGGTAGGACCCCTCGAGGGATTATATTAGTAATATTGATTTTAATTATTAATTAATACCATTATTACTACTATTATTTCTCCATGGGATTCGCCTGGATAGCACCACCCTTGAGCATGAGTCAGCCGCTAAACGACTCGTCGTGTTCCGGCTGGGGGCTTGAGAGCCAGTTCTTTCTTTCTTTTTCTTCTCTCTTTCTTGGCCGGCAACGCATCGGTAATGCCTTTGGTGTTGCTGATGTCCATGGGCGACGATAGCCACTTACCATCAGGTGGATAGTCAGCTCGTTTGCCGGCTATTTCCATAAAAAAAGGAAACTTTCGACTTCATTTGACCAAAACTCAAGCTATTGCCTTCATCAACCTTTGGGGTTATTTGAAAGAGTTCCAAATGACCGGTATGATCATATCACAGTGCAGAGGTAGGTAACTTGCAGTGGTTCAAAGCCTTTGATGTCAATACAAAAGCCGACATCTTCTAAATATGGCGTTATTTTAGCAGGGTTGTCAGTAACAAATATTCTAACAAAGTAGAAGATGCAACAGATTTGTATAGGCGTAGTGTATTTTTTTTTTTACACTAATAAGTTAATGCTTGACCACAATCCCACCTGATGGTAAGTGGAGATGTGGTCCAAGATGGTGAGCACATTAACTTAGTAAAAGCCTATTCACTCTTTTCTTGAAGACATCCACGTCATAGGTTGGCGGGAACGCCGACGCAGGCAAGTTATTCCAGTCCTTCGCGGTGCGTATAACGAATGACGAGGCAAACCGCGTCGTTCGTACCGGCGGGATGTTCACGACAAAAGGATGGATACCCGCCGTGCGTCGTGTCGTTCGATGGAGAAACGGAGATGGGGGAATTATCTCAAACAATTCCTGCGCACACTCTCCGAAATGTGCCCTGTAGAAAACCGAGAGACTGGCTACTCTGCGCCTGTGCTCGAGGCTTTGAAGATTGGTCTCAACCAAAACTGGGTCACCAATGAGCCTCTTCGCATGTCTCTCCATTGAGTCCAAAGCAGAAAGGTGACATTTGGCTGCGCCTGCCCAAATGTGCGAACAGTACTCCACACACGGCCGAACCTGAGCTTTGTACAAGGTTAAGAGTTGCCTAGGTGTGAAATACCGTTGTACCTTTGCAAGGACACCAAGTTTCCTTGCAGCAGCCTTAGCCTTGGTCTCGATGAACCGCCCAAAGTTGAGTTTCGAGGATATCTCTACTCCTAATAACTGAAGACAGTCGGTATAATCCAAGGACACATCCCGAAAAATAGGAGCCAAGGTGAACGGGCTCTTCTTGGCGGTAAATAGACACGTCTGCGTTTTAGTGGCGTTGAATCTCACAAGATTGGCTTCGCCCCATTCGGACACAGCCCGAAGTGTGAGATTCACACGAGCCACCATGGCCTCTCTTTCAGACTGAATTTCGTCCCGACTGGCCCTGGAACTTGGTACGTATCTCTCTACCACTGTGCTATCGTCTGCGTACCCATAGATACCGGGCATAAGCAGGTCATTTATATGTAGCAGAAATAGTGTGAGAATATTTCACATTATTTATTATATTATTTAATTATCCTTTTAACTAAACGTGGTAGATAACCGCAAACCTCCTACATCCATGCCAAACTTCCTACAAATATTTAAGAATCAAAATGAACATTTATTCTATTACTTTTCGAATCGAAAATATTCTTTCTATCTCTGTTATTCTGTAGATATAAAAGCTAATTATATATTTAGCTTAATTATATATTTATTAATACTAATACATTGAGAATGAACGCTCTTGTTGCAACTCCTAACTCAGGTAAGTTATTTATGTAATAATAGGTAGATTTGAAATTAAATTTTATCACAGTATTACATATTGAATCACTCTTTATCTGGCAAACATTACCCCCCTTATTACAAGACGAGGTCTAAAGTTTAGGTTTAAACCATGACTAAATAGTCCAGGCTTGGTACGATACTGACTTTAGTAACATACTATAAACCAAAGCTTATTACAAAACGCAAAATACTCGTTGACTTGTTAGTACTATTGGTTTAGAGTTTAGACCTTGGCTTAAAATGCTGAAATAACTGACACGGGTTTGACACGAAACAGATTCAATCCGTCAGTATTTATTCGATTACGACGTTCCATTATACTACGATGCTGTTTATTGTTTTTGACATATTCAATGGAATACGTCTATTATTAATATTAAGAGCGTAAATATTATTGCAAATAAATAATTATACAGTTTTCAATCAATTCTATTGATTGTTGTTGTCGTGGATTTTATTACATGTTAAAACATGTATTTTTTAAGAATTAATGTACGCGTGTGTAAAGGAATGGATTTCTCGCGCGTAATACGAATCCATAATTTTGCGTAAACAAAACAAATGTTAACTAAAATAAAATCCAGTTGGCTTCGAAATTTATTACAATGTTGTGGTCTTTGGTTCATAAGTGCTAAGAACAAGTGTACCTTATGCAGTGGAATGTATTGTAAATAATAAATATTGTGACTCATCGCATCACAAAATGAATAAAAATCTACAAATTACTAAAATATAGCAAAACTTTATTAATATTAGTACACATAAATAATAGTTAATAATAGTATTTATTAATATTAGAACACTAGGTTACAAATACATATAAGTTCTTGTCGTAATCTAAGTATTAATTATTCATTTTCATTCAACAACACGATTTATATGCCTATTGGTCTGTCCGGTGATAGTGAATATTAAAATATCTTCAGTATGTACAAAATACATTGAATGAAACATTCAACAATTTCGAAATAAACACGACAACAATCTCGAAACTGACTTTGACATTTGTGAAATAGTCCCAACGTAAAACTAGGAGGCTCGCAGGTTTAACTTTAGTCTCATGTTAGTCTCAGATGAAAGAAATAAAGGGTAGTTATAACATTCGCAAAGAAATGTAACGACTGACGTGAAGTCGCTTTTTTACTATGTGTGCATAACAACCATAATGACAACTAGCAGCGGCATCGTATGGACACGTATTTCTTCGTGTGTGTAAGGTGTCAGACGTAAAGTCACAATCTCTCTTAGGCCATGGCTTAGCATTAAACCGCGTCTTGTAATAACAATTTTGTTTAGTCCAAGCTTCAAAGGAGGTTTAGTACCAGGACTAACGATAGACCTCGTTCTGTAATAAGACCGTACAAGTTTGGTCATGATATCGAGAACAGGCATCACCTCACAATCACATTTGACCTATCAAACATACTTGGCCTGTACTATAGACTCGTTACTCTATGACCATATCATGCAGGAGTCGGAAACAATTGGCTGCGCTGGAAACAAGCCAGGCAGGTGCGCGACACCTGTGGCACGGCTCAAGCGTTCGTTGCCAACCACACGGCTTGTTTGGAAACGCTTTTGTTGTAGCGTTTTCCGTTTTTGAAATTTCAAACATCGAACGCTCTGACTTTGTCGGATAAATCGAACTGCCAACAGTTTGTTTATGAATAGAAGATTGGGGTAGAAAGTAAGGTAAATGTAAAGTTTAGTGTTCCAAATAATAATTAATTGTATTGCTAACCAACTTCAAAAAAGGAGATTCTCAATTCGACTGTATTTTTTTATGTGTGTTACCTCATAACTTTTTAATGGGTGTACCAATTTTAATGACAATTTTTATATTCGAAAGCTGGTGCTTGTCTAGTAGTCTCATTTAAATTTGAGCGAAATCTGATGAGCAGTTTTTGAGCTATCCCTAATTTTGAAGTCGGTTATTTTTTATCGAGAATGACTTTAACTAATAAATGATTAGACGATCGCCGTCAAGAAAAAAAGTTGCCACTATATGATTTTAAACTTAATTCGTGGCGGACTAAATACATTTTACTATCATACGGGTACTAACGATATATGTATATTCTGTGGCATACAAAAGCTGTCTCTAATACTTACATGAGGTTCAACTTGTTCTGATAAATGGTTCTTAAGCGATAAAAACATCTCATTCAAATAATTATGACGAAATAAATAAGCAAAAAAAGTTTTTCCAAAGTAAATGGGCTAACCTTAAAAATTCTTCCCCAATCTCTCTAACGTCCCAACGAGTCACTAACCGTTACTTAAATCGCTCTTTAGTAAAGAATGACCATACAAATTCTGTACTAAGGAGCGATTTAAGTAACCCTTAGTGACTCTAAGTTGGGGCGTAAGAGTTTCAGGAACCCTTGTCTCCTCTTGTCGTGTTTAGACGTTCGCTGATGGACATAAACCATTCACGGTACGAATCTCTCTAATGGGCTTTAAGAACATAATACCGGCACGTAATTAGCAACCTCCATACCTAACACAAGTAATTCCACAACAATAATATTTCATGCAACATTTGTGTAAATCAGAGCTGAGATTCTTCCCGGAACGTCCCGGTACATCCCTGTGGATTACACCATAAATCAACCGTATGATTAATTGTTACATACCTGGAGCCTTTTAAATTAATTACAAACCTACAGAGTAGCATTGTTTAATACTTCATATACATAACTAATCGTGGTATGTTACGGAACACGCAACTTGAACAATGATATAATATTATACTGTAAAAAGAGGTAGATATGTCACTCGCGCGCCGAAGATGAAGAGCGTAAGAACAGGCAATTGACCGTTCTACTCGTAGTCGCTCTATCAATACAAGATGATACGCATGCTTTTGTTATTGTCAGAAGTGCTTGACATTTGACACACAGCGTTAAAATGCCTTGGTGTATTTATTATACCAATGTGAATGCTGTTGTGAAACAAAAGATAAACGTGTAGCTGTAGCTCTTTTCGAAACAGATTTTTTAGTTAATTTATAAGGGCATAACGTATCTATATTTTTTTAAATATCATTGAACTTGAAGGTGTTTTTTACTTTAAGGTCCGATGCACATCTGTGCAATAATACATGACACATGATTGATCCCTAGCTTCCAACTCTGTTTTCCCTCCTGTTCCTAATCCCTTCTGAAATCTATTTTACGTGTTTTTGTCCCAATATTGGAGAATCTTTTATTCCGGCAACGTTTCGCTACAATTTAGCTTTTCTGATAATTATGATAGAACTTCACTTAAAGTAAGTTCGTTTAATCATCAACCGTAAAAACCAGTCCAAAATAAGTATAACAGTTAAAAACAAAATACAACAAAAAACAATGTATGTATTTCTTGTCCTTATTTTATACGGCAAACGCAACAATATAACACAAGTTGTTGCTATCATTTGTCACAGAAAAGTAAACTAATTTACCGTCTGAATAAAGAACTAAAATGGCTAAAATGTATTCGGAAAGAAAAATCTTTTCCACCAGAGATATCTCATATACATAATAGTCTCAATGTAGTCTTGTGACGCGGTATAAATTGCGGTTTATCGAAGAGTCGCACCAGATTTTGTAAGAATATAGAATTTTGTAGCTTCAGTTTTACACAGAATACCTAATAGTACCTAATGGAGAAGAACATTTTAAAAAAGCGGCCAAGTGCGAGTCGGACTCGCCCATGAAGGGTTCCGTAGCAGCAAGTAACATAATATAAAAGTTCTTGTAGTTCGTTGTAACTTTGATTAATGTTTTTTGCGGTTTACGATTTATGACGTATTAAAAAAAAACTACTTACTAGATCTCATTCAAACCAATTTTCGTTGGAAGTTTGCTTGGTAATGTACATCATATATTTTTTTAGTTTTATCATTCCCTTATTTAAGAAGTTACAGGGGGGGGGACACACATTTTACCACTTTGGAAGTGTCTCTCGCGCAAACTATTCAGTTTAGAAAAAAATGATATTAGAAACCTCAATATCATTTTTGAAGACCTATCCATAGATACCCCACACGTATGGGTTTGATGAAAAAAATATTTTTAAATTTCAGTTCTAATTATGGGGAACCCCCAAAATTTATTGTTTTTTTTTCTATTTTTGTGTCAAAATCTTAATGCGGTTGACAGAATACATCTACTTACCAAGTTTCAATGGTATAGCTCTTATATTTTCGGAAAAAAGTGGCTGTGACATACGGACGGACAGACAGACAGACAGACAGACAGACAGACAGACAGACAGACAGACATGACGAATCCATAAGGGTTCCGCTTTTTGCCATTCGGCTACGGAACCCTAATAAAGCAAGTTGCAACATGATGGAGAAAAATAAATAGAAATCATAGGTTTATTCTTGTACTGGAAACACACAAATGTGTAAAAACCTATAAAATTTTTGTTAAATTAAAAGTTTTTTTAATAAATTTTGGTCACTTTGTGGAAAACTGAAGTTTATTTCAAGTATCCTTGTTACTTACATACTCGTAAGTAAAGCAACTGCTTTAAATATTAATTCATTTCATAACTATTTTTTGTAAAATCTTAATATACCTATATAAATTACGTGTCACGTTGTTTGTCCGCGATGGACTCCTGAACTACTTAACCGATTTTAATCAAATTTGCACACCGTTTGCAGTTTAGTCCAACTTGAAAGATAGGATAGCTTACGTCTCCCTTAAGGCACACGGAAGGTTTTAATAATAAAAAATCTTTTGACAGAACGGTCTGTCCGGGCAGCTAGTCTATACATCTATACAAATAAATAAAATTGGAGTGTCTGTTTGTAATATTAAAATAACCGCTTTTTACTAAGTGCATTTGGATTTATACACAGTACATATACCAAAACAACATTTTTTACAATTTTTGTCTGTCTGTCTATCTGTCTGTCTGTCTGTTTGTTCCTGCTAATCTCTGAAATGGCTGGACCGATTTTGACGGGAATTTCACTGGCAGGTAGCTGATGTAACAAGGAGTAACTTAGGCTACTTTTATTAAAAGAAAATAAAAATAGGCGATACGAAGTTCGCCGGGTCAGCTAGTAATTTAATAAAAATATGTACCTACAGAAACTTCGGGACAAATTATTGTGTCCTACGAACAGCTAAATTAAATATAGTTATTTCTTGATAGACCAACTACGTACGCACAACTAGACTAGTGCTATGGCATAACTAAGTGTTCCCATTTGCATTGGCACAACTGATAATTTTTTTGTGTTTATTTGTTTAATCAGCGGTGTTTATCCTTTCGATTTTAATATAAGTACATAGCTTTCCGGTTTCACTAGAGACATAGACGTGCTGAGAAGTTTCTTTAAGGCTTTTCTTCTCCTCCATGACAAAGCACCTTTCTGAAAAACTGGTAGATAAAAAAAAATACGTGCATAAGGGTATTAGTGATACCCACATGAATAAAAGATTATTTTATTGGCACAACTATGTACAATTACGCACAGCTAAGCATAACTATTTTCTATTCCATGAAAAATAACTTTATATAGAAAATCAAGAAAATAAAGTGGAAGGAAAAGGCAGTTGAGAATAGAACGAGATAGAATGTAAGTACAATTAAGACCGAATGAGAGACAAAAACAGGATAAAGAAAGTGCATGTATCCGCATGAGCGAGATGGATGTACTAAAGATGATGCACAGAGAATTCATAATCTTAAATCATAATGAAAGCAGTAACGAGCATAATTGATTACTTTAATCTTCTCTTACACAAAATACAGAATTAATTTCTAATTTATCACCGTAACATCTACCTGTGGTTTGGTCAGCAATGGTCAGCATCATCAATGACAGATAACAAATTGTCTGATTAATTCGTTGTCCACGCAACATGCATCCTGACCACACTCCGCTTTACGACGCGGATACAACCACAATGTGGAAATATCTAAACGACCACCGATTGATATAAATAGAGGTTTATTTTTGCGAGGCTGTGACCATTAACCATTGAAGTATAATGTCATAGAACAGACGTCTCGAACAATATGTGTGCCCCGCCGGGAGGTTCTATTTTCAAAATTGAGCCCCCGTTCAATTACAGCCGATCGGCGCCATTTCATTAGGACATGCATTGTGTTCGCGGTGTCGGTTCTATATGCAAATAATAATACTTCAATGCCATTAACCAGCTTTAATGATGACTTATTATTTGATTAGTTCAATGTATTTCTCATGGATTCTATCATCAAATCTGAATTTTGCAAAATATTGGACCAAATAAAAGAAAGATTTTCCAAATCTCTTTTATGAAAAATGACAGTTTTTAGATAACAAAAGGAAAAAAAATAATAATAATACAATCGAATTGAGAACCTCTTTTTTGTTTTGAGTTGGTTGAAAATGCTAAAAATGCAATTGTATTTCTACGTAAATAAGATCCATGATCCATAATAATCGCTCAAGATTACCGACGCTATTAAATTATAAGTACTATTATTTCTTCCGTGCTATTAGTCCTTAGGGAATGTCTGTCCCTTATATATCTGCCTCGGCCAAGAATCAAATCCAAGAATTGAATCATTATTGACATAGTCTACAACTAACAGACGATCTATAAGGCTATTCTGTTTTGTAACTCGACAGCGGAATCCGCGATGAGTGTCAAACTTCAAACGACTAAAAATAGTATTTTGACTCTCATCGCCGATTCCGCTGTCGAGTTACAAAACAGAATAGCATTGCTGGTCACATTACTGCTTCTTCTGTCGAATTATGATGATGCGGTAATGAAGATTATCACATGTCGTCATGAAACTCAGCGAGGTATTAAACTTTTTAGCTGTTAGCAAGAAACTGGCCTTCGTCAGTTATCCAGTAACGAGGGTATGACACGCCAAACAAAAGTTCAGAGATTACAGTTTTTTATGGATGATATTAAAGTCATTTATTACTTATACGAAAAAAGGGTTAGCTTTAGATCATGGTTCACTTGTGTGCTCCATGACAAACATTCATACATCCTCAACATTATTTTTTAATTTTTGCTTTTGGTAATATTGATTTTAATGGTTGATTAAAACCATTATCACTATTATTATTTATCCATGGGGTTCGCCTGGATAGCTACCACCCTTGAGCATAAGTCAGCCGCTAAACGAGTCGTGGTGTTCCGGCTGGGGCTTGAGAGCCAGTTCTTTCTTTCTTTTTCTGCTTTCTTTCTTGGCCGGCAACGCATCAGTGATGCCTTTGGTGTTGCTGATGTCTATGGGCGACGATAGCCACTCACCATCAGGTGGATCGTCAGCTCGTTTGCCGGCTGTTTCCATAAAAAACCTTACCATTGTCTTGTACAATAATATCTCACTTGAACATCGATCCTAGTTACCCTAACTTTTTTAAAAAATAATTAAAAACCGACGTAATTTTACAAGTTATTATTGTGACGTGCTGCCAACAACGGTCATTTAATATGCAAGGTTAAATAGAGTCGTACGTCGAGACCTTGGGCCCGAGAGCCTGTAGGCATTGCTCGCTTTCACACAACACGATTACGACATAGGTTCTTATAATATTTTTTGAACCCGTCTAAAAATATACCTTATAAAAAGCAGTAAATAAACAAATAATTATTCATACACCTTGATAAAGCAGTAATAGTGGCACGCAACCCTAATTTTCAAATATTATGTGCTTTATTGAATTGTCTTCTCTCTCTCTCTAACGTAAAAACGTAGGCCTTGTTGGGACTCAAAACCTTTGGCACGGCGATTAGGTATATGGCTACCATTGCGACACACGGTTCGTCAAAATGTGACTATAACTATGAGACACACATGGCAGTTCGTACGTACAGAATGCATATTGTACACCGTTTTTTACGACGAGGCCAATTTAGTGAACAAACTTAGTCTTTTTGCCGTTATTTGTAATATAAAAATTAGGCAGAAACAAAATTATAATATTTTAAGGACGACTAAACATTTAATGCAAAAATGAATTTCCGTTTACCAATATCTTTTTAATTAATTTAAATTAAGTAATATTTGCATAAAAAGTAGTGCTTTTGTATACCAAATAGCTTTCATCTAAAAAATGAAGCATAAATACATACGATGTCGTAATCGTGTCGTCAGATGTAAAAGGCCATTCTTGAACATAGTAGGTACACCGCATGCATGAATAATTTCTGCGTGTATTCTCACGTGTATTTCTGTTATTACATTATGATCTTAGGTAGTTGAAGGGTATTTGAAGTTTTCTACAACCCGAGTCCCTCTTGTCATGGCGCCCGAAGGCCTCCGACATGGCTTAACTTTGATTTAATATAATAGGTAACTAATATGGAAGTGTCCGCTTTCAAAAAAATATTTTCTGATTCGGTACATAAATGATAGTACAGAGAAAAAAACATTGTACTAATATTATAAATGAGTAAGTTTTTGAAGATGTTTGTGACACTTTCACACAAAAATTACTGAACGGATTTTCTTGAAATTTAGCTCACAGATAGACTAAATCTGTAATAACATATAGGGTAATTTTTATGATTTTGTTGTGTGTGGTAGATATGAGAATAGGTCTTAAAGTATATGTCATGCCACTAGGTGATTAGGATATCCCTTGAACTAGATATAATTTATATGGCAGAGCAAAGTTTGCCCGGTCAGCTAGTTAATTATATAAAATCACAATATATTGTGATTAAACTGTAGGAAAATTAACAGTAAAATACCAAAAGGTTCATAAAAGCAATACCTAAATACTTTATTGTCAGACAAAGAGAGCTTCTAACATTCGTAGCACCGTAGCTTCGTAGAACTAGTTACGTAGCAGCGTAGCCCGTAGGCGATCTAGAATTGTAGCTTCTTGAGCTTATTCAAGTATTCAATCCAAGATGACTACGAATTATTTTTGCATGAAGTCCTTTGAGGCAATAAATAAAATAAAAATAAAAAATAAAAAAAACCTTTTATTTCTTGCAATCTAAGTAGGAATTTTAGGTACATGTCAATTTTTCTTTTTAATTAATATTAAGAATTTATTATACAATAATAATATTGCAATCATAATTCTGTTAATGTCCATTATGTGACTAATAGTAAAATTTGAAATGAGTAGCGCTAGATAATAATAAATTAATTAATTAATTTGATAATAATACATTTCTTAGTCATGAATTGCCTTTGAGGCAATAAGTATGTGTATTTTAAGACAATATTTATGTTTGAATTTCATTTGGGAATTGTTATTACAAATTCCGAAAAGTAATATTTTGTTCGATTCTGTTATAAGTTTTATAATGGTTTGTAGCGTAAAAGCTTTGCTATTTTTAACCGACTTCAAAAACCAAAGTATTCAATTCGACTGTATTTTTTTATGTTAGTTACCTCAGAACATTCGACTGGGTGGCCCGATTTTGATGATTCTTTTTTTAACTGAAAGCTGGTGCTTGTAGCCCCACTTAAATTTGAGCGAGATCTGACGAGTAGTTTTTGAGTTATCCCTAATTTTGAAGTCGGTTATTTTTTGTCAAGAATTATTTGAGAGCCAGTTGTTTCTTTCTTTCTTTTTCTTCTCTCTTTCTTGGCTGGCAACGCATCAGTGATGCCTTTTGTGTTGCCGATGTCCATGGGCGACGATAGCCACTTACCATCAGGTGGATCGTCAGCTCGTTTGCCGGCTATTTCCATAAAAAAAAATATTAGTCTATATTAAGGAGTTAAATGCACCTACAAAATAAATATCTTGAATACCTCTATTTTACTGTAATAACAGTAAAACATGTTCAGTCCACGTTAAGTTAAATTTTGAACTAAGTAGGTATATTTTTGTTGCTAAGAAATAAATTCAGAATACTACAAACAATTAATAATTTATTTATAACACATCAATATTTGACTGAAAATTTAGCTATACTTCCAGTTCTTCTATTTTATAATATTACTCTTACTAAATAAATACAAATTCATTATGTCAGACAGCGGAAAACACAGATGTGCTAAAATACTTTATATACATATATAAAAGGCAAAAGTGATTGACTGATGTATCAACGCACAGGCCGAACCCGGCTAGAAACTTAAAATTTCGCACACGTATTTCTCTTATGATGTCGTCATCCAATAAGGAAGGATTTTTCAAAATTCAACCCCCAAGGGGGTCAAAAGCCCAAGGGGATGATAAGCATATTTCCGCGTGTGCACGGGCAACAGCTAGTCGTATTATAAAAAAATAATCACTACGATTCCCACTTCACAAGTTCTAAAAACCGTGTCCATTCAAACTTCCTAATTGCTTCAATACATACAATAAACAAGTTAGTATGTTTGTCTTTTCATTAGCGGGTAATACCGCAAACAATAGCGGGTTTACGGATCAGTTTCAAAGAAAGTAAATCTCTGGGAACTGCACAAAGTCGCCTCTCACAACTTGGCCCCGGCGCTATATGGGCACAATACGGGCTTCAGTTGTGTGTGGTGCAAGTCATAAGATACTTTGAAAATATTATATATAACTAGCTGACCGGGCAAACGTTGTTCTGCCAAAAAAATTTTAGGGGTAGGGGGATGAAAAATAGATGTTGTCCGATTCTCAACCCTAGCCGATATGCACGCAAAGATTCACGAAAACCGGTCGAGCCGTTTCGGAGGAGTTCAACTTCTAACACCGTGACACGAGAATTTTATATATTAGATGATGACATATCAATAATTTACTCTAATTACTCATTTTGGGCTTTATATGGGCAGACCAACGAACAACATTTTTTGTGTTTCGTTACGCCCATTAATTTAATTCATAAAGTTATAATAGTATTTATATCCATGCCAAATTACAGCTTTCTAGCATAAGGGTCTATGCGGTTTGCTTCGGACAGACGGACGGACGGACAGACAGACAGACGGACGGACAGACGGACAGACAGATGGATGGACGGACGGACGGACAGACGGACAGACGGATGGACGAACATGACGAAACTATAAGGGTTCCAATTTTACTTCAGAACCTTAAAAATAACTATATTACGCTAAATACTCATATACTAAAATTCCCTTTGTCATGGGATACCCACAAATGGATAACACACAAAGACAAGAATATACACACCCAGACCAAAAACAGAAATTCAAAGTCATCATTTAAATTCCGCCTTTCTGGTTATCGAACCCAGGACCCCGAGCAAAGCGATCCGGTATAATAATCATTACGTCGTACGAGTTGTAATTAGTAAATCATCTGATGGTCACCTTTTTTTAAGATAAAAATAATTTCTATAAATGGCATGTATAATAATAATAATTGTGTGACATATTAATTTGAATGTAAATTTGTAATGCATGTAATGTAATTATTAATTCATTTATTCATTTATTGCCATAATTGTGTGATGGTTATTACAGGTCTTATAAAATTATGTAGTATACACACAACCCAGGTAGGGCACGGCAGGATAAAAAAAAAGTAATATAATTATACACATAAATACAAAAATACAAAAATTTCCTGTGACATAATTTGACCTAATTTTAAGCTTATGTATTCAAAATATAACATAATAGTATTAATAGAAATAAAAAATAAAAAATCTACATATCAAAAGAATAAAATAATATAATTGGGTACATAAAATGATTTTAAAGTAATTTCCTTTGTTTATAATATATAAGCAATAATAACGAATATTTCTACGCCATTATAATAGGCAAAGTAGATTGGGACACAAAATTCTATTATACATCTATTGTACCTGTATTTTAACAAATAAAAATGTATTGATTTGATAGTCGCCCATCGACATCGCTAACGCCAATAGCATCATTGATGCGTTGCTATGAAAGAGGAAAGAAAAAATAAATAGTATAAAAACTTCCGCTAACGCTGTCACTTGTACCCCACACTACAGCCATGGTACAAAGCGGAAGAAACTAATTTCTTAGCGTGGACGGAACTTCATTCGTTTAACTTGGCGCTGACGTCACGACCACGCCACAATACCGTTGTAGTTTGATGACAATGCTCACATTGTTTTGTTTTGGCGGAACGTGTGAAATTGCGGTCAGTTGATGAGTTGACTTCTGACTCAAGATCCCCTGGCTTTCTGGGTGAGATCTATAAGCCGTGCTCAGGCTTTTGTCAGACTTAAATTATCCTAACAAAAATAATGGTCCTAAATGGTTGATTTAGGGCTATTATTTTTGACTTTAGCCGTTTTATAGAATAGAATAGAATAGAATAACTTTATTTCATAAGTCAACTGCAATTACAAACAAAAGAAATAAGTAAACTTAAAAACTATGATAATATAGAATTGCAGTCAAACTGTATGAAAAGGGACCGCACTCAGCAATGGCCGCAGAAAAACTACGACTTTTACATGACTTTTTAATTTTTTCGTCAATCATCTTGTGGGTATATTTAACCGCTCATTTACACGCGCGTGTCGCGGACCGTCTCGTGGCGCGTCCGTAAGCCACGCCCCCTACGCGCGTGTGAACACCGCGCGAGCGCTCGCGCGAGCCCCTTTGGCGCGCGCCTACAAAACCGCTCCCGACGCGAGCCCTGCGAGCGCGAGACGCGCCGCGGTCTGGTCCGCGAGCGCCCTGTTCACACGCGCGCGTATGCGCGCGTCTCGCGGATTGTCTCGTGGCTCGCGCGCGCGTCTAAATGGGGTATAACTGTTGTCGGAGCAAAGTCAACAGATCTCATCCTAATACCCCATTTAGACGCGCGCGCGAGCCACGAGACAATCCGCGAGACGCGCGCATATGTGCGCGTGTGAACAGGGCGCTCGCGGACCAGACCGCGGCGCGTCTCGCGCTCGCAGGGCTCGCGTCGGGAGCGGTTTTGTACGCGCGCGCCAAAGGGGCTCGCGCGAGCGCTCGCGCGGTGTTCACACGCGCGTAGGGGGCGTGGCTTACGGACGCGCCACGAGACGGTCCGCGACACGCGCGTGTAAATGAGCGGTAAGAGTTATAAGAGTGAGAAAGGTTATGTGAATGTTATTCCACGTTTGACAGAGTCTGGTATATACCATCAACATTTTACCAAAACAAGCATAAAAAAAAAACGCTACCACACTCATACCCCCGCAGTAGGTTAGGGAACGTTCCCAAACCACGTGACACATTTTTTAGCATTTTTTACCCCCCTCCCCCCCCTCAGTGACCAACCGTGGTATATGAGAAGACCCCCCCCCTCCCCCCCTAATTTTCACGTGACAAAATTTTTTTTGCAGACAGTTAAAAATATATAAATTTGTATCTATTGCAGAACTAAACAACTTAAACTTGACAAGTGCGAGTTACGTTGATTATGTATTTACCGTTATTTTCCTATTTTATTTATTTTTGCCGTTATTTTTAAGACCATAGACTTCTTATAGGTTCTTTTTTTTACTTACAATAAGTTAATGCTTGACCACAATTCCACCTGATGGTAAGTGGAGATGTGGTCCAGGATGGTGAGCGCACTAACTTAATAAAAGCCTATTCATTCTTTTCTTGAACACATCAACGTTATAAGTGGGCGGGAACGCAGACGCAGGCAAGCTATTCCAATCCTTCGCGGTGCGCATAATGAATGACGACGCAAACCGCGTCGTCCATACCGGTGGGATGTTCGCCACGAAAGGGTGGATACCCGCCGTGCGTCGTGTCGTTCGATGGAGGAACGAGGAAGGGGGAATTAATTCAAATAATTCCTGCGCACACTCTCCAAAATGTGCCCTATAGAAAACTGAGAGGCTGGCTACTCTGCGCCTGTGCTCGAGTCTTTGCAGATTGGTCTTAATCAAATCTGAGTCACCAATGAGCCTCTTCGCACGCCTCTCCATCGAATCCAAGGCAGAAAGGTGACATTTGGCTGCACCTGCCCAAATGTGAGAACAGTACTCTACACACGGCCGAAACTGAGCTTTGTATAATGTTAACAGTTGCTTCGGTATGAATTACCGCCAAGGACGCCAAGTTTCCTTGCACCAACTTTAACTTTAACTTTCTCTGCTTATTCTACCGTCTGTATAATGGGGAATGTTCTGAAGAACCGGTTTTTTTAATCCTTGCGGTTAATTTTCGTCGCCGCACTTCACGATGTACCAGGTTCCATCGACACCACCATAAAACACGAGAACTGAACTGAGGCGTTCGTCCACAGTTCAGTTCTCGTGTAGTTTTTTAGTCCGCATGTGTAAGCTCTGGAATGAACTTCCTACATCGGTATTATCTCCAATCTATGACATGGATATTCTTCAAGAAGCGGGTCTATTGTTTTCTTAGAGGCCGGCAACGCACTGGTGACGCTCCCGGTGTTACTAATGTCCATGGGCGGCGGTGATCTTACTCCGAAAGTTTAATTCTCAGCTTTTTGCCAGTTTGGAACAATATAGAACAAACCTAGAACAGCCCAGAACAACCGCCAGAATCGTGATACCTTAAAAGTGCGGTGCCAACTTCCTAATTTGTTTTCACGAAATTTTTAGAAAACAATTTTTTTTTGAACGCGATATTTTGGAACAATATAGAACAAACCTAGAACAACCCAGAACAACCGCCAGAATCGCGACACCTTAAAAGTGCGGTGCTAGCTCAAAAATTTATTTTCACGTTTGTGGAAAATATTTTTTTTCGAACTCGATATTTTGGAATAATATAAAACAAACCTTTTTTTTTCGCTGGGAAAAATTCATTACGCATCCCCATCCGTCGGGGGACGGAAGGGGTATGTGGGACTCCCGGTATACCCTCTAAGCAACCCAGCGGCACTCCCGCATTGCCTTTGGCGGCGGGGTTCTGGGAATCGGCATAGCCTTTGTATCCAGTTTCCCGCCGGCGTTTGCCCGCCTTACAGCGGTGGGCGCTTCACGCCCCTACCGCACAAGGGGAGGGGCTCGAGGATGACAGTGAGTGCTCGGTTATCCTCGTTCGGCTGGGTGATGAGCGGTGCAATGCGGGCGAGGGCACCCCCGCGCCTATCGCTCGCTGCTCATCACCGGGGGGACAGGGGGTGGTTGACCACCCGCCTTCTCCTGCCTCTCCTCCGGCGGAGAAGCGGCGCGAGAGGATCGTCCTCCCGCGCGCGCACCGCCTTCTCCTTCTCTGACATTACGTCTTCACAGAAGGAGGCGACCGCCACCCACGCCTCCTCGCTCCCCAACATGGCGTTTATCACGGTGGGAAGTGAGAGGTCCGGCCCGACCGCCGCGACAAGACTGCGGCGCCGCTCACGGCACACCTCGGGGGTGTGCTGTGCCGTGTCCTCCGCCGCGCCACAGTCATGGCACGACGGGCTTTCCTCCCTACCGATCCGGTGAAGGTACGACCCGAAACAGCCGTGCCCGGACAGCACCTGCACCAACCGGAAGGTGAGGAAGCCGCGCGGTCGTTCGAGCCAGTCCTGCAGGACCGGCCCGAGCGCGTCGAGGATTCGACGGCCGAAAACTGCGGAGGCAAGGTCCGCCATCCAATGCCGGACGACGGCTTCCCTCGCCTCCCGCCGAACAGCCTCGCGTACCTCAGGGGCAGGGAACTCCCCGAGTGCTCTTCGCCCCGACGTCCATTCGTAGACTCTGGCTAGCCCACGCCTCGAGCTCCCAAAGAGGGGTGCCAGCCAGAGCGCACGCCGCTGCGAAGCTTACCGAGTGGTAAGCCCGCGCCACTCTTTGCGCAATGGCCCTCTGGGGCACCCGCAAGCCTGTAGCATTCTCCCTTCTTTGAAGGGTTTCTGCCCAGATAGGCGCCCGTACAGGGCCATGCTCTTCGGAATGCCGGCGTACAGCCGCCGGCATCGCCCACCTGGCCCTCCCAAGTTAGGAATCAGCCATGAGAGGGCCCCCGCTGCCTTCAGCAGCCGCGACGACAGTCCGCTGAAATGCGGGCTGAAGCGCCACCTGCCGTGGAGTGTTAGACCCAGATATTTCATCTGGGTCTTTACTTCAATCCTGACGCCCTCCACAAAGATGTGGGCGTCAGGCGGACGGCGCTGCCGAGGTCCGTGAAAGAAAACGGCCTCGGTCTTATGCAACGCCACCCTCAATCTAAGGCGGCGGATCCTACCGGCGACTAACGATCCGCCCGCCGAGGCCAGACTGGCCGCCTCACCGAAACTCCCTCCTCGGGCAGTGAGGAGAGTGTCATCCGCGTAGCAGATGACACTCGTGCCACGGAGGAGGGTCCCACGACTCCCACGCATAAGCCAGTCGAACCCGATGTCCCACAGGAGAGGTCCTAGGACTGACCCCTGCGGAACACCGGACTCCACTGGATATCATCGGACCTGGCCAGCTTCATCTACCACGAGGACCGCTCTGTCCTCCAAGTAGCTGGCCAGGAGGTCCCTCATATATTGAGGCACTCCGTGAAACCGGAGTGCCTCGAGGACGGTCGCATGGGGAAGGGTGTTGAAGGCGTTGGCTATGTCGAATGACACAGCCAACACTCCGTCCCCAGCATCCATCGCCTCCTTCACCACACCCTTTAATAGGACGAGGGCGTCTATTGTCGACCGCTCAGGTCGAAAGCCAAACTGAGCGTCCGACAGGTCCGGCCCAACCCCCGCAGGTGGTCTTTCAGGCGGGCGGCGATGATGCCCTCGAACATCTTACCAACCTCATCGAGCAGAACGATGGGTCGGTATGCCGAGGGGGAGTCCGCCGGGTGTCCTTCTTTTCGGAGGAGGCATAAACGCCCCTCCTTCCAAAGTTTCGGAAACCTTCTCGACGCGAAACACGCGTCAAAGAGGTCCCAAAACCTTTCTTCCATTTCGGTGGCGGCTATTGCCACTACCCTCGCTGGGACGCCGTCTGGCCCTGGGGCCGTCTTTTTAGCACGAAGGCGAAGCACCGCCGTGCTAACTTCGGCCCCAGTGAGAGAAGGGGCCTCCTGGTCCTCCTCTTCCTCCTGAACCGCACCCTGCGGAGGGTCCATTACTGGTGGGGTGAAAGCGTCGGCCCTGCCTGGAAACAGGGACCGTACGACCCCATCCAGCACTGCCGGCTCGAGGGTCTCCGAGACGGGAGGACCGAAGGGACGCAGTTTGTTCCGCGCCGCCTTATATGGCCTCCCAAAAGTGTCATCGTCGAGACCCTCCAGCAGTTCAGCCTGCGCCGAGTCCTGAGCGGCGAGCATCTCATTTCTGAGAGCTTGCTTTGCCTCCACGTACAGGTTGTGAAGGCGGTCCTCATTCGCGGGGTCGCGTAATCGCCGCCGCCGGCAATATAGAACAAACCTAAAACAACCCAGAACAACCGCCATAACCGCGATACCTTGAAAGTGCGATACTAGCTCAAAACTCACGTTTTTTGGATTTTCTCTGAAAGTTTAATTCTCGTGGCGTTTCGGAACAATGTAGAACAAACCTAGAACAACCTTCAAAATGTTTGTAACTTCAAAGTGTGGCGCCAAGTTTCAGGAGGAAAATAAATATAGCTCGAAAAAGCGGGAGATTCTCTTAGTGGACATTGACTACGTGACAAAAACGTAAACCCCCTCCCTCCCCTCTGTGACCAAGCGTGGTGTTTTGCGGACCCCCCTCCCCCCCCCTAAATGTGTCACGTGGTTTGGGAACGTTCCCTTATTACCTGTGTCGTGTGGTGGTCGGGTGGTATGGACGACACATATAACACATCAGAATCACACCCATGATCCGAGTACAAATATTTATCTGTCTGTACGATTTAAAAAATACTTCCGAACCTTTTTATGTAGAAAGAACAAAAGAAACACACAAGTTTATTAACCGTCTTCAAAAAAGGAGGAGGTTCTATATTCCACTGTAGATATTTTTTATTATGCAATAATTACATGCATTTTGTACGCCATAATTTATGTATCAAAGTAAATTAATTATAACGAAATCCTAACCCGTTGTTAGCTCTGTAGTAATAAGTTATTGGTCCGGCGAGACACGTCCCGCGAGCGATCAGCTGGTATGAAATATGTTCGCCGCAGCCGAATTCTGTTTTGCTTTTTCAAGTTAATTCTATAACCACTCGCATTCCGGCGCATGTTCTATTTTATCCAACAAGTATTGTGAAACTGTTTTTATTGCATGACTTCAACCCATTTATCATTTAAACTTATCAAAAAATATACCAAGCATCAGCGGCTGCGGTTGGTAGTTGGATGGGTGACCACTAGTGACGATTCCGTGCTTCGGAGGGCACGTAAAGCCATCGTTCTCGCATTTAATCGTAAGATAATATTCGTTAAACCATGTCGGAGGCTACTACTATGGTACTACATATGGGGATGTATACATTCAAATGCACTTAGTAAAAAGCGGTTATTTTAATGTTATAAACAGACACTCCAGTTTTATTTATTTGTATAGATTATTTCATTAAATGCTTTCTTCGTTCATCTTTTACTACTAACGTATCGGCAACAGTGTATCTCAAGACATGTTTTCAAATAGGCAAATAATAATTTGTTGGTATGTGTACTTATAACCAATAGAATGTCTTAACCAACCTTAACGATGTAAGTAAATAAATAATTATTATTTCTTGTATATGCCTAAATAAACTCGTGAAACGTGAGTATCGTCTATTTATACAAGCTAACGTAAATATAATGTGTTATGAAAATATTTACGCTGCTTTTATGAAGTGCCATATTATGAACTGATCTGACTAATAATTTGCTTTGATTTACATTATTTTTGGCTGATTTATAATTATGTCACAATATTTCGGTGGATAAAATAACAAAATCTACATTTATGAACCATAATTTATTAATACGTTAAATACAATAATGTAGAACAATAACTTCTACTAATTTTATCATAAATTTTTGCTACGTTTACCCACGGACCTAAAAAAAAACCGGACGTAATCCCAACAACAAATTCAGTGAAGCACCCATAGTAATACCAATTCTCTATTCGTACAGGTACACACACCCACACATTGACACCATATTGCTTCAATCGCGAATCAAAAATTACACACACATGGTAAGCGGGCGGCCATTGCTATGCTTCACTCTCGATTAGACGAGGTTACGTCCGTCTTTTTTTCAGGTCCGTGCGTTTACCCTAAAAATATGTAAAACAGTAATTTCCGAAACTGGAAATCAAACCAAATGCAACCAAAACTAACTTTAGTATATTTTTTTACAAAGACATTCTCAAAACAATACATTATCTTAACAAAGTAAAATTTTCGTTTGCGGAGATAAATATGGGCTGAATATTCTCAGAAATGCGCCCCTTAGGAGAGATAACTAGATCGAATGAACTACGTGTTTTAAGTTACAATATCGTATAATAGAAGGAGAAGAATACATAAAGGGGTATTCTATGGTATTGGTTAATTAATAATATTCCTTTTACTTTGCTCCATGATATATTTCCAGTTCTAACGTTCATATCAATAACAATCTCTACTAATCCGCGATCAATAATCGAATCCCATCCAATGTCCCACACATATTGTTCCAAGATAGACTGATGCATTCCTTATTCTAAATACTTAGTTTTTCTTCACTACTCTTCTTGTGTGACAGCATCGGCCGATCATTGTAGAACCAAAGAGGTTGCTCGCCGACACATACATATAAAAAATGTATTAAGTTACATGTATGTATGACGTAGGTATATTAATTTAAAGTAAGCAAGTACTAATGGAAAGGAATCACATTCAGATATACCTAAATAGGATGTGAAATCTGTCTTCCTTTAACATATTCAAGTTGTATGCGTTTAGGATAAGAGAGTATTGTAATTTTATATTTTTTACATTTATTATTATAAATGTGAAACTTTGTGAGGAATATTTGTTAGTCTTTCACGCAAAAACTGCTGATCGAATTTAATGAAATTTAGCTCACAGGTAGATCATGATCTTAAATAGGGCATTCTAATTATCTCAGAGAACGCGGACAGAACGATAGTAATTTTAATTTTAATTACTTTTTAACCGACTTCAAAAAAAAGGATCTCAATTCGACTGTATTTTTTTTTATGTTTGTTACCTCAGAACTTTGGACTGGGTGAACCGTTTTTGATGATTCTTTTTTGATCGAAAGCAGGTGCTTGCCATGTAGTCCCACAGAAATTTGAGCGAGATCTGACAAGATGTTTTTGAGAAATTTTGAAGCCGGTTATTTTTTGTTAGTAAAATTTATATTATACATGCCAAAGAACTATGAATACTTTTTTAAGACAAAATGATTAAAAACACACTGAAATATACTTAAGATATTGGCAACGAAGCAGCCATTTTGAAACGATATTCCAAAGTGTAGGTATCCAGTTATTGGTGCTGAGGGAGCGGCTCCGAGCGCTGCGCTCTATGATATATGTTCTCCGCAAATGAAAATTTTCTTGCGGTTCCGTAAATGAATTTCTTTACTTTACGGAATATATCGTCGAGTTTAAAAACGACACTTTATATACGTGTACGTCATAACAATATAAAACTTGTGAAAATGTTTGTTAATATTTAACGCAAAAAGTCCGTCCATCCATCCATCAGCCTTTGTAGCTCCACTGCAGGACATATGCTTCCCCTAACTTGCGCCACTCTGACCAGTCCTGAGCCTTCTGAATCCAGCGGATGCCCGCTGTCTTCTTCAGGTCGTCAGTCCACCTGGTCGGGGGGCGTCCTATGCTCCTTTTTCCGAGACGTGGGCGCCATTCGAGGACCTTTCTTCCCCTACGGTTATCGGTCCTTCGAACTAAAAGCACAAAGTACCGAATGGATTTTCATGAAACTTAACACGCATTTAGATCGTGATCTATAATAACATATAGAATTCTTACAATCCCTTAAAACATGAGCAAAACTGCAGGTAGAACACTAGTATAAACTAGTGGATACCCGGCGTATTCTACTACGCAAAAAGAATTTGTATGGAAAAAGTCGAAAATCTAAAATGTGCCTAATGCATTGTTTAGCGGTCTCAAACCATCTTCGCATTATTGCCTTTTGCCTTTGCCATATGAAATCATTTTTGGGCATATCGATTGGATGGTTTCAAAGTGTATAAAATGAAGGACATACGTACAAACATATTATAGATAAAATAGATATATGTATATATACAAATATTTATAGATTCGCATCAGTTTGCAGCCTCTCTTCTAAAGTCCGGTTTAGACGTATTAAATTAATAGTTAAGTAGATAACTAAATTTTAAGTGATAAATTTTTTCACAACCTACTTAATTACTAAAGCACTTTTTAGTTAAAATTAAGTAAAATTAATTTTAACTAAAAAGTGCCTGTCCAAACGTGTTAAATGATAAGCCCCGCCAACCTACTTAACAGAAAATAGAAAATTTTCTAAATTACTTGTTTACTTGCGTACTAAGTTTTAACTACTAAATTGTCCGTTTACACGTATTAATTTAGTTAAAATTTATTTAACTACTACGTATAAACCGAACATAAACAACAATCTCACATGATAGAACGCTATCCGTCGGTGTGTATCCATTATTCTTTGTCTCGTCATTGTCACGCTCTATCGGGTAATAAGGTGTCACGGGAAGACATTTGTCATTTTTACTCCGTATCCCGTAGCGAACGGATGTGTGCAATGCGGACAAGATAATACAAAAACATCATTTAAAAATTTATGTTATTCAAATTATGTTTAAGACGGATGTAAGTAAAATATCATTTAAAATGTTAAAAAAAGGACAATTAATAAAATAACAAAATTTTATGACTGACAATCTGTACATCAATAAATTAATACAACATGTTTCTAGCTGTGAGGGAGGAGGAAGGGGTGGGAGGGGGAGGGGTTGAGGGAGAGATTGATAATATAACCTACTTCAAAATAACTCAAAAACCACTCGTCAGATCTAGCTCAAATTTAAGTGGGACTACGTGACACACACCAGCTTTCGATAAAAAAAGAATAAACAAAATCGGTTCAAAGTTCGAAAGTTCTGAGGTAACAAACATAAAAAATACAGTCAAATTGAATACCTCCTCCTTTTTTGAAGCCTGTTAAAACAGGTAGAAGTTAATCATGATATTAACTATACGGGTGTTAAATATCTTTTTTTGTCAAGTTTATTTCGTCAAACCAGAAGATGAAGACACCAAAAAACAATCCTAATAATACCTATCCATAAAAATAATCACTGAAAAAATATTATACACAATTTAATGTAATAAAGGGTAAAAAACTTTGGTAAAAAATAATGCGTTTAATTTCTTTTGAAAACAGAAGCGGTTGAAAGGTAATGTAGCGTGCACACACTCGCGGATGACGTCACGGGTTAACAACCAAAGCACGAAATTTTCTCGTCCGTAAAACCCAAAGCGTAATGGCAGCTAAACCCATACAGTGTGTTAATCGTTTTAAACTTTTTTCTGAATTAAGTACTGGTTGTATAAAGAACGAGTAACCGCCCTCGCTTTGTTTCGGTTTTCATATTTTTTTACACCTTGGGTTACATTATTGGAGTTTTATTAAGGATCCCTAATTTTCTTGAAAATATAATATAGCCTATGTCACCCGGGGATAGTGTAGCTTCCCAACAGTGAAAGAATTTTTGAAATCGGTTCAGTAGTTTCGGAGCCTATTAAATGCAAACAAAAAATCAAATCTTTCCTCTTTATAATATTAAGAATTAGTTGGTTTTAGGTGATATCGCTTAAAACTCGCTTATCGCTTAATACAAATAATATAGTACTTTAATTTTAAACAATATTTTAAAACCACTATTTATCAAAAAACGTATTAAATTATGTTTTCTCTTTTTGCTGGTTAGGGTGAACAAAATCCTTATGTTTAAGATATATTATTTGTAATTTTTTACCTTTATGATTCAAATCGATTTTTAATTTTTATATCACCGGTTTCTTATAGAAATAATTTCTCGTTCCGGATACTTTTTCTGGGTCTTTGTCAAAAATGTTCTGTAAAACTGAAAATAGACTACCGCATAAAACTTCTCAGTTCGGTGGAGAGCAGAAAAAGAATAGAAAATAGAACTTTAAATCAAATATCGTAATTTAATCAAAACTTTTTTATATTTTATAAAAAAGCGGTCAAGTGCGAGTCGGACTCGCCCATGAAGGGTTCCGTAGCAGTAAATAACATAATATAAAAGTTCTTGTAGTTCGTTGTAACTTTGATCAATGTTTTTTGCGGTTTACGATTTATGACGTATTAAAAAAAACTACTTACTAGATCTCATTCAAACCAATTTTCGTTGGAAGTTTGCTTGGTAATGTACATCATATATTTTTTTTAGTTTTATCATTCCCTTATTTTAGAAGTTACAGGGGGGGGGACACACATTTTACCACTTTGGAAGTGTCTCTCGCGCAAACTATTCAGTTTAGAAAAAAATGATATTAGAAACCTCAATATCATTTTTGAAGACCTATCCATAGATACCCCACACGTATGGGTTTGATGAAAAAAACATTTTAGAGTTTCAGTTCTAAGTATGGGGAACCCCCAGAATTTATTGTTTTTTTTCTATTTTTGTGTGAAAATCTTAATGCGGTTCACAGAATACATCTATTTACCAAGTTTCAACAGTATAGCTCTTATAGTTTCGGAAAAAAATGGCTGTGACATACGGACGGACAGACAGACAGACAGACAGACATGACAAATCTATAAGGGTTCCGTTTTTTGCCATTCGGCTACGGAACCCTAAAAAGGTGAAAAAATAATTTATCAAAAAATCTTTTTTGTTGTGAAATAAATAATAATAACTAGTTATGATTAGATTATAAAATATGGATTTTGTTTGCCTTAAGTTTGTATTATGTTTTTGTCATGAGATTTTCAGTTACTAAGCTATGATTCTTGTTTAATAAATAAATAATAAAAATAATAGCCAGCTACGACATCTCTCTGTGAAGCAAACAATTACCTTCAGAGGAACATCTACTAACGATCGTTTGCTTTTAGCGACGCCATTACCGCAAGAGAAAAAAAAAAAGCGGCCAAGTGCGAGTCGGACTCGCCCATGAAGGGTTCCGTAGCAGAAAGTAACATAATATAAAAGTTCTAGTAGGTCGTTGTAACTTTGATCAATGTTTTTTGCGGTTTACGATTTATGACGTATTAAAAAAAACTACTTACTAGATCTCATTCAAACCAATTTTCGTTGGAAGTTTGCTTGGTAATGTACATCATATATTTTTTTTAGTTTTATCATTCCTTTAATTTAGAAGTTACAGGGGGGGGGACACACATTTTACCACTTTGGAAGTGTCTCTCGCGCAAACTATTCAGTTTAGAAAAAAATGATATTAGAAACCTCAATATCATTTTTGAAGACCTATCCATAGATACCCCACACGTATGGGTTTGATGAAAAAAACATTTTTGAGTTTCAGTTCTAAGTATGGGGAACCCCCAAAATTTGTTGTTTTTTTCTATTTTTGTGTGAAAATCTTAATGCGGTTCACAGAATACATCTACTTACCAAGTTTCAATGGTATAGCTCTTATAGTTTCGGAAAAAAGTGGCTGTGACATACGGACGGACAGACAGACAGACAGACAGACAGACAGACAGACAGACAGACAGACATGACGAATCCATAAGGGTTCCGTTTTTTGCCATTCGGCTACGGAACCCTAACAAAATATGATGTCGTTGAAGAACATTATCTGTTCCCGGGAAATGTCAGTTATTTATCAAGTGCAATATATATTATAAGGATGACGTTGCTTCCATTTGCTTCGGATACTGAAGCATACATATGCTTCGAATCCGTAGAGCAAAGCTGATAAAGAAAGTTTCTCTTTTAGAAACGAGTTGACGCTCCACCTGATGGTAAGGCTGTAGTCGCACATGGCTCTCAAGCCCCCAGCCGGAAAAAGACTTAATAAAACATTACCAATGTAATCGCTCTGAGGGACCACCAGCGGGCCGGATTTCGTCGCCTCTTACGGCACTCAATTGGCGTGGGATTGGGGTTAATATTCTAAGCCAATCTGATACGGTCAAACCAATGCAGGCTCAATACTGTCTGAGCAAAACTGATAGGTCTGAGCAACTGATAGGTCTGAGCAACACTGCAACGTACAGATTCTGCAGCGAGGCAGAGGAAACGTGCATCCACATACTCTGTGATTGCCCGCCATAAGTCACTGCAGGAGTCGCATCTTAGGAGGCCACCTAATCCCACCCAACTGAGTAAGAGATCTGGAACCTAGGACCTGGATCTGAATCCTACTGTTCGTCCGAGCAGCAGGACTTGGAGACCAGGTGTAACTCAGAAACCGGTACGGCTACAATAGATCAAACCTGGTCGCAATGGCCCCGGGGATGGCTGTCCCGGGCCCGAAATTTCAAATAATAATAATAATAATACACTAACATACTCTTGTCTACTGTTCCTAAAGACTTGTAAAAGAAGATGATATCGAAAAACTATAGACTACCATTGCTCTAATACTACAAACAGCTACAATAGAGTCCGAACAAGCTTAAATCGACTAAAGCGAGTCACTTTAGTCTTTTCTACGGTTCCTAAAAGCTTGTATAAGGAAATAAAATAGACAAACACTAGACTATCTGCCCAACAATAGTGTACTATTGTGTACAATAAGGTCAAAACAAAACACCGATGAAAACATCACATTTCCTCCAGGGCATCCTGAATTCAACTCCTCGCTTTTTAAACTAACACGCGACTTTGCAACAGAGTCTTTGTATTGTCGAATCATTCGGTTTTATTATTTAACTAGATTCCGCCCGCAGTTTCGCCTGAGGAAGAGTGGTTTCACAAACATATAAACGTCTAAATCATTCCACGGGAATTAATAACCGGTATTATATACCGGTATTGTATACTTAGATGTGTGAAAATCTATAATAAAATCCCATTATAATTTATAATTAACAGAAATGCCATACTGTAAATTTAAAACTCATGTAAAAGGTATTCTCATGAAGAAAGCATATTACAAAGTTGATGAATATTTAAATGACAAGACTGCTTGGACATGATTTTTTTTATATTAAATATTGCAATAAGTAGTATTAGGTGCTGTCTGTAACTGTGAGTAGGAAAAAAATAATCCCGGGAGTTTCTTGCCGCTTCTTCTCCCGGGACCACTCACGGTAGGGATTTGTTGAAGCGATGGCGTTGAGTGACGTTCGAAAAGTGTTTGTAACAAACCTACTTCGAATAAAACTTATTTCATTTCATTTTATTTCATTACACTATTTTTTAAGTTTGGTCATTGCATGTCTGTCAAGGTTCATCTTAATCCGTTCAACGATCAGCACGTGATGAAATCCCAAACATCCAAAAATCTTTATAAACATTCGCATTTATTATATTAGCGGGACAAGAGTCAAGTAGAGCATGAGTCAGCTGCCAAAAGTGCCAAACGACTCGTTATGTTCCGGCTGGGGCTTGAGAGCCAACAACGCATCAGCGATGCCTTTGGTGTTGCTGATGTCCATGGGCAACGATAGCCACTTACGATCAGGTCGTCAGCTCGTTTGCTGGCTATTTCCATAAAAAAAAGTTTAAGGGTTATGGGATCAATATCCACCACACAATTTTTACACTGATTAAAAATAATATTTCCTTGCAGTGTCGCGTGTGAATCTTTACGCTAATTAAATTTAAAAACAACATTAATTCCATTAATTAAACACTATTCATTTATGTAGTTCAGCGTTACACTACATGACGTAACGTCACATCATATAACATTATTTTAACATCGTGTTATGAACGCCCAGCAGATTTAAATGCATTACGCATCCTACACTGCGCGGTATCAGCATCTCACTATTCTCTTCTCTTTTTGTTACACAAACACGTCCTATTGTTCCCCTTTCAAATATTATTCTGCTAATTATTCAACATACAGTTTTTGTGATACTTTTGTGATGTTAAATGAATTTATGATGCACTTGCACTGGGGAGCTATTTTTGTTTTCGTAAACCAATTTTGTGATTAGACAATGTTATAAAGTCGTTGTAGTTTTAAAGTTTTTATCTTTTCCATGTGCTTGCGTAGAATGTACAACGTCATAATATATCTGTCCTAACATACTATGAGTGGCAATACATCAATGTCTCAATAGAATAAATAATATAATACACTATAGGGTACGCGACGAAGAAAAAATTCTTCCTCAGGTTACCTGTGGGAGAGGTACCCTGAAAGAAATATTTTTCAATATTTTATTCTACTATTATGGAGTTTTAATAAATGTATATATCCATGCTAAATTACAGCTTTCTATCACTAAGGGTCTCTCGGTGCTTTGCTTCGGACAGATGGACGGACAGACGGACGGACATAACGAAACTGTAAGGGTTACGATTTTACTTCAAAACCGTAATAAATTGGTTCAGCGGTTTGGAAGATATGAGGTAATAAAGAATATTACATGCATACATATAAGATACGCACATATAATATGGGTTATATTATATGTGCGTATTACAGCAGTCGGGTAAAAACAACCCTGCTAAATCCAAACTCTTCGCTCACGTATCTTATAAGTTTCTTCCCTTATGTTGCTGGAATTAATCAACATTCCACGCGATGTTCATTCCATTCTATTCCATTCCACGTTAACACGGGGCAAGAAATTCAGGTAATAAAACGCAAGTGTGTTTTAATGGGATTTAGTGTTTTGTGTATACGAGAGGTACGTGTGTTGTTTCATGTAAGTTAAGGTCAAAGTTCTTTAAAATGTTCTTTAAAATGTTCAAAGTTCAGCATTGAAGTATAATATCATAGAACAGACATCTCAAACAAAATGTGTGTCCCGCCGGGAGGTTCTATTTTCAAAATAAAATTGAGCCCCCGTTCTCCTTTTAAAATCGAACGAATCCATTGAAAATTGAAGCTGATCAGCGCCAATTCATTGAGACATACATTGTGTTCGCGGTGTCGGTTCTATCTGCTAATAATAATTCTTCAATGAGGTTCAGTATAAGTTTATTCCTTAGCACACACCAAACTATAGTAGGCGACAGGCCGATATGGAAATGTGTGACGCTTTTGCAAAAGTGATGCGCCGTTATTAAAATTACTACCCCGCTGGCAATCGAATCCAGGACCTTTTCAGCGGTAGTGCGACATGGTCACTATAAATTACGCAACAAAAAAATATAAACCCCTATATAAAACTTAACGTGAATGTTTCGAAAACCCTGTATATTTATAACTTCAGTACAAAACATATTTCTAGATTTAATTTGTTTAATCTGGGTTATGCCAGTCAATATTAAGCTTTGTATTCAGTACTGACTGATGTGTTATCTCCGATATTAACAGAAACATGGCTCAATATATTTTAATACTTTTAAAATTAAACCCGCCGACCGGGGATTATGGCCGGTTTGCGGTATTTCGAAAAATTCTATTGTTGGAGATAATATCAGAATATTATGGCCGTATTGGAGCAGCCTTAATGAATTACTGACCCCAATTGTAAACCTGCAAACCAGGGTGGCGTAAGAGGCGACAAATGCCTGGCTTGGGAGGTCTCCGAGGATTATATTATCAAGATATTATTATCGCTTTCGTTTATAATTAGTAACTGATGACTGGAGTTACTCGATATAATTGTGTATAGTATGTATAAACAGATAGATACATAAACTGTCTCTAATGGATGTATATTACTGGGGTTATTTATTACTCGTACTCATGATATTTATATTTTTAATTGACTTCAAGAAAGGAGGAGGCTAGAATTCCAACATTGATTTATTAACAAATTTTAAAGATTATTTTTTCATCTGAAAGGGTACGCTTGCAGATTGCTCCCATATTTTCTGATGGATCCCCCATGAGAAATCTCGTTGGATTTTGATAAGTTTATTGAAAAACATTTCTTTGAACTCGGGTATTTTTGGTAATATTTTAATTCGATATTTCGACCCAATTAACAATTAATTTTAACATTGTTATGTCGAGCTTGGAGGTTACGGGAGACAGTTGACATTTGACAGACAATATGACAGAGGGACCTATCTAATTTAACATTCTACCATACTACATACATACATACTAACGATTTAAACGAAAAGTAGCTAAATCGTATAAATCAAATTATTAATGAAGTCTTTTGATATTGTCTTATTAAAAAAATACTACTTAAAATTCACGCGTTTTGGGAACATTTATGAATTCTAAACTCGCAAAGTTTAAATCTGATTCCGTTTGTAACTTTGTATCTTAATCTATAAACTGAATAGTTGAAGTTGAACTCAACTGCTATATAACGTTATTGAACAGTTAAAACTTGATCATTTGGTTTAGTCTTGAGATCATGTGTGTAATATCGAAATTCTGCAACATGATATAAATGTATGGAAAATTTAACAGCATAGAGAAGAGATAGGTACAGTCGGCCGCAGAAGTAGCTTAACATTTTAGTACCTTGTCACATTACATTTCTTGAATTTGTCATAGATGTTGCTAGGAAACCGTCGAAACAGTTACTATTACAAAGTACTAAAATGTTAAGCTACTTCTACGGCCGACTGTACATTGCCGGCGTTAGGGTAAGGCATGGTAGGGCGACCACCCAAAGCGCCAGATTTGAAGGGGCGCCGCAGGAAGTCATAACGGAACCCTTATAGTTTCGTCTTTTCTGTCCGTCTGTCTGTCCGTCCGTCCGCAGCTTGGTGTCGAGACCCATAGTGCTGGAAAGCAACTTGGCAGAAGGGGGACGCCGTAAAAATCTCGCCCAGGGCGCTGGTAGTGCTAAAATCTTTGGATAGGTAGGGGGCGTCCATAAATTACGTGAGGTGTTTTTTCAAATTTTCTGTCCCTCCCTCCCCCCCTGGTGAGATGTTGTGAGATTTTATTCAACCCCCTCCCCCATCCCCCAATCTCACGTGAGATTTTTCAAAATGTGGGTTTCTTACGTAAACGCGTTGGATTGTTATTGTAAAAAGAAAAAAAATATTGCTTCGTGCTTTTATTTACGACTAGTAATCAATATTGTTGAGAGTTTAATTATTAGGTGTAATAAAAATTTAACTTAAGCATGTACAATCTGGATTAAATGGACCAAATTAGTATATTTTTTTTGTTTCAATCAGAAAAAAAATTGCGTGATATTTGCCGAGACCCCCCCTCTCTCCAACGTAAGATTAGATGAGTCATGAGATTTGACTAGACCCCCTCCCCCCCTTAAACATCTCACGTAATTTATGGACGCCCCCTAAGAGTAGAGAAGATTATGGGTCTTAATCCAGCTTTAAGTGCAACATTTTCTCCTCTACACTCTGCTGAACAACCGACAATGCTGTTGTTGTCGTTGTTGTAGTTGTAGTCCAGTAGCTGATCTGTACCACTAAATTCATGCCTCTTCTGATCAGTGCGTATAAACATAATTCTTGACAAAAATACCCAACCACATGACAAGCACCAGCTTTCGATTAAAAAAAGAATCATCAAAATCAGTTCATCCAGTCGAAAGTTCTAAGGTAACAAACATAAAAAATAAATGAAAAAATACAGTCGAATTGAATCCTCCTCCTTTTTTTAAGTTGGTTAAAAACAGTGATGTTCACAAGCTAACACGAGAGAGACATCAATTAGTTACGTCCTCATACCACCTAAGTGCAGCGATCTTTTATGGGACTTGGTGTGCAATTGTATAACAAAGTCTCAAAGGCAATTCGTGACTTGCCTGTAGAATTGTTCAAGAAACATGTGTTCTACTCAGGTTAGGATATACTATTTTTCTATAATGAATGCATTTTACTGTAAAGATTATAGTATAGCCTAGTTGGTAGCGACCCTGCCTGCGACGCGAGGGGTCTCGGGTTAGATTCCCGGCCGGGGAAGATATTTATGTAAGAGATAAATATTTGTACTCGGGTCATGGGTGTGATTGTAATGTGTTATATGTGTAGTCCATGCCACCCGCGACACAGGTAATAGTACCTACCTAGTGCGGGGGTATGAGTGTGTTAGCGTTTTTTTAGGAGATGTACTGAGAAGTTTGTTTCACCGTTACTTCTCCTCCATGATGAAGCACTTTTCTGAACTTGTGGTAGATTAAATTAAACGACGTGCATAGTATCAGTGAAACACTCTATCGATCTCTATCATGGTCTATATGAATGAATAAATTTGATTTGATACATAATTATGGCCTTATAATTGATACATGTGACGATTATAGTAGAATCTACGTGTTAAATCTGATCATAATTGAATCTAATTATAATAGATTTCATAATCATAGGTGACGGATAATAATTTAGATTTATGAGGTCAACTTAATTGAAATGTACAGGCTCACTAAAAACCGATACATGAAATTATACTCGAGGAAGTATTCAATAAATTCATCCTATTATGGCATCAATATCCTGTTTTTGAGCTACAAAGGCTGATGGATGAATGGATTAAGAAGCTAACGAATACAATAGTATTATATCAGAATACCATCATGGAATTTACACATTGTTGTATCGTGCTCACGATCTTATATTCAATGGACATAAATATATTAATACGTGAACAGAAAATCTTTGTGCCTCTTTATAAGGATAAAGCTCGCGTAACGTAGTCTGAAATTTTAATGGTTAAAATTTACACGGATAATCTAAATTTTATTATACTAACAAAAAATAACCGACTTCAACGTCTCAAAAACTACTTCTCAGATCTCGTTCAAATTTATGTGGGACCACATGACAAGTACCCGCTTTCGATTAAAAAAAGAATCATCGAAATCGGTTGGCGTTATATTGAGTTATTCGTCAATTTGTCGCGCACATCTTAACACAAATTTACGACTTATGTGCTTTTCTCATGGATTCCATTGTCAGATCTCAATAAAATTTATGTAGGACCACATGACAGCCACCAGCTTTCGATTAAAAAAACAATCATCAAAATCGGTTCGCCCAGTCCAAAGTTCTGAGGTAACAAACATAAAAAAAATACAGTCGAATTGAGAACCTCCTCCTTTTTTTGAAGTCGGTTAAAAAGAAGTGCCGAAAGCTATATTTTATTTTTGATAAATTTTTATGGAAATAGCCCGAAAACGAGCTAACGATCCACCTGATGGTGAGTGGCTATTGTCGCTCATGTACATAATCAGCACCAAAGACATCACTGATGGGTTGCTGGACAATAAAGGGAGAAGAAAAAGAAAGAAGGATTTATTTATGAAAATAAAACATTGAATAGATTATGAAGTAATCCTTTGATTAATTAAATAGAGTTAAATCATTAGTGTATTGATTTAAGTACCACATTACCATGTTGTGCTTAGCTCGGTTCTGACTAAGTTACTGACTTACCACTTAGGTTTAATGCAACTCATGAATTAGACACGTTGCTAATTTAATAATGAAAATCATCTCCGTATAGGCAGATAGAAACTAGATAACTTTTTAACTACGAGTAGTAGGTACAATAGATACGTTTGATTGTAATAATCACTACAAAACTGGTGACAAAAGTAATTGAACTCAGGGAGCCAACGTCAACAATATCTTTACCCTCGCTTTCTCTGTAGCTAGTGGAATTTTCATACTACCATTACAGTTCGTACACGACATAGCGTTGCAAAATGTACGCTGTTACAAATGTGTTAAGGTTCAAAATCTCTCGTTCACATATAAATGACCCTACAATATCTACTCGATACATTTTCTCGCCCCAATTGGTGCGAAATTGAGGATACTTGGCTTATTTATATAAATAGGTAACGCTTCGTCTGTATTTAAGAGCATATGTTATGCTTGCTTCGAATAATGAGGACTGCAAAAATGTATACATACACGATACAGGTACTCTCTGGTGCTCAAATTATTTTACGACTGTACTTCAATACAAAGATAATCTTACACACACGCTCACAATCTTGCTCTATATTTCCCTGTGTGAGTGCATTGACAAGCACAAATAAGAAATCACTGTACCCCGACCAGTGGCGCAATGGTTACTATGCCGGATCGCCGTACCGTATTATTATATAATTTTAAAAACATTTTATCTAAGCCAAGGGTTATCTACATACTTTCTAATTCTTAAAAAAAGGCGGATATACCTATATGCGCCCATTTGTGTTAAAACCATATACTAGATAGATAAACTAAATACTTAGAAGGAAAGTACAGCCAAAAGCGTTTGAAATTTAAAGGACGCTTCTAGCCATTTACGTCTATTCAATTAAGTACGTATTATTTTTATTCATTTTTTATGCTAAGATGAATCTGTTTTTTAATTTTTTTTATTATAATAATTTAATAAATTCATATTATTACTAAACCAATTTAAAGCCAATTATTATTATTATTTTCAACTTCCAGTATGTAAATATTTTAATTCACTCGAAGACATCAAACGATTTCCCGTTTCATTCGTTAAAACATTTATTTCTCCGTTTTTACTTTTTGTTAGATACGTCTTTTTAATTATCGGGGGCAGTATTAGTGTGTAGTGTTTTTTATTTCACTATCACTTAAATGTCTATTTTGATCAGAAATCGAATTCAGTATTCCTTTGTAAGTAGGGTCACAGCCAAGGAAACTAATCACTATCAAAATATAAAAAAAAAAACAACAAAATAAGAATGTATCACGAATTAGATGTCGCAGGAATTGTATTATTAAAATGTCTGCACGAATCGCCTTGCCTTGATTTTTCCAGCAAACAATGCTAAAAAGTCATTATTTTTAAGTTACTGTAAATTATATCCTCCTTGATAACGGAAATAACATTAACCGACAAACAAAAACCATTTTCAACGCTATCTCATCTACAAACACTTCAAATATGATGTTAATTTACAATAACATATTTAATTAGCCGGACAAAGCGCAATGAATAGCACACGAAATTGAAACTCAAGTTAATTACACAACGAGAAGAAAACAACATTAATTACAATTACACGAAGATGTTTTCCATTACACTCCGACACGGTAAGGATGTAAATAGCACGGCCTGGATGACAATTGAAATTGGATTTTATGGTACAATTAGATGTAAAGACGTGTCTTTAATGTTGGAATAAATACGATCAATTTTAATGCATTTTACTAACAGCTGTAGTGTGATTTATCAATAACTAAATAATTATGATTTTGGTAACGCTTACTTATAACATTATCAGTTAATTGTAAATCGGTTAATCGGTTAACGTTCTGGATACAACAGCATAATGAAAGAGTGATGAAAAAAAGTGTGCGAGTCAGCTCCCACGCACGACTTAATAAAATAATTTCTCAAAAATTTGCTCCAAAAATGGTGACAAAATTATGTAGTGCTCGACAAAAAATAAAAAAAACGCCTAAAAAGAAAGTCTTCCTTAGAGAAAGAAAGTCTTACTATAGTGTGGGCTAGTACTAAAACTAATAAGGAACCGAATCGGTAACGTCCAATCGCAATACCGGACGGGATAGTTAGCAGTGGACACACGCGCAATTACTATAAAGCTTTTCCAATTAAAGCAATCGTTTAACTTAATTTCCCAACAGTGTTTCCATTGCAGCATTTACTAAAGTTTATGCTTTTGCTGAATAAAGTTGTTATTTGATACAATTTATTAGATTCCAATTCGCAATCCAAGCGACTCAGTTTCTACTTAAAGATTTCCTCTGATAGCAATGGGCAATCTAGTATGTAAAGGTATTTTAAATGAAACAGGCTCTTTCTATTTATATTGGTTTAACATTTTATATCCTATTTTATATTACATAGATATCGGTGTTTTATACGGATATAGTTAAAATAGGTTTATTACATGTTTATGAATAAGGTCGAATGTCTATCTTAAACGACTTATATTATTCTAGACAAAATATGGTATTTTTATATGCTTTTTCGTGCCAAATATCTCAATATGCTAACTTAACGTTATCATTTCATTTTCAATGGTTCTTAATATTAGCACAATCAAAATACAAGAACAGTTTTCGTATAAATGTAAAAACAAATTGAAAATGTGAACTGCGGAAGAGAAGGCTTGGCCACGCTCCAGATATCACCACATTTGAAAGGCTGTCATTTTTAGAAAAAATCGGGAACTTGGCTCGTTTTTACAGTTCCGAAGTAAAATCGGAACCCCTATAGTTTTGTTATGTCCGTCCGTCCGTGTGTCCGTCCATCTGTCTGTCCGAAGCAATGTGCTAGAAAAAGACTCTTAGTGCTAGAAATCTGTAATTTGGCATGGATATACATATTTATTAAAACTCCACAATTGTAGAATAAAATAAAATATTTAAAAACTTTTTTCATGGTAACATGTAACGTGTGGATGATTTTTTTTTTCGTTGCGTACGCCATAGTGCGGGGTAACGTTGAAAAGGTCTTTTAAAAATATTATGGGTCTCCTAAGACCATTTTTGGAATTAGAGTTCCGTTTACGAAATATTAGGCTTTATATTGCTAATTTTGGTTAAAGTCAATGTCCCCACCCTGCCGGCTAAACGGTTAGAGTTGGACACTCACAGATCAGGCTATGTTAGCAAAAGTAGTTAATGAGTAATACTCGTAGTCGCTAAACTTACTACTTCGGAACCCTACATTGCGCGTAGCCTGACACGTTTATCAGTTTAAAACTTCACCTGTATGAATGAATATATTCATTTCGTAATAGTAACAAAAAAACCGACTTCAATACATCGACAAGTAATAAAACGAGAATATAATCAACATAGTCAAAGCTGACTTCGACTAAATTTAATTGATTAAATGCGCATTATTAGGAATAACTCAAAAACTTAATGTTAGATCTCGCTCTAATTTAAATGAGACCACATGACAAGCACCAGCTTTCGAATAAAAAAGAATCATTAGAATCGGTACATTTAGCAAAAAGTGATAAGGTAACACTCATAAAAAAAATTAAAAAATCCTTTTTTTTAAGTCGGTTAAAAATAAAAAATCCATTCTTATCTCACTAAGAACCCTCATTTCTTTACCTGTGTAATATCGCCATATTACTTTTACGTAAAAAGTCAATTAAAATACGAGCAAAATTGACCACTTATTATTAATTGCAAATATGCAGCAATAGCTGAATGTTATTAATTTCTCTCATTGAATTCCGTAATTAAATGGCCACGGAATTGAAAATTCTTCAATTTATTAATTTTAATTTTACTAGTTGCTCGCCAGTAAACGTTCAATATTAAAATTGAGGCAGTAAATAAGTAAATTTAAATAAATACATAAATAAATAAGCGTTAACACACTCTACCCCTTGTGTCGCAGGTGGCATGGACGACACATAATAACACATCGCAATCACACCCATGACCCGAGTACAAATATTTATCTGTCGGAAGCGAACCCGGGAGCCCTCACTTCGCAGGCAGAGTCGCTACCAACTAGGCTACAGGGTCTTCAAATAAATAATAACAGCTACCAATATCCGCATGGTCTTTTATTATATTATCTACCGCTAAAGTAATAGTTTAGTGGTTTGAACTGATTATACGCAAAAGCGCATCACAGTTTACTATTTGAGATTTTGATAATTGGATTATGCGTATATGACTTTTCGCATATAATCCATTTGAACGTTGGACAAGGTGATCTGGGTACCAATCCTGCCTGTACCTAAAACGAAAGTTATAATTTAAGCATTACAAATTAATTTTTCACCTGCTAAATATCTCCCTCAGAGAATATTTCTCAGGTTCTTCATTGTGTTCTCAAATTCTCCATAGTGTTCTCAAATTCACCATAATGTTCTGAAGTACGCACATAATTTCAAAAAAATTATACGCTTTCATCTGTTGGAGTAAATTCGTGTAAGTTTGAAAATACGAACAGAAGTCCCTCGCAATTCAAATTACGAGCTTATCACACCTACCACTAAAACCCAAATCGACTAATATTTTAATAATACGAACGTACTCAGCTTCATCGTACTTATATAGTACGCAAACTAAATTCACCCTCATACGACCTTTATAAATATTTATTTATTTGTCCCACCCCAAATCCCTTTCCTAGAAATATTTCGGCAGTATTTACTCAGATGGTTTAGATTCGTAAATGTTATTGAATGATCCTAACTGTGGTTTTGGGTAGGACAAACGAGAAAGACAAAGACGAAAGATAAATATGGGTTCGCTGGAGATGAAGCTGACGAACAAATAGCAAGGCTTACAGTTATATTTATTACAAAGTGGCAGCAGTTTTAATAAGGAGCTCGCCTGGAGTGGTTCGTAGAAATTATAAGTGTTATTCGACGGAGACAACTATACACAAATAGCAACATTCCTTTTCACTCGCACGTATCAAGCCTCAAAT
The DNA here is from genome assembly GCA_951805285.1 of Thymelicus acteon. Classification (NCBI taxonomy): domain Eukaryota; kingdom Metazoa; phylum Arthropoda; class Insecta; order Lepidoptera; family Hesperiidae; genus Thymelicus; species Thymelicus acteon. The sequence goes on from OX638235.1 coordinate 1,854,539, forward strand.
TTTTAAAGCCTCAAAGGCTGACGAAGTTGGATTATCTGATGATAAGGGCCTATGTCACCTATGGCCACGATCAACACTGGATGAGCCACTATGCTTTACCGGCCTAAAGAGAGCTCGTTTTTCGACCTTCTTAAAAAAACGTAGTTTTTTGGCACTTCCAATTGACGTGATCTTAAAAAACATTTTGTGGAATAATCGCACGAATCCAGTGATGTGAATGGAATCTCGATTTACAAAGTAATAAATATAAATAACTAGTGAATAACCCGGCGTGTCCCACTACGCTAAAAACATTTCTGATGAGAATGAAAGAACAGTGTTTTTGTGTTGACGTTGAAGCTGATACGACATCTTTACATATTATCTTCAAATTTTTAACAGGAAACTTTATCAATGAACCGAATGTGTCTAATGCATTGTTTTAGTGGTTTCAAACCACCTTCGGATTCTTGCCTTTCAAATGAAACTTGAAATTTTGAGGTATATCGGTTCGATGGTTTCAGAGTATATAAAAGACATCCGTAAAAACATCACACCATTAATGTATAATCCAACCAATTATTGCTTCGATAAATTTAATTTTTGAATTACCATCATCATTTGCGCGTTATTTTTCATGTTGAAACAAAGTTCCTTATCGCGCGTTGCGAAAAGGGGCTAGACGGAAAATTTTAAGAGGAAAAAAGTTGTAACGACACTTTTTGCCGTCGTTTATAATTAAAGCGAGTTACTAGGCGACCAGATGTGATGGATTTGTTCTATCACTGTCGCTCTTCCACATATTGATTGGCATGACGGGAGAAATGGCACTAATAGCTTAATGTGCATGATCGTTATATGGACCTCCCTGTTGTGCCTATGCTAAATACCGAGGATTGAATAGGACAGCCACATGCTATGACTGACTGACTATGTCACTTATATCGCACCCTCGAAGACTTCTGGTCGCTTAGTATTAATCGAAAGAAACTTCGTTCCATCCGGGTGTCCCTTGATACCTCTCTTTTTTTTATTACAGTAACTGACAGCATCAAAAGAAAAGCGGGTCCTTTCCTTTCTACTTGACCGGCAACGCATCGGTGATCCTTTCAGAGTTGCAGGTGATAAAAGCGTCTGAAATCTTACTATCAAGTGACTCTTCTACTCTTTTTCTCCACAAAAGCGAACACGTAAATAATAAATTGTGACCTATATGTGAAATATTTTGTACCCAATATTTAAAGTATAAAATATTTTGCAGCCAACATTCAAAAGTGAAATAGGTACTAATGTCCGAGATAATCAAGAGACTGGGAGCAAGACAAATTCAATTTGCTGCCAAAAATGTGTCGAGATACTTAAAATGGCGGAATGATGCACGGAACATAAATGTACCTTGCTAATGGTTGTGGCAAAAGCATTTAGTAATTCAACAAAAAGGAAAAATATAGGAACTATTTTGGTAGAAGATGTTCACAATAGTGTGTAAAAGTTTCTACGTAAATGGCTTACGTAAGACGGACTAAATTGTAATTCCAAAAGATAATGTTAATAACAATGATATTATTAAAGAGGTAGATATGTCACTAGCGCGCCGAAAATGAAGAGCGTAAGAACAGGCAATTGACCATTTTGCTCGTAGTCGCTCTGTCAATACGCACGCTTTTGTTGTTGTCAGAAGTGCTTGACATTTGACATACAGCATTAAAATACCTTCGTGTATTATACCAATGTGATTGGTGTAGTGAAACAAACGATAAAGGTGTGTATTGTAGCTCTTTTCGGAACAGATTTTTTGCTTGATTTGTAAGGGCATAACATTATATTTATTAAATATCATTGGTTAATAATAAAAGGTTCGGTACTATCTGATACTTTGTATTCGTGAAGCCTGGCAAGCCACCATCCTCTGGCTTCAGTCAGCCAAACGACTCGTCGTGGTCCGGCGTGAGACTTGACAGTCAGTTCAGTCAATGGGCAACGTTGGCCACTTACCATCAGGTGCATCGTCAGCTCTTTATCGGCTGTATTTAGGCAGCGTATGTTTGTTAGTTGTTACTTTAACGTAACGCCACTGTAACCAAACGTAATGTAACGCCAATGGCAGGCATTTCGAAAATGTTATGAATTAATTACTGTTCTTTTTTTAAATAAATGATTGAAATTTGCAGTTGTTTTTATTGTTTCCTAACATTTAAAATTATTCTATCAAAGGGCAAAACGTATTTTTGATAGTAAGACACTTAAATGTTCCACTAGCCTGTTTTAAAAGTCTACTCTTCTTATTATCTATCGAAAATAGGGTGCATGATTCAAGAGTATGTAGTTCGGTAAAAGATTTAGATAACTACAAACATGTTCATGAGATTTTGTAGGTAATATCATGTAGTTTAATAATAATTGATAAAATAATAATATTCATAGTGCATTTTTCCAACTTTTTAGCGAAATTAAATAAAAAAGGGTATTTTTTTTCATATAAATTTCAGTTAATGTCTTTAAAAAATATATTCTATTTAATTTTGGGTAGATTTTATACCTCGAATAGATAAACTATGATAACAACTGGTAAATGAAAAAAACAGAATGAAAATAAATGTAAAAACAAAAAAATATGTCGAAAATAGTGCAGCAAGTCAGGTTTTTTTCCAAAAAAAATAAAAAGCTAATAAAAAAAGAACGAAAACGATTAGACATGTACTTTAGTGGTTTTTTGTTGATAGTTTTGTCCAAATAATCCATAGACGCCGGGCGGTCACTTGGCCCTGGGACACCCTGTATAATAATTTCGAATTCAACTAGCGAGCTAACATTATCAATATTACTCTTAGAATATTCAAAGAATATTTTGATATATCCGCGTTCTGTATAATAAGATAGCTTCTTAATGTAATACCTGAACGTAAAAGATTATGGCACACAAACAACTCATCCAATTACTGTGACGAAAAGGATCTTCTTACGTTAAAGTACGGAAATAGTAAATCCTTTGGAATCTATAATCCTAGTTAGTAGTTAGAGCTGTGTTTTGGTACCCCGAATATGGCTAGGTTGGAATCCTACATGTTCCTTGAATGAAAAGTTATCGTATTACAAATTATACGACCCTGTAGCCTAGTTGGTAGCGACCCTGCCTGCGAAGCGAAGTGTCCCGGGTTCGATGTCCCGGGTTCGATGGCAGGGGCAGTTATTTAAGTGACAGATAAATATTTGTACTCGGGTCATGGGTGGGATTGTGATGTGTTATATGTGTCACCCATGCCACCCGCGACACAGGTAATAACCTACTGCGGGGGTATGAGTGTGTGAGTGTGTGAGCGTTTATATCTATTCTTTGGTAAGGGTAACATCAAGATTTGAATCCTTCCTACTTCCTAATTCCTACTATCCTACTTATATTGTAAATGTGAAGGTTTGTAAGGATTTATGAATGTTCGTCACTCTTTCACGTAAAAACTACTTAACGGTTTATCATAAAATTTATCACGCAGGTAGACCATGATCTAGTATAAGATATAGGGTACTTAAATCCCGGAAAACGCGAGCAAAGCCGCGGGCAGATCGCTAGTCTATACATCTTCTATACATCTATACATACAAATAAATAAAATTGGAGTGTCTGTTTGTAATATTAAAATAACCGCTTTTTACTAAGTGCATTTGGATGTATACACGGTACATATACCAAAACATTTTTTACAATTTTTGTCTGTCTGTCTGTCTGTCTGTCTGTCTGTTTGTTCCGGCTAATCTCTGAAATGGCTGGACCGATTTTGACGGGACTTTCACTGGCAGATAGCTGATGCAACAAGGAGTAACTTAGGCTACTTTTATTTTAGAAAAAAAAATAGTTTGTTAGGCGACACGAAGTTCGCCGGGTCAGCTAGTAATAAATAAAATTATATTCAGTCCAACCAAAAAACCACCAATTTAAAACTTCAAAAGACTTCCTTGGCCGTAATTCTCCGCGATTCAAATTTTTATGTCAATACTTCCAATTTCAAGTTGAAGCGGCGATTCAATTGAAGTTAAAAAACTCCGAGTAGTTCCGCACCAACTCAGCTTGCTTTACTTCGAACACAGACAGCCGACAGATAATTCAATAAATAACATTTAATAGTAGAAAGAGAAGTTACAAAGTTTCTTGGCAACTGGGATGTGGACCAACTATTCTTTTTCCAGGTCTGGTTGCACTACTAGCTAATAACTAGAAGAGAGGACATGAGAGAAAAAACTGTATCGACTACAAAAAACGCACATAAGAAGTTATATTTCTTTGGCGCAACAAAACAAAAATAGCTAAAGATTTCATCTCGTATGCCACAACTCTTTGTTTGTAAAAGGAATTAGTTATCAGCTAACTTCATCGTGTCGCTTTATGGCTGTTGGTGTGCGCATGCAACGTAATTTAGTCTCATATTTTTTTCCAAACGTGTCAAAAGAAAATAAATATAACTTCAATATTTGTCGTATTTGTCCTAAGTAACCAGAATGTAGAATTTGTAATAATAAGTCAAACAATTTAATAATTTTAAAACTGAACACTGAGTGGGCTGTTGGTTGGCAATTCGTTGGTTTTGGGTTATATTTGGTGTTGGCTGGATGGTTGTTTTGGTTTTTAAAAACAGGAAAAATTTTTTTTTGGTTGTCAATTTTGTTGTTTGTTGGTTGTTTGTTGGTTGTTTCGAGCTCTATAATAGAATTACTTTCGAAAAGATAATCGCATGTTGTCAGACTAACAAGATACGTTGCAAAGTATACGTCATACAGATGAATATATGGGTATCTGAACGCATTTTCATTTCAAGTTTGGAAACTTGTTGGTTTTAACTACAAGTTTGTTCCGTCAAGTTCGTTAGTTACAGGGCAGGCGCTTTGTGTGAAGTTTTTGCTTTTTTATAGAACTAGCCGGCAAGTAAGTAAGTATTTTACTTATGTAACTTTAATCCATCACTGGCTTATTGGAGGGCACGGTCTCTTTATCTCTTAGTAATTTTTTTGATGAGGCAGAGATTTCAAATACAAGTAACCGCTACATATTTCTTACCTTCACCCTTTCAGGTTGTAATGTAGTTACTAACTGAGACCGCAGTATTTATACCACTCACAAAAAAATTGACCCGAACGAAAATACGAACGAAAATGAAAATGAACGAAAATAGTGTTCCAAAAATATTTAAATATTCGAATCATTACAGCAAAACAATTTTAACAAGATTAAATATGTATATCGAAATCCCACAGGCTGTGAGCTTTAACACAGTACATATGTTGACACGCTGAAACATTTTGTACCGAGATATTTTTAGTACTTTAATATGTATACAGGAGTCTGCCTACTACAGCGAAACATACCATGACCGTTTTGTGAATTTATCAGGCACTGAAAGCAACATCAAAAGGTCTATATATATTATATGTCTATATTATATGTCTATATTATATGTCTATATTATATGTCTATATCTTATATATAAAATTCTCGTGTCACGGTGTTAGAAGTTGAACTCCTCCGAAACGGCTCGACCGATTTTCTTGAATCTTTGCGTGCATATCGCCTAGGGTTGAGAATCGGACAACATCTATTTTTCATCCCCCTACCCCTAAAAAAATTTTGGCAGAACAACGTTTGCCCGGTCAGCTAGTATGTTTATAATATATAAACATATTTATCCATGGTAAAAGTATGGACTTTTAAATAGGTGTATAATATAAAAATACCTAAATTAAAAAATTTTCTTCGTGTTTTTAAATCAAAACGTGGTATCACAATCAGAAAAAAAATTCCATCGCAAAAAACAGCAGACTCGATTTTCCGTTTATGTATGTAGAACATGTTACAGTTTTAAAAATATAAAACATTTTCCTGCTCTGCAGTGAGCACCCAAACTGAACAATTTTTATTTTATTCATCGTATTCAAGACGATAACATTAATTTGTTCTATCTTAGCATGCTATCAGGATAGTAATGTAGAACTAAATACGATGAACAAACGGAAAATCTTTGTTAAAACATTTCATTGTATCTTTATTTTATAAAAAAGAAAAAAATGTTTTATTATAAAAAAAATAACGGACTTCAAAATTAGGGATAACTCAAAAACTAATCAGATGTCGCTCAAATTTAAGTGGAACTACATGACAAGCACCTTTCGATTAAAAAAAACATCAAATTCGGTTCACCCAGTCGAAAACTCTCCGGTAACAAACATAAAAAAAAGCGGCCAAGTGCGAGTCGGACTCGCTCATGAAGGGTTCCGTAGCAGCAAGTAACATAATATAAAAGTTCTTGTAGTTCGTTGTAACTTTGATCAATGTTTTTTGCGGTTTACGATTTATGATGTATTAAAAAAAATTACTTACTAAATATCATTCAAACCAATTTTCGTTGGAAGTTTTCATGGTAATGTACATCATATATTTTTTTTAGTTTTATCATTCTCTTATTTTAGAAGTTACAGGGGGGGGACACACATTTTACCACTTTGGAAGTGTCTCTCGCGCAAACTATTCAGTTTAGAAAAAAATGATATTAGAAACCTCAATATCATTTTTGAAGACCTATCCATAGATACCCCACACGTATGGGTTTGATGAAAAAAACATTTTTGAGTTTCAGTTCTAAGTATGGGGAACCCCCAAAATTTAGTGTTTTTTTTCTATTTTTGTGTGAAAATCTTAATGCGGTTCACAGAATACATCTACTCACCAAGTTTCAACAGTATAGCTCTTATAGTTTCGGAAAAAAGTGGCTGTGACATACGGACGGACAGACAGACAGACAGACAGACAGACAGACAGACAGACAGACAGACATGACGAATCTATAAGGGTTCCGTTTTTTGCCATTCGGCTACGGAACCCTAAAAAAGACAAAAAATACAGTCGAATTGAATACCTCCTCCTTTTATGAAGTCGGGTAAAAAACACTCACTCGTTTCCTTAAAGGATTGTTGTAATGCATTTGTTTGTATCCACAAATGCATGGTTATAAGACCTTAAACAATCTGTAAATTTTATTTAGTATAAGAAGAAGTAGGTCTAATTAAGCTGGCAAGATTTGGCCCACACAAATAGGAAGTTATAGACATAGACTTAAATATACAGACGGGCTGTTCCGAACAAAATCCGTGTCACATTTTTCATGAATTTTTCCCATTTTTCATACTCTGTGACAGCGCTTCGCTCGGTCAAGTTCGGTTCTAGATAGCGGATATCAAAAATTTTGCAAAATGTAAGTAAAACATAGTTATTTACCAGTTATAATTTAAATAAACTTAAATAAAGTTTAAACGTAAATAACGAAAACGTTTTAACTATGCACAATAAACAATAATGCGTTATTATGTGTTCTTGAACGGTCGGGGTTTTTCAAAAATGACATCTACTTGTCTTGCTTGCTCGCAGCCGACTAAAATGCGTTGGCACCATATGGTGTCAACGTAGGTGTCCAAACTTTTAGTACTGAACAGCCTGTCTAGTATAATATATACATATATTGGTCTATGGTTATAAAGTAATATGGATATTCGGAACATGTAAATTAATTTATTTTCCTCTAATTGATTATGGTTGAATAACTGGCTTGAATTACCCTGCTAAAGTGCTGTAAGAAATAAAATGAAAAAAATACTATACAACGACCGATATTCTAAGTACACTAAGCACTTTGCATTTGTAATGCTCAGAATGTATCTAACCTGATTAAGTCACAGTTAAATAAAATTCATTCACTTTGAAATGCAGAAAATGAATAGAGAGTGCTTGGATGAGATCTTTCTGTATTTTATTGTGTACTTAAGTAAAAATCTGAACAGAGCGACAGAGAGAAAGATAAGAGAGAGAGAGAGAGGAGAAAGAGACAGACCTAATAGGTGACAAGAGAGGGAAAAAGAGATGGCACTTCTTTTTGCTTCTCTGAAGAACATCTTTGTGAAGTGAAATATTCCGATGGACCTATCCATTTGTAATCATTGTCCAGCATAAGTTTACTGTCCAGAACCCCACACCATGCGAATAAAATTCAGACTTGACCATTTTCTATAATAAACTCTTGCTTATTCTGAAAATGCACGTAATTCCAACTCGGATAATTCTTTACCGCGAGTCTCGTAATAAAGTTTCTGTCGTTGTAAAGAAGTTTGTATCATTAAGTATACTTTATACAAAAAACCGCGCGGACAAGGTTCCGTATAATTTATTTTGTACTGTCTAACTCAATTTTCTTTTGTGCAATATAGTTGTACCACTACAGGGGACATGCTTTTCCTCTTTTTAACCGAGTTCAAAAAAGGAGAAGGTTTTCAATTTGTTTTTTTTTTAATGTTTGTTACTTTAAAATTCGATCATTTATCGACATATCGACGGTTAGGAATCAATAATGTCTGTCACAAAAAAGTCAACTTTATAGGAGATAAAAAAAAAACATGTTTACTGTTCATTGATAAGTTTACTGAAAAAGTTTATAATATATGTTAGAAACTAGCTGTCCCGGCGAGCTTCGTATCGCCTAACAATTTTTTTTCTAAAATAAAAGTAGCCTAAATTACTCATTGTTACATCAGCTATCTGCCAGTGAAAGTTCCGTCAAAATCGGTCCAGCAATTTCAGAGATTAGCCGGAACAAACAGACAGACAGATAGACAAAAATTGTAAAAAATGTTGTTTTGGTATATGTACCGTGTATACATCCAAATGCACTTAGTAAAAAACGGTTATTTTAATATTACAAACAGACACTCCAATTTTATTTATTTGTATAGATAAAGAGTATACTAAAGTAATATTTAAATATTATTAGAGTAATACATACGTATATAAATAAAGACCTTTTTTTGTTCATCTCCCGTTAAGTTTACTTTTTTGAGATAGACATTATTGATTCTTAACTGTTGCATTATCGAAAACGTGGACTTCCAGATACGTTCCATATTTATTCAAATTCAGCTTCCGAAAATAGGATCCCCATGGATCAATTAATTAATTAAGTTATTTTTTTTACTTAATATAAGCTAATGCTTGACCACAATCCTACCTGATGGTAAGTGGAAATGTTGTCCAGGATGGTGAGCGCAGTAACTAAATAAAAGTCAATTCACTATTTTTTTTAAGTCATCACGTCATTGGCGGGAACGCAGACGTAGGCAAGCTATTCCAATCCTTATCGATGCGCATAACGAATGACGATGCAAACCGCGTCGTCCGTACCGGCGAAATATTAACGACGTAAGGACGGATACCCGCCGTGCATCGTGTCGATCGATGGAGGAACGGGGATGGGGGAATTAATTCAAATAATTTATGAGCATAATTTTTAATCATGATTTTGACATAAGTTTTAAATTTGAACATTTTCGAGAATTGTTACGAATTTTTAACATAATTTTAAAAAAAGGAGGAGGTTCTCAATTCGACTGTATTTTTTATGTTTGTTACCTCAGAACTTTCGACTGGGTGAACCGATTTTGATGATTCTTTTTTTAATCAAAAGCTGGTGCTTGTCATGTTGTCCCACTTAAATTTGAGCGAGATCTGACGAGTAGTTTTTGAGTTATTTTGAAGTCAGTTATTTTTTTCTTGATAAAATTCAAATTATTGAAGATCACAATCCTAACGCGTTGAACTGGTCTGTAAAAACATTGAGCATTTTTGGACGCCATAAGCATTTTATATTCAGAATAAAATAAAAATCCCCGGGAAAAATCACATCGCCTTCGTTTTCGTTGGTAAAATTTTAAATCCGTGCCATGTTCTGCATTAATGAAACGCAAATTAATCGAATACATCGGTTTTTACGGAAAACAAGGCTCAGGATGAACAATGTTTTCTGTCGGTTCTATTTTTAAAAAATTGAATTTTTTATTTTAACTTTTGGATTGAGTGCCAGTTTCTTTCTGCTCTTTTCTTTCTCAATCCGTGATCCCTAAGATATTACTAATGTCTCTGTTTAGCGATAACAATTTACCCACGTGAGGGATATTGTGCTCAGTTATGCTCATGAACTTACATACGTGATTTCTCTTAAACCTTGCTCATTAAAGGCGTCTAGCCCAGCAGTGGGACAATTGTAGATTGTTCTGATATAAAGACTTTTACACTTGAATTGATTGGAACTCATAAACAGTACAAGTTTAAATAAATTGGTGATTGATACTTTTAGCGTTAAGACCGCCTCTATAACAATGATTTTGTTTAAAATAAAATCACTGAAGGGCTCGTGCCTGAGTAGGCAAAGGCCGCTAACAGGATGAAGCCATTAAAGATACCGATGAAATCTTTCGTCTGACCAAATGGGCACGTAGCGACAAGTCATCAATAAAGGAGAATTCATAAATTTATCTTTCACTAACATTGAAGTATATTTTACCAGAACAGACATCGCGAATAAAATTTGTGTTGCGCCAGGAGGTTCTCTTTTCAAAATCAACTGAATCCACTGAAACCTGTAGTCAATTAGCAACAGTTCATTGTGCAAATATCGGGTTCGCGGTGTCGGTTCTAAATGCTAGTAATAATAGTTCAATGTTCACCAATGATTATTTTGATCACAACTCTCATTACTCTTCAACAACTTCATCACCCGCTTATCATCTGACAACACGAAATTGTTTTCTCTATCAAAAGCCAAGCCATAAATATTTTTTACGTCTAAAACCTTCTCCAAATTTCCTCCTTTTATAACATACAGGCCAAAATTTGTACAAGCGAATAATTTGCCGGCATTATCTTCGGTAATTTGTCTCACTGTTATTAAGTCATGGATTATTTCAGCTCTCAATGCAGTCTTATTATACCTGTAAAAACCAGTACTGTTGGCGAAGTATATGGCTTCGTCTAGTGTTGTGAAAAATTGATCGACTTCATAATGTTGAAACTCTTTCACGGGGGCGAATTTGCCATCAATTTCCATGTACAATTTTTGATCAGGATAGCTGACATAGAAAAGATTGTGTCTATAGAAAAGAGACCAGATATTTTTATCTTTTTCTTTATACAAATCAGCTAGTCTCGTTGCCATGTTATATTTGTATATTCCATCACTGCCTCCTAAATAAATATCTTCATTGGCGTGATCTATAGCTGTTGCGCAACCGCCTTTTATTCCGGGTATACTTTGATATTCTTTTGTATCTATATTAAGTTGTGCTAATTGAAAATCAAGATCAGAATAAGTTTCAGGTACAGAAAAACTGAAGAAAAGTGTGTTCGTTGTTTTATGAACGTTTAAATTATATGGTCTTCCAAGATCGTTCCATAGGACTTGTTTGTCATAAAACTGATTTTCTATTTTTATTCTATCACAGGTCTTTGTAGGTAATCCTTTACATTGTGCTACAGTGACTGCTAGCATCAGCATTGGTAGTGACATCTGAAACATATTAATTCAAATGTAAAATGCCTGTGATACTTCCTAAGTTTGTACAATCATGCCATACCATGCCATAACATGGTGTATGTTGAGTAGTTTATTCACTTAACAGTGTGTCTTTATTCACTATTTTGTTATTCTAGCATAAAATATATTATTAAATTATTCTAGCATAAGATTTTAAGATTTTTAGAGATAAAGATTTTAAGATTTAAGATTCTAGCATAAGATTCTAACATATTATTAAATTCAGATAATTTCTTGTACATGTATGTTCCTGAATTAGTCGAATAAAGTCTCTGAATTTAGGAAAATGTGATAAACGCTTTAGTCCGAATTTAAGGAACCCTAGTCAGAAAATACTGGTCATACTGCGAGGTCAGTAAGACCCTTCCTTTTAATATAAATAGCTTTGTGTAATCAATCGATACCGTTGACCACAGACCGACCCAGTTCTGCGGTTCATGTTGACATTGTGATTGATATCCGCTTCAGAAATTAATGACAAGCAGTTTGTTACTTGTATTATTATTGATGTTACACCATTTTTTGTTTACTTAACTCTTTATACACAAGTTGGTAGAAACACTTGCATCTAGCATAGGACAGGTGATTTTATTATTGAGAGTAATCTGTTCCAGATTAATAAATACAAAATTCAGGATCCTACTATCATTAATCTTATCAAAGTTATCATCCATTCACTTATTATATTCAGCATTTTATTGATTTGTTTATCACATTATCTATATATAAAATAATATTAACCATTCCATTGAACTCAAACCATATACCTCAGTAAATTGGTGAGTTCCCTTCTATAATTAGAAAATTTGGAATGATCTTCAAATAGTTGAACAGATTTTCTTTAATCATAACTAAGAACACTCTAGATCAAAAACTTCATCAAAATCGATTCATTCATGTAGGAGCTGTGATGCTACAGACAAACTGACAGTATACTATAATCACACATTAAAATTAGCCCCTTTTGCAAGTGTTAAAAAAGCATAAAACCAAAAAAAAACTGTTAGACAAGGTTTCAGAATTAACAAAAAGCTTTTATGCTCTTACCTTATTAAAACCAATATTACTTACATCGGGTATTGTAAAATTGCACCGAATCAAAATGACTACGCTGTTAATTCATTTAAATTATTTTGGTTTCAATAAATATATGTAACAGAATGTCCGCTGTTCATTAATTGAATCAACTATCGACAATGACACCACATAATGGCCGTGGAATAATAATTTCAGTTCGTTTATAAAACAAACCCCAGTTTTGATAATTGCTCCGATACAAATAATGTACGGTTGCTCATTTATTTTGATAATTGCTGCCAAATATTGATACACGAAATAATAACGCTGGTCAAAATTAAGTTTAAATTAATTTTGTGAAGACCTGACTATGTTTGTTGTATTTTGATGAAACAGAATCAAACTGGTTAGTAACGAAGAAAATGTTCAAGGATTTAGCCGTATTAGGGTGGCTTACGCCGCAACTCAGAGTCACTAACCGTTACTTAAATCGCTCCTTAGTAAGATTTCTATGGTGATTCTTTGCTAAAGAGCGATTAAAGTAACCGTTAGTGACTCTGAGTTGGGGCGTTAGAGTACTAACCCAAATCCTACGCCAGATGGATGGAAATAGACGACTTAACTTGGCCCGCTGGTGGTAGGACTCTTCGGCAGAATTATATCGATTTGAATAGTTGATTAATATTGATTATTATGTCTCGGTGGGATCCGCCTGGATCATCGTCGACTCGTCGTGTTCCGGCTGCGGAATTGAGAGACTCTCTTTCATGTTTCTTTTTCTTCTCTCTTTCCTGGCATCGTTCAGTGATGCCTTTTGTGTCGCTGATGTCAATGGGCGACGATAACCACTTAATATCAGGTGAATCATCAGCTCGTTTGTCGGCTATTTCCATAAAAATATATATTTTTAAGGTTCCGTACGAACAAACGAAAACGGAACCCTTATAGGATATGGCGTCTGGGCTACCGCCATTCACAGCCAATTTATTGCGAAACTACTAAACCAAATGAGTTGAAATACTATAATAATACTCATGTACTTTTTTGTGACCCAAAGACGAAGGTTAAACAAGAACTGAAGAGTGTTTTGCTAACCGTGTCGTGTGTATGTCAAATGAAAGGGCTTGTCTTAAGGATCTCAAATATATTTTTGTTATAGTTCTACAATGGACAGTTTTAAAATTATTCAAGAAAGATGAAAATTAAAGCCAAAAATTGACCACTCCCCCCCTTATCACCGAAACTACTGACGCTAAAATTTTGAAAAAAAAATACAGAAAATAGTTCTTTACAGTTTTATAGTTATTACAGGAAAACTAATAAGAAGTCTATGTTCTTAAAAAAACGGCAAAAATAAATAAAATAGGAAAATAACGGTAAAATACATAACGTACGGAACCCTCTCCAACCGAGTTTAACTCGCACTTGTCAAGTTTTTTTTATGTATTGTGTGTGTTAAATATGTATTGATTTTAATTTCATTTTATGAATAAATATGGCTTAGTTTTAAATTATAATTGAGTTTAACGAACATAGAGATAAAATGCTACAATGTCCAAAACATTATACTTCTAAAAAGGATGTATAATATACTTTCATTTATACATACTTAATATACACTATAGCTATTCTTAATTTAAGACAGGATATTTCTACAATCTTTTTACAATAAGGCTGTAAACAAGTATCCAATCAGGATAAAGGTGGTATAACAAATAAAATTAAAAATTCTTCCAGAACATGAATTATTTTCGCCTATTCTCATGTCTACCAAATATACACAAACTATTTCATGTCGAGCCATTTCGGAAGAGTGCAACCACAAACACCTTGACACGAGATTTTTATTTATTAGATTTTTTATTTTTACCCTGTGATATACCATTATTATTACATACGAGTAACCGCCCTCGCTTTGCTTCGGTTTTCTTATTTTTTTACACCTTGAAAATATAATATAGCCCATGTTACTCGGGGATAGTGTAACTTCCCAACAGTGAAAGAATTTTTCAAATCGGTTCAGTAGTTTCGGAGCCTATTCAATGCAAACAAAAAATCAAATCTTTCCTCTTTATATATTAGTATAGATTATAAACGATTAAAAACATAAAATGTATATAAACACTGAGTAATCCTTAAAAAAATCTCCGATGTTCACTAATTATTAAAAAGGTTTAAATGTCTAAAATTACAATTATTCGTAAGAAAAAGTAAATTATATATTAACTTATAATACGATCCTTCAGGTCATTATCTGAAGAGCCACCATTGATTTTAGCAAAACACACATCACTTATATTGCTAGGCAGCAATCTATAGATTGTATCACTATTTGAATATATAATGTGGTCTTCTTCATCAAATGCCAAGCCAAATGCCTTATCTATATGGGCAATCTTCCTTATTCTATGGTAAGGCTTCTCTTCTATATAAATTCCATCACCACCACAGAAGTATATATCACCGTACTTATCCTCAACTATCTGCCTGATAATCGTATCATCAGCTAAAACTGTCGTAATCCTGCTGATTTTTTCGACCTTGTACAAAGCTGTTTCGTTTGAAAAATACACGTCCCCTGCTTTCGACACAAAGAAATTGTCGATTTCTATATTAATAGCCTCTGCTACGGGGTCGAATCTATCGTCCTCGTAGACAAATAGCTTTTGGGTAGGATATTCGATGTAATAAAAATTCTTTCTAATAAACAAGGCCCAAATCGATTTGCCTTCTTCGGCAAAGAATTCCGCTGATTTGTTCAAAAAATTGTACTTGTAGATGCCGTTGTGTCCGCCGAAGTATATGTCATCGTTGCCGGCGTCGTAGGCTATGGCGTAACCTCCGGGGACTCCGTCGATTTCTTTGCAGTCCTTCTTCTCAATGTGGCAAGACATGATGGAGAAGTCAACGTTGGAGCCGTTCTGGATTGTGTGGCTGAAGAATAAGGTATCCGAGAACTTGTGGATGACGAGATTGTTCGGTCTTCCGAGTTTGGTAACTAAGATCTCCTTATCGAAATAAACGTCATGAAATACGATACCATCGCAGACAATCTTGTCGTCCAACCCGACGAGCTCGCCAAACAAATTGAGTAAAACGACGGCAAGCAACATTTTATCGCTTTTAATTTTCTTTGACGTTTTACGCAACGCTAGCCGGAATATTTTACGTTGGTGTTTCTGGGCTCGAAATAACGGTTAGGTTTTGCAAGGCTGGGTTTATCGCCGATTCAGTGACGGAGATCGCTATCTGAAAATAATACGCTGTTTTTGTACCAAACATTAAATGTATTTATTTAACTTGCCTGCGTTGCTAGGTGTGATGAAATTCCTTCTTGTCTTTGAATACAATGTAAAAATTGTACCAATGAAAGTTACAAATAAATTCTCCAAAGTATTTCTTAGCCTGAATAGTTTAAAGACAAAACGTGGAATCTTGTCCTTAAGCTGTGACGTTATTATTATTTTGATTCCATTAAGCATATAAAAATACAAAGTCGATGCGCGGCTGTGTGCTGTGACATAAAAAAACGAATGACTTGCAAATGCAGGTACGGTCTGTAATTTAATGGGTGACTGCTAATGGTATTTGAACCCTTTTGTTTTTTCAAGTTAAGCCATAATCTGGTTGTTGTCATGAGAGCGGTATAGATCTTCGGGAGGCATAAAATCATCACTGCTAATCCAATCGGATTATCTTAGGGGCTAAATCCCCTCCACTAATCCACTATGGAACAGGTTCTTTTACTAATTTCATTACTTTTTATTACTTTTTGGGGAGATACCCATTAGATAAGTTATTATTGGGTTTATAGATATGACTTTAAAAGATTAATATACAAACCTAATTCCCATATTCAGAAACAATGCACACACAGTATTAACTCCGCAGTAAAAGTTGATTCGTCATAAACTTATAAATATTGCACTGAACGCAAATATCAGAGAATCGTAAATGGAACATGAATCATGAATCAAAATTGATTCATTCACTGCTATAAATCACTTGGCACTGTCGCTCTACTGAAACATTGGAGAGATACTGCTTGTGATACACTCTCGCTGATGCATGTTAATGATGTAGACCATACATGGCGACATGTCGTAAGCACGATTACGACTGCATAAATTCTCGTGAACATTCGTATGTGTAATCTGGTACTGAATATAGACTTGTACAATAAAAAAACATAACCCACATAAAGTATGATTTATTGCCCAAGCCTATTCCATCCATATTCCGACTGTGTTTTGGATTTTAGATTTATTTTAGAATAAACTTTAACACCCCAACTCAGAGTCACTAACGGTTACTTAAATCGCTCCTTAGTACAGAATTTGTATGGCGATTTTTACTAAGGAGCGATTTAAGTAACCGTGACTCTGAGTTGGGGCGTTAATAGATTTTTTTCTGACCTTCTGAACTTTTGATTGATCACGCGGTTTGCTTATTCCTTCTGTATTGTGAAACATACTTTATTAATAAATACGTACACAAAAATAATTATCTTTTTTTCTTTTCAGGTAACAATCGAGTGTGGAAGGAGGAGAATGTATGGAAAGTACATTTGCTTATAATCTATTAGAACCAAGACACCAGTTTCTTATTACAGCAGTATGGATTAGCGAATTTCATAATAGGATCATGCTAGTACCTATATAATCGCTTTATTCGCATTTAATGCATACGTCCCTTTCACCAAGTTTAATCGGGTAAACTATGTTTCGACCGAAACTACAAAAGCCCTTTTGGAAGCCGATCACCTCGCGTGCTCTATAATCAAATTTAATCACGAAAGTTCGCTCACGAACATATCGAGAGTGTAGTGAAGTCTTTTATTATTGTTTGTATTTATAAATGAAATAATACATGATAAACGTGATTGTTTGTATCGATTGTTACAATCAAACAAATAAATACCGAATAGCGATGATTCTGTAACACGACGACACAATGATAAGTAGATAATGAATTGTAAACTGTTTTTATACACCCAATATTGTGTCAAATATGTTTGCATAATTTATCGCGGATCCTAAATGAATGCAAACGGGTAATCTCAATGATAAATCATGATAAAGAACAATATAAAAAATAATTGAATAATTGTAAATATTTCGAAATAAAAATGCCTTTGTCCTTTACAAATTTGTGTAATGCATAAAACTAAAACAAATCACAAGTTATTAGTTTCAAAACTAAATACACGGTTTTATAGGAAAAAATTGTGACTTTTTAATCGACTTCAAAAAAAGGAGAAGGTTCTCAATTCGACTGTATTTTTTTATGTTTGTTACCTCAGAACTTTCGACTAGGAGAACCGATTTTGATGATTCTTTTTTTAATCGAAAGCTGGTGCTTGTCATGTAGTCCCACTTAAATTTTATTGAGATCTGACAATGGCATCCATGAGAAAACCATAAGTCTTAAATTTGTATTAAGTATGTGCGTGACAAATGGGCGAATGACTCAACATCACGCCAACCGATTTCGATGATTCTTTTTTTAATCGAAAGCAGGTGCTTGTCATGTAGTCCCACATAAATTTGAACTAGATCTGACAAGAAGTTTTTGAGTAACTTTGAAGTCGGTTATTTTTTGTTAGTAAAATTTATTGATTAAAAAAATGACGTGCATAAGTGTATCAATGATACCTACATGAATAAATGATTTTGAATTTGAATTTGAATTTGAATTTAGATTATGTGTTAACCGCTAAGGAGTTCTCCCGTATGGAGCCAAATCTGAGTATAGCATCAGATCATGCTTATAACAGAAATGCATCCCCATCAGGACTACCGCAATATGTATTTCAAGTCCTTAGGATAATAAGAAGTCGACCTAATTAAGATTGCATTTGACCCACACAATTAGGGTAAGCAAATTAAATCCGTTTAAGTAATTCTAATCCAACCATAACTTAAAGGAAACAAAATAAATACCTACTGACAAATCCAAAACAAATCCTTGTTCTAATTACAAAA
Source organism: Thymelicus acteon (assembly GCA_951805285.1). Taxonomy (NCBI): domain Eukaryota; kingdom Metazoa; phylum Arthropoda; class Insecta; order Lepidoptera; family Hesperiidae; genus Thymelicus; species Thymelicus acteon. The sequence continues at coordinate 1,872,915 of OX638235.1, forward strand.
TTAACTGTAGCCAACAAATACAAAATTAAACTCGTTTCAGAGCAAAAAGCACAAAATTAAATGCACCTGGCACCAATTTTCACAAAGTTAGCGCATTTACGGAGCAAACACAATCATAACAGCTTACCGACTAAAATAAAGCCCTATCGTTATCAGCGTAACGACACTTTTACGTTGCCCACTCGCTAATTGCAGTTTTCTAAAGCTAAAAGGTAATCCTATTCACAATCGGATGATACGCGCAGAATATTTAAAGCATTAACAAAGATGACTTACATTGCAGTAGGGCTGTAGCTTAGTGAATAGGCGAGCGAAAATAAATCACAAATGATTAAAATCATATTTACAAAATATATGTATGACTCATAGTTAAGGAAGTCAAATTGCAAAAAAAATATTATTAATATTTAATATCAAAGAACAATAAGGCCAGCTCTCGTATTACTAGTTCACTACCCACCGTTTTGTAAATAAATAAGTACTATTAACCATACATTGTATAACCTAGCTCTACGCTAGGGTATGTATTACTTTTACCATGCATTTTAATATTTTGTCCACTTCATGCATATTTTAAAAACTCCATTTGGTGGAAATTTAGACTTCAAATAATATGCAAATTATAACTATCATACAAAAGCTTCTATACCTGACGGCTGGCACATAGTTAGCACATGCAAAAAGGACGCTTAAAAAATATGGAATGTTGAGTACATTCTAAACAAATCATAAACCAGTCTTGTGTGACTTAAATTAATCAAAACTCATAATCGTCTCACTGCTGGGTTCAGGTCACCTGTTAGTGAGTTACGGCCATAGTCTGCTACGATGGCCAAGTGTAAGTTGACAGATTTCTCACAACTTTGAAAACATTATGAAGAACTCTCTATGTGTAGAATTCCTCACTTTTTGCATTGATCCTTTATGTGCTGAGGATGTTCTTTCGCAGCTTCGCTTTCCGAAACGGAGATAGATAATATAAATCGCTGATACCTAGAGTTTTAAGTTTAAGTTAGAGTTTATTTATCTGACCCGCTCTGCTCATGAAACCGCTAACCGCCCCTCTCATCACCAAATACGAAGGTTTAATTCTCATAATATTGCATTAATTACGTCGCTGTCTCCGGCCTCGCCGTACTCATAAGCACGTTAATAAAACACACATTATAACACAAATGTGTGTTTCTGCCAACTAGCGTTAATATAAAGCAAATTTGTTGAATTTTCAGTAATAATTTCGTATCTATTTTTGCTAAACTAACACACAATATTCGTTTATGTTAACTTTAATAATTAATGCGAATGCGTCTCATTCCGCATTAGGGCTTAAGTGGTACACACAGGGTGCGTGTTATAATTTTATTAGCATGCGAGAACTGAGAAAAAAAATATTATCCCGAGATCAAAATGTCTTTCTAGATCCAAAATTAATCATGTGAACAAGATAATTTCTGAAGTTCAAACAAATAAAAAATATAAAATAGCAATATTATTATATCCTTAGGTATATGTATAAGTATTATCTGAAGGAATCGCTTTTAACCAATGATACCCATATTTACTGGATTCTGTGTATTTCCAAGGGTAGTTGATAGTTTCTCTATTCTATCTATCGCGTATCCCAGTTATGTTGTTAAATTATGTAAATTAATGGTGTTATTCTATTTATTATCTCCGTTTTACCTTGTAGTGTACAATATTTTTGACGTGATAACGTCTTATAAATCGATGAACACCGGCTGCACGCACGAAAAAGTGGTACGTTCCGCCTGAACCTGAGTGTGCAAGTCGTCAAAGCCTAGCCATGTCATGTTGTCCAACGCTTGCCGACTGATAGCAAGTGCCAACTTAAACAGAGGGAATTTTTCAAGTGGACGTGGATGGCCAAATCTGAAACTATGAGGAATAGCGGAAAGTGCTCATAAGAGTCTCGGGGCCGATTTTAATGACGACTAAAACTGCTTCATTAAATTTTTGAAAAATCAATATTCCTGGCCAGGAATCGAACCAATTGATTTTGAAAAAATAAATTAATTAATAAATGACCCTTCACACTATAGCCCCACACTAGAATTCCCTGTGTCGTGGGTGCCATGGACAACAAAATAGACAAGGACATTCACACCCAGACCGAGAACAGAAATTAAACTCATCATTCAAAATTCCGCCTCGCTGGGAATCGAACCCAGAACCCTTGGTGGTCGTCTAAAAAGAACTGCACATGTATTATGATTCGATGACATGCGTCAAACTTAAGCAAAAAAAAAAAGCAACAACCCATAATTGTCCCACTGCTGGGCTCGGGGTCTCCTCTCACAATGTGAGGGGTACAGGCCATAGTCTACCACGCTGGCCAAGTGCGGAATGGTAGACTTCACACACCTTTGAGAACTTTATGGAGAACTCTCCGGTGTGCAGGTTTCCTCACGATGTTTTCCTTCACCGAAGCAAGTGATAATTAACTTTTAATACGCACATAATATTTGAAAATTAGAGGTGCGTGCCAGGATTTGAACTCGGGCCCCTCTGTTCGAGAGACCATTGCAACTTCTAACCACTAGGCTATCACTGCTTTCAAACTTAAGGAAATAACTAATTTCCCGCGTGACAAAATGTCACAGCGACAATATTCACACGTATTCACAGCATGTGTGGTTTTGTGGTGTCGCTGTCGCGTATTTAAATAGACGTTTAAAGCTAAAATCGGCCAAGTTTCCACTGAGTGCCATGGCTATTGCCATTTAAGTCTTTAAACCCTGCGTACACAAATTCCCAACTTTCTTCAAAAATGTGATTTTAATGAGCTGCTTTACGAAACTCTCTGTAGCACTTAAAATTTCGTAGCACCGTTAAAACTCCCCAAAAAATTCCAAATTCTATCAATGTTTTTCCGTCGGACCGTTTGAGTTTAAAAATTCTGGCACCATTTGAACTGAAACTCGATTCTCGATTGGGAATTCAATATTCCCTACGTGGGAATTTCTCCTACACTTAATCTGGTGTTTTTGAAATGGGCCTGCCTGAATAGACAGACTGTTCTTTTGGACTTAAAGGTAGGTAATATATTACATCATTATAGACGACTTCGCGATGAGATCTCTTTGTCTTGTATATTAATATATCTAAAGCCAACGAAACAAGGACAAGTAACACCCAAGATCTCATCAACCAGCAACCGAAATAACCAAGGAAACCTCAAAGAAATTTGTTATTAAAAGTCATTAAGATATTTCATGCAAAACACGTTAATATAGAATTATGTAAATCCGGTAAAACGAGTATCAACTACATTGAATTGACACAGAAACCCTGTAACCAGTACCATTAGAAGCTTAGCTAATTAAAAGCTAAAGTAGCCGCAGTATCTCGCTGTATAACATAACGATTACTATAGGTAGTTAAGGATTCAGCGAACACCGCTGGAAGAGATTATATTACCGATATAGCCTTTGTTTCTTGAAATGTTAGATTTTTAATCTACAATCAATGGCCACGTTGTTTTTATGCGGATCTGTACATTTCCGTTATTTTGACCATTTAGCCATTCAGAAGAATAATCTAACTAAAATTTTCTTTGAGCTCAGGAATGGAACCTTACTAATGCACTTTAACTGCGTTTGGGAAATAGTTCATTGCTTCATTCTCGGCAGAAGTAAAACGTTAGTAACGGTAAGCACAGTAGTGAGAACCACCAGTTAGTGGCCATCCATAAATTACGTCACACTAATTTCATGACTTTTTGACCCCTCCCCCTCCTTGTCATAGCTGGTCACATTTGTGAGACCTCCCCCCACCTAGTGTGACGTCACATTGTGAAATTTTACGCCTGGAAATTATTAAATTAAAACAGCAGTTCCGAAATAAATTTTCCCTTAATTGTTTTTTTTTAATATTTACCTATACACACTAATTATTCTATTTTGAAATATGACGTCACCAAATTTAGGACCCCTCCCACCCCTTGTCACACAATGTCACACTACATCGATCCCCCCCTCTCCCCTAACGTGTGACGTAATTTATGGATGGCCCCTTAAGTAAAAGTGAAAATTATTTATTTTAACAACAAGTGAGGTCCCTCAATTTTACAAATTATTTTTTTTGTTTTTCGAGAGCGAATTCCACAAGAGGTACAGCACATTTTTTTACATTAACTCGATGTAGGATTTCTATCTACGAAAAACGCGGCAGTGGCCATCCGACATAGCTACGTATGTCCCGGTACATTCCATGGATATTTGCGTAAATGTCACCGGTGCTTTCATAAAGAAGTCACAGAAATACCTCAGATTAAGGTGCAGCGCAGACGGCACACTGTCCGTGACGCACTTTTATGTCTGTGAAAATAGAACCTTTGCAATTATATGCAGTAACGCGTACGACGCGCAAAAAAGTGCGGCTGCGCGCCATGTAGATATTTGTGCGTCCGCACACTCGATCGCACAAAAAGAGCGTCGTCTGCGCTGCACCTAAAGATTGTTCTTTAATCTGAGAGAAATAATACTAATTCTTCCACAGTGGGACATTCAGTTGTTATATAGTTGTCATTTTATCTGTTTGGCTGACTAAATAACAGAAAATTGTTTGTTATACTGTTGGTTTTGCAATCAAAAAACGCTTCCCGCCCACGTCAGACGTTTTGTAGGACAGATAATCGGGCCGATTTTTCCTGCAATATTATTTCTAACCGACTTTATGTAGGACGTGTGCGTTGCACTACTGCTATCAGTATGTTCTATTTTTCTCCTACAAAAAATCGGTCACCGATTATCGGACGTGGGCGCGAAGCGTATAGTAATTTGGAAAAAATCGTTTACTATTTTGTTTAGAGAGTGTGTTGAATCGTTAACTATAAATAAATATGCCGAAGATAGATTATTTTCTAAGCCCGAGTGCCTAAAGGTTGGAGAGCAATTTTCTAAATCAAACATCCCTAGCAAAGACAATGAACCCGTCGGAAATTATGTTTGTTCCGATAATATTTTTCATTTCCCCTCGAACCTTCGCAGGGTGCAGCTTTAGGGCTTCGCTTTAAAACTTCGCACTCCAAATTGTTTTAATAACTTTATTACGCGCTTTATTCGAGAACCTTGATAAAAAAGAAGATTAATTTTCTGTTTTCAAAATGTACTTGCTGCTTGATATGCTTATGTTGCTAATGGTGTAGGTTACACATACAATACAGTTTTGTTTTTTCTCAGTACTTCAAATTATAATAATAGATTACGATGAATGTCTTCGGTATTATGTTGGTAGCATTATTCCTAGATAAGGATTGGTCTGAAAAATGTTTGAAAATTCTATTTCAATGCTAGCAACAAAACAGCGAAGTGCAGACTTGAAAAGTGCAGAGAAAATATATGTAACTGTTTTTATATGTTATCTATACTTCTATACTAATATATAAAGAGGAAAGATTTGATTTTTTGTTTGCATTGAATAAGCTCCGAAACTACTGAACCGATTTCAAAAATTTTTTCACTGTTGGGAAGCTACACTATTCCCGAGTAACATAGGCTATATTATATTTTCAAAAAAATTAGGGATCCTTAATAAAACTCCAATAAGTTGTAAAAAAATAAGAAAACCGAAGCAAAGTGAGGGCGGTTACTCGTTGTTAATTAAATTAAGACCTTCGCTAATAAAATCTTATCAAAAATTTCAAGTATCAAAATTCCTACCAAATTATTTTACAATGCAGAAATTTTCCAGTGTCCTAAAACATTAATTCATGCTGCACAACTTCAAAGCTGTAGCAGCTAAATACACGTGATTCTAAATAATTCCGCTTTAAACGGAAACGTGAAATATTATTGAATTATAACTAAAGCGACGCTTTAACAGAAACAGAAACAGAAATTGTATGTTACATTCGAAAAATAATTTCCGTGTGTTGGAATGGAAATACAGGATTTCATAATCAAAATTTTACTAACAAAAAATAACCGACTTCAAAGTCTCAAAAACTACTTTTTAGATCTCGTTCAAATTTATGTGGGACCACATGACAAGCACCTGCTTTCGATTAAAAAAGAATCATCGAGATCGGTTGGCGTGATATTGAGTTATTCGTCAATTTGTCGCGCACATCTTAACACAAATTTACGACATATGTGGTTTTCTCATGGATGCCATTGTCAGATCTCAATAAAATTTATGTGGGACCACATGACAGCTACCAGCTTTCGATTAAAAAAACAATCATCAAAATCGGTTCGCCCAGTCCAATGTTCTGAGGTAACAGACATAAAAAAAATACAGTCGAATTGAGAATATCCTCCTTTTTTTGAAGTCGGTTAAAAACTTGTAGTTGTAATTGCGGGTAGTATTGTGTTGTTGCGTCAGGCTGTCTGGGAAGTACTACAGTTTTGATTTGTTGTAGAAATGTGTACCTAAATACACTTACATAAAAAAAGAACAGACGTAACCTTGTCTAATCGAGAGTGAAGGTGACAGCTGACAGCTCGCTTACCATGTGTGCGTAATTTTGTAATTTTTGATTGGCGATGGTGTCAATGTCGTAGCCGTATGGTGTCAATGTGTGGGTGTGTGTACTTGTACGAATACAGAGTTGGTATTCCTATGGGTGCTTCACTGAATTTGTTCTTGGGATTATGTCCGTCTTTTTTTTAGGTCCGTGCCTAAATAATGTGTAGTCTGGTGAAATGTTAGCTATCTCGTGGTCTTGGAATTAATTCCAAATAGATCAACGTTTTTTATGTTAATAAATGTTGCGTTTACCTATACTAATATTATAAAGAGGAAAAATTTGATTGTTTGCGTTGAATAGGCTCCGAAACTACTGAACCGATTTGATAAATAATAAAGCTACACTATCCCCGGGTAACATAGGCTACATTATATTTTCAAAAAAATTAGGGATTCTTAATAAAACTTCAATAATGTAACCCAAGGTGTAAAAAAATAAGAAAACCGAAGCAAAGCGAGGGCGGTTACTCGTAGCCGATATACCAGCAGAGAAATAGGCTATTACTAAGTTAACTAAAGTAAGTGCGCTCATTAATTTAGACTGCATCTCCACTTACCATCGGATGGGAGTCAAGCATTAAGACACCAAACGCAAAAAGCCTTACGATGCGTTAACAATGGCTATAATCTTTACTGATGCAGCGATATATTCAAAGACGTTCTTATACATTACATTACATTACGTTAAGTTACGTTACGTTAAGTTACGTTACGTTAAGTTACGTTACGTTACGTTACGTTACGTTACGTTACGTTACGTTACGTTACGTTACGTTACGTTACGTTACGTTAAGTTACGTTACGTTAAGTTACGTTACGTTACGTTACGTTACGTTATGTTACGTTACGTTATGTTACGTTACGTTACGTTACGTTACGTTACCTTACGTTACGTTCCGTTACGTTACATTACATCACATAACGTCAAGTTACGTTACGTTACGTTACATCACATAACGTCACGTTACGTTACGTTACGTTACCTTACGTTACGTTACATTACATTAAATTACAAAATGGTTAACATGCTTAGTAATTCAGGATTTCATGGGTTAAGGTTACACACAGCGCGTGCATTAGAACTATAAATAATAAATAACGCTACAAAAAGAAATTCAAACTCTTCGTTCAAATTTCTGCCTCCATTGGCAGTCCATTGGACTGCCAATTTGAATTTCTTTTTGTAGCGTTATTTATTATTTATAGTTCTAATGCACGCGCTGTGTGTAACCTTAACCCATGAAATCCTGAATTACTAATCACAGCGACTTTATTCCCATGTGTCTGCATTAAAAGCAACTTATATAATATGTAAGCTACTTAATTATGGCGTTAGCAGGAAATGGTGAGACAGCATCCATAGAGCAGCCATTAGCGGTCGAATTACATAATTCTCTTTGATATGCAAATTCGATAAATGGGTCTGTTCAGCCCGACTATGACCACAGATTTCGGTGGACGGTTGCAGCTACTTTGGTATTAATTATCTGGTATTGACAAATTTAAAGCACTCGTCTGTAAAAATAAAACTATCGGGTCGAATTTGTAAATTGGGTTGGTTGAAAATTTTGATCTATTTTTATGTAAATAGAAAACTTTTAATAGGATGTGTGTTCACTAGGTGGTGTATTTTAAATGCAAACGTTATATTTATACACTATGACATATATATTGTACTATGATATTTTGTTCCGATAGTGGGGTAGTCCAGCAGTGACGATGATCCATGTAACTGATTTGTATCGGTATAAATACAAAAATCGTGAGTACCACTTTGCTTAAATGTTTAGTGTCTGCGATGATATAAGCTTTAACTCAGATGATATATTATACTAAGCTCAGGGTAACATGTAGTGTTGGTTTTATTTCATTTACAAATAGCGAAAATATTAAAAATAGGAAAAATATTAAAAATAGGAAAAATATTAAAAATAGGGAAAATATTAAAAATAGGGAAAATATTAAAAATAGGGGAAATATTAAAAATTAGTATAGGTAAGACGAAGCGTAGGAAAAGTCGTTACCGTCTCTGAATGTAGATAGAAAATGTGACCCGTACCATCAAACATGATATTTACAAAATTACAAAAGGCCTGATACTTCGCCCTAAAATCTGTCACAATCTAAAACCACTGGAGGCTACTAAAAGGCTACAGGAAGACTCACACTTAACTAAAAAGCTATGGAAATTCTCGCCTATATCCTATTCGGCCTTTTTGTTGAGACACTCTCGTTGTTGTCACGAGGACAGTGAGCAATGAGCGCATAGAAGTGGCTAGGTGTTTTATTAAACACGAGTAACCGCCTTCGCTTTGCTTCGGTTTTTATATGAGTTATTTTACATAAAATATAGATAATCTATACATATAATAAAATTGAAGAGTCTGTCTGTAATTTCTAAATAAATGATTTTTTCCAGTTGCAAATCGTTACTTGCACGATACCAACACCGAATTAAAATTTTTGTCTGTCTGTCTGTTTGTTTGTCGGAGACAAACTCTCTAAAACCACTGAACTAATTTTAACAGGACTTTCACTAGGATATTGAAAAGTTTTTAACTTAATAGTTAATGTAAATGTAGTGGAATAGTCAGTAGTAATAAGAAGAGGGGAATTTAGCCGTACTGGAATGGCTTAGAATATTAACCACAATCCCACGCCGGATGGGAGTCGTAAGAGGCGGAGGAGGGAAGTCAGAGGAATTATATTGGTAATATTACCATAATTACTACTCTTGTTGATTATCTTGACAAAAAAAAAGAAAATCAATTACATTTTTGGATCTACATTGGATTTAACCGTTAGAATCCTTTTAAACCAGCCTAGTTTTAGGAACGGCCTCAAACTGCACACTGGCAAACTGCCCAGAATGTAATAATTAATTACAACAACTTAGAATTAATAAACACGCCATCAAGCCCCTTCGAAACAGAACGATCCATTATTACTCTGACGTGATGACATCTCATTATCCGTTGTGACGCTGACGTCACGTTATGAATGACGTAAGCTCGATCATAACAAGCTTACGTTACTGTTTAGCGAATTTGTTGTTGTTTAAATTTAGCTTGGGCCTTAAATTTTGTACTGTATCACATTAATATTGTATAATAAAATCATGACGTCATATAATTTAACTTTAGTGAGAATGAGATCTTTTGCCACAGTAAAAAATATACTTTATGTAAATATTAGTTTACGGCTCATGGATTTTTGACGCCATTTGTATGTGATAATTATTTAGTGTCAGAGTATTCTAATGCAAGAATTATATGTGTGCGTACGCATTATACATACAATTATAATTCATTTTTCAATGTGTGAGGAATACTAACTTTAGAATTTCAGTTTACATCTTTACTATTATTCTGTTTTACCATTTTTATAACAGAGTAATAATAAAAGAACGTTGAAAAAGTATCTCGCATTATTAAATTTTACTCGTTTATTATTATATAAGTAGGTACTTAGATCTCTGTAAGAACAAATATTGCTCAAAGTTTCACCGTTTCTTTATTACTTTCCCTTTCAAAAATATGTAGTTTAAATACAGCATACATTTTAAAGGACGGACGAAATAGACGAACCTAATGGGATCCTTTCAACTATCCTAATATTATCAAGGCACTTCTATTCATTTTGCAACCGTTGACAAAACGTCACAAAAAGGGTTCCAGCAAAAAAACCCGCGGAATGAATACGAATGTTACAGTCATTTGTAACGCAAAGATTTTAGCGTTCTTCCCAGCTCGAGCCGTGTATTGCGCGAGTTACATGAAATGTCGCTTATTGTGTTATTTTATGAATTGTATCGTAAATAACAACGTAGTGCTTTGAATCTGCTTATCTCATGGTCCACTCAAATTATTCAATCAACTAGTTGTCATGGACCACCGTGCCAAGGGTGCTGGGTTCGATTCCCAGCGTGGTAGAAAATTGAAAAAAAAATGAAAATTATTTATTTCATAAACTTAGTTTACATGAGATCATGTCCGCTAGTTCCCACACTAGGATTCCCTGTGTCGTGGGAGACTAGGATTTACCCACTCGTTATGAAATTACAGAAGTTTAGTATTAGAAGAGAAGTTCAAGAACATGATAATAAAAAAAAGAAATATTTTTAATCTTAGTCTAATAGGGATGTTGACTAATTTTAGGATTCAATTCGATTTTATAGATAGAACCTTAAGTTTCACGAAAAAAATATTATAAAAATAATAATCTTCAATTTAAAAACAAAAATTGACAAACAAAAATCATTTTCAAATTTCCCACCAAAAACTGAATGATGAGTTTGAATTTCTGTTCTCGGTCTGGGTGTGTGTCCGTCTTTGTGTGTTCTCCATGGCACCCACGATCGAATCTTAGTCTGGGGCTATGAGTGTGATGTGTTATTATTATTTCTTTTTATATAGCTCTTCCCTTAGTTTCCCATATCAGGTTATCGACAACGGCACTTATCGGATCCAAATCCATATCTTTTAAGCATGATCCACGGACGTAAAAAAAGAACGGACGTAACCTTGTCTAATCGAGAGTGAAGCATAGCAATGACAGCTCGCTTACCATGTGTGCGTAATTTTGTAATTTTTGATTCGCGATGGTGTCAATGTCATAGCAAGATGGTGTCAATGTGTGGGTGTGTGTACTTGTACGAATACAGAGTTGGTATTACTATGGGTGCTTCACTGAATTTGTTCTTGGGATTACGTCCGTCTTTTTTACGTCCGTGGCATGATCCAAATATACACACTTACGAAATTTAATTAATATTTGTTGGGTGGCATCCGAAATTAAAATACATGAATGTTACACGAAATTTTTATACATTAGGTCTTTTGTCCACGTAGCATATACCTTACAGTGGGTCAAATGGGTTGTCTAACAAAAAACCTATCTGTAAATGTTACTAGATAAAAGTTATTCCTATATAAATTCGCTGTTAAAGGATTCTTTGTTGAGAATCCTTTAAGGACGGATTTTGTTGGAGAATCAGAATGTTCTCGGACTAATACGAGTAGATTTCAAACCTTTGTCCTTTATTTAAGTGTTATTGCTTTTAGGATCCTGCAAATCCCATATATACAGGATGTCCCAAAAGTAGTACGACATATTAAAAGAGAAGATACCTTGAGGGTTGAGCTGCCAGTTTTCAAAAAATTTTCTTAGTAAACCATTTTCGAGTTTTTGACCTTTCTTTAACATTTCTAAAAGTCAGCTCCTTTGCCCTTCTTTTAATTACAAAGTCCGCAAATGAGCAGATATTTTGATTAATTTTTATTCAAAATACTCTCAGATAGTTCTACAATAACAGTTTATAATTTATTGCCAATCTATCAGGAAACCATTAGTAAATAACATGTAATTTTAATGTTTTTTTGATGTTTTTGATTTTTTTCCACCTAACTTTAACGCAAAAAAATGTACTGGTTAATAATTACTGATTACTTTAAAAATTTACCTTTTAATTGAAGATTTAAAAAACCGGTAAAGTGCGAGTCGGACTCACGCACGACGGGTACTGTACCATTTTATCTATACAACATCGGACACTATATTATTACTAAATATTATGTGAATAGTTCAAGCGTCTACCTGTTGCCGTTATTAATATCGAGCAAAAAACAGCAAAGAAATCACGTTTGTTGTATGGGAGCTCCACTTAAATATTTATTTTATTCTGTTTTTAGTATTTGTTGTTATAGCAGCAACATAAATACATCGTCTGTGAAAATTTCATCTGTTTAGCTATCACGGTTCATGAACCGTATCTCATGAGATACAGCCTGGTGACAGACAGACAGACGGAGAGCGGAATCTTAGTAATAGAGTCCCGTTTTTACCCTTTGAGTACGGAACCCTAAAAAGATACAATACAGACTAATTTAAATAGGATATTATTTTATGTTAAAGCCAAAGAAGATTCGATTGGTATTGTCAGCCGAACCAAAACTGTTAAAATCCTATACCTATTTTCTAACATTTAGTTTTTTTATGGAAATAGCCGACGAACGAGCTGACGATCCACCTGATGGTAAGTGGCTATCGCCGCTCATGGACATCAGCAACACCAAAGGCATCACTGATGCGCTGCCGTTAGTTAATTAGTTCAGTAATTAGCTGTAAGTTTTTCATAAATAAATAAATCATCAATATAACTGGTTCAGATTAACCAGTTATTGCTAAATTAAATGGATTTCAATCAGTTATATGATAGCAACAATTGGTTGAGACCTTTACCTCGAGCCAAGATTTCGTGCTTCGGAGGGCACGTCAAGGTGCAGTGTTGGTGTCATTCGAGGGGCAATTTTTATTGATTATACTTTCGCCATTTCTTCTCCACCATGACAAAGCACCTTTCTGAAATAGTGGTAGATTTAAAAAAATACATACGTGAATAAAGCTGCAAACATACTATAAGCCGCGTCCGATGGGACGCGGCTGACAGCCGTGACTGATAATGTGCACATGACAAAAACATCCAGCGCGCCAGATAGCTCTTGGACGTCCGAACGCCTCAAGGTGCCTCAAGGTCACGTCCGCGACTTACCTCCGATAGTTTTCACAACTCAGTGTACATTCATTATCTAGATACCTATTACGTCACATCCTTCAGCCGCGTCCGTAAGCCGCGTCCGACAGTTTGTTTTCAGCTTTAGTGTATCAGTGACACCTATATGAATAGACAATTTTAAATTTTGACGTTTGGATTGTCTACTAATCTCCACCAGTGAGAAATCGCTCTAACCCTCAACAATCAATGATATTTAAAAATATAGATACGTTATGCCCTTACAAATAAACCAAAAAATCTGTTCCGAAAAGAGCTACAACACACACGTTTATCTTTTGTTTCACTACACCAATCACATTGGTATAATACACAAAGGCATTTTAACGCTGTATGTCAAATGTCAAGCACTTCTGACAACAACAAAAGCGTGCATATCGTCCTGTATTGACAGAGCGACTACGAGCAGAACGGTTACGCTCTTCATCGTCGGCGCGCTAGTGACATATCTACCTCTTTTTACATTATAATATCATTGTTTACAATCACGATAAAAGACACGCTCAATGCAGAACACAGTTCACAGCTCAGCTACAACTCATTATTCAGTATCGAAAACACGCCGCAATATCGTCATCACTCAGCGGCCTAATGCCACAAGCAAGTTATTTCGCTGTAAGTCTCGTGTTCCATTGCTGGTGATTAACGAGTAGATATTTAGAAAAATTTCATCAAATTGACTAAGGTTTCATTGATAGATAATAATAAATAAACGCCTAAAACACTCACACCCCCGCGGTAGGTTTCCGTATCGCGGGTGGAATGGACAAATGAAACCCACGACCCGAGTACAAATTTAATATCTGTCACTTAGCATTTAAGTAATTTATTTTTTTAGCGTTAAAAGTGATTTTGTTAACAGTGTTGGATTACCTAATTAATAAAGAAATATCTACCCCTGCCGGGAATCGAACCAACTAGGCTACAGGGTCATCAAATAAACACATAATAACTCTACACACCCATAGCCCCACATTAGGATTCCTCGTGTCATAGATGCCATGGACAACACACAAAGACAAGAACACAAACGCCCAGACCGAGAACAGAAATTCAAACTCACCATTCACATTACGCCTCGCTGGGAATCGTGCCTTTACGTAACCTTTACGTCATACGGGTCGTATTAATGTTATCAATTTTTACCAAACGGTGATGATAATGTCGTTTAATGATTACATAATTTATTAAATCACAATTTAACTCTTCAGTGTACGGACTCCTTAAAAGGATCTTTCATCGTTCATCGTTCATCGTTTCTCGTTGGCTGTGAGCCACGTCGCCGGCGATACGGAGTAACTCCAAGGCGCAGTAAAGACGTTATTTTTCTTCCAAGACACGGATGAAAGAAATAAAGTGTAGTGTTTATTTCAAGGTTTGTTTTTTATTCATGAAATCGCTACGGCTTTCGGCTTCACTTTTTTCTAGAGAACAATGGTTTTTTTGTTACTAAAGAGGTTTAAGCAGCGATTTAAAAAGGTTAACTGTGTGTTCTTTTGGTAAGACTGCTTGCTGGTTGGTTTTTGATGAACTTGAGCTCTGCCCGTGGCTTTTCCCGCGTTTTTCTGTATAATAAGTACCCTATGTCTTACTCGAGTTCTTGGTCTACCTGTGTGCGAAATTTCATGAAAATCTGTTATGTACTTTTTGTGTGAAAGAGTAACAAATATCATAAAAACGTTCACATTTATAATAATACTAGCTGACAAAAAAATTTAAGGGGTAGGGGGATGAAAAATAGATGTTGTCCGATTCTCAACCCTAGCCGATATGCACGCAAAGATTCACGAAATTCTGTCGAGCCGTTTCGAAGGAGTTCAACTTCTAACACCGTGACACGAGAATTTTATATATTAGAAGTAGGATTACAAATTTATTTATGTACAGGGTGTCCCATAACTTACGGACCAAGCAAGTAATACAGGAGTTCATTCTGCATATGAATCACAAAATTTTATCATTTTAGGCTAATTTCTTTAAAAGTTTTATGTCATGGGAGACCCAATGTATAAGTGAGCCTTTTCGATGCACTTATGAATGTTAATTTTTGCTTCTACAACAGTTTCGCAAATAAGTTAATCATTGACGAATAAGAGACGAAGAAAGAGTGAAAAAACTCTTTAGCACATCTTTTAAATTAAAGAACAACTAATACAGAATAATCTTATCTATATAGCACAGTTATTTCCTGGGTTCCTTGTCATTAATATTCACCTATAGTGTTACATATTATGACGTTGTACACTTAATAATGAGGGATATGCCTTCCAATTTTATAATTTTTTACCCGACTGCCAAAGAAGGGTTATTTGTACCTTCAAACAGACCAAGGTCTTTTAAACTGACGACAAACGCATGGAAAAACTACCTGATGATAATTGGTCACCGTCGTCAGTGGCCACCAGAAATAACAAAGATAAAAAAAATACAGAGAAATAATGAAGAAATCTTGATAAATCCACATTCAAATTATTTTTCATAATCCAAAAAAATATATAATCCACAGTTCCCCTCACTATTATTCATTACGCCATTTTGCTACAAAAAACCCAAAAGAATATTCATCATAGCGTTTTGCCGCAAAAACTGAAACAAAAGTTTGTAACAATGACTAAAGATAGCACAGAGTGCCACTTAAATTAATATCGCTCTTTGCAACAATTCATGGCGCATGAACTCAAAAAGGGAAACTCGGGTAGAACGTAGAACACATTTCATATACACACACATACCTAGTACACACATACAAACAGACGCATTTGTAAAATAAATTGCTATAGACGTGTCGGTTTAGAGATGTCGCATGTTAGTGAAATATCGACATCGATTTTTTATTCGGAACTTTGCTCAATTTTTAAAGTTGTGACAAATAAATCATGAGCGAATGATTGAATAAAATTTCAATGAATGAATGAAAATTTCAATGATTATTTCACTTTTTTTTTGTTTATAAATTAATTTCCATGTTATTATATTACGTGAGCATGACTAGTTACCATCGTAAAGAGTATTTTTTTCTATTCATGCTCACGTATTGAAAGTACAATAAAACGCGAACACAATAATATTCCCCACCGCTAAAAATCTCTGCATTGCAAGAGTTTGAGAAACACTCTATCATACATACTAACATATATATAACATATCATACATTCTAACATACAAAAACTGTCATGATCGAAAAATTGGGAGTTCAAGCTTATTCTTCGCTTAACACTACTACGAACTGGATATCACTATTGTAAAATACGATAACCTCTTTCTTTATGGAGTCGATTAAAACATCGATACCGTGTATAGTGCACCACTATACCACGGTTCAGTAAAAAGGTTACCGTAGTAGAATGACGCATAGAGACGATTTTTAACAGGCGCCGTTCCCGCGAGTAATGTAGCGTTGAAGTAATGCGCAGATAAGCTTGGGTAGCATTGTACGAGGTATTTAATAAAATTACAACTTTCGACGCGATTTTTAATATTTAAAAGACCTTAAAAAGGTACTTTTCTGAGACCAAACGAGAAATGTTTGAAGGTTTTTAGGATTCAGTGGGTTATTAGAGCTTAGCTCAGAGACACTTTGTTATCAATAAACTCACGACGTACATATACTAAACAAGTATGTTGTTTTATTTTAATCGGTTCGCAAAAAAAGTCAACATACCCCCGAACTAGCCCCCCTAGGAAACAGACTAGACATTACAAAGAATGAGAACAAACTGTTGGAAATCAAACCCGGGAATTCTGTAACAGTCAGCGACTAAACTACAAGGTAATAATTGTCCTATTTACATTAGAAACCAAATGATAAACAAATATATACATGTCAGTTATTGAATCAAACGCGGATAGTCAACAACTCAATTGTGTGCAAACAACGCTACCTATGGCAAAGCTTTGTTTATATATATGTATATATGTCTGTATATTAATAGACATGGTTATTATGGTTTCATATTGTACCTTGGAGACCGAGCTATGTGTTTATTTATACTCGCAAATAAGTATGAATTGCTGTAGCTACCTAATTGTTAATTTATGGGCTACTATGTTGGAGTACGATAGAAGAATTTAAAAATATCTTTGAAATTTTTGACTATATTGAGCATCAGATTTTTTTAATGATATTTGTAAATAGAAATTTCTTTCAATATTTTTTGGAATAAATAGACGGTATAATAACCTTTGAAATAATACGTTTTTCACATTTATGGGACCTTTAAGTCCAGAGAAATCGGAATCTTTCGGCTGAGTCATCTAACATTATAAAAAAAATTAAGATGACGGCCATTCCAAAAAGAAGAGGGCTAGACCCCATATGTGGATATTTAGGTTCGATAAAATTAGATATGTTTTATGCACGGACCTGAAAAAAAGACGGACGTAACCTCGTCTAACCGAGAGTGAAGCATAGCAATGACCGCCCGCTTAGCATGTGTGCGTAATTTTTGATTCGCGATTGAAGCATTATGGTGTCAATGTGTGGGTGTGTGTACTTGTACGAATAGAGAGTTGGTATTACTATGGGTGCTTCACTGAATTTGTTGTTGAGATTACATCAGTCTTTTTTTTAGGTCCGTGGTTTTATGTCCTTAAATTATCGCCGGAGTGGCTGAACACACTGTTTAAGTTAAAAAAATGCGGCCTTTATCAGGAATGCATGTCACATTGTTTTTCAAAACCCGAACGTAAATAAAAAGCGAGGTTGCTCCTTTGATGAAACAAAATTACGATTGTTAATTAGGTTCACAATTCAGTACTATAATCAGATCCCAATTAAGTTAACATGATTAGGGACAAGATAGGTTTCTGAATCGATACCCGATTAATATGGGATTTGATTAACCAATTCGCTGATTTGATTGCGAAGGCAATGATTGGATGGTCCAGTTCACATATAATGTGAGTGTCGTGTGGAACGAATTGAAATGAATCATTAAATATCTAATGAATTAACAGGTTTTCAAAGTTCATTGCCGACTGATTTGGAAAATTTTCAAAGAAGAAATATCTAGAGGTGCACTGGAATGAGAACGATTTTCCAGTGGTCAAAATTCAACCGAAATTGGTAAATCATTAAGGAAAATATATGTATTATGAATTTGCATATTCCGAGCGTTTTTAGGGTTCCGTAGCCAAATGGCAAAAAACGGAACCCTTATAAATTCGTCATGTCTGTCTGTCTGTCTTCCATGCAAACCATGCAAACTTTCACTTAAAATTGGTTTGAACGAGATCTAGTAAGTAGTTTTTTTTTAATACGTCATAAATCGTAAACCGCAATTTACCTCGATCAAAGTTACAACGAACTACAAGAACTTTTATATTATGTTACTTGCTGCTACGGAACCCTTCATGGGCGAGTCCGACTCGCACTTGGCCACTTTTTTATACTCTTGTACATTCGTTAATTATAAATCTGAGACAATCATCTTTTTAGGGTTTGGAAGTAAAATTGGAACCCTTATAGGTTGTTCATGTCCGTCCTTCCGTCTGTCCGTCTGTCCGTCTGTCCGTCTGTCCGTCTGTCCGTCTGTCCGTCTGTCCGTCTGTCCGTCTGTCCGTCTGTCCGTCTATCCATCTGTCCGTCTGTCCGTCTATCCGTCTGTCCGTCTGTCCGAAGCAAAGCGCCGAGACCCTTAGTGCAAGAAAACCTTAATTTGGAATGGATATACATATTTATTAAAACTTCAGAATCATGGAATAAAATATTGAAAAACATTTTTCCAGCGTTCCTCCCCTACAGGTAACGTGAGGATGATTTTTTATTTGTTTAATTAATGGATTGAACCCATATGAAATAGTAGGTACATTATGATATGGTGCGTAGTCTAAATAGACTACAATTGCAATTGCAAGGGCGTAAAGTTAGCTCCTATGCTTAACGAGGGTGCTAAACGCAACCTGCTAATAATAGTCGGACTATGAGCATTTCACATAAATATTGCTTATTATTTTTCGATTATCAGACGTCATCTGAAACGGACAGCGGATGACAACCAGATTATGGTTCCGCAAATATTTCCTCAAGCCCCGTGTAGCCGGTGTAATTGCGCTGAAGTGAAAAATAACTCCATCATGTTAGTGTGAGATGGCACTCGTATCAGCTTGGTTACTTCGGCATAATATAATAATAATATTATAACGCTTCACTCTCATAACCCCACACTAGGATCCCTGGTGTCGTGGGCGCCATGGACAACACACTAGACAAGGACACACACACCCAGACTGAGAACAAAAATTCAAACTCATCATTCAAATTTCTGCCTCGCTGGGAATCCAAGAGGACCCTTAGCATTGCAATCCGGCATTGTAACCATTGCGCCACACGGGTCGTCATGATGATAAACCTGTGCCTTTCCATCCATCCATCCTACTGCCTTTAGAGGTTAACAGCTAGACATAGGCCTCCCCTTATCTACGTCACTCAGACCGATCCTGAGCCTTCTGAATCCAGCGGATACCCGCTGTCTTCTTCAAATCATCGGTCCACCTGGTTGAAAAGCATCCTGTGCTCCTTTTACCGAGGCGTGGTCGGTCCATTCGAGGACCTTTCTTCCCCGGTTATCAGTCCTTCGAACTATGTGGCCAGCCCATTGCCACTTCAGCCGGCTGATTCTCTGAGCTATGTCGAACACCCTTGTTCGTCTACGAATTTCATCATTTCTGATTCGATCGCGTAGACATCGCGTGGAAATGGAAATGTCCATAGGCTTCTAATAATAATTGTAGATCTCTTTTTTGGGAACTGATCGAAATATAGTCTTAATAAGACTCTTCTAAGTACAGACTTATCTTGGGTCATGATTATTTGTGATATTTCATTTGTCTTAGTCCATGTCAACCGCAACTGTAGATTCTAGTATTTCTTTATGTTAATCTTGGTCTTTTTACTTCGGTATTTGTTTATTAAGTTATTCATAAGCAGCATAAGTGTATAGAAAGCAAAATAATTATTTAATTTCATATAAATGAATCAACTTTTGATTCCCAAATGGTTCTGTGAAGCAAGTTCGGCTGTTGGAAAAGTAGACATATACAGAGCTCGCAAGTCTTATTATATAAGTTTTAATATGAATCTTTTACATAAGACTACGAGTAATATTGGATTCAACCCATTTATGGCCCACTACTGGGCCCGGGTCTCTCCATAATCCACCATGCTGCTCCAGTGCGGATTGGTGGAGGGGTTAGTGGCCAACCCGAGTGTCGGAAGTTTTCAAACCGCCCGAGGGCTTCCAACATGGCTTAACGACTGTTATCTAATGATAACAACCGGGACCGACGGCTTTACGTGTCCTCCGAAGCACGGAAACGTTCAAGAAATTTTTGCCATTAGCGGTCACCCATCCAACTACCGACCGCGCCCGCTGTTGCTTACTTTGTCGATCACATAGGATCGACGCAAGCCGCCGAGCTATGAGCGCTTCACGAATAATATTACTTGAGATGTAATCTTATTATGTAGGACTAGAGGGTAGCAAAGGTTAAATATCGCCGCTGTCCAGAATATTTCGACGAGTGTTTAATCTGAAAATTGCTTTCTAAGGGAGTCACACTGATTACGTCGGCCTGGATGCGATTATTTGAATATATTAGAATACTAGCGCTGCCCGCAGCTTTGTCCACGTTTTCCGGGATAATAAGTACCCCATATCTTATTCCAGATTATGTTCTATCTGTGTGCTAAATTTCATGAAGATCCGTTCAGTAGTTTTTGTGTGAAAGAGTAATAAACATCCTTAAACACTCACATGTATAATATTATTAGGAACGTGTAATTTTAATTTCGCTCATACCAAGGATATGATTAGACGATTTAAGCATATTAAATCCTCAGATTAAATCTATAAAAAAATATATATATAGATATACACTGCAATTAAGCAGTTTTAAAAACATTTAAAAAAATTAATAAATTAACACCGTAACATATTTTTCCAAATACAATGTTAAAAAAGCGGCCAAGTGCGAGTCGGACTCGCCCATGAAGGGTTCCGTAGCAGCAAGTAACATAATATAAAAGTTCTTGTAGTTCGTTGTAACTTTGATCAATATTTTTTGCGGTTTACGATTTATGACGTATTAAAAAAAACTACTCACTAGATCTCATTCAAACCAATTTTTGTTGGAAGTTTGCTTGGTAATGTATATCATATATTTTTTTTAGTTTTATCATTCCCTTATTTTAGAAGTTACAGGGGGGGAGACACACATTTTACCACTTTGGAAGTGTCTCTTGCGCAAACTATTCAGTTTAGAAAAAAATGATATTAGAAACCTCAATATCATTTTTGAAGACCTATCCATAGATACCTCACACGTATGGGTTTGATGAAAAAAACATTTTTGAGTTTCAGTTCTAAGTATGGGGAACCCCCAAAATTTATTGTTTTTTTTTCTATTTTTGTGTGAAAATCTAAGTTTCAATGGTATAGCTCTTATAGTTTCGGAAAAAAGTGGCTGTGACATACGGACGGACAGACAGACAGACAGACAGGCAGACAGACAGACAGACATGACGAATCCATAAGGGTTCCGTTTTTTGCCATTCGGCTACGGAACCCTAAAAAGGCATCAATGTATGAAATAATACTCAAAACTCTCATAAGAAATAGAACATTCTATTGGTGAAAGAATTTTTAAATCAGTGCAATAGTTTGCAGACACGATAGGTACACTACAAACAAAAATATAAAAGTAAATGAAAATCTTTCTTTTCTATACTATTAGTACAGAAATAAAAGCCATATCCAGTAAAATATTTTCACTATACCCATGTCGAAAGTAGGGCGCCGAAAATTTATTAAAATTACATTTTCAACTGTTGACATTAAATTTCAAAACAATACGGACTCTATGTGTACAGCATTAGGGGGCAATTTTGTTTTTTGAGTTTTCACACTTGCCTTGGCTGAGGCTTAGGGAGATAGGTTTGTATAATTAATGGGCAAATAACTGAAGTGCTTTGGTTGATTAAGACAAATTCGTAAAAATCCCTTTATGCTAAGAGCTCTTTACAGAGCTTTTAAGCCATTAGATTCTAGATTATTCTGTAACGCAAGAGGTGTAGTTTTTTAGGGTTCCACACCTTAAAAGTATAATCTGAATTTTAGCAAAAAAATATAACCGACTTCTAAATAGCTCAAAAACTACTCGTCAGATCTCGCTCAAATTTAAGGGGGACCACATGACAAGCGCCTGCTTTCGATTAAAAAAAGGATCATCAAAATCGGTTCACTCAGTCGAAAGCGTGGGGTGCGTTTTAAGATATTATACCTTATTATTATACCTTCTACTCATAGACACCATGCACCCCACGCTTTTATTATAATTACACGATTCTTAATTCAAATTTATTTTCTATTTTTTACTTGGATTTTCTACAAAAGCGTGTTTTTTAGTTTTTTTAACTATTATTAATTTTTTCATTTTTGAGTTTGTTTTTTAAAATGAAATTTTGGTTTTTTCTTTCTTTTTTCTTTAAATATTGAATTGTCACCGGTCCTCGATAAGTCTACGAAGTTTGAAAGAAATCTGACCGTTTAAAGTGGGTCAAAATTAAGTCAAAAGGAGTCGGTTACAACTTACAAACATACAGGTGAAGCTAATATAAAGCGTGTAAAAAATACAGTCGAATTGAATACCTCTTCCTTTTTTGAAGTCGGTTAATAAAATGGAAGCCTTATTGATATTATTTTTGTTGTCTGTCTGTCTGTCTGTATCCAGACATTTACAAAAAATCAAAACAAACAGAAATGAATACACGCAACAATCCGTGTTAATATTATCTTCCACCAATCAAATTCCTAATCTCACGAACCCAGGTCACAATTAAAAAGATATTCTGCTTTATTGCCGTGTAACAAAGAAAGATATATACCTCTGTACGTGTTTTTTTGCTCTAATTCAGCCTTATGAACCTTTATAGCTCCCTTTAAACCTTATCACGTGTCAAGGTCAGCCTTTTTTGTCTTTTTCAACCCTATTACCCTAGATAATGTATGCTTCACCGTCATTCACAAAGCAATTTCGACTTTAACAGAGGTCACGCTTACAATATTACTACCCTACCCTCGAATCATTGCTATTACGAACCAAATTCCTGTGCACTTTAAAATGGTATAACGTGAAACTTTTCATCTTACGAATTTGTACTAAACGCTAACGGCGTAAGGCTTAAATTCAATTGCAGATACTGTAACTGGAAAACGCGTAACAGTGTAAAAATGCAAGGAAGCGTAGGGAAATTGAATCTAATTAGGATACAGTTAGGTCGAAATTGGATTGTAAAAGTGCTTGGAGGTGATTTCGTAGCTTCAATCTGACTGTCTCATTATGTCTTTCTGTATTATAACCATGGAAAAGTAAATAAAGACTTAGTGACGTTGAAAGAAATATGGGTCTCTTTACAAATAATAACTTT
This sequence comes from Thymelicus acteon, assembly GCA_951805285.1. NCBI lineage: Eukaryota > Metazoa > Arthropoda > Insecta > Lepidoptera > Hesperiidae > Thymelicus > Thymelicus acteon. The sequence continues at coordinate 1,896,401 of OX638235.1, forward strand.
TATGTTTTATAGTTATATTTCGTTGTTTTTAGGGTTTGTTCGCTCTAGGGGTAACTCTCCGCAATTTTGACGTACAACAAATATACCTTTTGGGAACAGAAGTGTAAAGGAAGAAAATAAATAAAGTCGGATTTGGATTGGACTTCTGTGGATAAGGGTTTGTACTGTAAATGTTTTAGTGTATCGAGGGATAAATTCCTGTTCATATTATTTTTGCTCGACTGCCAAGGAAGGGTTATGATTTTCGCACGTATCTTGTATGTATACATATAAACCACTGGAACAATTTATATAATTAAGATATCGTTAGATTCGTTTTAATAACCCAAATGTTCTTAGATAGGTGACGTTAAAAAAATATGGTGGCTGTGAGATGCCATTGTTTGAAATATCAATAAAATATAATTCTTGAAAAAAATAACCGACTACAAAATTAGATATAACTCAAAAACTATTAGTCATATTTCGCTCAAATTTAAGTGGGACGACATGACAAACACCAGCCTTCGATTAAAAAAAGAATCATCAAAATCGGTTCACCCAGTCGAAAGTTCTGAGGTAACAAACATAAAAAAATACAGTCGAATTTAATACGTCCTTAATTCGTCCTTTCTCCTCCTTTTTGAAGACGGTTAAAAAATAAAAAATAATGGAATATATATGGCTATTAAATTAAAGATCTCATCATAAAGTCTTCAGAAAGGTATATCATACTAGCTTTTTTGATAGCAGGCGGGTTTTTTTTTATCTTTAAATTCATACTATTTCAGTAAATTAAACAAATAAAATGAGTTTTTAGTTAAAGATATTTAGGCACAACACAATACGATGATTCGTGACTGACATACCCAAAAGATTGGCTTGCTACCGAAGAAAGTAAGACTCAAGTATGAAATGTATTTAACATGTTTTGGTAGTATCGAAGGCATTACAAAATTTACGATTTTCTTGTAACGCCTCGACGTTGTAACAGAGATTCAGAGGCGGCAAAGACCACTTCACATCAAATGCAAATACGTCTACTTTCCAAGTGCGCTCACTTGGAAAGTATCCTTACTATTTGTAAAGCTAGAGAATAAATTCCCATTCATTCATCCATTCGCCAGCGCGATTTACTAGTCTAAAGATCGATGCATACGTAACGTGGACGGGACGGGGACGAGAGGTGGACGGGGCATAAATATACGTGCGTGCCCCGTTCCCGTCCCGTCCGTGCCTGCGTGGCGTATGTGCTATCGTCTACATTTTCTATGAAACGATGTTTCCAAAATTTCACGTCCCATCCCGTTCCCGTCCCGTCCACGCTACGTATGCATCGACCTTAACACAAAAAATGTTTCTGGCTATGTACGTTATAGATTTTGATACCATCCAACCCATGTGTCCCAAACTGGTTTCACTTGAAAGGCAACAATCCGAAGGTAGTTTGAGAACACTAAAACATTGCATTAGGCAAATTCGGTCCATTCACGAAGTCGATTTTCGATTCTTCCCGTACAAAATATTAATTTACTTTTTTAGCGTAGTACTATACGTCGGGTATCCACTAGTTTCATTATAAGAACTATAGAAATATTTTTGGAGCCTTTTAAAAAAAAGCCTTGTTATTGAAAGGTTTGTCTCCCACACTGGAAGATCTGGGTTCGAATCCTGCAATCAATTTTTAAAGTAATGTGTGTATTACATTCAAAAAGATTCAAAATAATTATGACTCTCTTCGGTTTTAAAAATGTGTATGAAATCTGCCAATCTACACTTCGCCAGGTTGGCCTATATGGCCTGTGCACTTCACATTGTGAGAGGAGTCCGACCCCGAGTAGGATTTTATACAATAATAAACCTATTAAAATTTCCCTTATAAAATTAGACAACTAAAAATAAAAATCTAGCGTTTAAACCCAAATGAACTTAAAAACTTAATAACCTTAATAAAGTCTGTAAGACTGAGCAAGTCTCGCAGAATAAAATTCTTTTGTATTTTAAATTATAAAAGTTTTCACGTCATTGGTGTCGGTTAGCCACAGATGGACAGTTTTATCCTCTTTTTACTAAACTCTAATTCAGAACACCCTTTGTTAAGTCACATTATGCTTCAATATGTAGTCTGTTTAATGTGAATTTCAGATTTTTGATCTAGCATTGTTGAGATGAGATATTGTAACAATAAAAAAAGGGTGCGTGTACTTTTGTACGCGCGTGAGAAGTTATACTTTTTTGACATAATTAAATAAATATCTAATTTAATAACGTGTATCAGTTATAATTATCTGTCAAAAACTATTTTTGTACTAAATAAAAATAAACAAGTACAAACTAGATGGCGTTATTCATGAACCTGAATCACGCTGTTGAGACTCTGTGAGATTTGTATAAATGGCCGTCCATTAATCACGTGAGGCTTGTAAGGGGGGGGAGGGGTTTGACAAAAATCACGAAAATAGCACAAAGGGGGAGGGGGGGTGTAGTAAGATATCACGTGTATTTATTTTTTCGTCAAACGCGCGATTTTTAAATAGAAAAGCAGCGTGTAGTGTGACTTTGACTTGCCGTTGCCAGGCAACGAACGAAGGCCTCACGCGCCGCCACCGACTGCCCGGCTCCACATGCAGTCGCCACTTCGCTAGGGTTCGAAGTATCGGCCTCTGGTATTGATACCGAGTACTCGTGCGGTATCGAGGGTAAGGTATCGATACCCAAAAAGTATCGGCCCTAAAGTATCGATACTACTCAGTATCGAGTACTCACGAGGATCACATTACGAGCTAAAAAAAAGGTCATCGGCACTCAATTTCATATCACTTTCTTGAGAAATAGAAGTACTCAGTATTATAAAAGTACTGCAAGATGCTTGTCCAGTTATTAGTATTGAAGAATGTCTTGCTAATCCGTAGTCCGAGGACAATACACAATAAATATGTTCATGTACTAGTACAATATGTTCTTGTAATAATACAATACATGATTTTCGCATGATTACACCCTTCGTTTATCATTATTTTAATGGCAATCAAAAACAACTTTCAACCTAGTCTAGACATTTTTATCATGGTCCTTAATTTCAGAATAGAATAAGATTATAGTTTATACCTGTATTTAAAGATAATATTCTAAAAATTTTAAGATTCTTTGTAGGTACTAAAAATACACGTGATGTTGGGGGAGGGGGGGGGGGTTAAAAATGCTAAAAAAAGGTAACGTGATTAATGGACGGCCCCTAAGTAATAACATTAAATTTTAAAAGAGGTAAAGATAATAAGAAGCTAGGGCCATCTATCCAGTGCTTTCATACCCCCTCCGGCCTCCATGGTAGCGCAAACGTTTAACGCAACCTTTTTGCAAGTCGCATAAGAAGTATAACTTCAAAACATCTTCAAAAAACTATTTTTTAATCTCTGAATTATTAATCACGTGAATATCTGCGCCCTATCATTGGTCGAAGTTACACACCCTACGAGGAGCTACGAGTCTTAAGGCCAAGGTAAACGTCAATGAGCCCTATAATTGCTCGAAATTTTGGAAGTTTAACATATGTACTATTATTTTTTCTGTGGTTTAACTATGAAACTATCGATTTAATATTTAAGCCCGTGGTATGAAATTTATGGAAAGTAAAATCAAATTTTTTTCGTTACGTTATGCGTTATGTTTGTAATTTGTAACACAGAATCTAGATGGCGTTGGATGGCTGATCAGTAACAACGCCATCTAATGACAATAATAATCTTGGTACATCCTATTCTGGTGATGTGAAACATCATCATCATCATCACCATGGTGTTACAGTACAGTCATGCGTTGGAGCTGACACACGCCTTTTTAGGGTTCCGTAGCCAAATGGCAAAAAACGGAACCCTTATAAATTCGTCATGTCCGTCTGTCTGTCTGTCTGTCTGTCTGTCTGTCTGTCTGTCCGTCCGTATGTCACAGCCACTTTTCTCCGAAACTATAAGAACTATACTGTTGAAACTTGGTAAGGAGATGTATACCGTAAACCGCGTTAAGATTTTTACACAAAAATTGAAAAAAAAACAATAAATTTTGGGGGTTCCCCCATACATAGAACTGAAACCCAAAACTTTTTTTTCATCAAACCCATACGTGTGGGGTATTTATGGATAGGTCTTCAAAAATGATATTGAGGTTTCTAATATCATTTTTTTTAATTGAATAGTTTGCGCGAAAGACACTTCCAAAGTGGTAAAATGTGTGTCCCCCCCTGTAACTTCTAAAATAAGAGAATGATAAATCTAAAAAAAATATATGATGTACATTACCGTGCAAACTTCTAACGAAAATTGATTTGAACGAAATCTAGTAAGTAGTTTTTTTAATACGTCATAAATCGTAAACCGCAAAAAACATCGATGAAAGTTACAATGAAGTACAAGAACTTTTATATTATGTTACTTGCTGCTACGGAACCCTTCATGGGCGAGTCCGACTCGCACTTGGCCGCTTTTTTATCCAAAGTCACGTGATGCATCCTCAGGCACATCTTCGAAGCTTGCCATTCAAATGTATATGTATAAAGTTCTTGGGATGGCTACTAACCCCTCCACCAATCTACATTGGACAAATGTGGCAGAGTATGCTCTAGGCTTCCTAAGTTGTGAGAAGCCCGTAATTTGTAGTGGGCCATTAAAGGGTTCAAGCCAAAGGATGGATGGATGGACTAACAATCCCAATAATACTAGTAGTAGTAGTAGTAGTAATAGTATTATTTCTTCATGGGGTTCGCCTGGATAGCTACCCCTTGAGCTTGAGTCAGCCACCAAACGACTCGTTCCGGCTGGGGGCTTGAGAGCCAGTTCTTTCTTTCTTTTTCTTCCCTCTTTCTTGACCGGTAACGCATCAGTGATGCCTTTGGTGTTACTGATGTCCATGGGCGACGATAGCCACTTGCCATCAGGTGGATTGGCAACTCGTTTGCCGGCTATTTCCATAAAAAAAGTACTTACATTATACATACAGATACTGCATTACGCTATATTTGTGAAACTGCAAGTTTTTTCGTTCACGAAAAATATAATTGAAAGATTCCATTAAATTAATATAGGTCAAGGTAAAAAGCGTGAATAAAATGCCTCGTTAAAATGATTCTTGCAGCTGAAATAGACCCAGTTTTTATCATAAAACCCTATTTTTATAATAAACCTGGAATTTTTAAAAACTTTGTTTTTGTTTTAGTATCGTGTAAATAACTTTAAACCCTTGGGAAAACACAGTTATTTGAAATAATAGACAGACACTTTAATTTTACTTGTATTATGTATAGAATATCATATCAATACGAGTATAACTAATGTCACAGTTTAACTTAGTTCCAGATGTTTGTCATGGAATATTTCAGAGAGGGCTTTACAGAACTCGATGCAGTTTTCACCGATATACCTATTGTAGTATGCATGTTGTACATGGTTTATTTTATTTCAATCAGTTCATATAAAATAAATAAACTCTTACACACTCATATCCCCGCAGTAGATTTTTTTACCTGTGTCGCGGGTGACATGGACGACACATACTCGTATAACACATCACAATCATACCCATGACCCGAGTACAAATATTTATCTGTCATATCTGCCCCGGCCGGGAATCGAATGCGGGACCCCTCGCTTCGCGGGCAGGGTCGCTACCAACTAGGCTACAGGTTCGTCTAGCATAATAACGTTATTGTGTTAATTTAAAAAAATGGTATGAACATATTTAGAATGTGGGCACTAACGGTGAGATTTATAAGGCGAACTTTGCTTAGACAATAGTCAAGAATACTAGATGATTGACACTTTGTTTATACGAAAAAACAATCACTTAAAACGGCTAAGGTTAAGGTTGATTGGACCATTGTTTTTTAACCGACTTCAAAAAAGGAGAAGGTATTCATTTCGACTGTATTTTTTTTTCATGTTAGTTACCTCAGAACTTTCGACTGGGCGAACCGATTTTAATTATTCTTTTTTTGATCAAAAGCTGGTGCTTGTCATGTGTTCCCACTTTATTTGAGCGACATTTGACGAGTAGTTTTTGAGTTATCCCTAATTTTGATGTCGGTTATTTTTTGTCAAGAATTATCAGTCTGAGCAAAGCCTACGGTTTAAAGATCTTAAAATGTTACCCTAAAACAAGCTTTAAAAGCGAAGGATATTAGATACTAGTCAGTAATATCTATACTAATATATAAAGAGGAAAGATTTGATTGTTTGTTTGCATTGAATAGGCTCCGAAACTACTGAACCGATTTGAAAAATTCTTTCACTCTTGGGAAGCTACACTCCCCGGGTGACATAGGCTATATTATATTGAAAAAAATTAGGGATACTTAATAAAACTCCAATAATGTAACCCAAGGTGTAAAAAAATAAGAAAACCGAAGCAAAGCGAGGGCGGTTACTCGTATTGTACAAATTCATCAGCCTGTCAGCACCTGGTCATATCGCTCGTATTGAAGTAGGCAAGTATTTGAGGACGGCTATTGAAGCCGGACAATGGTTTCCGACTCAAGCTTTGTGCAAGATCCAAATTGAGAATTGTTTTCTGAGGTGCAAATTAGAGAAGTCTTGTGGAATCGCTTCCTTCTTGATTACTCTTCTTTTCTTTAGAACTAACTACTTAGAATTAACTACTCGGGTCGGACAGTGAATTCTATAAACTGCGCGCAGACTAAATTTGAAGTTATGTTCCTTATGGGGCGTTTGAAAAAAAATTTGAAAGTAAAATTTTTACGATGCGACAGCCAAAAAGCGACACGATGAAGTTGGCCTGTGTACCTGTGTAAGCTAGTTGGTAGCGATGCCTACGAAGCGAGGGGTCCCGGGTTCGATCCCGGCCGGGGCAGATATTTATGTGACAGATAAATACTTGTACTCGGGTCATGGGTGGGATTGTGATGTGTTATATCTGTCGTCCATGCCACCCGCGACACAGGTAATAACCTACTGCGGGGGTATGAGAGTGTGAGCGTTTAATACATATGATCTAATACGAAAACAAAGCGGACAAGTAAAACTTGAGGTTTTTATTCAGTTACATAACCGCTCATCTCTCTATTTGTCTATAAGTCATCATGGTGTAAAAACTGTAAAATCTCACACAACAAAATCATTATTTTACCCCGCTATCGCTTACCGCTCGCACCAAACCGCTTAAATTCTCTGAAACGCTGAAGCACTGAAAACATCCAATCACCTAGCATTGGAGCAAACAGGTGAATAATATATTAGATCGTGCCTTCGCTCGGCTGATTAACAAGAGCTCAGCTGAAGGATTTTTGAACTTTGGTAGGGATTAACCTATTCATAAGTCTTGGTTGGGGATTGAAAGACGAGAGACCCTTACTGACAACTGTGATTTTTTGACTATTATATTTTTTTTGACTATTATTATATTTTTTGGTTTGTAACCACTACGTTTTTAACCGACTTCAAAAAAAGAGGAGGTATTCAATTCGATTGTTGTGTGTTTATTACCTCAGAACTTTCGACTGGGTGACCCGATTTTGATGATTTTTTTTTAATCAAAAACTGTTTCTTGTCATGTGGTCCCACTTAAATTGGAGCGAGATCTGACAAGTGGTTTTTGAGTTATTTTAAAGTCGGTTATTTTTTGTTGAAATATTCATGTTTTATTTATTACATCCCGACGCAAAAAGTGTGTTGTTATAAGTTTGTAAACTCTCTCTCTCTCTGTGTGTGTAGGTGTGTGTGTGTGAGTGTGTCTCTGTAACATGGTAGTTTCTAAACGAATATACCGATTTCGATGCGATTCTTTGTATGAAAGCTGATGTGATCAAGATGATAACTCTCTTAAAACTTCAAAATTTATGTGTCAGATAATATTGTAGTGACTAATTATATCATGAACCTTTTTTATTTTACATCATTAATGTAGTGCCAATTTCAGTAAAGATTTAGTGTTTTCCATTTATTACCGACTTCAAAAAAGAACAATTCGACTGTATTTTTTTTATATTTGTTACCTCAGAACTTTTGACTGGGTGAACCGATATTGATGATTCTATTTTTAATCAAAAGCTGGTGATTGTCATGTAGTCCCACATAAATTTGAGCGAGATCTGACATGTAGTTTTTGAATTATTTTGAAGTCGGTTATTTTTTGTTAGTAAAATTTTGATTATTGTTATTTTTTCTTCAACACCTTCGACTCGATAATTCATTTAAAAAATCTGTGTTTCTATCTTGTTGGTTGGTATTACTCGAACTAATCTATCGCTGTACCTCACAGAATATACTTTAATCCGCCCCATCTCGAAACGTATGAGTAAAGCTTCGTTAAAAGCAACGAGAATGTTGAGACGCGGGAAGCAATTTGTTTGCGTTAAAATTTATGGCGAAGTTTTAAACTGTCGTGAATATTCTGCGAACTGGAGCAAAATCTACATATAAATCGTGACATCATAATATTTCATTCAAACGTTATGACATAAAACACTTTAAAGGGAACTCTTAGTCTGAATTATTTGCTAAGAAAATAAAATTATATACACTTGTAAATAAAATTTAAATTTAAAGCTACTCGAAATACTATCGACGATATAAGGACCATTAATTGAAATAAAATTATAGTTTAATAACACGCTTTTATGGTGCACAAAATTCACCGTTTAGGTCTGAAGCCAACCCTGGGAGACAACCTTGAGAAATGCAGTCAGGTTATGATAGAGTTTAGAACGAATCATTTTATTAAATAAAAAAAAAACGTATAACAATTGGAGTCTGTGTTATTACTCGTAAGTTAATAACACACGAAATTTTAAGGAGTACCCTCATGAGAAACCAACACTTACCTTAGGTCATAATCATAAGAATGTATTAAAGCGATGTGTAAAATTTCATCTCCGTATGATAAGTGGATGCAGCTTATAAGGTTTGACCCAATAAACAAACATTGCAAATTAAATAAAAGTTTGTTTTATATAAATTTATTTTCTGCTAAATATAAGTTAATGCTTAACCACAATCCCACCTGATCGTATCTGGAGAAAACTATAAATAAGTCAAGTGTACTCAACTGCTCTTCAAAACGCTCTCCTTCGACCGCACCTTAAGCATAACCAATCTAAAACCTTCAGAACCTGACAGCGATATTGTGCGCAGGTGTCAAACCACAACCCGATGGTAAATGAAAAATAAGACATTTTTGCCGTATTGGGGCGGCTTAAAATACTAACCCCAATCCCACGCCGGATAGGTGTCGTAAGAGACGACTAAATCCTGCCCGCTGGCGGTAGGGCCCCTCGAGGAATTATATTGGTAATATTGATTTGGGTTATTTCCATTTGTCCCCACCACGTTTGTCACCACTGGTGACAAATGGGAACAAAATACTTTCCATTTGTCCCCACCGGTGACAAATGGGAACAAAATCCTTCCCATTTGTCCCCACTATTTTAATTGTTAATTAATACCATTATTACTATTCTTATTTCTCCATGGGGTTCGCCTGGATAGCTACCACCCATGAGCATTAGTCAGCGCCAAACGACTCGTCGTGTTCCGGCTGGGGGCATGAGAGCTAGTTGTTTCTTTTTTTCTTTTTCTTCTCGCTTTCTTGGCCGGCAACGCATCAGTGATGCCTTTGGTGTTGCTCATGTCCATGGGCGACGATAGCCACTTACCATCAGGTGGATCGTCAGCTCGTTTGCCGGCTATTTCCATAAAAAAATAAGACGAAAGATCCTAAGATTAGATGAGTGCCCCCAAGTGTCCTATAAAACGCTCAACTTCGACCGTGTCTTTAGACCAACCAATCTAGAACCTTCAGAACCTGACAGCGATATTGTCCGCAGGTGTCAGACGACATCGGGTACGTGATATACTCCGCGCTGGGGAGCTTCTACATCCCCTCCTGCATCATGGTCTTCGTGTACATTAGGATATACTACGCTGCCAAGGCGAGAGCGAGACGAGGGATCCGGAAAAATCCAAGGCCGAGACCGGTAAGTGATTATTATAACGGTAAACACTTATAGCATAGCCCCACACTAGGATTCCTTGCGTCATGGGTGTCATGGACAAAACACAAAGACATAATCACACACCCAAACCAAGAACAGAAATTTAAACTCATAATTTTAATTTCCGCTTCCCAGGAATCGAACCCAGGACCCTTGGTACGACGGTCCAGCATGATATAACCATTACGCCAACAAACAAACAAGAATTTTGCCTAATTACAGTGGCGAATTTAAATTTACTGTTTCTGATAATAAAAACATTCTTTTTCAATGAAATGTATTTACCAAAAAAATTAAATTAATAAAATATGTAAATAAATGGAGTTTGGACAAGTACATCTGAATTAGATTTTAGGTCTTAGATATTTTTTTATTAAGAATCTATGTACTAAATACCTCTGTATACCTTACTACCATGTAGATCACTATTTAAATTACCTGTGTAAAATTAGGCATAATTGTAGTTTACTTCCACACATTAATTTTCAACCACGCTGTCTCAAAAACCCCTAACAAAGATGAAAACAAACTCAAAAGAATCATTTTACCTCTGTTATTATTGTCGTAATAATAACTCTTATTGTCCACAGAACGAGCAGCAGACAAGTTTCTCGAACGCTCCGAAGGGCACGCGGCCGATGCCCACCTCGTCCACAATGCCCATGCCGCCTGGTGTGGACACCAATAGCTCTAATAATAATAGGTAAGGTACAGTGGCGTAGCTAGCCCTAAGGAGGCCCCATAACAATATTTGTTGTGGGGCCCCCTCAACGTCAGCTGTCAAATATAAAAGGAGGGTAGCGGTCGTAGGCCGCTGGCGAGCTTTTTTTGGGAGTGTTAGTGGGGGCCCCAATACGCTGGGGGGCCCGATACGCTGGGGGCTCCAATACGCTGGGGGCCCCAATACGCTGGGGGCCCCAATACGCTGGGGGCCCCGTATAATTGATACGGCTGATACGGCGGTAGCTACGCCCCTGGTAAGGTAGATCCTACTGGTCTCATTGAGGTAGAAGAATCAGTATTCTGTCCTAATCCCATGGCAGACTAGTGTCGTGACAGGTGACAGAAACTAGTAATGGCGGTAGCTTTGCTTTAGGATTTTAATGTCAATATTATTTTTATGAAATAAATATTAATAGCCCTAATTTTAAATCTGATTTATATAAAAGACTAGCTGACTGGGCAAACGTTGTTCTGCCAAAAAATTTTTAGGGGTAGGGGGATGAAAAATAGATGTTGTCCAATTCTCAACCCTAGCCGATATGCACGCAAAGATTTACGAAAATCGCTTGAGCCGTTTCGGAGGAGTTCAACTTCTAACACCGTGACACGAGAATTTTATATATAAGATATCGAAAGCCTGTTACTTGACGTATGTGTACAAACTTTTAAACAGTACGCTCACAACGTCAGAGCGTACAGTGTCGCAGAACTCTGATGTAACTTAATGTCATATATCATAACAATCTAGTTGAATAATGAGTTTCTAGTTTCCCGCGGAGCGCTCAGGTGCAAATCCTGGGTGTGCCCGTCATTTTTGTCGGTAAATTATAAAATTGATGACAAACTGCTTTAAAAAGAAAGAATCTTAGGTTGGTTACATGCCTGAAGTTTCTCAATGGTGGGCTCTAAGGCATATGAAGTCTGCTAACCCTCAATTGGCTAGCTAAACTATACCCCTCAAGTTTAAGTCCGCTCTGGACTTAAGCCTCTGCTTCGTTAGTGGACAGGATAGATTACATATAATCTCCTGAAAGGTTCTTTAGATCATCAATTTTGTTAGTGGATTCGGACTTCATGTTACTTTGTCACGTCATGTTCTTCTGAAAAGTTCTTTGGATCGTCATTTATCCTTACTGTCAATAATTTGCAGGGAAGGTCAAATATCAACTATAGACACGCAGCCAGTTGCAATACCGACGGTGACGTGCGACTTCGCCTCCGACATATCGACGAGCGAAGCCGGGGACACTATACCTGCTTCTGAGGAAAGAAAGGACACTCTAAAGGTATGGTTCCTCCGCCAATCCGCACTGGAGCAGTGTGGTGGAATATGCTCTACGTCTCCTCAAGAGTTGAGACCCGTACACTGTAGTGAGCGATTGACGGGTTTAAGCCAAGGTATGCCGTATTGGGGTGCCTTAGAATACTGCGGCTTAGAATACAGAAGCCGGTCTGCTTGATGGTAAAACTTCGCTTAAGGATTATATTTTATCAATATTATTAATGAGTCATTAATATTGTTACTGGTGTTATTATCAGATCTGTTCGTGGATTTAGGATTGCATATATATTTTACATGGATACACAAATGAAATACAGAAACACGCGACCCGAGAACAAAAGTCTGTCAAATAAATGCCGTTACTATTATACGTTTGTGCGCTTTCATCTAAGACAGGGAGAGAGGTAGTCTCCCTGTCTCACCATCAGTAAATAATGAGTGAAAGAAATTATGGACAGATGAACATGATGAAATCATTATTCCGTTGCTATTTCGCCACGAAATTCTGGTTACTAGGATTGCTAAACTTTAAAAATTATAACAAACTTTTCGATAACGGTTACAAAATTCATCTCATACATACAATTCAAAAACCGCTTGCAAATGCAAAGCGAGAAATCGAGTAAACTCCTCCTCATTCATATTTCCAACAGTCAAGCGAAATCGATAAACTCTGCTGGGAATCGAATCTCGAGTTCGGTATTCAACTTGCAAATAAATTCACACTATACGCCCACTCCGTTTTCAACAAAATTCCCAGGACTCTAAACTGAATGCAGTATTTTAAATTTGCAGTCGAGTCTATCCAAAACTTTGCTAAACCCACATCTATGATTGGTTTACCAACTTTAGGTACTTAAGAATATTGCACCATATTTGTAAGTTCTTCATTCCCGGATTCTCGGATTCTGATTAAAGGAAAAGAGCTAACATGTACACAAATATACATACATAATTATGCAAAGAAAGAGGGGACAGGATATAGGGATACAGGCAGATAAAAGGTAGATAAGCAGACAGAGGCAATAGAAGGCAATAGAAAGAGACAGACAAAAAGGGAGCGAAAGAAGGAAAAGACGTCCAGAGTTTCTAGAGAAAACTCTTTTCTGTAGACGCTCACGCCAAACGCTACCTTCAAAAAGTATGGAAATGACATTAACAACGGAAAAATCAGAATAATTTGCACGTGACTTTTGCGCAGCCATTTACAAAATAGTATTTGGCGTGAGCGTCTATAGAAAAGAGTTATGTCTGTAGGTCCAAATTTAATATAAATCAGGTCATAGCAGCTTTCAAATCTCAGATCCTGCGAAAGAAGCTTTAGTTTGTATCCATTTCTCTTTCCTTGGTCAAAACCAAGACCTTGATCATATAACACACAAAGTAAGAGAAAATTTTCTGAAAAATTAAAAAACCTATCGATTCCTACTACAGTTAACATTATGCTAATATAAATTTCTATCCACAGGTAGTCACATCAGCGCAAGTAACAAGAAACCCTTTAGCAACGTGTCCCTATAGAGGGTCTACGTTGTCTGTGAACGGTGAGCTGGCCCTGCAGTCCCAACGGACTCGAGCACCAAGCATGGCCATCGACACTGACATGGTGTCAGAGCTGGAGCCATCATCCTCCGACTCCGGCGTGGCAACCCGTTGTGCTGTCGTCAAACCTCTCAAACTCAGAATCTGCCACTCCACAATATTCGGCAAAAAGACCGAATCAAAGCGACAAGAGAAATCACAACCATCAAAATCAGAGCTAGAACCAGCACTCCCCAAACAGCATAAACCGCGCGATCCAGAAAGAGAGAAGAGAAGATTAGCACGAAAAAAAGAAAAAAGAGCGACGTTGATACTCGGTTTAATTATGGGAAGCTTCATAGCTTGCTGGCTTCCCTTCTTCTTCCTATATATCCTCAAAGCAGCGTGTCGAAGATGCGTTATCCCTGGAAGCGCGTTTGCCATAGCTTTCTGGCTCGGCTACATGAACTCCGTGCTAAATCCTGTGATCTACACAATATTCAACAAGGATTTCAGAAGGGCATTCAGGAGGATACTGTTCAAGTGATGTTTAGCCTACCTGTGCTGTTACAGATGCGTTGCCAACCGAATCATGTTGGCACAGCAGAGAGCAGCACCAGGTCTTTACAATGTACGTTAAATCTCTCATCTCATCGGACTTTTTCTAATTCGTGTGACACTTCTGACATTGTATTACTCTGCGAACTTTGGTTTAGTGTTAATTCGTGCTTTTTATCGCATTCATTCTATTTTAGTTTCAATTGGAAATTAATATTAAAGTGGCAGAGACTTTATAAGTAATTAGTATATTATTATATTAGTTATTTTTAGCTTGCTTGTATACTGTTCTAAATTTAATTATTATTACGAGTTAAGTTAAAAATTAACTGGTTAATAATGTTACGTTATAAATATATAAGTCACCATATTACTTACTGATTTTTGTTGTTATTGACTGAATTCAACATAAATTATGACGCACAATAAATTATTGCCGCAATATTATTATTTAATAATAAATAGTTTCAAGTAGTTGATTGATGCTTAATTTAATATTTAATGTACATTATACATTTCTTGCATTATATTAAGACTTCAAATAACTCCAGAAAATTATTGAACAGATATTATTATAATTTGCTATAAAACATAAATGTACAAAATTAAATTATTGGGTTGTTATATTTCCTGTAAATATTTTAAAGAATGTAGCAAATTTATCAAAATATTATATGTAAAATTTGTAAAATATTCTTATCCTTAATAATAATTATATACTGCAAACACTGAAAGGATTTGAAATAATTGTTGTATGTAAATATCATAAATTTTATCTCTACTATAACATTTATATAAAATGTCAAATTTTCCATATTTAATCTCAGACATTAAATGATAGATTATTTTAATAGGAATATTGTAGAATTTCCCTGTATTTTATCATTGTCATATTCATCTCTTAACAGTGATATTCATACGCTTAATTATTTTTACTATTTTATTATTACCGCTCAAATTAAAATTATGCGACGCATTACTTGCTTAAAATATTTGCGTAAATTTTCCTTATATTAGCTTTTTTCCATCAATATAAAAAGTAAGAAAAATGTACGATTAATAATTATTAAAGTGCTTAGATAATAAATAAATGACAAAAATAAAACCAAATTGACTCAGCAAAGAATAAAATGAACAAATATTTATTTGTCATAATGATATGCAAATATAAGTGTCAAGCATAATTCTGATGTTAATAATTTCAAAACAAAATATTACATAATGCCTTTGATTAAGTGGCTATTTCATGAATAATATAATATTTATTTAATGTATTATGTTACTTTACGCATTGATCGATTAGAATTGAATGAAATCAAATTGATTTCAAAAAGTAATTCATTTCATGTCATCAACTATCGTTGATTAAGCGACTACTGTAAAGATTATGGTGTTGAATGGAACCATAAATGCAAGAATATTTCTGGCCAAAACCTAATAAAATTCTTACGTTTAATTTTCGTTTTTCTGCCGAATGGACAGTTGCTTTTGGCCTTATGCCGGTCACTCACATTCGCGCGAATACCCGAACCCACAAGTGTGGGACGGCCTTCGCGAATGATTATGCGAAGTTTTTGAGGCATTCGGGGTTTTCCAAGCTGTGTCGGTTTTTTGTCGCACATCAAAGCGCGCGAACCTCGAACCTTCGTGTAGTCTCCCACACATTCGTGCGACCAGTTGCGCACACGACTAAAAAGGTGACGTATGTCTTAATTTTTCGTGATTCGTGGCGTCTAATCGTACTACCATTTATTTTCTGTATTGAAAATGGATTTGAATGACAACAACATATTAACAACAGCAAGATTGAACATTCGTGAACAAAGTGTAGGAGGAAGCGGAAATGGGCTTGTATACTCATATGCGAACCCATTTGCCTGACCGCCCTTCACATATGTGCAAACATTCGTAAAAATTTCAAACATTTGCGCGTATGTGAGTGACCGGGGTTAGCGACTTTTACAGCTTTATGTTCATCCGAAAAGAGCGGTCCGGTTTCTTGCCTTTTGGATATGTTCTCTGAATGATAGTCGGGCGTCTAGAATGATGCCGAGGTATTTGACGGATTTCGCCCAAGGAATAGGACGGTCGAATAATGAAACAGCGCGTGTCATTTTTCTACGAATGGATCTGTTTGAGTAAACAACTAAACTTTCCCTGGATTAACCTCTACTCTCAATTCATCGCTTTCGAAAAGGTATGTGTAATTTAATCGGGTAAATAACTAAATAATAAATATAAATAACGATTATCAAAAATATTCTTGCATTAAATGCTGGTTCGATTTAGGATAAATTAATAATGATAATAATTAATAAATGACTGTGCCTCCGTGCCTACCAAATAGCACAACAATAAAATGCACTTAATAAATCCAAGATATTATAAATAAATTAATAGATACAATTTATTTAGAATATGGTTAATTATAAGATAAGTTACTTAGCACACTCATAAATTTTAATATTACACAGGTGAATGGAAACCACTAAATTCATAGTATTTATGATTTGAAACGTTTCAAACAAATTTGGAATGCATGTAAAAAGTACTCATTTACATACATTATGGGCAAGAGTTTCTTCGCGCAACAATAATCTCGACGTAACCCATTTTCAATGTATTATAATTAATTTGCTTGAATTGTCGTCATAAAATTCAAAAATCATAAGTGTCCCTAACATTTCAAACTAACAACATTTAAATTTTTCTCTTGGTAACAGTTTAAACAGAATTTCAAAATCATCCTATTTTTTGCAGACCATTTTCTTAAATATTTCATTCCTACCAAGTCAATCTTTTGCAATAATGAAAATATTGAGTGTAGGTATATATTAATTAGAAATTTAGTAGACGTGGCATTTTGTTTTTAATCGCGCTGGTCGCATAATTTAAATATTCATTCTTGTAAAATTGTAAATATTAACTTTAAATAGTGTAAAATAGAAAACTATATAAAATATTAATAAATATACCAAAACATAACACCAAATAATTTGTGTAAATTTTTCTAATCTTATGAATATTGTATATCTAAATTTGTATACGTGTTGCAAAAATTTTATCCGCGGGCATTTTAAAGTTCCTGCAATTATGTAAATATTATAGGAGTTACACATTTTATTCCAAGAAGCTTCAGTGTTATATAAAATAATTTGATGTGCTACCACAATACTGTACCAAACTTATGATTAGGAATATTTGTTTTGTTATAAAAGATATTTTACCCAAAGTATCAATTGTATCTACGACTGAAGATAGCGTTAAATATTTTCATCGTACCAAAATAATACTTAATACAAAATAGTGACACTGTAAATAATACATTATTAATCCAATAGGCATGATGACAGTAAGTAAAAATCACTAAAATTATGTATTTATGTAACTAAACCCTATTAATGGAAGAAAAAACACGCATTTATTGTATTATATTTATTGTATTATTTTTGATAAAATAAAACTACCAAATACGACAAGGCGCCATGATATCTTGAACGCCAATCAGACTCAATCAGCGCGAATTACGTCACGCCTCAGTAAAACGAATATGACAATACTTACAATGACATCTTGTCTATTATTTTCATGAGGCGTGACACTTTGAAGTATTTTGGTGCGAATTTCAAACTTATAAATTGAAGTATATTTTTTACGGAAATATGATATACGTTGTAATTTATATTTCCCAACAATATAGAACCGTATTTAAAATTCTGTCATCATGCCTATTATATCCTTAAAATATATTTATAGTTATCATAAATGACAACGACTTAATTCTAAATTGGTGTAAGTAGATTCCTTGTTAGACGATTTGAAGTACCTAATTAAGTAAATTATAAATGCTATAATTATAGTAATAAGTATTATTAATTATATCATATTAACAGTGCCAGATCCTCTTGAATTAGTTTTCGGGTAAGTATGTACTGAACTGAAAGCAATAGGGACGAGATATTTAATTTTTACACAGGTTTTTTTCGTCGAAGTTTTTTCATAATAGTCTTCCAATGTACGTGTGATGAAATTCAATATACTTAATGTAGATAATCATTGCTCGACCTGTAGACGAATAACACCAAACGTTTTTGTAGATTTTCTTTGCAAATAGACGATTAGTGCGTAGTAGAATTTTAATTTCTTGTGTTATATTATGAATTATAAAATATATCTTAGAACGTTTAATGCGGAGTAAAATGTTTTAAAATTATCTAGGATCTCATAACTACGCGTTGAGCCCAGCTGGTTGTGTGGTCTTACATAAATAGATTAGTCTTTGGAGATCTTCTTCGACTGTACTTCAAGCAATCTCGAAGATGATCTCTTTTAACATAGATATTCATGAATGCAATAATTTTAAATCATCTATTGACGAGTTATATTAACATTAATTTCATCTATATCACAATTCCGATAAATACAGGTCTGTACAGTAAACAAGTATGATATAAATATGCCAATAAATTTCTTATTTAGATTTAACAATTTATTATAGCATTCGAAATTGATATAAAGTAACTTAACTGTTTTAATAGCTAATCTATCTAGGTTAATCTATGTATCTAACCTAGAAACTGTTCAATAAAAATTGTTCTAAATATTTAATAGTACTATTTATACTCTAATTATTTTTATGTATACTATAGTTATACCTAATTATACTGTAAATGTAAACCTACAATTTGTTAAATGTTTTCATTTGAAAATTTTCGGAGTTATGTTAAGTTTGTATAATTCTTTATAAACTAATATTATTAAGTACTTATAATCGTCTAAGATTATATGCTAATTATTAATTCTTATCGACTCAAAAAATGTAAATGAGAAATATACGAAGTACCAAATATACAAATTTTAATCTTTAATTATGTTGTTTCCTTTTTATCACATCAAAAATTACGAAATTATACCATAAATATATATACTAATAATAATGTAAAAATAATTATAAAATGGACTAATTTTATCAGTTACTTAAACTATACATACATATTAGTTATTTACTACACAATGAGCGAATTGACATTTTTTTCTATTACAACATAAAACATTTGACGTATGTAGCCTAGTTGGTAGCGACCCTGCCTGCGAAGCGAGGGGTCCCGGGTTCGATTCCCGGCCGGGCAGATATTTATGTGACAAATAAATATTTGTACTCGGATTATGGGTGTTATTGTGATGTGTTATTTATATGTGTCGTCCATGCCACCCGCGACACAGGTTAAACCTACTGCGGGGGTATGAGTGTGTAATTTATTTATTTTTATAAAGTAGGAATTACTCCGGGTAGTATTATAATAAGTAGTAATTATTATGGTACTAGCGCAGTATTTAAGCCTAGTCCTTACATTCGCTATCTAAAAACACAACACAAATACAACAGTATTTGTGTTGTGTTAATTACACAATATTGTACAAACAAATAATCATTCTCAATTTTCCGTTCTTTCCTGCTCTTTCCACCCACAGCGTCACTCGCTTAATTACTATCACTCACTCTCCACTAACTCTCTGTTTCTCTCTTTCAGTTTTCACTAACATCCTCATCCTCATTTCAACTTTCACTTACAATTTCTTTAATGTTTCTCATTTTAAGTTTCTCCAACAATCTTATGAACAGAAATTACCTCTACACCGATCCCTTCGGGTTTAAATTTCAATTCCCTGAGTTTACTTTCATAAGAATAAATAAGATTCAGACATTGTGATTCAGAATAGCTATTTACTAAGCGTCTAGAAACGAAACGAAATGAACCTCGGCGCATAAACCGCCCACAATGAAGTTTAATTGAAAACGTTACGTATTTAAATAAAAATGTAGAATGAATGAATGAATAGCCACGTTGGCGACGGACACAATACGCAGAGGTATGGTATTGTTTCGTTACTCCAAGCGATTGTATTATTATTTATTAAGTACGAGTAACCGCCCTCGCTTTGCTTCGGTTTTCTTATTTTTTTACACCTTGGGTTACATTATTGGAATTTTATTAATGATCCCTAATTTTTTTGAAAACATAATATAGCCTATGTCACCCGGGGATAGTGTAGCTTCCCAACAGCGAAAGAATTTTTCAAATCGGTTCAGTAGTTTCGGAGCCTATTCAATGCAAACAAACAATCAAATCTTTCCTCTTTATAACATTAGTTTAGATTGCAGCATTGGGTTACGGAGGAATTGCATAGCTCAAGCATAGCGCAAAAATTGTCAGACGAGATGTGGTTAGGTTAAATCAAGGGTTTCATAATAATGAGGGTCTCTGTTTGATTATACTCACAAAATGCCTGTTAACACATATCAATGATACACTTTTGTACCACAGGGTATGATTGCACAAGACTTGAGGGATAAACTTAAAGGAAAACTATCACGGCTAGGTTAGCTTAAGTACTTAAGCAGTTAACGAGTAATACGAGACCCGTGTGGCGCAATGGTTACCACGCCGGATCGCCGCACCAAGGGTCCTGGGTTCGATTCCCAACGAGGCTGAAATTTGAATGATGAGTTTGAATTTCTGTTCTCGGTCTGGGTGTGAATGTCCTTGTCTTGTGTGTTGTCCATGGCACCCACGACACAGGGAATCCTAGTGTGGGGCTATGAGTGTGTGGCGTTATTTATTTATTTATTTAACTACGGAAGTTTACGGTACCCTGCATAGGCGTGACCTGACACGCAATTGGCCGGTTTGTTAACCCTAAAAATAGAAAAGTAATCCAATTAATCACTCGTATAATGACAGATTAAACTGGAATGTCAATTTCCGTCCAATTCCCGAAGGATCACGCTGTATTATTCCTTCTGGTCATTGTAAGGGATATGACGTCACTGGCTAATCTATATTTGTCGGATCTTACGATTGATGGATGACGTAGTAAGGTGCTGCATCATAGCTGATATTAACAACACATTGATATCCGTAGAATGTAATTATGCAAATAAAAAAATATTTTTGTGTTTTAAGTACAAAATTATGGTTTTTGAATTTTTCCGTTACTTGTGCTGAATTTTTTTTTGTCAAATTTTAATTCCCTTTCGAGAATCAAAATAACTCAAAAATGATTGGATAAATGCCATATTTTAATTAGATTGCGTTGACTTAGAAACTTGTTTTTTTTTATAGCTTCAAGAAATTGACCACATTGGATATTGTTATTAAATTCAACTTGATACCTCCACGCATTCCTTAGATAAAAGGGGTTAACAGACAAACATATAGAAAGACTAGCATTTAAGAGCATAGCATCGACAACAGTCACTGCTCAACGAGACTAATGTTCGAACAAATATGATCCTATAGGAAACAAGTGCGCTGTGGCCATTAAAAATTTTAATTATTTTTGAATATTGTTTTACAATGAAAAGGTTTTTTATGGAAATAGCCGGCACCTGAACGATCCATCCATCCATCCATCCGCATCCTATCCGCCCCGATACGGCTAAAATCAATGTCTAATTGTAAGTGTTAACTGGTATGAAGTCGTTTTAACGACTCCAGTTAATTAACACTGCTTTTTTTTCGTCCAATGATATTATTAATGTAAAAAGGAGGTAGATATGTCACTAGCGTGCCGACGATGAAGAGCGTAAGAACAGGCAATTGACTGTTCTACTCGTAGTCACTCTGTTAGTACAAGACGACACGCTCTTTTTTGTTATTGTCAGCAGTGCTTGACAATGACATACAGCGTTAAAATGCCTTCGTGTATTATACCAATGTGACTGGAATAGTGAAACAAAAGATAAACGTGTGTGTGTTGTAGCTCTTTTCTGAACAGATTTTTTGGTTAATTTGAAAGGGTATAACGTATGTATATTTTTTAAATATCATTGTTTTCGTCGGCAACACTTTACTACGCAGTCTACGCAGCAAGTTCCAATCTTTTATTTATTTATTTATTTATTAATCTTTATTAGATACACCATTGACTTATCACTATGCATTGATAACTAAATAAATTGTTACAATTGATCCATCCAGTGTGATTTGTCTTCTAAGGCGTATACAACTTTTATTGTTAGGAGCAGCTTACACAATTTTTATGTCTAAACCAAAAAAATTACATTAATAGGAAACAGAATGGTAGTTTTTGATATTAAAGCTAAACAAACTAGTAATATATATTAATAGTAATAGAATAAATTTAATAAAGACTTGTTTAATAAAGACTTGGATTAACTAAAGATATTTGCAACATATGTCGATAAATTTTTTCACATTTTCTATGAAGAAAATGTCCACATCGCTGTTAGAGTGAATATTATTGTAATTTTGCATTAATCTATTAAGCGGAGCATGTTTTCCTAATTGTGTTGAGTAAGAAGAGGGTAAGAAAATTTTTGTAAGGGGTTTTCTTGGTATGGTCCATGGAACTCTTAAGTTTATGAAGTTTAATAATTCTGGCGATAGCAATTGTCCGTGAATAAGCTTGTGAAGTGTTTTTAAGTCACTAATTTGTCGTCTCTTTTCAAGAGAGTCCAATTTAAAGTGTTTTAATCTAGTCTCGTAATTAGCACGATAAGGACATTTACGATCTTTGTAAGCTAGGAACTTGGTAAAATTACGCTGAATCTTTTCAATTCTGTCTTTATGAATTTGATAAGCTGGGTTCCACACGGGCGATGCGTACTCAAGGGTACATCTTGCGTGGGTCAATCTTGCGTAATTTCTGGAACAACTCTAGTAACAGATACTTATTCGTATTTACCTCAACGAAACCAGATATTCGGTAGCACATTTAATTCGATTACAAGATTGGATGACAATGAAACTGAATAAAATCATTAATAAACTTCGAAAGACTTCTGCAGTCGAAACCCAAAAGTCCTCGAGTCTAAATCCAGCGGGATAATAATTATTTTACCCGTCAATTACTCCAAACTTCCACGCCGGATGATTTCCACCAAACTTTGTGTTTTGAGTTCATTCAGAGCTATACGCTTTATAAACTAGAATCGTAATTTATTTATATCGTAAGCGATATTTATGTATTGGAAATAAATGTGATACGTTATCTATGTACAGTCACGAGCATAAATATATTACTATGGACACGTCAGCAATAATATCTACCCCAAGATGCGTTCAATAATATCTGTCTGCACGGACGCAGCAAAAATATCTGATATTCATAGACAGCATAATAAAGTGACAACAAAATTATCTGACGAAAAAAGTACATCAAATAATTGTGACAACCCCCAAAGCAAAAATATGTGACGACATTAGTTACAAATTCATGTGATCACTCTTTTAGTGCAAATATATGTTTGCCGTTTACTAATTCTGTAAGCATTTGCATTGATTCCTCAATCATATAGATAAATATATTATGACGTTCAATAGTTGGGAAAACTCACCGCGGTGTTACATATTGTGAGAATAAGTGCTGTGCCTCACCGGGACGCCAAGGCGATGTCGCCGGCAACGTATCCAAACAGTTTATATTGAAATGCATGGCGGCTACCTCACTTGGCGACGGTGTGGCAATGTAGCCAATTTGGAAGCGTAACCACATAACGGCTCCCTGAGTGGAGACTGGCTACGTCCACTCCTGACATCATAATCGAACTGACTGAAGAGAAGTAGCAGAGCCCTACCTCACCGGGACGCCATGGCGACGTCGCCGGCGTAGTTGCCACGGCTACCTTTGGCGTTCGAAGGTAGCCAAAAGAGCAGACTACCCTCTGTCAGTCAGTTTTCTCAGATCTCATATATTTTTTAAATTATTTAAATAAATTGACTATTTCGTCCCAAAATCTTATTTTTAAATTGCGGTCGGAATAATCAGTTCTTACGGTATCCCATAAACATGGACGATTTTGTATTTCTGCAATAAACCTTTCTGTATCGAAAATCATTATTGAAAAATGGAACCGTGTTAAGTGAAAAACATAAGAATAATAAATAAAATAGTTTTGTAAAAAAACACGCGTGCGCGTCCGTCTTGGCAGCCGGTTTGGACAAAGTGAGTGAGATGCACCTGTACATTTTACTGGCGACGTCGCCAGCTCGCTACGCTTCCAAATTAGCGACGTTGCCAAACCGTCGCAGCTGCCTAATGCAATTTCTGACCGCAAATAAAAGTATTTTAGGAAAATGTAACAAGAACATAGAGTAGTGTACTAGGAGAGGATATGCAATAAAAGAAAGAAAAAAAAACCTATGAGATTTTTTGATGGGTTTAGAAGGACCATACATAGGCAGTCGGGACAGTTAGTTTTTTTACGCTGTCGGGTTTTTTGTTTTTTTTTAACTATTTTTTTTTACACTTTTTAGTTAGGATTCATTGACTTCTTATTATTATCATATTAGGATTATAAGACGGTAAAATTCGCAATGTTGTTATTTCATTAAGGGAGTTAGTAAATTAACGAGAACGGTTGTTTAACCAATTTTAAATCGTTACATATCCTAAGCTGTCACTTAAAATTAAAAATGATGAAACAAACCTAAAAATAATTTTTGAATACCTATTATGCGATACCTCACTTGACGTAGGTCGTCAAATTTTTTTTTCATTTAGACAATAGGTGTCTGGTTGTTCCTGTAGTTTTTGATTATTGTCATGTCTTTAATGACACTCGCAAGGTTAAGGCGTATCGATTGATATAAGATACACCAAAATCGGTCAAGCCGTTTGATCTCTATAACGCCACATACGAACATACATACATACATAGACTGATAAACACATTACCCTCCTTTGCGTCGCGCAGTCGGGCAAATGTATAAAAATAATAAAAGATTTACCTCAGATATTTTTGCCAACTATTGAACGTCATATATTAATGCATATGAAACAATGTAAATGCTTACAGAAACGTAGAATTAGTAAATGGCAAACATTTATTTGTACTCCAAGAGTGATCACATTATATTGTAACTAATGTCGTCACATATTTTTGCTTTAGAACGTCATACATTTATCTATGATTAAAAAATAAATGTAAATGCTTACAGAAACGTAGAATTAGTAAACGGCAAACATTTATATTTGTACTCCAAGAGTGATCACATTATTTTGTAACTAATGTCGTCACATATTTTTGCTTTAGAACGTCATACATTTATCTATGATAGAAGAATAAATGTAAATGCTTACAGAAACATAGAATTAGTGAACAGCAAAAATATATTTGCACTAGAGTGATCACATTATTTTGTGACTAATGTCGTCACATATTTTTGCTTTGGGCGGTTGTCACAATTATTTGATGTACTTTTTTTATCAGATAATTTTGTCGTCACTTTAATATGCTGTCTATGAATATCAGATATTTTTGCTGCGTCCGTGCAGACAGATATTATTGAACGCATCTTGGGGTAGATATTATTGCTGACGTGCCCATAGTAATATATTTATGCTCGTGACTGTACGTATGTATCTACTCTATCTAGAATAAAACTTAAAGCGTGTTTGAAGTTATACTAATTATTTTATGTACTATTTATTATTTCTTCTGTGGTTATACTTCTTATTGGACGTTTGGAAAAAAATATGAGAGTATTTAAGATGCGACAGCCAAAAACCGACATGATGAAGGTGCGTGATACTATCTATATAGGTACTAGGCGCACAGCATTCGCTGGAGTTGTTTTGGATTGGTAGCGTGCGCCGGGTCGTAGGTGTGAGTGAGAGGAACGTGGTTGGATTGCTAGCGCGCGCCGGGTCGTGGCCGCGTGGGTGCGAACGAGAGGTACTTATAAGAGGTAAGTATAACTTCTTACGTGCGTACACACACACGTTTTTTATTGTCTGTTGGTCTGTCTGTTTGTTTGTCCGGGTTCACATAAAAGCCCGTAAACGGATTCACACAACTTCATTAGGATTCTTTGTCATACAAGTACGAATAACATAAACGCCTATGACGTAATTGTCTTTAGGAAGAGTGAATAGGCTTTTACGTTAGGGGCCATCCATAAATTACATCACACTAATTTCATGACTTTTTGACCCCTCCCCCTTTTCACAGCTTGTCACATTTGTGAGACGTCCCCCCCTAGTGTGTACTATGAAATTTAACACCTAGAAATTATTAAATTAAAGCAGCAGTTCCGAAGTAAGTTTTATTTCAGTTAGTTGTTTTTTTTAATATTTACTTATACACATACCTATACATACCAATTATTCGATTTTGAAATGTGACGTCACGAAATTTAGGACCCCCTCCCCCCTTGTCACACAATGTCACACTACATAGACCCCCCCCCCCTCCCCCCTAACGTGTGACGTAATTTATGGATGGCCCTTTAGTGCGCTTTCCATCATGAATAACATCTCCACTTACCGTGTGGGATTGTGGTCAAGCATTGTTTTTTTTTAAGTCAATAAAAAAGATGATTATTTGTCGTATGCCTCGACCGGGAACTACGACTGCAACGATACCTATGACTCACTTGACAGAGATCAATGATAAAAAAAAAGTAGATGAAGAGCGTAAGAACAGGCAATTGACCGTTCTGCTCGTAGTCGCTCTGTCAATACATACGATACACACGCTTTTGTTGTTGTCAAAAGTGCTTGACATATGACATACAGCGTTAAAATTCCTTCGTGTATTATACCAATGTGATTGGTGTAGTGCACGGACCTAAAAAAAAGACGGACATAATCCCAAGAACAAATTCAGTGAAGCACCCATAGGAATACATACTCTGTATTCGTACAAGTACACACACCCACACATTGACACCATACGGCTACGACATTGACACCATTGCCAATCAAAAATTACAAAATTACGCACACATGGTAAGCGAGCTGTCAGCTGTCAGCTTCACTCTCCATTAGACAAGGTTACGTCTGTTCTTTTTTTATGTCTGTGGTGTAGTGAAACAAGAGATAAAAGTGTGTGTGTTATAGCTCTTTTCGCAACAGACTTTTTGATTGATTTGTAGGGGCATAACGTATCTATACTTTTTAAATATCATCTATACTAATATATAAAGAGGAAAGATTTGATTTTTTGTTTGCATTGAATAGGCTCCGAAACTACTGAACCGATTTCAAAAATTCTTTCACTGTTGGGAAGCTACACTATCCCCGAGTAACATAGGCTACATTATATTTTCAAAAAAATTAGGGATCCTTAATAAAACTCCAATAATGTAGCCCAAGGTGTAAAAAAAATAAGAAAACCGAAGCAAAGCGAGGGCGATTACTCGTTGACAGATATATAAAAATGCAATATTCTGAATATTTTTGATAGAACGCTAATACCACGTTCGGTTTAACCACATTACCACTAATTCCAAACATCCATTATACTCGATGACAATCCGTGGCACACTATATTATTAATTTGTTAATCAAAATTACATCTAAATTACAATTAAGTTTAACGTATTAAATTGAAATACGGTACCAATTTGTATCCAACTGTAATTTAGTTGCGGTTTTGTATTAAATTTCGCCAAATTGAACTACTAGGGGCAATAGATCGTTAGAGTTGGGTTATTTCGGATAAGCAAATATTGTCTCGCAGATACTTTAATTAATTCATGTGTTAAGGGTTAAGGAATCAACTTTGCCTAGCAGGGTAGTCGCCCTAGATATCAACCTTAATTTTTTTTGGATATTTCATTTTTGATATTTATTTAAAATAATTAATATTGTTATTTATTAAATTCATTAAACGATTGTATTTTTATACATGTGAGTAAGTATGTAAGTTAATGCTTGACTGCAAACCCACCTGATGATAAGTAGTAAAATGCATAATGATAAGCGCATTAATTAGTAAAAGCCTATTTACTTTTCATATTGAGGTAGGTGGGAAGCCCGACGCAGGCAATTCCACACGTTATTCCTTCCTTGTGTCTACCAAGGATATTATCCCGAATAGATAAGAACTTGATAATAAAAATACATAAAACAGATAGATAAATAATAGTTTTAGTTAGATAGACTATAAATTGATTAAAAGCACTTATGTTCGGTTTACACTTATTAAGTAGTTAAGTAGTTAACTAAATTTTAACTAAATTTTAAGTAAATTAATATGTGTAAACGGACAATTTAGTAGTTAAAATTTAGTACGCAAGTAAACGGGTAATTTAGAAAATTTTCTATTTTCTGTTAAGTAAGTGGGCGGGGCTTATCAGTTAACACGTTTGGACTGGCACTTTTTAGTTAAAATTTAGTAAAATGCTTAAAAGTAATTAAGTAGGTTGTGAAGAATTTTATGAACTAAAGAACTTTACTAAATTATTACGTTTGGACGCGCACTAAAAATTATTCACTTTAGTTTAAAATTTAGTTTAAATTTAGTTATCTACTTAACTACTTAATACGTCTAAACCGGAATTTAAGCAGTCCAGCTGTGGGATAAATGGATAGCCAGGGTTATCGAAGTACTAGAGAATAATATAGCTACAGAAATAATTGAATATTCGTACGACAAGATTAATTTCACTTGGCGCTGTCGCCCTGTTTCAATTAACTGGACATCATCCACTCTAGATTCAAGTTAGCAAGACGGATATTTTAGTGATATTTCCAATATAACGAATTTGGATATTACCCTGAAAAGTGGGAAAATAATAAAAGTATAGGTCGGATAATAATTGAAGTCTGGCTATTTATTCATAACGTAGCAATACGCATAATCTGTAGGTGATTGTGAATCTATGGGTTCTGCTACCCATATAAAAGCAAAGCAAAGCACTGGTCTTTGCGTCCTGATCTCATGGTAAATCTCACTTAGAATTACAATGTTATTCGGCCATCGACCACATCTATAGGACAATCAATTATTAAATAAAAAATTAGCAAATTGCAGACAAAGTAACTACCGTTATGAAAAATCATTCCATTCTCACTGATAGAATTTTTAAACTTGCAATGAGCATTTTTTTATGAAAATAGCCGATAAACGATTCGTCAAATCGTATGGTCCTATATGGTAAGTCACTGTGGCTATCGTTAGCCATCAGCGACACCAAAGGCTTCACTGATGCGTTACCGGCGAAGGAAGAGAGAAAATAAAACCAGCCAATTGCGAGTCGGACTCGCGCTCGAAGGGTTCCGGCATTAGACACTATATTATAACCTTTTTTTAGTTTCCCCGGCCTCAATAACGGCAAAAAACGCCAGAAAAATCACGTTTGTTTTATGGGAGCTTCACTTAAATATTTATTTTAATCTGTTTTTAGTATTTGTTGTTATAGCAGCAACATAAATACATCATCTGTGAAAATTTCATCTGTCTAGCTGTCAGTAGCGGCGTTAGGGTAGGGTAGGTTAGGGCACCGCAGGTAGTCACAATGGAACTCATATACCCCATTTACACGCGCGCGCGAGCCACGAGACAATCCGCGAGACGCGCGCATACGCGCGCGTGTGAACAGGGCGCTCGCGGACCAGACCGCGGCGCGTCTCGCGCTCGCAGGGCTCGCGTCGGGAGCGGTTTTGTATGCGCGCGCCAAAGGGGCTCGCGCGAGCGCTCGCGCGGTGTTCACACGCGCGTAGGGGGCGTGGCTTACGGACGCGCCACGAGACGGTCCGCGACACGCGCGTGTAAATGAGCGGTTATAATTTAATAATCTATAATTTTTGTCTGAGTTATATTTTTGATAAAACTTACGGTTTTCGTGAAAAATCAAAAAACCGAATATTTTGACTTTTGACCTTAAATAACTTCTTTAGCACACATGGGAACTTTTGGCACCTTATTTCTACTGGTGTACCCAAGGTATCTAGCAACAGCTCTGTCGGAATTTTCGTTATTTTATTTGATCACTATTTTTATGTATAATTTGACTGGATTATTGGTGCTGGAATGCTGTAACTCGGCATGCATTTACCTACTTAGCCTAGTTGGTAGCGACCCTGCCTGCGAAGCGAGGGGTCCCGGGTTCGACTCCCGACCGCGGCAGATATTTATGTGACAGATAAATATGTATTTATACCGCCCTTCGTGTTATCTCTGTTTGGCCTGCTTGTACTTGGTTAGCTGGTAGAGAATGCATTAAGCATTAAGCTCGCCAATTGTACCGTAATTAAATATTGTGGTCAATAAAGAGTAAATAAATAAATATTTGTACTGGGGTCATGGGTGTTATTGTTGATGTGTTATGTGTCGTCAAAACCTACTGCGGGGTATGAGTATGTAAGCGTTTATTTTATTTAAAAAAAATTATATGGGTTTCAATGGTAGATAGAGGCGCCGTAGAAATCTCGCCCAGGGCGCTGGTAGTGCTAAAACCGGCCCTGCTAGCTATCACGGTTCATGAGATACAGCCTGGTGACAGACAGACTGACAGACGGACAGCGGCGTCTTAGTAATAGGGTCCCGTATTTACCCTTTGAGTACGGAACCCTAAAAAATAAAGAAATGGCTCTCACTTTTTATTTTACTTTTCATTACAGTTTAAGTTCTCTGTGACTCACAGAGTACTTAAACACTCTGTGACTTTAATGACACCGCTGTCATGTCAAAATTGTACGCGAAAAAGCGCAGTATTTATTGGAAATGTAGAAAAATTAAACATGGTTTCACGGGAACGATGGATTGATTGCATCGGTTTTACCTAACAACATCAATGTGTTTCTGTCTGTGCGTGCCACAGCTCTGTTGCTATCCATCCATCCTGCTGCCTTGCTTGTCCTGTTTGCCCATGTGCTTCAGAGGTATAATAACCCGTCCACGGACCTGAAAAAAAGACGGACGTAACCTCGTCTAATCGAGAGTGAAGCATAGCAATGGCCGCCCGCTTACCATGTGTGCGTAATTTTTGATTCACGATTGACGCAGTATGGTGTCAATGTGTGGGTGTGTGTACTTGTACGAGTAAAGAGTTGGTATTACTATGGGTGCTCCACTGAATTTTTTGTTGGGATTACGTCCGTCTTTTTTTTAGGTCCGTGAACCCGTCCGAATGTTTTGCATACACCGTCTGTATAACGTGAAGTACCTTCGCGTGATTTGTTAGATTAGTATCTTCTTTTTTTTATGGAAATACCCAGCAAACGAGCTGATGATCCACCTGATCGTACCTACCTGACTATCGTCGCCCATAGATATCAGCGACACCAAAGGCATTACTGATGCGTTGCCAGCCAAGAAAGAGAGAAGAAAAAGAAAGAAAGAACTGGCTCTCAAACCCCCAGCTGGAACACGACGAGTCGTTTGGCGGCTGACTCATGCTCAAGGGTGGTAGCTATCCAGGTGAACCCCATGGAGAAATAATAATAGTAATAATGGTATTCATTAACAATTAAAATCAATATTACCAATATAATCCCTCGAGAGGTCCTACCACCAGCGGGCCGAATTTAGTCGCTTCTTACGACACGCATCCGACGTGGGATTGGGGTTAGTATTCTAAGCCATTGGCCATGATAACCAGACATGAAACAGACCATGTGTAAAATACAGACGATAAGATTAGATAAGTAAGATATTGACTTTATGAAACTGATGTCCCCTCAGAAGGGGTCCCATCACCATTCCGACTAATAAACGGCTAATCATAATGACACATTTATATGATCTTACCGACAACAGAAGCAATGGAATTGTTTGTTATCCTTACACATTTTTGTATATAAAAATGTGTAAAACGATTTAAAATCTATTTTATGAAGCTCGCCAACTACGGAACGGTTTCTGCTAGGTTCAACAGGTGGATTCAATCAACTAGATTTTTATATAACGTTTACACGAACTCACCCCGCACTAGGATGCTCTGTAGACATGCATGTGGATGGACACACACAATCCACGCCCGGGAACAAACTTTTGTATCACTAGCGCTCTACCCCTGGCTTTATCCGCGTTTTTGGGATAGTAAATACCGTTTAAGTTATTCCAGATCAGTGGTAATCAACCTTTTTTTCATACGAGCCCCAAACACGTGTTAGTCATGCTGTCGCGGTCCGCAAACCAAAGAAATAAAATTAAAATGTGTGCAATTCACACGTAGTAGAAGTGAAACCTTCAAAAATAAAGGTATTAATTTAATAACGTGCATCAGTTTTAATTATCTTTCAAAAACTATTTTGTACTAAATAAAAATAAAACAGTGGTAACTAACGCCATCTCTTAACATAATATGAATAGTAAAATGAGCAGCTAGCGCCATCTATCCAGCAATAAAACGAATCTTCTATCTTGTTCCTCGCGCCATCTATGAATACAACTTAGCACTTTTTAAAGTAACACGGACATAAGAAACACTGTATATTGCTTCCTCATTTTCTCCCACGTTAAATCTTATGAATTTATGTGTCTATACCTATGTATGTTATGTATCTAGGCGTTATTGTAATAAAGTCTCTTTTTACTGTCGCTTTTTCGTTTCATTTTCAAATGACAACGATGCTAAAGAAGATTTCACTTCAAAAATGTGACTGTGCTCTCACTCGTCTGGAGCCAAACCTGTGTGTAGTCAGGTCATGCTTATCAGAAAAATGCATTGTCATCACAACTAAAGAAATATGTAAAATTTCCATTCATTTGGATAAGAGGATTTAGGTCTAATTAAGCTTGCAAGATAAACGTTAGCTAGCGCCATCTATCCAGCAATAATACGAATCTTCTATCTTGTTCCTCGCGCCATCTATGAATACAACTTAGCACTTTTTAAAGTAACACAAAGAGAACCACGCACATAAGAAACACTGTATAATGCTTCCTATCTCATTTTTTCCCACGTTAAATCGTATGAATTTATGTGTCTGTCTCTTTTTACCGTCCCTTTTTCGTTTCATTGACTTTCAAATGACAACGATGGTACAGACGGTTCACTTCAAAAAGTGACACACTAAAATACTTAATAGTACCTATTGGGTGCTACCTGATTTTGATTAAATGATTTTGAACCTTTTTCAGGAATTAAATGCTGTACCTGCCTCGTGGTGAACCTAGACGATGATCACTTGCATGATGAAGAAATACCTCATGTATTGAGAAATCATGGAATTTAGGAACGAATAAAAAGTAAAATAAAAACAGAGAATGTTGTTTTATTTCGCTACTGAGCCTTCAGGCCAAGCCTCTTAAGGAATATACCATCATCAAGAACTCATAGCCCAACTTGTGTCAATCCTAAGCCAATTTGTCCCAGTGAGGTACCGCACTAAGTCATTAGCCCCAGTTCATCAATTGTGGATAGTTTTGTTTTGGCCACTCTTAGTTTGGTTCACCCGGCCATCAATCACTGGAGCAGCCTGGTAGAAGATGTTCTAAGCCTCCTTAGTAACGGAGAGCGACTTGTGCTCTGTGGACCGTTAATATAAGCTTGTTCGCCAAGTTTTCTACATTTTTATGGAAATAACCGGCAAACAAGCTGACGATCCACCTGATGGTAAGTGGGCGACGCCCATGGACATCAGCAACATCAAAGCCATTACTGATGCATTAGTTGGGGTTAGTATTCTAAGCAGACTTAATACGGCTAAAAGATAGAAGTGTTCATGCGTTCGTGCCACGGAACAAGTGATTAAGTACTCTGTGCCACGGAACACAGACACAACACAAGTGCCTTGCCGTCTGAGGGACTGCAGATTAATATTTATAATCTGTTGAAAACTTGGACTTCTCTTGACTTTTCTTCACATCTTTAGGTGTTTAAATACTCTGTGATCTTTGTCATAACGTTTCTCTGTGTCATAAATTTTAGTAACAAAAATTTGAATACAAAAATCTTAAAAATTTTAAGTGTTTTATCGCAACAATAACCTAAATAAAACCCAAAGCGTAATAAGTGTGCAAAACTTGTATAAACGCTTAGTTAGTGACTAAACTAATTGCTATTCATAGTAAATTACCACGTAGAATACGAAATCTGTTACCTGATTACGGTTTTAATATTTAAAACGAACTGTTTCAAGGATTTCTACCGAGTTTGAAATGAAAATAGAAACCCGTTGGAATTAATTGCATCATTTACTTCAAAGAGGTGGATTTACCAAGTTTTCAAGTGTAAATAAGACCTTTGAAAGAAAGCTTTAAATAATTCACAAAGCAAATTCAAAGCACCTGCAAAATAATAGAATAACAAAGGAAAACTCACTCTAAACAGATGTGAGAAAAAAATTGAAAAATCGTAAACTGAAGAATTATACAACTCATACATCGAAAGGCAAATGTGTCTCATGGTGTATATTTTGCCTTTGCTTGTAAGTCCCTTTGTGTCTTGCATACCGTGTTGTGACTGCTGTATGGACTATATTGTCCCTGATGACATGCCATATAGCGACAAAAGTAAAACCGATTGAATTATACTCGAAGTGTAATAAATCTAAATGTGTTTCTGCCCTTGTATGATAGCATGTTTTCCGATTATTGTCGGATGTTGTATTGCAAGTTTACCCGTACTGTGTCCAAAATGCATCGCCCTTTGTACATGTGATGACAAAGTTATACAATCTGTTTAGTTTTGAACTAACTTAGGCAGTGTTATAGATGTACAAAACTATTATTTCATTTTTAGGACTACAAAATAAGAACCTCTCTATTAGTGTATTTGTAATAGGTATACCTGACTATTAAAATGTATTTTTTCACTAAACATTAAATGAATCTTATAATAAAAATTGTTTTTTTTCAGTACCATTTTTCATACAACATTCGTAATTAAAGGATTCATAATTATCAAGATCTTTATTTAAAATTTTCAAAACGTTTTAAATTCCCAAGCGGCGCCATTGAGGTATATACATAGAGAAGACATCTCAAACAAAATGTGTGTCCCCACCGGGAGGTTCTATTTTCAAAATTGAGCCCCTGTTCTCCTGTCAACATCGAACGAATCCATTGAAACCGCGCGGCGTCAATTCATTGGAACATACATTGTGTTCGCGGTATCTGTTCTATACGCTAGTAATAATACTTCAATGAGCGGCGCAAAGAAAAACTTTCAAAACGACGCTATCACACAAATATAGCTTCTTAAGAAAATAAAATCTTTAATTAGGACAAACTTAAACAAGATCGTTAACGTTAAACTTTATCGCTTCGTATGCAACGCGCGCCGCAGTCATAAAATTTATAAAGTCGATATAGTCTACCATGACTGTATCAGTTCTTTACTGCATATTATGCAGTATACTTCATGAGTGTCATAATTCTGGGAAGAACTTCCCGTAATATGAAACGGAAATAAAAATTTTATAAACTACATTATGAGGCAGCAATTTATTGTGTTATTAGAGTTCCGTAGTCAACACGGAAACTTCCCGGGAATTTTGGAATAAATCACTTTCAATCATTGAAGTATTATTACTTGCATATAGAAGCGACACCCCGAACACAATGTACTTATGTTCCAATGAATTGGCGCCGGTCAGCTGCAATTTTCAATGGATTCGTTCGATTTTGAAAGGAGAACGGGGGCTCAATTTTGAAAATAGAACCTCCCGGCGGGACATACATTTTGTTCGAGCTGTTCTATGGCATTATACTTCAATGCTTTCAATAATCTATCTATCAACAAAATATTGTGTTGTGACTTTTTGAGAGTTGCTGAGCAAAATCTTAACCGCTCATTTACACGCGCGTGTCGCGGACCGTCTCGTGGCGCGACCGTAAGCCACGCCCCCTACGCGCGTGTGAACACCACGCGAGCGCTCGCGCGAGCCCCTTTGGCGCGCGCATACAAAACCGCTCCCGACGCGAGCCCTGCGAGCGCGAGGCGCGCCGCGGTCTGGTCCGCGAGCGCCCTGTTCACACGCGCGCGTATGCGCGCGTCTCGCGGATTGTCTCGTGGCTCGCGCGCGCGTGTAAATGGGGTATAAGGATTATAGAAAGATAGAATATTTAGAAAGGCCGTGAAAACCCATGCGTAAAACGAAACAAATATTATTTCTTTATTTCTCTTTTTTCTCTCTTCTTGGTTGGCAACGCTTCGGCGACGCCTTTGGTTGTGCTGGGCAGCAGTGGCCACTCATAGGTGGATCGTCAGCTCGTTTTTCGACCACAGAGTACTTTAACACTACGTTTTTGTCGACGAGTTACTTACCTACATAAAAAATGAATTTAAAACCTATAGGGCGTTTCAAGTAAGTCTACACTTCACTTTTATGTTGGTAGCATTGAAATAGGATTTTCCAAATTAAAAATGATCTAAAAAATGCAATAATAATTTTTCTTACACACTTTAGCCTGAAAGACCAGCTTTAAAACCAAGCAATCACTATTCACAGACTATACAATAAATGAATAATTAATCAGTCGTACACAAGCGATCTTTCTAAGCTTCTAGTTCCAACTACAGTTACAGAGGGCGTTACCCTCGCTCCAGGATTGAACCTAGATTTTTAGTGCTAGCTTTTAGTACCATTACCATTCAGTGGATTTTGAAAGGGATTTGTAAGTTTAAAGCTGAGATGCAGTTAAATTTTATTCGATCGTATTAAGTCGAGTGTTTCGTAAGAAACTTAGTGACTGTTCACGCGTGCGACAAAAAGTCGCACTGTGACGTTGGTAAACACATTTGTATGAAAATGCAAAGTTTCGTTCTCGTGAGCAACATGCAGTTCAAATGTGCTACGTGTGTTGCTACCTTACGACATTATGCAGCTTGGTAGCAAAGCAGCAATATAATATTTTGAATGTACAGTCACCTGCAATGAAAAGTAACCCGTCTGTTTATAAATACACAGTATCAGATAGGTTACTTTCTCTGCAGGTGACTGTACTTCCCCTTCTCTTACCTGTACCGTTTTCATTGTTTTCTGCACATTCTGGTAGTGAATGCTGTTTAGCATTCGGTCAAGTGCCGGATTAACCACGTAGCAAGAGTAGCAATTGCTACGGGCCCCGCGCGAAAGGGGTCCCCGCATATTCCAACTTTTGTACTTGTTAGAGCCTAGCAGGGGCTATAGTAATTTGCTAGACTATTAATTGCCCACAAAATTGTAACCTGCAGATGGCAAATAAACGTATTGAGTATTTAATTGTTTTTGCCACTTTATACTAAAGAACCCATAGTAGATCAAAGGCTCTATGAAATAATTTGCTACGGTCCTCGCGCTTGCTTAATCCGGCACCTTAGGTCCGCCTTTTTAAAACTTATTTTATTATGGTTAGTAAAATCGGAAAGTCAGAAGCCAGTAAGAGTCATTACAGCATATATAATCTATACTAATATATAAAGAGGAAAGATTTGATTTTTTGTTTGCATTGAATAGGCTCCGAAACTATTGAACCGATTTGAAGAAATCTTTCACTGTTGGGAAAATACTCTACACGCTCAAAGCCCCACACTAGCATTCCCTGTGTCGAGGGTGCCATAGACAACACAAAGACAAGGACACACACACAGCCGAGAACAGAAATTCAAATTATTCAAAGTCATAATTCAAATTTCCGCCTCGCTGGAAATCGAACACAGGACTGGCGTGGCGTAGTGGTCGCCAGACGCCATGACGCCAGAAACCAAATGGTTTTTACACTACCTGTTATACAGTGGCGTTGTAGCCTCCGCTGTTCATTAAATTACATTACACTCTGTATTATATTTTCATTTATGTTAAGTACTCAACTGAAAAGTAGATAGACGCGTTTAAATTCGTTAAAAAAGTTATAAAACTCTAAAAACCACTTTGCGCAAGGAAATTCCTAATCTTCATTTTTCTTTGTTCGGGAATACTACGGAATTTTTTGTGGAAACCCGCGCGGAAGGAATTTTGCTGCAAATTTTTGTTAAGGTTGCTTACGAGAATAGCGATTTTACATACGAAATAAATTATTAGGTAGGTAGTTAAAAATATTCAGGTACTGATAACATTGCTATTTGAGTGAAACAGCTAATAGACTGAATACTAAAATTACTGTTTATAATAAAATTATAAAATTTTATATATTTGTTAATTCATAGTTTTTTTCTGAAAATAGTTCCTTCAGACTTGGTTGACTTCAGATAAGTAGGTGAACAAAATGATTATTATTCATAATTGTGCACTATATTAATTTTAGTCATATTTTGTCTACGGCGACATACTGATTTAAAATAAATATACCTACAACTTAATAGTTTAAAATCTAAACACACGGTATTATAGTATCAATGGCTTCAACCCATTAATGGCCCACTACTGGGCACGGGTCTCTCTTCTTGAGGAAGCCTAGAGCATTTTCCACCACGCTGCTCCAGTGCGGATTGGTGGAGGGGTTAGTGGCCAACCCGAGTGTCGGAAGTTTTCAAACCACCCGAAGGCCTCCGACATGGCTTAACGGCTGTTATCTTATGATAACAACCGGAACCGACGGCTTTACGTGCCTTCCGAAGCACGGATACGTTTAAGAAATGTTTGCCACTAGCGGTCACCCATCCAACTACCGACCGCGCCCGCTGTTGCTTAACTTGTCGATCACATAGGATCGACGTAAGCCGCCGGGCTATGAGCGCTATAGTATCAATATGGGTACTAACACAGTAAAAAATTGTGACTATGCTGTTATCCGTTAAGGAGTTCCTTAGTCCGAAGCCCAACCTGTGTGTGGTGTCAGGTTATGCTTATCACAAAAATGCATTGTTATAAGAACTAAAGAAATATCTTTTTCAACTCTCTAGGAGAGTAAGTAGCTCTAATTAGACTTGCAAGATTTGACCCACAGAATAAGCTACAGTTAGTTTTAAAAATAACTATTTTTAAAAACAAGCTTTTAAAATTGTGTTTGTGGTGTTGGCCACTAAAAAGTTCCTTAATTTTGAGCCAACCCTGAACGTACTATCGTCGACAATATCATTAAAATGCATTGTCATCGGAACCAATTTATGATGGATGGGTGTCGTAAAAGGCGACTAAATCCGGCTCACTGATGGTAGGGCGCCTCTAGGGATTATATTGGTAATATTACTTTTAATTGTTAATTAATACCATTATACTGTTATTATTTCCCCATGGGGTTCGCATGGATACCTACCACCCTTGAGCATGAGTCAGCCGCCAAACGACTCGTCATGTTCCGGCTCGGGGCTTGAGAGCCAGTTCTTTCTTTCTTTCTTTTTCTTCTCTTTCTTGGCTGGCAACACATCAGTAATGCCTCTGGTGTTGATGATGTCCATGAGCGACGATAGCCACTTACCTATAGGTGGATCGTCAGCTCGTTTGCCGGCTATTTCCATAAATAAAAGCGGCCAAGTGCGAGTCGGACTCGCCCATGAAGGGTTCCGTAGCAGCAAGTAACATAATATAAAAGTTCTTGTAGTTCGTTGTAACTTTGATCGAGGTAAATTGCGGTTTACGATTTATGACGTATTAAAAAAAACTACTTACTAGATCTCGTTCAAACCAATTTTAAGTGGAAGTTTGCATGGTAAAGTACATAATATATTTTTTTAGTTTTATCATTCTCTTATTTTAGAAGTTACAGGGGGGGGGGGGACACATTTTACCACTTTGGAAATGTCTCTCGCGCAAACTATTCAGTTTAGAAAAAAATGATATTAGAAACCTCAATATCATTTTTGAAGACCTATTTATAGATACCCCACACGTATGGGTTTGATGAAAAAAAAAATTTTGAGTTTCAGTTCTAAGTATGGGGAGCCCCCAAAATTTTTTTTTTTTTTTTCTATTTTTATGTGAAAATCTTAATGCGGTTCACAGAATAAATCTACTTACCAAGTTTCAACAGTATAGTTCTTATACTTTCGGAAAAAAGTGGCTATGACATACGGACGGACGGACGGACGGACGGACGGACGGACGGACGGACGGACGGACGGACGGACGGACGGACGGACGGACGGACGGACGGACGGACAGACAGACAGACAGACAGACAGACATGACGAATCTATAAGGGTTCCGTTTTTTGCCATTTGGCTACGGAACCCTAAAACAAAAAAAGCAAAGCAATATGGTATTTCAACCCCGTAGAATGAGAGGAAGTACTTCTAATACTTTAAATTTAGCTTGCAAGATTTGACCTGAAAATACTAAAGATACATTGCGAGTTAAATAAAAGCTTGAAATACCTATAACCGTTAAAAAAATCGTAAATTCGTCAGCACGAAAGTCCACATTAAGCGCAGATGAAACTGGTGCATTCATCAGAATGCTGTATTTAAAGGATTTAGTGGAGATACAGCTGTAAAACATCCGTTGCAATAAAATCAGATGGCAGTATTTAAAACCATAGCAGTTAATGTTGTGCATAAAGTACAGAGGTCTTATTTTGTTTGTTAAAGATAAAACATACGAATTAGAATTAAATTGTAATGTATCTGTTTTACCGACTTCAAAAAATGAGGTTCTCAACTCGGTTGTATTTTTTTGTTTACATTATCTTTTATACTATATTTTCCTCTGAAGTTAATAAACCATAATGTTATCCATTATGGAACTAACAATATCAACGATCAACAAGTTTTATTCCAGTTTCCCCAACATGTTGCCTCTCTAATTTTAATTACCCCATTTTTTCATCAGATTCTGTTTCACCTACGTATATCGTATATGAGAGATGCGTCCCATAAAAAATATAAAATTCAGATCTTATGATGGAATCCATGATGAATTGATGATTTTCAAGAGAATCCTCAAATACAATAGGTATGTAATGCACATTTTAAGTATTATTACTAGCGTATAGAAGCTAAACCGCGAACCCGATGTTTGCGCAATAAGTTGGCGCCAATGGGCTTCAATTTTCAATGGATTCATTCGATTTTGAATCGAGAACGGAAAACAGGACCTCCCGGCGCGACACAAATTTGTTCGAGATGTCTGTTCTGGTACTTTAGTACATTATACGAGTTCAATGGGTATACATAATATTATGTTCTCCAAAGCAACGTTTTGATTAACTTCTTATAATAGGTAAAACCCATAGACTTAAATAAATATACCTAATTAAGTATAGTATACATATAGGTCTATGGTAAAACCTCGTGATGTCAGTTATTAAATGGTATCTTTCATCCAGCAATGCATTGGTAATTTCTATTACGTAGGTCTATTTCGGATGGTGACCAGTATAATATGACCTTTTCTTATTGGTGTTGCCATAAAATATGTTTACTTTATGACCGATTGACGACGACAT
The DNA here is from genome assembly GCA_951805285.1 of Thymelicus acteon. Classification (NCBI taxonomy): domain Eukaryota; kingdom Metazoa; phylum Arthropoda; class Insecta; order Lepidoptera; family Hesperiidae; genus Thymelicus; species Thymelicus acteon. The sequence goes on from OX638235.1 coordinate 1,937,465, forward strand.
ATTATGACAAATACGAAATATGATTTACAAAATATATGAGTATTGACGGATAAATTTCGTATACATAAGGGTAAGGAGATATTAATTTTAATGTATTTATAACGGAACACGTAATTGTAAAGCGTCTCAAATCTAGCACGAGTGACGTTCCATCCATCCATCCATCAACCTTTGTAGGTCCATTGCTGGACATAGGCCTCCCCTAACTTGCGCCCGCTGTCTTCTTCAGGTCGTCAGTCCACCTGGTCGGGGGGCGTCCTATGCTCCTTTTTCCGAGACGTGGGCGCCATTCGAGGACCTTTCTTCCCCAACGGTTACCTATCCTTCGAACTATGTGGCCAGCCCATTGCAACTACAGCATCGCAGTGACGTTACTGAACTTGAAAGCCCTGTTAGTGGTGTTCCTATTTTATAAAAAAGTAGATAAAGCAAAATAGTTCAGTATCCACCGCACATTAACAACCAAAATGTGTGTGTGTAATGCACAAGAGTGTATTATGACTCTTCAATGGAAACAAAACATGTTTGTAAAATCACACACTTGCAAATATTAAATCGTTCTGGATGCAGTTTGATTTATTCACTTTCTAAAAAAAGTTTCTCGAAGGGAAGCAAGGGCTACTCGTAAACAAGTTATTGCTTTAAAACTAAACACACGCTTTGCCAAACCTGATTGTAGCATCAGGTAATACTATCACAAAATGCATTGTCATCTATAATCTATAGTCTATAGTAATATATAAAGAGGAAAGATTTGATTTTTTGTTTGCATTGAATAGGCTCCAAAACTACTGAACCGATTTGAAAAGTTCTTTCACTGTTGGGAAGCTACACTATCCCCGGGTGACATAGGCTATATTATATTTTCAAAAAAATTAGGGATCCTTAATAAAACTCCAATAATGTAACCCAAGGTGTAAAAAAATAAGAAAACCGAAGCAAAGCGAGGGCGGTTACGCGTCAGAAATAAAGCAACATGGAAAATTACAACTTAGCATAAGAAGAGGGCTAACTAAGCTTGCAAGATTTGATCCACACAAGGAGGCTGAGCTAAATAAAAGCATTTAAAAAGATCCAAGAATCAGCATTATTCAAGTATCCAATCCCGGAACTATTTTGTCGCAAATCCCCATCCAGATTGCTATCCCCATCCGTCTAAGAACTGTCGTGTGTCTCCCCAAGTGTGGACGCCGTAAAACGTCGCGCAAATAAAACTTCGTCACGAAAACCCGTAAAAGCGTCGTGATAACAAACTGGAATATCTGAGTGTTTCGTTTTCAGATCTCAAAAATGAAACTAAATTCGGGTTTCAAATATCTACTGACTCTACCTGTATTTCTACCGACAGGAGATTGTGTTTAAAATCTTGTATTATATTATCCTACTATCCTACTATAATATTATAAATGCGAAAGTTTGGATGTTTGGATGTTTGGATGTTTGTGTTGCAATCACGCAAAAACGGCTGATCGGATATAGATGAAATTTGGCACACAGATAGTTTAATATCTAGAATAATATATAGGATACTTTTTATCCCGAGATATTGATCTGTTCCCGAGGGAGAAGAAGTAAACTAAATGGTAATAGGAAAACAGTTCTGACGTTTGTCTTCACAGTGACATTAGAAAACTCAAAACAGCTGATTGAGTGATTAAATTTTAATAATTGGTTCATTTTTTTAATATGTTTATTTACAAACATATAAAAATTTGCGGTGAGGCACATTGTGATCATTTTTATCATGCAATGGAAGCTTTAGTAACCATCGATCTCGTATAAAATCAAGTAAAACAAACACAGCATTTTTTACGCAAAATGAAGGCTGCTTACACATCAGCGTTTGTCGAGCGTTCCTAGCGCCAAACGCTTGATCGATGAACTATAAAAATAATAATTTTACGTTGAATAAGTACTCGTAGCTTATCAAGGTTTTTCCTAGCTCTAAATATGAGGTGCAATTGAAATATTATATTATATCGTATCAGGTTTAATTACTTAATAGCAAAAAAAATCAACAAATTTGGTTTTTAACATTTGTAAATATCTACCTATATTTTTTTATTTACCTTATAGAAATAAATATTGATTTTGTTAACTTATTTAGCAAATCATTATTCACGTGTGTCGGATGAACGCGTACGTTTATAAAATCCTAGTGTGGTGTCGGCCTTACGTCAATTCGGCCTTATGTCAATATTTCTTAATTTTTTTATTGCTGTGCATGCATAATAATATAACCAGTGCTTTAACCGAACACTACAAACCTTAAATAAGTTTTTAATGAACAAGACCGTTAGTATACAATGGTTTTAGTTAGGAATAGATTCGTTGTTTAAGAAGCGATTTTCATGATTTTTTTATTGTATTGGGAATATACTCAAGTTGGTCTTACTTCAATATAGTGAGACTGTGGTTTCTGGAGGTAAAGAATGAGCTTCTCAGTCGTAGGGAATAACTGAACTGTGTTTAAATATGTTCGCTGTTATTATCGTTGACATCGCATGGTATGGTGGTGTGTCTTAGAGACGAAAATTATAACTCCTCAACGGAACAATTGAAATAACTAAACAATTTTTAAAAATATTTGTTGTTTGTAAATTGAAGGGTAAAATCTACAAATCCGTCATAAGACCTGTCGTAATGTATGGATCAGAATGTTAGGCTACAAAGAAGATGAATGAGAGACGATTGCATGTCACAGAGATGAGAATGTTGAGGTGGATGTGTGGAGTGACGAGAATGGATAAAGTAAGGAATGAGTATATTAGAGGAAGTTTGAAAGTGGCAAAAAATGTAAGAAAAGTTAAAAGGGTACCGAATGTCGTGGTATGGGCATGTGATGAGGCGAGAGGAAACGCATGTAACGAGAAGAGTGATGGATATGAATGTGATGGATAGACGAAGGGGACGAGGACGACCAAAGAAAATATGGATGGATTATATTACAGATGATATGAAAGATAAGAGAGTTAGTCTAAAGATGACGGCTGATAGGGAAGTGTGGTAGAGGAAAACATATTGCGCCGACCCCAAATAAAATTGAGAAACGGGCAGGATGATGATTAATATTAACGCTGTAAAACCAGATGCACAGACAAATATTTTTTTTTTATTATAAGTTAATGCTTGAATACAATCCCACCTGATGGTAAGTAGAGATGTAGTCTTGGTTTATTATATGATCTATTTAGTACATAAACATACATACATATTTTCATACCTTTCATACTTTAAGTATGATGATGATGTTCCGCGATGACCCGCCATGATTGCAAGGAAAATACTTAATTTGGTATACTTTTAATTTTAAATCATAGTTTAACGATATAACAAACTGCAACTTCATCTGCGTAAATAAGGTCCACAGACAAATTAATCATATTTTTGACTACGGTATCGTGTAATTTTTTTAGCGATATAGTCGATATGGCTAAGACGCTATATCATTTTTAGCCACTAAAAGATATATGCATGGGGCAACCTCGCTATTGCCACTCTATGGAGTACATAAAACACTGAGTCTCTTCGTTTCGTTTCGTTTCAATGCCCTTAATAAAGATGTCACATGGAAGCATCCATTAAATGTACCGGTGTTATTTAAAGAATGATATGGTTCGTTTGTGTTACATTTTTTTTGTAAACGTAATTCTCTTAATGGTTCTGCTGTTTGTTCTAATTGCGGAATAACTTTATAGTTTTCCTCCAGAATAATAGTTGTTCTTTTATTTTCTGCGCATCGCAAAATTTACACGCTTTGCTAATTTTATCCCTTTTTAGAAGCTTCTGGCTACTGAGACTTGCGAGTTGTGACTCTCATCATGCTCTAGCAACAGCTCATCTCCGTCATTCTGTTTCATGGGCATATTGCTAACGTCGTTTACCTGCCTGTTCCGGCGTACCAGCTTTCAAGCTTGCTGAAATTATTTTTCACGACGTTTCCTTTGATTTTTATGACCCCTAAGCAGCTCGCTGGTACGCCAAATAATGAGCATGTTTCTGGTGTCGATGATGTGCCTGTTTAAGCAGCTCTTAAGGTAGCCTACCACTGAACTTCTTCCTCACTGATTTTTTCGAATCTTTAGCAACTTGCTAGAACGCGAAATAATAAGCATGTTGTCAACATCATTCTTTGGGATGAAAAGCAGGATACTGTAAGTTTAATTCACAAACATCCAAACATCTAAACCTAACATCTAAATTTTAGTAGGATCTGGATCTAATTCAAAATTCTCGCGGACGAAGTCGCGGGTAGAAGCTAGTACTTAATATAATCTTGTAAATGCCTTTGAGTGTAAAACGTAGGTAGATTCCCGACAGTCAAATCCTAAATGAATATAGCCAATATAGGTACTTGTCCGGACTATTCAGGATTTTTAGGCTAATTTCAAGAGCTGAATGTTAATGACAATTTATAAGGAGATTTTAGCGGTGCCTATGAGGAATAATGACTTAGCTACTATCGAATTGGTAGCAAGTTCCACTGTCGTACTTACATTTTTTTGAGAAATCCTTAAAAATGTTAATTGAGGGAAATTTTACGGGAATAAAACGGGAATGGCGATTTTGATAAATCGCCATATTGATATTAAATCAATATTATGTTCTCGAAGACTGTTTCTTTAAAGTAGTTTGGTTTTGGTAAAGTTTTGTATTTTTAACATGTTTCCCGTCAAAATAAACTCATAGCTTACTGCAGTAATGGATTGATAGGTCAATAATCAGACACCCTGTATAATACCAAAACCTGTCAAACTGTATATTATGATCTTAAGAGAAAGAAAGCAACAACTAGGTAAATTAATATTAATTATTCATTGCACAAATCAGTAACTAACGCCCCAACTCAGAGTCACTAATGGTTACTTAAATCGCTCCTTAGTAAAGAATCACCATACAAATTCTGTACTAAGGAGCGATTTAAGTAACCATTAGTGACTCTGAGTTGGGGCGTTAGTCATTAATCAATTTGATATCAATTCTTACCTCTCACCTACCCTGACGACCCTGTAGCCTAGTTGGTAGCGACCATGCCTGCGAAGCGAGGGGTCCCGGGTTCGATTCCGGGCCGGGGCAGATATGTATGTGACAGATAAATATTTGTACTTGGGTCATGGATTTTATTGTGATGTGTTATGTGTAGTCCATGCCACCCGCGACACAGGTTAAACTAACTAGCTGACTAATTTATGCCGTAAATATTAACGTTCAATTTAACCGCTTGGTGCAGTTTCGCTCAGTTAGCTTAGATTAAAATGCAAAACGGCAATTGGTTTAGTTCGTAACAAGCTGCAAGTTGGTATGCAAAGCTTTCAATTGTTGCGTCTTCTGCCAATAAATTTATGCAATAATTGGGTTGACTTGGAGAAAAACGGATTAAATAAGTTATAGTTTTAAAAAAAGATAGATATCTATTTTATTTTTATCCTGATGATCCTAGTCAGGACATTAAAACGAAACTATGGAATTAGTTCGTGCTCTGCGCTACTTGGCTTCACAAATTATCAGTTGGTCTAGGATGAGGAAGAGATTACTTCACATAATTGAGGATCGGACGTCACTTGGTAAGTTAGTCCGATGTATTGTAATCTCGTCCTCATACTTTGTACTATGTAGTTCTTACTCTGTGCTACTTGCCGTCACATAATTTCATAGTTTCGTTTTAATGTTCTGACTAGGACTAGATACTGCGACTACTATAGTAGACGACCCAGCTGATGGTTAGTGGGTACCGTATTGCGCGCTCACTCGCACTTAGGCGCTATATGCTTCGCCCTGCTCGCACTTTTACGTCAACGAGTGCAGAGGGATACTGCGACTACTATAGTAGATGACCCAGCTGATGGTTAGTGGGTACCGTATTGCGCGCTCACTCGCACTTAGGCGCTATATGCTTCGCCCTGCTCGCACTTTTACGTCAACGAGTGCAGCGAGATACTGCTACTACTATAGTAGACGACCCAGCTGATGGTTAGTGGGTACCGTATTGCACAGTCACTCGCACTTAGGCGCAATATGCTTCGCCCTGCTCGCACTTTTACGTCAACGAGTGCAGCGAGGTACTGCGACTACTATAGTCAATCGGCTGTTTGGTCGACTTCTTGTTGCAAGCCATTGGAATACCTTTAGTGGATATTTTGGTGCCGAAATAAAATAAATGCTTAAAATAAATGTTTGACCGTTGAGAAGCTCGAAAGAAGGGTGGAAACGTTTTGCGGTAGAGCTTACATAAAGACATCAGACATAGACATAGATGTTTGACAAATGCAATACACATGGGCGAGTTCCACTTGACGTTCACAACGATCAAAATAACCCTTTAGCCGTTCCACTTATCGATCACGGTCATTATGGTCGCGGCGAAAATGTCACTGATAACGTCATTAATGACCCATCTAAGATGTGGGTCGAAGTGGACGGTGCACAAGCAAGTGGAACGGGAAAAACCGCGGTCGTCAGCGTGATCATACTGAACATCAAGTGGAACGCACTATTTAAGTAGTGTTTTCATGAAAATAGTTTTCATGGAGTTTCACAACACAACGACCATCACTAACCATAATTGTTTTAATAAAATTTCAACGACAAAACCCGTATTTTAGTGAATACATTATCAAAGTATCATAGTGCTTTCTACATAATATATCCATAAATTTTAGTCGCGACAATAGTGAAGCGAACAGTTGAGTAATAAACGTTATGAAGCACCGGTTTACGAGGGAGGTTAGCTCAGAGTTGCTTTAATGTCGCCCATGAACTATGAATATCAAAAAGTTCATAAAAATATCACCTGAGGACAAGAATGGGTGATTTCAAGCTTGTTTCACTCACAGGATACTGAACAAAGTTGCTCAAAAGATCAGTGTTAGAAGTTTAATGTGTATTATTACGGCTGAACCGATTTTGATTTAATTGTTTGTTTAAAAGGTTGATTCGATATGTTTGCAACATTTTTTGCTGTTTTGAATTCAGGTCTTTTCACGTTTGTATTAAAAACTCGGTATTGAAAAAATGTAGTTAAGTTTTTTGGTGCTGATAGCCTGAGACAATCAAGTAAATAATGGGATACTTATTGTATTTCATTTGCAACCTCTGTTATTTTCCTCTATATGAACCCCACTCATAATGATTACTTCCTCTTCCTCTATGCAAGGCCTACGGTGTTATGAATTGCCTCATAAATAAAACATAAAAAATTTATGGTTATTCTATAACGAGGTAAGTAGTAGGTACTCTGTGTAGTGATCGCAACAGAGTGCTTTATACAGAGCGTTCAATAATCGTAAAAGCCTTCCAAATTATGGTAGGTAGTTACTTTTCTGGTTTCAATAATAAAATTATTCACAAATTAGTCTTCAAATTCAAAAACAAAATCAATATTTTTAAAAATAAATACTGACCTACGTGCATTATATTAACTGACATACATATTAATCTACTTATTATATTATTTATAATATACTTATTATTATTCAAGAAAAGGTCCAGGAAAACATTATACAAGATTCTCCTTGGAAAACGAAAACATCTCCTAGCTGCATTGAGATAACATAAATTGTATTATTACGAAGCATCGATTCAGACTTGACGAGTTTTAATAGTTATATTTCCTCACTTAGTAACGTAGCAACTATTTCTAAGCATTAACTTTGTGCTTCGAACAGGCGCGATGGCTTGCGTCAGATATAAAGTACACTTCACAAGCAAAGTGCTGTAACATTTTTGTTGCGCGGATGGCAAGTGAATAGCTATTGGTATACTGCACTTTCAATGCTTTTACAACGTATAGCGCAAACTTTATAGCGCGAGAGCCGGGTTGAAGTTTTTGTTATTTAACAATAAAATTTATTTACATACATTTTTATATGGTGATTTTAGAATAAATCAATTAAAGTGAAACACGATAGAGTGTAAAAATTATAATAGGTAGGTAATCAACAGAAGTAATTCCAAACTTGTTAGTATGCACAATAAGGAGTGTTTGAGGAGTGTCAATATTTACTGAATACAGACCTACTGTATTACTTACTGAACTTTCTTAAGATAACTTGAAACTTAATGATCTGTAGCCTTAATGTCTAGAAATGCCGTATATTTTAGCCGTATTTGGGCGGCTTAGAATACTAACCCCAATCCCACGCCGGAAGGTTGTCGTAAAAGGCGACTAAATTTGGCCCGCTGGTGGTAGGGCCCCTCCAGGGATTATATTGGTAATATTGATTTTAATTATTAATTAATACCATTATTACTATTATTATTTCTCCATGGGGTTCGCCTGGATAGCTACCACCCTTGAGCATGAGTCTGCCGCCAAACGACTCGTCGTGTTCCAGCTGGGGGCTTGAGAGCCAGTTCTTTCTTTCTTTTTCTTCTCTCTTTCTTGGCCGGCAACGCATCAGTGATGCCTTTGGTGTCGTTGATGTCCATGGGCGACGATAGCTACTTACCATCAGGTGGATCGTGAGCTCGTTTGTCGGCTATTTCCATAAAAAAAATGCACTTGTAAATAGGTATTTGTTTCATATAAATGATTAAAGTAGTTTTGAAGTTACAATCATCACAAGTCACAATCATTCATTGCTGCGCCGCTGATCGTCACGACAGCAAGGTAAAATATATCACCATTCACCACTGCCCAGGGCGAACTTTGCAAACTTCAATATATCGACTTTTAGGTACTGGATGACTGGTTTAGGCAACCCAAGTAACATTAGTATTTATTTATTTATAAGCAGGCAGTCTTACGACTGGTTTTGCTTATATCCATTTGTCACTTGTGCTTTGATCTGATTTTGTTCTTAAACTCGTTGACATTTCGAGCTGTTACAACTTGTTCTGGCAGATTATTCCAATTCTCCAGTACTTTGTTACTTAGGAATTGCTTACGTGGATTAATATGTGCAAAAGTTCTAAAAATTATAGTGAATATCGCATCAAAGTTTGGTAAATCATAATGTCCACTCAGGATTTTGTACGTATATTATTATTTGAATTACAATATAATAGAATGAATAGTTCATTATTTATTTAATAGTATTTGTATGTTATTAGGATTAAGTGTCGTTTTACAGGCTGCATTAGATTTGTAACCTACAATGAAAGACATCAAAAGTTCAATAGATAAATATCTAGTATCAAATTATCAGAAATATACACTATCAAAAATTATCATCATAATTTTAAGACATTTCTCTCCCAGCCTCCCGCGCTACAACATCTATGATTACTTCGAAGTGGAAAACGCCGTTCAAACAACAAAATAAAACTGTTATTATCCGAGCAGTTACTAGAGATATAACCATTAAGCTATCCTTTATCGGCGTTGGCCCAGCGCCCCTATCCAGTGAACGATTATGTTTATACAAAGACTACAACCATGCATTAGTGCAGATGTAGCACTTTTCGGAATGTCATTTGTGGGCCCAAGTATAGAGTGCGGAAAGACATTCACCCACACCCATTGAAGTATAATGTCGAGCAGACATCTCGAACAAAATGTGTGTCCCGCCAGCAGGTTCTATTTTCAAAATTGAGCCCCCGTTCTCCTTTCAAAATCGAACGAATCCATTGAAAATTGAAGCCGATCGGCGCCAATTCACTGGGACATACATTGTGTTCGCGGTGACGGTTCTATATGGTAGTAATAATACTTCAATGCCCTCACCAATTTGTTTACAGCGCCATTGTGGAGGGTTTTTGAACTGTTATTTACGGCTTACAGTTGGACACTTGAAACTTTCCCCCTACACAAGACAGTTTTCGTTTACCTCTGTGTTCTAGAGCCCTAGACGGGAGCACGAAGTTTTTTTTTAAATCAAAGAGACTATACCTTAGATTAGGGGCCATTCATGAATTACGTCACACTAATTTCATGACTTTTTGACCCCTCCCCCCTTCCTTATCGCAGCTGGTCACATTTGTAAGACCTCCCCCCTAGTGTTTAATTATTAAATTAAAACAGCAGTTCCGAAATAACTTTTATTTCCATTAATTGTTTTTTTAATATTTACCTATACTTATGGTCAATTCCATTTTAAAATGTGACGTCACGAAATTTAGGACCCCTCCCACCCCTTGTCACACAATGTCACACTTCATCGATAATTAATTTATGGATGGCCCCTTAGTGAGCATGTAGAATCTGCATTAGAAATCATTTTTTTAACGAATGCACGAACCAAACCTTAAATGTACTCACCTACTCACTCGTAAACATCTGGTGAAAAATGCATTTTCCGCAATTTCTTCGGAAAATTTGAAAAATAGACATAATTTTTAAGATGGTGTAATCATTTCGCGAATAAGTTTCATCGCGCATGAGGCAACCGAGAGGCATAGGGTGACCATGAATCGTTCGTGGCCACAACTTTGAACAGCGCCTTTTAGTCTGTGACTTTGTATTTTTAGATGCAAGATGCGATATGTCAGCGGCATGAAGATAAAAAACCTGGAAATAAACACAAAATTTTGCTATACCATCCGTAGCTAATTATTAAACCATCCTTAGCATGGACTTTCGCTTACATAGTAACTTATGGTTTCCTGTTTTGTTAGTGGTTTTCCACATCTTAAGGTTGTCTGGAAGAGATCGCCTTGTAGCGATAAGACCGCCTTTTGTACTTCTGTCTACTTCACTTGTCTACTTCTTTGTAGTTGTATTATTTTATTGGTGTACATTAAAGAGTTAAATAAATAAATAACTTATCCTCACATCCTCACATTCTAAGAGTTGACCTAAGTCCAGCAGAAACTTATTTAAATACTTTCATAAATGAACTGGTGATCATTGAAATAGTCCACTATAAAATTCAGTAATTTTTAACACTACAAATTTTAAAATTTAAAAACTCCCGAGACTTTTATTTTGACTAAACATAACTGAAACCCATTTCGATTACGTCATATTTCAATTAAACAAAAACCGCATCAAAATCGGTCCATCTCTTTAGGAACTACGGATGACACAGATAGAAACAGAGACACGTCAAACTTATAGACCCTCTATTTGCGTCGGAGGTTGAAAATTAAATTATTATAATATGATTATTAAAAGAATTACTTTCTCCTGTCCTCGATATAACATGAGTTATCGTAGATACACTACAACTAGTCATCCTCACGTCGACATGTTATCACGTCTCACGTCGTGGAGAAAATAAGGCACGTGGTTTCCTAAAATATAATATCATCGGAACCGGGGAACACGCTTCAGCGCTATTATTACGTAATTCTTCATGTCTATCTGAGCCAGTGGCGGCGTTAGGCGTGGGTGACGTGGGCCACCGCCTACGGCCTCACAATCCGGGGGCCCCGCGCCCCGGAGGCTTAAAAGCCGTGTGCTAGTTTTTGAAATAAGTCAAAATAACTAAGAAAACACTGAATTTTTGAGTACATTGAGCATCAGAATTTTTTAATGACATTAAGTACGGTTTACATTATTCCAGTCCAGCGATCGAAAACAGTGCTAGATTGCTACTGGAAAAGTGTAAACCGGCGCTGGAATGCACTGAATCCAGTAAGCTTTCCAGTCCAGTAACTGGATTGGCGGTCTACTTTTGAATCCAGTGCAACTGGAATAATGTAGACGGCCAAACCAGTGCCGTTTGATACATTTTCTTCTTGAAATCATTGTCACTTGTAGTGTTCACACTTCAACAGCTTCTAAATGACTGGAATAATGTAGATGATACAATCCAGTCTAGCCCTGGACTGGATTGATTCGCTAGATTACTGGATTGGATTAATGTAAACTGGGCATAAAGTATTTTGAAAGTTTATTCAATTTTTTTAGGGTTCCGAAGTAAAATCGGAACCATTATAGTTTCGTCATGTCCGTCCGTCCATCTGTCCGAAGCAAAGCGCCGAGACCCTTAGTACTGTATTTATAATAACTCCAGAATCGTAGAATAAAATTTTAAATTTTTTTTTTCAGGGTACCTCCCCACAGGTAACGTGAGGATGATTTTTTTATTCGTCGCGTACCCCATAGCGTGTAGATGTAGAAAAGTTCATTGAAAAGGTCTTCCAAAAATATTATGGGTCTTCTAGGACCATTTTTGGAATTAGGGATCTGTTTACGATATATGTATTTGGCTTATATCGTAAACAAATCCCGAATTTTGGTTATAAAGTCAAGTGTTGCCGGCTAAACGGTTGGAGTTGAACTAATGAAAAAATTCTCAAAAATAGGTTGTATGATGAATTTACAAGGAAAACAATCACAGCTATGTTAGCTTATGTAGTTAATGAGAAATAGTCGATAAACTTACTAATTAGGAACCCTACATTGCGCCTGGCCTGACACGCACATGCCCGGTTTTTTTTGTAATGAATTCATGAAAAAAATATTTAAATGACGGCTATTCCAAAAGGAAGAGGACTCGACCACCGCCACATTGGGGTATTTTTGTCGAAGAAGTTAGATTACATATTTTAATTAGCGCTAGTTAATTGCAGGACACACTGTATACTTTGCCTTCTCGCGTGGCGGGCAGAGGGCCTCGCAAAATGTACTACGTCATATCTTAAAGACCAGTGCCGAAGAGTTTGAAAACGGTAAAAAGTGAAAAAAAATTATAAAAGTAGGATGAAAGTTTCATCCTAAACCCATGGCAAAAGGAAGAGAATATAACAAAAATGAAAGGGAAAATAATTTACGGGCGATTCGAGGTCGGGAATTGGGAAGGGTAAAAAACAGTTTTATCTCGATTTTCGACAAAACTACAAATCCTATGGAAAAAAGCTAAATGGCAAAGTTGTAGGTAATAAAAAGATCTACAACTTTTGTATTTACTCTTTTTTACAAAACCTCAAAATTTATGTGAAAAATTCAAACAACCAAGTTTTTGGTTTTTTCTTTTTCTTTTTTTTTTTTAAAGAAAGGGGAACTTAACTTTGTATGTCCCAAATATACTGTAATTTTTTTTTAATTTAGGTAAAATATTTCTTTTTTCACATTATTTTGATTTAATATCGAAAAAGCACCATAATTTTCAATCGAAAAATCTCACATCAAAATATTACAAGTATCTACTTTTTTAAAAAAAAATTGGTGGGCTTTTTGTTCGTTGAAATCTCTACTTTGTGATGGTATAAAAATATACACTACTTTAGTACTTTATGGTAATAATTTTTAATACCTGCCGGCTTGAATTAAATAATAATAATAATAATAAAACTGTCAGTGTCACTGTCTTGTGAAGGCGATACTGTCAAATCTGTCAAATAAATTAAACTGACTGACTGGCTGACATTGGCTGTCAGCAGTGTTGCCAATGCTACAGCAATTACCGTGTTCTACGGCTTTCAGGCCAAAAAATCACAAAATCTACGGTCTACGGCCCGAACCCTAGGGCCGTAGCAAATTCTACGGCTTTTCGCAAATTCTACGATCATTTTGTTATTTATTATTTTTGCAGACATATAACGAATGTTAAAACCTTAAAACAGCGCCAATAGGCTAATATAAAAAGTGTTCCTTGTTTTGTAGACATCAAATTCACTGCCGACGACCTTTTTTTTTTAGCCCGAGCGCCGAACTGATGGTATATATTGGCATAATTGGATAGCATAAATTGGCAGCTGTGGACACGGCCCACAGTTGATCTTTTTCCATAGAAACACGGCTTTTTTATCTAATGTACACGGCCTTCCAAAAATTTTCATCGGCAAGACTGGCTGTCAGTAGTGTCTGTCATTAGTGTCAATGAAGTTCACTTCAGGACATTACATTATTTTTATCAACTGAAAATTAGAAAATTATAGAATATAAGATAAACTTGTAAATTTTGCAGCATCATTTCAATCATGATAGCTCGACCTTGGACGGATGACTTGCCAAAATGCCCAAATACGTGTGTGGCATCGTATTTCTCACAGCACGGGAGAAATTCAAACTCCACCGATGACTATCTTTGCTTTTATTGCCAGACAGAAGATAATAATTCGTAAGTACTAGAATTTATCCCCTAAAATTTCGTTAGATAACTTACTTCCTACTGATATGATATTTTTAATTCTCTTACTAGTGAGCAATTAGGTATGTTTCATAGAAATATTAAATACGAGTAACCGCCCTCGCTTTGCTTCGGTTTTCTTATTTTTTTACACCTTGGGTTACATTATTGGAGTTTTATTATGGATCCTTATTTTTTTGAAAATATAGCCTATGTCACCCGGGAAGCTACTCTATCAGTAGCTTCCCAACAGTGAAAGAATTTTTCAAATCGGTTCAGTAGTTTCGGAGCCTATTCAATGCAAACAAACAAATCTTTCCTCTTTATAATATTAGTATAGATAAATGAAATTAAATTTAATATCCCCAGGTGTTTGTACGGAGTGTTTGAGCCTCATAATGGGCTGGATGCAGCACGGTTCATCATGCAACGGATGGCGGCTGAGCTGTTGTTACCTCCACCGTCCATCCACAACACCGATGAGGAAATTAGGGACCGGTTGAGGTACATATACTTTCATGAATTTTCCTTAAACAAGTTTATACTTAATTAAGTTTTAAGTTAGTCTATTTTACCTCTTTAACTAGCAGACAAATAAATTGATTGAGTTATTTCTTTCTCTCAAGCCATCTGTGACAACATTTCAATAAGATTCATTTCATTTTCTTGGCTGATACAAGAAAACAAAAATCCTAGATCCACCAACGAAATGATGTATTAAATAAACGTTTAAAACGCTTACACACTCATACCCCCGCGGTAGTTTATATACCTGTGTCGCAGGTGGCATGGACTACACATATAACACATCACAATAATACCCATGACCCGAGTACAAATATTTATCTGCCCCGGCCGGGAATCAAATTTGGATCCCCTCGCTTTGCAGGCAGGGTCGCTACCAACTAGGCTACAGAGTTGTCAATATTTGAACTATTAAGTTTACTTCGTTAAAGGACAAATGCTTGCTTGATCCCTCCTGTTAATTTGTTTGTATTTAACATGTGATTTTCATACATTTCAGAAATGCATTTGTGTCAGTGGAGAAAGCGTACATAGAGAACTATGATGGGATGATAGCTGAGCGCACCAGCCTGCAGTACAGACTACAGACGTTGAATGAGAACCAGGTGAGGGTCTAATGGTTTTTATGTGTCTCCAATAAACAATATTTCTTTAAATACGGTTCTTTTCATGTATTTGTGATAGATTATTAGAAAAATAGTACCCGGATGACCAAGCTTTGCTCGGTATTTTTTTTACAAACAACGTCAGCTGAAGTAGCTTTAATGTTGCTACTTGCCAATAGATGTCAGGGAGAGTCTATTGTAGTAGTTTTATCATCGCCTGAAAACACGGATAAAATGACATTTTCTAAAAATGAGCTAGATCGATTTATCGCCCCCGAAACCCCCTGCATACTAAATTTCTTGAAAATCGTTGGCGCCGTTTCCGAGATTCAGAAAAAATATAAAATATGTTAACGGCAAAACCCGATTTCAAGTCAAACTAGTTGGGCCTAGGCCAGACAAGTGTGTCCCGACACGTTAGGCAAAACCAGTTTCTCGTCAGTCTAAAACTGATAACCAAATTGTTACAGAAAATATAAAATCAACGTTGCACTATTTCTATTCTTTCTTGTGTTATTTGCTTTTGTGTTGTCTCATCCACATTTAATTTAATTTTCAATGCTGCAAGATATCAGACAAGTGCGACGACATCTTCCAACGGCTCAAAGAGATCGACCAGCATCTGTCGGGCGGGGCGACGGTCGTCCTCGCCCTCGTCCACGGCTCCCGTCTGTTCGTCGGCAACGTAGGTCGGTAACGTTATCGCGATCCCTAATTCAAATTTAAAACACCCCCGACAGTTTTATTAACACTAAACATAGCTAAAGAACACTTGATTAATTCATCTTGGAAACAAAAAAAAATTGTTCAAAATCAGTTCATCCCTTTATGATCATAATTTCCCCTATGATGCCACAGAGAGTAATACAGATACACAGACACGTCAAACTTATTTTTTTACATCCCTCTTTTTTCGTCAGGGGTTGAAAACTCTACCCAAAGATCGTCTGGTAGAGATTGCTGTGTAATAAGACCGCCTTTTCTGTTTTATGATTTTATGAATCGTTTTGTGTGTGTTTATTATGCACTCACTATGTGTGTGTATAGTATAGCAGAGACTCGATTAACCAGACTAATTTTATTTTTGACATTAAGCATTCGGATAATCGAAAATCCAGATATATGAAGAAAAGCTGTTTTTGTACACGACAGATTATAATATAATATAATACATACTTAATGGTAATTATTAAAAACAAAAATAAATTAAACTTTTTATCAAAAAACAATGATTATTAAAAAAACCGGACAATTACTAAAATACGGCAACCTAAGGGTTAAAGTAATTGGTAATTGTCATTTGACGTGACTTATTGGATCGGGGTTTATAGTCCGGATAATTGCGAATCCGTATAACTGAGGGCCGGATAATCTAGTTTCCACTCACGGATCTAAAAAAAAGACGGACGTAATCCCAACAACAAATTCAGTGAAGCACCCATAGTAATACCAACTCTCTATTCGTACAAGTACACACACCCACACATTGACACTTCACTGCTTCAATCGCGAATCAAAAATTACGCACACATGGTAAGCGGGCGGCCATTGCTATGCTTCACTCTCGATTAGACGAGGTTACGTCCGTCTTTTTTTCAGGTCCGTGTTTCCACTGTATTATGTTTGTTTGTATGTTGGTAGGGTCCGCGCGGGCGCTGCTCTGCCGCACCGACGACAACTGTGTGTTGAGGGTGCTCCAGCTGTCAGCGGAGCATGCTCAGAGCAATGAAGATGAGCTGCTGAGGCTACGGCAGCTGGGGTTGGATCCGCTGCGGTTGAGGAACTGTGAGTTTGGTTTATGATTAAATTTTTTTTTTTCGATGATGCATAATGTTAATGTTGGAATATAGGCATAAACAAAAACACTTTTTTCTAATCTGTGCTACTCGAACACTGCATTATCTGTGTAATATTCTATGGTACCAGTTACTCTATGATTTATCTGTCTTAATTTTTGTTTGTTGTTGCCAATTTTTGTAAAAACCTTATTTGCAATAGATCCCGTATTTTTTCATAATAAACTATTTTATTTCATCAGCAAACAACTCGCACTATGTAGTGACTTTTTGGTGATTGCTAAACAAAAGATTTGAGGATTATCATAATCACTACTTATGAAATTTAAATAGATGGATGGATGGAACAGATTGTAATAAAACAAATACTAAATGTTAACCCAAAATTACTATAATACACCAGTTAAAACCGCATTCAAATAGTTAAAGCCGTTTCTGAAATAATCTGAAACAAACCCACAGACAAAAATTTAATGTTATGAGATTTATTGTGTTAATACTAGGTAGGTTACTACCCACATTAAAGGTTTTTTTCAAATATCTTCCATGTACAGATATCAATCAGTTAGTTTTATTATTATAATAATATGTTTGATACTAGCTGACCCGGCCAACTTCGTATCGCCTAACAATTTGTTTTTCTAAAATAAAAGTAGCCTAAGTTACTCCTTGTTACATCAGCTATCTGCCAGTGAAAGTCCCGTCAAAATTGGTCCAGCCATTTCAGAGATTAGCCAGAACAAACAGACAGACAGACAGACAAAAATTGTAAAAAATGTTGTTTTGTTATATATACCGTGTATACATCCAAATGCACTTAGTAAAAAGCAGTTATTTTAATATTACAAACAGACTCCAATTTTATTTATTTGTAATAGATATGTTTGATATAATGTTTCCCAGCTCAGAACCTCGGCAACCAGTCCGGCACGCGCTGCCTGGGCAACTACCTGGTGAAGGGGTTGTACAAGGCCTTCCCCTCCATCAGCGCGGCCACCTCCGAGCCGGTGATAGCCACTCCGGAGATACACGGGCCTATAGTGCTTGATGACTCTTGCAGGTTGGTGGTTAGCTTCAGAGAAGTAGAGGTTTTCTCATTGAAATAGCCGGCAAACGAGCTGACGATCCACCTGATGGTAAGTGGCTATCGTCGTCCATGGACATCAGCAACACCAAAGACATCACTGATGCGTTGCCGGCCAAGAAAGAGAGAAGAAAAAGAAAGAAAGAAACAACTGGCTCTCAAGCCCCCAGCCAGAACACGACGAGTCGTTTGGCGGCTGACTCATGATCAAGGGTGGTAGCTATCCAGGCGAACCCCATGGAGAAATAATAATAGTAATAATGGTATTAAATTAACAATTAAAATCAATATTACCAATACAATCCCTTGAGGGGCCCTACCACCAGCGGGCCGGATTTAGTCGCCTCTTAGGACACCCATCCGACGTGGGATTGGGGTTAGTATTCTAAGCCGCCCCAATACGGCTATAGAAGCTAGAGGTTGGGATGGTTTGGTACATTCAGATAAACTTATTTACTATTATTACTATTAGTAGATTCCGCCCGCGGAAGAGTGGTTTCCTAAATACAGGGTGTCCCAGCGCCAAGTGACCGCCCGGCGTCTATTGATTATTTGGACAAAACTATAAACAAAATTCCAATAAAGTACAGGTCTAATCGGTTTAGTTTTTTTTTATTAACTTTTTAATTTTTTTGGAAAAAAACCTGACTTGCTGCACTATTTTTGACATATTTTTTTTGTTTTTACATTTATTTTCATTCTGTTTTTTTTATTTACCAGTTGTTATCATAGTTTATCTATTCGAGGTATAAAATCTACCCAAAATTAAATGGAATATATTTTTTAAAGACATTAACTGATTTTTTTTGAAAAAAAATTAACTTTTTTTATTTAATTTCGCTAAAAAGTTGGAAAAATGCCCCATGAATATTATTATTTTATCAATTATTATTAAATAACATGATATTACCTACAAAATCTCAATAACATGTTTATAGTTATCTAAATCATTTACCGAACTACAAACTCTTCAAATATGCACCCTATTTTCGATAATACGAAGAGTAGACTTTTAAAACCAGTCTAGTGGGACATTTAAGTGTCTTACTATCAAAAATACCTTTTGCCTGTTGATAGAATAATTTTAAATGTAAGGAAACGATAAAAACAAGTGCAAATTTAAATCATTTATTTAAAAAAAAACAGTAATTAATCCATAACATTTTCGAAATTATCGCCATTGGCGTTAATATAGGCTAAGGCTCTAAATGACATCCTTTGACTCGTTATTTGCACTTCAAAAGCTTCGCTCCTATTTCTGTAGCAGCAGCATCAATCCTCTGTTTCAATTGAGACCTTGGAGGACCATGCTACTGGACCACCTCTCTCTCGGTCTCCTGATTTATGGCCTCTTGATTATTATTTTTGGGGCTACATGAAACAAAAAGTGTATGCTGTGCCAATAGCTACGAGAGAACAATTGAAACAGAGGACTGATGCTGTTGCTACAGAAATAGGAGCAAAACCTTTCGGAAGTGCAAAGAACGACTGAAAGGATGTCATTTAGAGCCTTAGCCTGTATTAATGCCAATGGTGGTCATTTCGAAAATTTTATGAATTAATTACTGTTTTTTTTTTAATAGATGATTTAATTTTGCACTTGTTTTTATTATCTCCTTTCATTTAAAATTATTCTATCAACAGGCAAAAGGTATTTTTGATAGTAAGACACTTAAATGTTCCACTAGCCTGGTTTTAAAGGTCTACTCTTCTTATTATCTAAAATAGGGTGCATATTTCAAGAGTTTGTAGTTCGGTAAATGATTTAGATAACTACAAACATGTTATTGAGATTTTGTAGGTAATATCATGTAATTTAATAATAATTGATAAAATAATAATATTCATGGGGCATTTTTCCAACGTTTTAGGGAAATTAAATAAAAAAGGGTAATTTTTTTCAAAAAAATTTCACTTAATGTCTTTAAAAAATATATTCCATTTAATTTTGGGGAGATTTTATACCTCGAATAGATAAACTATGATAACAACTGCTAAATAAAAAAAAACAGAATGAAAATAAATGTAAAAACAAAAAAAATATGTCGAAAATAGTGCAGCAAGTCAGGTTTTTTTCCAAAAAAATTAAAAAGCTAATAAAAAAGAAACTAAACCGATTAGACCTATACTTTATTGGAATTTTGTTTATAGTTTTGTCCAAATAATCAATAGACGCCGGGCGGTCACTTGGCGCTGGGACACCCTGTATATAAACGTCCAAATCACCCCACAGGAATGTATAACCGGGATAAAATCCACCTTATTTTTTAAGTATACATGTGTTAGATATTATTAGCACAGCTATAATTGTATTAATAAATAATTTGTAGATAAATATTAATATAACTTATATGTATATGAGCAAGTAAGTATGAGACTGGCCACGTCATTGTTAGAAAAACGAATATAAAAGAGTATGATGTAATGAGCTGTCAGAGATATATGATTTATTGAGAATAAAATAATATAAACAAGCGATTTAAGCGACCAATTGTCTGTATATTATCTTAAAATAAATGTGTTTTAAACCGGCCTTTAAACTTTTAGTATTAACTCGAAAGTGTGCGAAGGGGAATTCTCTTAATAAAAATCAGTTCAATTACATAAAAAAATCAGAAACATGAATTCCAAGTTTGTAGTCCACTTCTCATTCGACAAATTCGTCAGATCTCCCAGTCCAGATTTTAGCCCCCCACCCCCTCCCCCCATTAAAACACCCTTTATAGGATAAATTTTCAAAAATTATTTATATCTCCCTCATTGTAAAAGACTTTTTAAAATTCACCGTTTATTTTCCAGATTTCTGGTTCTCGTCAGTGCAAGTGTCTACAAGCGGATCCAAGAAGTGAAAGGCAGTAGTGATCAAACGAACAAACAACTCGCCCAACTTATAGTGGAGAACTTTAGGAAACAAACAGACTTCAACAAAGTCAGCCATGCTGTTCTCCAAGAGATCGAGGAAGAATTTATGTCACACTGCATCAAAAATAACTTGACACCGAAACCAAATACACATATGACGTTGCTTATCAGAAACTTTAACTTCCTAGCACCGGCTTCTCAGAACCATCCGTTGACTCACAGCATCTCAAAACCCAATCCGTCGGTACGGTTTAACCCTATCGTACAATCCAAGTCAACAACTTTAATGAGAGGGTTAACAAATGAGAATGATTCTGAGATTTACTCATCGGGGACGAATGATTTGGAACAGGATTCCAATATTGATACGAACAAGTCAATTGAATCGTCTTCGGATATTTATCCGAACAAACCATATGACAGGGATAGACGGATTAAAGGTTATGTAGATTTTTCTTGCTATTATGAAAACGTTGCAAAGGCTAGGAAGAATGGGACATTGCCTGGTTTTATTAAATGAAATCTTTTATAAATAAATCTTTGTTGGTCTAATATGTAATCATCAATGACTTGGCCAATTTTAGTCATTAATAGTATTGACGATGGCCCGATAGGTGGCGCTGTAGTACTAACAAATTGTATAGTGTGAAACGAAATTATTTTTCTCATTATGTGTGTAGTTAATGAAATAAACGTTAACATAAATAATAAACGCTTACACACACACCCCTGCAGTAGGTTATTACCTGTGTCGCGGGTGGCATGGACGACACATACAACACATCACAATCACACCCATGACCCGAGTACAAATATTTATGTCACATAAATATCTGCCCCGGCCGGGATCGAACCCGGGACGCCTCGCTTCCCAGGCAGAGTCGCTACCAACTAGTTAACTAGGTTACAGGGTCGTCAATATGTCATCGTAAATTTTTTTTGTAAAAGAAATTCATAGCTAGCTATAAGGTTTAAACTGGTAACGCATTGTTATTAGTTTATTGGCAAACAATTATTTACCAATAGATGACTCTCTTCTAACTTAATTACATTAAAAAAATATTGAAGTCCGAAGCAGTTGGTTTGTACGTGAATTCATAATATGAGGCCATCCATTACGTCACACTAATTTCATGTCTTTTCGACCCCTCCCCCCTCCTTGTCACAGCTGTTCACATATGTGAGACCTCCCCCCCTAGCGTGACGTCACATAATATGAAATTTTACACCTAGAAATTATTAAATTAAAACAGCAGTTCCGAAAAATTTTTTTTTTCATTAATTGTTTTTTAGTATTTACCTATACCTATCAATTAATCGATTTTGAAATGTGACGTCACGAAATTTAGGAACCCCTCCCACGCCTTGTCACAATGTCATACTACATCGACCACCCCTCCTCCCTAACGTGTGACGTATATGGATGGCCCCTATTCTTCACTACGCCTACCGTACAAACATTGCAAAAAAAATTTGCCAAAGAATTAACCGTACGCAAAAAATTGTAATATGCTTTTGAATAATGTTGAATGATACACAATTTTTAAGTAAACAAATACGTTTTCTTATTATTATATGTGAAATAAAATTAACAAGTATTTTTACACCTTGTATGTAGCGTGATATTTTTAAATAAATTATAAACATTTTTTCATGTGTATTTTAATCATTTCAATTCCCAACATCCTTATTAGGAAGGAGAAACACAATTATATATTCTTTTCCAATTTAATAAAACAGAATCACTTTATAATGCTAACATTACTGCAAAATCACATCTTACGTCCCAACTCAGAGTCACTAACGGTTACTTTAGTCTCTCCTTAGTAAAGAATCACCATACAAATTCTGTACTAAGGAGTGATTTAAGTAACAGTTACTGACTCGTGAGTTGGTACGTACAAAAAACTCAAAGTAGAATAATTATGAATTATTTATTAAGAAATACGTAGAATACATCATGTGACTTACACATATAAATATATTTAAACTGGTTTGTAGTCTAGTTTGCTCTCCAGCTTCTTATTATCAGCCACCTTGCGAACTGCCTTCATCAGATCCTCCTGAAATAACATATATGAAGGTAATCATGACCTAAAGGGCAAAAACCATACTTTTGGGTGGCGTAGTGTGCGATAGATAATACCGATGGAAGATATTATGTTCGATTCAACAAATGCGAGCGGCAAAATCGAATATGTCTGAATGTATGTTTGGAATATGTCTGTATGTATGTTTGACAAAAAGTCGCTCTAAAGCTGAATGCATACATTGATTAATCTTATAACAGAAGCCGAAGCATTCGCTGGAGTTGTTTTGGGTTATTGGCGCGCGTCGGGTCGTGGGTGCGAGGGAGAAGTACTTATAAGTAAGAGGTAAGTATAACTTCTTACGCGCGTACATTAGGAGCCATCCATAAATTACGTCACACTAATTTCATGACTTTTTGACCCTCCCTTGTCACATTTGCGGGACCCCCCCCCCCCCCCAGTGTGACGTCACATATTATTCAATTTTACACCTAGAAATTATTAAATTGAAACAGTTGTTGTTTAATTAATTGCAACAATTGTTTTTTAATATTTACCTTTACATACCAATTATTCGATTTTAAAATGTGACGTCACGAAATTTAGGACCCCCTCCCACCCTCGTCACACAATGTCACACTTCATACACCCCCCACCCCTAACGTGTGACGTAGTTTATGGATGGCCCCTAAGTACGCACCCACGTTTTTTCTACGAAATAAATCTTTAAAAATGGAATATAACATATAATAACATGTATTTTAAACAAAAAGCTCAGTACAGGCAGTCCTCGTACTTACGGCATGTTAGGTTCCCGAAATACGCGACGTAAATCGAAACGACGACGTAAGTCGAGACATATTTTTTCATATTATGTTTACATGTAAAACTCAAGGGTTAGGATGCACACGGACTCGGAATTAAAAAAAACTGCATTTATAACAAAGGATATACATACTTTATTATCAAAAGTAAGTTCTTAAAATAATTATATATGCACTTATGAAATTGCTAGTTATTTTTCCTATGCCGGAAATCGAAACAAATGACGTATGTTTGAGGAATAGTGTCAAAACATTGTTGGACGTAACTTGAAACGACGTTAAGCGAAACGACGTAAGTCGAGGACTGCCTGTATTATAAACACACGTACCTGTATAATATACTCGCGCTCCGCCCGTATCGCGAACAAGCCGGCCTCCGTGCACACGTTGCGGAGGTCGGCGCCGTTGAACGTGTCGGACAGCTTCACCACCGCCTCGTAGTCCATCTCGCCGTGCTTGGCTATGGGCTGCGCGTGGATCTTGAGGATCTCCAACCTGGGGGCACAATGTATCGTTTGATTAATATTCGTTGTTTATATTAAGGCCCTCATTCCAATGGCAAATCATCCCAAAATCATAACGCTTCTCACTCATAGCCTCACACTAGGATTTTTTTTATTTTTTTTATTCAACTTTTTGCACAATTTGTATAATAGCAAAGGCGGACTTAATGCTAATAGCATTCTCTCCCAGTCAACCTTCGGATAGTGAGAACACAACGTTATGGCGGTATATCTAGGTTGTAATAAAAAAATCTACTTAGAATCAAGAAAAAAGGATTCCCTGTGTCGTGGGTGCCATGGACAGCACAAAAAGACTAACGCACCGATTCAGAGTCACTAACGGTTACTTAGTTTAGTTTGGTTACTTAGATTAGGTTACTAATCGCTCCTTAGCATAGAATTTGTATGGTGATTCATTACTAAGGAACAATTAAAGTAACCGTTAGTGACTCTTGAGTTGGGGCGTAAGACACACACCTAGACTGAGGATAGAAATTCTTACTCATCATTCAAAGGACCATGCCCATATTAGTATGGAGCTGAAAGTCAGAAATGCCATGCAATGTCTAAATTGCAGCTCTATGTCATATGATAACTTTTTAACAGTATTTATATGATATCTAGATTTAATGTCTTATAAAGCACCGGTTCAAAAGATATTGGACATTAAACATGATAACTTCCTACTGGTCTTTTATACATTTTATCGCTTACAGACAGCATTGCTATTAGTTTTTCACTAGGAACTTAATTTTCTATTAATTTAATTTAATTTTTAATTTTTATCCAGTGCTTCATATGATTTAAAATTAACAACATAATTCTAGTTTTTATTTATTAGAGCTATCTTGTAATATACTTTATCTGGGCATTTCTGGGGCACAGATGGGCATTGTCCTTTAAGTAAGGTATATTACATTTCCTCAGCTGCTTTAAGCCGAAACAAACAGGTTTAATGGGTCTACACTTCTCCATACCACATCACACTACTACCACACACTACATACAATACTGTATTAATAATTCTTGACAAAAAATAACCAACTTCAAAATAACTAAAAACTACTTGTCAGATCTCGCTCAAATTTAAATGGGACCACATGACAAGCACCAGTTTTCGATTAAATAAAGAATCATCAAAATCGGTTCACCCAGCCGAAAGTTCTGAGGTAACAAACATAAAAAACAGTCAAATCGAATACCTCCTCTTTTTTTGAAGTCGGTTAAAACAGTTTTCTCTTCAAATATACATACAGAGTAAACTTTAAAACATACCACACCAATATCATAGTCAAAACTAAGTAAGTATATAAGTATATAATTTATATGTATATTGTATTATAACTATTTGCTGCATTATATATCTTTTTATACCGCCTTCGTAGTATTCCCACTGCTCAAAGGTTGACTGGGAGAGAATGCCTTAGCATTAAGTCCGCCTTTTGTTTCTATACATAATGTAAGGTGCAAAAAAAGATAAAATAAAATAAATAAATAAAACTCAAAATCAACAACTTGTTCTACCAACCTAGCTTGTTCATTAGGCAGCGGTATCTCAATCTTCCTATCCAATCTCCCGGGCCTGAGCAACGCGGGGTCCAGGGTGTCAGGTCGGTTGGTGGCCATGATGATCTTCACCTGCCCCAGGGAGTCGAAGCCGTCCATCTGGTTGAGCAGCTCCATGAGGGTACGTTGTATCTCCCTGTCTGCGCTTGTGCCTTCGGAGAAACGGCGGCCGCCTGTGGATAAAGGAGAAAATGATAATGATTAAAGATGATTTAACTTTTCACGCCAAAACTAATTTCTGTTCACCATTCCTAATTTTTTTTTTAATTTAAATTTATATTTTCATAAAAAATATTACTAACCTTCTTTACCAAATAAGTCTCGTCCAAAAATGTAAAGTAAGTACGTAATTATTATAAGTACTAGCTGACTCAGCGAACTTCCTATCGCCTAACATTCTATGTATTTAATGTTAGTTTTAACTTTTTTAGTTTTAATAGGTTTAATAAATCAGAGATTATTAAATTCCCTCTCCAGCTCCCTCTCCCTGTATTGTCCACGCAATTTTTATTTTCAATATATATTTTTTTTATTATTAAAACCTTTCGTGTGCCTTAAGGAACATACAAAAAAATTGCCGAATTGGTAGAGCCATTCTCGAGTTTTGCAAAATTAGCTTAGTTTAAAAAAAAACTAAAAAACACGCTTTTATAGAAAATCCAACTAAAAAAAATAGAAAATAGATTTGAATTAAGAAACGTGTTATTGTAATAAAAGCTTGGGGTGCATAGTGTCAATGAGTAGAAGGGATAATATATTTAGAAGCACCCCAAGCTTTTTTTACAATTACACGATTTTTAATTAAATTTTTTTTCTATTTTTTTTTTGTTGGATTTTCTATAAAAGCGTGTTTTTTAGTTTTTTTTTTTAACTAATATTTTTTTATTTATTTATATAGATAGCTCACCGATAGCATCGATCTCGTCCATGAAGATGATGCAGGGCTGGTGGTCGCGCGCGTAGTTGAACATCTCGCGGATGAGGCGCGCCGACTCGCCGATGTACTTGTCCACGATCGCCGAGGACACCACCTGGGGTTGAAGATAACCTTACTTTACACTACGTTTAAATACACAGGGTGTCCCAAAAGTAGCACGATAATTTGAAGGAGTCCGAGTCCACAAATCCTTTATTATTTTTTTCCGCAGTACTCTAAGATAGTTGTTCTACGATACCAGTAAGTAGATAAGCAATAATCTATTTCAAATCTATTAGGACACCCTGAGAAAATAGCGTCTACTAGAGGTGTGTAACTCAGATAGTACCGGTTCAAAGATTCAGGTCACACGAACTTCACCTGTTGACCTGCAGCTCAAAAACAGATCGACCAGGTTTCAATTCAGCTCAAGAATGAATCAGCTGCGAGCCGTACCTGAACCTGACCTGTACAGTGCCAGCGTCGACTAAAATAATATACCTTATTTTTATAGCGATAAGGTTGAATTTGAAATGCATGCATTAGCACATCGGCAACTTTGGTATCGTAACTACGACAAGCTTCATTGAAATTTCAACCTTACTGAAATATAGTTACGGTATATTTCTTTTCGTCACATAAAAATGCGGCTCGCTAGTCGCGAACGCAGTGCAGCGCGTTCGGCTCATTCGGCTCTTCTAGCTCAAACGACTCGAACATCTCAAACGGCTGGAACGGCTCAAACGGCTCGTTCGGCTCTTTGAATCTTTCAGCTCATTGACCTGATTTGAGCTGAATCGCGAACCGGTTCACAGCTCCAGCTCAACTTCCTGACTCACGATTTGATTTGCAGGTCGCGGGTTTTGGTTGAGTTATCCATGTCTAGCGTCTACTCAGGATATTTTTATTTTTGATTTTATTGGTAAAAATTTATGTACTGGGCAATTGTTGCACATTACTTTATAAGCTTGTCATCATGGATCATAAACTGGCATGGAGCAATAAAGTCTGGCAATCTGTACAGAGTACAGTACTTACCTTAAGGAAGTTAGCATCGAGCTGTGAAGCGACTGCTCTGGCCAACAGAGTCTTGCCGGTACCAGGAGGGCCGTACAGCAGACAACCCTTGGGTGGCGTGATGCCCACCCGGACAAACAGCTCCGGGTTCATTAGGGGGAGTTCGATCACCTGGGGGAAAGACATGGTTGGTTTTTAACTTCAAAAAAGGAGGAGGTATTCAATTGGACTGTTTTTTTTTGTTACCTCAGTACTTTTGACTGAAATGAAATGAAATGAATTTTATTCGAAGTAGGTTTGTTACAAACACTTTTCGAAAGTCACTTAACGCCATCGCTTCAACAAATCCCTACCGTGAGTGGTCCCGGGAGAAGAAGCGGCAAGAAACTCCCGCGATAAATTTTTTCCTACTCACAGTTACAGACAGCACTTAATTCTACTTATTTCAATATTTAATATAAAAAAAAAACTCATGTCCAAGCAGTCTTGTCATTTAAATACTCATCAACTTTGTAATATGCTTTCTTCATGAGAATACCTTTTACATGAGTTTTTAATTTACAGTATGGCATTTCTGTTAATTCTAACGGGATTTTATTATAGATTTTTACACATCTACCCATGAACGAGCCACCAGTTTTGCTGAGTCTAAAACTAGGCACAATCAGTCTAGCCTTATTTCTTGTGTTAATATTGTGAACATCACTCTTTTTAAGAAAAGTATCGAAGTATTTTTTAACATACATAATATTGTCCAAAATGTATTGTGAAATAACAGTTAGTATATTTATTTCTTTAAACAATTCTCTAAGAGAGTCCCTAGGCCTGAGGTTGTAAATAGCGCGAACTGCTCTTTTCTGTAATACAAAGATTGACTCAATATCTGCAGCTGAGCCCCACAACAACAGACCGTAGGACATTACACTGTGAAAGTAGCTGTAATAAACTAATCTTGCTGTTTCTACATCAGTTAAGAGCCTTACTTTCTTAACAGCATAAGCAGCGGAACTGAGCCTCCCTGACAAGGCTTCAATATGAGGACCCCATTGTAGTCGAGAGTCTATGGTAATGCCGAGAAATGTTGTAGAATTTACTAGTTCTAGTACTTCCTTATTTAGGACAATTTGAGCTGGAATATGTTTCACATTAGGTAAGGCAAATCTGACACATTTAGTTTTTTTCGCGTTTAACATCAAGTTATTACATGTAAACCAGTGTAATACTTGCGAAACAGTATTATTTACGTCGTCATAACATTTTTTCCTCCTATCTACTTTAAAAACTAAAGATGTATCGTCAGCAAACAATACCGTTTCACACATGTTCTTAGTGAAATAAGGAAGATCATTGATATATATTAAAAATAGCAGTGGTCCTAATATTGATCCTTGGGGCACACCCATGGTCATGTGCACTCCAGGTGACTCTATTCCATTAATAATTACTTTTTGTCTACGTTCAGATAAATAAGATTTTATAAGACTAACTGATTGTGTTGAGACACCATAATGCCTAAGTTTATTTATTAATATATTATGATCAACACAATCGAATGCCTTTGAGAGGTCACAGAATATACCGATAGCATCATGCTTATCCTCCCAAGCATTAAAAATGTGTTTAAGAAGTGCGATGCCTGCATCAGTGGTGTTTTTCCCTTTTGAAAAACCAAACTGATTAACATGAAATAATTTGTTTGTAGAAAAATGGGATAGAAGTTGGTTGTAGATAATTTTTTCGAAAATTTTACTGAGGGCTGGTAAGATGGATATTGTTCTAAAATTTGTAGGGTCGTTTTTATCTCCAGATTTAAAAACCGGTATTATTTTCCCATGTTTCATAAGATTGGGAAAAATACCATCTTCAACACATTTATTAAAAATAAAACTTAAATGGGGGGCAATTGAGTTGATTATTGATTTAACTACAACTGTAGAAAGACCCCAGATATCACTTGACTTTTTAATATTTATCGAATTGAAACTTTTTAAAATTTGATCACAAGTAACGGGTTTAAAGTTAAATGAGTTGGTACTTTTATCAACACATGATTCTAAGATGGTCATAGCTAGTTGAGGGCATGCGTTTAAGTTTTTTGTGATCACATGCGGTATCTTCGAGAAAAAATCCTCGAATACGGTGGCAATCGCACTATCCGAAGTGACATTTTCATTATTGATTTTTAGCGAAAAACTATGCTTATTTGATTTTATTTTGCCTGTTTCTTTATTAATAACATTCCAGGTTGCCTTAATTTTGTTTGAAGAATTCTTTATTTTATCAGCAATGTAGATAGATTTCGCTTTAGCACAGACTAACTTAAAAGTTTTAGAATACATTCTAACACGATTTAAAAATTCCGGATCTGTGGAAGTTGATTTTTCTTCGTATAATTCAAAAAGCTTTAATCTACTTTTATATATTCCTGGTGTGGCCCAGTCACTGAATTTTGTTTTGGTATTATCACACTCAATATTTTTTTGTTTGAAATTATTATTAAATTCATATTTTATTATATTAAAAACTGTCGAGTATGCTTTGTCAGGTGTGTCATCTGAGTTAATATTCAATGACGAGAGTTTATTCGCAATGTTTTTTTTAAATATATTAATTCTTCTTTGTGTGACTGGCCGGCAAATTATATTCTGTTTAGGAAGGTCATGATGGTACTATTGAGTACATAATCTAAATTAAAGGATTTAAATAAATTAATGAACCGTACTGAGCAAGAAGTTGTAACTAATATATCAATATTAAAGTCTCCACACACAACTACTTTTTTATTTTTTTTACATACAATTTTTAGAACATCCTCCATAGCGGATTCGAACAATGGGTAGCTGCCTGCAGGTGGTCTATATACACATACCACGACTACCTTTTCAAGTTCTATACAAGAAAGTTCTATATTTTGTTCAATAGAGAGGGATACTATGTCTTTACGTTCCTTAAAAATCAAACTGTTATGAATAATTATTAATGACCCCCCTCTTAGTATATTTTCCCTACAAAATGAACTGCCTATACTATAATTATCTATGGATAACATTAATTCATATTTTCTTAACCAGTGCTCTGTAACACAAACAATTTCAATATTCATTTCATGTAATAATAAATTTAATTCCAAGTCTTTGCCGGAAAAGCCTTGTATATTTTGGTGTATAATTTTTAAGCTAAGGTGCTTTTCCTTGGTCGGTATATTGCTAGAGATGTCCTCTGTTGTCTTACAGACTAATTTAAATTACTTGGAACGTATTCCAACGATACATGCTGAATGTCATTAGGTGACTGCTCAATAAAAGCAGAGTTACCAGCCAAATTCTTGGCTAAATTGTCAATAAAATATGATAGCGAAAATGCTATTTGTCTTTTATTAAACTTAGACAGATAGTAATTATCTTTAGTCATATAACTTCTAGCAATTAATTTATTAATGTCAATTATTTCTAAATATTTATTACTATGTAAAGACATAGTGTACATGGCTAAATTTATATTATACCTAATGTTATTTTCTTCTTCTGGCAAACACTCACTGTAAGGTAAAGTAAACATTACAATACTTTTTACTTTTAATGTGCACAATTTATTGTAATAATATATTAACATTTTTCTGTTTATTTTACCTCTATTTCCAACAAAAATAATTAAGTTTGTGTTACTATCGAATTTACTGTGGAGAATTTTTTCAAAAATATCATTTAACGATAACCCAGGAAAACAATGGTTAACACAGCTGAGCTCCGAATAAATGTTTGTTAATTGGCCAAAATTCCTTCCAATTTCATCACTAAATATAACATTTTTAATACAATCATTTTGCACAAAGGAATTATTGTTGTGTGCTAATTCTAAAGTCTTACATTGTTTTGAGATTAATGGCTCACACACTGGTGCGTCCTTGTATGTCAAAGGTTCTGTGGCACCTAGGCCGGATGCCACAGAATGTCTTCTGGAGATGGTCTCATTGTTTGCAGAGACATCAGACAAACATTTTAAAGCCAGTATGTATTCCCTAATCTCTTTTTTGGATCCTTCATAATTTTGTGTCGTAATTTTTAAGGATTCTTGCAAACTACACAATTTACAATTTAGTGAGCTAATGTTTTCTTCATAAGTAATTCTATTTTCTTCAATAATGGATGATAATGTTTCTAATTTTTCAAGTAATTGCATCTTTTCTTTTATGCAATTGGTGTATTTAGCTTTACTTTTATTATGGTTTATTAGTTTCTTAGTTTTATTTATATACTTATTAATTTTAATATATTTTTTCAACTTATTCCTGCTGCATGTAACTGTGCTCCTGGCAACTCTACGGTAAGGGGAGTCCTCTCTTGTCAAGTCGATTGTTGCAATGGGATTAACAGCACATGAAGCAGAAACCAGATTGGGTGCACTAACTACCAACTCCTCGAACAGACTTTGGTTCTGGGAGGCTATTATTTGAGATTGACTGCTCTCTAATTGGCTAATGAGATTGTTAGCCTCGTGAAGCTGTTTTTCCAATGCAGCAATTTGCTTGAGGGCCTGCTCATACTCATCACTGCATTGGTCGAACCGGTCAACTATTGACTGAAGTCTGTCACGTTCGTGGGAGGTTGTTAATAATTGCGTATGTAACTCTGATAATTGTTTCTTTAATGAATTATTTCTATCTAACACATCCAACAATTCCTTTTCATTGTCCTCCCTTTCGCAATGTAGTTGTTTAACTAGCTCCTTGGAAGCCTTCAATTCCTGCAAAACCAGTTGGAGTTGAGACTCCTCCTGGCGAGCTAAGGCCCTGCGAGTCGTCATTTTACCGAATAATATGAATAGTTATCACCGAATACAAATAAATTCAAGCCAAGAAGCTTTTTAACCAACTTTAGTAAGTCTGTCAGATGGACAGCTCACTTAACTTTACACTCAGCCTTAAGTAAGATAAAGCTGGCAAGTACCTATTTCAGACTGTTATTTATACTACAAAATACTTCTTTATCCCTAGGATAAATGCAAAAACTTACATGAAAGGAGTTACAACGATCACACAATTCAAATTATTCACTGTCACTTCGTACCGGCTTTCTCACGGCCGGTTAAAATACGCAACTAAAGTTATTATTTTGCTTATACATTCACTATTTTACACTCAATATTAAATTTACTTAGTAATTTATTGAAAAGAGGCCCAAATATTAATAAATAACAAATTAAATAATTAAAATTTACGGGAGCTATCAAAATCAGCTGTTACCGTTAGTGTTGCCACACGAGAGACTGGTTGAACAGATTGTTTTTTTAATCGAAAGCTGGTGCTTGTCATGTCGTCCCACTTAAATTTGAGCGAGATCTGACGAGTAGTTTTTGAGTTATCCCTAATTTTGAAGTTAGTTATTTTTTGTCAAGAATTATATTAAATACTCGTATATGAATGAAACACATTCATACCAGAATAGAATTCCCTGTGTTGTGGATACCATGGACAATACACAAAAACCACATTTGCCTCATTCTTGACCAGAAATTCGGTACACCCATGATTAAAATTGATTTAGTGTTGAAATAATCACTAGTCACTATACATACTACCCACTGTGTTAATCAGAGAATGTGTTTACAATAAATAAAGTAAACAATAAATAAACGCTTACATACTCATACGCCCGCAGTAGATTTTTACTTGTGTCGGCGGGTGGCATGGACGACTCATCTGTCACATAAATATCTGCCCCGGCCGGGTATCGAAGCCGGGTCGTCGAGCAACACATTTAACCCTAACACTCTAACTCTCACCTCTCGTAGTTGTCTTATCTGCTCCTGCAGCCCACCAATGGCGGAATACGTCACATCTCCAGGGTCTTCGTGGCTCATGTTGTAGACCAGAGGATCTACCTGTGGAATAAGGACACAGGATGTTAAGATGAATTATTAACAAAATTTCAAATACACTTAAGATCAAACAATCTTTAGCAAAGGAAGATTTTCCGCCAGGCGAGGTGGTGTTGCCTGGGGGGCGGCCGAGGCCCGAATAATCTAAGTCCCGACGCCAAGCAGGAAGAATATAATGCGTCTCGCTCGCACAGTGTAATGGCCGCCGTTCTATGCGAGCGATAATGCGTCTCGCTCGCACAGTGCAATAGCCGCCGTTCTATGCGAGCGAGACGCATTATATTTCCGCGGGAATGACAGAGACAGGTATAACAGGTCAATGTACGAATTTCTTCTTGCTTCGCGTCCCGACTATAGTGGGAGCGTTGTATATATGCAACCGATGCAGAAAACTTCGATAGGGTGATTCTGGTCGGCGTGAGGTCACCGTGTGACGTGTACTGCGATGTCGCCCTCGCTACAAATCTAAATATCAAATTACCAAACACGTAAATTGTCAAGCTCAGTTGAAAGCAGCCCAGAAAGACGAGAGAAGAAAGAACTGGCTCTCAAGCCCCTAGCCTGAACTAGAGTTGTTTGACAGCTGACTCAAGGTAGGTAGACAGGCAGTCTTCACAAAAAGTTAATAATAGCCATATTAACACTAATACCTTAATATTAATATTGTTATTCTATGGAAATAGCCAGCAAACGAGCTGATGAATCACCTGATGATAACTGGCTATCGTCGCCCATGGACATCAGCATAACCAAAGACGTAACTGATGCATTGCCAGCCAAAAAAGAGAGAAGAAAGAATGAAAGACTGGCTCTCAAGCCAATTGATAAAATATTCCTTGCACGAAACCTACCACCAATACCGTCAGATTATGTCGCCTCAATCAACACCGTGTTCTGCTAACATGAGATTAGAATCAGTATTCACTGCTCCAATACTGAACTAGACAAGAATGAATGGATAAGATTACCTCTCTAGGCAAATGCCTCATAATAGTAAGCGTTGTCATATCCAGAGCTACTCTGGTGCCACCCTTCAGCTTATTCTTGTCCAACTGACGACGACAGCCTACTACGTAACGGGGTCCGTTTGTAGCTTTGACGATGACTGAAAGGAAAAACAATATCATTGAGTCTTGTGATCAGAAAATCTACAAGTTTAATTTTGAAAAATCCTGTTGACACTTTTTAACTTCACGGAGTGAGGTTACATGTCGTGTTCAATAATTTGATCAACATTTTTAATAATTTGTTAATCATGATTTTTTTTGTTTGGAAGTATCTAGCCAGATGCTGTGATGTAGTTCTGATAATTATTAATATGCCGATAACCAATCAATAGAACTCATGCATGCATGATGTAAAATTTTACATAATTTAAAATTTATTCTTTTTCTACTTAGTTTTTTACATTATAATGTATTTTTGATACTGAAACAATGGTAACTAATATAAATATTAAACTCACAAACAAAATTGTTGAAGAGACAAATGTTAATCTTTTTTGTACCAAATTAAAAATGTACCTAATAGAAAAATGTTACTATAGTTTAACAGATTATTGTAATGACAAAAATGACCAGTTATCTAAATATTATAACAAACTAATTGGATTTTCAGAAATTGACATCAAATTAAACTCCTTTATAACAATAAGTAAAATACGATAATCAAACAATAAATTTAATATGGTTTAATGGTTATAAATATAAAGTAATTTAATATAATTTCATTTACTTGATTTAATTTAAATTTGAATAGAAAATATTTGGAAATAAAATGAATGAATGACGACCCTGTAGCTTAGTTGGTAGCGACCCTGCCTGCGAAGCGAGGGGTCCCGGGTTCGATTGTTACCGGGGCAGATATTTATGTGACAGATAAATATTTGTACTTGGGTCATGGGTGTGATTGTGATGTGTTATATGTGTCGTCCATGCCACCCGCGACACAGGTAATAAATACCTACTGCGGGGGTATGAGTGTGTTAGCGTTTATTTATTATTTATTTATTTAATTGGTCCACCACCCATAAAATTGCAACAACCTTTTAGGGTTATTATTGTGTAGGATGTGATATGTGACTGTGTTATGTACCATGTTACTACATATTTTATACAATAAAAGTATTGAGTATAAACAAAGTAACTTCATAGTTACATTTCTCTTCTGTGAGTTGTTTGAGCACCTCCCCAACGATCTGCCCCACGCTCTGTAGAGCCTTCAGATCATTTTCACTCTTATCATACTGTTTGGTGAGGTCTTTCAGCTGTTCTCGCACTGGAATAACAATAAGGCATTTAGAGACTATAAGAATCTTACAACTGGGCAACATAATGTTACAATAATACATGGTACCTAACCATAATTAAATAGAGTTTTTGTATGGTTTAAAAGTTAATAATTTTATGTAGCTTTTTTTTGGCAATAGCCGGCAAACGAGCTGACGATCCACCTGATGGTAAGTGGCTATCGTCGCACATAGACATCAGCAACACCAAAGGCATCACAGATGCGTTGCCAGCCAAGAAAGAAAGAAGAAAAAGAAAGAAAGAATTTGCCCTTTTCAGCTCATAAGGTCACCTATAAAGACATTGTCGGCTCAGCATCAGAATAAAATGAACTACTGGAAAGGCCTTCTATGTATAAGATACCAATAAATATTATTTTAATTCATAATTTATCAGTTTATTAAAGCTGCTATGAGACCTGACATTCAGCGTTAGGGTTATCCAAGTTATAAATAAAAACTGGTAAAAATTCGTCAAATAATGTTTTAAACTTATTATGTCTTAAACTTATTATGTATTAACTTATTATGTTTTAAACTTGTTATGACTTTAACGCCTGTCATCAAGACTGGCTGTTCCCATACCAGAAAACCGACCATGCTGGAAGAGAAGCGTGGAATTTTGCTTTGACGCTTGGACTCTCCCAGCTGGTAAGGCAAGCGACACGGGTGCCCGATATCGATAGCCACACGGCCAACTGCCTAGACCTTCTGCTGACAACTGATCCAGACAGGTATGATATTCAGGTTTCCTCCCCGTTGGGAACTTCTGATCACTGTCTGGTGAAATCTGTATCGACATATTCCCCTCCGGACTGCGAGCCCCGTGGTAACCGACGAATGTGGCGATACAAGTCAGCAGATTGGGATGAGATGCGACACTTTTTCGCATCTTATCCTTGGCGGCAGCTTTGCTTCTCTTCTGACGATCCGTCGAGCTGCGCGGATGCTATAACCGATGTGGTACGTCAAGCGATGGAGTATTTCATCCCTTTTTCTGATGTACCCATCGGTGGCAAAGCTCGCCCATGGTTCACCGCCGAATGTGAGCAAGCTGAGCAGCGCAAGCATTCAGCTTACTTAGCCTGGGTGGATGCTCGAAGCCGCAAAGCTCCGGATGTCAGCGCTAAGAAGAAACCTTTTAATCAAGCCGCCAAGTCTTACAAAAAGGCATAACAGAAGGCAAATTCCGTCCGCATTATTCACATCGGCGAAAAACTCTCTACCCAACCGTCCGGTAGTAGAGCTTTTTGGTCTCTCGCCAAAGCGGTCGAGAATAATTTCTGTCGGCCTACACTGCCTCCGCTGCTAAAACCGGATGGTTCCCTGGCTCATACAGCTAAAGAGAAAGCGGACTTATTCGCATCTCTTTTTGCTGAGAATTCGCGTCTGGATGTCAGCAATAACGTACCACCCCAGTTGACTCATTGCGGTATCTCTATGCCGGAGATCCGTATTACAAACAAAGAAGTCCTTAAAACCTTGCGGTGTCTAGACGTGAATAAAGCCAGCGGACCGGATGGTATTCCAGCGATAGTAATCAAGAAATGTGCACCCGAGTTGTCTCCTGTATTGACACGTCTGTTCCGCCTCTCAATTGAGACTGGATCAGTGCCTCAATCCTGGAAGCTTGCCAACGTGCAGCCCGTGCCCAAGAAAGGTAGCCGTGCTGACCCCGCGAACTATCGGCCTATCTCAATTACCTCCATACTCTGCAAGATTATGGAGCGTATATTGAATAGGCGCCTCATGGCATACCTAGAACAGAATGATCTCCTTAGCGATCGGCAGTACGGGTTCCGCCGAAACCGATCAACAGGAGATCTTCTAGCGTATGCCACACATATATGGGGCGAGGCCCTCGAGAAAAATGGGGAGGCACTTGCTGTCTCCCTTGACGTCTCGAAGGCCTTTGATAAGGTCTGGCACGCTAGCCTTCTAAGCAAGCTTCCAGCTTACGGCATATCCCCTGGCCTTATCGACTGGGTAAAAAACTTCCTGAGCGACCGGTCTTTCCGCGTTGTAGTCGATGGCTGTTCATCGAAGACGATGGCTACAAATGCCGGAGTTCCTCAGGGGTGCGTTCTCTCTGCCACTCTATTTCTGCTACATATAAATGACCTGCTTATGCCCGGTATCTATGGGTACGCAGACGATAGCACAGTGGTAGAGAGATACCTACCAAGTTCCAGGGCCAGTCGGGACGAAATTCAGTCTGAAAGAGAGGCCATGGTGGCTCGTGTGAATCTGACACTTCGGGCTGTGTCCGAGTGGGGCGAAGCCAATCTTGTGAGATTCAACGCCACTAAAACGCAGACGTGTCTATTCACCGCCAAGAAGAGCCCGTTCACCTTGGCTCCTACTTTTCGGAATGTGTCCTTGGATTATACCGACTGCCTTCAGTTGTTAGGAGTAGAGATATCCTCGAAACTCAACTTTGGGCGGTTCATCGAGACCAAAGCTAAGGCTGCTGCAAGGAAACTTGGTGTCCTTGCAAGGGTGCGACGGTACTTCACACCCAGGCAACTCTTAAGCTTGTACAAAGCTCAGGTTCGGCCGTGTGTGGAGTACTGTTCGCACATTTGGGCAGGCGCAGCCAAATGTCACCTTTCTGCTTTGGACTCGATGGAGAGGCGTGCGAAGAGGCTCATTGGTGACCCAGATTTGGTTGAGACCAATCTTCAAAGCCTCGAGCACAGGCGCAAAGTAGCCAGCCTCTCGGTTTTCTACAGGGCACATTTCGGAGAATGTGCGCAGGAATTGTTTGAGATAATTCCCCCATCTCCGTTTCTCCATCGAACGACACGACGCACGGCGGGTATCCATCCTTTCGTCGTGAACATCCCGCCGGTACGGACGACGCGGTTTGCCTCGTCATTCGTTATACGCACCGCGAAGGACTGGAATAACTTGCCTGCGTCGGCGTTCCCGCCAGCCTACGACGTGGATGTCTTCAAGAAAAGAGTGAATAGGCTTTTTCTAAGTTAATGTGCTCAGCATCTTGGACCACATCTACACTTACCATCAGGTGGGATTGTGGTCAAGCATTAACTTATTCGTGTAAAAAAAAAAAAAAAAAAAACTACAGAGTTTGTGTCAAGAACCCTTCTAGGACTCCTTCAAAGAATAATTAAACCAAAAAAATCCGTACTTCTAGCAAGATGATTTGACAAATTCGACATTTTTGTACAGATATACTCACTGTCTTTCAGTCTGGATTCCACTTCTTTATGTTCGATGAGCTTTTTACTGTAATCTTGGAATGCTTTCTCCCTCGCGGGATCCGCTGTTGATGCTCCTACAGGCATTTTATTGAATTATTTAACATACAAATGCAAAAACTTTGTTAAACTAAACAGCACACAGCAGAACGGCAACAATAAAATTCGACAAAATTGCTTGTCATATAAGTTGAATTGATTGTTTGACACTTTTGGTTGTCACTTTGACTTTGATAGTGACATTCAGTGAACATAGAATAAATATCACCGTCATCAAAATGATAATAACAGATTATATTGCAATATTCGTTCTTTTGTTAGGGTTCTTATCCGAAAAACCCCTACTCTTTTTATCGATTTATCGTAGTTTATTATTTATTCGAAGTATAGTAGTATCTTCAGCAAATGATTAAAAACCTACGCGATTTAAAATTTTAAAATCTTTGCTGTGATTTAAACACATTCATATCAGCATTTCGCCATTTTGCGGTCAGTCAACCAACGGTTATGTGTGTATGTAGGTTATGTAGGTACACTACGAGCGATAGTTTTGGACATCCTGCAGAAATAATGGTCACAGACTTTATGTAAGTACCGACTTTATAGTACTTACCTACCACAGTAAAGGAATTTATACTGTGCTAGTACCTACCTATTTGGGCATCCAACCTAATTGGCACACCTACAAGTCCGCCATTTTGAAAAAACCTCGATTCGGCGGCCAGTGATGAAACATGTGTCAATCGATAGACTAAATGATTATGATCAAAAAGTATTCAGTGATGAAATGTCGTAAGTGATATACTTTCTGAGATAAGTGAGTTCAAAACTGTAGAAAAATAAAGCAAAAAACTTCGTTTCAGCGGACATTGATAAATCATATGTCATTCGATAGGCTAAATAATTACGATTAAAAAGTATTCAGTGATGAAATGTTGTAAGTGATATAATTTCTGAGATATTTGAGTTCAAAACCGTAGAAATATAAAGCAAAAAAACTTCGCCACGGCGGACATTGATGAAACATATGTCAATCGATAGGCTAAATGATTAAGATTAAAAAGTATTCAGTGATGAAATGTTGTAAGTGATATACTTCCTGAGATATTTGAGTTCAAAACCGTACAAAAATAATGCATTAAAAATGATCATTTACTTATTTTGAATTTATTGGGTCAATAATGAAAAATAAGTATATTATGCCATAATTATGTGTATGTGCTGCATAGGTACTTGATTTATTAATAACGGGTAGGTTTGAATTTAAAAAAGAAGCAAAGCAAAAGCAAACTACTAGGTTGTTTTATAAATAATTTATTTGCCACCAGCGGCTACAGCTTTGTCAATTACTCTAAACCAAAAGTTAAAATTCATTATTGGCTTAGTTTTCTATATCATGTCTGACAATCACTGAATCTAAAAATTCCGCTGGTGATAAAGGCAATGTTTCCTGATGTCGAGCCCATGCCAAGAACCATATAACACACATTATATGGGAACAACAGGACAAGGTTCTTTTTCCCACTATGCATGAGCAGTAGATACCATCCCGCGATTTTATCTCTACCCGTTGTTTGTTTGACGAATTTTTTTAATTTTTATAATACATAACGTAACTGAGGTAAGGAAAAAGTGACCGGTACACTTCAATTGCTGTATCGCCATAAACACTTAACCATAAATACTCCATAAACACTGGTCATCCCTCACCTTGATTATGCTATGTGTTGTACAGATTTGTCAGAGGAACTTCTGAATACATTGGAGCGCCTTCTTAATTAAGTATTAGATATATCTTCGGCTTACGTAAGTATGACCACATTTCCCAGTTCCATTCCTAACTTAAATGGCTACCCATTCGATACAGGCGAAACTTCAGAATTCTCTCAACATTTTATGCTATTTTGAATAATGTGTCTTCTCCTGTTTATTTAAAGGAAACCCATATGATAGCACTGCTTATTTCAGGAATTCCTTCACAATACAGTTCATACTGTTCTGGAACTCCTTGCTTGTAGACATCAAAAAATAAATCTAATAATATACTACCAAAAAATAGACTACCAAAAGCTCCTTCAAGAAGTCCGGCAGCACTACCTGAAGCAATTAGAATGTTGTCGCCCGTGATCTTCAACCAGATGTTATATATGTATTTATAATTATTTATTTACTTAATATATAATATAATATGTACATATAATAAAAATAAAAAATAATTTACTATAAATGTTTTATTTTTGTACGGTTTTGAACTCAAATATCTCAGGAAGTATATCACTTACAACATTTCATCACTGAATACTTTTTAATTGTAATCATTTAGCCTATCGATTGACATATGTTTCATCAATGTCCGCCGTGGCGAAGTTTTTTTGCTTTATATTTCTACGGTTTTGAACTCAAATATCTCAGAAAGTATACCACTTACGACATTTCATCGCTGAATACTTTTTGATCATAATCATTTAGTCTATCGATTGACACATGTTTCATCACTGGCCGCCAAATCGAGGTTTTTTCAAAATGGCGGACTTGTAGGTATGCCAGGCTCCATACAAAAATGTTGGAAGCCCTTTATTTACGGCTTCATAGAGGGTAGCAACACTAACATTTAGGATAATGATTAAAGCACAGAGTACTTAATCACTACGTTTTAGATGCCTCCAACTATGAGAGTACTGAGACAGTTGCCTCTGGATTTTGTATGCTTACCAGAACGCACCTACTTTTATCATATAGGTTCTTATTTAGATACGGTAATAGGTACATGCTGGGTGTCAAGGAATTCCCCTCATTCTGGGGCAAAAATCTGATTTGCTTCCCTGGAAAAAATATTCAGAATTTCCTTCTCTGAGCCAGAAGCTACGCCTGCTTAATTTCGTGCCTTGCCTTAGCTCCTAGACCTTGCCTGGCTTTAACCCATTAATATTCAACTACTGACCACGGGTATCTCCTCTTGGGGATCCTTAGAACATGTACAAATTAGGTACAATAACACCCATGACCAGAATACAAATATTTATCTGTCACATAAATATCTACCCCGGCCGGGAATCGAACCCAGGATCCCTCGCTTTACAGGCAGGGTCGCCACCAACTAGGTTACAGGATCGTCAATTAAGAAAGAAAAGAGAGATCTCGACGAGACGTTTAGCGGGCCTCAAGAAGTAGGCATTATACATTATGATATATTCTCTGATTGTAATCTATTAAGTCCTAACGCCAACGATCGGTACTAGTGACTCATTAATTCAGCACAGTATTACCAAATAAATAAGTAAAACGCCATTCGGTTCGCGGTCGCGGTTTAGTATTCGATTCGACCGATAAAGGCATAGGCGATAAGAGGCCTTTCTCATGTTTACTCGTAGAAGGTATTTCTGGAATAATTGTCAAAATAATTGATCAAAAACATTACATACCTACTGTATTGTGTACAATACAATAAGGGGCCACCCATTACGTCACATGTTAGGGGGGAGAGGGATCGATGTAGTGTGACAAGAGGTGGGAGGGGGTCCTAAATTTCGTGACGTCACATTTGAAAATCGAATATTGGTACTTATTTCGGAACTGCTGTTTTAATTTAATAATTTCTAGGTGTAAAATTTCATGATAATGACGTCAGAGGTCTCACAAATGTGACCAGCCGTGACAAGGACGGGGGGAGGGGTCAAAAAGTCATGAAATTAGTGTGACGTAATTTATGGATGGCCCCTAATGTATTACATATTTGTAAAATAAATGTATTGTTCTGCACAGCAATTATTTCTTATTTATTGACAATCGCAAATGGGCATGTATTCCTTTGAATTCTCAAATAAAAATGACAGGCACTGAATAACTACTTTGCAGTGTCTGATCCTACACCCCTTTTAAATAAGTGTAGATGAAATATTACAGTTTTGAATTAGGAGTGGATCAATACAAACTTTGTTTCTACACAGAAAAAAATGTTTCGAGGAAACAGAGTACCACAAACTGTTAATTAGGGCCTATAACATTTTACAATTTAATTAGTATAGACTGAGCGTGAATAGTGTATGATTCAGATACTAGATTAGTCAAGTCCCAGGTTTGATTCCTGGCTATTGCAAGCTAATGTGGTGTTCAATTGTTGTATGTTGTTTGTAAATGTTGTTTGTCCTTGACTTTTTAACAGACTAGAAATGTGTTAACCATTGAGAACATTTTTATCCATTAAAGCAATGAAAATTAAAATGTTACAATCCATTTTAATGCATTGAAAACAATTTAAGTTCATAAACAGATTCAATGATAACCATGAATGATTAATATCGAGTACAATTGGTTCAAGCTGATTTCATTACTTACAATGACTCATCGGGATTTAGTCAAATAAAAAACAAAATTCATGGACCAAAGTTTATGTCATGTCAACCATAACTTAACTTCAACCTTCAAATTTTACAATTTTTATAGTTTTTTTTATACAATGGAGCTCCAGTCTACGGAGCAGTGTGACTAAGTTTCGTTTAAACCTAAAACATGTTACAATAATGAGAAAGCAATCTTTACAACCAGACATGAATCAACAACTTTAGAAAATCCATTTTTAAAAAATATTGCTTAGGTTTTAAGACACCTAAGGGTCACTATACACAATATATTTAAATCTTTATTTAATCTGGGTGCTGTAGACTATAATGCACATGAAATAAAATTTCTCGCTTAATATACAATGTATAAGCCAACATCTCGGTAAATCTATTCCAAGTCGTAACTAACTCACTATGACAATGTGACGTTAATATTTCATTATGCAGTATTTATCGTAAACTAGTATGAGTGCAGGCGTAGAAGCATCTGTTAAATTGGGATGGCTGAATAGATTTCCAAAGTCACTAGTGTAAAAAAAATAAACAGTCTTGCTTCCTGTTACAGCCACCACCTTCGAAAAAAGAATTCCAAACTCAAATAGGAACACGCAGAAAATAACGGACTTGAGACACACCTCAATGGCTTTGGAAACCCTGGTTTTGTTCACATCAGGTGAGCAAATTAAAACTAGATTCGTGTGGGCGTTTTAGTCGTTCTTTTTGTCTACTTTGGTTTCTGTTTCGGGTTTCTCTTCCTTCTCTTTCTCCTCGGTGACGACCTCCTTAGCCTCCTGCTTGGATGCCTCGTCGAAGTTTCCGACTAGGTTGGGAACTTCGTCATCTTCGTCGAGTGGTTTCGGCGCTGCCACACTCGATGCCAACCTCTTCAACTGATTCAAACCTTCAGGCCCCAGTTGGCTGAGAATGCCGGGCAGCATTTCTGCAATCTGCTTGTTCTCCCCGTGACCGGTGATCGCGAAAGTGTTAGCCGCGAGCGAGGCCTGCGCCTTCGGATTGTTGAAGTGTATTACTGTGCCGTCATCTTTTATCATGTTCACCTCCTCGATACCCGGAATAGTGTTCACTGATAGCTTCTTTAGCGACGACTGAAGCTTCTTATCGTCTGTCGCTGCAGTCGCGTGGACTACCTTCTTCTTACGTCTCGGTGTACCCTTACCGCCGATGCGGACCTGCGACTGCAGTTTCTTCAGTTTTTCGGTGTTCATTTTCCTGTTTAAACACGGTACACCTGTCGAGAGAGACGCGACACACTTTTTAATGACGTTTATGTATAATTTACAGCAAACAACACAATAGTTTTCAATGTAACTTGATCGTACGCACGTGTTTTGAACACCGGTTAGTTACAAAGAGAAAATGGTGGATTTGCGACAAGTTATTTCTGATTTCCTCCGTCTTG
The DNA here is from genome assembly GCA_951805285.1 of Thymelicus acteon. Lineage (NCBI taxonomy): Eukaryota > Metazoa > Arthropoda > Insecta > Lepidoptera > Hesperiidae > Thymelicus > Thymelicus acteon. The sequence goes on from OX638235.1 coordinate 1,982,293, forward strand.
CGATTGGCAGCACTGACTGCGCTCTTTACGTTCCGTTACACAATATATTTTTATTTATTATTTTGTTTTTCTATTTACAGAAAGAAAAAAATGTATTTTACGATTTAAATCTAAACTATTATTACATATTTTTAAACATAAAGTATATTATTGCTTTGTCAAGGTACTAAAGTGGCATTTTTTAATGAAATCTCATGTTTTAAGTACGACAATCGTGAGAATCAATAATCAAATGATCCAATTTTTTTAAAGAACAAGGTTTGTTTGTTAAATTTTACAAATATACAACATTAATTTGAATTAATTAATTTGACATCAATAAGGTATGATTCTTGTAAAGGAACATTACTTACTTTTTTTAATAATCAAACAAGGTAAACGCTAAACCTTATTATGCCATTGCCAAGGACCCTAATAATTTAGTTTAGATAAGTTTTGATAGATGGCGCTTAGTGTAGTTTAGTTATGTATTCATAGATGGCATTGTATTATAGCAGCGACAAAGAATAAAGCAATTCCGAATAGATGTCACTACTAGTCACGAATTTAACAGCTATCGTCGTGAATATCGTGATGCTGGTGGTGTACTGAGATTGTTGATTTTAATTATTGTAATATTGTAACCTTCAAGATGGCCATAATAATCAGTGTGCGTGTGGATTGAGGGCTCTTTTTTAAAAGTTACTCAGATTTTTTCAAAATCAAGGAGGAATTTAGGAAAAAATTGTGAAAACATCGTGGTGAAGATAAAAAATTTGTGCAACGTATGGTAAAAAAGTTGTGGTCGATTAACTGGAGCTCTCAATCCGCTAACCTAAGAAATTACTGTAACCTCGTATCTCAAAATATACTACGTGTATGCTTAACTATTTTATATGGAAAAATTGTGCGTAATTTGTGAAAGCTATTCACAATTTCTCAATTGATTTTAACGGTTTACTTTGATTTTATAAAGGTTTATTTGGAGCTCTCAATCCTCCAATGTGTGGTTTGAGTGTTCCCAAAATTCTCTAACTTCGGCTGAATATTTGTTTATATTCTTACTCCTATTTCACGAGTATAATTAAGAGTGAATTTGTGAAACAAAAACCGTGACTTAAAACATAATAATTAGAGAGTAAATGAAAAAAATACTTTCTTATAAATGTCCCGTCTGAGAGCTCCATGTTTTAGCGTTTATTTCTTGAACCCGAGCTTTTATAGAAATGATGGATACATCAGAAATTGTGAAAATGTTGTCACTAAAATTTAACACGATTAAATTTTTTGTGAACGTTTGATTTTAAAAATAATCAACATTATTATATTTTCAATAGAAAAATTATGTAGGGTGACCATGCATATAGTACATAAAGAAAGTAAAACGTACTTAAATATAAATATTTTATTACAAAACAAACTAGAAAAAGTGAAACATTAATTATGAAAGAAAGAAAGAAAGAAAAAAAAAGAAGGAAAATATTTATTCACGGCTTTTAACAGCACAACATCCAGGAAATAAAAACGTAAATATCTTTATATGTAGAAATAAAACAACAAAACAAAGTCTTAATAAATTATTCAAATCAAATCAAATGTTTTTATTCAAAATTGGTTTAGTTCACAAACACTTTTTGAAAGTCATGCAAGTTACGCCAATGCTTCAACAAGGCCCTACTGTGAGATGGCCCGAGAGAAGAAGCGGCAAGAATTTTCCGTTTTTTTTTTTCCTGCTCACAGTTACAGATAGCACTTAACATCTACTACAATCTATATTCATATAACTCATGTCCAAGCAGACTTGTCTTTAAAATAATCATCTAATTTGTAATATCCTTTCGTCATAAGAATGCTTTTAATATGAGTATGAAATTTAAGGTAAGGCATTTCTGTAAATTTTGATGGAAAGATGATGATGATGATACTGATGATGGTAAGTGGTTACCGTCGCCTATGGATATGAGCAATACCAGAGGAATCGCCACTGCAACGCCGGCCCTGAAGAAGAACTCTTTTTACACCTTTTTTGAAGAACCTCATGTCATACCGCTCCGGGTTACGTTTTCAGTTTTTTAAAATTTTGCATGTAAAAGAAGAAAAAACAAAATAATGTCAAAATGTTTATTATTAAAAAATATTTATAGCACAAATAATGTTTTTATTGTTATTGCTGTATATGACAGGAATAAAAACAGGAAATCACTCCACGTGCAATGTTGGGTTCCGAAGCAGTAAATTTATCGACTATTACTCACTAACTAATGCTAACATAACTGTTATAATTTTCCTTGTAAATTCATCATGCAACAACGTATTTTTGAGAATTTTTCACTAGTCCAACTCCGACCGTTTAGCCGGCAGGAAGGGTGGGGGGAGAGACACGTGACTCTAACCAAACCTAGCACTTTATAGCCAAATATTTCGTGCAAATGGACCTCTAATTCCAAAAATGGTCTTAGAAGACCTATAATATTTTTGAAAAACCTTTTCACGATACCCAAAACAAAAATTCATCCTCACGTTAATTGTAGGGGAGGTACCCAGAAAAAAAATGTTTTTCAATATTTTATTCTACGATTCTGGAGTTTTAATAATTATGTATATCATTAGACAGACATCAGACAGACGGACAGACGGACGGACAGAAAGTTATAAGGGTTCCGATTTTACTTTGGAAAATGTGTCCGACAATACTATATCCACCCTACACGATTTCGTCGCTTGGAAATATAATATTGTGGATTATTTTTTAAATCAAGCATTCACAAAAAACTTAATCGTGTTAAATTTTAGTGACAACATTTTCACAATTTCTGATGTATCCATCATTTCTATAAAAGCTCGGGTTCAAGAAATAAACGCTAAAACATGGAGCTCTCAGACGGGACATTTATAAGAAAGTATTTTTTTCATTTACTCTCTAATTATTATGTTTTAAGTCACGGTTTTTGTTTCACAAATTCACTCTTAATTATACTCGTGAAATAGGAGTAAGAATATAAACAAATATTCAGCCGAAGTTAGAGAATTTTGGGAACACTCAAACCACACATTGGAGGATTGAGAGCTCCAAATAAACCTTTATAAAATCAAAGTAAACCGTTAAAATCTATTGAGAAATTGTGAATAGCTTTCACAAATTACGCACAATTTTTCCATATAAAATAGTTAAGCATACACGTAGTATATTTTGAGATACGAGGTTACAGTAATTTCTTAGGTTAGCGGATTGAGAGCTCCAGTTAATCGACCACAACTTTTTTAGCATACGTTGCACAAATTTTTTATCTTCACCACGATGTTTTCACAATTTTTTCCTAAATTCCTCCTTGATTTTGAAAAAATCTGAGTAACTTTTAAAAAAGAGCCCTCAATCCACACGCACACTAATAATCATAATTGTTACCGATTCGCACTAGAGCAGTGCTGGAGTAGGACCCATACCTGAAGGCCTTCTCATCAACTATAAAGTTTAGTGAGAACCAAACCCCAGGATTCTAAGTGTTGAATTGCAGCTAGTACCCTCATTAGAGTTGCAGGTAGGTAATATCCTTATAACATCATCAGACCACTATGACAGGATTGGTCTAGGTAAGTATGTGGTTTGTTTAACAATATGCAATTCTCTCTTCTAAACAAGATTTCGGGTATTTTTTCTTCTTATCAGTCTTGAGCTCTTGGTAAAGCGTTCAAGGAGTCATAATGGTACTGGTGTTGAATTGCAGCTAGTATTGGCTTCCATTTTGACAAACTTCAAAAAAAGTGGAGGTTATCAATACGCCGCTTATGTTTTTTAATGTGAATAGCTGACAAAACAAATGATGGTGTGTGCCGTCGCCCATGGACATCAGTAACGTCAGTCATCACCAATGGGCTGAGTGATCATGTTCATCGTCGCTTTAGGGATTATATTGGTGGAACTCCGCCAAGAAACACCAGTCTTCTCATTCGTTCTTCAGCAGAATACACCGCGAGTGGGGGAGATTGATGCGGACTTCTGGACCACTAGTAGATAGATAAGGTGTGCATAACGCATTATATTTACAAACAGTTACAGTTCGTTAATAGCACGTACCACCAGGTCTCAGTCTTACTTACACCTTTCTCTATTGGCTTTAACCCATTAAGGTCCACTACTGAGTACGGGTCCCTCCTCTTGAAGTGGTCTAGACCATACTTCACCACGCTGCTTCAGTGCGGATTGGTGGAAGGGTTAGTAGCAAATCTAAGTGTCGGACGTTTTCATGCCACCCGACAGCCTCCTACATGGCTTAAGGACTGTTATCTTACGATAACAGCGGGTCGATCCCGGTTGTTAGGCCTTCCGAAGCATGGAAACGCTCGAGATTTTTTTGCCATAAGCGGTCACCCATACCTAATCGTTGAGGAAGAAAAGTCCTCAAATGGCGCCCAAGTTTCGGAAAACGGAGTATAGGACGCCCCCCGATCAGGTGGACTGACGACAGCGGGCATCCGCTGGATTCAGAAGGCTCAGGACCGGTCAGAGTGGCGCAAGTAAGGGGAGGCCTATGTCCAGCAGTGGACCTCCAAGGACTGATGGATGGATGAGTGGATGAATTGAATCTAACAGCTTTTAAAGTCTCGGACCGATTCTGGGCGTCTTGAATCCAGTGGTTTCCCGCTGTCTTCTTTAGGTCATCAGTCCTGGCCGGGGGCAACCCTTGCACTATTTTTCGAGATAACTTGAATCTCGATAATAGAAAGACACACGTCGACATCACCCACCCACACACACACACACACACACACACACACACACACACACACACACACACACACACACACACACACACACACACACACACACATACACACACACATACACGCATACACACACACACGAATACACACAATTCCATGCCGCCACTCGGCAGACCAAGGTATCGAACTTGGGAAAGAATTGGTAAGTAATTAAGTATATCTTTCCATGAAGTCTCTCTAGTACCTTCTTGCTTGAATCAGCCGCCAAATGACTCATGTTCCGGCTGGGGGCTAGGAGCTAGACCTTTTCTCATATTTTCTTCTCCCTTACGCGTTCCTTGGCTGGCAACGCATCTATGATTTACCATCGCACTATGAACGCACTTACCATCAGGATCGTCAGCTCGTTTACCGGCTGTTTCTATAAAAAGATTAACACAGAGTTTTACTACACGACTAAACTAAGTCGTCGGTCGATCTATAACACCCGGATAGCAGCCACTTGTATGAGTAATTGTATGCATCGCAAACTAGTTAATGATCAAGGAAAATGCGCCAACGCTTTCTCGTTACTTAACTATTTTCATGAACAATAGTGACAATTTCTGTAAAACAAAAGAAACATACATAAGTCTGCGCAACAAAATTACAGCACTATCGATACTAAAACACTCGATTGTTAATACCAACATTTACAACCAAAGAACCGATTCCAAGAAAGCTCTTAGCAACGAAAATAAACCCCTCTCATCAACTCTTACGAGTTATTGGAACGATAAATATTTATCTGCATTTACTAAACGCACTCCAAAATGGGTGAGTATAAAGCTGTCATCAGCTGATCGTTTCGCGCCATCTTGTCCAATAAGACAGAATATTAATATCGGAACATCCCACAGATTCCGAACTATTATTGAGTATTTCGCTAAAACGTTTCCGAACGCAGTTCGCGGCCACTTAGCAAGCGCGACGATAGATGTACAGGCGCTAACACAAGTGCTTATTATTTTAAGTTTTTTTCATCAGACATCAGCGACGCCAAAAGCATCATTTATGCGTAGCCGACAGAAAAGAAAAAGAGAAAGGAAGAGAGAAGAGAAAGAAAGAACTGGCTCTTAAGCTCCCAGATGGAACACGATGAGTCGTTTGGCGGCTGACTCAAGCAAGAGAATGAAAGCAGCCTATCCAAGCGGACCCCATGGAGAAATAATAATAGTGATAATAAATGTTTCTTTCTTTCTTTTCTTTCCTAATGAAATATGTATTAGCGGTTTGCCAGTGAGGAAATTAATATTTCTCGGTACTTTTTTAATGTCTCCAAATAGGTACCACACTTTTAACTCCGAGGATAAACCGTTTAAACAGATTCATTGCTTTCTCTTTCTACTGATTGTGAGTTTGATTGAATTAAAGCGATAATTTATTTATTTATTTATTTATAGCGATAAGTACAGCGGTCTACCTAATGAGTTTGTTTATAGACTTTATAGTAACTTACAGGTTACATGTAAAAAAAAACGATAAAATTGTTTCACTTTTCTTCACAAGTACACATCTGGTAATAAACTAATGCACTTAAATTTAGGTTATGTTACCCGTTTATTGGTTTTTTATAATCATATTTTAGTGTTGTTCCGATAATTTGACGTTCACGCCTAAGTACTTTGAGTTTGAAAGCACATTTGAGTAATGATTTGATGAACTGAGGTGAAAGCATGATCGAATAAATATTTTAACTGTAAGTGCTGTGTGTAAATCATTTTGAGATGCACGGCATGCGCAAATTTCGGGTGTTGTTCATGACTAAGTTACCGGGAATTTTTATGGTAGTTTTCTCTAAAAGTATGTACATGACATTGAGCGATCTAAAATACTATTTATGTTTTAATATCATTACCTATTTGACTATTTCTTTATCACATCTGCTGTGACGTCATCTTCGTATACTTACAGAGTGTTATAGATATATAAATGAATCATTAGATACTTTAACAACGTAAATATCGCACAAGAGAAAGCCAAATGCAAGCTTTTTAATCAAATTGGTTGCTTATCAGTTACTAAACAGAAAAAGTATCTATTCTTAGATTCAAAAATCAATCCCGATCTGTGATTTCTAAACGTTACTGCGGCCATTTTTTAACTACTTGTAGTTTCCCGCCCAATTAATCAGACCCGGTTTGGGCGCGTTCTGTCATTTAAACAATTACTTCGCGCCGTTATCATGCTGTCACAGATACACAAAAAACATTCCTGGAACAAGAATTTATCTACTAAAACGGGAATATTTCCCTGTTTTACGGGCTATTTATAAATAGATTCCAATGTCTCGTCGCCTATTTGATGACGTAATAAATGGGTTCTAATGAGGTTGACAGAGAAATTTTACACGTTTACCTTTTTGCCATTAAAGTAGATGCATATAAAAGATCTTCAATTCCTTAATGATAGATATTGTGATTTTTTTATTGTTTCTTCTAAGTCAACCTCCCTGCCCCTCTTTCGGTGCACCCAGCCTCACTCCATGAGGTTATAATGGCTGTTCCTTCAGTTAGAAGTTGCAGGACTCTACCACTACCATGGGTTTACTCAACTTCTGGCCCAGTGGGGTAGAGTGGAAAAGGTGTCAGAATTTTGCGTCCGGGGGTAGAAGTATCCTTAGAAATTAACATTATATCATTGAAGTATTATTACTAGCATATAGAACCGACACCGCGAACACAATGTATGTCCTAATGAATTGGCGCCGGTCGGCTTCAATTTTCAATGGATTTGTTCGATTTTGAAAGGAGAACGGGGGCTCAATTTTGAAAATAGAACCTCCCGGCGGGACACATTTTGTTCAAGATGTCTGTTCTATTAGATTATACTTCAATGCATTATAAACACTTTTTATGGACAAAATCAGGTACGTTTACGTACGTGCCTAATTTTGCATTAAAAAAACCAAGAGTAGCTTCCCCCTAGCCCATGACCACTTCCACCCAGCTTAACTCCGAAGGTACTTCAGTATTATAGGGTCCTTAGGGGCCATCCATAAATTACGTCACATTAATTTCATGACTTTTGACCCCTCCCCCCCCTTGTCACAGCTGGTCACATTTGTGAGACCTCCCCCCCTAGTGTGACGTCACATATTATGAAATTTTACACCTAAAAATTAATAAATTAAAACAGCAGTTCCGAAATAAGTTTTATTTCCATTAATAATTTTTTAATATTTATCTATACATACCAATTATTCAAGTTTGAAATGTGACGTCACGAAATTTAGGACCCCCTCCCACCCCTTGTCACACAATGTCACACTTCATCGAACCCCTCCCTCCCCCCTAACGTGTGACGTAATTTATGGATGGCCCCTTACTTGCTATGGCTTTGCCTGCGTTTTCCGGGATAATAAGTTCCCTATGTCTTATTTCAGATCATGGTCTACCTGTGTGTTAAATGTCATGAAAACCCGTTCAGTAATTTTAGCGCGAAAGAGTAATAAGCGTTCATACAAACTTTGAAATCTATACCTACAATCTATACATCTAATAAAAATAAACACAATTGGAGTGTCTGTTTGTAATATTAAAATAACCGCTTTTTAGTTTTTACACGGTACATATACCAAAACAACATTTTTTACAATTTTTGTCTGTCTGTCTGTCTATTTGTTTCGGCTAATCTCTGAAAAGGCTGGTCCGATTTTGACTTGACTTTCACTGGCAGATAGTTTATGTAACAATGAGTATACTTCGGCCGCTGTATCTTGGCGCATCTGAACTTCGCGCAGAAGGCTGCGCAGTAACATAATTCGTCAATACTCGATACGCGGTGTATTGTGTCTCAGTCATACGTTAGCATTTTCGTATTGCCATCTCTGTCTTACATGCGCTAAAGTTCGCAAAGCCTATGTTCAGACGCGCCAAGATACAGCGGCCGAACTGTAACTTAGGCTACTTTTATTTTAGGAAAAAAAGTAGTTTGTTAGGCGATAGTAGCTCGCTGGGTCAGCTAGTTTAAAATATTAGTAAGATGATAGGTGCCTTATAATTTGCTGTTAGTTATGTCCGGTGTTATCATGAACAGTTGAGACCATGATGGAGACTTACTTAAATTATTTAAAAATCAACCAATAATAACTGAACTGCACGAATATCAATATGGACACGTTATCCAAAATATAAACACACCAAAGTAGGTAACAATCGCAAACAGACGCAAATAAAATACGAAACTAAATAAACTCTCCCGAAAGACACTTGCCTCAGTATTCGTGATAAAGCGATAGGCGATTTAGTATTAGAGTACCACATAAAAAATAATAGTACACAGTGTACTTATAACTAAATACAATGTTACTTACTCATGTCATCGGTGGAGACGGATAACTTCGTTCAGTAATCCAATACATATGTATTTATTTGTGTAAATAACTGTGGAAGATATTTGAGAAAAACTTTGAAAAATATGTAGGTAAGAACCATTTTTATTGGTATTTCCATGGACTACAATTACCTACTGCTTACATACTTTTTTAAATTACCGTTTGGCTGAAATGAACCCATTTTTGACAATTTTGACTACTTACAATATTTTTTTGCAGATGCCACGGCGTCGGATCAATAGGGACTTTTCACATTTTATTCATAATAGTGTTCCGAACATGACATGTGTACCAGTTCTCAGCTCTATGCGAATTATTGCAAGCGTATCCCTGCTTCTCGAGCTAATTTTACTGGGCTAGTGGGCTATAACTAGCTCATAGGTTTCCTAAGGCGAAACAAGGAGCGAAGGTGGTGTACAATCATGGAACAGATTTATCTGTTCTATGTGTATATTGAACGTTATAGTTATTTCGTCTATATTTCTTCTTCGGCAACGGAGCAAGACCTTAAAATCCGTTCAGAAACCAAATCCGTGTAATATTTTCAACGGCTCTTGAACGAAAATTGCTCCCGACGGATCGATCTGGCCAACGACAAAAGATTTTTGCTAAAAAAAAAGTACAACACAACCAATTTAGCGAGACACAAAAACATACGCGCGAAACACGTTCCACGCGGTCTACTCAATTTGGTTTATTTATAAAAAAAGGTTCCGAGGATTGTTTTAGTAAATTGTTCCCGGGTTTTCGCCCGATAGATTGTAGATTGAAATTTGTTTCGTTACAGTTCGGCTTTATTTTATTTTATCGGTTCTGCGAATAGCTGTGTGATGGGTATTGTTTCCATGTTGTTTAAATCGAATATTTTTCTATTCACGCTGTAAAAGAAAATGGATTTCGCACCCTTTCCGTGGGTAGGTAAATGTTATTGCTTTTGTTATCGTAACATTAGTGATGACGCCAATTTTTGTAAAAGGTATATGTTTTATTCCTTCATCTGAGGTTATAATAAATTTATTTTATTGAACTCTTTCGCCTTGATTTATCCTGAGAATAAAATATAATTTCCTGCAAATAAAATATTAGTGCGGGCAAAAATAAGTGCATAAAAAATATACGTATCGAATTGAGAACCTCCTCCTTTTTTTCGTCGGTTAAAAAGATCTTTAGTTACACTTTATAAACATTGTAGGTATTTAATTTTTTATAGTCTTACAATTATATTCATTCATTATATTCGTCAACCATTCGAGGGAGCTGTTTACTCTTGACGATTTTGTTATCATCGAATTACTCAAAAAATAATATTTTTGGCTGTGCTTTATTCATTTTCTTGCAATGTAAATTGTAAAATGTTTTTTGTTACAAAAGAAAAAACCGCCATTTTTGACATCTGTCACATTTCGCGGGTGGTCTTTCCAGCCAGCTTCAACTAATCCAGATAATCCGAGCTGTTTAGATAACTAATGAGATCGTTCGAACCCCTGACTAAGTTGTAGATAAATTTCAAAATTATGTCCTTTTTAATCTTTTAAGATAAAGGAGATTATGAGGTGTTAGGATGCTCGTAATGTGACACTTGAGTATGTTTTTTTGTGACTCAAGCGGCAATTTCGGGTTGATCGGAACTTATTTTTCTACGAATAATAAACTAGAATTTTAGGTTACTGTAGCGGTTTATTTATCTTCTTCGTATGACCTAGAGGGTTGATTCAATAAACTGGCATTCTCAGTCAGTTATTTAAATAGTCCATAAGGATTCCCTGTGTTGCAGGTGACATACACATATTTAAAAATGAGACAATCACAAATTAATGGGATCGCTACAAAAAATATAAAAAATCTGTATACCTAACTAAACACTTTTTGAAAAGGCCTCTTTCAAAAAGTTTTTCGGCCTTTAAAATCTGCACTAGGTTGCCTTCTAACAAGGCTCAATATCCCTCCATTACGAGACCCGCTTTTCGCTAATGTGTTACAACCAGCACAAATCGCGTCATTTTGTATTACTCTCACAAATGACCAATCCTGTCCTAGCTTTCATAGTGTGCGTTGTTTACAACATGCACATTTTGTGTCTGTGTGCACTAACACTTCGTATAAACGTTGGGTGTCGCTGTGTGGGTGCATGTAGATGTAGAGGGTAGGGTGCATGTGTGTAACTCTCCCTGAATTTGGGGGCGAGACAACTTTATACGCAATTAAACTTAATATTATTATCGTAATTGGTCGAGTCGTTACAGAGATCTAGTTGGTGTTTATTACGCATTAATTATTTTATGGTCGGGGAATCGGCTGGTTAATTGGATTGTGATGTTTATGTTTCGGTTCTGATTATTTGGTTCTTAGATAAAATAAGGTGGCAGTTTATTAGTTTAACTGCACGTTTTATTGATTTTATAGGCTACGCTTTGCCCGCGGCTTGGTTTATCTACCTGTGTGCATGAAAATTTTGAAAAAATTGCGTGAAAGAGTGAACAAAAATATATACAATTTCACATTTATAATATTATTATAGTAAGAAGGAAGTGGATAAACAAGAAATGTTGTCTTATAGCGCTATTTTTCAGATTTAATAATAACTTTTGTCAGGTTCGAAATTTTCCAAATTTAATTTATTGCAATCATATGGTTTTACTCATTAAAAATAATGTAACTAAAATTAATTATTGCTACCAGCAAAAATGAATTGATTGTCTTTCATAATCTATAAGTAGGTGTTACGTTTATGTATTGTTAAAATTATACTGACATAACTTTTGTGATACACTAGCAACTCAATGTACAGATTATTTTTGAAATTTTCAAGATTTTTTTCAAACTTAAAACATACATTTTGATTTAAGTTTTGAAGCTTAACTATATATCTATTTTCCACCATTTATCTATACTAATATATAAAGAGGAAAGATTTGATTTTTTGTTTGCATTGAATAGGCTCCGAAACTACTGAACCGATTTCAAAAATTCTTTCACTGTTGGGAAGCTACACTATCCCCGAGTAACATAGGCTATATTATATTTTCAAAAAAATTAGGGATCCTTAATAAAACTTCAATAAGTTGCAAAAAAATAAGAAAACCGAAGCAAAGCGAGGGCGGTTACTCGTGAAAAATAAATAAATTAACACAGTAATTAACAAATTTAAATAGCTTTATTTTCAACTGCGTCAAGCATAGTTCAGTGTCTGTTAAGCTTCAAAATGGTTCAATCTCAGCGATTAACATTGTTGGACCATTGACCGCAGTAGTTCATGCTGCTATTATTCTGCCTGGCCGTAAAACACTTCACCCTGCAACTACGAGTAATGTCGAGATCAAAATAACAATTAAAAATGATTTAACAGATTGTTGTACAACATGACTCAAAAAAGGGACTCAAAAATGGATGAAGATGTTATTTTCCAAACTGTGTTGGTACTGGCTTCAACACATTAACGGCCCACTACTGCACGGATCTCTCCCCTTGAGGAGGCCTAGAGCATACTCCACTACGCTGCTCCAGTGCGGATTGGTGGCAAACTATCGGAAGTGTTCATGCCGCCAGAGGGTCTTCAATACGGTTTAACGACTTACGATTACAACCGGGACCGACGGCTTTACATGCCCTCCTAAGCACAGAAGTGCACTGAATTTTTTGAATTTTTTGATTTTTCCAAATCCCGCGGGAACTCTGAACTTTTCCGGGATAATAAGTAGCCTATGTTTTAATCCAGGGTATAGGCTATCTCCGTTCCAAATTTCAGCCAAATCAGTTAAGTAGTTTTCGCGTGAAAGCGTAACAAACAAAGTTACATTAACATTCATAATATTAGTATGATAATTGATAATAATACTTAGAGCTTGTTTCACAATCTTCAAGTAAGTCCGAAGTAAGCTATTCGTTGGTTAAGTTGACATTTCGTGTATGTAAAATGACACTTTAACGTCACTTTAACCGGCGAATAGCTTATTCAGGACTCTACTTGAAGATTGTGAAACAAGCCCTTAGTGGATAGTTGGATACCCGGCGTGTTCCACTACGCTAGAAAAATTCTGATGAGAATGACAGATTACATAGTATTGACGTTGACGTTGATGCGCCATCTTTACAATTTTATTATTATCTTCAAAGTGTTGTATGAGAAAAGTGGAAAATTGACTTTATTAATGGACCGAATGTGCCTAATTTGTAAAGTTGTCAGAAGTGCTTGACATTTGACATACAGCGTTAAAATGCCTTCGCGTATTATACCAGTGTGATTGGTGTATTGAAACAAAAGATAAACGTGTCTGTGTTATAGCTCTTTTCGGAACAGATTTTTTGGTTGATTTGTAAGGGTATTAACGTATGTACTTATCTATATTTTTTAAATATCATTGATATAGATTACTTATTAGGGGCCATCCATAAATTACGTCACACGTTAGGGGGGAGGGAGGGGGTCGATGAAGAGTGACATTGTGTGACAATTGTGTCCTAAATTTCGTGACTTCAGATTTCAAACTCGAATAATTGGTATGTATAGATAAATATTAAAAACAATTAATGGAAATAAAACTTAAGTATTTCGGAACTGCTGTTTTAATTTAATAATTTTTAGGTGTAAAATTTCATAATATGTGACGTCACACTAGGGGGGGGGGGAGGTCTCACAAATGTGATCAGCTGTGACAAGGGGGGAGAGGGGTCAAAAAGTCATGAAATTAGTGTGACGTAATTTACGGATGGCCCCTTACTATTGTATTGTAGGTTCGTACAACGGGGTTCACATATTATGTTTCAACCATACAACTTTATAGATTGTGATCACAGTTAAGAACGCTGTTAAAACAGAGCCAGTAAGTTACAATTTGTATTTTATAAACTTACTTGTATGTACTTTATACGGATTTGGTCGGATATATAGCGAAACTGATAAAATAAACGAAATATACTTCATCCCCTGTGATAAAACCTATCAAATATGATCACAGATAATCAAAGCGAATTGTATTATGTAAATTTCCTCCTCTTAAGCCGGTTATCCGGTGGGGAAAATCAATAGAGCCGCGAGGAAGATAGATAGTGCCAATACTCGTTGCGTAAGAAAGAGACAACTGTCGATCCCCTTTCCACTCTCCGTGTTTGATGTTGGAAAATTAGACTATGGCTCTGAAAATGTTTTTACATTCGATTTTAAGTCTTATTGTCTAGAAGAAGAGTCGATTTCAGAATGATACGAGTAGATTTAGATTGTCCTCATATGACGCGTTCTTTTCAAAGAATTTTGAACTTTATACAGCGAATAATAATGTTAAAGATATCTTGTATTACTGTAGAGCAATTTTCCACATAATTGCTGGTGATTTTATAATGGCGATAAATGTGAAGATATGATCTAATTTCAAAAGCGTGCTCTGGTAATGTTTTTATTAGGGCTAGTTGAAAAATGGCGGTCGTAATTAGGTATGAGTATATATGTAGGTGTGATTGGTGACTGTCATTATGACGGAATTATTTCGTAATGAGGGCTATTTACAGGGGGTTGTCTTTTTAACCGACTTCGAAAAAGGAGGAAGTATTCAACTTGATTTATTTTTATATTTTTTATTTTTCTATAATATGTTTGTTACCTCAGAACTTTCGACTGGGTAAACAGATTTTGATGATTCTCTTTTTAATCGAAAGCTGGTGCTTTAAGTGTTTTAAGTCGGTGCTTTAAGTCGGTTATGTTTTGTCAAGAATTATTGTGGTTAAAGTTGGCAAAATATCACCTCGGAAGATGGTCACCATCGCACTAATATCGGGATACTTTGTGTAGGTACCTCCTTACATCTCTTCAAGTACCTAGCGTAAACTGGAAGGTAAGAAACAGAGAAAAAAAGAAAGAAAGAAATGACCTCTCTGAAAGACCTCAAATTACGACCTCTCCCCATATCCCCACCACTACCAGGAAATCACTTCTAGAAAAGGTCCTTGACCACGTATTCTAATGATTTGTAGGCATCAGTACATTTACATGTAAACAACAAAGGGTAAGGGTGCATTTACATTCGGGCGATATCGCGTCCCGCTCATATTCAGCCGCTCAATCAAAATGACACAAGCGAACAAATTCCCAAGTCGTTAAATCAGCCAAAAACAGACGACTGAAAAACACGGGGGATTATTGTGGGCGGGATTTAGGCGGTTTTTACAAATAAATTTGAACTTTTATATAATTCTTACCGGAGGTTTCTGTCACCTCTTACGACACCTTGGCCTGCCAACATAAAATTTGGAATAAACAGTTATTAAATAGAGAAAAATAGATATTCCTACAATTACGAGTATGATTTGCTTAAGTGATCCCATTGACAGTTATTGACATATTTGAAGTTAGTTGATGCATCAGTGATTTTGAAGATTTTTATGGAAATAGACGGCAAAAGAGTTAACATCAGCAAAGGCATCACGGATGCGATGCCAGTCAAGAAAGAGAGAAGAAAAAGAAAGAAAGAACTGGCTCTCAAGCCCCCAGCTGGAACACGACGAGTCGTTTGGCGGCTGACTTATGCTCAAGGGTGGTAGCTATCCAGGCAAACCCCATGGAGAAATAATAATAGTAATAATGGTATTAATTAACAATTAAAATCAATATATTACTTATATTCAGATTGTTTCCCGGAGCAGAGATTTTATGTGACAGATAAATAAATGAGCCAAAAACAGGTTTATGTGGAATAGCTTCATGTAATATTACACATGGTGCTGCTCGCCAGTTCTGTTAGCTCAAAATTGGCTTGACACGCTGCCGCGAGTCTAGATGTGTCCCTGTAATAAATTTGTGAGCGTTTATTTGTTAGTGTTTCCTATAATAAATAAATTACTCTTCATAAAATTACTAAAGAATAAATGACTGACTTCCATCCTGGTTTTACCCACCTGGCTATCATCTGCTTACTGGCTTACTATTTGTACTTACCACCCAACTTTATTATTATTACTTAAAAATAATACAATATGTTCCCTTACTTCTCTTTTGTTTGGTGATACCATTAACGATAAAAAAACAAATGAACAACTAAACAAAATCTAGTTTTTTCGTTGCGTTGACGGCACGTAGCTCGAGCTTACACAATCCCGTGTGTTTTCACAACAAGTCCCTCCGCGTGTCTACGGCTATCGAATATCGATGTATTTGACTCGCAAATACCGACGTTTTGTACTCGCAACAACACTAACTTATCGAGATAAATATCGTCGGAAAACAAAACGTATTTGGTTATGAGCGACCGTAAATGGATCCTGGTTCTCGTTTGTTTACATAATTGAATTAAATTATATGCTTTGCTGTATTTCGTGTGGTGTTTTATTTTTAATTTATAGTTGATGATTAGTGGCTTTATAATTCACTGTTGTTTCGCTAGATGGCGTTGTATGTTCTCTCAATTACGATTTCACAGAATACTTTCACAATAGTAGGGGCCATCCATAAATTACGTCACACGTTAGGGGGGAGGGGGGGATCGATGAAGTGTGACATTGCGTGACAAGGGGTGGGAGGGGGTCCTAAATTTTGTGACGTCACATTTCAAAATCGAATAATTGGTATGTACCTATAGGTAAATATTAAAAACAATTAATGGAAATAAAACTTATTTCGGAACTGCTGTTTTAATTTAATAATTTCTAGGTGTAAAATTTCATAATATGTGACGTCACACTAGGGGGGGAGGTCTCACAAATGTGACCAGGGGGGGGGGGGGGTCAAAAATTCATGAAAATAGTGTGACGTAATTTATGGATGGCCCCGTACCTGGATTCCTTGAAAATTGTTCCTATATGTATTTTTTTATTACGTAATATGTAATAGGTGTATGTATGCAATGTAATATGCCTTCACCAATCCGCGCTGGAGCAGCGTGGTGGAGTATGCTCTAGGCCTCCTCAAGAGGAGGGACCAGTGCCCAGTTAAGTAGTGGGCCATTAATGGGTTGAAGCCACATGTAATAGGTCTCTCAGTACTATTGTATACTAACTACAATTGGTCAAAAGCTGTGATAGTGGAGATTACCATTAACTGTGTGTTGTTACTTCGTCAGTATGATTAATTTACAAGTTGTTCCGTAAACGTAGGTGATTAATTTCTGGGAATTCTTAATTAATATTATCATATAATACTTGTACAAGTAAATCCTTTAAATTTTTCATAACAAGACAAGACAAGAGAAAACTTCTTCAGGAGGACAGTTGTTTGACCCTTGTAAAATCAAAATCATCTTTGCTGTGCAAAAGGTCAACTGGACTAAAAATCATTTTGTGACTCAGGTAGGTATAATATCATCCATCTACAAGTTCTCAGATTTTGTCAAATAAAATTTTATAACTAGGTACCACAGAACTAAAAAAAAGACGGACGTAAGCCCAAAAAAAATTCAGTGAAGCACCCATAGTAATACCAACTCTCTATTCGTACACACACCCACACACTGAAACCATACTGCTTTGTAATTGACACCATCGCGAATCAAAAATTACGCACACATGGTAAGCGGGCGGCCATTGCTATGCTTCACTCTCGATTAGACGCGGTTACGTCCGTCTTTTTTTCAGGTCCGTGCTAGGTACTTAGTCACTATTTAGGTTAGGTTATGTAAGTAGGTTATTAGGAAAGTAATATTTAATAACTAGCATTATTAAGTATCGTTAGTAAGAAATATCACAATTGTTATGGGGTAAATAATAGTAAAAAAAATTATAAAAAATACCATTAAGTAGGTACACTTTTATTTATATAAAAAGAATCCACAACAAACCCATAAAAATCCCCATAACCCTTGTAATATGATACGGGCAGATTTTCCCAAGCAATAGCGATGGGGCGGGCCTCACGGGCCTGCCGCGGGTAATTTCAAGGGGTCTCACGGGGGTGTTTGCGTTAACTGGTGCTATAACTTACATGGCGTTATGGTGACTATGGTGTTATTGGAGCCATCATGGTTACCATGTAATGCGATTGTCTTGGTTCAACAATATGGTTACAATAATTTGTTAAACGGTTTTATTTAGCGCACTCTGTTTGTGAGTGACAAATCTTCCAAGCTTAATTAGGCTTACTTCCATTTATCTATATTATGGAGTTGTTTTACATATTGCTTTATTTCTGATGACAGTGCATTTTTGTGATAAACATGACCTGATACGGTATTCAGGGTTGGATCCAGATGAGGGAACTTCTTAACTGTCAAAAGCATCGTCACTAAATGAAATTGAAAAATGAAAAATTAAAATTAAAAATGAAATTGAAAAATGAAAATGAAAATTAAAATTAAAAATCAAAATGCAAAAATATTTATTGCCTATCCATTGTTACATAGTTATTTTGATTACTAGCTCCCACACTATATCAGGGTCGATTTGCAGCCGATACAAATGTAAACAAACCATTAAAAATCGTTTTCTAGGGTTTTCACCAACTGACGTGAATTTGTATACCAAATGCGTTTTATTTAGACAAACTATAGTTAAAATAGTTTTTTGCCTACTAACTTTTTTCAACATATACAAAGTAGATATTTAAATATGTCATAATTATTAGGGTTAAGTTACTTATTCATGCACCTCATGTGAGAATCTGACGTTTAAACTACAATACATATCTACGTACGCATGAAGAATAAATTGTTTACTACGGATTGATTCAACCCATGGCTAATATAGGGTTTCTCCTCATTACTGAAAAGGTATGTATTTCTAAATTTTGAAATATGTATGCCACCCAAAGGCTTTTGACCATAATATCCGCGACGGTGCTTTCAAAGCACCGTCGACCACAATTTCGACCGCGCCCGCTGTTGCTTAACTTTGTCGATCACATAGTGTCGACGCAAGCCGCCACTATGGATACGACGACGAAAATAGGATTATATTATTATCATTTATCTTACATTTGGTTTACGTTACTTTTGGCTTGAAAATCAGTTCTTTCTTTCTTTTTCTTCTCTCGTTCTTGGCCGGCAATACATCAGTGATGCCTTTGGTGTTGCTGATATCCATGGGCGACGATAGCCACTTACCATCAGGTGGAGCGTCAGCTCGTTTGCCGGCTATTTCCATAAAAAAACCTGCAGGGTTATAGGTATTGTAATTGTTATTAATAAATATACACAGGCAAGACAACATTTCTCGAGTTTTGGTAGTAGTACATAGATATACTGATACATGCATATATTTTGTACATACAAACATACATACGTCCGTCAAGCGATAGCGAGAACAATAGCGTGTCTCTAGATTGATTGACTGACGGATCAACGCGTTAAAACTGTCAGTCGTCAGTTTGTTTGTTTGTTTATACAACGGTCGAGCTTTAAGTGGGTTCTGTATAGACTCATGAATAAAAGGAATTATACTTTAGGGCGATAAAGTCTGGAGTATTCGAGGATCATACGATTTTACTTATACTACCGCGCGTCAGTTATAAATTTAATTTGTTATATGTTTTGTTTGATGGGCCAGCATAGCTGTTATGCCTATGGCTATTTGTCTAGAGGCTCTGATATCCTTAGGCAATGAGTTTCCTGATGAACTAGATTAGAAATAAAAATAGATGCGAGAAAGCCACCAAGTAATCTTTCAGTACTTAAGCATACTATACTTAATTTCACATTTCATTAAATAAAGATGTAGCGACTTACAAAACCAGTTACAAAAACCGATATAATTCAAGTCAATTCGCACATATCTCCGCGGAATTTCGGAGTGCGAACCACTTCATTAGGTCCCGGGTTTTTGTCATACGACGCGACGCGACGCGCTGCCGCGAATGGGATGTTGTAATTTTGCAATTTACATTTTTGTAGACTTTAAGTTAAGGTTATAAATTAGTAGAATTTTTATTCACGTAATCAGTGCTTGATTTAGCGTTTTTCCGAACAATAATTTGGTTATTTTGGCAATAAAAAATCAACTCAGTAGTTTCTTGCTGCTTCTTCTCCCGGGTCCTCTCACGATAGGGCTTTTTTGTAGCAATGGCGTAATTTGTCTTTCAAAAAGCGTTTATATAAGACCGATTTTGAATAAAAATATTAGATTTTGTGTTTCAATTAAATTATTCATACGTTATTTTGAAGTTCTACATTTTTATATAGCGAAGGGCCATGTTTCCTGAATGGAGCAATAATCCGTTACATGTAAAAGTTATTATTATTAAATATTGTGTTTTTTTTACACAATTAAGTTAATGCTTAACCACAATCCCACCTGATGGTAAGTCGAGATGTTGTCCAAGGTGGTGAGCAAATTAACTTAGTAAAAGCCTATTCACTATTTTTTTAAGACATCCACGTCATAGGCAGGCGGGAACGCCATCGCAGGCAAGTTATTCCAGTCCTTGGCGGTGCGTATAACGAATGACGAGGCAAACCGTGTCGTCCGTACCAGCGGGATATTCACGACACCAGTGCGCTGTTTAAACCCCAGCGGCTTGTGTCGACGTTAGAGTACAGCAACAGCGGACGCAGTTGTTTGGATGGATGATTGCTATTGGTAAATATTCCTTGCCTCCGTGACTTGGAGGACCCGTAGAGCTGTTGGCCCCAGTTGTTACCAATAGAAAACAAACGACATCCCACGGGCACGCAGCAGCTTGGACATGATTTAGGCACAATATAGGAATCTAATGAGGCCTCCTTAGTTATGATACAAAAGACATAATAGTATAGAAGGCGCACTCCGCAAAATAATTTAAATAAATAGCGACTCTTGTTCTAACGCGATAAAGTGTAATTTCAGGTCGCACAGCGCTAATCAAAAACGCGTAATGAGTTGCCTTCCTTTCTAACGCTATCTCTTATCCTCTCTGGCAATGTCAGGGTTGTCTTTTTTGAAAGAATAAAATTAATCTGAAAGTTTAATTATCAGTTCTAGAGAGTCCTGTGCCCTGTGGCCATTAATGGGTTAAGAAGATCAATTTATTAGCATGGACATTCCACATAAGATTAATCTCTACTCGTCATACTAATATTATAAATGTGAATGTAAGTTTGTTACGCTTTCACGCGAAAACTACTTAACCGATTTGGCTGAAATTTGGAATGGAGAGAGCCTATACCCTGGATAAAAACATAGGCTACTGTTTATCCCGGAAAATTTCAGGGTTCCCGCGGAATTTGTAAAAATCGATCTCAACCGCGGGCGAGCGCCGCGGGCAACAGCTAGTATTATGTAAGTTTAAGTTTGCTTGTTGGGATGTATGGATGTTTCTTACTCTTTGACGCAAAAAGTACTGATCGGATTTTCATAAAAATTTGCACACAGATAGATCATGATTTGGAAAAATATATAGGGTAGGTACTTGGTATTCTGGAAAACGCTGGCAAAGCCGCGGAGTGTTAGTCTATATCTATACATCTATATCTATACAATTGGAGTGTATGTTTGTAATATTAAAATAACCGCTTTTTACTAAGTGCATTTGGATGTACAAGGTGCATATATACCAAAACAACATTTTTTACAATTTTTGTCTGTCTGTCTGTCTGTTTGTTCCGGCTAATCTCTGAAATGGCTGGACCGATTTTGACGGGACACTCACTGGCAGATAGCTGATGTAACAAGGAGTAACTTAGGCTACTTTTATTTTAGAAAAAAAAAGTTTGTTAGGTGATACGAAGTTCGCCGAGTCAGCTAGTACAAAATAAAACTACTATTAATTATGAACATCCAAAAACAGGTTGTATAAATCCAACTCAAATAAACGCTGTTTACGTAAATCTCAAGCGAAATTTCCGAGTGTAAACCAGTTCATTAGTCGTGTAGTTTTTGCCAGCGGACGGACGGACGGACGGACGTAACGAGGGACAGACACTTGTGGTATTATGTTGTCAAGGTAACGGTATGCTGGCTTTTATAGTTTTTGGTGGTTTTGCTTTGACACGGGTTAAAATATTTTTAAATTAAATGTATCAAGTGAAGAAGAACAAGAAACTCTTTAGCGTGTAACGATTTCGGTTATGCATGTGAATATAGGTTTCGTAATTGCAGCAATATTTGTATTTGTCTTTTTTGTCATATTTTGCTTCGAATTACCCTATTTTAGAAAGATTAATATTTCGCAAACGGAATTCTAAATCGAAAATTAGTCTTCCCAGACCTATAATATTTTTGAAAGACTTAAGTTATTACCAAGTCACGGCCCATGGACATCAGTAACACCCAAACGCGTTGTCACTTGTCAGCCAAAAAGACGCTGAAGTTTCTTACACGAATTCTTAACTATAGTAGAGTCGATTTGCAGCCGATACAAATGTGAACAAACCATTAAAAACGTTTTCTAGGGTTTTTCACCAACTAACATGAATTTGTACACCAAATGTGTTTTATTTAGACAAACGAAGCATACAACCGTCCCGTAGTATCTCTCAGTTTTCCTCAGAACTTCGGGTTTCGACGAAACCATGGTGCCGGACTCGGTCTTCAACCTCGTAAGCTGACTTTTCCCAATAGACAGATCCCTGGCGAACACTTTTGAGCCCTGGTTTCGCTCAATTGTATTTTTTACACGATTTGCGTTGTGTTTTCACAAATCGCGTCGCCTACACTTGGAGTTCTGTTCATTGAGCTGTCGCTATTCCCTCATAGAGGTTGGAGACTGCACACATAGTTCTCGTCGATCCCTCATAAGACCGAGAGTCTGTCCTGAGTGAACCTGAGATCTACCACTAGGGTGGGTCTTGAAATATTTCGATCCTACCTTGTGGACAGTTGTTACCATCCTGGTGTTAAACTCCTCCACTGATGTGTACGATTCTAGGCACGCAAAACTATTTTGCAGGTCAATTTGAAAGTTTTCGGATTCCTGGATTTGGACAGATGTTGGGCGAAACGTAGACTTCATCAGGCGTGACTGTTCCAGCTTCAGGTCGATATTTAATGTGCCTCTCATAAGACGGTGATCGCTTCCGGTTTTGAACCTGCTGATCATAGAGACATCATTAAATATGTGCCGTTTGTCTACCAGAATGAAGTCTAGCTTTTCGTGGAACCATCAGGGCTTATCCAGGTCCACTTGCGTTGCGGCTTTTTTCTGAAGAAGGAGTTCATCATGAAGAGATCTTCCTTCTCCAAAAAGTTAACCAGCAAGTGTCCTCGGTGGTTCCGTCTTCCAATTCCATAGGGACCCACTTTAATTCCGGCGCCGCTTTGCGTCCCCAGTCTTGCCTTGTCTGTGTCTTGAAGTCCCCCGGTCAAAAATTGTCCTTACGTAATTAATGAATGGCCCCCAACCCTTCATCAATACCGATGTCCATGGACGGCAATTCTTTACCGCATATCTCCATCTTATCCCTCTCACTTAACAGCTATGAATGTAGCTACACAATGGGAGCTAAGACATTGTATGTATGTAGTTATTAATTTAATCTCAGCTATCATATCACGTATACATTTTCTTTTGAAGTCATCGTCACACCCTGAACAATGAAAGTTAAAAACACGCCTCGCAGCTGTGGGTTATTTAATAAATGACGTTATAAATTAAACATAGAACCTAAATTATTTAAGAATCACAACAAAATCTCGCAAAAACTGGCCACTTTCGTTCTGCTCCATAGAGTTTGGATGGTTTAGAAATGTCGAGAAAAATCGAGCCTGATACAATTCTATTATTTCAGGCACCGTCCTAACATACGGAATGGATTAGAACTTAGAAACTCTAATAAGAAGGATTCATGATAATCTTGTTCGTTATTCAACATGCACTTTCTATGGAAATAGCCGGCAAACGAGCTGACGATCCACCTGATGGTAAGTGCTCTCGTCGCCCATGGATATCAGCGACACAAAAAGCATCATTGATGCATTGAAGGCAATAGTAATAATGGTATAATATTACTACCTTATATATTACCATCCCTTCAAGGAGTCCTACCT
The DNA here is from genome assembly GCA_951805285.1 of Thymelicus acteon. Lineage (NCBI taxonomy): Eukaryota > Metazoa > Arthropoda > Insecta > Lepidoptera > Hesperiidae > Thymelicus > Thymelicus acteon. Next base: position 2,006,243 of record OX638235.1, read on the forward strand.
TCAGCGGGTCGGATTTAGTCACATCTTACGACCCCAATCCGGCGTGGGATTGGAGTTGGTATTTATTATAAGCCACCCCAATACTACAGATTGGCTTGAACTTAAGAATGGATGGAGCACTTGCAATAAGCCCCCTTACCATAAGTTGGTATTTTAGTCAAGATTAACTTATGATATTCTGTTAAAAAAAGTCCGACTCTAACTCTTTAACTCTAGAAATTCATTGCTGGATTAAGGCCTTCTCGGATATGCACTTCTTTAAATGGCCTTCTGAATCCTGCTGATGCCCGCTGTCTTCTTCAGGTCGTCGGTCAACCTGGTCGGAGACGTTCCTATGCTCCTTTTTCTGAAGACCTTCATTCCCAAAATCCTTCGAATTATATGGCTAGGTAATTGCTTACAATCAGCTAGTTCTTTCTTTCTTCTCATATCGTTCTTGACTATGCATCTGTGAGGCCTTCGATGTTGCCGATGTCCATGGGCTACGGTTTATTTAGAACAAGGTGGCTCGTCTACTTCTTTGTCATGCGGTAATGAGAAGCAACAGTATCTAACCACTTACCGCCAGGTGGTAGGTAGATCTGTATATCATGACTGTGGTAATGGCCATATGTCGATCACTCATATTCGGAATTCATCACTTCGAATTCATTCACAGACTATACATCACTCTGGAAAGCTCTACCTCTAAACATCCGGAAGGCCCCAACTCTGTGGACATTTAAAAAACTAGTCCACAAGCATTATCTCACCCTTAGAGACTGATTTGTCGTTTAACAAAGATTATACCCTGTTGTTATATATATTTGTATATATATTTGTGTTTATCTATATTAATATTATAATTATATATATTTACTAGCTGACCGGGCAAACGTTGTTCTGCCAAAAAATTTTTAGGGGTAGGGGGATGAAAAATAGATGTTGTCCGATTCTCAACCCTAGCCGATATGCACGCAAAGATTCACAAAAATCGGTCGAGCCGTTTCGGAGGAGTTCAACTTCTAACACCGTGACACGAGAATTTTATATATTAGATTTAGTGAAAATACTTTTGGTGAAGGACATATATAAACATATTATGTTGGGGAGCGACCTCTTTGGTTCTACAACGATCGGCCGATGCAGATGCTGTCATATAAGAAGTCATAAAGAAAAACTAAATATTTAGATTAAGGAATTGTCATTAAGAGAGAACAGATGATCGTTGAGCACGTAGTGTTGAAGTACTTTGGAATATTGATATGAACGTTAGGAGAACTGGAAATATAATCATGGAGCAAAGTAAAAGGAATATTATTGAATAACCAACACCATAGAATACCCCTTCTATTACACATATATTAAATTTTTGTAGCACCTAACGCAACTTTTAGCAATCGCCCAGTGTTGACTGGAGAGAACGCCATCAGGCATTAAGTTCGCCCATTGTGATCTAGTTTTTTTAGGTTTACCATCCATCCATCCATCAGCCCTTAGAGGTCCACTGCTGGACATAGGCCTCCCCTAACTTGCGCCACTCTGACCGGTCCTGAGCCTTCTGAATCCAGCGGATGCCCGCTGTCTTCTTCAGGTCGTCAGTCCACCTGGTCGGGGGGCGTCCTATGCTCCTTTTTCCGAGACGTGGGCGCCATTCGAGGACCTTTCTTCCCCAACGGTTATCGGTCCTTCGAACTATGTGGCCAGCCCATTGCCACTTCAGCCGGCTAATTCTTTGAGCTATGTCGGTTACCCTTGTTCGTCTACGGATCTCCTCATTTCTGATGCGATCACGTAGAGAAATACCGAGCATAGCCCTCTCCATAGCCCGCTGCGCAACTCTGAGCTTGTGGATCAGGCCAATAGTAAAGCACCACGTCTCGGATCCGTATGTCATCACTGGCAACACACACTGCTCGAACACCTTCGACTTCAGGCACTGAGGTAGTGTTTTGGACGACAAGATATGACGCAGTTTCCCGAACGCAGCCCATCCGAGTTGGATTCTACGAGTGACTTCTTTCTCGAAGTTGGACTTACCCATCTGGATCACTTGTCCCAGGTAATTGTATTCGTCTACAACTTCAAGAACAGCGCCGTCAACCACAACCGGTACGGGTGTGACATGGACATTTGACATGATTTTCGTCTTGTCCATGTTCATCTTAAGACCCACCTGTTTTGAGGCGCTGTTCAAGTCCCCGAGCATTGTACCAAGTTCTTCCAGGGAACCCGCCAGGATGACTATATCATCGGCATATCGCAGGTGTGTGATGTATTCGCCATTGATGTTAATGCCACGTCGTTTCCACTCCATCAGCTTGAACACGTCTTCCAACGCAGCGGTGAACAGTTTTGGGGATATGACATCCCCTTGCCTGACACCTCTCTGCAGTTGGATGGGGTTCGTTGCTGTGTCGTGTACTCTGACGGACATGGTGGCTGATGAGTACAAACACTTCAACACCTCGATATACCGGTAGTCGATCCGGCACCGCTGGAGAGAATTTAGTACCGCCCAGGTCTCGATAGAATCAAAGGCTTTCTCATAGTCCACATAGGCAACACACAATGGCAGATTATACTCCTCGGTCTTTTGTATAATCTGCCGCAGTGTGTGTATATGGTCTATGGTGCTGTAGCCTTTTCGGAATCCTGCTTGTTCGGGAGGCTGGAAGTCGTCAAGCCTGCGTGCAATGCGATTTGTGAGCACCCTCGAAAACAGCTTATAAACGTGGCTCAGAAGTGCGATGGGCCTGTAGTTCTTCAAAAGGGCTTTATCGCCCTTCTTGAAGAACAGCGTCACCACACTTCTGCCCCACGCTTCCGGGGTAGTTCCAGTGTTAATGACGGAATCGAACAGTTTTTGGAGCGCCACTAGAAGGGGTTTTCCTCCAGCTCTTAGAAGCTCGGTTGTGATTCCGTCATCTCCCGGTGCCTTGTTGTTTTTAAGCTGTTTGAGAGCCTCTCTAATCTCATACAGGCTGACGTCCGGGATATCCTCTGTGTAGTGTCGGGTCAGTTTAGCTCTCTTATCGCTCTCCTCGCTAGGAGGTGGAGCTTGAGAGGAGGCATACAACCGTCCGTAGTATCTCTCAGTCTCTCTCAGAACTTCCGGTTTCGACGAAACCATGGTGCCGGACTCGGTCTTCAACCTCGTAAGCTGACTTTGCCCAATAGACAGATCTCTGGCGAACACTTTGGAGCCCTGGTTTCGCTCAATTGTGTTTTTTACACGATTTGCGTTGTGTTTTCGCAAATCGCGTCGCCTGCACTTGGAGATCTGCTCATTGAGCCGTCGGTATTCCCTCATGGAGGTTGGAGACTGCACACATAGTTCTCGTCGATCCCTCATAAGACCGAGAGTTTGTTCTGAGAGAAGCTGAGATCTACCACTAGGGTGGGTCTTGAAATACTTCGACCCTACCTCGTGGACAGTTGTTACCATCCTGGTGTTAAACTCGTCCACTGACGTGCACGATTCTAGGCACGCAAAACGGTTTTTCAGCTCAAGTTGAAAGTTCTCGGATCCCTGGATTTGGACGGATGTTGGGCGAAGCGTAGACTTCATCAGGCGTGACCGTTCCAGCTTCAGGTCGATATTTAATGTGCCTCTCACAAGACGGTGATCACTTCCGGTTTTGAACCTGCTGATCACAGAGACATCATTAAATATGTGCCGTTTGTCTGCCAGAATGAAGTCTATCTCGCTTTTCGTGGAACCATCAGGACTTATCCAAGTCCACTTGCGTTGTGGCTTCTTTCTGAAGAAGGGGTTCATCATGAAGAGATCTTCCTTCTCCAAAAAGTTGGCCAGCAAGTGTCCTCGGTGGTTCCGTCGTCCAATTCCGTAGGGACCCACTTTCCTCTCGGCGCCGCTTTGCGTGCCCAGCTTCGCGTTGAAGTCCCCCATCACAACATTGAAGTGAGCTTTAGAGGTATGTATGGCTCTACTTATGTCCTCATACATAACCTCAACCTCTTCGTCGGGATGTGTCGAAGTCGGCGCATATACCTGTACAACCTTCAACGAATACCGTTTGGATATTCTGAGTGTAAGGTACGCTACCCTGGCCGACACGCTCCCGACTTGCACAATGTTGTTGACGAGGGACTTGTGAACGAGAAACCCGACACCACCTTGGGACAGATGTTCGCCCTCCCGGTGATAGAACAAGTTTCCGGATTTGAGTATTATCGTGTCCTCCCCCTGTCTTCGGACTTCAGATAAACCCACAATACTCCAGTTTAACTTGTCTATCTCTTCTTCCAGCTCTTTTACCTTGTCGTCGGTCCTCAGTGTCCTGGTGTTGTATGTTGCCAGGTGCAGAAGTCGTCGTTTGGATTGGTAGCCCGATCTCTGCCGGCGATTCTTAGCACCCCCTGCCCCGCCGTTACCATAGCCGCTACCGTAACTAGGAATAGCGGGGCTGCCGGGGACTGGGGGCCGAGGCTTGTTCGTGACTTGCATGCGGGGGTTTTAGCCGGTAGTCACCACGCTTGGCTAGTGCGTGTTGGTGACCGCAGGTGACCTGACTAGTATTCGTCACGCACAGGAAGATGCTGCTGCCCATCTTCCTGGATTTGTCCTAATAGTCGCCTTTTACGACATCCCAGGAAGAACGGGAGTGGTGCTATTCTACAAAGTGAACCCGGACACCACACGGGGAAACAATAAAGAGTAAATAAATAAATAAACAAATAGAGAACAGACTCATAGCATAGTCGATTATTTATCGATATATCGTTAGTCGAAGCCATATCGTTAGTTTATGATCGATCCAATTATAAAGCTGATGATATAAATCAGAAACAAATAAAGATTGAGTCCAAAGTCTATGGCGCACATAAATCGAGTGGGCCGATCCACGGGCCGTCATTTTAAACAATTCCTCGGTATAATCTTACAAATGTTCTTCAGCCATTACGCGGGCTTTCACAAGTTTTTCTTGATGCCTCATGCATTGGTGAACGAGCGGTGTCGCCTTTCATCGGGCGGACGGTGTAAGGGATAGACTTTAGCTTCTCGGGTGCTTCGAGCGATTTTATTGTAAGGCGGTCAGGTTGTTAAATAAAAGATTAATTACATAAACAGAGGGGGCACACTACATTTTTTTTTAATTTTTTTAATAATAAACGCTTACACACTCATACCCCCGCAGTAGGTTTTCACCTGTAAAACGCGGGTGGCATGGACGACACATATAACACGTCACAATAACACCCATGACAACAAACAACAATTACCAATATTTTTAAATAAATTTTGAATTTAGTCAACAACGATACTAACTCAACCTAGATATCCCACTTATACAGACAACACATTCTTGTTGTAAAACTCCAAACCTAAGGTAGGTTTGTTGATGTACGAAATGGAAGAGCGACACCCCCTAACACAGGCATTACTGATGCCTAAAAAGTCCCAACAACATGTAAATATGTAACATTTTTTGGACCAATAAAATTCTTTAATTCTTTATTTTCGTTTTATCGTCTTTCGCTACGCTATAATCTCACCGCTCATCACTTGCCCCACGCCCTCTATATGTATTTATTTATGAGTTTCGCGTTTCGATGTCGCCCCGGACGCTTTTTTGCGTCGTCGTATAATCACGAGAGCTGGATACGCACAGATTTGTTCCCGGCCGATACAACGCCTAACTTGGAACAATTTATTGCTGATCGAGCTCGTATTGTTTCAAATGCGATTAAATTAAACTTGGAAGCGAGATTTTATGATTTTAGAGACGTGAAAAGATCGCCAATGTTACTCGATTACCGTTGTTTCTGATGCTGGGAACTGATTTGTAATAACATGGCTCCCTACATAAGTTGTATTTGAAATATTCTTTAGTACTATCACAGAAGACATATTATTAGTACTTATAATAGTACAGAAGGCGCACTCCACAAAATCATTTAAATAAATAGCGACTTTTGCTCAAACGCAATAAAGTGTAATTCAGGTCGCACAGCGCCAATCAAAAAACGCGTAATGAGTTGCCTTCCTTTACAGGTAGTAAAGGACGAAGTAGTAGCTTCTTAAGTAAGCAGCTAGGAGCCTAATGGTTCGAATTTATTTAAAAAGATAGGTTCATAATTGACTCTTGTCATAATTTTTCTGAAAAATAAATGTAGGTAAGCACACAAAGGCAAAGTACTGTTAAAACAATATAGTTTAAGATTTGTTAATGTGAAGAATTGATCTATTTTCTACGTACATTCACCAGCGTTAAAATCTTTCTTATACTCAGTTTGGAGTTTGGACCAATGATATTATGATGTAAAAAAGAGGTAGATATGTCACTAGCGCGCCGACGATAAAGAGAGTAAGAACAAGCAATTGACCGTTCTGCTCGTAGTCACTCTGCCAGTACAAGACGATACGCACGCTTTTGTTGTTTTCAGAAGTGCTTGACATTTGACATACAGCGTTAAAATGCCTTCGTGTATTAGACCAATGTGACTGGTGTAGTGAAACAAAAGATAAACGTGTGTGTTGTAGCTCTTTTCGGAACAGATTTTTGGTTGATTTATAAGAGCATAACGTATCTATATTTTTAAATATCATTGGTTTGGACCCCAAAGTTACCGCGCGTCTAAACGCGAAATTGCTGTGAAATAGCGACCACTTGCATCTACAACAAACTGCGAAGACAGTATTCTGTTTTTATACACATTTATTAATTCAGTCTATGTTTATGGATGAATTTAAGTAATTTTTTTCACTATCAGATGACAAATTGGTGTTCCTATTTGTAGTACAAAACGATGTCAATACTTCATACCTGAATTGCTTTATTATGCAGACTATTAACACTTTACTGTATAAGGATACTTTGAAAGGGAGTACTTAGTCATTTTATGCATAGGAATGGACCGATACATTTTATAAATTGATGCAATCGAACCCATAGCCTAAGTTTCTAGACTATTACAATACGTATTAGTAGTAGCAATGACGAAAATAAAATTAAAAATGTTAAAAAACGACGACCTGCGTGACGTAATGGGTACCATGCCAGACCGGCGTCCAAAGGGTCCTGGGTTCGATTTTCAGCGAGGCAGGTTTGAATGATGAGTTCTCAGATCTGTTCTGTTCTGTCTGTGTTCTTTGTATGTTGTCTATGGCACACGCGACACAATGAGTCCTAGTGTGAGGATGCGAATGTGTTCCCTGAAGTGTAGGTATCCTGTGTAACAACGAGTATCTACAACTAGGACCAACGGCTTACCGGCGCTTTTTAACCGACTTCAAAAAAGCAGGAGGTATTCAATTCGACTATATTTTTTATGTTTGTTACCTTAGAACTTTCGACTGGGTGAACCGATTTTGATGATTCTTTTTTTTAATCGAAAGCTGGTGCTTGTCATTTGGTCCCACTTTTTGAGCTAGATCTGACGAGTAGTTTTTGAGTTATTTTGAAGTCGGTTATTTTTCGCCAAGAATTTTAAATATTCAAGCAATATTTAATAACAATAACAATTAGTCATTACTAATTTCACGAACAACAACTTAATTTTCTTAATTCGCGATTCATTTAGTTTTAAAACTTTCCTCCTTTTATGATATTTATACTTTTTTTATATCAACGGTTGTTTGCACACATCTTAAACAATCGTACTAGGATAACATAAATTAGAAGTCCAAAGCAACAGGCGGCCGTATCGCGATTTCTTTCAAGCAACCTAGTAGAAGGATAAATAAGTATACCTTAAGGATAAATAAGTACAACAATTTTTTAAAACTCTATATTTATAAACCATTAGTCTGCTAAACTTATCGTCAATTATGAGTTAACATAAGCAAGTCCTTAAAATCATCATTTACACATAGTTAAACATTTCCCTGGCTATATTGGTTGAATGTTTTATTCAAACACTATAGATGCTTAGTATAATTGATTGGGTGAGCAGAACTACGGCTCGGGGCGCGTCGACACGATGTGGTGTAAACTAAACTGATCTCACGCTGCGAGTGGTACAAGTCATGAGAGGACCACGGACCTAAAAAAATATGGACGTAATCCCAAGAACAAATTCAGAGAAGCACCCATAGTAATACCAACTCTCTATTCGTACAAGTACACACACCCACACATTGATACTTCACTGCTTCAATCGCGAAACAAAAATTACGCACACATGGTAAGCGGGCGGCCATTGCTCTGCTTCACTCTCGATTAGACGAGGTTACGTCCGTCTTTATTTCAGGTCCGTGGAGAGGACAGAGTAAGTTATTCACAGAACTTATTTGTAATTTCTGATAAAAGAGAAATTACGGGAGGTATTATCTAGATTACCGTTTTTAACAGACTTCAAAAAAGGAGGAGGAATTCGACTGTATTTTTTGTGTTTGTTACCTCAAAACTTTCGACTGGGTCAATCGATTTTGATGATTCTTTTTTTAATCGAAAGCTAGTGCTTGTCATGTAGTCCCACTTATATTTGAGCGAGATCTGGCGAGTAGTTCTTGAGTTAAAGTTGAGTTGAAGTCGTTTATTTTTCGTCAAGAATTATTGTGTGGCTCAAATTTTGCAAGCCGAATTAGACCTACTTCTTCATAATAGAGTGAATAGGCTTTTAAGAAATAGTGCGTTTTACCATTCATGACTACATCGCCACTTACCATCAGGTGGGATTGTAGTCAAGCATTAACTTATAAGGTATGAAAAAAATAAAAAACCTAAGGAGTTAAAATTGTACATACTTTTGTAGTTTTGATGACAAAGTATTTACTATTAACTTGATTTAACTGACTTTAAAAAACCGGGCAAGTGCGCGTCAGGCCATGCGCAATGTAGGGTTCCGAAGTAGTAAGTTTATCGACTGTTACTCATTAACTACTTATGATAACATAGTCGTGATGTTTTTCCTTGTAAATTCATTAGACATACAACCTATATTTGAGACTTTCACTTGTCCAACTCTAACTCTTTAGCCGGCTTTGGGGGGGCATTTGACTTCTTTAAAATAAGACATCTGAATTTTGTTAAATATGGAACAAATCTGCAAGTACATCTATTCAAATAAAAATGAATTTTGAAAATCCAAAGTAACAACAGTTTCTTTCACCATTTCTTCTCCATGACAAAGCACTTTTCCGAAATGGTGGTACATGAATGACGTTCGTAATTGTATTTAAAAAATACCTTCTTAATAAAATAATTTACAATTTTAATTTGAAAAAAAAAATACAAACATTAAAAAATACAACCGAATTGAGAACTTTTTGCTTTTTAAAGTCGGTTAGAAAAACGAACATCACCTTTAATCTGATTCCACTATCAAAAAACAGACTCTTGTGTCGTGGACCACTTGTGTACGGAGTCCAATAAATTCGCTCAACAACTGTGAAGGATCGCGGCACATTCATCGACCATCCATGGATAGAATTGGATGGATAAGAAGTTGTCAACAAAACAGAAATCCTGCAGAAATTCTACTTTAATAATAATAGTAATATTCATTTATTTCAGACTGTTTGATCCATATTATATTAGTAGGCATGCGTCCTAAAAACTAATTTTAGTTGACATTAAATCAAATTCAGTACATTCAAAGTAAGATAAAAAGACAAAAATATATTCAAAGAATGAAACGAAAATATTCAAAATTCATTAATCAAATATTATCATATCTATTAACTTAAAATATACTGTCATTAGTACATTGTTGCATTTTTTTTAATGTAACGTTTGTGTTAAGGAAGACTGGGGCATCCTGCCACAAATATAAATTATTTTATGCTTACTAGGTTGCTTCATCAACTGAATAACTTAAATGTAACAGATAAACTGAATAAAGATTTTTTTTATATTCCGATCAATCAAATCTACATTACGAATATAAGTGATAATAATAATTATAATAATTATTATTATACTTAATACGTGCAGGATAGTCAGGAAATTTTTAGCGACAATATTACATCGGCTCTCATGCTTGGTTAATATAATAATGATAATATAAGATAATGAGTACAATATACCACGATTTAGTATGGTAGACTGAGGAGAGTTGAAACAATTTTTATATTAAAGCCCATAATTTTTGAAATAAGCAACAACATGGAAAATTTAATATTATACTAAACGAAATCTTATTTATTTAATAGTCAGGATAAAAACGAGTAGTCTTTATCCTGACTATTTGTTTTTTACTAATAAAAAGTCGATTTGAAGATGACTGGTGACTGTTTCAACCCTCCTCGGTATAACCTACTAAAGGATTAGACCAAGAAGAACGTTTTTATTTTCACATTTATTGATCTTTAGGTACTAGAAATAAGGGAAAAAAGAGGTGACATTCCCTGAAAAAGGTACTCACGATTGACACAAGTAATCCCTTCGTCTGGAGCCAAACCTAAGTTATACGTAGGTATAATATCAGGTCAGGCTTTTTACAAAAATCTCATCAGAACTAACACAATATATAAAATTTCTGCAATCAAATCAAATCAAATCAAAATCTTTTATTCACATAGGTACCACTGATACACTTATGCACGTCATTTTTTAATTTACCAGCTTTTCGGAAGGGTGCTTTGTCACGGAGGAGAAGAAAAGCCGAAAGAAACTCCTCGCACATCTTTTAAAATCATGAAAAGTTACATAATATCTTCTAACCTACGCGGAACTGGATGCGGCACTAATTTCTAGGCTGCTTCTCAGGATATTCCTATAAAAGTATAATTTAGCTAAATAACAGTTATTAGTTGTTCCAGCAATAAGCTACAATAACACCTTTTCATTTCAAAATAGGTATTTTTGACACATTAAGTAAAAAGCTTTTCAAAAAGATTTATATCCCATTAACAACAAAAGATTCCCTTAATCTGTTATCGGAATCATCGCTTCACGGCTACCATAACAAAACCATAAAGATATATTTGACATCCCGTCATAGGAGAGGACCCTATCTCGACATTCTGGTTACAACACCACATTATCCCATAAAAACCCATGGAACCCAACTGTCCGACACCTTAGCCTATTAAAATTACGGGAATAAATAGGTGATTAATCTTACAACCGACAAAAACCACAGAATTTACGGTCGCCGTTGAAATAAATAGTTGGGGGTAGTCGTTCTCAAAGTTTTAGCCATCTTCCTGACTGCTTGGGATTCGGATAGGGTTGCCAGATGGCAAGACTGAAATATCTGGACAAAAGGTCAAAAAGTCGGGATTTGTCGGAACAAAAAAAAAATATACTTTTGGAAGTAGACGGCAAATGAGCTGATGACGAAAAAAAAAACGGCTAGAGCGCATGCGGCAAACGCTTTCTGTTGATTTGAGTGAATTGTCGGGACATTTTGTATTTCTCGGGACTCTGGACATCATGTGAAATGTCGGGACAATCCAGACGAATTCCGACCATTTGTCAACCCTAGATTCGGAACACGAAATAGAGATTCTGTTCATAATAAAATGATAGTTTTAAATAATAATGTAAAAAGCATAATCCGTAAAATTGGTTAACTTATTTTCAGCATTTTTGCATGGCTCACTATCTTATTGTTTTCATTCCAATGGCTTTTTGTGAACAGTATTTAAAAAAAAGTTGATTATGGTGTGACTGTGTGTTTGAGTGTGTGTTAATAAAAAAGAAAAAATCTTTCAACGATCACTGCTTTACATACCATCTTAAGCACCTGCCCCCTCCCCAAATTTAACACCCCCTGAAGGTCTTTACTCCCAATTTCAGAACTACTGTAGTATCGTAAGTCCAAATTTAGTCGTTTAACAAAACATTAAAAAACAACAAGTTAGAGGTTTTTTTATTAATTGGGATTGAGGCGATAGTGCCTTGTTTCTGAGGGTACACATTTTATAATGTATAATGTTATTATTGGGATGAGATCTATATGTATATGTGCACATTAACGCCCGCGTTGGTATTTGTCTCCAATTAGGACTGACGCACACTGCAGCGAACGAAATGAATGAACAAGAACATAAATTTTAGCAGTAAGTTTGTAGTTGTGTGTTATTTGAGAATTGTAACTATATTCTTTGCCTTTAAATTGAAATCAGATGCAACGGTAATGTCATTAGCATTAATGATGTCCGTCGGTGGAATGCGTCATTAAATCGTGACATAATCTTCCTCATGGTTCTATGAGCGTATAAAAAGAATCAAGTTGTTAATTTAAATTAAAATGATTTCTTGACACAGTGCTTAAGGTGCTTTGATACATCAGCTACCGTCGCTTCACCATGTTTTATTCCAACTACATTAAACAATACAGTAAACATGTTTTTACATAATTACAGCTCTTGCCATTTTAAAGCGAAACTAACATTAAATCCGTTTGTATTTTTTATTGTACCTTAAATATTAATCTTAAGTATTAAAAGTCCAATTTAAATATTTAACGTTACTTACTTATCTTTCAGTTTGTAGGTACATTCTGCTGTATTTTAGATAGGTACTATAAATTTCATTTAGATTATAAGAGCCCTTTATTTCGATTCATTAAAAAAACCATCACTACAATTACCTGAGTCGTGGGTGGCATGGGCGACATATGTAGCACATCACAATAACACCCATGACCCGAGTACAAATATTTATATGTCACATAAATATCTGCCCCGGCCGGGAATCAAACCCGGGACCCCTCGCTTCGCAGGCAGGTTCGCTACCAACTAGGCTACAGGTCGGTAAACAAATTATAAAACCCATTCGTTCTCGAACCGTTCACTCATTTCATTCACTCGCGCCACTACACGCGTACCCTAACGCGATGTTATCGCTACGTTCCCAGAAGGACATGTGTCGACCAATAAACTAATTGGCCGAGGAATGCTCGCGCAGGCCGAGAAATTTATTTTATTTTTATTTATATTTACGATAAAACCGCCCCGAGTAGAGCCGTAACGACACCGTGAACGACCGAGACGACCAAGATCGGATCTCGGTGTCTCAATTAATTTGTATCGAATATATTACGCGTTGCAATAATTAAGCCGCGCCGCTAATAAATGTTAATTAGGACGTAATATTATTTTTATTCAATCGTTATCTGAGCTGAGATTGGATCTGATATAGTGGTAAAGTATGGTTAAGTTGAGCAATGACTTATTAATTAGTAATTACTTTTAAGCAGTTGTAACTACTTAAATTAATTTTAACAAGTGTTTTTCTCGCCGTTTTCTGTCCCTATGTCTTATTTCAGACTAGCTGACCCGGCGAACTTCGTATCGCCTAACAAACTATTTTTTTCTGAAATAAAAGTAGCCTAAGTTACTCTTTATTACATCAGCTATCTGCCAGTGAAAGTCCCGTCAAAATCGGTCCAGCCATTTCAGAGATTAGCCGGAACAAACAGACAGACAGACAGACAAAAAATGTTATTTTGGTATAATATGTAACGTGTATACATCCAAATGGACGTTGATCTCCCGAACGAATCGGCCCGAGTTCAAATCCTGGCACGCACCTCTAATTTTCAAATATTATGTGCGTATTAGAAGTTAATTATCACTAGCTTCGGTGAAGGAAAACATCGTGAGGAAACCTGCACATCGGAGAGTTCTCCATAAAGTTCTCAAAGGTGTGTGAAGTCTACCAATCCGCACTTGGCCAGCGTGGTAGACTATGGCCTAATACCCTTCACATTGTGTGAGGAGACCCCGAGCCCAGCAGTGGGACTATTATGGGTTGTTGCTTTGCTTTTATACATCCAAATGTACTTAGTAAAAAGCGGTTATTTTAATATTACAAACAGACACTCCAATTTTATGTATTTGTATAGATGTATAGTTATGGTCTACCTGCGTGCTAAATGTCATGAAAACCCGTTCATTAGTTTTTGCATGAAAGAGTAACATCCACATATTCTCACAGAATTTCATATAACAATATTATAAGTATTAGTAGATTAACAAGGGTTAGGCTACAACCAATGATATTATAATGTAAAAAAGAGGTAGATATATCACTAGCGCGCCGATGATGAAGAGCGCAAGAACAGGCAATTGACCGTTCTCGTAGTCGCTCTGTCAATACAAGACGAATACGCACGCTTTGTTGTTGTCAGAAGTGCTTGACATTTGACAAATGCCTTCGTGTATTATACCAATGTGATTGGTGTAGTGAAACAAAAGATAAACGTGTGTGTGTTATAGCTCTTTTCGGAACAACTTTTTTGCTTAGATGAAGGAATGAAAGGCAGATAACGTCGTTCGAATATGACGTAAGCCTACCAAGAATAATACAAAATAAAAAACTAACACAATCTCGTGTCACTACTAAAGAAAGCGTCAAATTGCATGAACATCGCAATTGTCAAAATTTATTAAATAATTTTATCAGTTATAATGCCGTCTTGGATTTTTAAACAATTTAAAAGTAGTTCGCAATATCAAAGAAAAGAAGATGTAATATCTTTTCACAGGTATCTGTTCATTATTTTATTATTTATTTATAATAATATTTTTGCGGTTTGCTCGGAACACAAAACCTCGACAATTATTCATTTGTATACCAGCTTTATGTGAAAATCGGTTACCCTAAATTTGGGGAAATATGCATGAGCTATTTGAGCACTGGTCGATTTATAAATGTATGTCGAAATAAATATATTTAAAAAGTAAATATTTGTATTTATTTAAACCTTAAAAATCAAGAAATACAGCCAATGCAATAAACACCTATCGCTGGGATATTATAACCGGGTTAATTGAAAATGTCACGTTTGCCCACGATAAAATGCATGACTGAAAGAAAATATTATATTATATTTTAGTTTCTGCTTTTAGTTTAGCCTACTCACTAAAATGATTTCAATTATAATTTTGCAGATTGCCGACAGCTGCTATTACAAGAGAAAAAAAATGCACTTTGCCTCGTCTTTTATTATGCCTACCACAAAGGACTGGAATTAATTGTCCGCGCCCGTCAGATTATAATGTGGGTGTCTTCAAGTCAAGAGTGAATAGGCTTCTACTAAGTTAGTGTGATTTACCATCCACGACTTCATTACCGCTTACCATCTCAGGTGGTTCTGTGGTCAAACACTAACTTATTCTGCATAAAAAAGTCCATAGGTTAATTAAGACAATTAAATATATTTAAGTATTATTTTATATTAAAAGAACATTTACATATATTTTGATAAGTGTACTTTTAGATAACTAGTGATGAAATTAAGATCAATTATGATTATCACATTAATTTATTACAACGTAAATTTTTGTCTGGTTTTCTATGCATTTGTTCCTCCTATCTCAGGAACGGCTTAATAAAAGATTCGGTTTTCACTGACGTATTGTAATGAGTTTGGGTTAACATTTAGTGTTTGTTTTATTTGAATCGGTTTACAAATAAAAAAATCACGACAATTTAAAGAATACCATCCCTACTTTTATCGACTGTGGGCTTACCGAAGCGAAGCAAGGGCGTTCACTAGACTAGTAATAAATAATTTGCCAATTTAATTGTGCATAATGTGTTAAGTTGGAAATATGTCAAACAACATTTACAAAATTGCGGGAGTTTGTGACTTTTCATTTGGCATCCTCACACACACAAAGAATTACGTGTCCATACGGTGCCACTGCTAGTTGACATTAAGGTTGTCACGCACACATAGCGAAAAAGTGACTTCACGTCATTCGTTACATTTCTTTGCGAATGTTCCATCTGCCTTTTATTTCCTTCATCTGAGCTTTTTTGGTTGATTTGTAAGGGTATAACGTATCTAGGCTACAACGGTGTTCTTACAGTCATGTCACTTAATTCTATGGCTATATCTTTTTCTGTTGTTATCGCATGAGTTTGAGATTTTGTCTCCTAAGTCGGCAATAGGCTTAATGAAATATATAGGCAATAATTGGGTTTATATGACGTAGGTGTCTACAAGTCAAGAGTGCACAGGCTCCTAGTAAGTTAGTAGGTCTTACCATATGAGACCACATCGCCAGTTACCATGGTGGGATAGTAGTCAAGCATTTTAGTTATAATTTACTAGTAGTCGCCCGCGCTTTACTTCGGATTTCGGTAAAGTATAGCCATGTTACTCAGAAACAATAGAACATCTTATTGGTGATGTTTGTTTGAAATCAGTTCCGTAGTTGGGTTTATCCATTACAAACAAAAAAAAAAATCGAAACTCTCCCCTTTATAATATTAGTTTAGATTAAAAAGTATTAAATAAATAATAAAGTAACAGTTAACCAGGGCCTTAAGGCGCAATCATATTGTATTTCTCATCCAGAATCGTGCATTACAATGTTGCAAATTGCAATGCACGTCTATCCATCCGATGTACTCCAGCTTTTAAAAAGCTTTCGAACAGTAAATTTCGTAACAAAATTAATATTACATAATTATATTATGTGACTAGTTCGACTGCTTATGATAGATACATATATAGAGAAATTCTAAGAAGGATTTACTAAATTTAGTAAACATAGCCTAGTAGTTTGAACTACACTAGAGATTCAGTTCGCACCCTGCGCCTGAGTTTTTCATATTATACTAACTACGTGGTTTCAATTCATTAGGTAATGGTCCACTACTGGGCACGCGTCTCTCCTCTGGAGGAGGCCAGGGACATACTCCACCACGCTGCTCCAGTGCGGATTGGTGGTCTACCGCCTTGACTCTCGTCATCCTCAGAGGTAGCCCAGAAGTGGGCATTGGGATACCTAATTGGATCGTTATTAAATTCACTAAGAAATCGTCACATGTCATACAATATGTCATACATACAAAATCTTCGTTTTCCCATAAGAATCTTCTGCATTTTGCGTCTTAATTGTTTAGCGATTACATTATTTCTGCTCAACCGAGCGCACCCACATCATTTTACTAGTCAATCACTCATAAACATTCGTTGACTCATAAAATTGGCTACAATGTAAACTCTAAAACTTTGACATACATCGTTACTTCACTTAATACATTTCAACAGATTGGTTATTAAGAGAAGCAATGGAAAGCAACCACGGCTCACGGTCTTAGGTTTCAATTATGAAACTAATTAACATATAAGCGCTCCTGTCATAGGTGACGTGTGAGTGAGGAGTTAATAGAATCGTTAAAAGGAGACGTGTTCATTCCGCTCATCAGGGGGCGCCTGTGGCGTTATTAAATTTGTCTGTGTGTTTTATTATGTGTATGTTAGTGTTGTGTTTGTGTTTAGGAATATAAGGTGCATTTTTTTTCTGAGCTTGCAATGAATAGGCTTACCTACCTAATTTATAATTTGACATAAATCAAAAAAGTTTCGGTGTTTAGTATTACGAGTAGTACAGTCACCTGCAGAGAAAAGTAACCCATCTATTACTGTGTGTTTATAAACAGATGGGTTACTTTTCTTTGCAGATGACTGTACCTATTTATTATATCTGTTAAATATTATGTAACAATGGCTTTCTCTCTTAAGATAATTGCATGTAGAGATTTTAACCACCCCTCCCTCTCGGGATCCTTAAGTAATTAATGAATGGCCCCGTAACGTTTTACCAGAGAGTTAAAAATACCGCAGTAGACTATCCATAGTGCGGATGGAAGCAGAATTTAAAAAAAAGTTTTGCGTAAGTTTACAGAGAAAAATCACAGGTAGACAAATAAAAAAATGTTAAGTCTTTTATGACGATGACAAAGTTTCCAAAAAATATTTAATATTATGTAAATGCGATCCCGTGTATTCAGATCAGTTTAATCACCGATTAAGCATCCTAAAAAGTCGTCCGATCACAACAAAATAATCGTCCATAACATCTCACTATACAAATAGTAAAGTCATATTTACAGATAATATAAATTCAAATCCTTTCACCTGCTACACCACGGGTTTACGGTCCAATCGCTACCTTACGAACGAAATGTCGCACAATAAATCATTACTGTCAAAAGTATTTTGGGCGCACAATACCAGCTCACAAACTTGCAAGTCACACATCACACACACACGCACACACACACACACACACACACACACGAGGTTAAGGGTTTCGGTAAGTTAGAGGGTTCAGTATGTTGCTAACTTTATAAAACTGAAAAAAAAACTTACGAAATTTAGATGTACTTACGATTAGCTTTATCTTTTTTGACCCTAAGTTAGACTCCTCTTTCTCCTCTGTTGTTAGGGTTCCGAAGTAAAATCGGAACCCTTATAGTTTCGTCATGTCCGTCCGTCCGCCCGTCCGTCTGTCCGTCCGTCTGTCCGTCCGTCTGTCCGTCTGTCCGAAGCAAAGCGCCGAGACCCTTAGTACTAGAAAGCTGTCATTTGGCATGGATATACGTATTTATTAAAATTCCAGAATCGCAGAATAAAATATTGAATAATTTTTTTTGGGGTTACCTTCCCTACAGGTAACGTGAGGATGAATTTTTTATTCGAACGTACCGT
This sequence comes from Thymelicus acteon, assembly GCA_951805285.1. Classification (NCBI taxonomy): domain Eukaryota; kingdom Metazoa; phylum Arthropoda; class Insecta; order Lepidoptera; family Hesperiidae; genus Thymelicus; species Thymelicus acteon. Next base: position 2,024,591 of record OX638235.1, read on the forward strand.
AGAGTGTCGGGTATCATCCTTGAAAAGGTCTTCCAAAAAACGAAATTTGACTTTAAAGTCCTAATTTTGGTTAGAGTCAAGTGTCCCAAAGCTGACTAAACGGTTGGAGTTGGACATGTGAAAAAATTCTAAAAAACAGTTATATGATGAATTTACAAGGAACATTTATCACTGCTATGTTAGCTTATGTAGTGAATGAGTTATATACGATAAATTTACTACTTCTGAACCCTACATTGCGCGTGGCCTGACACGCACTTGACCCGGTTTTAATTATGTAAATAGCTCGAATCGAAAGTCTAATTTCTTTGGTTAGAAAAATTGTTTCGTTTGTTTTGGAAGATATAAAAAATGTATAGTATAATATGTATGACTTTTGATATATTTCACTGAATAAATTATTAAAAAAAAACATTTGTCTCAAAAATCAACAATAATATTATATCTGTGGTTGTAACTACTGGCAACATTAAACCCAAACCTAATTAAAACTTGGTTAGAGATTGCTCTAACCGCCCGCGGAACCCAATTCCCAGGTATCCGATCGCGTAACCTCGCTACCCTGAAACAAACCAGCATCATTACCCATCATTACGCGCGCGATCGCTGTCGTTAATCATTGAATCATTAACATGAGCCGTTTAATGATCATTATCTGAACAGATTCGCCGCGTCATCTTATTTGTGGAATCGGACCTGAATCATTATTATGAAGCTGTGCCTAAAGATAAGGGATAAAGGTGTTTTGAGAAATATCTTTTTTGTTTCTTTCTTTGGATAGGCTGCCTGATAAGATAAATTTATTTGAGGCTTTTGCAAAAGAGAAGTCGTCTTTATTTCGTCGTTTTTGTATTTATCAACATACTAGCTGCCTGGACAGACTTAATTCTGTCAAAAGTTTTTTTTATTAAAATCTTCCGTCTATCCTACCTTTCAAGTTGGATCAAACTGCACACGGTGTGCAAATTTGATTAAAATCGGTTAAGTAGTTTAGGAGTCCATCGCGGACAAACATCCTGACAGATAATTTATATATATTAAGATATTACAGGGAAAAAGAGATGACAGTGTAAGGGTGTTGTGAAAACTCTTTAGTGATATCTTCGCTATTCGAATATGTGTTTTTGATATGACTGTGTCATTCAAAAGTTATTAAAAATAATATGTTCTGCCCAAACAACGTTTTTACTTTCATTATCCTAGTTTTCTAGTAATATATCATCAAGAGGTGTACGTGAAAGCTATTCACATTAAGTATCGCGTCACTAGTAACACCAATGGCATCACTGATGCGTTGCCGGCCAAGAAGGAATGAAGAAAAAGAAAGAAATATTTTATATCGGTTGCGGACGACTTCTCAAGAGTAGAGTTGCTTAGCTATGATCTGTCTTTGTAACACATGCGCATGAGTCAAGTATGAAATACTTTTATTAATTAATGCCACAATTGTAACGTAAACACGATTGATACTTTAAGATATTTAACACATCAAGTCGTTATAACACGATTATTGTAGCAATTAATAATTCAGCTGTAGTCATATCATAACTAATAACGTTAGTGATACATAAACAATGGTGTCTAGCCCTAAGGAGGCCCCATATCAGTATTTGTTGTGGGGCCCCCTCAACGTCAGCTGTCAAATATAAAAGCGACAACAGGTAGCGGTCTAGGCCGCTGGCGAGCTTTTTTTGGGAGTGTTAGTGGGAGCCCCTATACGCTGGGAGTATAATTGATACGGCTAATACGGCGGTAGCTACGCCCCTAAACTAAGCCCCTGCACATACATAAATGTCCGATAAGTAATAAGAGATCTAACGTATTTCTATAACGGCCGATTTCAATAAATCTATCTACTTATCTACCTACGAGTAACCGCCCTCGCTTTGCTTCGGTTTTCTAATTTTTTACACCTTGGGTTACATTATTGGAGTTTTATTAAGGATCCCTAATTTTTTTGAAAATATAATATAGCCTATGTTACTCGGAGATAGTGTAGCTTCCCAACAGTGAAAGAATTTTTCAAATCGGTTCAGTAGTTTCGGAGCCTATTCAATGCAAACAAAAAATCAAATCTTTCCTCTTTATATATTAGTATAGATAATTAACTGTTAACTAACACTACAATGTTTGCCAGTTGCTAAGCAACTGACTTAAGGATAATGAATGCATAAAATATTGAGACCCTATCGATTAGAACCTCACTGACATTAAGAACATGTCATTGCAAATGTCATAAATATAACGTCAGCAAATGCCAGATATTTTTAAGTCATTACCGCAAGATTTCACATGTCATAACACCAAATCATCTCTAAATTACCTACTCTTTAACTTATCTAGATTCCAGGTAAAGTCTTAAAAAGTCATTAGTCAGTTTTAATGTGGCTTGATGCTTCATAACTGGACGATTTAAATGTCCTATAAGACAAGCTATCTCCATCTAAATGTTTTGACATAGAGATGAGCGAGTAATTAGTTCTTTAAATCGGTAGTTTTGAGTTAAAGTACCTTTTAAATAGTGTGTCTAGTTGACCCTTGCATCTTACGGGAAAAAATTAGAGTAGTACCTTCGCCATATTTTGTTACTAGCTTTTGCCCGCGGCTTCGCCCGCGGTAGAGATCGATTTTTTACAACTCCCGCGGGAACCCTGAACTTTTCCGGGGTAAATAGTAGCCTATATCTTAATCCAGGGTATAGGCTATCTCCATTCCAAATTTCAGCCAAATCGGTTAAGTAGTTGTGGCGTGATTGAGGAACAAACATCCAAATATCCAAACATCCAAACATCTTCACAAACTTCTTCACAAACTTTCACATTTTATAATATTAATAGGATAATTGATTGAGTTTGGTTTAATAGATCTAAGTAGTACCCTTGTATCACGGAACTGAAAAAAAGACGGACGTAACCTCGTCTAATCAAGAGTGAAGCATAGCAATGGCCGCCCGCTTACCATGTGTGCGTAATTTTTGATTCGCGATTGAAGCAGTAAAGTGTCAATGTGTGGGTGTGTGTACTTGGACGAATAGAGAGTTGGTATTACTATGGGTGCTTTACTGATTTTGTTCTTGGGATTACGTCCGTCTTTTTTTAAGTCCGTGCGTTGTTTAAATACCTTCGTAAAATTTTTGTTATGTAATTGAATTGCTTGGCTTTGGTTAGGTCAAAAGCAAACTATGTTAATGGACACTAACAGAAGTCTTATGCACAAAGGCCTCCGATAATAGCTTCTGAGGCTTATACTTTTCTCATGGAAACTCGGCGATACATATATATGTACGGCTTATATAAGCCGTCACTGAATCGCGCTTAAATCTTGCGATGGATCAAGTCATAAAGCTATGGAACTCTGCTCGAAGTGCATTTGACACTGGTTTAATCTTAATTTACCAAACAAAGTAACAGTAACTGACATCTGTCTTCGAAAAACCAAAACCATTTAATAGGCTTCAAATATCAAAACGCCATATTGTAATAAGATGTGCTGAGGAGTTTTATTACGGCTTTTATTCTCCTCCATGACAAAGCACCTTTCCGAAAAGCTGGTATTAAAATTTGACGTGCATAAGTGTATCAGTGATACCTACATGAATAAAAGATTATTTCATTTCATTTCATATAATGTTTAAGAAGTTCCCTCAATTCCTCCAATACGGTTCAAACGCCTCATAACAGCTAGCTAGCTACCACTTTATATTAATTTGTCATTAGATAACCAGTTAGAAGTTAGCTACAATTAGAAACATTTTCCAAAATGAAAATCTCATATCACATGAACATCAAATAAGACTGAATCATTAACTCTTATGTAGACTTCTACTTTAACGGTAAACTAAGTACTTACTAATAATAAAATTAAATTACTTTATAACCGAGATGCTTTTTTATTGCCCAAATAAAGTATCATATTAATAAATAACGGTTATTGCCGCGTTGGAACAAATTAACTAGTTAGTTATAGAGATATCTATTAATTAAAACTAGTTATTATGTGAAACAGTGATAGCCTAGTGGTGTAAAGTTTGAATGTCTTTATAGAGTGAAAAAAGTTCGTATACGCCTCTATTTTTTAATTTAAATATCGTATCATATAATAAAATGATCATCTTTGTGCTTCGTAGGGAACGTTCAACGTAGATTGGTTGGAAATAAGGGTTTTTGCAAACAATTTGCAAGACATCTATCTTGCAAATCAATCCGAGGGTACCTAGAAAGGGTAAATGTTTCGATTCAGAATTTCTAATTCTTAAAATGTCAACAAATTCTGAAAATGACCAATGAATTCTCAAAATGTCAAACAAATTCTCAAAATATCACACGAATTCTCAAAATGTCCAACGAATTCTCAAAACTGTCCAAACTGAATCAAAATGTCATAATCTCAAAAAGTTCAACCTTGATATTAAGTCAAGTCTGACACTCTGACAAGAGAATCTTGGTGAATGGGTACAGGCCTCCTCAACTGTAGCGAGAGATATGACAGTATTGTAAACCGATCTCGGCTCAACAGCTCACGTTGTCTTACTCGTCGACTTGCAATTTATGTCACTTTTACTTAAGATCTGGCATTTGTCAGCATCTCAAACCGAATCTTGAGATCGCATACGGACTTTGTGAGTCATCACTAAATACTGTCCCTTCTGCTATTAAGTCACTGTTTTACGTCACTCGTTTCCCAAATGTAAAATAATTTACATAAATGTACCTCAGTTATAACTATAAATTTAATTAGGGTCACATTTTATAAAATTACTAATCTGAAATCTTAAACGCACGGAGCCGAGCTTGCCTTCGGTTTATCACCTCTTAAAGTGGCGAACAATAAAAATATTTGTTTCGATAATATTTTCCGCGATATGTGATAACGAAAATCTTGCAAAACTTCTTTACATTGACCGCTGGACGATGCAATAATGACCCTTATGGTTTGGTAATACTGGCTTATGATATGCAGGAATATGTGGGCAAATACTCAAATGGCCAGTGGACCTGAGAAATCGCGATTACCGTATGAATAACTTTATTTATTAAAATTAAATGTGCGTTTATCCGCTTGGTTTACATGCGCCGGATAATTGTTGAGATTAGTCGTTACTCAATTAATGTCAGTAAAAAATTTATCGTTTTGTTTTTATTTTTTTGATGCAATTAGCATTAGCACATAAGATAACTTAAATTTTTTTAGACTGCAAACTAGCAAATGGACCAATTGAAATAGATAACCCAAAATATTGATATTGAAATCTGGCGCCATTATTTAATCTGCTAGCGACCTAATTGCACCTGCAATGAGGATACCATTAAAAAATTAAAATCAAATTCATTGGGTCACCGTCTCGTTTTTTAAAAAGACAAAAGTGTCATAATACGAAATCCCAAATCGTCTCAGCAGCCGCCATGTAAGCCAACCGTAATCAGTTTGATACATCTTAAATGGACGATGCATAACAGAGAGGTAGCCCCCCCTCCCCCTCGCCCCTCGCCCCGCGCCACAGGGGGGCATTGTAGGCTCTAAATAAATGAACCCGGCCTCAGAATACTTAATATTATAATTTGATATTTTAAAACGGATAAAGATATTAAAAGTCACGCTCCGAAGTGTTTATTTAGCGCTCTCTTGAACGATGTTGAATTATTGAGTCGTTTCTTCATTTTTTTTCTTCGCTTTTTCCTTTTTGTTACGATTAGGGGTCAACGGTCGGTGATTGGGATGTATTGTCGGGTCGTTGTTGGCTTTCGGAGGCATTCGCGGGGTTTATTGTGTCCTGATGGTTTATCGCTTTTAATGGCTTCCCGGAGGTTTTAATCCGAAGTTACAAGCATTTTTATAGACAAAGACAATAGTGACACTTGTCATTTGTTTTGGGTGCAAAAACGTCGCTAAATATTATAATCCTTAACATATTAAAGTCAACCCGTCAAATTTTGACGCGTTTCGATTGTTGCTAGGAGTTCCGAGTTAAGTACGTAAGACCTTGTTAATCGTATAATTTAGGACTTAGACAGAACTTTGACAGGCTTTTCTGTCATTAGTATGTCAAGTGTCAACTGTCAAGACGCAGTCTTTAAACTGGGTTACAATATCGATATAAAAACAAATACGTGACTACAGTTGTATTTAAAAAGATAAAAGTTTAAGAGGAATTTAAAACATATTCACTATTTATTGTAGTTAGATAATAATATGATAGCCACTCACGATTCCAAATAAACAAGCGAGCTAGTTCGTTCATTATTCAACAGGCTTCAATACATCGTCTGACAGCCAAGCAACGCTTCCGTGCTAGAATAAAATAACATTGACTGTCTATGGTTTTAAACACATACAGATTATAAATTCTACTGGTTTTGTAGTTTTTAATTACGTTTTTTTCGGTTGCCTGGTATTACTTAGTGGCTGCATAGCATTATGTGAGATTTAATGTACCTACTTATTTGTTTGGCGTTAATGTCGTATTATATTTAGTTTTTGCAAATGAATTAAAAAGGTACTGTCGTCTTTGTTTTTAATAACATAAAAATCTATTGTTACGTCAATAGCCTTAAATAATATGATTGTCGATTGACGTGTTATGAACTAGTTATAAATCACTCTGAACAACCATCTATCCAATCGAATGAATACGAGATGAAAGATATGAAAATACACAACTGAATTTCGAAGAATAAGTCTAAAGACTGCGATATAAATTTTGTCAAGCCTAAGGGTAAACATTTTGTCAGGTCCAAGTGTAAAAATTTTATCAGGCCAAATGGAGTAATATTCAGTATTGCTCAAGGCTCGAAGGACCAATTAGGTGTCGTGGAAGAGTTAAAGTGCTACCGTTCTAACTGACAATCATAATGTCATTAGTAGGTCTGTTAGTCTGTACAGCAATCACACTACGCCGTGGATTGCTGTAGGGAATCCATACTTGACGATTTGAAATGGACATTTTATTAGCTCTATTTTGTTTTGTATCGAATTTTTCTTTTAACCTTTTTTTTACTGTTATTGCTCCAGAGGCAAGAAAATATTTTAGCTTTATCTGCTGTTATAACTCAGTGTAAATTAAACTTTGTTTTTGACCGACTTCAAAAAATGAGGAGGTATTCAATTCGACTGTTTTTTTATGTCTGTTACCTCAGAACTTTCAATTAGGTGAACCGATTTTGATGATTTTTTTTAATCGAAAGCTAGTACAGTCACCTGCAGAAAAAAGTTACATAACCATCTCTTTGTAAAAAAAAATTCATTAGGTAGCATACAAAATTAACTCGATAGCCTTTCAGGTAAATTGTTGTATTTTGCGAACAATTTTTATTACATATATCTGGGAAATAAAAAGGAGTGTTTATCTCAGTTGGGCAAGGCACCTACTGATACACTTCTAAAATAGATGTCCAACTAAATTCCACTAGTTTTATTTTGAGGTCGGTTACATAATATTACGGTTATTATTACATTCCTTGGTTGCAATGACTACTCTATACGGGTGTTAGATAGACACTCCTTTGATTTTAGTTACTCCTCTTACCGCTAGATGGCGCTCGCAGTATATTATAATTCTACAACTACTTATCCCAATAAAACTCTCAGAACTGCTGCTAAGATAAACGACGAGAAAAAATGCATGTTCATTTGCTACAAAAAAGATTTGCAATCTCTATAGCTCTTAAGTTATATGGCCTCGTAAGATAAATTTATCCTCGATTACAGTATCAAAAGCGTGCACTCCCGCGCTAAACTGCTTAAATAAACATCGTTAACATTGATAGATACGGTTAGTTATGAAAATAAACTAAAAGATACATCCTTAACGAGTTACTCTACCAAACAAAGCGACTACATCATAATTTTCACCCATAAACTATCCATTGCTGGTTTACTTCACACCCGCTTGAACAAGCCCGTGCAAAGCTAGCGATGTAAAGCAAAATTTATGTTATTTCAGAAGCGTGTTATGAAAAGATATGATAAGGTAGCGAGCGTCGAGATACCCCGCTGTGACGTAATAATTCTAAGTTTATCCCTTTCACATCGCAAAGGAATGTTGTTCGTCCTTTTCTCGCGCTGATAAACTGTTTAGTAGTGATTGTTTTGTGCATTCGGAATGTGTAGAAAGGGAGCAAAGAGACTTTAACATGGTTTAATATTTATCATTTTGACGTTTGCATTACCGGTGAGAGATTGCTGAAATACAACTATAAAAATGTCTTTATTTTGTATGTTGGTGCGTTTGTTACAGATTACGAGTATTATCAAGCAGTTTGCATGCCAAGCAGGAGTTGTTGGCTTTGCTTCACACACACACAACACTATGGAAAAATAATATATATGTGACGCCTGGAAATTAATGCCGCATCCAGTTTCACGTAGGTTAGAATCTATTCAGTAAATCAATTTAAAGATGTACTGAGGAGTTTACTCGACTCTCTTCTTCTTGACAAAGCAATTTTTCGAAATGGAAGAATCAAAATATTTTCGTAAGTATATCAGTGATATATTTATTTTAGTGGTGAGCCTTAAAATAAATTTAGAAGAATGCTTATAAATACTAGTTTTTAAATTTAGCTGATATTTTTAATAGTATTAAATCTGTTTCATGGAATTTTAGGTGGTATAATTAAGAGTTAATGATGAATTACAATAATTCTTTTTTTTTATATCTTATACAGATAAGTTAATGCTTGACTACTATCCCACCTGATGGTAAGTGGCGATGTAGTGATGGGTGGTAAAACGCATTAACTTAGTAATGTAAGCCTATTATAATAAATGCCGTGTCTAAACATTATAAGATCTGTGCATGTTATGATCGCATCGGCTGCTCGCGTGTGAACAGAACATATGAATTAATTACAATCTCACCGTAATCTCTCATAAAGTACTAAGTATTATTAAGCATTATGTCCATAGGCGAGACGGGGTAAGGTGTGTGAGATGGGGAGATTGGAGATGGGAGATGGGAGATGGGAGATGCTAGACGGGAGATGATATCTTTATTAACATGGAATAAATAAACGATTAGGATTTAATAAGATTTGTGGATTTGACAAATTGTGTGTTTAACAGTCAATAATGGGTTTTGTGTTTTTTCTTTGTGTTTCTAAGTATTCGTATAATCCGTGTAGTTCTGGCTGTTTGAACTTTTGAAGGAAGGTCTCAGCTTCGATTCCCGAGGAGCCTTTGTTTTCAGTAGTCGTAAGAAGCAGACGGGCTATGCTATATGAAAGTAAGCTAGTAAGCTGTAAGTATTATCCAAAACTCTTTTTTAATACTATCTATGTATTATCATCAAAGTAGGTAACAGACATAATTATAATTTTTCCATCCTTGTTGTTTGCAATGAAAAAATTTATTCATAAAAGTGACATAAGGATTTCGTTAATGACCTGTGTGAGCATGTGACGATCCATGTGGCGCAATGGTTACCATGCCGGATCGCCGCGCCTAGGGTCCTGGGTTCGATTCCCAGCGAGGCGGAAATTTGAGTGATGAGTTTGAATTTCTGTTCTCGGTCTGGGTGTGTGTGTCCTTATCTAGTGTGTTGTCCATGACAATCCTAGTGTGGGGCTATGAGTGTGAAGCGTTATTTATTGACTTATTATTTATGGTTTCATTAATTTGTTGTAACTTTCCCAAGTCCTTACCAAGTACTCAAGTACACCCTGCTGCAAACCTTCAAGGTGAGAGAGGATGTTGCTAAGCCCTAACGTGCCTTCCAAAGCACGGAAACACTCAAGAAAAACCACTAGCATTCATACAACTTAATGTATATAGACAGTGGTATTTATAGAAATACCTTAAGGCGTTAAGAACTACAAGTTGAAGTGCGAAGAGCACAACTAGCCGGTACCAATTCTATTCATAGCTAAAACGAAACAGAACGATACGATTGACGTACAAAAGAAAGAGATAACGGTATTATAGACAATACCGTAGTTACAGCTTTATGATTGGTCAGTGTTAGCGGTTTATTTGTATTTGCGCATGAGTGTAATGCATTGTTTTATTTCAATTTGGAATTGAATGCGTTCTTATTGAATAGTATGTGGTATGGTTGAAATTATTTCCAAGGAAAACAAGATTTTTCATTTGTATTTATAGTTTTTTTCCAAAAATTTGGAAGTTCTGTTTCCAAAAATTTTGAAGTTTTGGGCTTTAAAGAATCTATTTTATGTGTGCTGTGGCGCAATTTTGAGGTAGCTTCCAGCTGGGGGCTTGAGAGCTAGTTCTTTCTTTCTTTTTCTTCTCTCTTTCTTGGCCGGCAACGCATCAGTGATGCCTTTGGTGTTGCTGATGTTCATGGGCGACGATAGCCACTTACCATCAGGTGGATCGTCTCGTTTGCCGGCTATTACTATAAAAAAGTCGTTAAGAATATATTGTTATGAATCTTTAATCTCTGTTTTAACAACATTGTATGTTTTCCAAATATAAATAAAATAAATAAAGTCAACCTAGTATTTATAAAGTAACTTAATGCAGGTGTTGCGTCTACAATTACTAAGTAACTTAACAATTTACTGCCTTAACAATAATTTACTGTAAGTTCGCTACAGCTAACTGCGAGTTAATTTAAGTTAATTTATCAAATGACTGGGATATTAAGTTATACCATTATAAAGACATCATTAAAATGCCACTGGACATTAAAATGGAACAATATTTACTAAAGAATATTCCAGTTTTTATGACGTTGAAATGGTGTGACTATTTATATTGGTCATGTTTATTTTAAGGTTTTACTACATTAACCGTCATACGGTTTGCGGACGATATCGTCATTCTGGCGGAATCTCTGCAGGATATCGGAGAGATGCTGCAAAGCTTAAATGATGCGTCACGACGTGTGGGTCTCGGTATGAACTTGGATAAGACGAAAGTCATGTTCAACGAGCACGTTCTTCCAAGACCTATATTCGTCGAAAATTCTCAGATTGAAGTTGTACAGGAGTATGTATATCTAGGCCACACAATATCACTAGGCAAAAACAACTTCAATCGAGAAATCGATAGACGGATTCATTTGGGCTGGGCAGCGTTTCGAAAGTTTCGTCAGGTATTCTCGTCCACAATACCACAGTGCCTCAAGACTAAGGTCTTCAACCAGTGCGTCTTGCCTGTAATGACGTATGCGGCTGAAACGTGGACTCTGACATTGGGACTAGTCCACAAGCTAAAGGTAGCTCAGCGGGCTATGGAGCGTGCTATGCTTGGAGTTTCTTTGCGGGACAAAATCCGAAACGAGGAGATCCGGCAAAGAACCAAGGTCACCGACATAGCACGAAGAATAAGCAAGCTAAAGTGGCAGTGGGCTGGTCACATATGTCGAAGAACCGATGGCCGTTGGGGCAGACGAGTTCTCGAATGGAGACTGCGAACTGGCAGACGCAGCGTGGGCCGTCCACCAGCCCGATGGACCGACGACCTTAAAAGAACGGGTGGTAATTGCTGGATGAGATCAGCGGAGGACCGTGCGTTGTGGCACACCTTGGGAGAGGCCTATGTCCAGCAGTGGATAGATAAGGGCTGATATGATGATGATGAACCGTCATACATATTACTTACAATGAAAAAAAAAACTACTCTGTAGTTTCTTGCTGTTTCTTCTCCCGGGTTCACTCACTGTAGGGCTTTGAAGTAATGGCGTAAATTGGCTTACGAAAAGAGTTTGTAACAAATCAATTTTGAATAAAAATATGTACCTACTTGAGTTTTATTTTTAGAATAACCTGTCAATCGAGGGGTCTCGGGTTCAATCTGGGTTCGTATGTTCTCTATATCATCTATATAAATAAAAATGGATGTTACTAAGCGCAAAACTCGAGAATGGCTCGACCAATTCGGCAATTTTTTTTTGTATGTTTCCTAAGGCACACGGAAGGTTTTAATAATAAAAAAATAAAAAATAAACTTTTGACAGAACCAAGTCCGTCCAACATAATATGTTACATATCCATTCCACCCGCGACATAGAATACTAGTGCGGGGCTAGAGAACGATTTAATTAATCAAAAAAGTTCTTTAATGTTAATTTTAAAAAGGTGGAAGCAACACTAAACCCTCATACGTACTTAATTTTGATACAATTGCTAGTATAGATCCTTGCTTCACCATGTTTAATAAGCCTAGTTTTTATTATCAGAGACACATACCGTATTCAGAAACGACACTTGGCTAAGTTAGGAAACAACGGTATGCAAAGAACGATATTTCTCAGTGCGTTCGTTATGGTGAGACTTCTGTTTCACTGTGTGGCTAAGTGGACGCACAGTATTGTATACAACCCTGTGGTTGATCCATTTGATGCGACACACATAACTCTAGTTATTTCATGAAATATAGAGCTAAAGGAGAGATGACTTTGTTGTGCAAAAGTGTCCGTCAAACTGCGTTAAACTGGTGGCGCCACGGTAGCTACAGGGTAAATTTGGACTACGTAAAAAGTTGAAGTTAGATATCGTCGTTGCGACTTTAAGACCTGTTATGTGTAAAAAACAGCTTTTTGAGAAAATCGATAAAAATTTGTTAAGCAAGCACATAGGTGGTTTTCAATTTGGTGAATAAATTACGATGGAAACGTCGTATACACATGAGTTTTTGAATTCGATAGTGCTTCAAAATCTAGAATCGTTTGACGTAAAAAACTGATTTTGCCAAAAGTGATATATAACACATAAGGCGCTCCACCCACTGCACCGCGCCCCGTCGCGTAGCGCGGGATGGCAGATTTTACCATTGTATGCAAGTATCTCAATTTATATAGAAATCAATAGCTCAAAGGAGCTATGTCGGTTACCCTTGTTCGTCTATGGATCTCCTCATTTCTGATGCGATCACGTAGAGAAATACCGAGCATAGCCCTCTCCATAGCTCGCTGCGCAACTCTGAGCTTGTGGATCAGGCCAATAGTAAAGCACCACGTCTGTGTACCAATAGTAAAGCAACAACTGCTATATTCATACCCTTTGCCTACGCTAGCGCCAAATTACGGCTTATAGCTGGACACTTTTACAACTTTTTGCCATATCAGTCAGTTCTCCTTTACCACGGAATACTTAATAGTACCTATTGGTACATTTACCTCTGTTCTCCATTAGTCATTTGACAAAAACAAAAGAGAAAGATGGCAATACAAACAATTGACCCTTTCTTTCTATTTTGTTGTAAGTCAAACCTAGCTGGTTTGACTTTATCGATTTTGACAAATGCCAATAGCCATGAATTTCATTCAAGTATTGTTATGAAATGGTTTAATGACACTATGCACTCATTCACAAGCACTGTGAGTCTTCAAAGTGTTGTTTCTGAATACGGGCGTAAGTCATTAAAGAATAATTGTAAAAACATGTAGTTATCTACCTGACTATGTATTCAACGATGATTCATAAATAATTAATTTGTCATATGTAATAAGAGAAGTCTGCTCCAGTAAAAAGTCCGTGTGAGGGTAAGAAATAGAGGCATAGACTGACCAAACCATATGTAGTAACGTGCTAATTATCCTTGTTTTTGTTACTGCAGTATTATGTTATACTCTATGAAGCATAACATACAATATAATTACATCGAATTACATATAATTAACTACATATAATTATGTATAATCAATCATTGCTTTTAATTTTATTGCATCCAAGTGAAGCAATAACGGATGCGATCGGTGGATGGATGGGTGATCGTGTGGCTAAGCCTCTGTTTCAGAGACCATACTCAATACTCAATATTTTTATTTCAATCATAGTGGATACATCGGTGTTAGTGATTACATAATATTTTAGACGCACATCCCTATTAGGATATTGCAACACAGTGGGAGCAAACCGATCTGTTTTATATTTATATTGTTGTCATTTTTGTAAATAAACTTTGAGGTTATAATAACACTTATTTATAAGGTATTGTTTTAATTGGGTTGAAAATTTTAGGTCGGTTTATAGTAGTCTTATTTCATCTGGCAAGTTCTTAAATTTTTTTATACACATAGCATGTCTATGGCCCGGAGCTGTATAACTTTAACTTTGTAGTAGAAATTACCAGAGTGTTTTTTTGACGTCTCGGGTATCGTCGCGGTTCATCCATTTTGAAGTCCTGTTATCGTTAGATAGCTGTCTTTTTTTTCTTTCTTCATACATGGCATTGGCGTAAATACGCTCAGCCAAAGACAAGTAAAACACGGGAAAAAGAATTAGGAAAGAAAAAACATTTTCGATTGTTATTTGGAAAAGGAAAGACCAGGGAAGTTGAGAAATAGGTAAAAACAGAATTAAATTGTTTAAAATACGAAAAAATTACAAATAATTCAAAGTAAAATAAAAATAAACAAATAAAAAACATTTACATTAAATATATACAGTATACAAACAGACAGACGTTTACACAAATACAATTATTATATCAAAGACAGCAATCTTAAAGATACGTTGCTGTTCTTCGGATGACAAGACTGACTTAAGCAAAAGGATGGTAGCTATCCAGACGGACCCCAGGTATAAATAGGTATAATAATTATAAATAGATAGGTATTTTCATTGCATTATTAAGGTATAATATGTACAAATACCTAATAGTAATAATAATGATATAAATGTATTTAAATTAAACTGAAGATTCCTATTCAAAAAAATAAAAGTTATTTTTCACAAAACCGTAACATTAAAATTTCTTCGTTTGATTGGAATTAGACAAACATCAGATATAATTATTTAAATTATTTCCCGCTTCAGTTAACTAATTGTAGACCATATAATTCTACGCTGCCGCGTTGATGTCTTTTGTCTCGCTTCTTCCAATGCTAACAGTGAGAGATAATGACGAAAAATAACCGACTTTAAAATAACTCAAAAACTACTCATCAGATCTAGCTCAAATTAAAGTGAGACCACATGACAAGCACCAGCTTTCGATTAAAAGAGAAACATCAAAATCGGTTCACCCAGTCGAAAGATCTGAGGTAACAAACATAAAAAATACAGTCGAATTGAATACCTCCTTTTTTGAAGTCGTTTAAAAATAACTAATGTTTTGGGTGGTAACAACTGAACAGTCGACGGATCTTAAATTATGAGTGGTATAAATACCACTAAAGGCTATTTCACAGCATGAAAAATATCTAAAGTGCAGTGGGTCATTTAGAGTGAAGTCACCACATCTGTCATTTCACTTATAAGTTTGATGTGACAATTTATCCTTAACTCTCTTTTAGAATAAAGAAAATTGAGATTAAATATTTTTGTTTTAAATTTTCCGGTTTAAAGGTTCCTTCACGGACAAGCAAATTACTGGACAACCACATTGCCACTGGACTACTGCATTTCCATGGAGTATAGAGAGTAAGGAGAGTCATCTCATATAGGGGGACAGTTGAAAAAGTTGAAAAACTGTCCAGCTGTTTGTTGAAAATAGAGGTTCCAGTACCTAACACTATTCTACGATAGCGGTGGCTACGGACGGAATAACTACGATATGAACATAACTGTTGTGGACGGAGTGAAGTTTATAGAATTTATCGAGTTATAGAATTTATCCTACGCTACCACAGCGCCACCCGTTATTGGACGCGTTTTTACAGACACTTTTTATACACATAGATGGCTCACCTTACCTCTATACTCCGTGTGCATTTCTTATTTTCAGAATATGGAATGAAATAACTTTTTCTATAAATAATATACGGTAGGTACATAATCATAGCCCCACACTAGTATTCCCTGTGTCAAGGATGCCACGGACAACACACAAAGACAACACCACACACCGTGACCGACAGCATAAAAAAATTATCACTTTTGAAATGCTTTTGAATGATCATGTTTTTGCCTTGCTGGGAATCGAACTCAGGACCCTGCGTGGTTACCATTACACGACACAGCTCTTCAAATTATATTGCACATATCAATTTTATTCATTACACCATATCGTGAAGTTAACTTAAAACTTTAACTCTAAGCAAACGCGACACAGACAAGCAGTTAAAACTGGTTCTGCTAATTCATTAACCATAATATCTGTTGGTTAAATAAACACAAGCAGAGGTTCATCAGACATTAGTTAGATAGCTTAAAACCAATAATTAGTGAGTTTGCGTGCGCGGGGCGTAAAGTGGAGAGAGCAATTATTTAAGGATGCATATATAAATTATCGTGGGGAAATGAGCGCCACGCCTCCACGCTTCGGGCTATAGGGATGCGCGGGGATATATCGATAAGATTTTTGATTCGACGGCTCATATGATGAATTTTAAGACGACGACAGCGAAGCCACTAGAGTTAACATTTGAGATTCAATTTCTAATTCGAATATCACATATTGACTCCCATAATAATTGATCGTAGATTAAAGATCGC
The DNA here is from genome assembly GCA_951805285.1 of Thymelicus acteon. Taxonomy (NCBI): domain Eukaryota; kingdom Metazoa; phylum Arthropoda; class Insecta; order Lepidoptera; family Hesperiidae; genus Thymelicus; species Thymelicus acteon. The sequence continues at coordinate 2,040,928 of OX638235.1, forward strand.
TGATTTAAAAACAATTGTCCTCTTTACTGTGTGATGTCTCATTGGGAACGGTAAGTTAGTAGAAAATTAGAGAGCTACTAGTCTTATCTTTTATATTATAAATATAATTCATTAATGTTAGTATATTTCTCTCTGGGGTTTGCCTGGACTACCACCTCTTTCTTGGTCAGCGACGCATTTGTGATGCATTTGGTGGCTGATGTCTATGGCGAAGATAGCCACTTACCGTCAGGTGGATCATCAGCGCGTTTGTCGGCGACTTCCATAAAAAATGGATCATACTCATAAGTATAGGATAGGCTTGATTTCTACGATAGATTAAGTTCATTACAAGTCAAAAATTTATGTTTGAATAAATTATCGATATCGTACAGTACGCCCTATTCCTCTCAGTAACAAGCAACATCTTCTGATACTTTCGAGTGATTAACCGTTATTATATAAAGTAAATTCAATAATAGCAACCATAGTCTTGTTTACTGATTCGGGCATTACTTGCCTCTAACCAAAATCAACTTTATTCCTCAGAAATAAAGATCATAATCTCTTAACCCAAAGTTAAAAGAAATTTGGAGAAGATAACGCGTTCAATTAACGTAAAATAAATTTTAAATTACGGTTTATAAGGTTCAGTTTCACTTGTATGCTGTAACATATTATAGGGTAATTTCACCGAATGTTGGCAGTATGCGCAAATTACTGAGGCGTAATTACTGTAAGCACAGGTCGTATAATGTGTTCGAGTATGAAATAATGAGTGTCCATCGGCAGGTGATGGTACCCTGCAATCAGGGTGTCACAAAATATCTTGTTATGGTCATTTTCTGGTTATTGACACTTTTTGCTTAATATTTGTTAAGAGGAGGGTATTTATAAAATGCTGGTTGAATTCTGAGTTGAGTATGTTAAAATTTTATAAAGATAACAACTTTATAATTTACTTTTTAATGGAATTGAATGGAGGTAAAGGCTGATTTTCATGATCCATGTTTTTACAAGTTTATACTGGCTTCGTTATAAAAGATCTGAATTACAGTTTATTTAGATTTTTATTTAAAAATATATGAATACAATATACATAATATTGTGATAATAATAGGTACGCTTAAATAAATACGTTAGCGTTAATGATCAAATTGTAATGGGTTATTGGTGAATTTGGCTTCTTCTCGGTTGACTTAGGTTTGATATTAAATTCAGAAACATTTCAATACTTGGATATTAGTTTTGCTTCTAACATTTCGAAAAAGCGCATTATGTATAAAATACAGTTCTCTTAATTATTTATTCTGAGTTAGTAGTAAGCTGATGAAATGAAAAGGACCAGAAACTGAAAAAAAAACAAAAGGAATTTCTTGTCATTAACAAAATTATACACTAATTCGCTAATTTCCAAGAATATTTTAACGTGTATTTATAAAAAAAAATTACAAAAGTATTTCAACTGACCTAATTAAAAACCCTAGCTGTCACGGCTGACCATTCATCAAAATAAAAGGATCATCGGAACCCCAAATAAGGTCTGTCCAAGTCCATCTTTTGATTTTTTAATGAACTGTAGGCGTTAACTCGCGGAACAGAAACAGCTCAGCGCCATTAACTAAATAGTTAACGAGATACAAAAAAACGAATTTACATAAACACACCCGTATCAATGCCCAGGGCTCGGGGCGACCCGAGAATATTATTTATAATATTAATAACAACTAATTATACGTTTAAAAGAAATATTTTATACGTAATGACGTGATATAAATCTCGTTCGAAAGCTAGGGATGGGAAAGGTCGGAAGGTTTTTAATGTCGATATTTTTTTGTATTTTTTATTTTTTAATATTAATATTTTTTTAGTCTATATAAAAAAATGGTTTAAATAATTATGTATTTTGAGTTTTGTTATAATTAATGGAAAATATTTCTGTAGCTTTTTGTCTGTTTTAGAACAGTAAAGCAATATTACTTAACTAGGCTCTATATGTTGTTTAAAATCATGGTCGATCTGTGTGCTAAATTTCATGAAAATCAGTTTAGTGGTTTCGTGTGAAAGAGTAACAGACATGCATACATCCTTACAAACTTGCTTTATAGCATTAGTAATTACTTAATATGTGGATAATAAATGTGGGTTGGATTCGTTTTTTAACCAAATCTTTGTTTTATAAATTTTTACAAGGCATTAAAATCTTTCTCCAATATAAATATTTCTACAAACATTAAATAATGGTGCAGTGTTTTTAAATATTAAATTGAAGAAAAATTTAGATTTTAATAAGAAAACATTGAATAAATTGCTCTTTTCTACCCGTCAACACCGCACCATGCACACCTCTAAATAATCAATCTTTACCCATCTTTGCAACAAAGTTGCCCTACCTACAACAAATCTTTACCCCTCGTTGCACTCCTAACACTCAAACTTTGCACAGTTTCACTCCTAACAAAGGCAACGAAACGATAAGCCAATATAACATAAGCCTGTTCGCATTCAATAAACCATTTCATAAACCAACGCCCACAGCGCGTCCCAATCAATACACAAATAAAGTGCAAAATGCCTGGACGCAGCTTTAAAACAAATAGTTCCAAGAATATCAGCTTTCATAACTTTGCCAAATTGACACCTTGTTTAAGCCGGCGCAATTCACGACGATTTGCGGTGTTCGTAAGTGGGCTATTATAAAATTACCAACGTAAAAACGTCACTAAATTGAAGGAAATTCTACCTTATGTGCAAAATAATAGAGTATATCGACCGCTAATGCAAGTTGGCAGCGATGCTCCGAAGGTGAATATCGAGTTCGTACACATTCATCGACAACGATTTTGTACCTTTTTTCCCATCACGAATATCAATGGAAATTTGTTCGGACCAATTATGTGCGCATGCCTTTATTTCTGTAATGTCGAAACGGTTTTACGATTTTTCACTATGTTCATTATTGTGGTTTTATTAATCGGTCATATTAATTTGGTAGCGAGGACGTTGGTTAAACGTCAACGATATGTCTTGAAGCTTCCCCATTGTATAATCATGAGTGGATAATATTCAGATTTAAGGGCATTAAGTTGGTTATAAATGCATTATTTATTATGATACGGGTCTGAGGGCAATGCGTTGATGGCACACTGGCGCCGGTGTATTGAGTCGAACAACGAAGGTTAAGCGACTAGCCATTATATTAATTAATGGATCCATGGTCCATCCAATGGCGTTGGTAGAGTTTTGGATGATTGTCGATAACGTTAAGCATGATGGCGTTATTAGTCTTTGACCTTTTATATAAAACACAGATTATATATAAGTAAATGTATACACATACATACAAAAGTATTTCTTAGTATTTTGTTCGTGTTACTTTGTCTTTCTCGAAGTGGGAAAAATTGCCTTGAGGCATGGCCGTAGCTAGGGGGGGAGGGGGGCATTGTGGGGCAATGCCCTACCTTAAAATCACAATGCCCTACCTTAAAAATACCAAAAACTAAGATAAATTATTATAATTAAATTGTTTATTCATAGTTTGAGATAAAAAGTATTGTAGCGATAGGTATCTAAACTTTTCCGAACATAGGTACCACAGTTTGTGACATTCATTTCATATTATAATAATTATTTGTTCTGTGACCTAGAGAGCAGATCAATTATGATTTTTTACTTCTGCCCTACCTGTAACCAATGCTGCCCTACCTCAAATTCGACTAAAGCTACAACCCTGCCTTGAGGCTGCTTAAGATTTCTAATTTTCTAAATCATCTTTTTCTTTCTCTTGTAGAGAGAATAATAATTTTAAAACATCACTATCAATATACTTACTACAATATGGCTATCATGATTATTATCATCATCCATAATTACAAATAACATAGTCACCCACGTTCACATACAAAAACAAACCATCAATACAAATTGCAAGACTTAATGGAATCACAATTTAATTATTTCTTAGTTAAAATCAACACTCAAACAATTAATTATTCATAAGTAATTGTACCGTCCGCAAAAACGGTCGAACGAAGCTCCGAGGCATAATCATTTGTTGGTGCGATATGTTTAAATATTTGTTAATGCGCGCCTGCTATCGACGCTGGCTGTCGGACGGGCACGCCTTTGTATGATCTGCAAAAAAGATTATACGTAAATTTAAATGGATTAGACGCGAATAAGTCAAATACGTATAATATCAAAGTATGCAAATATCAATTAGCAAATTGTGAAACTCGGAAATTGTCATAGATGTATTGTTCTATTGTATGTTATACGAGTAACCGCCCTCGCTTTGCTTCGGTTTTCTTTTTTTTTTACACCTTGGGTTACATTATTAGAGTTTTATTAAGGATCCCTAATTTTTTTGAAAATATAGTATAGCCTATGTTACTCGGGGATAGTGTAGCTTCCCAACAGTGAAAGAATTTTTGAAATCGGTTCAGTAGTTTCGGAGCCTATTCAATGCAAACAAAAAATCAAATCTTTCCTCTTTATATATTAGTATAGATATAGACATTAGTATTACTATTAATAAGAAATCAAAATTATTTACAATTTCCGAGTTTGACACTTTGGTATTTGAGGTTTTGATAGCTTGAAATTATGCGTATGTGACTTTCACGTATATCAATAATTCTTTTAAATAATTAAATTAGTTTTATTTTTTATTATTATTTATTTATACACAAAGTAAGTTGATGCTGTAGACAACGCGTAAGGCATACTAACAATACATAAACATACCTACATAAAGTAAAAATATATTATAGAATATTTCCGTATTTAATTATTTCTGGCACGCAAATACATTCACGTTAAAATTGTGTTGTTTTTATTGTATACAAAATAGATTGTATACTAATATCCAGCGTAAAAAGGAATACATATATAACTTCAATATTGCAATATCTTTCGAGCCATAAGTATAAGTTTGACTACTTGCGTATAATTATTTATCTCCAAAACATATGAAATATTGTATAATATACCTACTAGGTACTAGAATGTACCTATTATACAAAAATGTAATGTATATTATCCTAAAAAGCATCGTTAAAACTCGATTGTTTTGCTAACCGTACTCGCTAAACGCTTTGCAAGGCGTTTTCTACACATATATTAATGGTAAGTATGTCGAGTGGCCGATAATGCCCACTTTACAACCGCTGCACTCTCTAACTCATTTTCATAATATGTTGTGTAGTTTTAAAAGATTAATTAACAAATAATTATGGGGTTTAAATAAAATAAAACTTAATAATGTTAATGAAAATAGTTTTAAAGAAGTTTAGCAAAGGGAGATCTTGAGAGATCATGTTCCCATCGTGTCATGTTCGAAACTTATACAAATGTACATATTGTAAAATACTCCTTTAATAATGACTAGCTGACCCGGCGAACTTCGTATCGCCTAACAAACTATTTTTTTTCTAAAATAAAAGTTACTTAAGTTACTCCTTGTTACATCAGCTATCTGCCAGTGAAAGTCCCGTCAAAATCGGTCCAGCTATTTCAGAGATTAGCCGGAACAAACAGACAGACAGACAAAAATTATATTATAAAAAAGGTGGTTTTGGTATATTTACCGTGTATACATCCAAATGCACTTAGTAAAAAGTAACAATATGTTAATGACGTAGAAAAAATTAATCGATAGAGTGATGTAGACACTTGTGACGATTCATTTATGGTCATGAGTGGCATGACATGGTTCATGGTGGTTGTGTGAAATCCCTACTATAAATTCCCTAAAGGTGGGGATTTATAGATTTTTTCTTGAAATTCCCAGCAGCAAAATAAACAAAGCCAACTGGGGACTTCTGAAAATACCAAAAAATCAGGGTTAGTTAGGGTGTATACTGTATAAGGTCCTCAGTAGTGTACCCTGTAGGACAACGGATGAGGTTTTGTCGATGCCCTTCTGTTATGGCAAGTTCCCACAACGACGGGATTCCGGATCGTGCTCATAGAGCTTCCGTAATATTTTTGAAGTGACATTTTACGGTGCTATTCTTTTTTTATGGAAGTAGCCGGCAAAGGAGCTGACGATCCACCTGATGGTAAGTGCTATCGTCGCCCATGGACATCAGCAACACCAAAGGTATCACTGATGCGTTATCGGCCGAGAAAGAGAGAAGAAAAAAAAGAAAGAGCTGTCTCTCAAGTATTCTACACATGGATTATTCAAAAATGATAATTTTTCTAAAAATACGGCTCCGCATGACGGAAAAGTTGACAGAAAAAAAGTTTGACGGTTGAATACCGTCCCCATTCTGGACATGATCTGCCTGTGTGCCAAGTTTCATCATAATCTGTACAACGGTAGCGGCAGTGATAGCCTAGCGGTTAGAACGTTGGTCTCTCGAACGCAGGGCCCGAGTTCAAATCCTGGCACGCACCTCTGATTTTCAAATACTATGTGCGTATTAGAAGTTAATTATCACTTGCTTCGGTGAAGGAAAACATCGTGAGGAAACCTGCACACCGGAGAGTTCTCCATAAAGTTCTCAAAGGTGTGAAGTCTACCAATCCGCACTTGGCCAGCGTGGTAGACTATGGCCTAATACCCCTCACATTGTGAGAGGAGACCCCAAGCCCAGCAGTGGGAAAATTATGGGTTGTTGCTTTGCTTTGCTTTGCTATACAACGGTTAGGTGATGCAATAAACAGCCCAATATCTTCACAAACTTTCACATGTACAATAACAGTGGGTTTGTATAGTACTATGTATGTAATTATATACATCGTAGTCTGTAAGTTTTTAATAGGCGGTAATATAGGTAGCAAAGTTCACTAATTTGAGAGCTCTCGTGTCTGAAGATAGTTATTTTAAAGGAATACTAAACAAAAAACACTATAAGTGTGTTTGTATGATGGAGGCACAAATTGGCTACCACTCGCTCTGAGCATGAGTTGCGGAGCTAATAGGCGGGGCTCGGTAGGGTTGCTGCTGATAAAATAAGAATAAGAAACATTTATTCTGTCATAGGCATAGCAACATTTACAAATGAGTGGTAGGTCAATATAGAATTAATTTGATTGAGTTTAGTTGCAGCTACCACCATGAAGGAAAAGGGTCGCCCTCAGAATATATCGTAGTAACTGGTAAGTACATGGTACTTACGATGACCTCTACTATTATTACTCTACTATGATCCTCCTAAAATAAATTGTTATTATTAAATTTAATAATAATAATATTTCACTAAGATTAATGCTGATCATAATGATACCTACCTACAGACAAGTTATTAATATACTCAATAAAAATAAATAAAGAAAAAAAATGTCTCGAATATAGTCTTTTTAACCGACTTCAATAAAGGAGGAGGTTTTCTTTTATGTTTGTTACCTCAGAACTTTCGACTGGGTGAACCGATTTTGATAAATTTTTTTAATCGAAAGTTGGTGCTTGTCATGTGGTCCCACTCAAATTTGAGCTAGATCTGACAAGTAGTTTCTGAGTTATTTTGAAGTTGGTTATGTTTTTCTTGGTAAAATTCAGATTATTCTTGAACTTATTTTTATTAATAGTGATAGCTGGGTGGTTCGCTTAAAACATGTTACGGTTCTATGAAAAATCTTTCTTTTTTATACACGCCTTGAAATATATTTGTCGGCGTATAGTAAAATAAGTTCTTAGTAATCTATCAAAATTAAGAAAAAGGAGAATTGACATTACGGTAGACAGATTGGTATAGGATGGCGAAACCAAAGAAAATCTAAATAACGTTGAATTCATGAAACCGGGTGATAACAGGCAATAAACGAAGAGTATCCTTGTGCCTGTCGAACAGTGTGTTTTATTTAGTATCCTGGCAGTCCTGACATATAACTACGCCCACAGAGAGAGATCTATGTTCATAGTACTGAAGTGCTCTTTGATACATGGTTTACAGAGATGATCTGAACATACGAAAGCATACACTCCAATCTAGCCTTCTACGATATATTTAATATCACCATGAATCTCTATTTCCCTTCTTGAAACTGGGGCAATTTAATAATAAACACTCCTAACTGATGATAAGAAAATAAGAGGTCGCTAGTGTAGTCAAACATAAAATTTACAATCAGTTTATTTGTTGTTTGTTTATTTCAGACAGTCGACAACCCTACACCGCTCGACCGAGGGCCATCAATATAACAATTTAACAGGAAAGTTTCAACAGCTATAAATTAAATGAGTTAATAGCCCAACAAATTCTGCGCTCGCTGCCCACAACTGGGCCCACGGTACACTTTTTTAACAACTATTTACACACTTATGTATCAGTTTACAGTGTAATAACTCATTTACAGATAGTTTTGTGTTGTTAAAGTAATCTGTACGGATAATGTGGCCCATGGTACTTGCATTTTTTTAGTTTCATTGTATGACGTACCTACTATAAACAAGTTTTTGTAATGTTTATCTATTAAACAGATGAAATATACTATATAAGTACATACGAATGTATGTATGTATGTATGTATGTATGTATGTATGTGTGTGTGCGCGTGTGTGTGCATTATTAGTCATGTTCGGGTTGGAACTTAGTCCTGCTACGTCAATGGGTGGAGCTTCTAATGTTATAAATGTCTAAAGTTTTAGAAGATGTTTGGATTGTTCGATAATAGGCATGATGACATTTTGAAATACTGTTCTATATTATTGGGAAATATATTATAATTACAACATATATCATATTTCCGCAAAAAAATAAGGTTTAGTAAAAATAAGTAAACTTCAATTTATAAGTTTAAAATTCGCACTAAAACACTTCAAAGTGTCATGACGTTGCTTGTGACGTCACGCCTCAGTAAAGAAATAGACAAGACGTCTTTGAAATATTTTCATATTCGTTTGTTTACTGAGGCGTGACGTAATTCACGCTGATTGATACTGATTGGCGTTCAAGATATCATGGCGGCTTGCTGTATTTTGTAGATTTATATTATCAAAATATTATTAATCTGGCTCATAATAATACAATAAATGCGTGTTTTGTAATCCATTAATAGGGTTTCATTAAATAAGTACAAAATTTTAAGATTTATACTTACTGTCATCATGTCTATTGAACGGATTTCTCTCTGGTCCAAGTTGAATGTTCCCCTGGGATGACTGGGACGTTTATATTTTTGTCATTTTCTTTTGTGAATTCTCTTTTTCGCGGACGAAGCCGTGAGCGATAACTATGTATCTCTACATTTAATAAAATCGTTACAGATGGTCCTCTAAATGCATTTTCTTTTAAACGTTCTGTAAGTAATCCTAGCAAAAAATAGGCTTCGGTTTGTTTTGATATTTTAATCTGTCTGTCTATAGTCGTACGAGTATCACGCCTCCTGACTTACCTACATTAAGGGTCTATTTACTAAAACATAGGTTTTCTTAAGTTAACAGATAACTAAACATTAAAACTGATTGCAATGCAAGACCTTAAAATCAACATCCAAACTTCAATCAAAAAGCTCCAAGCCCCAAGCACCAAGCTCAATTTACAAAACAGCTAAAAAAATCCGGCGAAAATTTGTAAACGACGCCAACAACAGACACGCCCATTGAACCTCGATCATTATTTTATGAGGCCCCAATTTGGTTTAAACTCTATTATTTGGGCCAATATCAGGCCAATTACGGACCTTCTCGGAACCAAATATGATTTGTTTGGGCCAACTCTCGGCTGATTCGGCTCCAAGTCAATATTGTCGTCATTACTGTTATTATTGATAGCTTCTCGAATTCAGATTATTTAGTTTGCTTTAATGTGTGAAATTGTGCGGTGATACCAGCTTTTGACAACCCTAGGTCAGAAAAATAATTTGGAAAATAGCAAAATAATTTAATCGTTTGGGTATTTTTTAATGCACTTAAGTACGTCATTTTGATGAAATGAAATGGTAAACCTGTTTCTGATGGCATGGATATCAACATGTAGCATAATAATATAATATGAAGGGTCCACTGCAATAATGATGAATGTCCTTTGTTTATTATTCTGAGATAATTGGGTTTTAAGTTTATAAACGGTGAATAAAAACACAGACTTATAGATAAGAAAATAATTTTTATTTATGTTAAAGGACATACATTATAGTATTCATTCTTTGGCAAATAATCATTTCTAAGTAACTTTTAACTTATTAAAAATTAAATAATTTGAGGTTAGTCTTAAAAATTAAGGACAATAACGATCAATGTCCACACTGTACTCACAACCAATAATGATAGTTGTCTTATTTGTTAAAAAATGGTTGTATGTAAAGTCGGTTTATGGACGGTAGTAACGTGACAACGTCATGACAAAGCTCCGCTCCGCTCCACTCAACTACGATCGCCTACGGCACGCCTACGGCATCGGCTACAATACGCCGATCGTGCCTCTCTATCGCTTTTGCCGCTCTCTCGCTCGCGGAATGCTACATTTTATTCGTGCTTGCGCCCGGCGTTCGTCGTTTTAATAGTTATCACGTCAAAAAAACGAAGTTAACATAGTTTTAATTTAGATATGAATCTCTAATTGCAGCAGGAGGAAGCTTATCATAATAGTTTTTCGTTTCAGGCCTACAGATTTTTTTCAAAAACTGCAGGTCATTATACTTTTCCATGGATATAGGCAGCCTGTCTTTATAAGCTAAACCTGGTTATTTAAATTTTCCCTTATTACTATCCTCCTTCACAGAGCGAAGACAAGCTGGTGTGTTAACATAATTTTAAGAAAAAAATAACTTTTATACGTTTAACATAACCTCAAACAGCCTTACACAACACCAGATGTATCGATAATGACAGACAAAAAACAACTGGCGGGATGAAAGATTGGGAGCAGTACGAAGCAATGGACATTGATCATTATTGCCGTGAATACCTGTGACGTTGAGCGTTCTAGCCGTGTAGCCAAATATTATAAACTAAATTATCTCGAGACTGTAAGCGATATTGCTAAGTTTGTAAACGAGATTATTAACTGCATACATCACGTCACCGAATGACGTCAGTAGTTTGAATTTTAAACTTTTTGGACATTCATCATTATTGCAGTGGACCCTTCATATGTAACACATAGGTTCGTGAGCTAGGGAAATGCCCCGACCGAGAAATGAACCCGAGAACGAAGATTAAAATGATGCGACAAAACTACTGCTGTGAAAGCATTGTTATAATTTATGTTATATAATTAACAAATACCAACTAAGTACATATATAATATACATAGATAAAACTTACACCATTGAATAATAAATAACATTTTAAGTTTTTATGTACTTAAATTATATGATTGCACAACATTTTTACAAAAAACTGTAATTGTAAAAAAGCTCTTTTGGTGTTAAGTACAAGGTAGTTAGTGGGTATAGCAATTAAAAAGTTTAGAAAGATAATTTTATCAAAGTTTAATTTAATGCTTGTATGTAAATTATAATCTGAATTTTGGCAAGAAAAAAATAACCGACTTCAAAATAACTCAAAAACTACTCGTCAGATCTTACTCAAAAAGTGGGACCAGATGTCAAGACCAGCTTTTGATTAAAAAAACAATCATTAAAAATTCTGACGTAACAAACATAAAAAAATACAATCGAACTAAATACCTCCTCCTTTTTTGAAGTAGGTTAAAAAGTAATTTTATTCAATTTAAATAATTTTAATTTAATTAATTTAAACTTTGTAAAACGTAACAAAGCCATGTTAAGTTGTAAATTGATGATAAGAAATGATTCAACTCCCAATAGAGTTCAATTTTGCTCCATTTTTCCCACTCCATGACTTGAATGAATGCTGGGCTATGACGCACTCGACCCATCTTAATATTCCCAATAATAACATTTGTCGGGACTCTCATAACTACCTGTGTTATGGGTAATCGCCTAAGATGTTCGAGTTTCAAATATTTGGAGATACTAAAGTACAGGTTCGATAGGCGGTTGTTAACTATGATACGGCCTACAGGTTTAGAAGATCGTCTTGACCGGCCAAGTGCGAGTCAGGCCACGCGCAATGAAAGGTGTGTGGGTTCATCGAATATTACTAAAGCTATTCCAGAGCTCCAAAGCAAAATCATCCCCACGTTACTCTGAAAAAATATTTTCTAAAGATAAGATATAGGATACTTGTTATCCCGTAAAACATGGGCAAAGCCGCGGATAGAGCGCTAGTATCTATATATATATATATATATGTTATATACGAGTATATATATATATATATATATATACTCGTATATAACACAAAAAAAGTTGTTCGGATTTCCTTATTAGACTTTGAAACCATCCAACCGATGTACCCCAAACTGGCTTCATTTAAAAGGTAATAATGCGAATATGGTTTGAGACCACTAAAACAATGCATTAGACACATTCTCGATTTTCAACTTTTCCCATGCACCATTTTTTAGCGATGTAGCACACGTCGGGTATCAACTAGTAAAAAATAAATAGATCAATCAATTGACATTATATTACTTACATTATATTACAACTCACATTAATTTACATTATATTACTTCTGACTTTCTTAATTCTTCTTTCTTTCTTCTTCTTCGTCATTATCTGAACTCTGAAGGCACAAATCGCCTCTGGCTGTCTGACGATAGACTTATCCAAATAATTTATAAAAATAACACCATTAGACCAGTAGAATGGTAGTCCATGGTAAACATTACCATGGGTAGAAGAGATTATATTTGGTACTTGAATTAAACCATAACAAAACAATTTATTACAATAACGCCTGAAAAATAAGAAGCTTTTTTAATTGTAATTTAATTCTTTCGTCGCATCTTTACGCTATTGAAATACCAAGAGACCATAACTTTATGAATGAAACCATAAAAACAGTTTAGTTTCTACAATAACGTGAAAATTAGAAGCTTTTTGGAGTAAACTCAAACTTTTATGGGGAGTAAAATCAAACTTATCCGTTAGGCGTTATGCGTAATGTTTGTAATTGGTAACACAGAATCTAGATGGCGTTGGATGGCTGATCAGTAACAACGCCATCTAATGATAATAATAATCTTGGTACATCGTATTCTGATGTGAAACATCATCATCATCATGGCGTTAAACTCCAGTCGTGCGACACACACAATTTTTTAATTGTAATAATTCATTCTTCTTTCATTGCATGTTCTCCTTTCTTCGCATCTTTACGCTAAAGTACCAGGAGGCCATAACTATGAGAGAGCTCGTTGTAATTGATCGGTACTAATTCAGTTAGTATCAGAGCAATAACTGCATAGGCAATTACTATTAAGCTTTAAGACGACCGGATTGCAGTGTTAATGGCTGGGGCGTTGCCTGTGTTGTTAATATATTTTAGTTACGTTTACATGTTCGATCTGTGTGTGAAATTGTGAATGTAAGTTGCTTGGTAGGTAGGTTATAAAAAAAAATTGTGACTGAGTTTAAAAGATAATAAAAAATAATAATTTTAGGCATAAGAGCGATGATAAGCGCAATTCTGTAAAATATATTCTTCTATTTAACATGTTCTTAAATACCAAGTTCTTAAGTTCATATAATTCTTGACAAAAAATAACAGACTTCAAAATAACTCTAAAACTACTCGTCTAACTCAGATTTAAGTGGGGCCACTGCCCATGACAAGCACCAGCTTTCGATTAAAAAAAGAATCATCAAAATCGGTTCACCCGGTCGCAAATTCTGAGGTAACAAAAAAAAAATACAGTCGAATTGAATACCTCCTCCTTTTTTGAAGTCGATTAAAACATAACGTTTATCTTGCAAGCTTAATTAGACCTAAATCCTCTTATCCAAATGAATGGAAATTTTACATATTTCTTTAGTTGTGATGACAATGCATTTTTGTGATAAACATGACCTGATACTGCACACAGGTTTGGCTCCAGCCGAGTGAGAGCACAGTCACATTTTTGAAGTGAAATCTTCTTTAGCATCGTTGTCGAATGTCATTTGAAAATGAAACGTAAAAGCGACAGTAAAAAGAGACAGACACATAAATTCATAAGATTTAACGTGGGAGAAAATGAGATAGGAAGCAATATACAGTGTTTCTTAATATGTCCGTGTTTCTTTAAAAAGTGCTAAGTTGTATTCATAGATGGCGCGAGGAACAAGATAGAAGTTTCTTTTTATTGCTGGATAGATGGCGCTAGCTGCTCATTTTACTATTCATATTATGTTAAGAGATGGCGTTAGTTACCACTGTTTTATTTTTATTTAGTACAAAATAGTTTTTGAAAGATAATTAAAACTGATACACGTTATTAAATAAATACCTTTATTTTTGAAGGTTTCACTTCTACTACGTGTGAATTGCACACATTTTAATTTTTTGTGTTTCGTATTAGTTGTAAATCATCTTGTTATTGTTACAATTTATTGATTAACATTTCTTTTAAAACATTACCATTGAACGAAGACGCCAGCAATTACTATTCGCTGATAAAATAAGGGATATCACGTACAAGCTATTAAACTTGGTATATGAGGTGCACGCGATTGTGAACTTTATTGTAAAGTAAATACAGCGCGCGATAAGCCGCGACTTTAACAAATGGCGCAGGAAATTCTGTTAGAGCTCGTAATTTGGTTTGGTCTTGCTTCAGACCTTTTCATTTGGTAGTGCTCAGATTTATAATCATCACAATTTTACAGATTGATATATGGAAAAATTATAACGTATTTGTATTTTTAGGGTTCCGTAGCCGAATGGCAAAAAACGGAACCCTTATGGATTCGTCATGTATGTCTGTCTGTCTGTCTGTCTGTCTGTCTGTCTGTCTGTCTGTCTGTCTGTCCGTCCGTATGTCACAGCCACTTTTTTCCGAAACTATAAGAGCTATACCGTTGAAACTTGGTAGGTAGATGTATTCTATGAACCGCATTAAGATTTTCACACAAAAATAGAAAAAAGCAATAAATTTTGAGGGTTCCCCATACTTAGAACTGAAACTCAAAAATGGTTTTTTCATCAAACCCATACGTGTGGGGTATCTATGGATAGGTCTTCAAAAATGATATTGAGGTTTCTGATATCATTTTTTTCTAAACTGAATAGTTTGCGCGAGAGACACTTCCAAAGTGGTAAAATGTGTGTCCCCCCCTGTAACTTCTAAAATAAGGGAATGATAAAACTAAAAAAAATATATGATGTACATTACCAAGCAAACTTCCAACGAAAATTGGTTTGAATGAGATCTAGTAAGTAGTTTTTTTTAATACGTCATAAATCGTAAACCGCAAAAAACATTGATCAAAGTTAAAACGAACTACAAGAACTTTTATATTATGTTACTTGCTGCTACGGAACCCTTCATGGGCGAGTCCGGCTCGCACTTGGCCGCTTTTATTTTATTACTTCTGGAACAAATGGTCCACCCATTTATACAAGTTTACTTATACTTACTGAGCCAATGTTTGACGTTTGTTAAAAGAAGATCTGAACATTTTTAAATTTTCAATCTATTTTTAATTATAATAATAATTTTATTAGGAAAAAGCATAAACACAATAACATTTAAATATTTAAAAAAACAAACCAGATATATTTTTAATTGTAATCATCTGAATTTTTTACCAACAAAAATAAAACCGACTTCAAAGAAACGATCTTCGAAAACTCTATATAAAAATTCCTTATGTATACCTATAGTATTTAAGGAGCTCTTACATCATAAAAATACAAAAAAATATGGAAGCATATCCATTCAAATGAAACAAAATTCTTCCAAATCGGTTCATAAAATACTAACTCACGAGCACAAAATTTCATTGAAGCTACTAATTAATTGTTATGCACTTCCCAAACCCTCAAAGCCTGAACGAGTCTCACCCACCAGTGTGGGGGCGTACCAGGAATTATTTATTGCATTTAATTACTTATCGGACAGCCGTGGTACCGACCGTAGCTCGCTGCAGGTTGTATGCACCATATATTAGCTTCACCCCTTTCAATTACTGCGTTTTCAACAAGAGCAAGATCGAGAGAATATGTGATTTACGGCGGAAGAGAGAAGTGAAAACAATGGGATACACTGAATTTATATACAATATAATATTTTACAATACACTACGTAATACGGGTTTATCCTTGTGCTATCTAATGTCCTTGTCCTTTGTATGGAATCGTGGGTAAGAGAGAGCTATGCTAGGTTGGTAAAAATAAAGTATATAGAAGAAAGAAACAGAAGTAGAAAAACGTTTTCTATTAATTTAAAGTATTTTTTTTATTCTTCCAGTGAATACTTTTGAAAATATTTATCTACCCATCGCTTCTTCAGCAACTCTTTATTTGAATTCAAAGGAGGAATCAGTCATACGTTTATAACTTATTTTAAACCAACTTAAAAAAAAGCGGCCAAGTGCGAGTCGGACTCGCCCATGAAGGGTTCCGTAGCAGCAAGTAACATAATATAAAAGTTCTTGTAGTTCTTTGTAACTTTGATCAATGTTTTTTGCGGTTTACGATTTATGACGTATTAAAAAAAACTACTTACTAGATCTCATTCAAACCAATTTTCGTTGGAAGTTTGCTTAGTAATGTACATCATATAATTTTTTTAGTTTTATCATTCCCTTATTTTAGAAGTTACAGGGGGGGGGGGACACACATTTTACCACTTTGGAAGGGTCTCTCGCGCAAACTATTCAGTTTAGAAAAAAATGATATTAGAAACCTCAATATCATTTTTGAAGACCTATCCATAGATACCCCACACGTATGGGTTTGATGAAAAAAACATTTTTGAGTTTCAGTTCTAAGTATGGGGAACCCCCAAAATTTATTGCTTTTTTTCTATTTTTGTGTGAAAATCTTAATGCGGTTCACAGAATACATCTACCTACCAAGTTTCAACAGTATAGCTCTTATAGTTTCGGAAAAAAGTGGCTGTGACATACGGACGGACAGACAGACAGACAGACAGACAGACATGACGAATCTATAAGGGTTCCGTTTTTTGCCATTCGGCTACGGAACCCTAAAAAGGGAGGTTCTCAATTCATTTTTTATGTTTGTTGCCTCCGTCATTTATCAACCAATTTAGAAAATCCTTTCTTATTTGAAAATATTTCCGGATTCCTATTTATCAAAATTCAGATCTAAATTTGATCCCTGAGAAACTGAAAGTACCTACTCCTTAACGAATGGTTAATAGATAGTAAGTAATGATATAAAAATAATTTTTTGTATCATTATGTTTAGCGATAACTTTAGTGGTAATCAAACGTCATGTCGTTAAGAGTCATTTTTAGGGTTCCGTAGTCGAATGGCAAAAAACGGAACCCTTATGGATTCGTCATGTCTGTCTGTCTGTCTGTCTGTCTGTCTGTCTGTCCGTCCGTATGTCACAGCCACTTTTTTCCGAAACTATAAGAGCTATACCATTGAAACTTGGTAAGTAGATGTATTCTGTAAACCGCATTAAGATTTTCACACAAAAATAGAAAAAAAAACAATAAATTTTGGGGGTTCCCTATACTTAGAACTGAAACTCAAAAATGTTTTTTTCATCAAACCCATACGTGTGGGGTATCTATGGATAGGTCTTCAAAAATGATATTGAGGTTTCTAATATAATTTTTTTCTAAACTGAATAGTTTGCGCGAGAGACACTTCCAAAGTGGTAAAATGTGTGTCCCCTCCCCCGTAACTTCTAAAATAAGAGAATGATAAAACTAAAAAAAATATATGATATACATTACCATGCAAACTTCCAATGAAAATTGGTTTGAATGAGATCTAGTAAGTAGTTTTTTTTAATACGTCATAAATCGTAAACCGCAAAAAACATTGATCAAAGTTACAACGAACTACAAGAACTTTTATATTATGTTACTTGCTGCTACGGAACCCTTCATGGGCGAGTCCAACTCGCGCTTGGCCGCTTTTTTTTGTCTAATTTTGATTACATTATTCTTGACGTCGCAAGGGCCCACAGTCGCAGGAGTCCCTAATTATATTTTGCATGTACAGATATTGGTACATGCATGTAATGCAGTATTAATTTAAGTACAACTAGCTGACCCGGCGAACTTCGTATCGCCTAACGAACTATTTTTTTTTTCTAAAATAAAAGTAGCCCAAGTTACTCCTTGTTACATCAGCTATCTGCCAGTGAAGTCCCGTCAAAATCGGTCCAGCCATTTCAGAGATTAGCCAGAACAAACAGACAGACAGACAAAAATTGTAAAAAATGTTGTTTTGGTATATGTACCGTGTATATACCCAGTTGTACTTAGTAAAAAGCGGTTATTTTAATTGTAATATTAACATTAACAGGCACTCCAATTTTATTTATTTGTATATGTTACCGGATATCTGTATAATTCAGCATTCTATACAATACCTAGGCAATGTATAGAATATCTAAAACGTTCAGGTAACGTTTTGAATATTATTTATTTCATACTTAGCCCAGGCATTCTATACAATACTCCATGCGTAGTTGGTAATGTGTGTAAAAGACGGTTCTCTAAGCTGCCTTTTCGCCGAAAATTGTTTGGCCGATTATCACTTGCCAACTAACTTTTCGCAGAATTTTATTTCGCCGAATAATCATTTGCCAACTTATCACATTTTTTTTTTATTTCCTAATCTAACAGTTGCCAACTGTACGTTTGGCCTGCCTTTTATAATGACACTTTTCAAAAGGCCAACTTTCAAGTAGCGAATGTTTCAGTTAGAGTAATATTCATTTAGTTGTATATTGTTTATAAACCTAGGTTTGTAAATTTGCGGTTCTTGTTATCTTCCGGTGACATATGCACTTTTAGGGAGAATTTAGGGGTTTTTGATACACAAAAAGGCTTCCAAACATCTCCGGCGCTGCGGGAAGTGCAGCCCCTCCGCCCTTGCATAACTAACTGCAGGCACTCCATGCTCGCCTACGCAGCTTCGGCTTTTTGGTCGCCTGCGGCGACCAGCCTCAGCCGCTTCGGCTCACGTGGTGCCTACAGTTGGTTACAGCGGGCGGGGGCTGCTCTCCCTCCGCGCCTCCGGGGTTTACATTCACTCTAGGGGTAGGGCAGACTAGTACCACGTGGGGTCGGGGTTGACTAAGTCGGTTCTGTCACCAATTTTGAAAAATCCGAAGCTGCGTAGGCGAGCTGTGTAGTGTAGGAGCCATTAGACTGCATCTCTCCTTACCATCAAGTGTGATTTTGGTCAAGCATTAATTTAAAATGTATAAAAAAATATCTATTCATGCAGGTTCCAAGTTGACTACACATACCCAAATCTAACTATATTCATTGCCGGTGGACCTGCAGGTATTCTGTACAGTAGTTGGGAAACGTATACATTACCTAGGCAAACTATGTAATGGTGAATAATATTCATATAATTTAATACATTGCCAAAACAACCCAGGTATTATACACATTTCCTAGGAATTGTGTTGAATACCAGCATTATACAGATATCCGGTAACATATAGATGTATAGATTATTTGTATATGGTACCGGATATCTGTATAATGCAGGTATTCAACACAATTCCTAGGAAATGTGTATAATACCTGGGTCGTTTTGGCAATGTATTAAATTATATGAATATTACTACAACTACCAACTACTGTACAGAATACCTGCTGGTCCACCGGCAATGAATAAAGTTAGATTTGGGTATGTGTAGTCAACTTGGATGGAGGTTGGAATTAAGAATTTAATTAAAAACACACTCAAAACAAAAACCTGCATGTGGCGAATCCTCCTGCGAATCCCACGAAACTGCAAAATCTACAAATCTCAGATATCCGAGAATGGTGTGAGCGCTCGCGCTCCCACAATAAAGGGCACTTCCTACCTCACCTCGGAGGAAAGTCCTCGCTCGTTAGCTAAGAATTATTAGTTAAGTCTAAGAAACTTTGTGGAAATTTAATAAATGTAATCTTCTTTTTTTCGCACAAATAAACTTTCATTGAAGAGTACCCGACAGGCCACCCAACATCCGTAAGTGGCGCAGTCGAAAGTGTTCCGGTGTAAAGTCGAATCAGTGCGCGCTTTGGACTAAAATTGAAGGTGTAATCCTGATCGTGTTCGTGAGTACGCCGCGTACGAGACATCCCGGAAGAAAAGAACCTACGGGAGACCTGTCGTGGAAGCAGCTGAAGCAGAGTTCGACCCATCCAATCATCGATGAAACGAAGCTCGCCAGCCATGTTACTTATGTGAGTACATTAAATCCTATTATTGATTGCTATATTTTATATGCAAGGTGTGTACTATAATCAGTCAAAATTTTTCATCCACGTAGTTCTAGGGATTCTAGCCCTGATAGGCGAAGTCAGCTCCGCATCGCGCAGACTGACATTATTCGCAAATTAGGAAATTGTTCAAAGGAAAGCGAAATCATGAATGAGAATAGTAATTTAGGGTCTGATTCAACTCAGATGAATTTAATTAATAATATATATAATTCGCTTAGGTTACTACCGGAGTTTGATGGTAACTCTAATGTTTTAACGAGATTTTTAAAAATGTGTGATCAGTTAGTGATAACTTATATGAAGACGACGCCAGGGTACGAACTATCAAATTTATCTTTAATAAATGGGATTCTGAATAAAATCACTGGTACTGCCGCACGAACTCTAGCAACTAACGGCACTCCCAGTGACTGGAAAGGTATACGTTCCACATTAATTAATAGCTTTTCAGATCACAGAGATGAACCTTCGTTATATACTGATTTAACTCTCTTAGTTCAGGGGTCTGAAACAGTTCATATTTTTTACGAAAAAATTCAGAATTTATTATGTACTCTAGTGACATATGTCGAATTACACGAAGACATAGCAACTACCGTAGACGCTAAGAGAACACTTTACAAAAACTTAGCATTGCAAACCTTTTTGAAAGGCTTAAATGAACCACTTGGATCTAGAATTCGCTGCATGAGACCCTCCTGTCTCGAAGACGCTCTAGAATATGCTCAAACGGAGCAAAATATAATATATTCGCAGAATAAAAATAGATTTTCTTTGGCAAAAAATAATTTCACAAATTTATCAGAACAAATGGGTCACCCATTCCAGTCACAAAAACAATTTCATTCGTATAGGGGACCTAATATTCACCCAGCAGTCCAAACATACAGAAACCCTCACATGCACCCGTCGGGATCTTACTATCCGTCATATACACAACCTCAAATACCTCCGTATAGGCCAGTTTACACGAAACCTTCTCGAACACAACAAATTTTCAGAGCTCGTCCGGATAATGTATCGACTGGATTTCGAATTTCACCCCGTGAAGGACACCATTCTAGATATGTGCCCATGAGTGGCATAAGTCATCCCGTTGCACGTACATTGCCACCGACTAAATTCAGTCGACAATACAATAATTTCTCAAGAGATAAGGAATTAAATGTTAATGAATCTTACACTGACGAATATTATGATAGTAACCCACATAGCTCGGAAGATAACAATGTCGAATGTCCGGAATATTTGGTAACGGAGCCTGACCTTGAATTTCAAGAAGAGGACCCCACTATTGTTAAACCGGATTTTTACCCAGGTCAAGGAAAATCTTACCCCGGATAGAATTAAATTTAAATAGCAAGAGGCATCTTCCATATATCAAAATAAGCAATCCACCTTTAAATTTTTTAATAGATACGGGAGCAAATGAGTCCTTTATAAGCCCAAATGCCTATAAAAAATTCTTTTCAAATATTCAGCTTCAATATGATCCCTTTTTAGTCACAAATACCCACGTTACTACCCAAAATTACTACTCATTAACTATTCCGTGTTTCAAAGAGCTCAAAGACCCGAACTCGATAAAATTATACTTATATAAATTTCACGAGTTCTTTGACGGACTAATAGGATATGAGCAACTAAAAAAATGGAACGCAAAAATTGACCTTAATACGCATATATTAGAGACTAAATTCTGTACGATACCTATCATTTTATATCAGTCTCAACGCCCTAAGTCGCATGAAGTCATTATTCCGGCGCAAACTACACAGCAGATTAGAGTTCCAACAAATGTTGCACAAGGCGATATCTATATCGAAGAGCAATGCATTTCCGGATGCTTTATTACGGAATGCGTATCATCTGCTCAGAATAATCATACTTTTGTACAGATTTCAAACCCTACAGATAATGACATAGCAATTCCCACACATAAACCTATATACGCATATACATTTAGCGCACAAACCACACCTGTTACTTTGAAACATGACACCTTTAATGCCGATGCTCGCACGAAAGCTGTCTTATCTCAATTGCGCATAGATCATTTAAATAAAGAGGAGACAGCTAACCTTTTAAACCTATGCAAAGAATATGCCGATGTTTTTTACCTTGAAAATGAACCGTTAACTTTTACAAACGAAATTAAACACCATATAAGAACAGTAGATGATGTACCAGTTTATAGTAAAACCTATAGATATCCTTATGTACATAGAGCCGAAGTACAAAATCAAATCAAATCCATGCTGGATCAGGGCATAATTCAACCGTCTTCATCACCGTGGAACGCTCCGGTATGGATAGTACCTAAAAAAAGTGATGCTTCGGGCAAAGAAAAGTGGCGTTTAGTCGTGGATTTTCGTCAGCTAAATGCGAAAACCGTAGATGACAAATATCCTATTCCTAATATAAATGATATTTTGGATAAACTGGGAAAATGTTTGTACTTCACAACTTTAGATTTAAAATCAGGATTTTACCAAATTCAAGTACATTCCGAAGATATTCCAAAAACGGCATTTACAGTTGAACAAGGTCATTTTGAATATAGACGGATGCCCATGGGGTTAAAAAATTCACCTGCGACTTTTATGAGGGTTATGGATCATGTACTCCGCGGCTTGCCTAATTGTGTCACTTATTTGGACGATATATTAGTATTTTCAACTTCTTTACAAGAACATGTCGTTAATCTTCGCGCAGTACTCACACGGCTCCGAAATTCAAACTTAAAAATTCAAATGGATAAGTCTGAATTTTTTAAACATGAAACCCCATACCTAGGCCACATTATAACCCCTGAAGGTGTCAAACCCAATCCAGATAAAATTTCAGCTATACTTAACTACCCTGTGCCCAAGACTCCTAAAGATATTAAAGCGTTTTTAGGTCTTCTCGGGTATTACAGACGTTTTATACCAGATTTTGCCCATATCACAAAACCTTTTACGGCCTGTCTAAAAAAAGGCGCAAAAATTAACCTAAGTCCGGAATATTTAAATTGTTTCGAACATTGCAAAACCCTTTTAACAAATGATCCCATATTAATATATCCCGATTTCAATAAAGAGTTTATTTTAACTACCGATGCATCGAATGTGGCTTTAGGAGCGGTTCTTTCACAGGGCTCAATTGGCACTGATAAGCCTATTGCCTATGCTTCGAGAACCTTGAATGATAGTGAGTTAAATTACTCAACTATCGAAAAGGAACTCCTCGCAATAGTTTGGGCCACAAAATATTTCAGACCGTACCTATTTGGACAGAAATTTAAAATTATAACCGACCACAAACCTCTAATTTGGCTCATGAACCTGAAAGAACCCGGTTCTCGTCTCACAAGATGGAAATTGAAATTAGCAGAGTATAATTTTACTATTATCCATAAAAAAGGCAAATCCAATACCAATGCAGATGCTCTGTCCCGGGTACAACTTAACCTCAATGATACCATGTCTTTATTTGTTAATCACTCAGAAACGGCCGATTCAGATAGCTCTGCGACGCTATCGGCCCATGGTAGCCCAATTCGTTCATCATCATCCACTCTCACTGCTCGTTCGTTAGTAGCACAAGATGTAGACGATATAACACACGCAGAAACCATTCATACTAGCCAGGAGAACCCTATTCTTGAAATTCCCTTGTCTGATGAACCCCTAAATAAATTTAAAAGACAGCTCGTGATTAACATAAGAAACACAAACTCAAAAACTGGGCCTAAAATAACGGAACCTTTTCCATCTTTTCGTAAAGTCACTGCTGATATCAACGAAGATAAACTAGAGGAAAATCTTTTAGACATAATACGGGAATATGTCGATCCAAATATTCGAACTGCAATTTTGGTAAACCCTATAGATAAGATGTTATGTATAATTCCTATTTTACAACGAACCCTCTTAAATGCCTCTGTTAACTTAGTTTTAGTAAAAACCGAAACTTTAAATATTAACGAACAGTGTGATCAGTTACAAATAATAAAAAAATATCATGAGGGAAAAACCAATCACCGAGGTATCAATGAAACTTACTTATCTCTTTCACAGCGATATTTTTGGCCAAAAATAAAAGCGGATATAACAAAATTTATAAATGAGTGTTCCATATGCCGTTGTGCAAAATACGACCGTAATCCTATACGGCAGCAATTCAGAATCGTACCATCGCCCACCAAACCGTTTGAAGTTGCACATGCGGACGTTTTAACTATCGAACAAGATAAATACCTAACTATAATAGATTCATTTTCTAAATATGGCCAAGCCTATTTTATATCCGATTGTACCGCCCCTAACATCGTTAAAGCGCTATTGAACTACAGCACTCATCACGGTTTTCCTCTGAATCTTACAACTGATCAAGGAACCGAATTTAATAATCGAGTTCTAACTGAATTCTTCCGTATGCATAAAATACAGCACCATATGATAAGCGCACATGCACCAAATGAGAACGGTCTCATAGAACGTTTCCATGGTACAATCTTGGAGCATTTGCGCTTATTGAAGCTACAACATAAAAACGACTCGGCGCGTATCTTAATTCCATATGCTTTGATTGCATATAATAGTTCCGTTCATAGCCTCACTAAATGTAGACCGTTTGATGTAATATCCGGCCATTTTGACCCTCGCGATCCTATTGAATTAAATATGTCGGACCGATACCTTCAAAATTATATGCAAGAACATCGTGGTAGAATGGAAACAGTCTATAAAACTATACATAACACTTCATCAGCTGATCGCGAAGCCATTATGACTCGGCGTAATGCGAGTAGGGAACCCGTGTTAGACTGTCAGACAAACCAAGAAATATATATCAAAAACCCAGCAGCAGATAGACAAAAATTAGCACCTCGCTTTACCTCGGACAAAGTTATCAGCAATTTACCTATGCATATATATACGGCAAAAAACCGCGGGCAAGTAGCCAAATCACGTTTGAAAAGACCACCTAAAAATTGAAGCTCTTCATGTAATTGTTACAGGTACTTATTCATGGTTCCTGTTATTGCCCACGGGACCCAGAACATACAACTTGAGAGCCTGGATAATGGACCGGGTATCCTTCCATTTAAATTAGGACCTACAAAGATTATCTCGCATTTTCACACTTTTCTGCAAGACATTAATTTAAAGGAACTAGAATCTCATATTCAAACTATTAAAAGCCAACTTAGCGATATAACTACTTATAAATTATCTCATCAGGACTATTCCTTTTTTAAGTCTCAAATTGATTACCTAAACTTCAAATCAGATAAAATCCTAGCACAATTAGATACATTCAGATCATCCAGAATTAAGAGAGGTTTAATCAATCCTTTAGGCACAATTATTAAAGGTATTTCTGGAAATTTAGATAATGAAGACGCTCTGAAATTTGAACAAGCTCTAAAAATTTTGTCAGAAAATGATAGACATCTGTCACAATCTTTTAACAATCACATATCCTTGTACAAGGAAATGACTGTTAAACAAAATCAGATACTCAGTAATCTCTCTAGCAATCAAAAGAAGTTAGAAAGTGCCCTTTCGTATGTCATGAACATGACTATTAACGATAATGGACGAATGCTTCATTACGCTTACCTAGTTCAACTTTTCGCTGTTTTAAACGAAAATGTACAAGAACTAATGAGCGAAATTAATAAAATAGAAAATTTACTTGCTTTCAGTAGGAATAGATCTATTCATCATTCAGTGCTTTCAGTAAAAGATCTTAAAAATATCTTAGACCACCTAAGAGATATGTATAGTTCCGACGAAATTATAGATATAGATGTCAGAAGTTACTACGATGTTATTAGCTTAGCTACTTATTGTACTGGCTTCAAGGTAGTTGTAGTTTTGAGGTTTCCAATTTCATTTCGTACCAACTATCAGTTATACAGATTATGTCCCGTACCTAATAATAATAGCTTAGTCATAGTACCACCTGCACCGTTTATAGCAATTAATTCTCAGGAATTTGTGTATATAGAGGCAGAATGCCCGAAGGTCAACTCATGGCATATATGCGAGCATAAGACTACACATCAAATTACCACTAAACAGGACTGTATTCATAGACTTATACAGTCACAGGAGATAGATGCAACGTGCGAAAGCACGCCTATCTCACTGAATAAGGAGGCTCTTACCGAGCTGGATGATCAGCATTACGCAATATCATTCCCTAGGAGCACCAAAGTCCAACTGTTCTGCGGCATAGAAAAACATATCGTGTTACAGGGAAGCTTTTTGGCTACTGTTCCTCGAGGATGTAAGTTAACCACTAAAGAAATCACTATTATCAATATAGAGAACATATTAAACGGACAACCCTTACAAATAATGGCTTTACCCCACTTCAATGGATCCGAAAAAACCCCCTCCTTTAATCTGAAAACTACGGACTTGAACAGCATTCATGATATTCAAAATCAAATCATAATGGATGATCCTGTACAGATTAGCTCAGCGGACGTAATTAGCATATATCACACCACTATCCCAACATATACACTGATTATATCAAGTATAATTGCATTGATCGCATTTTACTTAATTCGTCACTTGCGAAAAGGAAAACGAAATTCAACGAGTTCCCCTACGACTAATAGGGAGGATATTGAATTGTCAGAACTGGAAAGGAGAAACGCAACTTTTGCCGTCAATGTCACCAAATAGTTGCTCATCTGGCAGGGGAGGTGTGGCGAATCCTCCTGCGAATCCCACGAAACTGCAAAATCTACAAATCTCAGATATCCGAGAATGGTGTGAGCGCTCGCGCTCCCACAATAAAGGGCACTTCCTACCTCACCTCGGAGGAAAGTCCTCGCTCGTTAGCTAAGAATTATTAGTTAAGTCTAAGAAACTTTGTGGAAATTTAATAAATGTAATCTTCTTTTTTTCGCACAAATAAACTTTCATTGAAGAGTACCCGACAGGCCACCCAACATCCGTAAGTTGCATGAATCATTGAGGTATAAGTACACATAGAGAAGACATCTCAAACAAAATGTGTCCCCGCCGGGAGGTTCTATTTTCAAAATTGAGCCCCTGCAGGGCTATTCAGTTTTGTAACTTGACAGCGGATTCCGCGATGAGTGTCAAAATTGAAGTTCGAGTCCGAGATCTTGATATGTGATTCTGGAATCATTTGGTACGCACTTGCGAAGTGAAGGGAGTCTCGAACTCAAACGTCAAACGACTAAAGATGGCGATAGCTCTCACGCGGGTATGCGCGAACGAGTGTGGACGTGCTATTAGTGCTCATTGTTGAATTTAAGTCTAAAAAGTGTGTTTAAAGAAATTACTAAAGTACTGTGCTATATTATTAGAATCTGTGTAAAATACTTAACAAGACCGTGTTTAAGTGACGCAACGAAAGTGCCAAGTTAAGCGTAGAACTAAAAAAACATTTTTAACATCTTCCGTTATGCGGCGACCACTCACTTCGTAAACAATAGATAGACCTTTGGACTCACTAACAGTTGTGATTCAACAGCAGTATATACTACGAAGTTTCGCCCAAGTTTACTACGTATGCGTTGGCGTTATCGTCTAATTGTCGATTCTGAATCAACAGGAAGACAGTTCGAATCCCACTGACCGATTGTTTTTTTTTTTTTTCTTTGTTTTTTCTTTTTTGCTATTTTTCGGACATTCCATATACACATTTAGTTTTTTTTTTGCTGTTATTTTTTTTTTTCTTTCATCAAATGAGAAAAAAAGTAAAATAAAATAAAAATTATTTTTATAAATTGAACTATTGCGGCTGACCTTTTTGAACTTTTGAAGACTAAATAAAGAAGTACGTGTGAAAATCCTAAACTATATTTTAACGAACAGGAAAAAAACTGGATATACAAAAACAAAGTAGGTATGGCTTCTATTGAAAAAAATTGTTCTGGCTGCCATAAAAATCTGCCCAAAAACATGTACATGACCTGTTCCCAATGCAATAATAATTACGACTTGCTCTGTGCTAATATCTCTTCAAAGCGTTATCACCTAATGGATCAGGAGCGAATGAACATGTGGAAATGTCAAGAATGCTGTAGCAAGCAGCCGAAAACTGGTAATTCGAGTACCCCAGTACGAGCAAGTGTACCTACAATCGGGCTTGATGACGATAACCAAGATAAATCGGATGAGCAAAGCAATGTTACCGTACGTCTCAAAAAACAAAGTTCCAAAGCCGATAACAGCGATTCTTACGTTACGGAGGATAAGCTTCGTAAAATTATAAGACAAGATATGACCGAGATTATCACAGAACTTGTCTCGCAACGGCTAGCAAGCCTAACTAGTCAAATTTCTGGCTTTCAAGACTCCCTTTCGTTCCTCAGCAAACAGTATGATGATCTTATAAAATCTGTGAATGAGAAAAATGAAATTATAAGCAATCTTATGACTACGAATGATAACCTGTCGTCGCAAGTGAAGTTGTTATCAGACAGACTGGGACAGGTGGAGCAACATATGCGTTCGAGCAACTTGGAGATAAATGGTATACCAGAACATAGGAATGAAAACTTGCTAAAAACGTTGGAGCAACTTGGCAGTGTAGTGGAGAATCCTATTTCCGATAGTGATGTTTTGCATGTAACTCGAGTCGCTAAGCTAAACAAGGATAATGACCGTCCCCGCTCCGTTATCGTCAAGTTAAGAAGTCAACGGCGTCGGGATGAACTACTGGCTGCGGTTGTTAAGTACAATAGAAAAAACAGTAACAATAAGCTAAACTCCGAACACCTGGGAATAGGCGGACGTCAAGTACCCGTTTTCGTTGCAGAACATCTGACTCCCACTAACAAAAGTCTCCATGCCGCTACGAGAAAAAAGGCTAAAGAGACGGGATATAAATTTGTATGGGTGAGAGACGGCAGAATACTCGTGCGAAAAAATGAACAAAGTCCCGCCCTCTCAGTAAAAGATATAGATTCCTTAAGATTACTAACTTAGTTATAAAACTTATTTTTATTAATTAATATATTAGAGTTTAAGCAATCATCATGGCGGTAACTATATATTATCAAAACGTCCGTGGAATGAGGACGAAAACAGAAAATATTTTAAAAAATGTATTACTAAATGATTATGACGTAATAGCGCTCACAGAAACTTGGTTAAACTCTTCCATAGAAAACAGTGAATTCATCGATAAACGCTATGCAATTTATCGCAAAGACAGGCTATGTTGTAAGGATTCCAAAAAGGATGGCGGAGGAGTTATTCTTGCTGTCACAAAAAGAATTAACTCCTGCCGCCTTCTGAACTGTGAGTCTGAGGGTGAAGATTTGTGGGTGACAATAGAATTAAAAGCTAACGGAACTGTACAAATTATAACTATATGTGTTGTGTATCTGACCCCACCTGTTACTTTCGATTCTCTTACTCAGTTTTTAAGTAATGCTAGCAATGTTCTCGAACAAACAGATCAAGTTGTAATCATTGGGGACTTTAATCTTAGTTTCATTAACTGGTTACCCAGTTCTGATGACGCTTTCTATATTCCAACCAATCATAACTCTAAGTTAGGGCACTCATTTGTCGATTTCTTATCCATTAACAACCTTAAACAAATGAACGGTATACTAAATAGCAATGATAAGTTATTGGATCTAGTACTCACTGATTCTAACACAGTTGAAGTTACCAAAACATCGGATGTATTGAGCAAAGTCGACCACCATCATCCACCTCTTCTGATCTCCTTAACCAATCATAAACCTAATTTTATAAAACCTTCCAGTTACCCTAGGTACAATTATTTCAAAGCAGATTATGCAAAAATTACACAATACTTAAACAATGTTAACTGGGACTTTGAATTTATTGCATCTAGTAATGTTAATGAAATGACCACTATCTTGTATAATCATCTCCACACGGTTATCAAGCTGTATACTCCAAAATCCTTGCCTAGAAATACAAAATTTCCTCCATGGTTTACTAAGCCACTCATTAGATTGCTTGCGGAGAAGGAAAAGATGAGAACGAAGTATCGGAAATATAAAAATCCGCGCGACAATTTAGAATACGAGATTCTTCGTGAGCGAGGTCATAAATTGCAAGATGAATGTCTGAAAAACTATAAACTAAGGACTGAGGCTAATATCATAAAAAATCCTAAAGCATTTTGGCGCTTTGTCAAAGATAGGCGTAATGGTGACACAACAATACCATCTAATATGTACTTAGACCAACGCGTTGCAAAAACAGGACCAGATGTTGCTGAACTCTTTGCTTGCAACTTTTCTTCAGTATTCGACAAAACTCCTTTGGTCACAAAAAAGTCAAATTGCACGAGTGTTACTTATGACTTGTGCCGAATTGCAATTAGCGAGAAAGATATATTACGTGCCATTAAAAAACTCGACATGTATAAGGGAGCTGGGCCGGACGAAATTCCGCCAGTTTTTCTTAAGCGGTGTGGATCAGCCCTTGTCCTGCCACTTTTTAAAATTTTTAATCAATCTCTTAAAGATGGTGTATTTCCGGAAGAGTGGAAGAGAGCAAAAATCGTCCCTATTTTTAAAAAGGGCGACACCCACAATGTTAAAAATTACCGACCTATCTCTATACTGTCATGCCTCTCAAAACTATTTGAATCGTTAGTATGCCCAATCGTCACGCGCCATGTAGACCGTATTTTAACAGATCATCAGCATGGGTTCAGAAGCGGACGATCCACTCAAACCAACTTATTGTCTTTTATCACATATCTTACAAAGAATATGGACAATGGCCAGCAGATTGATGCCATTTATACAGATTTCTCTAGTGCTTTCGATAAAGTAAATCATCAACTCTTATTAAGAAAACTAAACAAATGCGGTATAGAAAATTCCCTTCTACACTGGTTTAATTCATACCTATCAAAAAGACTTCTTGTAGTGGTAATCAATGGGTATAAATCACAAGAATATTATGCTGAATCTGGAGTGCCACAGGGATCACACTTAGGCCCAATCCTATTCTCTATATTCATAAATGACATCTCATCAGTCATCAAAAATTGTGAATTTTCTCTCTTCGCCGATGATTTAAAGATTTACCGTACAGTGGAAACTGCAGCAGACATTCAGCTAATCCAAGACGATCTCAGTAGGATTAATCAATGGTGTAACGATAATTGTATGAATATGAACTCAAAAAAATGCTTCCGTATTCAATACACTAGAAAACGGGAACCAATTAAATCTTCATACGTTTTAAATGGCGAAAATTTGAGCGAAGTGACTGAACTTCGAGATTTAGGCGTAATATTAGACTCTCATCTCAAGTTTACATCTCATATTGATGATATCGTTAATAAATCTGCTAGAATGCTGGGATTTATCAAAAGAAACACCAAAGGATTTTTTTCACCTCAAACAAAAATAATCCTGTACAACGCTCTAGTAAGAATCCAACTTGAATACTCATCAGCAGTTTGGAGTCCTCAGTACGCCATACATTCACAGCGCATTGAGAGCATTCAACGTTCTTTTACTAGACACCTAGCATTCCATGCGTCCGGTATTTCCCACAGAGCAACTTACGATCTGAGACTTAAGCACTTTAACATGACATCGCTACATAATCGTCGTATACTCACAGATATTTTATTGCTCAAAAAACTGTTGAACGGAGGAATTGTCTCTAGCAACCTTCTAAATGAAATTAAATTCAGCATCCCATCCCGGTACCCGCGTAATCCTATATCCAAACTTTTTCACATACCTGTATGCAGGACAAACGTCCTTAAACACTCTCCACTTCCCCGTATTTGCATGGAGTACAACCGGTTGTGTAAAATGGATAAGGAATTCGACATTTTCTTTGACTCAATACCTTCCATAAGAAAAAAAATTTTAGCACTTAAGCAACTTTATTTTTAGCCTAATAGCACGTATCGAGGCTTGTTTTGCGACAATTTTAACATTTTTAACTATTTTGTTCAGAGAAAAAGGTACCCAATAATTATTTTAAAACGTTATCATGTTAGAATTGTCGCAAACAGTTTCACGTCTTGAGTTTCTGCTCTTGTTGATAAATATAGTAAAGAATGTTGTCACGCCTGTAATTGGCACTCACACTAGTCCAGTTTCTATAGAACTTATATTTTGTAATGTAATGTGTGTACTGCTGTTGGTGTGCTAATAAAATAAAATAAATAAATAAATAAATAAATAGCTCTTGACTAACTTTTCGTTTGACAATTGGACACGAGCTTCGACGGTGACGTAATTCGATGATCGAGAATAATAAATATGTCATCCTCTAATCATCTAGTACGGCACTTGCGAAGTGAAGTGATCCTAGAACTCGAACGTCAATTTTGAAATTCCGCTGTCAAGTTACAAAAGAGAATAGCCTTCCTGTTCTCCGTTCAAAATCGAACGTAACATATAGATGTACAGATAATGGTATGTACAATTGTACATGCATGTAATGCAGTATTAATTTAAGTAAAATTTTAATTCTGAATGCACCCACATCACGCAGCAACCAGACGCGAAGTAGACGGGGCGCGCGCAAATGCTTAATTGTCCGAGAGAAGCTGTAATTGCTTGTTCGGTCGAGCTGCTCGATGAGTAGAATGTGGACATTGGACATTCTGTACCTTATTGGACATATGGATACACTTTGTTGTTCTACTGCACCATGATCCCCGACTATCAATCATACCAACCAATAATGGACATTCGAGGATACTTTATTGGACATTCAGGTATAGTTTGTTCTGCTGCATCATGATCCACTACCAATCTATAATAAAACGACCGTGTGGCGGTTGAAAAAGAACTGTATTTCTTTTTTTTTTTATCATAGACACACCATAGATAATGCAGACAGATAAATAACAGATATTATTTTAGATACATTTTGACACCCCCACTATCTAAAATAATCATATAAACACTCTACACATTAACAATACCTAACATTTCCATAAACATATAATGTTTCTTCGCACATAGACTCTTTGTTAGCAAATCAGCGGGCATGTCTGTTGTCGGCAAATATTGCAAATTTACTATATTATTTGAAACACATTCTCTAGTAAAATGATATTTCACATCAATGTGTTTAGATTTCTTGTGAAATACTGGATTTGTCGACAGCTTCTGTGCGCTCTGATTGTCATTAAATAATGTTAAAGTGTACATTCTATTAGTTATTTCAAATTGCAAAGCCCTTAAGTATATTGCTTCTTTACAAGCTTCAGAAATTCCCATATACTCAGCTTCACAACTTGATAGAGCTACAGTCTTTTGTTTCCTACATTCCCAAGATATGGCACCATTAGACAATAAGAAGCAAAATCCGGTATAAGACCGCCTATCTATTGTATTATTTGCCCAATCAGCATCCACAAAACCTTCTATGTTGGAAATTCCATTATTACAATATTTAATACCATAAGATTTAGTCCTTTTTAAATATTTCAACACTCTCTTTGCATAACCCCAATGTTCATCTGTATGACAATTATTATATTGACTTAGGTAACTGACTGAATAAGTTATATCTGGTCTGGTAAGTACAGATAAGTACATTAAGCTACCTATAAGCTGCTGAAAAGGTACTTTATTATTTACTTTTTGACCTATGTTTACATTTAATTTATGCTCCATTGGAGTATCAAAGGTTTTGCAATCTGTCAAATTAAATTTATGCAACAAAGTATCAATGTAATGTTCTTGACTTAAGGTGACAGATCCTTCCAACTTATCAAATTTTACATTCATCCCTAGACATTGTTTCACTTGTCCTAAATCTTTTATTTTAAATCGACTCGACAACATTTCTTTGAGATCAGTACATTCCTTTTTATCGTTAGAAAATATAAAGAAATCATCTACATACACTGTTACAATAGTTTTACAATTTTCATTCATTTTTGTATACATACATGGTTCAAGCTTTGATTTTTTATAGCCATATTCAAGCAAACAACTATCTAATTTCTTATTCCAGGCTCTTGAGGCCTGCTTTAGGCCATAAATGGCCTTTTTAAGTTTTAATACTTTATTTTTGCTATCTGGGGAATCAAAACAATCTGGTTTCTGCATGTATATGGTTTCCTCTAGGTCACCATTAAGGAAAGCAGTTTTTACATCCAAATGTGTTACATCAAGACCTAATTGCACTGACAGTGAAAATAATAAACGTAGGGTTGTGTGTCTAACAACAGGGGAGAAGGTCTCTGTATAATCTACACCTCGTTTTTGTGAAAAGCCTTTAGCGACTAGCCTGGCACGAAACCTTACTTTATTTTCACTATCATACTTTTTTCGCAATACCCATCTACATTGAACTATAGTGCTGTTATCAGGTACTTCTGAAAGTTCCCACGCATTATTGTCCTCAAAACATTGTAACTCATCCCGCACAGCTTCTAACCACTGTTCTCTTTCAGGTCCATTTAACGCATCATGTAATGAGAGTTCACTGACATCTATTGTACTATCACTTTCGAAACAAACATTAGAAAAACCATACCTATCTGGCTGCTGTCTGCGTCTCACACACTCCCTTTTATCAACTGCACTCACTACACTTTCACCACTAGAAGAGGAGGTCTCTTCTTCATCAGGAACATAGGTTTCATCACCATCATAGTACTCCTCATTTTCAGTGTCATCCGATAAGTCCCCCACTGAATCTAAATGCACCTTAGAGGATTCAGTCTGTGATTGTAGTTCTTTGATCTGAACTGGAATCTCTACCGGTGTAGGTTTTTCAATGATGATCACATCACGGCTGGTTGTGATTACTTTTGTTCTAGGAATATAAATACGATAACCTTTTATATCCTCTGGATAGCCCACTAGTATGCCCTTCTCAGCCTTTTTATCCCATTTCAGCCTCTTTTCTTTTGGAATATGCATCATTACTATGCTTCCGAAGACTCTCAAATGGCTTATATCTGGCTTTCTCGATGTCCACATCTCATATGGAGTTTTCCCATTTAAGGCTGATGCTACAGTCCTATTCTGAAGATATACAGCAGTATTTGCTGCTTCGGCCCAAAAACTATTATCCAAATCAGCATCAAACAATAGGCATCTTGCCTTTTCCACCACTGAACGGTTACAACGTTCTGCCAGTCCGTTCTGTTCTGGCGTGTACGGATTACTCTTCTGATGAATAATTCCTGAATTGCTAAGATACTTCTCAAATTCTTTACTGCAATATTCCTTTCCGTTATCTGTACGCAACTTCTTAATCTTCTTATTTAGTTGATTCTCTACAACTGTCTTATAAATTTTAAAATAATCAAGAGCTTCACTTTTGTTTTTAAGAAAGTAGATGCATACCATGCGGCTATAGTCGTCCACAAACAAAATATAATATCTTGAGCCGCCAATAGAAACATTGTTAAATGGCCCACATATATCACTATGAACTAACTGCAGGAGATCATCACTTCTGCTGCCATCCTGTGGAAAAGGCAATCTACTCTGTTTGCCTTCGCAACACACTATGCACGACAACTTCGAAATATCAGCCTTTCTGTCGAGTGTGAGCCCTTCCACGGCATTCTGCATTTTATTCAAGTAGTTACTATTGAGATGACCTAACCTGCGATGCCACATGTCACTTGACGTCATCACTGCAGCCACGAACCTTTCAGGCATTTTTAACTTGTAGACACCATTTATCAAACAAGCTGTGGCAACCAACTTGTCAGCTTTATTGTATATTTGACAGCCATCACTAGTGAAATGCACTCTATTACCCCTTGCTATTAACTGACTTACTGATAAGAGATTCGTGGTCAAGCTCGGAACACACAAAACTTCTTCAACAACCACGTCATATTCACAGTCATCTGTCAATGTAGCAATCTGCACGTCGCCTGAGCACTTAACAGCCACCTTTTCTTTGTTAGCGACAACAATTTCTTTGATAGGATGCTCGGTCGAGGCATTTTTTATCCAATTTTCATTCGCGGTTAAGTGAGCACTCGCTCCCGAATCAACATACCAATCATTCTTTGAAAAATTGCCATTTAAGAACACGGCACTAAAGGCATTCGTTTGTTTGCGTTCAAATGTTTTAGTATTTGATGTATCTTTATCAAAATTCGTGCACTGATTACGGTAATGGCCGGTTTGTTTACATTTGTAACATCTTATTATTTTCGGTTTCGACTTTGACATATGTCCATTGTCTTTGGTTCCACCAGTGCTGCCAATCTTATTATTTTTGCGATAACTCGCAAATGCTCCGCTGACGTCGCCACTGTCTTCTTCTAAATCCATAAGCTTTGTTTTAATGGCGTCTGCTGTTATTTTGATTCCAGAATGTTCTATCGCCATAATCATTGGCGAATATCTTTCAGATAATCCGGCCAGAAGCAAGGATCCAACCCACTCATCATTAATGTTAAAGCCCGTTCCACTTAATTTTTGACTCGTTTCTATAATTTGCGTTACATACGATGTCATAGATGTACAATTTTCCAGACGGATCGAGATTAAGGTTCTCAACAAACTGATTCGCCTGGTAAATCCCGAGTCATCGAACAATTGTTTGAGCTTATCCCATAACTCCTTTGTACTCTTGACTTCCTTGATATGTACATAAAGCGAAGAATCTATGGTTAGGATCAATTTTGCTCTGGTTTTCGCATCTGCTGCGGCTTCTTCTGGCTTGGTTTGTAGGATGCAATCAGAAGTCCCTTCCAGCACAAGAAAATTCTCCGCCGCGAAAGCCCACTCTGC
This sequence comes from Thymelicus acteon, assembly GCA_951805285.1. Classification (NCBI taxonomy): domain Eukaryota; kingdom Metazoa; phylum Arthropoda; class Insecta; order Lepidoptera; family Hesperiidae; genus Thymelicus; species Thymelicus acteon. Next base: position 2,077,814 of record OX638235.1, read on the forward strand.
ATAGTTCTCACGGCCCTTCAACTTAGGCACATTCACAACGTAGTTTGTACTCATTTTAACTAAATAGCACAGTTTATTCTCAATCTGCGTAAACTTATACAGCACTTTGCAAGTTTTATCTGCGAGAATTTTATTATTAGAAACGATAATCTGGGCCCATAACCTATAATAAAACGACCGTGTGGCGGTTGAAAAAGAACTGTATTTCTTTTTTTTTTTATCATAGACACACCATAGATAATGCAGACAGATAAATAACAGATATTATTTTAGATACATTTTGACACAATCATCAAGTAGGTTAAAATAAGTTCAAGTGGCTACTGAAATCAAGGATGAATGGACGGACGGATGCTAGCTGAGCATCCACATGATGCATCATTTTTATGTGAAGTTTAAAAAACCAGGTCAAAACCTTTCAGGGCAATACATTGCTGAGCTCTTCATGTCCACTTATGATGACCACCACGTACCATCAAGTCACCTGCCTGCTTCTCTGTTGGTAACTGATGTTAAACTTATACTCAAATAACCTTGTCTCAATTATCTCAAAAGATAAAGCCTTGTTAAACAACAAGAGTATCGCGACCCGACCCGAGATTCAAACTGGCGGTCCGTAAAATTAATTATATCCTCAGCCACTGAACTTATCAATATGACAACGTATTCGAGTAATTTCTTACTTGCCATTTATTCAGCAGGTTGGGTAATTGCGATAAAAAGCGTTTACTGGTTGCTACTATGTGGAATTATTTTCCATTAATATTATTATTGTTTAATCATTGTATTTAGAACCATTTATTTATTTATATAACTCTTTATTGTACAGTGTACACCAAGAATCTAAAAGTATGCAAATATATAAAGTACAAAAGGCGATCTTATCGCTACACAGTGATCTCTTCCAGACAACCTTAGGTTGCTGTGACAGTTATCAGGATGTGGAATCCCGAATGGTGATATATGATGAGGGGAGGTGCACGAATAATGTAAAATAAATTTTGATAGCAGTTATTCATTTTAAGCCATTTCAATATTAATATAGATTATACACACATGCACGCAGAGTTGCCAGCCGACAGGAATTTTCTGAAAAATTCCGTCGTTTCTGCTCTCAGGAAAAGAGAAAAATTTTGAATTGACAGAAGTTTTTAAACAATAACAAAAATACAAGAAAAAAGTTGGACATAGAGGTACGTCTTCATATTTTTGTTTAATTTTTAAGTAGGTACTTAATATATTATTGCCGCTTCCTGATGGACAAACTGCTCACCTTAGATCTATATAATTATGACAGAAAAGTTAGTTTTTACATAACTTGATGTAGGTACAGGTAAAGTTCCTACCTGGTTGCAAACCATAATAGAACTTTACCTTGAGATGATATAAGTCTCCGAAGCCGGGAAGCGAGTTCAATTTTAAACCTTACGCTATAACTGACCATTCATAATAATATTTAACCCTTACATTTAAAGTTTTGTGGCAAATGACTTAACTAGAAGCTGAAGAGTCCCCACGGTTACTATCATTAGTCAAAAACTGAAGCCTTCATACCGTTCCTATTATTTAAATAAGACACGCCGCTTGCATCTTATCTCTTACAACTTAAGGTTTAAAATCCTTTAAATTTCTTCTCCATTCGATTTGCAGCAAGAAAACTCAACTTTACTAGAAATTGTGCACAGAATTGTTTCACAAAGTCAAGGTTTAGATTTGAGTCTTATCCGACGAAGTTAAGGTTCAAAATAAAGTAACAGCAAAGTTCCATTACTAAGGGTTAAAGTCGTAAATCGATCGAGTGAGTTACGATCGAAGCGACATCTTTACGAGGAAGCGGTAAGCGGAACACGTTAATTTGTTTAACCAACTTGGTTATGAGAGGTTAACTTGTGTTATGGTTAACTTCCTAGTAGTTAATGTTCTTGAAGTGAAACTTATGTTAAAAAAAGGTATTTATGAAAAATTTTATGTTACAATAATAATCTATATAAGTAAATAAAAATGAATGTTGCTAAGCGCAAAACTCGATAATGGCTCGACTAATTCGGCAATTTGTGATGTGGTGTGGAGATGTGGTAAAAAAACCAGAACAGATACAATACAAATTAATAATAATATATAACATCAATAAATACATGAAAGATAACGACCATGTGATTTATAATATTGACATTGACAATATAATCAGGTTCACTATTATAATTATATGAAATAACAGGTCAAACTCAGAATTAAATGATTCATGATATTATGTAAATGCTTCGCAGGTGGAGATTGAATAAATATCAGTATTATCAATGAATTAACGCCAAATTTGCAATGATATTATAAAGTAAAAAATGGTTGTCTGTAAAGTCGGTTTACGGACGGTAGTTTAACGTGACAACGTCATGAAAAAGCTCCGCTCCGCTCCGCCCCGCTCCGCTCCACTCAACTACGGTTGCCTACGACATACGATACGCCGATCGTAGCCGATTGTGCCTCTCTCTCGCATTTGCCGCTCTCTCGCTCGCGGAACGCTACATTTTTTTCGGGCGATTGCCCGGCGTTCATCGTTTTAATAGACGTTATCCCGTCAAAAAGAGTTGTTGGATTTGTCGATAGTATGTAGTTACGTAGGGCGCGTTCCACTTAACGTTTACAACGATCAAAATAACCCTTTTGCCGTTCCACTTATCGACCACATTCGTTATGATCGCGGCGAAAACATCACTGATGACGTCATTAATTTCGCTCACACCGAGCTCATAACGACCCTTCTGAAGAGGTGGGTCGAAGTGGTCGAAGTGAACGTTGCACAAGCAAGTGGGGAAAAGCCGCGGGAAAAACGTTGAACGTCAAGTGGAACGCACTATTAGTCGACCACACATATCCATGGCATCAAGCACTTTATACGTTAACTTTTTATTGTAATGAGGATAGCAAACGAGCTTGCAATGCCACCATGGATATCTGGGACAAACGAATAAAGCTGTAGGATGAACTGTAGTCAGTTAGTACCTAATTTCCAATCAGGAAGGCTATTCTGTTTTGTAACACGACAGCGGAATCCGCGATGAGTTTCAACATTGAAGTTCGAGGTAGAGATCTTGATATTATGTCATTCTCTAATTATCTAGTACGCACTTGCGAAGTGAAGCGAGTCTTGAACTCGAACGTCAAACGACTAAAGATGGCCTCGGTATTATGTCATTCTCTAATCATCTAGTACGCACTTGCGAAGTGAAGTGAGTCTCGAGCTTTAACTTCAATTTTGAAAGTCATCGCGGAATCCGCTGTCAAGTTACAATACAGAATAGCCTTGCAGGTCCTGTTAGTATTAAGTGTTGGAATATCAGATTTAATCAGAGTTTTTATTCGTTAGTAAATACTTCAACTATCAAATTATCCAACTTGGCAAGAAAATTAAAACATTCATGACTAATTTTGGAACGAGAATCATCGACACATTTGAGAGTCATCTACTATCCTAATGAGGCATCGAAGACATCAGCGCATTTGGACAAATACAACACCAGAGGACAAAAATAAATAAAGAGACAATTGGATATAAAGTGGAAATGGATCAATTGATGGATCCTAGTAATGGATCCAAGTAGATATCGCCGAAATGGACAAGAAAAGTCCTAGTTTTCTTTTCGTATGAAGAACTGTTTTACACTTATGAAGTAAATAAACAGACAATTAAATGACATTTACAGTTAGCGAAACGTTGTTTACTGTTACATTATGTTACAGAACCAACGCAACAATGAAATCCAAAACGATTACCGAAAACAAAACTTCAAACAACTTCGTTACGGCTTTATTACTCCAACTTACAAGGGAATAATAAGCACACTTTTAGCAAAAACCGCGTAAAATGGCCAAGAATTCCCACCTCGCGTTCGACAAACAATCAAAGAAAGAAACACTGGTTTTTACGATACAGCAGCTAAATGCAATTTAAAAGTAAAATGGCGTTGGACAGACTGATGGACGCCCGCTGACAGAGACAGACGACCTCTGTCCGAAAACACCGAAAACAATCACACGTTCGAAAAAGAAAAAAAAAACAAAACGTCAAAGCAAAAGGAACAAATATGGCCGCAGAGCGCGCGAACATTCCGCGCATGCCACATCCTCCAATTAAGATCCCCTAAGATTGTCCTTCGCTTTTTAATACCCCTTTTCTGATTTTTTGGGGCTCGTTTTGTCTCAATCACAGAACAAATGTATTTTAGAAATGTCGTACGAAATTTAGTAATGAATTAAAAGTTGACATGAGCACGAAAATTTTAATTTTATTTTAATTTTAAAGTTAAGTAATTTTCGTCGTACAGAGAACTTAACAAGGTAGAGTCATAGACCTATATGACGTATATTACGCCCCAACTCAGAGTCACTAATAATTACTTAAATCGCTCCTTAGTACAGAATATGTATGGTGATTCTTTACTAAGGAGTGATTAAAGTAACCGTTAGTGACTCTGAGTTGGGGCGTTATAGAGTAATGGTTATTTTTCTGTTTCAGTTACACAGATAATTGAACAGTTAAGTCAACACACGAAGGTATGTGTAGAATTGCAATTTCTTCTGCCACCGCCATTGAAGTATTATTACTAGCGTATAGAACAGACACCGCGAACACAATGTATGTTCCTATGAATTGGCGCCGCGCGGCTTCAATGTCCAATGGATTCGTTCGATTTTGAAAGGAGAACAGGGGCTCAATTTTGAAAATAGAACCTGCCAGCGGGGACACACATTTTGTTTGAGATGTCTTCTCTATGTATATACCTCAATGGCCGCCGCCTGAAAGTTTTCGATATGGCTTAACGACTGCGTATGCTATTAACAATTATAGTAAGTCTATATCCGTAATAAACTGTAACACACTCTGCGGGCGTATTATAATAAAATTAATTTGTTGTTTCAAGAAATAGGCTAAGTGGAACGAGGCTGCTAGCCGATCATTTTATTAAATAGTTTATTAATTCCTGTATAGCTTATAAATGACTCATTGAGTTGTACTTCTCTACAATAATATTTTATTATTCCATGTGGATGGGAAATTGAGGTTGGTTTTACTTTTTTTACAGTTATAGAGTTATACATATATACGAAGCGCTCATAGCCCGGCGGCTTGCGTCGATCCTAAACGATCGACAAAGTTAAGCAACAGCGGGCGCGGTCGGTACTTGGATGGGTGACCGCTAGTGGCAAAAAATTCTTAAGCGCTTCCGTGCTTCGGAGGGCACGTAAAACCGTCGGTTGTTATCGTAAAATAACAGTCGTTAAGCCATGTCGGAGGCCCTCGGGTGGCATGAAAACTTCGACACTCGGGTTGGCCACTAACCCCTCCACAAATCCGCACTGAAGTAGCGTGGTGGAGTATGCTCTAGGCCTCCTCAAGAGGAAAGACCCGTACCCAGTAGTGGGCCATTATTTGGTTGAAGCCAATAGAGTTACACATGCGCTAATTTTAAAATCCAACCACTATGCTTGAGTGTCACGGTACACCCAGCCTAGAGATCTCCAAGCCTTCTAGCAACCTGGAGAGTCTGGCACCATCCCGTCAGTAGTCCAACAGGATGCGACTTGGGGTTCACGTGGACTTAGGCTGGATGGAATCATTGATGTAAATTTAATTTTGAAATTGTCAACTGATGTTTCACTATTTTAATTTTAATACATAAGCAAGTACAGGCTGAAGTGCGCTTATTTGTAATAGGTCTCTCATTCAGATCTTCTTTGTACAGCGTGGATCTCGCTTAGTGCACGGTTTTTTTTCGAATGGACAGTAGCTGGTGCCCTAGCGACCTTCATAGCTTTACGCGGACAAAACCTACCCCCCAATTCAGAGTCACTAAAGGTTACTTTCACTAAATCATCACCATACAAATTCTGTACTAAGTAACGATTTAAGTAACCGTTAACTTGACTCTGAGTTGGGGCGTAGTGCACGTAAGTAGTAGGTAAGTGTCTGAGTACTGAATAAAACAAATCCATAGGCATACAGAGTGCGTTTGTTGTCTGTTTTTAACAGACTTCAAAAAAAGGAGCTTCTCAATTCCACTGTATTTTTTACGTGTTACCTTATAAGTTATAACTTTTATTGGGTGTAACGATTTTAATGATTCTTTGATTATCCGAAAGCTGATCCTTGTCTTGTGGTCCCGTTTAAATTTGAGCGAGATCTGCCGAGTAGTTTTAAAGTTATCCCTAATTTTGCAGTCGGTTATTTTTTGTCAAAATTTTATCATTTGCCTAAAATACTTAGTCGGAACTTCTATTTGTTATAATTCTGTGGCTCAATAGCTTTTTTAACACCTTCAGCTTTAGGTTATTTCGTTTTAGATTACGACAACGATAATTACAAGGGGTTTTGGGATTTCACATAATGATGGTGTTTCTCATTAGTTCCGCTCAGCACACGAAGATAAGGTCTCGGGTTCACGGATTGATCGATGCTCGGGGGTATTGATTCGATTGTATTGACATAAGGCATCTGATTATAGATGGCTCTGTAAGTGCTAAGTGAGGAAATCTAGGTCTAACCTAGGTATAATCTAGGTCTAATCTAGGTCTAATCATGTTTGCGAACTTGAAAGCGGTTTACATTGCATCGTCATCATCAGAACTTCACTGTCCCACAGACGTTCCTCTACTCGGGTTTTCTCAGTCCTTCCAAAATGTGAGTGTAAAATATTATGGAGAACTGAATTGATATGACGGTGATCATAATATTTTCAATCACATATTATTTATTATTTCTCTTTGTGTGCGTAGAATGTGAAGATTGTAAATAAGACACAATTATAAAGAAAAAACCATTATGTGGTCTGTAGGAGATCCGATGTGTATTAATATAATCACTGTTCACTGGCTCGACTATGTCTACGCATTTTACTATGGCACGTCACTGTCACTATAGGGACACATCCGTCTACCCCGGGATCTCTGCAGAGACTCCGTCTTGTACTGAGTTAAGTCATGTATCGAGTAATCGACTAATACAATAATCGAATAGATGATCGAATGGACGAGTCCATTCGATCATCAAGCGAGGCGTCATCTAGCGACACCAGCGCACAACTCTGAGTACGTAACCACTTCGTAAGTGACAGTGACGTTTGCCATTTAATACAGAGACACACGAGACAGTGTATGTATGCTATCGCACATACACTACATCCCTCTCTTAAGGAAAACTTTGAAACTACAACAATAGATCTTAAATCTGAAATCATTTCATATCTCTTCATCTCCTTCTCTCTCTTCATCTCCTTCCTCTCTTCATCTCCTTCTCTCTCTTCATCTCCTTCTCTCTCTTCATCTCCTTCCTCTCTTCATCTCCTTCTCTCTCTTCATCTCCCTCTCTCTTCATCTCCTTCCCTGTCTTCATCTCCTTCTTTCCCTTTCTTCATCTCTCTCCTTTGTTTGATTTTTTTTTTCTGTCCTTCTAATGTTTTATTTTTCCTTTTGAATTTTGTCCGATCTCTTGTATCGAAGCCCATTTCGCATGATTTTGTCCTATTGATTGATGGAATCTTGTCTTTTATGTGCACACATGGTTGAACTTCATTCCAACAGAATTTCTAGTGCCTCTTCTATGGTTGAAGAAACTCTGAAGTTGATAATGCCTTTATAATATATATACATATATAGGCTATGTCGACCAGTTCCAATTTAACTGAGTAGTTCATTTGAACCACCAGACAATTCGCAATTTATGCAGGTTATGTCGGCCCATCCCAACTTAATCTTTGTACCAAGTATTTCCAATTTAATGGAGGTATCTTTGTACCAAGTATTTCCAATTTAATGTAGGTATCTTTGTACCAAGTATTTCCAATTTAATGGAGGTATCTTTGTACCAAGTATTTCCAATTTAATGGGGGTATCTTTGTACCAAGTATTTCCAATTTAATGGGGGTATCTTTGTACCAAGTATTTCCAATTTAATGGAGGTATCTTTGTACCAAGTATTTCCAATTTAATGGAGGTATCTTTGTACCAAGTATTTCCAATTTAATGGGGGTATCTTTGTACCAAGTATTTCCAATTTAATGGGGGTATCTTTGTACCAAGTATTTCCAATTTAATGGAGGTATCTTTGTACCAAGTATTTCCAATTTAATGGAGGTATCATTGTACCAAACACACTAACTTTCCAATTTAATGGAGGTACGTTTGTACCAAATATTTCCAATTTAATGGGGCATCCTTATTAACCTCAGTAGAATAATGGCGATAAACTACTATAATCTCACTATTGCCCCAACTCAGAATCACACAACGGCCGCTCAAATCGTTCCTTAGTACAGAATCACAACCAGTTAGTTTTCCGACATTTAAAATTAAGTATACAAATACCTTTACTTAACCATTTAATAATTTATTAACATTGAAGTTCTTGAATGTCAAGACAAATCAACCACTCATCATTGATACTGATGGCAGTACCTACTGTCATAACAAAATGGCGTAACTTCTTTATTTTATTTAAAAGGAAAGCTACCTTGCATGTTTTCTTTTGCACGAATTACTTGTTATTATATTAGTATAATCTGTAGTTAAAATTATATGTTAACTCACTATATGTCTGTTTTGTATTTAGTTACATTTATATCTTATTTGCATTGACTTCCAAATTGCAGTCTGAGTAATAAATAAATATGTATCGCTGCGTCGCTTGCCGGTCTACGCGCGATAAATAGGCACACTGAAATATTGGAGGATAAAGTAAGTTAATACCTCGCTTACTGCGCCATTTATTATAATCTTATTATATGATTCCAACGTTGTTGCCATCCTTATGATGAAATAAATGTTTCTTTCTTTCGTTCTTTATAAATCATAAAGCTAAGCATTAAAATAAATATAAATCTTTTATTTACTATCCCGAATTTTACGTGTACACTGCACTCCATCAGTATGATTATTGATAAGGTTATATGACGTTGTCCGCACTAGGGGCGTTTAAAGTTGACAAAATGACACTCAACCATTGAAGTATCACTACCAGCGTACAGAACAGATACCCGAACACAATTTATGTATGTTCCAATGACTCGGCGCCGCGCGGCTTCAATGTCCAATGGATTCGTTCGATTTTGAAAGGAGAACAGGGGCTCAATTTTGAAAATAGAACCTCCCGGCAGAGACACATTTTGTTTGAGATGTCCTCTCCATGTATATAAGGTATAACGCTCTCAGCATATTTAATGTCAATTAGTTATTGACTCCGTACGACTAAATAAACGAATATTTCTGAGCTGGGCCATAAGTGTTTGTCTCTATTTATTTATTCCTTTCTACTGAACTCCGAAATATTTTCTATTCCATATAAATATTAATCCATAATGATCTCTATGTATCCCTGCTCTTTAAAACCCTAAAAACATCATGGATGTATATGGGTACAGTAAATTAATATTTATTAGAACCATGTTCGCCATAATCCAACTTGCTGTATGTTGTATGCCACATCAAAAGCAAAATTCTATAAATAAATGCTTACACACTCATACCTCCTCTAGGTATGAGCTGTGCCGTGGAACTCACCCGTGTTGCAGGCGGCATGGACGACACATACAACACATCACTCTGACACCCCTGACTCGAGCACAACATTCATCCGTCACACAAATATCCGCCCCGGCAGGGAATCGAACCCGGGACGCCTCGCCTCGTAGGCAGGGTCGCTACCCCCTATACTTCCGCCACGGTGGAAGATTAATATTTACAGGCAAATGCCAAATATTCGTTGCCCGGCAACTGATAACGGGAATACAATAATAAGAAGTTTGTGACCTTCACACTGTTTATCCTTGCAAAAGGTGTAGATTTGGCTATAGCTAGATTTGTTATTACTTTCATACGCTAGTTAATGTTTCCTTTCTTATCTGAATTCAGCATGTTTGTAGGACTGTGACTCTCTTCTGATAAGGATATTCTTCGTATTTCTGTGTAAACACAATGATGGCGCGGCAATTCAGCAATAAGATTGAACGCGACCAAATGCGGTATTTCGTGTGTGCAGATATACTAGACCAGTCTAGGCTTACCTTCAAGTTGGATGGTGATGCAGATGGATTCTTCACGCGACTTACTTGTAGCTTGTTGGTTTGTCCAAACCGTATCCAATACACAACACACACGACCTTCGATAATAGCGGAACTGTATGAAGCGGTATGAAAAAGAGTTTCCACGATGGTGGAAGATCAGCGGCGCGGTTGGGCTCAATGAGCAAGTGGTCAGGCCGATAGCCAAGCATGGACTATTTTAAAAGCGAACGCGTAGATCACCGCGTTATTAAATATAGTTGAGGGTGGATTAAGATTTCGCCTTACTGGCGCGACAACAATAATACCATTTAAGTTATGGTACTGGTCCGAGTGTACTCTGCTATAAAATATTCAGTACTATTTAAAATTGAAGTTAGTCGTACGAAACACGAACCAAGAGAATTAGTATTTTTTTCAGTGCAAGAGTTTTGATAACTCTGATATCGGTTTGTTTACCGCCCGTATCTTCGTTGCGTGGTTGCGGTATAGTGGCTACGCTACAGAGTAATTTTTTAATATATAATTGCAGTCTGGTAAAATAATATGAAAACGTTACATTGAAATCATGTTACTTAATTACATTCATTCATATTTATTACTTATATCAGTGACAGTTATAACTCGTATGTGAAGCACGTTTCGAAACAACGCAGTTGTCTGGAATCTGGAATACAAGCCCTTGTTGGAGAAGCACCAAAGGAAGTTTCCTAGATATATGTACTTCAAACAGTATGGTCATCACGTAGGGTCCTCCCATAGGTATCTATCCTAGTTTATTTCTCCGAGAGTTGTTGAGCAAGAATGCTAGGGTATTCACAAACCTGGTAAACGCCATCCATTGACGTTATCGTCGAATCAGTAACACGCCATCCAAGTCTCGGTTGGTATAATAACAACAAACAATGATGTCAGATAAATAACGATGTAACATAAACGTATAGATTGGGAGAACCATTACATCTCAATCCTGTTAATTTATACATGAACTGTCACCCCGCTGCCAATGCCAAGATTGTCGAGCCTCCTGCCGGCTCCCGACCTCCGCGCTTTCAATCTTTGGTCTTTAATCTGAGAATCAGACGCCGAAAACCACGCTGACACACTCCATTACATAGGTACCTAAACACGGGTCAGCCAAAGAGTGTTGAAAACAATTATGTATATACGTGATATATTTTTTCCAGTTACTTCCAAAAATAAGATGAAGTCTATCTACGGACTAAAATATTTATGACAGCCATTTAAGCATGTCAATCAAATATTTCGATAGGTATAATTATTATTTTAGACAATGTATTTATTTCAAAATTAAAAGTAGTGATGAAAATAAGAATATTCATGTGAAGCGGGTGTGGGCATGTGCCTTATCTAACTCCATTATTTGAATAACCAATATTGAATTTAACCTATGTTTGAATTCTAGTATATTGAATGTCAAATTGTCTTTTCCCGTGTACTCACCAAAGAAGCTGTACTAAGGTCAACAAATGTTTAATACATGTTGTATCCGACTTCATGTCCATCATTAGTTCACGGAGTATTATAAAAACACAAATGTTACTATTTTAATTTTCTTCCTATAGGAATTAGAGGTTACTAGCACATGCACGCTAAGATTCACGAAAACCAGTCGAGCCGCTTCGGAGGAGTTCAACTTCCAACACCGCGACACGAGAACTTAATATATTAGATATTCTATATACTGGCCCTCTTTTTTCCAAGATTTAAATAACATTTTTCTTACCTTTACCGTCGTCGCCATTTGTAGGAGATCCGATGTGTATTAATATAATCACTGTTCACTGGCTCGACTATGTCTACGCATTTTACTATGGCACGTCACTGTCACTATAGGGACACATCCGTCTACCCCGGGATCTCTGCAGAGACTCCGTCTTGTACTGAGTTAAGTCATGTATCGAGTAATCGACTAATACAATAATCGAATAGATGATCGAATGGACAAGTCCATTCGATCATCAAGCGAGGCGTCATCTAGCGACACCAGCGCACAACTCTGAGTACGTAACCACTTCGTAAGTGACAGTGACGTTTGCCATTTAATACAGAGACACACGAGACAGTGTATGTATGCTATCGCACATACACTACATGGTCTTATTAAGTAGGTACACCATGCAATAAATACAAACAAACACACGCGAACACTCGTATAGTTCATTTCTTAATTAATAATTATGTAGTTTAGTATAAATATTTTGTATCTGTTAGCAAGAAATAAATGTTTTTCTTTCTTTCTTTCAATAATATCATAATGTAAAAAAAATGATGATTTTATAAATAATCATTCTTCTCATTTTAGCGCGCACCATTTCGTAACTCACTTAATAAAGAAAAGAAACTGATGTTTTGCACTAAGATTTCGGTTTCAATTAAGTACTTATTACAGAAAAATTTCAATCAATTGCATTTTTTTTCTTGGAAATAAAACTACACGAGATGCGCGTCAGTGATATGTTGTAGCCATTGTAGGGAACCCTAAATAGAACTCAAGTTATCAGGCAGTTGTATTTTATTAACTAAATAAAGTTGATCTATAAATTTTTAATAGTCCCAAAACGCCAGATGTCGTCCAATTACCTTAACAAACAATATTCCACCTGTTGTCATTACATCGGATAATTTGTCAATAGGTAATCAAAATTCACTTTCTTTACATATAAATAACATAATTATAATAATATATTTTATAACGCAAAGCTTGTAAAACCACGTTGGATTAAGTGATTGCGATGGAATGTATAGAATTTGATTGTTGCTACTGTAGGCGAGGAGCGATATCGCTAGAAAATATCAAAATATGTTTTATACGCGCCAAAGAGCTCTACAGTATTACCCTCTCGTACACATCCACATTGTTTCTCTCTTTTTCTTGTTGGGGCACATTCTACTAAAGATATTATAATAGTAAAAGCAAAAACTATTTAATACAAAATGTAATGATTTTCTTATAAGCAAATACGTATTAGTTACATACTGATAACATATTAATAAATTTTAATAATTTGTTTGAAGTCACGTAATTTATAAGGAGACCACGCGCTTTACAGAATCTTGCATTCAATAATTTTTCGTACAATATAGAAATGTATTTTGATTACAAATGAACAAACCAGAAAATACATTAACTATATCCTACGAATACCATAAATGTGAAAGTTTGTATGGGTGTTTGTTAGTCTTTCACGCAAAAATTACTGAACGATTTATCATGATACGAGTATTTAGCACATAGGCAGACCATGATCTAAAATAGGGAATAGGGCACATGTTATCCCAGAAAATGATTGCAAACTGCAGACAGTGCGCTTTTTTATATCATAAATATGTAATAGTTAAGTAGTTCACAAAAATACAATCTTTTTATTAAATTAACTTAGAATAAACAAAAAAAACTAATTGAACTAAAAGTAACAAAAAATAAATTACTATAACTTACACTATAAAAAAGATCTTAACTAAAGTAAGTACTAAGTACATTAAAAAAGTATATTTACAAGAGATAAAAAGAGATAAAATAAATAAATAAATAAATGTCATCCAAAATTCCCAAATTAGGCATTGTACCCAGAACGCTGGCAGCATCGCCCCGCTGTATTGCTAAACTAATTTTTTGAGCAAAGTAGCTGCCAGCCTTCACTTCTCCAGAAGTGGGGACTAGTCGTTTACATAATATTTGATTGTTTGTTTGTCATTTGAGTCTAGATATAGTTGATTATATAACGAATTTGTATCGCTTATTCGGTGTCGGTCGCACAAGACCCTGACGTCACGTTTTACCAAAAAGGCAATAATTTAAAGCCTCAGTTCTGTGGTTTTATCGGTTTTATTGAGACACTCGAGCTAATGAATTCCAAGTAGACGAATTTATTTACTTGTATCATTTGGGCATCGGCCCCTAATTATTAACTAAACAGATACTTTGTAACCTACCGGAGCAGATAATATACTTGTGGGATTTTATTGAACTATTTGAAGAAGGTGTATTTTATTACGTCTTTTGTAGTCTAGATTGAGTTACCACCAAAAAAATATTTTTTGTGTTGTGAAGATTGTACCTAATATCTATGTATATGATACTTAGTGAGGAATAACGAAGGAAGACGAAGTAAAATAAATTAATATACCTAATAATGAATTAATGAAATGTGAATACCATAATACGGATACTCATATGCTTGAAATCATTACCTAATCAATTAGATACTATACTCGTACTGTAACTACTTATTATAAGTACTATTATTTCTTCTGTGCTGTAAGTTAAATTGCAAGTTGTTCTGCCAAAAACTTAGGGGTGGACCACCCTTAACATTTAGGGGGATGAAAAATAGATGTTGTCCGATTCTCCACCCTAGCCAAAATGCACGCTAAGATTCACGAAAATCAGTCGAGCCGTTTCAGAGGAGTTCAACTTCTAACACCGTGACACGAGAATTTTAGATATCTTTTATTGATTTTAAATTTTTAATAAGTACCTAGATTACCTATGACGATGCTATTCATGGGCTCATGGATTTATTAAATTACTTTTTTCTTTTTACTACACACTGTTTGACAACCATTTTGATAAATAAATTGTCAAAAAAGTGTTTGTTAAAACCTACTTTGAAATTAAAAAATAATTTGATTTTAAATAAACAAATTTTAAAACCTTTAGTGATCCTAAGGTACCCCATGTAGTAAACTGTTTACAAGATATAATTAAACCCAAGTTGTAAACTTAGCATGTGGTTTGTTATTGTTAATGTTATTGTTATCGGTATGTTAACGAGGCCTGTTATGTATTACACTAATTGCCGTTTATTACCCTTTATTTCGGGGTGTTTCTAAGAACCCTGATTGGTAAAGTGGGTTGTAAAGTGATAGATTTATAGTAGGTTTCTGTTGTATAAACAACTGTTGTTTTGATGATAATTATATTAAGATGATGATGAATGATTGAATGCTGTATGAACTGCACGATGATGATTATCAATTTATTCCCATTGCTCATCACTCAAAGACTTTTATTCTACGTACTTCTAGGTACTCACATAATTATATATAGCGATTAAAATTTACAAAATGGTACACGTTTTAGCGTACAGTCGGCCTCAGAAGTAGCTTAACGTTTTAGTAACTTGTCACATTACATTTCTTGAATTTGTCATAGATGTTGTTAGGAAACCGTCGAAACAGTTACTATTACAAAGTATTATAATGTTAAGCTACTTCTGGGGCCGACTGTACGTAGTAAACACTTAGTTAAAAAGTAAATTTAATATGACATACTTATTGTGTTTGTCTGTGGGACTCAAAGTTTCCTCCTATAGCATTCGGACACTTTCTATACTCCCAATGAGAAATACAAGTTTATGTTTAATAAGTGTATAAAATTTAAAAATCTCTATAAATAATCACCTGATTTCGTCACTATTAGAAAAATAATCAATATTTAAAATAATCCAGGTCACCCAAAACGTAAAAAAACGATTAAGTTAGTATTAGGGCTTATTTCACAATCTTCAAGTAAGTCCGAAGTAAGCTATTCGTTGGTTAAGTTGACATTTCGTGTATGTAAAATGACACTTTAACGTCAGTTTAACCGGCGAATAGCTTATTCAGGACTCTCAAGCCCTTAGTCTACTTTGCAATAATCAGCGGTTAAAAAACCGGTTAACCGCGGATGGTTGCAAAGTAGACTAATGCTAATTGGATTTCCGCAAAGTGACGCCTGATGCTATTAACTAAACAAAAAAAAAACTAAAAATCCCATGGAATTTTAGTCTATCTCGATCATGACACAGACCCATGAGCGCAGCCGTTTAGTGCCCTAAAGTACCCCGTGAACAACAACCCATTATCACCAGTCCCAGCATTAGGTCGTGGTGCAGCTAAGTACATGTTTGTTGAGCCAATAATGGGCGCCATCCTCTGTTTCCGGCGAGGCTAGCTAGCGAGACACACTGCTGAGAACGATGGCGAGCTAGCTAGACCAACTAGCGATCTGCTTGCGGCTTTGCTCGTATTTACCGAAATAATAAGTACACTATATTTTATTCCAGGTCATAATCTGTCTGTGTGCTAAATGTCAAGAAAATCCCTTCAGTAATTTTTGCGTGAAAGAGTAACAATACGCCATACAAACTTTCATAATTATAATATTAGCAGAACTGGCTCTCGCGACATCGATTTTATCCTCTTTTTAACCCCTTTAGGAACCTTTGTATACAATTAGGGATTGCAATCCGGTGTCATTTTCAATCCGGCCGGATTTTACCGGATTTTCACCAATCCGGTCGGATCCGGCCGCATCCGGCCGGATTGATCACGTGATCAAAATTTTTCTTTCTCATTCCAATATAGACTGTTTTTGAGGTAAAAAAACTTTTTTTTGGATTATAAAGGAACGCAAATGTGTTAAGACAAAGTAAATGCAACCGAACCGTAATAAATACTCGCACAGATCAAGTTAGGTAGACCCTAATGACGATTATCTATACTTAATTTAATTAGAGGATGGACAAGACGAAAATCATGTCGAATGTCCATGTCACAGCCGTACCGGTTGTTGGTTGCTCTCGAAGTTGTAGACGAGTACATTTACTTGGGACAAGTGATCCAAATGGGTAAGTCCGATTTTGAGAAAGAAGTCATTCGTAGAATTCAACCCGGATGAGCTGCGTTTGGAAAACTGCGTCATATCTTGTCGTCCAAAAAGTTACCTCAGTGCCTGAAGTCGAAGGTGTTCGAGCAGTATGTGTTGCCAGTGATGACATACGGATCCGAGACGTGGTGCTTCACTATTGGCCTAATGCATAAGATAGAGGCGCCCAGCGGGCTATGGAACGAGCTATGCTCAGTATTTCTCAACGCGATCGAATCAGAAATGTTGAAATCCGTAGACGAACGAGGGTGGCTGACATAGCTCAGAGAAATATCCGGCTGAAGAGGCAATGGGCTGGCCACATAGTTTGAGGGACCGATAACCATTGGGGATGAAAGGTCCTCGAATGATAACGCTTCGGTAAAAGGAGCATAGGACGCCCCCCGACCAGGAGGACCGACGTCCTGAAGTAGACAGCGGGTATCCGCTGAATTCAGAAGGCTCACGACCGGTCTTAGTGGTGAATATTAGGAGAGGCTTATGTCTAGCAGTTTACCTCTAAAGGCTGATAGATAGATGGATGGAATAAGAGGAAATTTTTGATATTTATTTATTTTTTGTAATCGATAAACTCAAAAACTATTGGACCAATTTCAAAAATGTTTACACCAATAAAAAGCTACATTATTCGTTAGTCAAATAGACTATATTTTATTGTGGTTAATAATATTTTTTACTTCATCACAAGTAAAAATGTTTGACGCCCAGCGAGGAGGAAACGGTTCACCTAGTTTACTATATTATACCTGTGTTTGGGCTCTGGATGTAAACAGCCAAAGAACTGTAATTTTAGTAAGAAGTAGAACAGATTGTCAATATAACTTGTCTTCTAAAAAAATATATCAATTGCTATATTTTTAGGGTTCCGTAGCCGAATGGCAAAAAACGGAACCCTTAAAGATTCGTCATGTCTGTCTGTCTGTCTGTCTGTCTGTCTGCCTGTCTGTCTGTCTGTCTGTCTGTCCGTCCGTATGTCACAGCCACTTTTTTCCGAAACTATAAGAGTTATACTGTTGAAACTTGGTAAGTAGATGTATTCTGTGAACCGCATTAAGATTTTCACATAAAAATAGAAAAAAAAACAATTAATTTTGGGGTTTCGCCATACTTAGAACTGAAACTTAAAAATGTTTTTTTCATCAAACCCATACGTGTGGGGTATCTATGGATAGGTCTTCAAAAATGATATTGAGGTTTCTAATATCATTTTTTTCTAAACTGAATAGTTTGCGCGAGAGACACTTCCAAAGTGGTAAAATGTGTGCCCCCCCCCCCTGTAACTTCTAAAATAAGAGAATGATAAAACTAAAAAAAACATATGATGTACATTACCATGCAAACTTCCAACAAAAATTGGTTTGAATGAGATCTAGTAAGTAGTTTTTTTTAATACGTCATAAATCGTAAACCGCAAAAAACATTGATCAAAGTTACAACAAACTACAAGAACTTTTATATTATGTTACTTGCTGCTACGGAACCCTTCATGGGCGAGTCCGACTCGCACTTGGCCGCTTTTTATTTCCTTTTTACGTTCTTTAAGAAGGGAGCCAATGACAAATGAACATGTATACAACTACACATCTTTATATGTTTAAAGGGGTATTTCTGTTGTCATGTTATCGCGAATCAATTGAAATACACATATAGCTTACACCTACATCCATTTAGGGCAAATATTACAAATTAGAAGTAATATTAATTTACTAAAATATAATTTCACGCTTTATAACTTTCAATTTATCCAT
Source organism: Thymelicus acteon (assembly GCA_951805285.1). Lineage (NCBI taxonomy): Eukaryota > Metazoa > Arthropoda > Insecta > Lepidoptera > Hesperiidae > Thymelicus > Thymelicus acteon. The sequence goes on from OX638235.1 coordinate 2,096,285, forward strand.
TCAGTAATTTTTTTGTACATTAATTCATCCCTATTGATCGTTAGAAATACCCGATTGCAATACTAGATTATTTACAACATCTATACCAGGCATTCAAAGCATCTACACTATCTACCTACATCTATCTACACTAGCAACAGGGTGATTATTTTGCCAAAAATTTGCGTAACCGGATCCGGTCACCGGATCCGGCAAATTTCACCGGATCCGGTATGCGTAAAAAACGCCGGATCCGGCCGGATTACCGGATCCGGTTTTCCGGATTGCAATCCCTATATACAATGTTATTCTTCTTTCATTGGTTTAGAAGGGGCGTTGTCTGACAGTTAGTAACAGTTAGCGTCTTATTCGAAGAATAAGTCATGTAAATAAACGTTGACCAATTGAATCTACTAGGATTTTCTTCTATATACAAGAAAATATAATGATAACACAAAGTATCTGCTTAAAAGCGGCGGTTTATTAAGTACGCATTGTTTCGAAAGAGTAAGAAATGTACAAAAACATGTCGATTCTAGAGATTTTCACTAGCGAGAGATCACGCTACGTACGTAGCGTGGTATGGGTCCATATAATCTTTAAAGAAGAAAACTTGTATGTCAAGATTAAACTTAACTAGAGTCCATTAAATCAAAGAGTACAGTAAAATTAGCACCTTATTGTTGTCCATTATTCACCAAGGTGTCACAGATAAAAGGTTGGGGCTTCCAACAGTTCGTTTTCCAGCTTACAGAAGCTGTAACTATTTTCTTATTTCACTGTGTAGCTGGCTAAAGTATCCACCCGTGTGTGGTCGCGGGACTAGGGTATATTCTCGTTCATTTCATTAGCGATCGTGAGTAGATATCGTTACTGCGTGCCGTTCACTCACCGGTACAGAACACGCTACAAATGCAGATAAAACACACGTTTGAGATAAATGGAAATAACACTTTTATTGGCTTAGCTTCAACCCATTAACAGCCCACTAATGAGCACGGGTCTCTCCTCTTGAGGAGGCCTAGAGCATACACCACGCTGTTCCAGTGCGGATTGGTGGAAGGGTTAGTGGCCAACCCAATTGTCGGAAGTTTTCATGCCACCCGAGGGCCTCCGACATGGCTTAACGACTTTTATCTTACGATAACAACCGGGACCGACGGCTTTAGGTGCCCTCCGAAGCACGAAAGCGCTCAAGAAATTTTTGCCACTAACGGTCACCCATCCAACTACCGACCGCGCCCGCTGTTGCTTAACTTTGTCGATCACTTAGGATCGACGTAAGCCGCCGGGCTGTGAGCGCTTCAAACACTTTTATTACTGAAATTTAATTTAAAAGCATGTCATAACCAAGCTTCAACAATATTTTAACCCGTCAAGTGTTTTGTATTTACTGCTTGTACCATGCTAGTCTATTATAATAATTATTATTTCTTTATTACAAGAATGTAGTACAAAGATGGTAATAATATTAATTAATAAGTACAGCTACATTAAATCCTACTGATAAAATTCATCAACGTTTTAAAGTGTTTCTGTCGAAGAGCTAGTTTACGACTTCTTGTCCGACAACGCTTGTATATCGACTCTGGTGTTGCCGATGTACATCGTAGCAGTAGTGATTTGCAGTGTCCACTCAACAAGTCAGCTTAGTCTTCTAGAAATAACTTGCTCTCTACGATAAGGCGATTCTCACAATAAGATTGGCCTGGATTGTGAATTGTTGGATTGTGTAAGATTGTCAGAATTCATACATCTCTGATAAATTTATGGAGAACTCTCGAGTATGCTGGTTTCCCACGATATTTTCATTCATAGTAGGTACATAAAAAATAATTCACAAAACAAAATATAAAAATATCATATCGATGCTTGAAAGGCAAAAAATACCAAGCGACATGTTGACAACTTTACACTAGAGCATTTTAGTTTTTAATTTTAGAAAAAAATCGTAAAAAATCGCTTTATTATTATATACTTACATATAAGTAAATTCAAAATACAATATACAAGTGTATCATCTTCAACTCTCACATATACTACGCACAAAACACACTTGCCTTTAAAACATAAATAAATAATTACATGATTATGTTGAATGGACCTTAATCATTCGCTAATCACAGCTCTTCATGTACCACGCTGGCTAATAACATAATGACGTGCGAGCGGGATGGAGCTATGTGTACGAGGGAGATGGATGAATGTTGTGGGGTCGTCCACTGACTCGGTCTTCGATGAAATGTCCGATGGAGTTTATGTCAGTTTTCGTTTGATTATAGGACTTTTTTAGATTCAGATAGATTACATTGTAATTGTATTCAAGTCAATCAGGACTACTTAATTTTTTTTTAAATAAGCATTATAAATCTATTTGAAGTCGATATTGATATTTTTGGACGAGGTCTCGATCTCGACTTACCTATTATTTAGCATTAGCTTGTCTAATTATCCTAGAGTTGAGGCTAAGAGTATAGAGTCTAGTTTACGTACTTCTTGCTAGCTTGAGGTGCAGAATCAACTATTCTCCAATAGAAAAAAATCTGGCGCCATTGCCTCGACTGCAGTTCAGACTCAATGCTTAATGAATATTTAATTAACTGATCATAAATATCTATTTTAGAACTTTTTTAGTGCAGCGTCACTTTTGAAAGATTCGACCTAAGATAAGACCTATTCGAATAACTACAATGTCACAGTTAAAATCCGGATTTTTTTTATGATATTAAAGTACTTCCACCACCATTCAATTAACTAAGTTTGCCTTTGTCTTTTTGTGTCTGACACAGACATAAACAAGGGCGGATCCAGCTTTCGCGCCAGGGGGGGTCAAATCATAAGAAGTTATAATTTAAGTTTGATAATAATAGATACAAGTAGAAATAAAATTTTATTAATAAATGTAAGTATGTACTGTACTTAAATAAATCTACCTATATTTAAATAACAAAATCAATTTTTCTTTTACATCTTCTCCCGAAACGCGTTTTCGATGCGTTCGTTCCCGAATACTGCATTTGCCATCAAACAAAGTATTATAAAGTACTTAAATATCTATATTGTGACAAAAAATATACATAAACATTATGTTTAACTATGTTTAACAATTTTAATTAGTGGTCCACCTAGGTCCTGGACCCAGCCTAGGGGGGGGGTAATGACCCCCATGACCCCCCCCCCCTGGATCCGCCCTTGGACATGAATGCTGCTAATGGCGAGGGAATTAACCTTTCATAAGTTGAACTTTTCCGAAAATGACAGATTTCCACCCCCTCCCGCAACGGTAATGCATACAATGAGGTTTTATACCCACTCTGTATGCGCAAATTTGAGCGAAAGTACCCGGTAATGATAGTTTGCTCTTCATTCAGTATGTGGTTATTGGCCATACGTCTTACCGTGTAATTTTTTACTGCCTCCCGGTTTGGTTTCATGTGTTTTATGTCGGAGGTCACGACGATTGGGATGCGATTGAAATATTCTCACTGATTATTGGGGCATCAGTCTGTAGTGTTTGATATTGAGTAGTGACTCCCGTTATGTGGTTTAAATTCGACCATAACTCGATGTCAGAGTTAGGTACTTCACGTTGATATTAATAAATGTTTTACTAAATAACTTTCTGCATTTCTTCCAGTTTAATCCATTTACCGGCCTGCTTCGATTAAATTTTAATGAGAAGTTTTTCAATATTTGCATGCTAATTAAGTAGCTAAATATCAAATGTAAAATAATGTAAGACACCATCGATAATATAGAACGGTTACTGCAAATAAATTAATATGAAGATGAATATGAATATGAAGATTGGCGAAGGAGAATACGTAAATAAATCAATTGATTAATAATTGTTTGATGTTCAACGGATAGTAATTTATTCGTCTCAATAGGCAGGCAGCACACGCGCGCATTGAGTTACCGATGTGACATTATATAGACAGGTACGCGTCCTACGAATGTGTAATGTGTTCGTACCCTAAATGCGGTAGTTGTTCTGCTGTGATCCAGTAGGACCGTACTATGATCATTTGGAATATAATGTTTTTTAAGTCTGTTATTTTACGATGTACAAACAATAAAGTGTTAAATAAATATTTTATTAAACTAAACTTGCTTAAGTCAAAATTGCTGTGTACTTAAATAAAATTTCAGTAATTCCCTTAATTCCTCATTTACTGAAAATCAGACTAATTTGGAAGTATGTTCTTTCAGATACAAATAAAATTTTCCTAAATTAGTGGATTCCTAATTTTTTTAAGTCGGGTAAAGGATGCAAAAAACTATAAAAGAGCGTTGTGGAAAACAACAAGGCGTAATAAAATTACCCTGTTACATATTCCTATAACGGATTCCTTGGGCATATGTTATTAAACGTCTATATTTTATGTTGTCCGTACATATATGTCAAACCGCCGGTCGGGTTTGTCCGTCCTTGCTGACACGTTTATGTGGTCACCAGACAGAGTTATGCCGCGCTGGAGATAACATGTTTTATTGCGTATGCGAGGAGCTTCCTAAACAGTTGGCAGAGTAAATGGGACAAGCTAGGAGTGTTTTTATCGAAGGTTAATTTAGGCATATGTTCGTTTTTTGGTTTCAATTTCAACCCATTAATGGCCTAGTACTGAGTTTTTTTGGCTTCAACCAATGATATAATAATACCTACAGCATTAAAATGCCTTCGTATATAATACCAACATGATTGGTGTAGTGAAACAAAAGATCAACAGAACGGATCGGAAGAGATTTTTGTTTGATTTGTAAGGGTATAACGTATCTATATTATTTAAATATCATTGACTTCAACCCTTTAGAGCCTCTGCACACGTCGTATTTCAAACGCGTCGTACGCGCTTCAAAAATACGCCGTGTGCAAAGGCTCTTAATGGCCCAATGAGCAGTGAGCATAGATCTCTCCTCTGGAACCTCTTCAAGTCCAACCTAGAGGATCCTCTACCACACCACACTGCTCCATTGCGGATGGCTGGAATATTAGTTTAAATGTTATAAAACACGGAGATGGATTTTCGAAGACGGCAAGGTTGTATGTCGTTTGACGACCCGTGTGGCGCAATGGTTACCATGCCGGATCGCCGCACCAAGGGTCCTGGGTTCGATTCCCAGCGAGGCGGAAATTTAAATGATGAGTTTGAATTTCTGTTTTCGGTCTGGGTGTATCCATTTCACCCACGACACAGGGAATCCTAGTGTGGGGCTATGAGTGTGAAGCGTTATTTATTTATTTATTTATAACCGACTTCAAAAAAGGAGGAGGTATTCAATTCGACTATTTTTTTAAGTTTGTTACCTCAAAACTTTTGACTGGGTGAACCGATTTTGATGATTCTTTTCTTAATCAAAAGCTGGTGCTTTTCATGTAGCCACTTAAATTTGAGCTAGATCTGACGAGTAGTTTTTGAGTTATTTTGAATTCGGTTATTTTTTCTTGGTAAAATTCATCTAAATTACTATAATGCATAATGCATATTTCTATGTAGGTAAATACTCTAATATTATTACTTATTATAATTACTACTCATACCTATGCTACGCCATAATACATTATATTGATTCAAAAGACAGATCATTGTTTCTCGGTTTCCTCCCCTGGCAAGTGTTTTAATCTTCTATCATATTATCAGTCCTTATATATTATGTATTATCTGGACATTAACGTCCTATAAAGTGTGCTAAAATAACGTGTCCTTCGCTGGTCTTATCCAGCCGCTATCAACTGCTTTGACATCGATGATCACTTTTACTAATCTTCTGTGTAGAAAAGTAGGGAATAAAATTGCATTCCTTACTTCAAGTTACATCAGTTGTAAGTTCAAGCATCTATTTTTGGTGTACTGAGGCAGCATCTGACCCCATTGCCACGCCGGGCCGGAAGACCTGGGTGTGTCCAGTGTGTGACCAGATCATGTTCTGGCTGAGGGCTTGAAAACTAGGAGGTACCTACTGTATTTTTTCAAAGGTACCACTCCGTTGTAGTTGTTGGTGTCGAACTAGTCACCTTGGCTATCAGTTGATGAGTGTCGTCATCCAAAGTTTAGCAGTTATCATTGGATGATGAATGTGATAATTTGTCGACGATTTACATAAAGAAGGCATTCAAAACGTCATCTCCATTCACCCCTATGACTCCTATGAGTCACAGTAACCCGTCGAAGCCACGATGCACTTCTCTCGCATGCAGCTCACATGCGTCGTATTAGTTATGTTTAAGTGCGCTCGCGCACGCCGCGTCGCATGGCTATGGCTCGTTGACCACACCGCGCGTTCTCGCTAGCTCTGAATAGAATGCCCTTTTGTTTATTGACGTATTGCTTGCTGAATAGCGATTGGTTGCTAACCTGGATGTATTGTGCTTGCTTTGTTCACCAATTATTCTCCATGTTTGATGAAAAGTACTTGAGGAGTACTTTCTGTCTAGTAGACCACCCGTTTGGATTAATGGTTACCATGTCGGACAGCCGCGCTGCCGTACCAAGAGTCCTAGGTTCGATTCCCAGCGAGGTGGAAATTTCAATGAGTTTAAAATTCTGTTCCTGGTCTGGGTGTGAATTTCCAGTCTTGTGTGTTGTCCATGGCACCCACGACGCAGGGAATCCTAGTGTGGAACTACGAGTTTGTAGAATCTTCTTCTTCTTTTTTCAATGCGGTAAAGCATCGGTGATGCCTTTGTTGTTGCTGATGTCCATGAGAAATGGCAGTCACTTACGATCAGTTGGTTATTCTGCTTGTTTTTCAGCTATTTATATAAAACAACACTTATTGGAGGCCTACAGCTTAAAACCTTCCAACTCACCAGCGATTACGGACAGTAGGACTTGGCGACCAGATCTACGAGTAGGTACCTAGGTATCTCCAAAATGGTTACGGCTGCAATAGAATTTCCTTAATTACCTGTTCTCGGTCTGGGTGTAGGTATATCTATGTTGTCATGTTTTTCTGTTTATCAGGGAATCCTAGTGTGGGGCTATGAGTGGGAAGCGTTATTTTTGTTATTTACATACCGTTGTGATTATCGATACAAAAGGCTAATTTCTCAAATCCCAATTATACAGTGCATCGATCACAATGCAATACGGGTCCCAATCTGATATTTTAATGGCTCGCAGCTAGTGATATGGCTTCCTGTGCTAGGGTGGGGGCACGTGACGAGCATTAAGCGGCGCTTGCACTGCACTTGCACCATACATACATCACTAGCTTGCTATAGTAGCGGCAATCAACTATTAATAATTAATTAAAAGTGGATGTCAACTTGATTTTGTATATGATTGTAAACAGTTTGGGTGGTTTTAGTTCCGTGGGTTTTGTGGGCTAAGAAGAACCGGAATGTAATTCAACAATTCGCAGGACCTACATTAAGTAATCTAGATCTAAACGTTCAACATGTTCTTTCTTTTAAATCACTAATAAATAATATACAACGAAAACATCATATTACGTGGTAAAAGGGATAGGATTGACTAATGACGTAGAATAATATAATATATTTAGAAATTAGAAGTACCTACATCCTACTTATCCTTATTTCCAATAAGCAAGTATTTACCTAAATTATATATTAATTATAACAATAAACGCATCTTTTACATACATACATAGCCTGTCTGTTGAAAGTTTTTGGGAAAAACAAAAAAATAAAGCGTTATGTCTGTCATTCCACGGCAGCTTGATGATTACGAGGCCATATAGGTAATTGAATGTGCCTTGATTAATTATCATTACAGGGTTCGAATCACTCCGTCCAGTCCTGATGTGGTCCATTCAGGTACTGCCAAGAGGAGAAGGCAGTTAAAATTTGTCGGATAAATGAGAAAAGCATTTCAAATTTTAATAAACTCTTAAAAATTTGATAGGGTAACTAACACTCTTATCTATAGTTACGTAGGGTACAATATGATACAGTTCTTTCTTTCTTTTTCTTCTCTCTTTCTTATCCGGCAACACATCAGTGATGCTTTTGGTGTTGCTGATGTCCATGGGCGGCGATAGGACTTACCATCAGGTGGATCATCGGCTCGTTTGCCGGCTATTTCCATAAAAAATATAACATGTTCTATGACATCTGCAGTAGTATATATTTTGTATTTCATATCAGTCATATTTTTCGCTACTTCAGAGTTTTTACAGTTTATTAAAATTTTACATAACTTCACATTTATCTGACAAACTATAATTCCTAGTATGTACTCATGGTATGTATCCATGGTAGTATTACCTTACCCGCCTGGTTTGCTACCACCCTCCTTCTAAATGGACTCACCGAAAATCAGCGCCGTAGCTGCCACTACGGCATTATGCTGAGTGAGCTCCATTTTCTCGACCACTGGACACATGTGACATGCGAGCGTTACAGACCAATGTGGTCGGAAATATTTATTTTTGTTTTTCTATTTTTTGTGTCTGTTTCTAATTTTTTTTTTGGTATCTATTTTCGTGTGTGTACCTAATTGGCACAGAAATAAACGTTTTTCTTTCTTTCTTTCTTAAATCAATGGTGAACAGATTTGTAGGTGTTTTAGTTGCAGTGTCAAAGTGACAGCAATATTTTTTTTTAGCTTTTTTATCTGACTGTTGAACTACTGTCTTACTTTACTATTAATTGAAGGTAAAGTAAAAGGAGGTCTCACAAATGTGACTAGCTGTAACGAGTGGGGAGAGGGGTCAAAAAGTCATGAAATTAGTGTGACGTAATTTATGGATGGCCCCTTAGTAGCAAACTGAATTTAATTTAACAGTATAGATTTCGTTAAACACTTACCCACTCACCAGTACTAAGTTAATACCGCGAACTGATACAACATTCGCGAATTATAATGCTATTAGGATCGTTTCCTCGAACCGTTTAAATATACATCACCGCCTTCCTGCAGCTTACTTAAGCTCAAAAGCTGTAATTTAAGCTTTGTCTTATGATAAAGTGAGTTTAATTCAATTTTAGTTTATTCTGTACATAAATTTTTGCGAGGTGTCCCGGGTTTCATTCCCGGCCGAGGCAGACAGCGTGATAAATAATGAAGGCGTCTTCAAGAAAAGAGTTAACAGGCTTTTACTATGTTAGTGCGTGTGCCATCAGATCAGGTGAGATTGCAGTCAAGCATTAACTTAACGCAGGTAAAAAGAAGGTAAAAAGAAGTTGGTGTTAGTATTTGATAGGGTTCATCCGTGACCACGATCCATGCAACTGGGTCGAAATATCGGAATACAAAATAAATATCGTGAGTACTCGTATTATCGTGTTCAGTCCACGATGAGTTAAATTTGAAATCTTGAGTGTTGTAATTTTTTTTTATTTGATCTTCCGCCAGCCTCAGTGATCAGGCTTGAAGAGCAGCCGATTATTCATGTTCTGAACTTGTATACCCATAACAATAATGAACAAATACAGAGGAGAACTGTCACGAAATAAAAAAGAGGAGTGTTGTTTTTCTTACATATTTTTTTCGTCCATGAAGAAAGAAATTGAAACTTTAAAAATAAAATTACGATATTCTCAAAAGTGTGAAAAGCTGCAATTTGCAACAGGCTAAATTGGAGAATGATTTTTATTATAGTCCATAGTTTAATCAGACTCAAGCTAACAAGTGGAACGGGCATGGATATGGATAAGATTCTATTCATAGATATTAACACAGATTGATATTCCCAAGAAACATGTCGTAAACCATTACACCCTGTTAGGGACAAATCCAGGAACACGTAATTATGCATCCCACTTTACGATTTCAAATATTTTGGCCACACAAGGCCTCCGCTTCTTTGCTATGCATACGTGAAACGTTGCGGCGAATTTACACATTCCTACAGTATGTTAATGCTCCTTGAAAATTAAGCTTTAATCCCATCGCATAAAGTTTAAATAACAATGCAAATAAACAAATGAATCATTGTAAAGTAAGTACAAGACGAATTTATTTATTAACTCTATGTAGTATTAGAACATTTGAATTGAAACTCTATTTCATTGTCTTTAAGACTTAATGTAACAAAATAACAGTCGACGACAGTTTCGTAAACCAAATCAAAATTCGAACATCGAATCGATCTAATAGTACAGATTAGAAAACTATTGTTGTGAAGTCGTAAACTGCCAATTAAAAACTGGTCATGTGTAAAACATAAAAATTCGATCCTCGTGTGGACTTCCGCGAACTATTTTATATATCCCACTCAGATTTAATCACCTCCCGGACACAAATCATTTAAATAAAGCTCAAAATCGCATAGACAATGTCATACGTCAATTCTTTTTTTAAACTGCCGTTTCATTCAACGAATTTTCGTCACTGGAGTACGTCTTTTCAAAAGTACAAAAGTCAAATTCGGGTGCCGATTCCACAATAGATTCTTAGCGACAAAAGTATTAATTTTATATTAGTAGCTCTTGATAAGGGATTGACACGTTGACTGTATCATTTTCCACTTCATCTATACCCATTATTCCTTAATGCGTGCATTCTATTTCAATAATAGAATAACAATTAAGGAATTCTCCAAACGCGTTAATACAGACTACATAGAGTTTTAAATGCAGTGAAATTAGTCCCCCGAGATGCAAATAGTCGAGCATTCAAACCGTTGTGACAAGGACAGAATGATGCAATAGAGCGAGACAGATTTTTTTTTCTATATTTTTTTCTTGTCACAGCACAACTGGCAGCTTCCAAGAAGGTGTAAAGTGGATTTTATTTTGTGTTATTTGTGTTATTTTATTGTATTGTTAATAAGCATGGTAAGGGGACCGACATAAACTATTATTAAATGGTTATTTGGAACTAAATAGAATATGATGACCGTGGATAATCGTTGAATGGGAGCGAAGCAATCAGGGCGCATTGTTACCGCGTTGACTTTTGACGTCTCCATTGTGCAGTCTGTGCAGCCACTCGAAGCCAGATTTATAATCTGTGACATAAAGGTTATTTTCGTTTGAGAATTTTCGCGCCAATTGATATATTATTGGCAGTAACCATTGAATGTGTGAAGTTAATATAATGTGGATGTTCACAGAAAGATGTGAAAAGATAATTTGTTAGGAATAAAATTTGTCGCGTGAGATGTATCTTATTGAATTGTGGAGTGAACGAAAAACGGTTAGGTGACAATACCTTTTATAACTCAATTTAAGTATTTTCAGATGGGAATGACTTTTTAGTGTTATACTTTTTATTTTGTTCATGTAATAATAATTTAAGGCTTCTTTTATTTTATTTTATGAAAGCATTCTTACTCTAACTCAAGAAATTTCGAAAACTAAGTGTCATTTAACATTGAAATCTTGATCCTTTATGTAAATACCCTAAAAATCAATCAATCAGTGGTAGGTTTTTGCCTATGGAACATCTGTAAGGCCAATGGCATTAGAAGCATTGCCGCCAAGAATGAAGTAAATGGTTGTTTAGCGTAAAATCGTAAAACATTTCACGGTTAATTCCAGAAGGATCGCGGTAGCAAAATATAAATAGGTACAACTCTGGGTGATATAGCTAAATTTTTTCATAAAAAAATGTGTAACTTGTCATACTCGCTCTCTCCACTTACGATTATGGAAATATCAAGACATGCATTCTCTGAATCAACTATACTGTGCTCCAAGCAGATACCTACGCGAAGACTTCAACAACCTTACATTGTGCTGTGAAATGTTTAATAACGTCTTCGGGTCTTCTTCGTGTTCGCTTACTTTTTGGTTGGCAACTTATCATTTTTTTGTTTTATTTTTTGTTTCGAATGATCAGTTGCTGTTGGCCCTACTGGCCTTTACAGCTTCACGCTGACTGCGATGCTGGTGTTAATAATATCTATGGGGCCGTTAACTTCATCATTAGATTTATCTAGTTTATAGGTTAGTAGTCCGTTTGTAGCATGAAATACCTGAGTCTAACCTTACTCTATCTTACCTTTCATGAGCACCATCGGGACTTCTTTTGCGTGCAGACCAACCAGATGGTCTACTCAGTTAGTCCACGGGCAACGCGGTTACTAGCTAGACCTTACTTCTAAGCTTAAAACCCAATAGCCTCGCAGGTTGTTTCGCTTGCATCATGAGCATTAGAGATTGGCTCAGACTCCATGACTTCTGTTGTGAGACAAAGGCCGCTTCTTCATTGGACGAACGATGATGACATCTTATATACGTACATATATTAATGTACTGTGTACGCATGCATACATGGAAGCTACACACATACCTAATGAAACTATCGTCACGACACTAGTAGGAGCCTTGTTGCCGATAACGACATTATCGTGTCGTTGTTGTCTAATGAGACAACGTGCAGTACAATTTCATATAATATAGTACAGAGCGGAATTTAGTACTCGAAGTAATCCAATTCTTTGAAAATTAAAAAAAAGCGCGACTCTATAAAAGTGTAAAAAAGTACACAGAAATCAAAATTATATTTTTATCTTTACATCTCGATTTTTTTTGCTCTTCAGTTTGCATGACGTCACTGAGCCAGGTCCGGAGATACTTCGGACGTGTTCTAGAAACAATAACTAATATAGTTATAGAAACACTTAATCTATATATATTATAAAACAGTAACTCGATAATGTCTGTACATTGAAGATATTTAAGAAAATTTGGTATCAGGGGACTATATAGGAGCAATAGATTGCAAATCTGTCATTTTTAAAAATCTTGTCTGTCTGTATGTTTGACACCGCATCACGCTATAACCACTGGATGAAAGTGAGTGCGGTTTTCACAGTTGTATTACTGGTGGTCTAACTTAAAATCTGGTGTATGTTTTATCGTGATACGTCGCTTACGAGCCGAGATATCAATAAATATGACTTTTTGATACGCCACATAACAGCAAGAAATACTGAAAATGCCCGATAGAGACTGTTTAGTATCGGAAATATACGTTATTTCCTTAAAAAAAAGCAATGTTAACCATTTTTATTTATTTATGATTTTGTAGTGAAATAGTTCTGCTAATCAACAACAGATGTCAGTCTAGGTAACTAGAAGCCATAATTAAAAAAATGTGTATGTAGGTCTGAGAACGAGTCAATAAATCTTTTGTTGAAATTAATGTGTACCTATACATATTTATAAATTATAATATTTAAAACATTGGGGTTTTAAGTAAATTAGTTACCCTACTCGATCAATAACACATAACTATGTTAGATTGTGCTATCAAATTCCTATATTCAATTCGCTGTATGATGGTGTGGGTCAGACTTAGCTATAATAATATGATACAATTTAAAAATTTTCAAATAATGATTTTTTTTTGTAAATAATACAATTTAGATTTCCTAATTGTAATGCAGGAATAGGCACATAGAAAGTAGATAATAATAAAAATACAAATCCTTTACATACGTAATAATCAAAATGAGTAAGAAACTAAATTTTTTACAAATAATCATCTACTGCCTACTTACCTACTGGTCAATGCGTACCAAGCTGGCCCCGCATAGGCAAATTATGACCGGACATAAGTGCAATAGAAATAACAAAAATACTTTTATATTTGCGTATAGCCACGTAAAAGCAGACGAGCCATCTGAAGCTAAATTGTCATCGTCCTCCATGGATGACTAAAAGCGTCGTCCATGATCAGACTAAAGGCATCACCTATGCGTTATCATCTAAGAAAGAAAACAGTAATGAAAAAATAATAAATTATGAAGATGATTAAACCGTTCTATCAAGTTTAGAGAGAGTTGTTTGTGATCTAGCAGAGCTCAGAATTAAGATGTATCGAGCTATATAAATGGCAGTAAAAATAAACTAATCTTATGATAATGCAGGCACTCTGTTTAATCCACAAACGGCGAAGCAGTTTAAACAATGAGTTTCTTCTAAAACGTTTTATATGTATAATATATACATACGTCTGGCATTTGGGACAGGTTCTTGGAAGAACAGCTCGGCCTTGCGTAGTTGGAAGTTACACATAAAAATCTCAAAGTCATTCAGGAATAAACTCAAGAGAACTAAAGCCTCCCGGTTGAGAGGTGGACCATGCTGTCGGGTAGGTGATCCTTTCATCATCGTAAATCTAGCTGGTGCCACGGTTGTGAAACCCCCAGATAGTCGGGAGGGCTCTTTTGACTCTTCCCGCAGAAGCGTAGGTCTCAGGCAGTCAAGTGTGGAGGGACGAGACGTTCCTGAGCGACTCATGTAGCCCGTGGTCTGCGCGATCAAACATTGACCGAGAAACCTGACATGGTACACGTCAGGTAGGTTTAGGTACCTGAGGTTTAGCAGGTGCTAAGCCATCGGATCCGATATAGGAGACAGAGCGGTGACGGCAGTTTGATTGATCTGGTGAGCAGCATAGGGACCGTCTTACAGATATTAGGTATTACTTGGTCAGATAAAAACACACAATAAGTCGAAAAGAAGGAATAATTAGTGCCAAGAAAACACTGCGTAATTCAAATGGAAGAAGAATTCGATTAGGTTAGGTTTGGCTGTTTATAATTACGTGGAAAAATTTGTCGACGTCTATAAATAGGAGCAGTTTAGTATTCCAGCAGTCTTTTTTTTCAGTTGTCTTTATTTATCTCAGTATATCTTAATTGTCAGTTCTACTAGATAAAATAAACAACGCTGTCTCTAAACTTAATGGAATGAAAAATTTACTCTTCTTCATATTTTTTATTATTTTTGATCATTGATTTTAGGTTCTCTACCGTTTGTACCGATGTAAATGGAGCTAGCTGGCTCAAACTTTGTAAGTACAAATACTATTCAATGAATAAGAACACATTATGTTTCATAATGTTGGAATTTTAATCCCAGAATGTGTAAAAATCCGGAAGACATTGGATTGGAGATTTGGTTTAGTTTTATGAATCTGAGTTGACTGAAATACTGTTCGTAGGATATGTTTCATATGTTTTTTTTAATTATTCGGTCCAGGGTATAAAAAAAGTAAAATTAATAGTCAAGATGATCAGTTAATTGGGTCTGATCTGTGTGTGGTCTGGTGTATCTTGAACAATTATGTTAATCCTGAACGGATGGAAATAACACAACCGTTTCTAAAGATATTAGATGGGAATGACTTTTTAGTGTTATACTTTTTATTTTGTTCATGTAATAATAATTTAAGGCTTCTTTTATTTTATTTTATGAAAGCATTCTTACTCTAACTCAAGAAATTTCGAAAACTAAGTGTCATTTAACATTGAAATCTTGATCCTTTATGTAAATACCCTAAAAATCAATCAATCAGTGGTAGGTTTTTGCCTATGGAACATCTGTAAGGCCAATGGCATTAGAAGCATTGCCGCCAAGAATGAAGTAAATGGTTGTTTAGCGTAAAATCGTAAAACATTTCACGGTTAATTCCAGAAGGATCGCGGTAGCAAAATATAAATAGGTACAACTCTGGGTGATATAGCTAAATTTTTTCATAAAAAAATGTGTAACTTGTCATACTCGCTCTCTCCACTTACGATTATGGAAATATCAAGACATGCATTCTCTGAATCAACTATACTGTGCTCCAAGCAGATACCTACGCGAAGACTTCAACAACCTTACATTGTGCTGTGAAATGTTTAATAACGTCTTCGGGTCTTCTTCGTGTTCGCTTACTTTTTGGTTGGCAACTTATCATTTTTTTGTTTTATTTTTTGTTTCGAATGATCAGTTGCTGTTGGCCCTACTGGCCTTTACAGCTTCACGCTGACTGCGATGCTGGTGTTAATAATATCTATGGGGCCGTTAACTTCATCATTAGATTTATCTAGTTTATAGGTTAGTAGTCCGTTTGTAGCATGAAATACCTGAGTCTAACCTTACTCTATCTTACCTTTCATGAGCACCATCGGGACTTCTTTTGCGTGCAGACCAACCAGATGGTCTACTCAGTTAGTCCACGGGCAACGCGGTTACTAGACCTTACTTCTAAGCTTAAAACCCAATAGCCTCGCAGGTTGTTTCGCTTGCATCATGAGCATTAGAGATTGGCTCAGACTCCATGACTTCTGTTGTGAGACAAAGGCCGCTTCTTCATTGGACGAACGATGATGACATCTTATATACGTACATATATTAATGTACTGTGTACGCATGCATACATGGAAGCTACACACATACCTAATGAAACTATCGTCACGACACTAGTAGGAGCCTTGTTGCCGATAACGACATTATCGTGTCGTTGTTGTCTAATGAGACAACGTGCAGTACAATTTCATATAATATAGTACAGAGCGGAATTTAGTACTCGAAGTAATCCAATTCTTTGAAAATTAAAAAAAAGCGCGACTCTATAAAAGTGTAAAAAAGTACACAGAAATCAAAATTATATTTTTATCTTTACATCTCGATTTTTTTTGCTCTTCAGTTTGCATGACGTCACTGAGCCAGGTCCGGAGATACTTCGGACGTGTTCTAGAAACAATAACTAATATAGTTATAGAAACACTTAATCTATATATATTATAAAACAGTAACTCGATAATGTCTGTACATTGAAGATATTTAAGAAAATTTGGTATCAGGGGACTATATAGGAGCAATAGATTGCAAATCTGTCATTTTTAAAAATCTTGTCTGTCTGTATGTTTGACACCGCATCACGCTATAACCACTGGATGAAAGTGAGTGCGGTTTTCACAGTTGTATTACTGGTGGTCTAACTTAAAATCTGGTGTATGTTTTATCGTGATACGTCGCTTACGAGCCGAGATATCAATAAATATGACTTTTTGATACGCCACATAACAGCAAGAAATACTGAAAATGCCCGATAGAGACTGTTTAGTATCGGAAATATACGTTATTTCCTTAAAAAAAAGCAATGTTAACCATTTTTATTTATTTATGATTTTGTAGTGAAATAGTTCTGCTAATCAACAACAGATGTCAGTCTAGGTAACTAGAAGCCATAATTAAAAAAATGTGTATGTAGGTCTGAGAACGAGTCAATAAATCTTTTGTTGAAATTAATGTGTACCTATACATATTTATAAATTATAATATTTAAAACATTGGGGTTTTAAGTAAATTAGTTACCCTACTCGATCAATAACACATAACTATGTTAGATTGTGCTATCAAATTCCTATATTCAATTCGCTGTATGATGGTGTGGGTCAGACTTAGCTATAATAATATGATACAATTTAAAAATTTTCAAATAATGATTTTTTTTTGTAAATAATACAATTTAGATTTCCTAATTGTAATGCAGGAATAGGCACATAGAAAGTAGATAATAATAAAAATACAAATCCTTTACATACGTAATAATCAAAATGAGTAAGAAACTAAATTTTTTACAAATAATCATCTACTGCCTACTTACCTACTGGTCAATGCGTACCAAGCTGGCCCCGCATAGGCAAATTATGACCGGACATAAGTGCAATAGAAATAACAAAAATACTTTTATATTTGCGTATAGCCACGTAAAAGCAGACGAGCCATCTGAAGCTAAATTGTCATCGTCCTCCATGGATGACTAAAAGCGTCGTCCATGATCAGACTAAAGGCATCACCTATGCGTTATCATCTAAGAAAGAAAACAGTAATGAAAAAATAATAAATTATGAAGATGATTAAACCGTTCTATCAAGTTTAGAGAGAGTTGTTTGTGATCTAGCAGAGCTCAGAATTAAGATGTATCGAGCTATATAAATGGCAGTAAAAATAAACTAATCTTATGATAATGCAGGCACTCTGTTTAATCCACAAACGGCGAAGCAGTTTAAACAATGAGTTTCTTCTAAAACGTTTTATATGTATAATATATACATACGTCTGGCATTTGGGACAGGTTCTTGGAAGAACAGCTCGGCCTTGCGTAGTTGGAAGTTACACATAAAAATCTCAAAGTCATTCAGGAATAAACTCAAGAGAACTAAAGCCTCCCGGTTGAGAGGTGGACCATGCTGTCGGGTAGGTGATCCTTTCATCATCGTAAATCTAGCTGGTGCCACGGTTGTGAAACCCCCAGATAGTCGGGAGGGCTCTTTTGACTCTTCCCGCAGAAGCGTAGGTCTCAGGCAGTCAAGTGTGGAGGGACGAGACGTTCCTGAGCGACTCATGTAGCCCGTGGTCTGCGCGATCAAACATTGACCGAGAAACCTGACATGGTACACGTCAGGTAGGTTTAGGTACCTGAGGTTTAGCAGGTGCTAAGCCATCGGATCCGATATAGGAGACAGAGCGGTGACGGCAGTTTGATTGATCTGGTGAGCAGCATAGGGACCGTCTTACAGATATTAGGTATTACTTGGTCAGATAAAAACACACAATAAGTCGAAAAGAAGGAATAATTAGTGCCAAGAAAACACTGCGTAATTCAAATGGAAGAAGAATTCGATTAGGTTAGGTTTGGCTGTTTATAATTACGTGGAAAAATTTGTCGACGTCTATAAATAGGAGCAGTTTAGTATTCCAGCAGTCTTTTTTTTCAGTTGTCTTTATTTATCTCAGTATATCTTAATTGTCAGTTCTACTAGATAAAATAAACAACGCTGTCTCTAAACTTAATGGAATGAAAAATTTACTCTTCTTCATATTTTTTATTATTTTTGATCATTGATTTTAGGTTCTCTACCGTTTGTACCGATGTAAATGGAGCTAGCTGGCTCAAACTTTGTAAGTACAAATACTATTCAATGAATAAGAACACATTATGTTTCATAATGTTGGAATTTTAATCCCAGAATGTGTAAAAATCCGGAAGACATTGGATTGGAGATTTGGTTTAGTTTTATGAATCTGAGTTGACTGAAATACTGTTCGTAGGATATGTTTCATATGTTTTTTTTAATTATTCGGTCCAGGGTATAAAAAAAGGAAAATTAATAGTCAAGATGATCAGTTAATTGGGTCTGATCTGTGTGTGGTCTGGTGTATCTTGAACAATTATGTTAATCCTGAACGGATGGAAATAACACAACCGTTTCTAAAGATATTTGCTGTTGATAAAGTCGACATTGCGAAAACAGTATATCATTGACCTATTCACCCTGAATGTGTATCTAGGAATAGAAAACAAATATGTGTGACCATAGGTTGTATTGGAGTCTAAGTATGTAACTCCTGAATAATTGATGGAAATAATAGAACTGTTTTTACAAATAGTTTAAGTTATTCATATTGACATTACAAAACCATCATTGACCAAGTCAAGTCCATCATTGACCAATTCAGGGTCTGGTGGTGTATCTTAAAGATAGAATATGTAACTCCAGAATGGGTGGGAATAACAGTTTTAAAAATATTTGTTTACCAAAAACGTTTAAAATACGTTGACATAGCAAAACCAGTATTACATTGATCAATTCAGGATCTGATGGTGTGCTTATATAAAATCCCACTAATATTTCTTAATTGTATATTAATTGTAAGATATTTTTTTACCCTTACTAAAGCGGCTAAATGGATTTAGATCAAAATTGGCTCACAGATATTTTATATCCCGCACCAAAGACATATTGAAATGTTCGCCGGGATCGGGTCGTTCATGGATCGGAGATGGATCTGCTTCTTCAGGTCAAGAGTATAATTTAGTTTGGCATTACGGATTATAATTATTGTTTGGATTGCTTTATGTATGTGAAGCACAGCACATACATAGAATTTTTGTATAATTTTTTAGGGTTTTGTTCCTCAAAAGAAAAAGCATAACCCTTATAGGATCACTTCGTTGTCCGTCTGTCTGTCTGTCTGTCTGTCAACCCTATTTTCTCAGCAATGCGTGGAGGCATCATTCCAAAAAACTTAAATTTATTTGTATTTGGTTAATTGTCATTGTGTAATAATCGATATGTCCATGTATGGGAACGACAGTTTTACAGCGGCAAAGTTAAGTTTGTTACTGAATCATATATTATTGTTCTTATGTTCGGTTCTGTAAGTTTTTACAAAACCCTTGGTGCCGAAAAACTCGCAT
Organism: Thymelicus acteon; assembly: GCA_951805285.1. Lineage (NCBI taxonomy): Eukaryota > Metazoa > Arthropoda > Insecta > Lepidoptera > Hesperiidae > Thymelicus > Thymelicus acteon. The sequence goes on from OX638235.1 coordinate 2,116,165, forward strand.
TTGGCCGGAATCTTTTTTAATTACTAACTCTCAAGTCCACGCAGACGAAGTCGCGGGTAGAAGCTAGTAAATAATGAAAACATTTAATAACTGCACTGGAATTGTAAAATTGTCGCTATCGTATCGTCCAATGATGAAGCGACCTTCCCGAAATCATTGATGTTACAAATTGAAGTTTTATTACTAGCGTATAGAACAGACACCGCGAACACAATGTATGTCCCAATGAATTGGCGCCGAGCGGCTTTAATTTCCAATGGATTCGTTCGATTTTGAAAGGAGAACACGGGCTCAATTTTGAAAATAGAACCTCCCGACGAGGACGCACATTTTGTTCAAGATGTCTGTTCTATAACATTATACTTCAATGATGTTACATGACAAAATCTCCCTAACGCATTTGCAATAACTATTTCCACCCTCAGCCATGAACCAATAATTTATTTGACATAGGAACAATCCGTTGTGCGTGTCACAGGCAATCGGGAACTAATGTTTCGTAAATTGTTGGGCTAAAGAGAGATAATAGTATAATAGGTTTAGTTGGGCCTTATAAGGGTGTGGGAGAAGTTTACAGTTTCGATGGGAAATTAAATTTGATGGTAATTTTGAACCAAACAGTTTTGACTTAGTTTCGTAGTGGACCGAAAAGGGCTTTCATTTTATTTTATTATTTAATTATTTATTTCGTTTTTATTAAGGCGAGTATTTTGACTCTATCCTGTAGACTCCTCGGTTTGATTTCTGGTCAAATTTGTATTTGGATACGTATTTCTTAGAAGTTTGTAGTGTAGTAGTAAATAGTGATCTAATCTACCACGGCTGAATATAAGAGTTGCCCGAAAATAACCCTTGAAATGTGAACACATGAAATGTGGTTCTTACCTTTATCATAAAGTTTTAAAATAAATTGTAACTATGTACCTAATATCAACAAACTGGATGAAGATCACCTAGATATTAAAAAACAAGAAAAACTAATTTGGCACCTTTTACAAATTTAACGTACCTAATTTTTGGAGTGACGATTTTCCAAACCTAATAATGAGCATCAGCCAAAATGAGCCAAATTTCAAAACGTTCTATAATAAGAACACTTACAACAGTTCACCAGGTGGAGTTAAAGTTTTTATTTATATGTTATAAAAACCCAGAACCTATGCCCACATGCTAAACTTATCTATCCGACATCTGACAATGGCCAGTCACAAAACGGTTCCTGGAGATAGATACCCCTGGAGTGAGCCATTTAATGGGCCGGACTTAGGATATTAAAGGATTCGAGTTGATACAAATATTTTATTCATTTCAGTGTTAAATAACCTTAAGAAGAAGAAGTAACTACCAATCTACTCTTGCGTATAATTTATATCGATTACTTAAACAGATTTAATTTAACACATGTGATTGCTTGATGGTGACAATTTGTTGTACAATCTGAGGTTGAAATTTATTGCGAAAAAATACTACACAATAATTGCAAAATTGTAAATTGTGAAAACAAAAATGATGTTTACTACAAATAGCAACCAAAGTCTATTTTAATGGTTTCATAATGTAAAAATTTTTGACTGTGCATTTAACCGTTATTGACCCTCACTTGAAGTCAAACCTGTCATGATGCAGGTGAATTTATCACAAAAATGCAGTGTCATCAGAACTAAAGCAATGTGTAAAATTTCGACGCATTAGGACAAGAGGAAGTACTTAGGTCTAATTAAGGCCAATGCATACGTGACGGGTTTTTTCCCGTATGGGACGGGACGTGAAGTTTAGGAAACATCGTTTCATAGAAAATGTATACGATAGTGCATACGCAGCGGAATTTAGTCTTGCTAGATTTGATTAGACAAACAGGGTAACAGCTAAATAAAACTGTTTAATAATTATAAGACAAATAAATTTCAAGTCCGTGCCTGTAGCGTCATTCTCCAAAAGATACGTCATCCCGTGCAAGAATCTGCTAATTATTTCGGAATAATGGCCCCTAATATACGGGTTCGGGTGAAATATGGCGTTTTAATGGCCTGTCACTGACCACAAATGGCTTTGTCTCTTTTATGGTCAGTTGCGTATTGTGGTAAATAGGTTTGGTTAAGGATGGGATAATTGAATAGCAATAATGTAGATACAATTACTTTATATTCGTCTTTAATCCTGGTTTTTGCAGTGGACATCTAGTGACTTAAAACCAATCCCTGATAACTCGTTTGTTTAGATTTAAACAACACGTTTTATTTTCTAAAAATATGTAAAAACCTACCACCATTTCGGAAAGTTGCATTGTCACAGAGAAGAAGAAATGGCGAAAGAAACTCCTGTCTATTATTCAGTTACTCCTGAACCCTTGAAAATAAAAAAGATATTCAACTGCAATGTCCACCGAACTAACATCATAACTAAAGTTTAAGCAGCGTAAAGTAAACAGCAATTTAGAATATAATGGGGTTAATTTGAGCCAGGAAGCCAATCCACATCCTACGTTACTTAAGAACATCTCAATCTAAGGCAAGGCCTGGTAGCCGGTCCTCACAATGGCTAAGCTATAAAGCAGTGGGGGGTGCCTCACAGATCTAATTTATTCTCATTTACATAGAAACGTCGCGTTCTGACAGAATGGCCGTGGCCGTACAATGGCTTATTATTTCAATAATTTATTTTATGAGCCAGTTCCGCTGTGGGCCATTTTAGGAAGCGGGAGTTTGCGTTTTAGGGTTAAAAACAATTTTTCTGTGAATAATAATTTAGTGGGTTCTTCTTCTTATTAAATATTCATAATTAATAGGGTATTATAACAAAATTATTGCAATGCGTTACTAGCTAAACTTATTTTTGATTTTAAATCTTTTTTTTTTACTTGACACATGTTTTTTTAAACACAAAATAGACATCAAACGGCTGTAACACATAAATCAGGGTAACTGAGCGTCTCGCCAGATTTGTACGCCCATGCTGCAGATGGTCGCTACAGCGTGCGGCTGCGGCATGCGGCTGCGGTGTGCGGCTACGTCTTGCGACTGCGGGCGCTTGTACTTTGTAGGTCTTTGGATAATTTTTATGACTGAAACAAAAATTAAGTTACACCTTTTAAATTTTAAATATTTCTATTCAAAGTATTTCCGCTTAATTTAAACATGTTGATGAGTTTATAAAACGGTTTGACATCATGTTGTCAACGTATAAGTAACGTATGTATGAACTGACTAGAAAATTTTGTACTTATTGTTTTTAATCTAGGAGAGACGATCAACTCAGACATTGATTTATTTCATACACAAAACAACTTCATGTTAATAAATAATTACGTATTTTGATGTGAAACATCTTTACGCGAGGGGTAAACTTGATTTTAGACTTGGCGATCGTGGCGACGCATTTCGATGTTTCACATCTGTCAGCCGTCCCATGACAGCTGTTCTTTTTCTTTTCTGTCTCCTTAGTTTACTTATTTACTTTATTGATTTTACAGTCACATCGCTATGGTAATGCTACGATATTATGTCTATCTCAACGATAGCTTCAAGCCGCACGCCGCAGCCGCATGACGCACGAGGTACGCCGCACGCCGCATCGCTCGGAAGTCAGCTATAAAACACCCAAAACTGACAAAGATCTCGAAGTAAGGGCACGTACACAACGAAGTATCAAGTTACGCGTAATTTGAATAAGTTATTACAGTGACATCTCTATTCTCAAGACTACACCCGTTGTTATAAATTTTATGTCTGTTTTTGTACCTCTGCGGTGTGTACCACGCTTTTTTGATAAGATTAACTGTAATGAATATTTAATTTAGTTTTATTGGCTGTATAGTGTATAGCCTGTGTTGCCTTTGCCCGGTGATTTATAGAGGCATAAAAACTATGTTAATTTAAAAACAAATTGAGTGATTTACCTACATTAATCTATATTATAAATTACTAACTAATTAGAACTTGAACACAAATTTAAAATATTTTTAAAGCATTAAAATTAAAATTTTCAAAATTTTATTAGTAATTTAGATTGCTTAACAATAAAAAGTAAACTAAGTACAATGTCTAATAATCTTATGGTGTAAGGAACTTCATACATAACATACCTCATACCAGGTTAAAAAGTTGGAGGTAACTGAGTTTAATACCACCAACCTATAGACTAGCCGTTGGGACTAGGGAATGAAATCTCGCGAGATTTGAGAGCTAGCAGAGATCTTGCGATACCATAGAGCCAGTCTCGCGAGATCTCGTCCATATTTTGCGAGATCTCGCGAGGTTGCTCTCCCTAGTTGGGACTAAGTTTATTTCCAATGGTTCTGCATGCTGGGAACATTTAATTGATAACATGCGGGTCCAGAACCTACATATAGGTAACTTAACCACCGGAAAAGAATAAACGCATATAGAAACAAGACGCTTAATCACTGAAGTAGGTATTATTACTAGCATATAGAACCGACACCGCGAACACAATGTTTGTCCCAAGGAATTGGCGCCAATCGGCTTCAATTTTCAATGGATTCGTTCGATTTTGAAAGAAGAACGGGGGCTCATTGTTGAAAATAGAACCTCCCGGCGGGACACACATTTTGTTCGAGATATCTGTTCTATACTTCAATGCTAAATACACATATTTCTCGTTTTTTTATTAATTTTGATATTCCAGTCATTTTAGTTTTATTTATCAGTTATGCATTATATTAAATTCAAACGACAATTAAAATATTTATTGGGAGTTAACAACAAATTCATGATCCGTGTAATTTCACACAACAAAGAATTTCACAGCTTGTTGACGTTCTGCAAAAAATACGAGATGGCAATTTATCAAATAAAGCCATCCTCTTCACATTTATCTAAAGACATACAAGATAGAAAGGGACAACAATGACAGCCGGTACAAAAGATGGAAGCCGTCAAAAGAAATAACTTAATAAATCAAATAATAGCTTTTTGCGTGCGTATTGTTGTAATTTGTAATGCGTAACTAAAATTAAATGTTACTTTGATTGTTTAATGTTTAGATACTCCATGCATTTGTTTAATGGTCCCATATATCAAAATTTTATATTAAAATTAGCTGACTCTTATTTTTTGATGATTATTTATTATAGTTTATAATTAATTATTAACATTAACTTAATTTTATTGATGTCATCAGATATTTAAATGTCTGGTAAATAATTACTTTTTTATGAATATTGAGTAATTTTAAATTTTACTAATTTATTTATTTATTTATAAGATCATCCACAAAATTACAAAAAATAACTTGAATTTGAATTAGACCCGGCAGACGTTGCTACTATCGCCACTTACCACCAGGTGGCGTTGTAGCCAAGTATTAACTTATTACTTGATTTGAGATGGATTTTGATATACTTATATAGGGGTAAAATCATTACCCTAGTCGGTATTATTTTTGTAAAGAATGTACCATTCTTTGTAAAGAACTTCACACGGACAGTGGGGTAATATCAAATGCGCATGCGCGATTTGTTAATCGCGCAAGTGAATAATTTATTTGCCCCACCCTGTACCGGGGGTGTAACTCAGTGGTAGAGTGTCTGCTTCGCATGCTGAAAGTCCTGGGTTCAAGTCCCAGCATCTCCAAGGTAACGGTCTATTGAACATTTTTTTATTAGTCACAATCGAAACTTATATGTGATCGATGATTATTATTAACGCGAGTAACCGCCCTCGCTTTGCTTCACTTTTCTTATTATTTTGCACCTTGGGTTATATTATTGGAGTTTTATTAAGGATCCCTAATTTTTATGAAAATATAATATAGCCTATGTCACTCGGGGATAGTGTAGCTTCCCAAGAGTGAAAGAATTTTTCAAATCGGTTCAGTAGTTTCGGAGCCTATTCAATGCAAACAATCAAATATTTCCTGTTTATAATATTAGTATAGATAAATCTTAATAAAAGTACACTACATCATTTTGTTGGCATCAATTTTAAATTATTTTTTTCTGTTCTTTTTAAAATTAAGTTTTCATCAACGATTTTCGTTTGCTGACATAATTTTTTTGCGACTTATTTTGTTTCCGAATTGAATTAAAGTCTAAAAAGAAAGCATTTTGATGATGTGAAAGAGATAATAGCAACTTCGCAAAGGGCATTGGAGGATATCAGTACTGACGACTTCCAAAGATGTTTTATTAGGGAGAAAGAGATTTAACAATTATAAACTGAGATTACTTTGATGTTGAGTGAAGTAACTTTGCAAAAAAGTTAAAAAGTAGAGTTTTAATACAATGATGGGCATTGGAGGATATCAGTACTGACGACTTCCAAAGATGTTTTATTAGGGAGAAAGAGATTTAACAATTATAAACTGAGATTACTTTGATGTTGAGTGAAGTAACTTTGCAAAAAAGTTAAAAAGTAGAGTTTTAATACAATGATGGGCATTGGAGGATATCAGTACTGACGACTTCCAAAGATGTTTTATTAGGGAGAAAGAGATTTAACAATTATAAACTGAGATTACTTTGATGTTGAGTGAAGTAACTTTGCAAAAAAGTTAAAAAGTAGAGTTTTAATACAATGATGGTAGTAGGTGTCATGGGAAGATAATAATGATGTACTAATACAAATCTAATAAATACGAAACCAGCCGTATTGGGGCGGCGTAGAATACTAACCCCAATCCCACGCCGGATGGTTGTCGTAAGAGGCGACTAAATCCGGCCCGCTGGTGGTAGGGCCCCTTGAGGGATTATATTGGTAATATTGATTTTAATTGCTAACTAATACCATTATTACTATATTATTTCTCAATGGGGTTCGCCTGGGTAGCCACCACACTTGAGCATGAGTCAGCCGCCAAACGACTCGTCGTGTTTCGGCTGGGGGCTTAGAGCTAGTTCTTTCTTTCTTTTTCTTCTTCTGTCTTGGCCGGCAACGCATCAGTGTTGCCTTTGGTGTTGCTGATGTCCATGGGCGACGATAGCCACTTACCATCAGGTGGATCGTCAGCTCGTTTGCCGGCTATTTCCATAAAAAAAAAACCAGGTGAAGGCCACGACGACACCTCAAACAACAATACCTCAACAGTCACAAATAATTGAGACAACAATACAACAAAAGTTGACCGAAGTTAACCGAAGTTAATTCTAGTGTTGCGACAATAGGCGAATAATTGAAGTCGACACTTCAAGTTAATTGTTACGGGACAGAATGGGGACAGGGTGGTAGGGACGGGACACGGGGTACGGAGTGGACGGGGGTTCAAAGCAACCGTCGGGCAAAAAATCTACACATCTGCTGGTTGCATATACATTCGGTGTTAGAGGGTGCGAGCTTTGGTTTGGTAGGTACTTGTAGTAAACTATAATAGTAATAATAATAAAGTCTTTATTTTGAACTTAAAATTTAAAAGGCACTTTTAAACAAAAAAATACATTGTAAATTATAAAAATATCAATTGATAAAATTGTAAAAAATTCTAAAATTGTAAAATATTAACTAATAAAACTGGATTAGATTAAATAAGAAACAGTAAAACTATTTTGTCAAACATTGTATTTTAAATAGAATTATCTATGTAAACTATGTGAATATTGACTATATGTAGGTATTATCGGACAAAATTGTTATAATTCTACTAATCATATTAAGTATAAATGTGATTTGTATGGATGTTACTCTTTCACACAAAAAACTGCTGAACGGATTTTCATGAAACTTTGCACACAGATAGACCATGATCTGGAATGAGCAGAATAAGCAGAGCGCTAGTACATACCTAATAACATAACGCTGTAGCTGGTTTTTGTTATAAATTGTAACAAGTTGACTAACCAAAAAGCAAGGTGGCTTGTCCCAGATGTCCGGAAGTAGTACACATTTATCAGCATATTAATATTATAATAGGTAAGTACTGGTTTGACTTTTGTTTAGGTAAATCATGTGTAACGACACATTCAACCTGGTCTGATTTCGTGACTATTTTCCTTCTTTATAATCATTAAGATTTTATTAATAACGATGGTTTAATAACAACTCAAAGCCTTAACATTCACGGCAGAATGTTCTATAAATATTGCACCCGCATTCTCTGAATGAAGCAAGTCATCTAGCAACAATTTGCGAGCTATTGGGCGTAAACAGTCCCTCGCATTATACCCTATTGATGCGTTACCAATGATCCCGACTAAGCCAATTCGCAGGCTGCCTCTCACACTGTCATATATTTGTGTTTAGTAGTTGGGGCTCAATAATAAAGATGTATCCACGTTACTTCAGCGTTTATTTTCAATCCAAAACAACTATCTTCAATAATTAAAAAAATATATAAACATACACGTCTTGGTCGTCTTTTCACAAGTCTTTTCCAAGTTCAAAAGTTTAATTAAAATTTCTTTCTTCTCTTTCATTCTTTCGGATAATAATATTGGCATTACAGTATTTCTTAATCGATTTTAAGTTAAAGTGCTTTGTGGCAATGGTCTAATACTAAATTCTTTTTTGTATAAAATGATGATTGGTTTGATTCAATAGTTATTAGATGCAACCAACAAAAACCTGGATATGTGCGGACGATTATAAAACTATATTGTAATAGGCTCATTATAATTATGATATATATTAGTTTAGTAATAAATTAACTTGGACAAACAAGATAATTTACAATTTTGCAATCTCAAATATCATTTTATTATATTTTTTATATTACTATATCACGACTAATATTTTAATAACGTTTGGTTCATCATTTAATTACAATTAAGTACCATTGCACATATAGGTATAACTGCAACTTATACGTATCCGTAAACTTCTGTTCCTAAACCATAAATTACCGCTACCTAAATAAATAAAAAATAATTTCCTAATATTCGCAACGGTGTGACAATCGCCCGCGGCCATTATACAACTAAACAAATGTTTGTATTTAATCACTGTGTGACAGGGGACCCTCGTATTAACTAGAAGTAATTTTACGGTTTTTAAGAAACATTTATGGAATAAAGGTGGTGTTGTTCTGCAACATAACACTTCGTTTTAAGAGCCGTGACTAAACACGACTAATTTGAAAATCCTGTGTGGTTAGTCAGATGGTAATAAATTGGGCTTGAGTTTGAGTGTAATTGGATATAATTATCACGCTTCTGATCGTGACTAATTAATTATAAACATATCACCACAAATCCGCACTAGGATTCTGTGTGAGTGACTTCAACACACACATGCGCGCGCATTAATAATTATAACGACAGACGCTTCAAGAAATATTCAAGTATATCTATAATAATTAATATACAAATTGTGGTCCCGGGAGAAAAAGTGGCAAAGAACTAACGATGCGGGTATTTCCTAAGTACTAAAGTTGCAAATACCAAATACAACAGTAGGGTCCCAAAAATTACGTAAGTTTAGTGGCAAAAATTATTTAAACTTACCTACTACCACTTACATAGATAGTATTTTCAAATAATCCAGTTTCCAAAAAAATTATAAATACATATAAAGACTTGCGAACCATTAATTAACTTTTATTTTTGAACACTATTTCGAAACCATAGATCTATGTTCAAAACAAACGAAAATTGGTGGTACTAGTTCGTATGTTTCTAACAAAATTCGGTAGGAATTTTGATTGAACCATACTATTTTTTCTATTGCTACTACAGTGAAACCAGGGAGAGTCGCTAGACTCACTAGTAGCACGGTTCAATTGTAAAGGAGGTATTAAAATTCCTTTGAAGTGGTCATGCAATGCATATAACCAGCGATGGACAGCAACCTTTACAATGGACCAACTTTATATATGTACAAGTACACTTGTACACTGCACAATGTACATAGCACTCAACTAGACAACAATAAACCGCTATAACGTTTTTATGTGCGCACTAATTTCAAGAGATAGTCACTATAGTCAGTTTGTCAGTTATGTTCGGTTTACACGTATTAAGTAGTTAAGTAGTTAACTAAATTTTAACTAAAATTTAAGTAAATTAATACATGTAAACGGACAATTTAGTAGTTTAGTAATTTAGTAGATAAGTAATCAAGTAGATAAGTAATTTGGAAATTTTTCTATTTTCTGTTAAGTAGGTGGGCGGGGCTTATCACTTAACATGTTTGGACAGGCACTTTCAAGTTAAAATTTAGTAAAATGCTTAAGTAGTTAAGTGGAATTGTATGAACTAAAAAGCTTTACTAAATTATTACGTGTGGACGGACACTAAATATTATTCACTTAAAATTTAGTTAAAATTTACTTACCTACTTAGCTACTTAATACGTGTAAACCGGACTTTAGTCGCGCTGTCACGTGCGATGTTGTATCACTTGTATCGCGCGTTCATTTGCGGAACATCTCTTTACCGAGAAACTGTTGAGATTAGTGTTAGCGGTCGGCCAGTCATGCCGACACAGGATGGGATAGTGAAAGAATTAAAAAAAAATTGTTAGCCAATATCTGGGGGCACGGCAGTGCCCCCGCCAAGTCGAGCAAAAAAGCGGCACGGCCGTACCATCCTTTTCTCGAAGCAATTCAGGCCATTTTCGACCCCCTATAACTTCGTTGTGGATAAAGCTAGAAGCCTGAATTTTTAGTAACCAAGCAGGCATTGTATAAACACGGTATATTTCAAATTTCATTCAATTTGAACCAGTAGTTTAAGAATTATAACTAGTCAAAGTTTCTTAATTTCGTCACTCACTGACTGACTGACCGATCATCAAAACTCTAAGGCACTTCTAGCAGACATAGAAGCTTCAAATTTGGAACACAATTAGTGTTTAGTGTGAAGATCAAGAAAAAACTAAAATATTTTGCAATTTCGGTCCAGTTTTCTAGATACATCAACTGCATAAATAACTTTGTAATCCCATATAAATATATAGGATTACAAAGTTACATTTGCAGTTAATGAATTACTGTACCTGTATAACAAAGTAACATTTGCAGTGAATGAATCAGTGTACCTATATATAATATAATGGAATAATAGGTGTAGATAGGTACCTAGATATAATTATGTTCAAAGGTAACTTGTAAAAGGAAAAAAAGTAGAACTATCTACAAAAAGAAATGAGATGCCATCAAAAACAAAACTTGTAAAAAAAACCAAGTCTCGCAACTCAGTTCTTCTACTGTAAAAAGTTGTGAGATCCATGTAATACCAAGTCGGTTAATTTATTCAGTTCCTACTTAAGGGTCCTTCTGTCTTAATTTATTACGTAATTAGCTAACCTAACAAGTAACAACATCTTATAGTGACCATATTATCAATATTAAAAATCTTTTGTTTTAAATAAATAGATTGACTTGCCAATCGCACTAAACAATCAAATTTAATATAATATGTAGGTATTACTTGTGAGGTACATTGTGTTTTCATGCGATGGTCAAGTCAATCTATTTATTTAAAACATAAAAGATTTTTAATATTGATAATATGGTCACTATAAGATGTTGTTACTTGTTAGGTTAGCTAATTACGTAATAACTTAAGACAGAAGGACCCTTAAGTAGGAACTGAATAAATTAACCGACTTGGTATTACATGGATCTCACAACTTTTTACAGTAGAAGAACTGAGTTGCGAGACTTGGTTTTTTTTACAAGTTTTGTTTTTGATGGCATTACAATGTACTCAGTGCCACCAGCTCCCACACAAGGTTTCTCTGCGTTGTGGGAAGTTAGGATTCACTCTGGCTCGTAAATAAAGCAGGTAGGTGCTTAATATTTAGATATTTTACAAGTCGATCTTCTATTCATTAAATTACTTGAATACAAGAAGTTAACAAATAATGAATAGGCTTAAAGAATAAAAGTTGAATAAATAATGCTATACACTCGGAATCTCGGATTCCTCAAACTAGAACACACTCCCAGACCGAGAATTTCTAACAGAGAAAAGAAATTCTAACTCATCAATCAAATTGCCTCGCCTCGCTGGAAATCAAACCCAAGACTATTGCAACGGCGATCCGGCATAATAATCATTGCGCCAGACGAGTCGTCAAACATAATTATACCTATAATAGTATTAAATAAGTCACCTAAAGAGTTTACCCTACCTGTGAAGATGATTTTTAATCGACTTAAAAAAAGGAGGAGATATTCAATTCGACTTAACGGACTTGACTTAATGTTTGTTAACTCAGAACTTTTGACGATTCTTTTTTTAATCGAAAGCTGGTGCTTATCATGTAGTCCCACTTTTTCAGCGAGATCTGACAAGTAGTTTTTGAGTTATTTTGAAGTTGGTTATTTTTTGTCAAGAATTATATTTTCGATAAATTTCGACACGGATGGCACCGTGGACAACCTCCGCCGACAAAGTGGCGTGTGACTCTTTATAATATTTTAGTTCCGCGATTCTCGGGTTTACATGGCGCTGTGACAATTGCGTTTAAATTTAATATTATTTTATATCTTTATTTTTATGAAAATTTGAATCTACTTAGTAATTTTGGGCACATAATACCTTAACTTGTTTTAAATAGCTAGCAGCAGCACCCAGTAACACTTCTTTATTTCTTTCATTCTCCTCTTTCGTGGTCGCAACACATTGATGTTGCCTCTGGTGCTGCTGGAGTGGGAAGACGAGAGACGATAGCCACTTAATAACCATCAGGTGAAGCTTTTTTTCAGCTAGTTATATAAAAACTCACTATTGGATGCATCTGAACTTTACCCCTCAAACCTGAAATGAAATTAAAACACTTTATTGCACTTAACATAGCGTGTTTTTAGCTGGTCGGGACGGGACGTGAAGTTTTGGAAATATCGTTTCATAAAAAATGTATACGATGGAGCATAGGTCATGGAGGCACGGACGGGACGGTAACGGGGCTCACTCGTTTATATTATGTCCCGTCCACGTCCCGTCACCGTCCCATCCACGTTACGTATTACGTCCAACCAAACTTAACGACATGTAAGCCAGCTATTCCCAAAAGCCCGGGTCAGAAGCCATTCTCATTTCTGATACTAACAGAACTTGCTACACGTCCTTATCTAAGACAATTGCATCTCACCACAACTCATTATACAATCAATTTACAGTCTTATTGTCATACATTTAAGGAACAAGAGACGCACCATTGTTAGATGAGATAATTGTACCTTTTATGTTATTAGTGACAGATATGCGCTTTAGGTATGCGTCGTCGCAATGTAAGATGTGCGAATAGCGAGGAACTAGGGAAATAAAAAATAAACAAATAAATATTGAAGTATTATTACTAGCGTATAGAACCGACACCGCAACACCACAACCCGATGCTTGTGCAATGAAATGTTGCCAATTGGCTACAGTTTTCGGTGGATTCAGTCGATTTTGAAAATAGAACACACACTTGTTCGCGATGTCTGTTAAGGTACTTAAGCTGAAAACAAACTGTCGGACGCGGCTTACGGACGCGGCTGAAGGATGTGACGTAATAGGTATTTAGATAATGAATGTACACTGAGCTGTGCAAACTATCGGAGGTAAGTCGCGGACGTGACCTTGAGGCACCTTGAGGCGTTCGGACGTCCAAGAGCTATCTGGCGCGCTGGATGTTTTTGTCATGTGCACATTATCAGTCGCGGCTGTCAGCCGCGTCCGATCGGACGCGGCTTATAGTATGTTTGCAGCTTTAGTACATTAAAGTTCAATGCATGTAAATAAATTAATAATTTAATGACACATTTTTTAATGTTTAAAGTCATTTTAAACCTGACATTTTTTTAAATACTTCTTAGTATTAATTACATAGATACTAGTAGGTATCTACATATATATTTGGTATAAAGTTTGATAACAAAATACCAAATCAGATAATTTCTTTAATTTATTTACAAATATTAGATATATTCGTTTTCGTGCGAATTCGTCAGTAGAAATGTTAACTTTTTTTATACCAACTTTCACTCTCCATTTTATCCTTTTTGGGAATAAATTTTCTGGAATCCTTTTTTCTACGGTAAAATCGTTGACAGCTGTCACTAAAACACTAACCTTACCATCACAGATAATATTATGCTCGGAATTGTCAATTCACCTGGGAAAATTGTTTTAAACGGGCACTAAAGGCGTTTGTGGAAATCTTTAGACTGGTTTAGACAATTGTCTGAGATAGTGGTAGACCGTTTTTTATCTGTTTGACAGTTTGTCACAATGGTGGTTAGAGCTGTTTTAGTACGTTTTATGTTAAGCTACTGTCGTTTAATGTTTTTATTGTACCAGTTGTAAAGCCATTTCTGCGAGAAGTAACTGTTTTTTAAACCAAGAACCACGGCCAGTTTCGACGTAGGTTTTGGCTTTCGTGACATCAGAGGGTAAATATGCTGATAAAAGCTTTTAAAAATATATCTTCATTTTGTTACGTGTAACAAAAAAAAAAAGCAAAAAACTTTTTTTCGGTGGACATTAATAAAAAATATGTCAATCGATAAACTAAGTGACTACGATTAATTGGAATTGTGTGGTTTTATGAAACCACGATGCAAGTAAAACTTTTTTTCGGTTTGTAGACATTTAACTAAAAAATTTTAGAAAATTATTTGATTTCGGGTATTAAAATTGCGTTTTTAAACTTAGCTTAATAATCGAAAAATGGGAATGATAATGGGAAATCAATAGTAGACATTCAATTATAAAATTGAATTTCAGTTTGCGTATTAGAGTACGGAATACATAATTAATACAATCATTTAAATTATAGACGCATATTAAAAACTAACGCCCCAACTCACTTACTTAAATCGCTCCTTAGTGACTAATCACCGTACAAATTCTGTACTAAGGAGCGATTTAAGTAACCGTTAGTGTCTCTGAGTTGGGGCGTAAGAGCAATATTTATTTAAATCATTGAATCTCCATTATTATTCTTACTCCAAGGCCGGCTGTAATGCGACATGCGATAGATGAACGAAAATTTTTGGGGCGATAGAATAAAAGTTTCACTTTAAAAAAATGTGGACAAAGCCGCGTGCAGTGCGCTAGTATTAAATATATAGTTAAAACTCATTAATAAGCTAACACGGTTAACTACAAGCCTATAAAATACCCGAAACGAACAGTAGGTACAAGTAACACGACAATTATCCATTAGGCGAGAATTCCCATGAATACCAATACAAGGAACGCCTCCCGTATTGGTATGCGTGACGCGTCGCTCGAATCGGTTCTTGTTAATTTTTACGAATTTGGTGTTTATAATCGATTCGGTGAAAAGGACTACTTAAACTTTGGTGTTAATTGTTTTTTTAATGACTTCAAAAAAGGAGGACGTATTCAATTCGACTGTATTTTTTTTATGTTTTACCTCAGAAGGTTGGACTGGGTGAACCGATTTTGATGATTCTTTTTTAATCGAAAGCTGGTGCTTGTCATGTGGTTCCGCTTAAATTTGAGCGAGATCTAACAAGCAGTTTTTAAGTTATTTTGAAGTGGGCTATTTTTTGTCAAGAATGATTATGCTGTCAGTTAATAAGTATGTCCATTGTCCAACTGATAGTGAATGATCACGGCGTGAATTGATCTCGGCTCAAGAGCGGAATCAGTTCTTACAAATGTAATGTTTACTTACCTACTTACAGTTTCATTTATTTCAGCATCTCAAATCGAATCTGGAAATCGAGGAGATCTTAAGATCAGTTTATTTACAGGCCCTACTCTAGACATTTTAACAAGAAATGCATAGTTATGCATTTCAATTGTTCATTAAGCAATTGTTAATTATGTTGCTTTTAAAATTCGTACCTAGATATTTTAAGAATCTGCTTAGAAGTTAGATCACTAATAATGCTATATTAGGGGTTATTTGACAACGTTTAAGTTATTTATTTAAATTTTTTGATAACCACAACACCAATGTGAAGCGCTTTGTCCATTGAACTACAATATAACAAGATATAATTTCGCTAAATTAAAATATTTTGAATTTAGAGTAAATTTCTAATTTTCTGGATTGTGCCCACTCGCGTCCATCAACGTGACGAAATATTTAATCTCATTAAATCCGAAATGATCCCAAGTCCACAGTTTCAGTAGTCACGTACCTAACAGAGATATTCAAATGTATTTATCGACGTATTGTGGATTGTGGTGGCGCTTCAGAGAATGAGTGCCACTTTAATTGCCCACGTTCATGTCACTGCACCCCAACTTAGGGATTGTACACATGGAACTAAGTCTATAGATACTCGATACGTTTATTTACCATGTATAGGTTACGATTTAGCGGGTAATTAATAGTCTAGTAAATTACTATATGCGGGGCCCCCTTTCACGCGGGTCCCGTACCAGTTGCTTATCTTGCTACGTGGGTAATCCGGCAATGCACTGAAGCAGTGTATTGGAGTTATAGGCCTCTTCAAGAGGAGAGACGCGTGCTCAGTAGTGTTAGATATTATTAGCACAGCTATAATTGTATTTATAAATAATTTGTAGATAAATAATAATATAACTTAAGTATGAGCAAGTAAGTATGAGACTGGCCACGTCATTAATAGAAAAACGAATATAAAAGAGTATGATGTAATGAGCTGTCAGAGATATAGGAATTATTGAGAAAAATATAATATAAACTAGCAATAAGCAACGGATTGTCTGTATATTATCTTAAAATAAATGTCATAATAACATTGTATCAAGGACTTTCTATTAGTAGTGGGCCATTCATGTGTTGAAGCCAAGCTCAGAAACAGCTAAACCGATATAAAATACTGTATGACGATCAATAACAATCTGATCCTTCCGTACATTATATCGGTCGATGATTCATACCATTCGCTATTAGATTACTTGCTATGCGAGTCACAAATACCTTATCGGCGGCCACTAAATTGTGGCGCGTGATTCGAATATAACACGTTGCCTCTTCATTCCTGATTTAAACTCCTATAGTAGTTTTAAAACACCCTTTTTACATACTACTTGTTGTCTGTTAGTAGGTGTTCGAGAATTTTAATTTACGGAATGTGAGGAGAAATTGAAGAGGAGGTGTGATAGCTCAGTGGTTTGTCAGTAAATATGTATGCTAGTGGTCGGAGTTTGAATTCTGTACCTATGTGTATGAAAGTAAAGCAAGTAGATTATAGATCTGAGTTTAATGAATTATTAGTACTATGACTGCTGTTGATATCTTTCCGTGAAGCTTCAGGCTTTCTTCAGGCTTGTTACCATGGCTTTCAACCTGTGATAAAAACTGCAGTTGACATTGTGAAGTGACAGTTTATTTTCTTCTTATAACTAGCTTACATACTTACATATCACCAGCACCTAACATTGACCATATAGATTTTGTTACAATATAACACCTCCTCTTAACAAAATCAGAAAATAAACCTACATGTAAAACATACAGTTAACAAGCGAAATACCTAAAATTTTCAAAAAATAATAATTCTTGAATCAGCCGCTAAACCATTCGTCGTGTTCCGGCTAAGGCCTGAGCCAATTATTTCTTTCTTATCCCTTCTTCCCTACACAAAATAAATTCATACCTAAATCCAAGAGATCAATAAAATATAGCCTCGCTGTACACAAGCCTTTACAATCATCGGTGGTTCTTACTCTTGAAAACTTAGGGCTGTCAAAATGTATTGTCCTCTCCAGTCCCCTATGATTGGCTGGTTTCAAGGAAATTATTTCATTTATCGCCCATTGTACGGCCGTAATGTATAAAAATTCATCGCCCAATACGAACAGTTTTGGCATCCTGTATAAGACGCGTAATCGCGTCTAAATTGTTTCATTTAATCGGAACGTCATCGGGTTATCGAATGGTTTAGTCGTAATCGATTTTGGGATTTCCGCCTGTTTCCCCCTCCCCTTCTCCTCTCGGTATTTTATGTTTCTATGAAGGCGTTGCAAGTGGAATTATAATTCGTTTTTAGGAAGGAATACCTAAAGATAATAAAACCTGAAGATCATGAAATATGTTTATAATTCACGTTTGTTAAAAATGTTTTTAGACGAGATCCCTTAAATTGGCATACCTTTTTTTTATTTGACTGATTGAAATAAAGAAAATACTAAACACTACTTTAAGGTTTTTTCTTGTTATGGAAATAACCGGCAAACGAGCTGACAATCCACCTGTTGGTAAGTGGCTATCGTCGCCCATGGACATCAATAACACCAAAGGCATCACTGATGTGTTGCCGGCCACGAAAGAGAGAAGAAAAAGAAAGAAAGAACTAGCTGAACAAGCTCTCAATCCCCCAGCCGGAACACGACGAGTCGTTTGGCGGCTGCCTCATGCTCAAGGGTGTTAGCTATCCAGGCGAACCCCATGGAGAAATAATAATAGTAATAATGGTATTAATTAACAATTAAAATCAATATTACCAATATAATCTCTTGAGAGGCTTTACCACCAGCGGGCCGGATTTAGTCACCTCTTACGACACCCATCCGGCGTGGGATTGGGGTTAGTATTCTAAGCCGCCCCAAATACGGCCAAAAATTTATAATACCTACATAGCCACCGTATCCAAATCGGTTAAGCAATTACTGAGTTTAGTACAAACTCACAGACAATCAGATGAAAATTCCATTAATGATTGCCATGTGTTTTATTGAATTAATAAATACCACTAATAATAGGCCTTGTTAGTGGCTCTTCGAGATATCTCATAACTTTAAGAGCTTTTGAATGGACACCTATTTTAAATGAAATGTTTTGGGTGGATGAGATATCGACGCTTGAAAGGCAAAAATTACCAAGCGACATGTTGACAACTTTACACTACAGCATTTTAGATTTTAATTTTAGAAAAAAAATCGTAAAAAATCGCCATTACTCATAGCTACTTCATACCATTGAATTTTAAATGCAGTTTAAATGCTTAATAAAGCGATTTTTTACGATTCTTTTTCTAAAATTAAAAACTAAAATGCTCTAGTGTAAAGTTGTCAACATGTCGCTTGGTAATTTTTGCCTTTCAAGCGTCGATATGCACTCAGGTATTGACGTGAATTCACGTTGTTATACACCATAAAGTATTATATTTATAAAACCTTCTGGCAGTCAAATCATACCACCCTAAGTTATTCCCAAAACCTCGTTCCAAGAAGCCAGCGGGAGGTCGCTAGTGAGCCGTAAATATAATATAATAAAGACACTACTCTCCGGAAAAATATAAAAATGTTATAAAATAAAATTGTTGATAATTCCCTGAATAGTGAATTAATTCGATGGCTACCGAGACAATGTATATAGGTCGTAAAGTGGCTTTATGCTGGTGGCTGGTGAGCCGGTAGTCTAATGTGGACCGCATACTAGGATGCTGCGGGGATACCGGGAAACTGGGCATCATTCGAAAGGGCCGGACGATCATTCGATAGGTACTCGTATTTTTTTCAAAATCAACGGATTCGATTCTTGGCCAGGAATATTGATTTTTGAAAAAGTCAAATGATACAGTTTTAGTTTTCGTCAAAATCGGGCTCACGAGTTTGAGCATGTTATTAATTGACAAAAGTAACATCAAAGTTATCAAAACGCATTGTCGGCCAAGACCGAAGGACGGTTTTAAACCGGCTCTCCGACGTGGCAGTTAACACCAATGATATTATAACGTAAAAAGAGGTAGATATGTCACTAGCGCGCCGATGATGAAGAGCATAAGAACAGGCAATTGACCGTTCTGCTCGTAGTCGTTCTGTCAATACAAGACGATACGCACGCTTTTGTTGTTGTCTGAAGTGCTTGACATTTATGTCAAATGCGTTAAAATGCCTTCGTTAATATACCAATGTGATTAGTGTAGTGAAACAAAAGATAAACGTGTGTGTTGTAGCTTTTTCGGAACAGATTTTTTGGTTGATTTGTACTGGCATAACGTATCTATATTTTTTTAAATATCATTGGTTGACACGTGAAAATGTTTTGCACATACGTGTAACACACATACTTATTTTATATTCAAATAGACCTTCTTTTCATTTTTTCTACTTGGCATAATTATCTCCAAAGTATTTTTTCTGAATTAAAGAATAGCTAGTTTTTTTAAGGATTAAAGATAATAATCATAATACGTTTCCAAATGATTATTAATATTTAAAAGAAAATAAGGTTTTACATCAGTAAAAATAAGTAAGAGTAAAATGCATCGCATACAATTATGCATAAAATTATTTCTAAGTTTCCATGCTATTTAATAAATCTGGAACTATTCAAAATACCCGTTTCCCCACCTACTCGCAACTCACACAAAAATTCCCGAAGTGTCATAAAGTCAGTGGACGTGAATGGTAATGAAGCATAAAGGAAACGATATATTAATGTTTATCTATGGAAATTACGTCATTTGTGTCACTCCGCTAATTTATGGCTTATCTGTAGCAGCGGGGCTCGGACGGTAGGCCTGATGTAACACCGGTCTGTCTACCGTGTAAAAACCATGGAGTATAGAAGTAAGGAGAGCTATCTCATATGGGGCGAAAGTTGAAGAGTGTCATGCTGTATACTGAAGATAGAGGTTCCAGTACCTACCACCATCATCCTACGACAATAGCACTGGCGCCGCTATAACTACGATATGATCATAGCTGTTGACGCTGTAGTAGACGGAGCTGCGGAGTGAAGTTTGCTGAATTCAATAAAATTTATCCTACCGCACCGCAGCGCCACCCGATATTGAACGCGTTTTTACAGACACTTTTCATACACAGAGATGGCTCTCCTTACCAGTGGCGTAGCTAGCGCTAAGGAGGCCCCACATCAATATTTGTTGTGGGGCCCCCTCAACGTCAGCTGTTATCAAATCAAATCAAATCAAATCAAAATCTTTTATTCATATAGGTATCACTGATACACTTATGCACGTCATTTTTTATAATCTACCAGCTTTTCGGAAGGGTGCTTTGTCATGGAGGAGAAGAAAAGCCGAAAGAAACTCCTCGCACATCTTTTAAAATCATGAAAAGTTACATAATATCTTCTAACCTACGCGGAACTGGATGCGGCACTAATTTCCAGGCGTCTTTGTCATTAATATATTAATTTATGCTATAGTATCCTTTTCCTACTAGCTGAGATTTCACATATCTCTTAAACATTTGGATAGGTAAATCACGTACTGACTTGGGTAATTTATTGAAAAAACGTACACCGAGCCCCATATAAGAGCGTTGTACCCTACTTAAGCGAAAAGATGACGTCACCAAATTATGTCTGTTTCTAGTTATATGATTATGCGTATCACTATTCTGCTTGAACATACCTAAGTTGTTTTTTACGAATATAATATTGCTGTAAATAAATTGAGAGGCTACTGTTAATATTATGCCTATTTCTTTAAATTTCTCACGCAGAGAATCACGTGATTTTAATTTATAAATGGCTCTGATTGCCCTTTTCTGCAAAACAAATATAGAATCAATGTCAGCCGCTGAGCCCCACATCAAAATACCATAGGACACGAGACTATGAAAGTATGCAAAATAAACAAGTTTAGCAGTTTCTACATCGGTAAACTGTCTTATCTTTCTAATGGCATAGAAATATAAAAGGAGTGCCAACTGTAGCGGTCTTAGGCCGCTGGCAAGCTTTTTTTTTTGGGAGTATTAGTGTGGGCCCCTATACGCTGGGGGCCCCGTATAATTGATACGGCTAATACGGCGGTAGCTACGCCCCTGCTCCTTACTCTCTATACTCCGTGGTAAAAATATGATATGTATTAAGCCTTCTGTCCACGTAAACACGCGTCATACGCAAGATA
The DNA here is from genome assembly GCA_951805285.1 of Thymelicus acteon. Classification (NCBI taxonomy): domain Eukaryota; kingdom Metazoa; phylum Arthropoda; class Insecta; order Lepidoptera; family Hesperiidae; genus Thymelicus; species Thymelicus acteon. The sequence continues at coordinate 2,137,831 of OX638235.1, forward strand.
TCATCAATTGTCGCTTGCTTGCATCTTGGATAGTAAAAGTATGACATCTGTCCACAGAGCGGCATCGGCGTTTGCCTATTACATATTTCTACGTCTACGCACATTTATTCAGCTCTATTCAGCCTATGTCCATAGAAAACAGCGATTTTGTATGTAGACGCGTACGCATCCATTCCGCTTTCCGCGTCTATTCAGCATGGCAAACAAGTAGAAAATGAGGACAAATGTATTTTTATCATGCGAGTGCCATAATAGAGTTCAGCGCTGTTCTACCGCTGTTTTTATAACGCTGTACGCGGCTGATAGAAGCAGAACTGAATAAGTGTAACCAAAATTGTTCAGCGAAACGCGAATGGCGCTAAGTGTGCGTAGACCTTACGCGCCGCGGACAGTAGGCCTTACTAAAACTAAATTCTTATGTGATTTGTGTATGTAATGCCTTGTATCAATCCTAGTTTTTAGCTCGAGCATACGCGATGCAGTCTTCTGAGGTGGAGGTGTGGGGCAAGAAGGGGGCATATTTTTGAGTGCATGTGTGTTTGTATGTATTTAAATATTAATGCATGTGTGCATGCTACTTTTAAGTGAGTGTGTCAGAGGCCTTATGTGTCTATTGTGATTTGACAAGCGCTACACAATCGTTGTTTTTTAGTTCTATTAAACTATAAATTCCTCTTTTTATCGACCGATTTTTTATTTATTTTGTAATAAATATTGATAATAAATTATTTTTCAGTATATTATATCAAGTACTGAATTGTTTAGGAATTTGTATGGGAAGTATCTAAAAAAAGTATATCCTCGCATACCTAAACAATTAAGAAATTGGTTGGAATGGTTGAATTTCGACCACTGCAAAAGCCATCACTTAACTCTGGAACTACCATTCTTCATTTTGTATTGTAAAGACATCAACGCAATCGCGACCTCAACCCTAGTGGGTGAATTTGTATGGTGATATTAGTATATCACCATACAAATTCTGTACTAAGGAGCGATTTAAATAACCGTTAGTGACTCTGAGTTGGGGCGGTAGTGAGTTTGTGAAATGTGTGGATTCGTTTTTCGTTTCGTTTTTTCGTTTCGTAGTATGTAGGACATACTATAGGACGCCCCACTACTGCCAAAATGTGTGCTAAATTTGTATTAAAATGAAATAGTGAAATTAAAATAAAAAAATGCCAAAATAATGTTTTTTTTTTAGTATTTTATATATTAATCATTTCATCAGTCAAATCAAATCATCATCAGGATCGCATGACAGTTCCATACATTGTGAACTCTCGGATTGACTTTAACCCCACAAACTATATTTTTTGCCAAAGCCAATCTCCCCTGCGAGATATAATACGACTATGTAACCACTAGGCTTAGTAAATAAGCTAATATAGTATCTATACCTAATACTTAAATTGAAATGATAAAACCCAATAACTCATCCAAATCGCCCACTTTAATGTTATTCCTACCATTACCATATTTATGACCTGTTGTTGATGCAGATTTAGTGATAATAGCTATAAAATTAATACTTAAAACGTCTAAATTCCCAAAAACACGGATATTTGAGATCTGTTGTAAATCTTGTATAATATAATGTTAATTAATATTAATGATTTATAATTTGATTTTTTATGTAAACATTGGACGTGATAGTGATTTGAAAGTTGGTTATCCAAGTTGGAAATCCAAGGATCTTGAGGAATCTTGATTCCACAATTATAATAGCACGTTCTAAATTCTATCTGCTCTAACAAAACCTGACCTTCACTAAATAGGTTGGCTTTAAATAGAGACTTCTCAACTGTTAGATGTTTCTTTTCCAGTGCACTATAAACGCGCATTTTCGTTTTTGTAACTTTTCATTTGTTTTTCATTACCTATGTAATATATACGCCATATTTTATTTACCACATTATTTTCTATGTTCAGCAATGAGAGATCACTCGACAAGCGAGATGACGGATCTTTTTTCGAATGAATGCGGACAGGCTAGGGACAGAGGCGAGACTGGAGACCTGGAGGCTCAGCCGAGAAGACATATCACATAACCGACACATCAAGTTACAACGTTGTAATGCGTTTGTAGACAACTTTTATAGCGCGATTCAGGATGGCAAAGTTGCAACTTAAGTATTAAAAAAAAAACAATATTCAAACAATATAATAATTATAATAGTATTTTTTTCATAACGCGCTGAAAAGCGCGTTGAAAAATCACCTGTGACGTTTTTCGGCACCTTTAATTTTGTGTCACCGTCAGTCACCGTGTCACAAATCTTAAAATTTCACTCTCATCATACCTATTTTCCATTTATTTCATAACACGCCTAAAGAAGTATAATTTTCGGTTTGTACGAATTAAGTAGTTAAGTAGTTAACTAAATTTTAAGTAAATTAATACGGGTAAACAGACAATTTAGTAGTTAAAATTTAGTACGCAAGTAAACAAGTAATTTAGAATTTTTTCTATTTTTCTGTTAAGTAGGTGGGCGGGGTATATCACTTAACACGTTTGGACAGACACTTTTTAGTTAAAATTTAGTAAAATGCTTAAGTAATTAAGTAGTTTGTGAAGAATAATTGAGTCAACTAAAGAGCTTTACTAAATTATTATGTTTGGAAGTGCACTAAAAATTATTCACTTAAAATTTAGTTAACTACTTAATATGTCTAAACCGGACTTAATTAAAAAAAAATATTTTGCATTCTATTTTTTAAACGTCTTAGCCAGCAACACGTATCAAAATATAGTCGAAGCGTTCCACTAATTATTCTATATTTAAAATCAAAGCCCGCCGCATGATCGTGGCAATTATGATAATATTCAAGTTTCGGCGCGAGTCTGAGAGGTTCGGTCATTTAAATAAAATATGCAATTAATTAACACTTGACTTTACATTGATTCGGCCGCCGTGTCATTGGTACCATTACGATGGTAATTTGGAAACTTTAGATTTTTATTAAATTTATCGCGAATTGTTTGTTTGCTTTTGTACAGGAATATCATTAGAAACAAACAGGATGTTTACTGACTTATATTTTAGTATTTATTTTGACAACCACAAGGATCTTGACTCAGACTAATGTTCGGTTTACACTTTTACTAAGTAGTTGACAAAATTTTTAACTTAAAAGTTACTAAAATGTTACTAAACTGTTTACACGTTTTAATTTACTTAAAATTTAGTTATCTACTTAACTGTAAACTTAATTCCGGTTTACAGGTATTAAGTAGTTAAGTAGATAACTAAATTTTAACTAAATTTTAAGTGAATAATTTTTAGTGCGCGTTCACACGTAATAATATAGTAAAGCTCTTTAGTTCATACAATTCTACTTAATTACTTAAGCATTTTACAAAATTTTAACTAAATTGTAACTAAAAAGTACCTGTCCAAACGTGTTAAGTGATAAGCCCCGCCCACCTACTTAAGAGAAAAATTCTAAATTACTTGTGTACTTGATTAGTAAATTTTAACTACTAAATTGTCGGTTTACATATAATAATTTACTTAAATTTTAGTTAACTATGGCCGGTTTCTGAGGTCCTTTTGACGGAAGTTTATCTATTCAATAACGCTAACTCGTCGATAACTTCCGAAAAAGCGTTTCTGAGCACTGCGATAATACATAAACTCAGCTTAAACTAAGATCAACTTATCTAACCCAAGATGGCCGTTTATAGGTTCCATAACGTTATTTGACGCTCAGATGAAGATTTGACATTTCATTTTAACATTTGGGACATGAAAAAGCATACGGGCCACCTGATAGTAAGTGGTTACGGTCGCCTGTGGACATGAGCAATACCAGAGGAATCGCCAATGCAACGTATTAAATTAAATACTTATAAAATTATTGAAATAAATCCAACAATTTTTAATTTTTGCCATTGACATTCATCAATAATATTGTATCCATGACAACCCGACCGTCAATCTCACAATTTATTCTTTAGGTACTTCTATCCAAAAAGTATTGTTATGGCAAAGGCTACACTATAATACAATTGATGTATTCCCTTCACCATTTGGCTGCGTCGGCTTGGCTGGCCTGGCTGTAGCTGAAGGGAATCGTCAATATAACGGGCTAGATATAATAAAAATGAATATGAAAATGATAATATATCCTTTTGAAACTTATCATTTTGAAGAGAGCCATCTAGTGGCAGTTTTAGGTACTCGTTATTGAATTCATAGTTATTGAAAGGCCGCTCGCGTGTTCAGAAACCCAGTGACAGTTATCGAATACATAACTTAAGTTTAACTTTATTGATTCAATAGCTATTGATCATTTAACTGGAGACTTCAGAAACCGGCCATAACTAACTTAAGTATTTGAGGATTAATATCACTGCTACAGAATAAACTTCACCAGTGGTAAAAGATAAAACTATTAGTAACTATGTTATTATAAGAACAAAACATTTTAATATTGCTAATATTATAATTTATAGCACAAATTGAGATATTTGTAATGTATTTAAATTCGACATTAACGGCCATTAATGTGTAAATGGTCATTAATACAGCTGAGAACGACATTAGTTACACGACGGAGCACGACATGCTAGCCCAGTCACCTTTTAGTCGGCTCCATAGAGTACCAACAATTTATGCGTAGAAGTGTCTTTCTCTTTTAATCGACTTCAAAAAAAGGGGTAATTAAAAAAACTGTTAATTTCTTTAAAATAAACTAGTATAAATTTAAAAATTAAGAAAAAACCGCGTGTTATAAAAAAAGCTATCATGATATACCTCTTTGAAATCCTTATGGTGAGCTCTTTAATTTGATATCCATTATTTACCTATTTATTTGAAAAGATATACCTACTTTTAGGTTGGTTCCATATCTATCAAAATTTGAACTCCTCAAAATATAAGAGCTATACCTAGGTGATAATTTAATGATCCTCATCAAAATTTCGAAATATTTCGTAGACGGCGGATTTTTTTTTTTGTTAAAATTTTGATTCTTTTGTTAAAATTTCGTTTATTTTTTATCTTTTCTTGGCTGGCAATACATGAACATTGCATGGATATAATTATGAGATCAAATTATGAGGTGAGATTGCGATGGTTATGGTGACTTTTTCAGAATATTATGCTATATTATGAGATCACACTTCTATCAGTAACAAATTTATTATTATGTTTAAAGAGATAACTTTAACTTGATTGACATACGTCTACTCTATACCTTCTGCAATACAAGGAATCATAAAGAGTTAAGTGCCTTTATGTTTTTAATGTTAATACCTAAAACACAAACTGGATGTCAGTTCTATACATTGTGAACTCTGCTCGAATCCCAGCGGAGATTTACGATGAAGTTATGGCGTTATGATGACCAAGTAAGATGGAAATGAGCTTCAGATGATGTCGCGTATTCAAATTGCTTCTGCCCACGATCCTAGCAGGTAGATGACGAACCCTTCTCGAAACAAAACAATTATAAAACATATAGTACATACGTATATACAAAATATAGGGTGTTCAAAAAATTACGCAACATTAGAATTTGCTTGCTATTTGCGTGGTAGTTTCCGACGGAAAAAAGCAGTTGATATCTGATTGTATAAGGTAAGTGAAAACTGGAAGCGCTACTGACGCTAGAATCATTATTTTTTTATTGTTGATACAGTCATTATTTCAAAATATAGAAATAGGTATATATATATATATATATATATATATATATATATATATATATATATATATATATATATATATATATATATATCTATCTCCGGGGTAATAAGTACCCTGTGTCTGATATCTCACTGTTTGATGTCTGACCACCTGTCATGGTCTATCTGTGTGCTAAATTTCATGAAAATCTGTTTAGTAATATTTGCGTGAAAGGGTAACAAACAGCCATACAAATGATGTTTTATTTTTTACCTGTGAACAATGATATTATAATGTAAAAAGCGGCCAAGTGCGAGTCGGGCTCGCCCATGAAGGGTTCCGTAGCAGCAAGTAACATAATATAAAAGTTCTTGTAGTTCGTTGTAACTTTGATCAATGTTTTTTGCGGTTTACGATTTATGACGTATTAAAAAAAAACTACTCACTAGATCTCATTCAAACCAATTTTCGTTGGAAGTTTTCATGGTAATGTACATCATATATTTTTTTTAGTTTTATCATTCCCTTAATTTAGAAGTTACAGGGGGGGGGACACACATTTTACCACTTTGGAAGTGTCTCTCGCGCAAACTATTCAGTTTAGAAAAAAATGATACTAGAAACCTCAATATCATTTTTGAAGACCTATCCATAGATACCCCACACGTATGGGTTTGATGAAAAAAACATTTTTGAGTTTCAGTTCTAAGTATGGGGAACCCCCAAAATTTATTGTTTTTTTTCTATTTTTGTGTAAAAATCTTAATGCGGTTTACAGAATACATCTACTCACCAAGTTTCAACAGTATAGCTCTTACAGTTTCGGAGAAAAGTGGCTGTGACATACGGACGGACAGACAGACAGACAGACAGACAGACAGACAGACAGACATGACGAATCTATAAGGGTTCCGTTTTTTGCCATTTGGCTACAGAACCCTAAAAAGAGATAGATATTATCAATTATGTCACTGGCGTGCCGACGATAAAGAGCGTAAGAACAGGCAATTGACCGTTCTGCTCGTAGTCGCTCTGTCAATACGCACGCTTTTGTTGTTGTCAGAAGTGCTTGACATTTGACATACAGCGTTAAAATGCCTTCGTGTATTATACCAATGTGATTGGTGTAGTGAAACAAAAGATAAACGTGTGTGCGTTGATTTGTAAGGGCATAACGTATCTATATTTTTTTAAATATGCCTGAGAATTGAACTTCCTTCTTTAAAGGACATAAACAACTAAATTGCAATTTCTTCAGCCTTATGAAACAATTTTATTTATTCATTGAAACATCACAGAGATCAAAATGCAATTTGCATGGCTATACAGTACAATGTACAACCATTTAAAGAAGAAACAACCCAATCAACATTTCAAAACCAACCTTACTCTTTCACAATAAGAGTTAAAATAAGTTATCATCGCCCTGATTTACTACAATCGATTAAAAATGATATATGACACCCCTAATATCCATAAAAGATTGGGTTCCATGAAAACGGTGAATTAAAATGTGATAATATTAGCGGCCGAATGTATTTTGTAAATCATTTTAGAGCGTCGATTAGTTTATTGATAGTAATAAATGTGCTTCTTATTACTAAAGTTTTTTGTATTATTAATTATATCTTCTTTATAACTTGATAAACGAGCAGGAAAGTGTACATCATAGCTATCTGACATCAAAAACTCTAAAGGCGATGAGTTGCCGGTCAAAAATTGCTTTTTGTAGTGAACATCCCGCCGGTACAGACGACGCGGTTTGCCTCGTCATTCGCTATGCGTACTGCGAAGGACTGGAATAGCTTGCCTGCGTCCGTGTAACGTATAAATTTTAAGTTAGGCCTACTGTCCACGGCCCATCATTCGACCATTGTATGCAAGCTGCATTCGGCGACAATCGGCGAAGTCGACGATGCCACTCTGTAGACAGATTTCGTACTTTTAATACGCAAGATGCAAGCAAGCGGTATTTGATGATAACATGCGTCTACGTAGACAGAAGGCCAGTGTGCTCACCATCTTGGACTTCATCTCCACTTACCATCAGGTATTGTGGTCGAGCATAGCTTATACTGAGTAAAACAAAATCTGGTATACTTACGTAAAGAGAAGGCTGACACGGACATGACGAAGCTATAAGGGTTTTGATTTTACTTCGGAACCCTAAAAAACATTTTCAGGCTTCCGTTGCTTGTAACCCATCATAGACAATAGACGATTTCTCACATTTCAGTCCAACTTCGTTCTAAAAATGAGAAACACTAAACTTATCATGATGACCTGTGTGTTACAATGCCAGATCGCTGTGCCAAGGTTCCTGGGTTCGATTTCCAGGAAGGTGGAAATGTGAATGATGACTTGTAACAAGGTGTAATTACCTCGTTCAATATTCCCTGGCTGGCAGATGCATTTTTCTTCTAAAATTTTAAATCTTGACAGGTGGGTTTGTTTACAAAAATGCATCTGTCAACTGGCTTCCAGGAGAGAGTACTTTGATATCTTGGAATGGTAGTTATTGTGATGATATTATGATATTTTTGTCGTAAAGTAGCCTAAGTTACTCCTTGTTACTTCAGCTATCTGCCAGTGAAAGTCTCGTCAGAATCGGTTCAGCCATTTCAGAGATTAGCTGAAACAAACAAACAGACAGACAAACAGACAAAAATTGTAAAAAATGTTGTTTTGGTAAATGTACCGATTCCATCTGAGATGTACCGTGTATAAATCCAAATACACTTAGTAAAAAGCGGTTATTTTAATATTAGAAACAGACACTCCAATTTTATTTATAACCTTTGTTTAATTGGACTGTTATTTACTTACGAGCCTACCCTGTCCTGAGAAACATTATGGAGTACTGTACTGAAACAGTATGGAGAGTAACACTACTTGTGGAGGATCTACACCCTCGCAGACTTCGAATTCCAGTTCTCGGTCTGGGTGTGTGTGTGTGTGTGTCTTTGTGTGTTGTCCATGGCATCCACGACACAGGGATTCCTGAGGGCTATGAGTGTGAAGCATTATTATTATTACCTATTGCTGAATCTCTGTCAATCCAGTTCAATTAGTCAGGAATCTGGTACCCCGAGCCAGCCAGGGTCGCTATCAGCCATCGGTCCTGGAGGGGCGTGGGGGGAGGGGGCCCCCGCTGCGGCGGTAATTCACCGACCTCACACCTCCGTCAATTTGACTCGCGTCGGCCCGGACCACTTGATACTTTGAGATCTACTAGATATTGTTTAATTTAAATGAACGCACCTCCACTAAAGCTTTTTGTTATTACGTATTAGGAAATATTTGTATAAAGTGTTAAAATTTACATGAAGGTTACTCAAACCCTATGTTTCTTGTATTCCCATAATTACTAAGAAATAAAAGTTTTTCTTCCCTTCTCTATACTGTTAATTAAAGTTAGAAATTCCGCTGTATAATTGAAGCAGCTTTGTGAATTTCTAGTCGTAATGTTTAAATATTAGTAGTTTCAAATCGTTTCGAAATTTTTGAGACTGCAGGAGCTAAACCACAGGTAATATATAGAAAATCTTAATTAACATTTTGAATAAATAATAGTTAAAAAAAAGTAAAAAAACACGCTTTTATAGAAAATCCAACTAAAAATAAAAAATAAATTTGAATTAAGAATCGTGTAATTGTAAAAAAAGCGTGGGGTGCTTTTTATTTAAACATTATTATTATTATTATTATTTAATTTTTTCGTCTGAATTTTTGAAATAAAATTTAGTTTTTATTTCTTTCTTTTTTTTCTTTAAATATTGAATTGTCACCGGTCCTCGATAAGTCTACGAAGTTTGAAAGAAATCTGACCGTTTGAAGTGGGTCAAAATCAAGTCCAAAAGAGTCGGTTACAAGGTACAAACATACAAGTGAAGCTAATATAAAGCGTGTAAAAAAATATAAAACTCTTGCGCTATTTAAATGTCAGTTTAATGCAAGTACCAAGAAGCGTCGCGCGCGCTCCTCGCAGTAATATATTGATGATGCTGTAAGAGGCATTGTGATCCTTTGTTAGATTATGATAACTGAGATAACTTATTCTCCGCTTAATATAAATGTCCGTCTGTCTGTCGCGGCTGCCTAGTGTGGAGGAGGCGAACGTATAACATTACCATATTAGGAATATGAGAAAGCATTTGATTGTAATACAAGAATAGAGAAAAAAGATATTTATTTTCGGTTACTTTTTAAGTTTTTATTAACACTTTTCGATAGACAAATACGTCATTGTTTCAACAATATTTCGGAAGTATAGTTCTGCCCGCGGCTTTTTATCGCGGAAAATAAGTACCCTATACATTGAAGTATAATGTCATAGAACAGACATCTCAAACAAAATGTGTGTCCCGCCGGGAGGTTCTATTTTCAAAATTGAGCTCCCGTTCTCCTTTCAAAATCGAACGAATCCATTGAAAATTGAAGCCGATCGGCGCCAATTCATTGGGACATACATTGTGTTCGCGGTGTCGGTTCTGTATGCTAGTAATAATACTTCAATGAACCTATATCTCATTTCAGATCATGGTCTATCAGTGTGCTAAATTACTAGGAAAATCATGAAAATCCTGAAAAATCATAAAAAAAACCGTTTAGTAGTTCTTTTCCTGAGAGTAAAAAACATCCATACAAACTTTCACATATAGAATTCTACGAGGTTCCGTAAGAATAAGCGGCAAGAAACTACCGAGGAGTTTCTTCCTACTTACAGTTACAGACAGCGTTAAGTATCTGTTAACCATGCCACAGATACTTCATTGTTAAGTGGATACCGTCGCCAACAAGAACATCACCGATGCATCGTCGGCCGATAAAGAATTGAGAAGGAATACAATACAAATACATATTATTTGTACAACTAAGTAACACACAAAAAATACAAATGGCAGTGTTATCGCTAAAAGCGATCTCTTCCAGGCAACCATATAATTTACATGTACATCTTAATTCACGATCTAATTGTTTCATTAGAAGTAATTAGAAATACTGGCTCTGAAGCCCCCAGCCGAAACAGGACGAGTCGCTTGGCGGCTGATTAAAGAAAGATTTGATGACAACCCTTATGGCGTAATAGTTACCATGCCAGACCGCCACGGCGCTGTTCGAAGGGTCCTGGGTTCAATTCCCAGCGAGGCAGAAATTTGTTTTACTTTGAATTTCAGTTCTCGGTCTGGTTATGTGTGTCCCTTGTCTTTGTGTGTTGTCCATGGCACTCACGAGTGGCTATGAGTATGTAAAATTATTTATGTGTAGCGTCATGGTCAGAGCCGGCGTTAGGCGGGGGGGCGAGGTGAAGCGACGGTCTAGGGCGCCGAATTTGGAGGGGCTCCACATTTGGGGTGAGAAGCAAAAAAAAGGAAAAATAAAATTCTTAATAAAAATTTTTGGAGCAAAGAAGCTCGATTTTTGTTTTTTTTTTTTATGTGGGTGCCACAATATTCTTGCCTCGGGTGTCAGTGGCTCTGACGCCGGCACTGATGATGGGTATAAATTTCTGTTCTAGATGTGAATGTGTATCTACGACATAAAGAATCCTACTGTGAGGCTATGAGTGTGTATTTTTCTGTAATGTTATTTCATCATTGACGACCCGTGTGGCGCAATGGTTACCATGCCGGATCGCCGCACCAAGGGTCCTGGGTTCAATTCCCAGCGAGGCGGAAATTTGAATGAGAAATTTGAATTTCTGTTCTCGGTCTGGGTGTGAATGTCCTTGTCTAGTGTGTTGTCCATGGCACCCACGACACAGGGAGTCCTAGTGTGGGGCTATGAGTGTGAAGCGTTATTTATTTATATTTATTTATAGTGCTAAACACGACTTCCACCTATAGTTGATTGATTAATATTGCAGTTTCGCAAGGTTATCTTCGCTCATCATCGCGTTCCTTTCGATTCTTATTACTTAGTATCAGTGAGATGGTTATCGGAATACAGAATGATGAGTGATTGATTGTCAGTAATTGGAAGTGGAATAACCCCCGACGCAATATTCCCCCCTGAACACTCGTCGTATACGTTCAACATGTGACTGTATGTATGTCTGTTCTGTTGCCCTTGTACTTAGCAAGATTCTGATCAGATGCTGAGATTCATAAGGAATTTGAGGAACTGTGCAAATGGGTGAATATCAGAAACGTGCGTTATTTCAAATTTTGGTGGTGAAATTTTTTCTTCAGTTTTTGTGAAAAATGAGGACCTGGTATAAGAAAAGAAAGTGTAACAATTCGACTTTCTTATCTTATACTTACTAGGTTCTCAAATATATAAAAGCACATCGGTACATAATATAGTGATTTTATATGTTTATCCATAACTGTAGTAGGTACTTTAAGTTCAAGCTCTATTAAACTGACGTCGTTTTTTTGAAGTGAAACTTCTATAGACGGGAGAGAAAATATACATACATATATTTTGGAGTTATTTTATTTGAAATATTTTTTAATATATTTTTTTTGGAAATATTTTTATTTAAATACTTTTTAAACAATATTGAATTATTATTTTTTAATATTGTTCTTTCAAATATTTGTTTTTAAATATTTTAATGATTTTTTTTTGTTTCACTTCTCGTTTATTTCGTAAAAAGTTAATTATAATTTTGACTTGTGATTACAACCTTATTAAGATTTTAATAAGGTTTTAATGACAAAGCTGCGTCCACACTATTCCTCGCCGCGCCGACCGGTGCGCGGCTGAATGGTGTCCCTCGCAGTTTGTTTACATGATAATTGGTCAAGTTATGTCCCTACGTGCTCTGTACTCCGTGTACTTCTGTACTCCACCACGGGATTAACTGGGACGGAATCTTTAAAGAAAATGGCTCAGAGAACGTTGAATTGCACATTAATACATGACGTTTAGAACAGTTTAAATAATCTGAAAAATTACTACGGATTTTGATTCGATTTTTACTCTCGTTTCTCGGTTCACATATACGTACTTATGTAATCGATTCTATCCTATTCACTCTTGCCTTGAAGACACACATTAGGGGCCATCCATAAATTACGTCACACCAATTTCATGACTTTTTGACCCCTCCCCCTCTCCTTGTCACAGCTGGTCACATTTGTGAGACCTCCCCCCTAGTGTGACGTCACATGTTATGATATTTTACACTTAGAAATTATTAAATTAAAACAGCAAATTCCGAAATAAGTCTTATTTCCATTAATTGTTTTTTTTATATTTACCTATACATACCAATTATTCGATTCTCAAATGTGACGTCGCGAAAGGACCACCTCCCACCCCTTGTCACACTACATCGACCCTCCCCCCCCCAACGTGTGACGTAATTTATGGATAGCCCCTTATACCTAATGAAAACACAGACAATATTTACAATGGCTTCCACATAAATGTCATAATAACCATAATATTACATGGTACAGATGTAAACAAAAGTGTTGAAAATACATTTAAATAGGTTCGCAAAATAGTGATTTTAGTGGTAGGTATTCTACAGACACATTTACTTTAATTTTAAATTTATTACATGTAGTAATATAATTAAAAACTGGTTATATTCTGATAGAAACGATGTATTTTTTTACTTTATTCGCCACAGTTAAATACTACGGCATATAATATAAGACAAACTTAATTTTTAATACATTCTCTATTAGCTAACCATTAGCCCAAATAGTTATAATCATAATACCTATATAAAAACTATTAGAACATGAACTTAATGTCTAGCTATAGTCAAAATTAATTAAGATGCCCATAATGACACCTGCAATTTATTAATACGAACTAACCTTGTAGGGGAGGGGTGTCATTGAGCGAAATGGAATAATCATTTACTTGACATGAATAGTTGGATGCTTACAGACATTTTGGCAAAATTCCTACTCATTTACATTGGCGTTGATTATAAATCATATTATACGTTATAATCTAGTAAAAATCCCATCACACCATAATTTATGCAAAATTTAATAAAAATATATGACGTTGAAACAATGTTAAATGAAGAGGCCTAAGTGATGTGACGGCTTGAAACCGTTTATAAAACCAATCTAATCAATACATTACTGTAATCGAAATTTAAAAATGAAAATTGATTAATTTAATCAGACTGTTAAAAATGGTTTACTTGTATTTGAATTTAAAATTAGGTACCCAAGAATACCACGACGAATTTGATGCTAACAAAGGACATTTTCCATTATGTATAGGCACTTCGCCATCCATGGACAGTAGCTGCAGATAAGAAATTATATGTAAATATGTATAGCTTTAACCTTTTTGCGGTAAACATTTTTTTTTTCAACGAAATAATAATTATGTATACTTACATGAATGTGTCTTACGAAATAAACAAGATTTTATTCACTGCAGATTTTTTCCTGACGCTCATAACATTATGTCAAAATATTATTATGAATCTGAGCGGATGAGTTCATTCTATCATGATCTGTCTTTCTTTCTTTTTCATCTCTCTTTCTTGGCCGGCAACGCATCAGTGATGCTTTTGGTGGTTGATGACAGTCACTTACCATCAGGTGGATTGTCAGCTCGTTTGCCGGCTCGGCTATTTCCATGTACACCTATATAGTTCCATGTTACCATGAGTTGTTAGGAATAAACAATTAAATAATATTTTATTGGAGTCGTAAATACATAATATTGAGAATACGCGGTACGACATAGCTCAATCGAGGTAGTAGGTAGGTACCTAAATGTTACGGTTTTTGTTATACAATTTAATTATCGAATCGATTAGAAGGTCTTACAATTTTGAATCGATTTGTTGCAAAAATTGGTTTCTTTCGTGAACCGATTTTTTTGTACATCTCTAGTGTCACTGTGATGACAAACGACAAATTGGGCTTCTTAGTTCACGGGGACTATAGACTATAAGTCACCTTTTTAATCTGCGATCTTAAGATTCTATTAGGTTTGAGATATGGAGTATGAAGGTAAGGAGAGCCATATCTCTGTGTATGAAAAGTGTCTGTAAAACGAGTCCAATAATGAGTGGCACTGCGGTGCGCTAGAATAAATTTTATTGAATTCAGAAAACTTCACTCCGCAGCTCCGTCTATAACAGCGACAACAGCTATGTTCATATCGTACTTATTGCGGCGCCAGCACTATTGTCGTACTCGTAGGATGGTGGTAGGTACTGGAACTAAAGGTCGATATATTTATGCCCCGTCCACGTCCCATCCCCGTCTCGTCGACGTTGCGTATGCGGCGACCTTAATTCTATTGTCAGTAAACAGCTGGACACTTCTTCAACTTTCCTCCCATATGATGGCTCTCCTTTCTTCTATACTCCATGTTTGAGATGCTGACAAAATATCAGATCGTATGTAAAAATAATCTATGTAAAATCTGAGTTCGCGTTTTTAGCCGTGATTTAATTATTTTTATAGGCCTAGCACTCGTTCCCTATAAGTAACATGGCTTACTTATTTCCTTATACTCAAACAGTTTCAGAACTTCAGTAGTAATAAATAGCCGTAGATTTTATCTCATTTGTTAGGAATAAGAGTAGTTTCGATAAAGATATTAAAACAAACAGAGTTAACAAAAAGTAAGGATCGTATTCAGATTAATTCCTACATGGATTCTTTCACTATAAATCCGAGGTGTCTTAAACAGCTTAACGTCGACGATCTATCTTGTCTAACCAACTTAATCGAAGGAGGGTTACGGGAACCTGTCGTATTGTCAGCGAGCAGCGATTTAAGCGAAGCTAAGCTAAGTAGCGATAGAAGCGAAGCTGACATTTAATAAGTAAATAGTCGACAAACGAGCGAATGAGATGTCGTGACTCCTGGAGTACAGAAGGAAGATCATTCTACATATTTCCTGTATGAGTAAAAAAAAATGAAAAATTGCACCGTTGATAATTCGATATGTAATGATGGAATGGAAAGGACGTGTGTATGGTTCAATAATTTTAGCACGTGATAAAACCTAAAGAATACACAGTGAGAGTGTATGTTAGTCCAAAGCTTAAATGTTTGGTATAAAAGCATATTTTTCTGCCTTCTTTCTTTTTTCTTGGCTAACAACGCATCGTTAATGCCTCTGGTGGTACGGTTACGGCCTAAAGTATGATAAACTGAGTATAACCCTGACGAGACGTAGGAACAATTTATTCTGTGTTTACGAATTTTAAATCATGAGCAGATGCCTCGCTCTGAAGTTACATCATCGCTCATCGCTCATCGCCGTCAATACAACAACAATCGTAACCCGATATCGTCCAACCAATAATATAAATAACTTTATAATAAACAATAAATTAGCCGGTCCTAAACGTTGAGACTGTCCATTTATTTAGTTAATTCCCACAATGTATCGGAATGCTTGGATAACTCAATCTTACACCGTGGCGTGGCGTGGTATATGCAGATGGGTTACTTGTTAGTTTTTTACGTTAAAACATTTATTCGAAGCTTATAACTACGGTAATAGATAGTGATCCTTGCTTAATTTATACATATAATAAAATTATAAATAATCGATGTATTTGGAAGATATTTGAGAAGAAAAAGCCTAGGATATTTTTGACGCAATATTAATAATACACATACGTTGCACTGTGCGTATGTTTCAGCTTATACGGAAACGGTGAAACTACTTTGGATGCGGTTTTCGCTGCTTGCTGTTATTGTAAGCTTGTTGTAAAATTTACTGTTGTTTTATTCAAATCGGTTCATAAATGAAAGGTCATTTAATTTTTAAACGTTGCGTCTACATTTTTGTGTGTAGGTATATTAATGAATAGGGACACAATAGATATTATATATTTCGCGAAGTGAAGCGTTTACCGGTTACTTAGATTCCAGCTGCTTTTGTTCGATCCTAATAATGATATTAAAAAAATATAGATACGTTATGCCCTTACAAGTCAACCAAAAAATCTGTTTCGAAAAGGGCTACAACACACACACGCTTATCTTTTGTTTCACTACACCAATCACATTGGTATAATCAGGGCGTAGCCAGCCCTAAGGAGGCCCCATATTAAAATTTGTTGTGGGGCCTCCTCAACGTCAGCTGTCAAATATAAAAGGAGTGCCAACTGTAGCAGTCGTAGGCCGCTGGCGAGCTTTTTTTGTAATACACGAAGGCATTTTAACACTGTATGTCAAATGTCAAGCACTTCTGTCAACAACAAAAGCGTGCGCATCGTCTTGTATTGACAGAGCGACTACGAGCAGAACGATCAATTGCCTGTTCTTACGCTCTTCATCGTCGGCGCGCTAGTGACATATCTGCCTCTTTTTTACATTATAATATCATTGGATTCTTAAGCGATCAACCGAGTAAAGCAACAGCGGATGCGGCCGGTAGTTGGATGGGTAACCACTATTGAATTTTTAATGGTATTTCTGAGCTTTTCCGTACTTCTGAGGGCACATAAAGCCATAACAGTCGTTAAGTCACGTCGGAGGCCTTTGGGTAGCTTGAACCCTTCCGACACAATACTTAAACACTTCTTCTATATCGTCGTTGCGACTTTAAGACATGTGTGTACGACGTTTCCACAAAATTTGAAATTTAACCACAGAAATAACACAATATTACCTAGTTGCAATAATAATATTATTTGTGAACTAAGTAACTTCTGGAAAAAGTAGCAAGTTAGTGGTAGATAATATAGCACTCTCTATTAACGCTTTGTTATTAACGTATTCAGTGAGTCGGCTATTATTATAAAGTTGGCTACACGGACGTAAAAAAAGAACGGACGTAACCTTGTCTAATCGAGAGTGAAGCATAGCAATGACAGCTCGCTTACCATCTGTGCGTAATTTTGTAATTTTTGATTCGCGATGGTGTCAATGTCGTAGCCGTATGGTGTCAATGTGTGGGTGTGTGTACTTGTACAAATACAGAGTTGGTATTACTATGGGTGCTTCATTGAATTTGTTCTTGGGATTACGTCCGTCTTTGTTTACGTCTGTGGTTGGCTAGTAGCGATTTCAGTATTTACTGAACTTTATAATATATCTTACTAGTAACTAGCCCTGACTGCGGATTCGCGTGAGCGAAATCCTGAATATATTCTATCCTAATCTTTATTTTATTATATACACGAAGAATGCAACGAATAGTATGCAGTTAAATAAAAATATTTCAATTCGTTTTTTGCCAATTTGTCAAGTTGTTTTTGTGCGGAACTGTACCATTTATTATATTGCATATACATATTATATTGCATATTATATTGCATATATTGCATATTTGTATTGTAATTATTTTAATATTCTATACCGAAGAGACAAGAGTCCTATTGAGACTACTTTGCAGAATCAGCTCTTTTGAGAATATGTCCTCTTGTGAATAAATCATATCATCGACCATAGTTAGCCATGACATCTAAAGCATCAGTTGGGCGTTGACAGCTTACAAGGAAGCTTATCAATAACAATATTACTAAATAACAATGAGTTTACAATTCGATTAACAAATAAACAAATTAATAAATAAGATTGCTATGATCTAAGCCTAGATTAACCGTCAATCCTTTAAGCCCTACCCTATCACAAAATTCAACCTTATGACAAGCACAAAAGATTCCAATTTGTTTGGACATCATTTGAGTATTCCTATGGTGTCTACAGGAATCATTTATAAAAGCTTCCGCGTCTTAGATGACTTGAGGGTTGAGACGTCATATATCATGAGGTGGTGTTCTAACGTGTCGGAACAGTTACAGTGTCCATACCTTCGTAAACGTAATAGATCAAAACAACACAACAATATTGCTGAAACACTCAAGCAACATTACTCGCTATCTCCTAGACTATAACCCTCAAATTCCCTTGCGTTTCAATTTATTTTTAAGTTGTTTTAAATCTAACCATTTAGAATTCTGTTCCGTGAACAATAAAAGCTGTTTTGGCTGCGATAGCTTATGAATATTGTTGTTAGTCCGTCTGTCAAAATAAATAGAGAAACAGACGACGCTACGTACTGACGTGTTTTTTAACGCCATTTGTATCGGGATAGCCTAGGAGATGGGTGTGATTGGGTGTGTATTTTTTTTAATTATATGAAATTACTGAAATATTATTGCACCAACGCAACGCAAGATCAAACTTGTCCTTCATTGGGCTTTGAGGAATTGGCGGCATACCTTTGATGATGATCGCTGATTGACGGTATAGCCGGCAGCCGATGTTTGTGTCATCACTCATCGCGCACTATAACAATTTTAAGTAATTATTTGACTCGATCAATATACGTACATAGAGTATATTCGGAAAACCTTTGTTCAAAAAATTGGATGTGAATGTAACATTTGCTTAAGATTATATTTTTTATCTGTGAAACGAAGGAACAGAATCATGCATTAGTGATTGTAGGTTATCGAGCACTAACGCAATGTGAAATAAAAATAAATATATTTGGTAGTTTCAAAATCAGTCAGTCAATCACTTTTTACAACACATTCACTTTGATTAAGACTGTAATTTGCACATCTACATACATTTACACAACATTTATATACATATATCATGTTATTTATTAATAATATGATAGGAAGATTTATAATTTTACATAGTATCAAAATGTATCGATCCGCACATCACAACACAACTCATAATAACACTTAAAAACGATCAATTTCAACTCCTCTGTCATTAGTCAATAATAACTTAGGAGTTAGGTGTAGAGCATACAAATCACTAATTAAATTGAATGATTAGCTCCTGGCCTATTTGGGAAGAGTGTTTGAAAACATGCGGGAGTATTTCCTCTCTTGCTTGTTATAATCCACGTTTTAGATTAAATATTATATTTTTTAATAGTTAATAAATAATTGGTGACAAAAAATAACCGACTTCAAAATAACTCAAAAACTACTCGTCAGATCTCGTTGAAATTTAAGTGGGACCACATAACAAGCACCAGCTTTCGATTAAAAAAGAATCATCAAAATCGGTTCATTCAGAGGTAACAAACATAAAAAAATACAGTCGAATACCTCCTCTTTTTTTGAAGTCGGCTAAAAAGACTACATTTTCAATACTTTACGATCTTTTTGCTAATATGACAATTATTTAATGATAGACAAATATTATGATACTTTTGTTTCTAGAATACCTTAGTTAATTGCAGTTTTATCAGGAAATTTAAAAAGAGAATGCTTCCTCGTATTCAGGAACAACTGACACTGTTGAAGATATCTCTGAAGATGTATTTGTATCCTTAACACGACATGATTACCTACCTACCTATTTACTACTTACTATCAACTTACTATACATTTTTTGTAAATACTAGTGTAAGATTGTTCCTTTATCTTAACCAATATCTACACAAAAAATATGATATTGTTTCAATTACAACAAATTATAGTACCTATAATTATATAGGTAGGTACTACTATTAAGAGACCATAAAATGATTCGATCCTTGGCTCTAGCAGGTAAGAAAAACGGTCGAAGATAATTTACTTGAAAATGACCTTTTGCGATCGAAATTTCATCCAATACCCCTGATAATACCATCAAATGCGTTCCTTTACCTATTTACCAAACTATTCTTATTACATGCTTTATATTAGCTTCACCTGTATGTATATATGTATGTATGTATGTATGTATGTTTGTTTGTTTGTTTGTTTGTTTGTTTGTAACTTGTAACCGACTCCTTTGGACTTGATTTTGACACACTTCAAACAGTCAGATTTCTTTTAAACTTCGTATTATTGAGGACCGATGAAAATTCTATATTTTAAATATAGAAAAAAAAAACCTAAATTTCATTTCAAAAAATCAATCTAAAAATGAGAAAATAAAAAATAGTTAAAAAATAATAAAAAACACGCTTTTATATTAAATCCAACTAAAAAATCATCAATGACACTGTCAATGAGTAGGTAGAAGGGGTAATGTCTTAAAAACACCCCACGCTTTTATATCACGATTCTTAATTCAAATTTATTTTCTATTTTTTAGTTGGATTTTGTATAAAAGCGTGTTTTTTAGTTTTTTTTAATTATTATTTTTAAAACTACTTTTCTTTATTTTTCCTATCTTTTTTTCTTCCTATCTTTTCCTTCTCAGCGTGAACGGCCGAACAGCACGCCCGTATGTTTCCCCGAGATGAATATCTCACCGTAGAATAATGGGTTGTCGGTTCAATCAGAATCTCCAGTCAATTATTGTGATACGGCTGCGGCGCGAGAAACACCGGGGGGCGCACCGGTGGAGATCACCGCGCTGTGAATCACCGGTGAAACGGTTTTTGTGTGTCAATAACTAACGAGTAATCGGTTAGCTGGAGGTTTAAATCGGTTTGCAAGGTTTTCTTCAAAATCTTCGAATCATTGACGACCCCTGTGGCGCAATGGTTACCATGCCGGATCGCCACACCAAGGGTCCTGGGTTCGATTCCCAGCGAGGCGGAAAGTTCTGTTCTCGGTCTGGGTGTGAATGTCCTTGTCTAGTGTGTTGTCCATGGCACCCACGACACACTTTCTCAAGCAAGAGGGCTGTAGTTATCCAGGGATTGTAAGCAAATGAGTAGATGAGCCATTTTATGGTATCCAAGTGACCGTAGCTCATTAGTAATACCAAAGTCACCACGTATTTTTAACCGACTTCAAAAAAGGAGGCGGTATTTAATTCGACTGTATTTTTTTATGCTTGTTACCTCAGAACTTTCGACTGGGTGAACCGATTTTGATGATTCTTTTTTAATCGAAAGCTGGTACTTGTCACATGGTCCGACTTAAATTTGAACGAGATATGTATGTGAAAATGTCAATGCAAGAAATAAAATACTTTTTTATTTTTATTTATATTTTATAATGAATGATGTAATAATTTGAATTAATTAATATCAGTAGCTAAGAAAAATATTTAAATTATAAATAGATTGACTGTTTTATAAAATAGGTTTTAAATTTAATTCTAAATTGATCTCTGTACAATAACCATTTTGAATTCAAATTAATTAATTGTCATTAATGAAAATAATAATAATAAGCTAAATATGTATTTATCATTTTCTCTTAGTTAAGTAATTCATGATCAATATTTCTATACCATGCAAAATTATTGTAAATTGTAACTTACAGGAATTAAAATGATTTTTATTTTTTATTTATTTTATATTTCAGACTTTTTAGAGTATGCTGCACCACGCTGCCCCAGTGCGAATTAGTTAGAGGCCAACCCCAGTGTCGGACATGGCTTTACGTCTGTTTTCTTACGATAACATAACAATGCAACCGTCACCGATGGCTTTATATTCAGGATTCATGTGATGAGCTCTACTTCGAAGTTTTTGTTATTAACCGACTTCAAAAAAGGAGGAGGTATTCAATTCGAAATTTTTTTTGATCACGGTGAATCGATTTTGATCACCGTATCCTGTACGATGCGCAACGGCGATGCGTTGTCGACACACTTTACTGGGTATAATAAATTAATTATGGTGCAAATAAAGTATAAATATTTTATTTATTTATTTATTTTGTACACACAAAACATTTACAGGATAAAAAATTTAAGAGACAGTTTGTACAAGGGCACTACTTATTCCTATTAAGAAATCTCATCCAGTACCCATAATAGTCCAGTGCCGATAGGTCTAAAAACGGTAAAAAGTGGAAGAAAATTATAGTAGAATGAAACCAATTGCAAAAGGAAGAGAATATAACGAAGATTATAGGAAAAATAAATTACGGGTGATCTGAGGTCGGGAAGGGGGGGGGGAAGGGGGTTTAAGGGAAAAAAATGGTTTATCTCGATTTCCGGAAAAACTACAAGTCCTGTTGAAAAAAGTTGAATGGCAAAGTTGTAGGTAATAAAAAGATCTACAACTTTTGTATTTACACTTTTTTACATAACCTCAAAATTAATGTGAAAAAATCAAAAAACCACGTTTTTGGTTTTTTATTTTTATCTTTTACAAAAAAAATTTTTTGTTTCACAAAATTTACAAAACTTACCTTTGTATGTCCTTGACATACTGTAATTTTTTTGATTCAAAAATATATTTTTTTTCACCTACACACTACACTGCTCGCCTACGCAGCTTCGGATTTTTCAAAATTGGTGACAGAACCGACTTAGTCAACCCCGACCCCACAGCAGCCCCCGCGCGCTGTAACCAATGGAGTGCCTGCAGTATGTTACGCAAGGGCGGAGGGGCTGCACTTCCCGCAGCGCCGGAGACGTTTGGAAGCCTTTTTGTGTATCAAAAACCCCTAAATTCTCCCTAAAAGTGCATATGTCACCCGGAAGATAACAAGAACCGCAAATTTACAAACCTAGATTTATAAAGAATATAAAACTAAATGAATAATTAACTCTATAATTAACTCTAACTGAAACATTCGCTACTTGAAAGTTGGCCTTTTGAAAAGTGTCATTATAAAAGGCAGACCAAACGTACAGTTGGCAACTGTTAGGTTGGAAAAAAAAATGTGATAAGTTGGCAAATGATTATTCGGCGAAATAAAATTCTGCGAAATGTTAGTTGGTAAGTGATGATCGGCCAAACAATTTTCGGCGAAAAGGCAGAGAACCGTCTTTTACACACATTACCAACTATGCATGGAGTATTGTATAGAATGCCTGGGTTAAGTATGAAATAAATAATATTCAAAACGTTACCTGAACGTTTTACATATTCTATACATTGCCTAGGTATTGTATAGAATGCTGAATTATACAGATATCCGGTAACATAGTTTTTTGAAACGACAACTATTTTCGCCAAAAAAAATCGGATTCCATTGATTGCATATGAGATTGCAAAAAATATGCGAAAATAGTTGTCGTTTCATTGCATTTTCTGAGAACATTTACCATGGTAGTGTATAGTTTTTTGAAACGACAACTATTTTCGCCAAAAAAAATCGGATTCCATTGATTGCATATGAGATTGCAAAAAATATGCGAAAATAGTTGTCGTTTCATTGCATTTTCTGAGAACATTTACCATGGTAGTGTATAGTTTTTTATATACCATTAGAAAGTAGAGATTCCAACGAACAAAAAGACTACCGAATTTAAAAAAAAATCAGATTTTTTGACGTGAGATTTTTCGACTGAAAATAAGGGTGCATTTTCCTTATAAAATAAGGTGAAAAAAAATATATTTTTGAATCAAAAAAATTACAGTATGTCAAGGACATACAAAGGTAAGTTTTGTAAATTTTGTGAAACAAAAATTTTTTTTTGTAAAAGATAAAAATAAAAAACCAAAAACGTGGTTTTTTGATTTTTTCACATTAATTTTGAGGTTATGTAAAAAAGTTTAAATACAAAAGTTGTAGATCTTTTTATTACCTACAACTTTGCCATTCAACTTTTTTCAACAGGACTTGTAGTTTTTCCGGAAATCGAGATAAACCATTTTTTTCCATTAAACCCCCCCTCCTCCCCCCTTCCCGACCTCAGATCGCCCGTAATTTATTTTTCCTATAATCTTCGTTATCACTGGACTATAAGTGAAATAGAGATTTACGCCCCAACTCAGAATCACTAACGGCCACTTAAATCGCTCCTTAGTACAGAATTTGTATGGTGATTCTTTACTAAGGAGCGAATAAAGTAACCGTTAGTGACTCTGAGTTGGGGCGTTAATGAAGTAAACTCAGTGTGTACATACCTACATAATTAAATACTATATATAAATACATATAATATAATATACATACATAATTATGTATATATGTTACCGGAAATCTATATAAACCAGTATTCTATATAATACCTAGGCAATGTTTAGAATATCTAAAACGTTCAGGTAACGTTTGGAATATTATTTATTTCTTACTTCGCCTAGGCATTCTATACAATACTCCATGCGTAGTTGGTAATGTGTGTAAAAGACGGTTCTCTGCCTTTTCGCCGAAAATTGTTTGGCCGATTGTCACTTGCCAACTAACGTTTCGCAGAATTTTATTTCGCCGAATAATCATTTGCCAACTTATCACATAATTTTTTTTTATTTCCCAACCTAACAGTTGCCAACTGTACGTTTGGTCTGCCTTTTATAATGACACTTTTCAAAAGGCCAACATTCAAGTAGCGAATGTTTCAGTTAGAGTAATATTCATTTAGTTGTATATTGTTTATAAACCTAGGTTTGTAAATTTGCGGTTCTTGTTATCTTCCGGTGCACTTTTAGGGAGAATTTAGGGGTTTTTGATACACAAACAGGCTTCCAAACGTCTCCGGCGCTACGGGAAGTGCAGCCCCTCCGCCCTTGCGTAACAAACTGCAGGCACTTCATGCTCGTCTACGCAGCTTCGGCTTTTTGGTCACCTGCGGCGACCAGCCTCAGCCGCTTCGGCTCACATGGTGCCTGCAGTTGGTTACAGCGGGCGGGGGCTGCTCTCCCTCCGCGCCTCCGGGGTTTACATTCACTCTAGGGGTAGGGCAGACTAGTACCACGTGGGGTCGGGGTTGACTAAGTTGGTTCTGTCACCAATTTTGAAAAATCCGAAGCTGCGTAGGCGAGCAGTGTAGTGTAGGAGCCATTAGACTGCATCTCTCCTTACCATCAACTGTGATTTCGGTCGAGCATTAATTTAAAATGTATAAAAAAATATCTATTCATGCAGGTTACGATTTGTTTTGAGTGTGTTTTTAAGAAAATTCTTAATTCCAACCTCCGTCCAAGTTGACTACACATACCCAAATCTAACTTAATTCATTGCCGGTGGACCTGCAGGTATTCTGTACAGTAGTTGGGAAACGTATACATTATCTAGGCAAAGTATGTAATGGTGAATAACATTCATATAATTTAATACATTGCCAAAACGACCCAGGTATTATACACATTTCCTAGGAATTGTGTTGAATACCTGCATTATACAGATATCCGGTAACATATACATACATATAAACTATTTTAGTCTATTTAAACATAAAATTATACCGTATACATATTAGAAAATAAAATAGATAAGTTAGGTAAACTAAAAAGATGGCAATATCAATTAAATGTTATTGTAATACCTACATATTATTGATCAATTAGCGAGTCGGGGCATGGGGGGGGGCAGCGTGGCGGACACATGGACGGACAAATTTACAACGCGCTAACGAGACGAGTAGCGCGGAGTGGTGGTGTATGGACGCTACTGAGATTTTATTTATTTTTGGTTCTATTAAGTAACAGGCCCTGTTCTTCCCTTAGGAGGTTTACCTTAGCGGTTAATATGCGTTTTTACTATACTTACCTAAACTTTACTACATAGTAACAATAATGAAAGCCATAAAGGGAATAAATAAACTCAAAACCTAGGTGCTGATCCAGCACACACACACACATATATTACAATAGGAATAATGAGCAATATTTTATTTTAAATTACTGTATTTATTTTTTGTCTATAAATAAAAAAATGTGTGCAATTCACACGTGTTAGAAGTGAAACCTTCAAAAATTTTGGTTTTTTGTGTGTGTCTGTCACTTTTTACTGTCGCTTTTTCGTTTCATCGACTTTCAAATCACAACAATGCTAAAGAAGTTTTCACTTAAATATCTAAATAATAAATTAGCGAGCGAAACGACACTACACAATCTCATCATTTTTGTGGTACACTTTATGGAAAAACTACCTGCTTCAGCTTCAGGATTGAGCTTTATGCCTACTAAAGCCCTGTTTTTTTATGGGGACAGCCCCGCAAATGAGCTCATTATCATTCAAACATCATCATCATTCAAAAGGTACATACAACAATTTGTATTACAACTGACACAACAGTCCACACCATCTGTCAAAAATTATTATTTATTACTAGTAAAATACCTCACAGGCTCCCACAAAACCGTGCTTTTCGCTAGATATAAACTACTTTCACAACACCTTCCTCATTAAATTATAAAACTTGTACTACACATAAAACCTCCAACGTACAATAAACAAATTGAAATAAACTTTGCAGATAGCACCATCTACAAGCAGTCCGTAGAAACGAAGTCTCAAATAAAACAAGACCTCAAACCCTCAAACAAATAAACTATCTCAATAATGCGCAGGTGTGAATGAACAACGAGTGCTGAAGCGAGACAGCGCACTTTACCACCCAAACAAACAAGGACAGACAATACGATACGTATCGAGGAATTCGATCGCATATTAATTGAAGGAAAGCGTTTATCTCCAGACAATAGAGTTCAAATTCAAAGGTGTTTTCGTTAAGATTAATTAATAAATTGGATGCTTAATGGCGTTTGAATTGATTGGCATTAATTTGCTTTAAGGGCTTTGCGTTGTGCTTATAGATAGCTTATAAAGTGTTTATTAGCGACCCAGGCTTAAAATAATAATTGTATGACATACACTTAAATACTAAACTCTCATAAGGGAATTTGACTTATGACTTATGCAAAAAATTATTGTACCTATCAGAGTTGATTAAATTGTTGGTTTTACGGTTTTCTAAAGGCTCTTAAAAACAAAAATATCTAAAATAAATAAATTTAAACTGCCAAAATTCATTTACAACTTTTTACGCGGTACGTGCACGGATAAAAATGCAGTTAAAAAGATTTTTTAAAAACAATCATTTCTGAGTAATTTTATTGAAATTAAATAATAATTAATGACTGTTTTAATTTAAACCATCTTATTTTCGTAACATTGATGTGAAAGGTTTCGTAATATTTCTAAAACCATTGAATTTGGATGCTCCTAAAATTCTATTAAATAGGTATTTTTTATTTTAAAAAACTTTATTTTTTATTTTCATATTTAATATTTTTTCCCGTTTGTCATTTTCAGCACTTTTCTGAACTGCACTGCGGCAGGAAAAACTAAATACTACACGGCCTAATTTATATCTATGTGTATTAGGTTTGTATGCTTAGGTAAATTCATACAATAAGTGTTTGACGTTTGTAGGGTTCCGTAGTCAAAATGTAATATTTTTGTCATGTTCGACCGTCTCTTCGTATCATAGCAAAGCTTAGTGTTAAAAAGCTATAGGTACTTAATTTGGTTTGGGTCAGGGGCGTAGCTATCGTCGTATCAGCCGTTTCAATTATACGGGGCCCCAATTATATAGAGGCCCCCACTAACACTCTCAAAAAAAGCTCGCCAGCGGTCTACAACCGAGCGCTACAGATGGCACTCCTTTTATATTTGACAGCTGACGTCGAGGGGCCCCACAACAAATATTGATATAGGGCTCCTTAGGGCTAGCTACGCCACTGGTTTGGGTATATAGATTTGGTAGGCCTAATCTAATAAAGAATCACTGTATTTAGTCCCAATATTTAAGTCAGATGTCTGTCAAATGTCAAACATCATATAAATCGACTGTCACTATTCTAAAAATGATATAACACTTGCTGTAAAAAGTATTCCTAATACATAAGCATTTTTATCCATGTGAAAAACACTGATATTTAAAAATGTATAAGTATACGTTATGCCCTTACACATAAACCAAAATTCTGTTCAGAAAAGAGCTACAATACACACCCGTTTATCTTTTGTTTCACTACACCAATCATATTGGTATAATACACGAAGGCATTTTAACGCTGTATGTCAAATGTCAAGCACTTCTGACAACAACAAAAGCGTGCGTATCGTCTTGTATTGACAGAGCGACTACGAGCAGAACGGTCAATTGCCTGTTCTTACGCTCTTCATCGTCGACAAGCTAGTGACATATCTACCTCTTTTTTACATTATAAAATCATTCGTGAAAATACAGATATTGAAGAACAAATATTAAAAGTTATTTGTTTATCGTAAAGGATATAAACGGACGAGACACCCCAGGCTATTAAAACTTATCTCGCGAACAGTTTATTATTAAATTATTGGCCGAAATGACCACTTTGAGGACTTTTACGACTACCCACACTCGTAAAAAATTTGCATATAACTACTTTAATGATGATTATTTGCTCAGCTATAAACACTAAGTTTGCGTGAACTAATCAAGTTGCAACTTACAACTTTAGTAAGGGTTTTAAGATTATGTTCAAAGTACTTTCGTCTTTATTGCAAAGGTGTGGTTGCGAAGATTGCTAAGCATTTTATTGCCCTGGGGCATAAGTAGAATTTAACTCATTAATTCACTTTATTATTGCTCATATCAACAGTCACAAGTGTCTGCAAGTAGTAATCGTAACACTGTGTCTATCAATTTTCGTGTTTCGTGTTTCAGCTTGTGTCGTGCACGGACATAAAAAAAGAACGGACGTAACCTTGTCTAATCGAGAGTGAAGCTGACAGCTGACAGCTCGCTAACCAAGTGCGCGTAATTTTGTAATTTTTGATTCGCGATGGTGTCAATTTCGTAGCCGTATGGTGTCAATGTGTGGGTGTGTGTACTTGTACGAATACAGAGTTGGTATTCCTATGGGTGCTTCACTGAATTTGTTCTTGGCATTACGTCTGTCTTTTTTTTAGGTCCGTGGTGTCGTGTTACAGTTTCGTGCATGAATAAAACTTGGCTTCAACCCATTAACGGCCCACTACTGAGCACGGACGGGTCTCTCCTCTTGAGGAGACCTAGAGCATACTCCACCACGCTGCTCCAGTGCGGGTTGGTGGAGTTAATTAATAAAACTTACGAAAAGTATTTAAATTGGCAACGATTTATGCAAGAACTAACTTTTAATTAAGTATTAGAATATTGAACATTCTGACGATCCACCTGATAGATAGAACTTCTGCGGTGCGATCGCCAACAGCTATGTTCGAATATCTGTTTGTCAGACACTAGCGCCATTCATTACGGGTGGCATAATTCAGCAAACTTCACTCCGTCTACAACAGTCATGTTCAAATATCCATTTTTCACACACTAGCGCCATTCTGAAATGGCCATTATTGGAACCTCTATTTTCAGTAAACAGCTGGACAATTTTCAACTTTCCCCTCACGTGAGATGGCCCTCTTTCTACTATTCTATGTTCCATGGACTTCAGTAACACTTGAGGCATAACCTGAGGCCAAGAAAAAAGAGTGAAGACTGAATTTTCAGCAGGTGACAAAAGCAAGAGGCAGCCAGGATATTCATTCAGGCTCTTTCTTGGCTGGCAACACATTCTGATGTCCATAGGTGACGATAGCCACATAACATCACGTGGATCGTCGGCTCGTTTGCCGGATATTTCCATAAAAAACAGACAACGTGACATTAGTTGAAACTTAGTAGTTTCAACTAGCTTACAGTACCCATTCATTTTATTGGTATTATGTAAATAGCCAGAAAACAAGTGGACTAGGTACTGGTGATACTTGTTGTAAAGTTGATTGATATTGTTGCTTTAGTTTTTGCGAAAAAAAATCTAGCATATTTTGCAACCTAAAATTACCTATCTACTTACACTCTCTTTCGACAAGCCTCACTTAAATAATTAATTTTTAATAAAATATTATAATTCCTTTCTAAACGTAAACTTGTTTATTTCAATACCTTACCCGACATGCAAACTAAATACAGGTACCTCCTAAGAACATCGTAAAATAAAAATCAATCCGAAAGTAAACGACATCAGAAACTCGAATTCGATACAATTTGTAAACGATAAGATTCGTTCCGAATTAAGACATTCGATTTTTTAGGTCAGGCGTGGAATATTATCGAGAATTGTCCGATACGGGCTACTTCAACCGATATTCGAATAACCGAAAATAAAACTCATTTGATTTTGAAGTTTGACGATCTATTAGACGAGCGATTCATTCGACGGCTTTGGAATATTTGTTTTTGCAATTTATTGTTGCTCCAATTTAAAATAACTTATTGTGGGTAATAATAATTCAAAAGGAAATTGTATTTTTAAATAAATAAATACATAATTAGATTATTAAAGAATTTGTAATTAATTGTTGGTTGGTTTGTTCGTAATTACTTAAATAATTTTAGTGGAAAAAAATGCTGTGTGCATTAATAATAATAATAATATTACAATAGGCGGGCTTAATGCCCGCCTATTGTTTTAATGGCATTAAGCCCGCCTATTGTAATACTTACCTACATTTGAAAATGAAATTCCAAATTTTTGTATGATAACATGAGAACAGTCGGACTCAAGTAGTATTGCTTGAGAGGGGTGGATCATTATGTAAGTGAAAAATTAACTAAATTAGTTTCACTCAAACCAAAACCGTGCTTTATCGACAATTTGACATAAATCGCCCGTCAGTACCAATCGCCAAACAAAACAAGCTCGCGAACAGTGCTAAACAGCGCAGCGCTCGTTTATACGCACGAAACAAAGCGACGGGCTCGCATCATGCAAAAATTAATTTTCTCAAAAAATAAATAAAACAAAAGAACACGGATAAAACAAAACCCAATAATAAAGTGAAGCTCGCGCAGTAAACGTCAGTTACTGCGTTCTTTACGACCGGAGTCGCATTTATTCGAATTCGAATTGTATTTATACGAAATACGAATCCAGATTCGAATATCCAACGTTCGAATATTGGACGTGTGTTTTGTGTATTGATTCACGCGTATAGATTTTAAATGATGTAGGTATAATTTAAGTTGCAGAATGTATTTTGTCGCTGTGATTTTCAACAGGTAAGGCAATAAAGGACCGAGGGTCATTATGAGACATGAAATTGATTTTGATGTGTATTGGGTTGTAAGGTTTTTAGAATCAGGTAAGGCTTTTGATTTCAAAACAATTGCGGCTAAATTAGATAAGCACTTTTATAAACCATCTCCATTTTATGGTAAGTATTAATAGTACTTACAAGTGAAACTTTAACCATTAATGAAATCGAATTTAAAATTTTAAATCGAGATGGGAGTGCCCCAAAGATCAAAATTAGGATAACTGCTATTTCGAGAGGTATTTGAGGGCTATCTTCGAGGTTATGATACCAGGTCCTTCACAGTGAACAGGCACCTGTTTAATCCCCATGGAATTCATGCAACCATTATTGAGTAGGAAAATTTTCATCTAATTCTTAACGCTTCTTCCGTGACTATATATATATTTTTTTTATTTAACGATTTATGTACACAAATCAGTATATAACACATAGTAAAGAAATTTTGTACAAAGGTACTTTATTTGAAAAACCAAGTTTAGTTTCACCATCGTCAAAATTATTTGTCGAAATGTCGTTAGCTGTTTCGTGCTAAAAAAATATCCTATTCCATTCAAACGAGCCCAAAACTAAATACGGATAAGTCATGCTATTATAGAGTTCCTATGCCGGTGGCATTGCAACAATCCTCCAAGAAGTCTCATCATATCACTCCGTTACCAAGCCTCTTTGGAAGAATAACTGCATGGTTTTTTATGCCTTGAGCAGGCAAACGAGCAAAGTTACTGTGAAATGAACGGATCCACTTGGCCAGCTGGTGCTCCGCCCCAATGGTGGAAACAGTAGGTACTCCATCACTCCATGTGTGGTTGAATTTGCGCCTTATCCTTAGAGCATCAACCTGTGCTTACGCGTGATGTACTGCTTTGCTATATTGAGCATTCCCAATTTTCTAGGCTAGTTAGATCTCACAAAGTGGTCCCGAAACTGAATTTCATTAAAAATATTGACACTAAGGCAGGTAATATGAGAGTTTGAACATACTTGCCTCCAATTCGGAGTATAAAGTAGCCATCGGGTTTGAGATGAGCACCGGTGCGTTCACATTAGATTCTGGAGGTGAGGACCATTATTATGACCTGGACGGCTTTCGAAGAGGTTTAGGTAATGGGTAGAAATTCCACAAAATCTGTAAAGACTTTCAGATATCTTTCAAAGATTTCCCCCACTCAAAATCGTTATTTACCTAGTTGAATTCTTTACTGATTCGTTGTCAGCTAAGAGAGAAACAAGATTAAGTAAGTGATAAATCTAGAAGCTGCAATTAGGCTTAACATAACGCCATGTTCATTAGAGATCCAATCAGACTTAAAAATGTGTAAGGAATTAGGGAATTATGTCCCTTTTATAGTTCACATGATAAATACCTCAGGTGCGAACCCGTATCGAGATGTAAAATACGCACAGATTAAAAACAAGCCACAGACGTGTAAGGGTATCAATTAAATCGATCACTCCCGAACCACAGACAACACAAAGCCTCGCAAACGAAAACCTGCATAATTATAAAAATCAACACTTTATTGGCCAATTATAATAAATGATTTAGAAAACACGACGCTAACGATCTCTCTTAAGTCTTGACGGCTCGTGATTAAACGCTTTTAAACAAAAATAATTGCCTTTAAAAAATAAATATTTCGCTTCCACTCTGCTCTTACAACGCCATTACGAAGCGGCCCGTTTTGCGCGAAACTAGCGGATCCTGTATCCCGCTCTCGCTCGGGCGGGTTCAATGGAAGCTGCGCTTATTGCCGTCCCTCTCTATCTTCTTGGCAATTTGCTGGCATGTTGTTAAGTTGCAATCAATTGCCATGCGCAAACAGACGTCTATGATATATCCAATTAAGTGGAGCTTGCGCGAGAAGACGCTACTGAGTTTTTGGTGTAGCAGTGAAATAAGTACATTTGTTTAAATGCTTAAAAGGTTATTTTGGATGCTTTGACCTCTAGACAACGGACTATTGTCCTATTTTTCTAGCTAGACTACGAAGGAGAAACGAATCATATTCACAGTATTTAGACTCAACCTTTTTGAAACTTATTGATCGTCCTGTAGCCAAGGATATTAAATATAATGTAAAAAGGGATAGATATTGTAACGAGGTGTACTAATACCTCGTTCAATACTCCTTGGCTGGCAGATTCATTTTTATTCTAAATTTTTAAATATTGACAATTAGGTTGATTTTTGAGAAAAGGATCTGTCAGCTGGGTTCCCTTCGGGAATGATGTAAAAACGTTATTTTATTTTATTTTTAATACTTTTATAAGTTTTATAGCCTATTTATGTAAATAATTTAATAGTGAGTGTAAAGGATAGTTTATACCTTACAATATAATAATATTTTGAAGAATTGGAGTTGTTCCTCAATAATTTCCTACCCCGCCCTGAGAGTCTACTATTACTTTCTACTGTCGAGGATCTGCACCCTCGCACTGGCGCCCAATACGGTAATACAGAATACATAAGTATACCCAGGACAATTATTCTCGAAAATATTGGATTAATTGGACATGTATATTTTGATTGGAAACCTCTGTTTATACCTACATACCTACAATATCATTGGAAGACTGCCGGGAAGACTCCCTAATTTTTCGGAAGACAAGGAAGAAGAAATAAATTAAAGGTTACCTTAATTATAATTACTTAATGTATTTTTTATTTTTCAAAATTCTAAAAGACATTATCGTCCCCTTCCCATAGCGGCCCTTATTAGTTATTCGAGTCATTTTTTATACTTATAATTATAATTATTGTAATTTTTATTGTTATGACACAAGAATGGCATTTTGTGTCGTTGTCTAGTAACGATTAATTTTATTATTGATTGTTATTAATTTCTATTATTTTATTTTAATGTTACGTTCACAGTAACAATTATAATTCTGTTGAACGGAACTACCTAATTCTGTAAATTTGTAAATCTGTAAATACTACTATTATTTACTATAGTTACAGAGCGGATTACAACTCTTTAAATAAGCCTATGGTACGAGCGGGTCGTGACTCGTTAAATAAGCCTACACCTTACCCTTACTTACCTTTACCACGGTATAATTACCTTATACTGTGTCTTACCTTTACCACAGTATAATTTACCTTATACTACACCTTACTTACTTCTTAGCCTTCTGGGTTATTTCTCAAGAGCGGATTACAACTCTATAAATAAGCCTATGGTACGAGCGGGTCGTGACTCGTTAAATAAGCCTACACCTTATAAATATGTAAGTATGTATGTAATGTAACTATGTAAATAATATGTATGTTTGTTTGTGTGTAAATAGGTGACTATTTATACTTTCTTTATATTACTATACTTTCTTACTTTCTTTGTGCTATACTTTCTATACTTTCTTTGTTCTTTTATTTTTAATAAAAAAAAATCATTAAGATTTTTTTGAGGGGAGCCCGGGGTGTTGTAACGAGGTGTACTAATACCTCGTTCAATACTCCTTGGCTGGCAGATTCATTTTTATTCTAAATTTTTAAATATTGACAATTAGGTTGATTTTTGAGAAAAGGATCTGTCAGCTGGGTTCCCTTCGGGAATGATGTAAAAACGTTATTTTATTTTATTTTTAATACTTTTATAAGTTTTATAGCCTATTTATGTAAATAATTTAATAGTGAGTGTAAAGGATAGTTTATACCTTACAATATAATAATATTTTGAAGAATTGGAGTTGTTCCTCAATAATTTCCTACCCCGCCCTGAGAGTCTACTATTACTTTCTACTGTCGAGGATCTGCACCCTCGCAATATGTCACAAGAGCGTAAGAACAGGCAATTGACCGTTCTGCTCGTAGTCGCTCTGTCTATACCTACAAGACGATACGCACGCTTTTGTTGTTGTCAGAAGTGCTTGATATTTGACATACAGCATGCCTTCGTGTATTATACCAATGTGATCGGTGTATTGAAACGAAAGATAAACGTGTGTGTGTTGTAGTTCTTTTCGGAACAGATTTTTTGGTTGATTTGTAAGGACATAACGTATCTAAATTTTTTTAAATATTTTATGATAGCGATGGGCAACTCGACGAAATTTACTCGAGTAACTCGAGTAACTCGAGTAAACTCGAGTAACTCGAGTAACGATTTAACGTACTCGAGTAAACTCGGCCGACTCAACTCAGCGACGACCGCGAGTCGACGCGGCGACGCGGTTCAACTCGGTCGGTGTTAATCGTCGAGTTCGTCGACTTCGTCGAGTTGCCGCCGACGCGCGTCGCGTCGCAACGATCTTACTCGTGAGTATATTTACTCGCGAGCTCACGACTCTACTCGCTGCTCGTGATTTTTGACACCGTGATTACTCGAGTTTACTCGAGTTTTTACTCGAGTTTACTCGAGTTTTTACTCGAGTTTACTCGAGTAAATGGTTACTTTTGCTCGAGTAACTCGAGTTGTAAAAAGTATTCATCGGCCCATCGCTATTTTATGACTTTGATTATGTTAATCGTACAAACCTACTTTTCAAATCAAAAACCATAGACTAAACTTTTCTGTAACTGTAATCTGTAACACAGCGGGTATTGCAAAATCCCAGTTTCGCCTTTATACCAGTCAACCGCTGCGCAGGTAACGCGAAGTACCGTGTATTAAATCTCTGAACAAACAACTTGTTCGCGCTTACCCACACTTACAAACATCACTCACACGACAACACGTATCTACACAACCCACGACCCCGCACACTACAACACTAGAGCCCATTCACACACGCAAACCTAACCTAAACGTTTCTTACTATAATCGTAAGTTTTGTCGATAAGTTGGGCAACGTGAATTAGTTCAATGAACGAAAATTTAGTCCCTCACTATTTATATTTCAAGTAAATCCGTTCTAAAGTAAAAAGTAATAGTATGGGCTATTGAAAGTTCTGTATATGACACACACATAGATAAGAGATAGCTATGTAATGTTCAAATTCAACGCACACTAGCACAGAATTGTTAAGGGTACACTTTCAGTTATTAGTATTAGATTGTGGAGGGTTTGAGCTCTGACTTTTTACGTTGCAGGTTGGTGTGATGTCGAATGTTATGAATCAATTGTCAGACTAATACCATCTAACCTCTACGATCGTAATATCAAGTTCCTTAAAGAGAAACTTGATTCCTTGCACTCGTATAAACACAAGACTTTCGTGGTTTACTATAATCCTATAATATCTATATGACTGTAATCCTATAATGACGACCCTGTAGCCTAATTGGTAGCGACCCTGCCTGCGAAGCGAGGAGTCCCGGGTTCGATTGTTACCGGGGCAGATATTTATGTGACAGATAAATATTTGTACTCGGGCCATGGGTGTGATTGTGATGTGTTATATGTGTCGACCATGCCACCCGCGACACAGGTAATAATAACCTACTGCGGGGGTATGAGTGTGTAAGCGTTTAGTATTTATTATCTATAATAGACTTTGAATATCTATAATAGGGATCGATCCATTCTTTTTAACTGACTACGTATTGGTGAAACGCCTGATGCTATGAATTTAATGATTATTTTTGGGCAGTGGGAACAAAGCCGTCATTTGGATCATAGATCTGCACTTTTTATTGATGTTTTCGCCCAAGATTTGCAAGATAACTTTTATTGAAGTGACTATAACCCGTACAACTCCAGTCATATCTTAACAATTCAACAGTCGCTTCAGTTAGCGTTCACGACAAACGCTTCCTACAAAATGCATGACTAACTGCGGAAAATTCATTTTGAAAATAAATTTTGAAGGTAGCATTTGGTATGACCGATTACAGAAAAGACTTGTCTAAAATCCAGTTCAGGAGGGCTATTTTCTAAAATACAAACTCGAAATCGAAGCTCACTCAAGTGAGACTCGAAAGCGAACTTGCATCATCTTGATATGTCATTCTCTAATCATCTAGTACGCACTTGCGAAGTGAAGTGAGTCTCGAACTCGAACTTCAATTTTGAAACTCATCGCGGATTCCGCTGTCGAGTTACAATACAGAATAGCCTTGCTGCTAACGCTTAGGTACAACACCCAGTATTCATTTTCGAAATTCAAACACCTACACATAACTGAAAACATAGATAATCTGCCCCTTAACACTCACACCGAGAGTCATAATCGGCTGGCACCCACACACTCTCGCTGCAACTTAATGCCTGTAACAGCGATAACTACGCAACTTGATATCTGCCGTAGTTAAGGGTATTAGACTAAATGAGCGCTATTATCCGCTGTGATTTATCGTTTTCCAACTGCTCTCCGTGTTTATACACCGTGTCTGAACGCTATCAATTTACAGGCGGGAAATGCGACGTCGTTGTTTATGTCGTCCTTTCGAACAGGCAAAAGTAACTTGGATCACGCGGCCAGTCTGACGAAATGTAGAGTAATGACTCAATGTTTGTATAATATTAAAATAATTCACAGACCTAAATCTGAAACAATGAAAAATTTACGATACTATATGCAGTGCCAATGTGGTTTTTAAAAATTTATCATTATAATTCCTTTTTTTATTTTCAGTAATTGCAGACAAACGAGCTGAAAAAATATTTAATACGAGTATACGGCAATTGTTTTGATTCGGTTTTCTTATTTTTTTACATCATGGGTTACATTATTGAAGTTTTATTAAGGATCCCTATTTTTTTTGAAAATATAATATAGCCTATGCCACCCCGAGATAGTGTAGCTTCCCAACAGTGAAAGAATTTTTCAAATCGGTTCAGTAGTTTCGGAGCCTATTTAATGCAAACAAACAATGAAATTTTTCCTCTTTATAATATTAATATAGATAAATTAATCGTCTCCGTATATCAGTGATATAATTTTATTGCATCACCGACATATTTTTATCCAAAATAACTTATTAATTGACTTCGAATATATAACGGAGAAACGTTTAAAAATATTGCACAGTTAGAAGGATCTACATACAACCAGGAAATCATATCAAAAATCAAACATGCCGAGATTAAGCTGGGTTGTAGTTTGTACATTTCTTTCTTTTTCTTCCCTCTTTCTTGGCCGGCAACACATCAGTGATGCCTTCGGTGTTGCTGATGTCCATGGGGCGACGATAGCCACTTACCATCAGGTGGATCTTCAGCCCGTGTGACAGGTATTTCCATAAAAAACCCAGCAATCTTTAAGGAAGGACTTGACATCATAGTCGCAGTTGTTTAGGAATCATTGAGAAGCTTGGTTTAGCCTCAGGATATCGGCGGCATCAGAATTAAGGACACCTGCATACCGTAGCATCGTAGTGAAGTATTTTTTCAGGCCTCCTGTTCAAAATTATCCCTTCAATGCACCATCACAATCTGACAACCTTTTTACACTGCCAGTTATCAGACCAAATAAATTGATCTCAAAAAACTTTACCCAAATCAACCTAACAGTACTTTAATCTCTTAAACACGTAATAACTTCTAACTGTTGGAAGGAAATAAAGGTTTTTGACAAATGGTTGTGTTTGAACGCGATAGCCGGGCTAGCAGCGGGCGGGGTTGGGGAAATTACCCCAAAATGAGGTTTTAAACACCCATTTAAGCCATCAGCGAGAAACTTAGTAGAATGACGAGTGACGCGTTTTCATTGCTCCATTTAACTTTAATTTTGTAATTTATAGCAACAGAGAGATAATTCAGTTACAAATAAATCAAAAGATTTCATTTTCTTTTCTCTTGCTTGTGTTGATGCTGTAGGAAAATCGCTGACCACTAACCCTGCCTACCAGCTTATTTGGCTGTGATTTGCAAAAATAATTGTTGTCAAAAAATAACTGACTTCAAAATTAGGGATAACTCAAAAACTACTCGTCAGATCTCATTTTTAATGATAAGCACCAGCTTTCGATTAAAAAATGAATCATTAAAATTGGTTCACCCAGTCGAAAGTTCTGAGGTAACAAACATAGAAAAATACAGTCGAATTGAATGCCTCCTCCTTTTTTGAAGTCGGTTAAAAATAGTAAGAAAATACACACCTGATTACCACCTGATCTTGTGATAGATACTTCCTGAAAGTGCTGTAAGAAATAAACTCCCTCTCAATCTAACCCTGCATACCTCAAAGATGTGTACAAATAGTCAATCCACACTCAGCCAGCGTCAGTTATATTATGTACAAAGAGTTTTATAGAGTAAGATGGTGCTACGGCCTCTTCTACGTAAGGAAAATGTGAGACAACCCCAGGAGTGCATATAGGAATGGAGCCTATGAGGGCAATAAACACTCAAGACTCTAAAACAAACCTTTACCACACATAAATGAAGGACTGGCCACTCAGAAATCATACAGAAATTCTTCACAGCAAAATCACTGCCAATTGGATTTCGCTACGGATCTGAATTGACGTCGAACAATGGAAACAAATGGGCGTTTACCATTTTATAAATATCGTTACGTGGCTGCCTATTTTATGAAATATAATTTGGGCTCAATAGCTGCTGTTAAACGTTAATTTATAACAAGATGTGTTTTCACCCTTATCATTTGGCTAGATAATTTGACAGATGTTGTATGTGGTCTGTGGGATTAGCTTTTTAATTTGTTAAGAATTTCGTGCGGTCAAAGGAGTTGTTGAGAGGTGGTTAGGGTTTTGGCTAAATGTTTGATGTTGAATCTTGAAAATTAATTTTTAATGAAAATTTGTGCGTGAGATGTTTGATGGAAAGTAAGTCAATGTTTGCAAGCAAATTTGAAATTTATTTTATCTTCAAACATGGCGTTTGCGTAAATACGCTCAGTGTCTCAGCCAAAGACAAGTACTTAAACGACGTAAATAAAATCAGCTAAAAAGTAATTTTCGGATACAATTTGGAAAAGGAAAGATATGTACTATGTATGTACCTATTTGGATAGCTAATATTGTGTAGTTATTTTTCTAATAATCATCAGGTTTGGGTTTGTCGAAGTACATTACGAAAATTATTTTGAGGCCAATCTAAAATCAGTATTAGATTTATTTAATTTCATAGGTGTTATAAAAGTTGAGCAAAGCTTTAAAGCAAAGTTGTAAAGCAGTGATAGCCTAGCGGTTAGAACATTGGTCTCCGGAACGGAGGGGACCGAGTTCAAATCCTGGCACGCACCTCTAATTTTCAAAAATTATGTGCGTATTAGAAGTTAATTATCACTTGCTTCGGTGAAGGAAAACATCGTGAGGAAACCTGCACACCGGAGAGTTCTCGATAAAGTTCTCAAAAAAGTGTGTGAAGTCTACCAACCCGCACTTGGCCAGCGTGGTAGACTATGGCCTATACCCCTCACATTGTGAGTGGAGACCCCGAGCCCAGCAGTGGGACAATTATTATGGGTTGTTGCTTATAAAAGTTGAGACAGTAAAAATATATTATTCCGGGCTACAATTTATTTTTTATACACTTTTGAAGCGGTCTTGGGTTGACTTTAGAAACCTGCGGCATCGGTATCTGGGTGATTTTGGCTTTAATCGATAGGCAGTGATGCCCCTAATCATAATCTAGTTGGTTTTTGTGAGGTAATGCGTCGTTTTTTAAAAATCTTAATTTTAATTTTTGAGGTTATTTCCAAAAAATACAACTTTATTTGAAATTTAATTTAATTGAATTTGAATATATGAATTATGATACTTATTTATACAATTTATGTTATTAGGTATATTTTATTGTATTATATACTATAATTATAGTAATTAGGAGTTCATTGGAAAGATTGGTGGCCCGGGGAAGGTGGTCGAGCTAGATGAAATTTGGAAATAGGAAATATAAGAAAGGTTAAATAATGTAATATATAAATTTTACTGTTTATGTCATACTCTATTAAATTCATTTATTACATTCTAGTTACATTTTTCAAAATCGGTGACAGAACTGACTTAGTCAACCCCGACCCCACGTGGGGCAGACTCCGGCGTTTACATTCACTCTAGGGGTAGGCCCCTAGAGTGAATGTAAACGCCGGAGGCGCGGAGGGAGAGCAGCCCCCGCCCGCTGTAACAAACTGCAGGCACCATGTGAGCCGAAGCTGCGTAGGCGAGCATGGAGTGCCTGCAGTTTGTTACGCAAGGGCGGAGGGGCTGCACTTCCCGCAGCGCCGGAGACGTTTGGAAGCCTGTTTGTGTATCAAAAACCCCTAAATTCTCCCTAAAAGTGTTTAAACTGTAAGTTTGTAATTTTAATGATTTGTCATTTTTTTATAAAATTGGTGCGTTTTGTGTGTCTCCCCATACGGAGGTCGTAACTTTATTTCTTCTTCCACCACCTGACATTAATTTAGACTAGTTTAAGACAAATATTGAACAGTTTTCACAGATTTAACATCAAAATAAAAATAAAAAAAACTCAAAAACTATATATTTCCTCACTTAGCCCCTTTAAGGGGGGAGTCCTTACCCCACCCCCTCCTCTCCCCCCCTAACTCCACCCCCCTCCCGGTGCCGCAGGTTTCTAAAGAAATACCGCGGCTTTACCCCTACTTTCGAGAAAATATAAAAAAATGAACATATCTCTGAAACGGTACACTTTAAACAACATTTTAGCATAGCATTTTAGTGTGATTTTATGTAGTAAATGACGTATCCTACCCTACTATCCCTTAATGGGATCATGACAAATAACCAATAAACCTGTATAAGATAATATAAATAAAACAAGTACCTACGTAATGTGATTAAAACAATCTAAAAACCACAAATTACAATGAACAAACAACCTAAACGATCGGTACACATCACAGGCCCGCAGATAACATTAAAATATAACCCACTCAAACACTCATAACGCTAACAGATTGACAATAGAGTTTAAAATAAATCTCATTTTAGATTTTAATTGCTTCGTTTATCGTCTGTTGCGGTCGGTGACAACTATGACATGTGTCAGTTGAATGGGCATTAATATTAATTATAGTCTATGGCCATCAACGCAAAGCGCGGCATTTAAGCGTCATACTACACGTTTTTAAAAATATGTAAACGGAATTTGTAATTTGTGAACCATGAATTACTACTAACTGTTTTAGTATACTGTATATTAACTGTTTTTGCGTGAAAGAACAACAAAAATCCACACAAACAAACTTTCACATAATATTAGTAAAATATAATTCTTAACAAAAAATAACCGACTTCAAAACATAGACTTTATATATATAGACGGGCTGTTCCGAAAAAAATCCGTGTGACATTTCTCAAGCATTTTTCATACTCTGTGATAGCGCTTCGTTCGGTCAAGTTCGGTTCAAGATGGCGGATATCAAATATTTTGCACTAAATATGTTTTTTTTTAATGTAAATAAAATATAGTAATTTACCGATTATGATTTAAATAAACTCAAATAAAGTTTTAACTGTGCACAATAAACAATATGTGCTCTGAAACGGTTGGGGTTTTCAAAAATGACATCTACTTGTCTCGCTTGCTCGCAGCCGACTAAAATGCGTTGGCACTATCTGTTGTCAACGTAGGTGTCCAAACTTTTAGTACTGAACAGCCTGTCCAGTATAGTATATACGTATAGGTCTATGCTTCAAACTAACTCAAAAACTATTCGTTAGATCTCGGTTAAAAAGTGGGACCACATGACAAGTACCAGCTTTTGATTAAAAAAAGAATCATCAAAATCGGTTCACCCAGTCGAAAGTTCTGAGGTAACAAACATAAAAAATAAAAATAAAAACAGTCAAATTGAATTTTGAAGTCGGTTAAAAATAAAAGCAAAGGTTTTCACATCCCGTATTTGGAAATACCCTAAAAACAATACCCTGAAAACATCTGGCTCTCCATTGGGTCGGCAGTGCATCGGTGATGACTTTAGAACTAAGAATCGATGGACTACGATGACCACTCATTAACGAGTCACCCGTTTTTGGGCTATTTAATTTCAATACATAATAAAAATAGTTAATTTAAAATGCGTAGACTTGAAAACTTTAGAACCGAATCGGCGACAATAGTTGAAAGCACTTCTATGTGGGTTTGGAGACTATCTAGGTCTACAATGAACCTAGAGGCACGCTATCTACGATTATAATAATATTATAATCTATAATCCACGCCTCGTGCTCTTTAATTGATAAAATTGTCTCGTGTCATAGGACTTGGCTATTAAATTGAAAGACGCAGAAATTAGAAACACCTACTAAAAATATGGCACATTTGGAGAACGAAAATTCTTTCAACTAAATGTAGGCTTAAGAAACAAATCTTAAAGATGTAGAAGTATCTATGTAACCTAATGGATAAATACAATGTTTACACATTCAATTAATTGACTAATATTAACAATAAATCGTTGAGGTGGATCACAAATCGAAATGTTCTTGTATCGGAAACAAAATAAATTTTTCCAATCACCGGGGATTGGACACACTCTAAATAAATTAAATGTATGAATAAAAATTCAAAACAATTAAAGTTAATCTTTATATAACTAGAGCAATGCAATTTATAACAATTTTCTAAGTAATAATGTGTAAATATTTTCCAATGT
Organism: Thymelicus acteon; assembly: GCA_951805285.1. NCBI lineage: Eukaryota > Metazoa > Arthropoda > Insecta > Lepidoptera > Hesperiidae > Thymelicus > Thymelicus acteon. Next base: position 2,181,491 of record OX638235.1, read on the forward strand.
CCCGTAATGGATATCAAGAGTGAACAAAATCCATTGTGTTATAAGTATACATAGAGAAGACATCTCAAACAAAATGTGTGTCCCGCCGGGAGGTTCTATTTTCAAAATTGAGCCCCTGTTCTCCTTTCAAAATCGAACGAAACCATTGAAAATTGAAGCCGCGCGGCGTCAATTCATTGGAACAAACATTGTGTTCGCGGCGTCGGTTCTATATGCTAGTAATAATACTTCACTGACAAAATCCAATGATTTTCATCGAATGGCTCTAAAAGGCACAAAACTAACAATGCACATCATCGGTCGTGTCCAGGCATCATTCGAAGATTTCAAATTAGCGATAAATATTGGGAGATATCTCCACAAAACTAATTTAACCACACAGTTCGCCTTAACTGCCCGCAAAGCTCATACAACTGTCGACAGCAATCCGATGACGAGATAAACAAACAAATATTTCTTTGCCTTTCTTCGTCTATTCTTTAAACACTCCTGACCTCTATTTCTTACAAAATAAGATTCAAAATGACATCTATATCTCTCTGTGTATAATTCGGAAAGCATACAGTAACTTTGTGAAGACGTACTCTCTATTTATCCACTATAATTTGATTATAGTTATCTAGATTGAACTGTCAATCGCCATTAGGCGGCCATCTTGACAGCTTGGCCAATAGACGCCCGCGTTTTAAATTTGGATTCGAAACTATTTCCGGTAAACCTTGTATTTATTTGTTATTTCATTTTATGTAATTGGCTTTGAGTAATTTAAAGTGAAAGTATTGGATATTAGTGTGTAATAAAATAATTGTGTTATAGAAACTTACTATTTGCTATAAATCTATCGATTACTTATAGATCGTATTTTATTTGACCTGTAACAATGAACTGATGAAAATATCAGATGCCATTCCGGAATTATAAAAAATTTAATAAAATGGCGGATGTGGCGGGGATAAGGGAGAATAAAATATGTTCTTTTAAAACATTACTCAAACTGACTACTTACCTACTCGTAACGGTGTAGTTAGTTGTAGTCTATGATAATAATATGGCGACGGTCCCTGTCAGTAGACCAGATTGGCGTAAGACACGACAAAAGCCGGCCATCCCGGTTTGAAGACGTAAGGCTTCCGGAAGGAATTCCCAGCCAGTATTATCAATATTTACTGAGTCATTAATTTTTATTGGTAATATTAACTTTCCTAAAAACATTGAACTAGTATTACTAGCGTATAGAACAGACACCGCGAACATTGGGTTCGGGGGTGAGCATTGCAGCCGACCGGCTGCATTTCATTCTGTCACTCGGCTGTCACTCGGCTGCGCTCATTGCGGCCGCATGCCAAATTTGTTTATGAAAAAACTGAAAAAATGCCGTCGTGCGTAATAAGAACGTGTCACAATTGCACGACAAAAAACAAAAAAGATAATGGTATCACTTTATCATCGGTAAGAAAACAAAATATAACTTAAATCAACTAAAACGAATTAAATTAAATTATTGTACAATGTTCCCGCCATTTTGGAATTAAAAAATCATAAGGAGCGTTTGAACTTGGCAAGCCACTAGCGTGTTAATGGAATATATAAGCTTGCTTAGGTTGCCGTCTTGGTTCGGCAAGTGTCATATACAAAGTTACTCTATGGCAAGTGCGCAAACGAGGCTTCTAGTTTGAAAAGAGAACGGAGGGCAAGCCGGCGGTGGAACACACATTTTGTTTGAGATGTCTCCTCTATGTATGTATCTCAATGCCTAAAAACCTGTCTTTATAGTTACATTTAAGTAGGTATGTATGTACCTACATTTTGTACATTACAAAAGTTAGGAACGGATCGAAAAATATTCTCGCAGTTTTTTCAGAACGATTTTGTTTAGTAACAAATCTATACAAATAAATAAAATTGGAGTGTCTGTTTGTAATATTAAAATAACCACTTTTTACTAAGTGCATTTGGATGTATACACGGTACATATACCAAAACAACATTTTTTTTTTAATTTTTGTCTGTCTGTCTGTCTGTTTGTTCCGGCTAATCTCTGAAATGGCTGGACCGATTTTGACGGGACTTTCACTGGCAGATAGCTGATGTAACAAGGAGTAACTTAGACCACTTTTATTTTAGAAACAAAATAGTTTGTTAGGCGATACGAAGTTCGCCGGGTCAGCTAGTAGGTAATAAATCCTATGCTGTGTTTAACAACACGGTAATGTTCTTCACGATATATATACCTGTTTTTTTATGAAAAAAAATATGTATTACTTTTTATTTCTTTGGGTACCAGAGATGATTATTGAAACCTAAAAATTATAAGCAAATTCAATAAAAAAAAACATTCAAGTATACTTTCTTATCAGTGTTTTGCGCCCAAATGTATTTAAATTAACTTAACCGGCGGATAGTCTGATCTAGTAATGGGATAGCGGATTAGAAGTATTAAAAACAAGTTAATCCTTGAACAAAAACACCTTAGCTTTGAAAATTGACTGGCTGAACACACTCATGGGAATTAAAAAGAAATCATTGATTTGTAAAATTTGTAAAACCGATTAAGCCATTTGAAAAGCAACTTTACGATAATAGACATAAATACGAAAATATATAATAATCTACAGCCAAATCGTTAAATAAAAAAAGTAAACCCTATTTCTTCTTCTTGCGCCTTCGTAAAACCTTTAATGTTGTTAAATATACCACCCGCATAGCTTCGTGGAAAATTGGCTTACGGAATCGAACCCACTACCTGCCGTAAGTAGGCTTGAGTTGAGTAATCCTATAACTATTTGACTTCTCTCGGTTGAGGTGAAGCGGTGCTTGTGATGGAAAATTAAACATTTAAACACCTTTTAATAAGCTTTTAGAAGTATATTTTTAAGTCAGTTGCCGCCTCACATGTGTGTAGTTTGGTAATTGGATGGTACTAAACGGATTTAAAGTGTATGTGGGGGTGAAGGAGCATTGAAAGAAAGAAAAGAAAGAAAGAAAATACATTTATTTAAAAAATACACATATGGTTAAACAAAACAAAAGGTTGAAAAAAGGTGAATTGAATACAATACTTATAAGTACAGTCACCTGCAGAAAAAAGTAACCCATCTGTTACTGTGTGTTTATAAACAAATGGGTTACTTTTCTTTGCAGAAGACTAAGAATCGGAGCCTGCTCAGCATTGTGCTGGAGTCCGGAGACAGCCAGCGCTGATCTCCCGCAGGGCCCGTGGAGGTAACTCCTCTGGTTTGGCTTGGTACTTTTAACTAAACTTAATAGTCAGTCGATCTTTATTTGGTAATAGGACCTGGAATTGTATTCGTTCAGTCGAAAGTCCTAATTGTCTATTTTATTGATCTCGTAACAGGGAACTATACCTTCTTATTTTTTCTATTTATAATAATTCTTGATAAAAAATAACCGACTTCAAAATTAGGGATAACTCAAAAACTACTCGTCAGATCTCGCACAAATTTAAATGGGACCACATGACAAGCACCAGCTTTCAAATATAGAAAGAATCATCAATGTCGGTACACACAGTAAATAGTTATGAGGTAAGACATAAAAAAACGAATCGAATTGAGAAACTTCGCCTTTTTTGAAGTCGGTTAAAAAGTTCAAGTGTCAGGAATCCGCTGCCGACGAAAGAAGCATTGTCCGTTGTTTATCAGGGCGCATTGATAATGGCTAAGACTATAGAAGTGACAGAGATTTTTTCACAATTCAAAATTACATATTTATTTTGGAACATTATTACACTTATCCACTTACTTCTCAAATCTTACTCGTACACAACTTGAGGATATAATACAGTACATTCTTAAAATGATATTATAATATAAAAAAGAGATAGATATGTCACTATCGCGCCGACGCTGAAGAGCGTAAGAACAGGCAATTGACCGTTCTGCTCGTAGTCGCTCTGTCAATACAAGACGATACGCACGCTTTTGTTGTTGTCAGAAGTGCTTGACATTTGACATACAGCGTTAAAATGCCTTCGTGTATTATACGAATGTGATTGGTGCAGTGAAACAAAAGATAAACGTGTATGTGTTGTAGCTCTTTTCAGAACAGATTTTTGGTTGATTTGTAAGGGCATAACGTATCTATATTAATTTAAATGTTATTGCATTCTTAATGCTGATTCGGGTAAAACTATAGATCTAAGGTACCTGCGTTCGGGGTGGGGAGTGGGGGGGATGGGAGGGGGGGGTAAAGGGGAGCCCCCAACTACAATTTTTATGTACCGGAAAGGTATAGTTTTCGAGTTATGATTTTTTTTGTAAAATCATAATACATAGGAAAAACCTTGGGTATTTCTTTAGTATCAGTGAAAGGGGGGTGGAGTTGGGGGGAAGGGAGGGGTTGGGGTAAGGACCCCCCCTCCTTAAAGGTAATACGTGAGGAAACACATAGTTTTTGAGTTTTTTTTATTTTTATTTTGAGGATAAATCTGTGAAAACTGCTTAATATTTATCATAAACTAGTGTAAATTACTGTCAGGTTGTGGAGGAAGATGCAAAACTTCGACCTCCGTATGGGGAGACACTACACCACTTCTATTATTTTGGAAAAATAATGACACAAATCACTATAATTACAAAATTACATTATATGCACTTTTAGGGAGAATTTAGGGGTTTTTGATACACAAACAGGCTTCCAAACGTCTCCGGCGCTGCGGGAAGTGCAGCCCCTCCGCCCTTGCGTAACAAACTGCAGGCACTCCATGCTCGCCTACGCAGCTTCGGCTTTTTGGTCGCCTTCGGCGACCAGCCTCAGCCGCTTCGGCTCACATGGTGCCTGCAGTTTGTTACAGCGGGCGGGGGCTGCTCTCCCTCCGCGCCTCCGGGGTTTACATTCACTCTAGGGGTAGGGCAGACTAGTACCACGTGGGGTTGGGGTTGACTAAGTCGGTTTTGTAACCATTTCGACTTACATCTGGAAATTTTTAAAAATCCAAAACAAACACAAGCGACCAGCCTCAGCCGCTCCGGCTCGCCCGGGTGCCTGTGCTTTGTTACAGCGGGCGGGGACTACTCTCTCTCCACGCCTCCGGCTTCTAAAACACACTCTAGGGGTAAGGCAAACAAGACTGCGTGGAGTAGGGGTAAGCTAAGTAACGTATGAGAAGAAATCAAATCAGTCCAATAACACAGCAGAGATCGTCGAAAATCCAAAAGAAACAAGAAAGCACTTTCACGTAATACGAAGATTAACGGAATAACTGAACACAACATTGACAGTGCAATAAGTTTTGTGCTACCTTCCATTTCACTCGTTTTTGACGAAGTACCCTCTAACTGTAGACCAAATTGACAAGAATTGTCTTTCATAATACGCAATTTTTGTTAAACTTATTTTTGTCGTAATTAATTCAAAACGCATCTCCGGAACCTAAAAATAGTTTTAAACGTTCACACTAAACCCTAGCTACATCTCTCAACTCACACCAATATCAAATTCAGGTACCTTAGATCTATAGCCAACCCCTGATTCGTCTTCGGGTACCTCTTCCAAGCTTGGTCTCCATGTAGATATAAACTTCTTGGTATATATCGACACCGATCTACTTACTATCCAAGTATCCACTACTTTACTAACATAAATAATATAGTTCACTAGATGATAGAAGTTCAGAGAAGTGGTGCGATCGGCGGACATCCAGGAATTGTTACATTTGATACTTTAGTGGCCAATAATGTCTTCGGATTATACGAGACTTACACTGTCGTATAATGACGTTTAATGAAGACGTAAATAAAATCGACTTGCAGTTTTATTACGCAGATCAAGTCTCTGTAGACAATACATGTCCTGTGGTTGCTGTAAGTTTTTTAACAGGTTTGTTTAATGCAGGTTTTATTGCGATGAATATACTCGTAATTATGTCCTTCACGGAAGCAATAGAATACTTTTTTCTAAACACGAAAATGTATAGGCGAAATTACTAGTTAAGTCTACCTAACGGTAATAGTTTTCCTTCCTAGGTACCTAACCTACTATTGTTTCTTTATTTTTCCAGCAGCGGGAGGAACATTCAGTTCTTTCAAAATTAACACTTTCGTAAATTGTTTCCTTATATTGTGTGTTGTTAAATCGTTTCGGATATAAATTTTTACATTAAAAAAAATGAAATTTATACCAAGTAATTTTTTATCTCACATGATGTATCTAATTTAGTTGAGGCATGACAAAGGGTTTTTTAACTCTCCAAAGTTACCTACCGAATAGCCAAAATTAGTTCACGGAAAATCTACCACTTACCTAAAACAGAAACGACTTCATATTTCCATCATCATCATCGAGAAGCCTAGGGTTCGATTCTTAGCCGAGACAAAAATTTATGTGAAAGATAAATATTTATTGTTTCCACGATGTTAGTAATCTATACAAATATATAAAGAGGAAAGATTTGATTTTTTGTTTGCATTGAATAGGCTCCGAAACTACTGAACCGATTTCAAAAATTCTTTCACTGTTGGGAAGCTACACTATCCCCGAGTAACATAGGCTATATAATATTTTCAAAAAATTTAGGGATCCTTAATAAACCTCCAATAATGTAACCCAAGGTGTAAAAAAATAAGAAAACCGAAACAAAGCGAGGGTAGTTACTCGTGTCTTAATACAATTGTGACGTCTACGTTTGCAACGTTATTTAAAAACGTTTATTTATAGACATTTCGCACAACAGACACCCAGTCGCCTCCACTAGACATCCTGTTTATAACTCTATGACTATGGTCAAACCGATGATGACCACTTGCCATTCACCACACCACCAGCTTTGTATGCAGGCTGCGTGTACCATGACGTCAGCGAGGTGTGTGGTCCATGGGGGGGAAGGTTTTAACGATAAGTGAATAGAAATAGCTTTTATTTGTAGTCGCCAGGTCTATCTATCTAAGTGTAACTAGGTAATGCGTAGGTTATTTTTACTCAAAAAAGAATGACTTCAAAGAAATACATTTGGTGTTGCTGATGTCCATGGGCTACGCCACTTACCATCAGGTCGTCAGCTCGTTTGTTCTAACATAATTTTAAGCCACATTGTTTATCTAATCATTTTTTTTGGGTAATGGATAAATGTTTATACTTGTCGAATTGGGGCGGCTTAGAATACTAACCCCAATCCCACGCCGCATGGGTGTCGTAAAAGGCGACAAATCTGGCCCGCTGGTGGTAGGGCCCCTCGAGGAATTATATTGGTAATATTGATTTTAATTGTTGAATAATACCACTATTACTATTATTATTTCTCCATGGGATTCGCCTGGATAGCTATCACCCTTGAGCATGAGTCAGCCGCCAAACGACTCGTCGTGTTCCGGCTGGAGGCTTGAGAGCCAGTTCTTTCTTTATTTCTTTTTCTTCTCTCTTTCTTGGCCGGCAACGCATCATTGATGCCTTTGGTGTTTGCTGATGTCCATGGGCGACGATAGCCATTTACCATCAGGTGGATCCTCAGCTCGTTTGCTGGCTATTTCCATAAAAAAAATCTCGGAGCTGGATCTCATGTATGTCGATGTCACCCGTGACTTAATTCTAGTTTATGTGAAAACTTTATATTATAGATACTAGCTGCCCGGACAGACCTCGTTCTGTCAATTTTTTTATTATTATAAAAACCCGTCTATCCTATCTTTCAAGTTGGATCAAACTGCACACGGTATGCAAATTTGATTAAAATCGGTTAAGTAGTTTAATAGTCAATCGCGGACAAACAATGTGACACGTAATTTATATATATTAAGATATGAAAATGTGTAAAGCTAATAAATAGGTACAGGTAAAGAAACAACTGTTTAAATGAGTAAAAACATATATTTCATATCACTCATCATTAAATTACTACAGTTTACTTTTCGAACCAAACTGACATTACTGGGTATAGTCGGAGAGAGAAGTGTTAGCCTGATATACACACAAATACACTTACACTATATAGAAACTAACACACACATATCTATTTACAATCACTAAATTAAATAGTCAGAAATGTACAATATCGCTACCGTCTATTATATTACTATTAACATATACTATTATATTAATTATTATGTACATTTCACTAACTATGGCATACAAACCCCATGAAATAGAAGGAACAATATTTCTCGATTTAACGACACAATAGTAGATATTAATCGGATGCTTAATATCATATTTTAAGTACGTTTAATAATAAATAATATGTACATGCTTGATATCCCACCTATCGTTCGAGAGACATGTTATTCGAATCAAAGTTTCCGGTACAAATACAAACTACGAATCATCTAATTTCAAGCCGTTAAGAAATTAAAAAAATACCAAAAATAATATTCAAATCAAAGTAAAATAATGATAATAGTATACAATACTTTTACTGCTACAGGAACAAATAAGTTTGGGTACTTGAGGTCATAAGACTGCATCTACAAAACTTCAGAGAACAAGTTCTACTAAAAGTGATCAATAGCTACTTTTCCATACGTCATTTTTGTGTCGCTTTAAACTTAATCGCAAATTTTTTTAAAGACCTATCATCACGCTATTTAAGAGAAAACTATGACTTGTTTTGACTATGTCAATACTAGGCAAACGATTATAATTATGGTCTAAACGTACCCAAATAACATAGTGTACAGTGTCGACAATGATACTATATAATAGCATACATTATAAATAGTTTAAACAATTAATGTTCCATTTAAAAAGACCTCTATCCACGACCGCACCGGAAACTATAATTCCAACAAACATCAAATTACTTAACAATAAAAAGTACATTTAGTTAGAAACACTGATAACCTGAAAGTATTTTTTAAGAATCGAAAATAACTCATTGAGTACAGCGATATTTCTGTAATATTTTATCTACAATCTAAAGAGGATGTCACTTTATAACAATTACATGGAAGAGGTGCATTTAATGCATTACAATTAGGATCTAGTGTTGGACAAACTAAGAATACCATTACAAACAGTTACAGAGATGTACATCATGAATGAGTTATTTATAATTGGATAAACATGTTTATAATTCATATTATTCCATTCGCCAAACCAGGATATGGTTATAACATTTAAATTTAATTAAGTAATGAACTATTATCATTAACCATTCAATTTGCACATGTTTAATGCTAGTAAAACTTTGCTATGATATCCGTATAATGTATGTTTAATATAAAGTTTCTAAAATTTCGCTGGATTTAATGAATTGTTAATAAAAAATTACAAGACCATTGCAATAATGCTACTTAACATATCAAAGACAAATATTGCAACAGATCTCATGTATTATTTACAGAACATACTCAGAATAGTTGTTCCTAGACAATGTTTCGAGGTGACCAAAATGCACTGATTGTGGAATATAATTACGGAGTAGTTACAACGCTAGAAGAAGACATTGTGTGAGAATAACACATCGAAATAACACATTCCGTTAAAATAACTTTTTCGCACTTCTGTTTCCCCTGTTTCATCGACGTTAGCATTGTAAAAAGCCATTTGCATTTAAACTCAAGTACCAAATGACACTTTTGCAATACTCTTGCAAAAACAATATGACATCATATCGAAAGTATCGGCTTTGTTGATCGATTAGCATTCACAGGTGAGCCGTCATTAAACCGTCAAGCGTTGAATGCATGACCTGAATGAATCTGTATTTGTATTCTTGTTTGAGTACTTTGCAACTGTTTGACTGAAGATTGTTTATAGTAAAATTTAAATATGACACTTTAAAGTCACAGTATCATTAGCCAAATGTCAAATTAATTAATATCTAGAGGACATATTTACATAAAACATTTATGAAATTGTAAAAGAAGTCCAAATGGCAACCGTGGTAAAGTTTTTGTTCAAAGGTATAAAAAAAAAATGCTGGGCCTATTAAAAAAAATTGCTTCGTCCATGAACACGGGTTATAAATTTCGACGATAATAATTATTATAATGCAAGATGACGTTTGCTCAAAAGTAGGGCGAAAAAATAACACTTATCATAACGATTTTAAAATCGTAAAACTAATTGCCGATAAAAAAAAAATTCAACTGTTTTAAAAAATGAGAGTAATAGTTATTGAGATGTTAAAAACACGTTCTTTTAGAACATTATTTAAGTGGAGCGAAATGTATTAAAATTCATATTATACCAATATCCCCACGTTACGTGAATAACTATCAACTTTTCTCGATACTTGTACCTAATGTCAATTTACCTAATTTAGAAAGAGGAAACTGTCGAAACTACAATTTTGGCGGACTAAATTGTTATTGACAAGTAACAGTCATCTCTATACCTAAAGGTAAATTGATTTTTAATTAAAACTGAAAATCGATTCCGACTCGTTATCTCAATGACCGATCGAATAAGCAAATATGTCGCGTAATCTGCGAATTAAAGGTAATCAAGAAGTAGGTAATTAAAAATATTTGCTGCACGTATCGTAACGTAGCGACATGGCCGCTAATCGGAAACACTTAATGAGGAAACTATAATGAAAATGGCTTCCGAGTTAATTGAGCTGAAAATGAAAATCTGCGTTTTAATAACTCGGATAATGTAATTAGTTTGGAAGAATTACAAATGTATTTCCAGTTTTATCTTAAATGAACAAAATTGAAATTTGAAAAGGTATTTTTTTCTGCAGCGTTCAACTCAACAAAATAATGAATTGAATTAAACAAATAAAGAAATCGTTATTTTGTATCTTTGATTTCATATTACGACTGGCCATTTCCTTCCTGATTTGATAAAAAAGTGAATTCACTTGTTTAAAAAAGGAACACTGAGTTTTATTTTTAAAAAGCGATCGGATTGGTACACCGTACAGGCAAGCAAAGATACTCGGATAACATTACATTAGGGTTGTTGAAAAGCGTAACATACCGAAACAAGGCATTACCACGCGAATAAATAACTATAATCGACTTGTTTTCGATCGCGGCCGATAAATCGGGAACTCGATACTCGTCATCGTAAATCAGTCGAACAAAAGACTGGGAAGAAAATACAAATTAACCCTATAATCGCGGCTATTTTACGACACGCATGTGTCCAACGGTTTTGAAATTCCTGCACTTTATTATTTGACTTTTTTCAAGCTTTATTAATTGTCATTTATCGTTGCACTAAGTGACGGTAAAATATCTAATCTTTATATTATTTTTAATTTACTGTACACAAAAATATTTCGATGTCTTTTTGACAAGATAATTCCAATGCTCTTATATTAATTTCTAAACGAATTGTTTTCCCCGTTTTCAGTCATATATGAGTCGTTCATAAAGCTTGAGCAGGTATGTTTCTAAATAAACTTATGACTCAAAAGGATGACCTGAAGGCGCAGTATCCAAGGACACAAGTTTAAAAATAAAATTTTAGAGGATTTTGTGCCATAAAAATATGATTCAAAGTTTTGAGTAAAGGAAACGTTACGAATTTAATTGATAAAAACAATGATATTTAAGATTGTGATAATGTCATAGTGGAAATAAAAATATTCAAGTCCAAATTGTAATGCATTAAAATTGTTTTAAAATTACTTTGACACTAACGTTCCATTCGAAGCTAATTTAAAACTCGAACTAAAGCGTGTTCTATTTTCCTTAATACGATGTTGCCACCGCACAAAACAGGCAACAATTAGCTTTTTAAAAAGGGAACAATGGCTGAATTAATGCCGTTTACATGACCCACGCCACGGTCCTTTGGACTTAAATTAAACGAGTCATTTGGATTCTTACCGAGAGTCTAATTAAAAGTGTATTAAAGTTACAAAAGCGCACTGGAAATTCAAGAGTGAACGGCCATATTTAACGTTCCTATTTTGAATTATAAACGTGGGTGGCATGAGTTTTGAAGGAACAAAATAAGGAATTGAATTTGAAAGGAAACTGGAAGATGGAAAAATGGAAGAATAAAGTGCATCGATTACTTTGGTACCTAGTTATTTCTTCGAATATTCTTGAACGTAGGCTCGGGATGACGTAAATATATGCTTTGACTTCAAAAAAATTGGGTCTACCAGACCGGCATGCGGCAGTTTAAAGTTCATCTACACGACGTTGAAGACGCGTGTTTAATAGGAAATAAAAGAAAATGTTTTAACGCTGAAACTTGAATAATGCATGGTTCAACCTAATAACTTGTATTTGTTTCTCAAAACAAAATCCAAGATAACAGAATAGATTATACCTATTAGTGAGCTGTAGATAGGGTTGCCAGATGGTCGGGAGTCTGGATTGTCCCGACATATCACTTGATGTCCAGACAAGTGCCGACAAAATACAAGTAGATACAAGGCCCGACAATTCAATAGAATGCGTTTTTTTGTACCGACAAGTTTTTTTTTATTGGAATAGCTGGCAAACGAGCGGACGATCCTACTGAAGGTAAGTGGCTATGGGCGACGGCCCATGAACATCAGCAATACCAAAGGCATCACTGATGCGTTGCCGGCCAAGAAAGAGTGAAGGAAAAGAAAGAAAGAACTGGCTCTCAAGCCCCCAGCCGGAACACGACGAATCGTTTGGCGGCTGACTCATGCTCGAACAAATCCCGACTTTTTGAAGTTTTGTCCAGATATTTCAGTCTTGCCATCTGACTACCCTAGCAGCTATGATCTACAGAATCAACCCGTAACTACACTAAAAAGAATAAGTATTTAAAGGAAGAGCATAGTATGCTATAAATATATCATATCATCTACATATGGCTTAGTATTCACGAGCAAGTGACAAGCTCTGTGACATTAAAAAGTCTACAAACAAATCACAAACCATGATAAAAATATCATATAACACGCATTATTCAACCTCATCAAGCAAGAGACCACCGCAACATTTGTTATGACACCTACAAAACCAAATTTCGGCGCACAATGGCTACAAGAATAGGCGTCCACGCGTGAAAGTGGGCACTAACGAGCCATCTAACCAGATCCTAATCAGAATTCCAAACGCACGTAGACAAATAGCCGTAGAGAACAATCGTCGACAGATTAAAAACAATTTTGTTGCGTCGCGAGTCCCGCGAGCAATTACCGAACGCGATTCGGCGTCAAGATACGATTCCTGGGCGCATCTCTTAATAATAGGCCCACAAACGACGGACAATAATCGCTTCCATCTCTATAAATATTTCCCTATTCCTTCCAACGCGACGACGTTTCATCTCTCCGTCTCGCTCGCCCGTTGACGGCTCACAAACCATAGACCCTGCCTATCAGGTTTTAAAATCAAACTGTCTAATTATACCCACATCACTAGAGGAACGCTTCAAAGGAGGCATTTTTAATTAATTTAATCCCAAAACTATTATAATACGGCCAATTTTGTTATCTAATAATTCGTGACGCGCTAACAAGAGCTGTTCCGACGCCATTTTGAATGAGTTCCGTTAATATAATGACACGGTTCCTTGTTTAAAGGGAAATAAATGACCGTTCATGAATTAAGATAAATTAAGCGGAAAGAAATTTAAATAATTGCGTAATTTTTTATTAGTTTCATTCGTTGTAGCTACATAAATGGTTTACGATTCGTAAGTATCGTTCTATGACTCTTGCATAAAGTTGCCACTACGTAAAATTATTTTCACGACTATACCTTATAATCTGTTTGAAACTTGAAGAAATAAATAACAGAAATTATGCTACGATATAACTAAATTACGATAGTATTTACACAATAAACAGTTGTCCGGTCACTGATGACACTTTTAGTTTTTACGTTTCATTTTCACTCTCACTAAGATCATCCATGTCCATATCTATCAACTCTTCATCTTCTTCGTAGGAGTTGTTGAACTGGTTGCCGTCGTCCGGCTTACTGCCAGAGGAGCTGGACTTAGTACCAGTCTTAGCTTCTTCTTCCTGCTGCATTCTTTTATGCTTCGTTCTTCTGTTTTGAAACCAGACCTTCACCTGTGAAAGAACGAAAGTTTAGTAAATTTATTTAACTTTGAAGAAGTCGAAATTAAACTTAAATTTGAGAACTTAGGAGCATTTAGACAAAAATCTTAACCGGAACTCTGTACAGTATAAAAATGGAGAGAGTTAAATTAAGAACCAACATTAGTACAATATAGTAGCAGTTTTGTAAAATCAAAATACTTTTTGTTGGCTCGGATGTGATTTTCAAGCCATTAATTTTCATTTAATCGTAGATCTGAATCCAGGCCATAAAATTCGCCGTGGCTACTTTCTCCAGATTTAATACGAGAAAATTTTCTTGGCAAAAGCATTAAAGCCTCTTGCCATCGCATTCCATATCCCTTTAAGCTACAATAAAGTATCAAACACATTCCTCTTTGGGTTTTCCTGCGGGGCCAAACGCATTGTGAATTGTGATTTTGAATAATCCGATGACTCGCTTAAAATTCATTGACACAAATTAACATCTCAATCTAGTTAAATCGATGGCAAATATGATTTCACAACTCATGCAATAAATAGGGTGTGTCATAAAAATATGTATTAAGTTGTTCTTTTCAACATATCATATAAAATTTACCTCAATAAATCTTATACGGTCGGTAGAACCAAATAATAAAGGGTTAACGGAACTAAGCAATAAAAAGTATTAAAAAAATATCCCTAGTATCATATATCAGCTCGTAACTATTGAAAGAAAATCCACTGTCGAAATTTTTCTACGGGCAACACAAAGCGATTTTCCCGCGAAAAAAAGGATCCGCCATCTTGTGAAGCGATTTGTCACGTGTTTAATGGCTTGTGAAATCTATTCACGACGCTTCCAGCTAGTGTGCCCGCTTTTGAGAAATTATACTAATGCAAGCGTATCACGGATGATGTTTTGGCAATCCCCTAGCTTACATAATGCTTATTTGCCAAGTGTAAAACGGAATGTAGGCACAAACAAAACGGTTAGTACCTTGTGGATTAAATTAAAATTTTATCTCCTTCGAAAATCAAGGTGCACCAACGATAATAAAATAAATGAAGGTACTTCTGGTTTGTAAATATTGATATCGATTATTTATTTATGAACATAATTTTCGAAATCAGGGCGCCAACTGAATAATGAATACAGACGTGACCAGTTCTGCCGCTATTGCCGCGAATAATGTGTTTAGCCGCCATTTTTGTTTCTGCGTTCCATTTCACGCTATCAGAAACGAGTAAAATGTAATTTATAGTTGTATGAATGTAAAATGCCTGGTACTGAGCGCGAGCGATCGTTTCACGCTTGATTTTGAGAACAATACCGGAATCTTGTATTGAACGCATTCGTTATTTAATGGAAAAAAGTAAATAAAATTGATTATGACTTTAAGTGGATCATAATTTTATTGTTACGTAAAATATTAATCATAAAATTTTAACGAGTTAGGTATAGTATATGTATACATAGTATCGACACTCCAACGTCAGAGAACCAGTCAAAAAGACCGTCATTCCTTCGGGACAGTAACGCATTGGTGAGGTTTTTGGTATTTGAATATTGATGTACAAGTTATGTGATTTAGCTAGGGTATTGACATAAAAAATGGGAGTAGGCGGCCCCTAAAGATCTTGTCATGCTACATTAGCCAACATATCGACATCAAATATCAATCAGGCACTTTCCGCCACCCTTTGAGGGGTAATGGCGCGTAGCGTGAGAGCGGGACAAATAGATGTTTCTTGTTTCGATTTATTCCGTCACCCTATGTGGAATAGCTGATAAGAATACCTAGAGATATAACGGATTGTCTATGAACAAAATTGGCAGCCATGTAGGCTTCATTATAGGTATAAATTGAAGTGCAAAGTTAAGGCTTTCTTTTCGTTATTGAGTATAGCCTAGAGGTAAGTCCATTCTAGAGTCTGATGAGGAATAAATATCCAAATTTTTATGTTTTGGTTGCCTTATTCAGCAAAGGAATTATTAGAGCACTGGCTAATTAATTTATAATACAGATAATATCACACACACAACCATAAAAGTTTCGAGACCTTCAACATTAACCGAAACAGCGTCACAAGACACATTCCTCACAAAGTTACTGTAGGCAATATAATAATGTGATTATCGACTGTAACAATGTTACCACAGTAACCATAGTAATTACCGTCTCATACGCGAAACGGCATAAAAGATCCACCAATCCCAGACAATGACACAGACAGTACTTTAAATATAACATAATACGTTTAAGTAACATAACATAAAGAACATAATTAGTTACTCGTTAAATAACTTGCATTTTGCGTTAAAGATTTACAGCCACTAAACATAGGCAACGTTCGCAAATGAACACTCATCGTAAATACATTGGAAGTCAATGCTAAGAATAGAGATAATTTGCGTGGAACGGAACGTGTTTATTAAGCAAAATTGTTGGGAGAAAACGTTCCGTTTAACGTTTTTCTTAACATAGCATTAACAATACTAATAATATTTTTTAAGGGTTTAACTTGCTCAGACAGAAAATAAACAAAATACCTTATTACAAGCACCTTATAATAAGTTACAGCATTATATTATCTGGGGGCACGGCAGTGCCCCCGCCAAGTCGAGCAAAAAAGCGGCACGGCCGTACCATCCTTTTCTCGAAGCAATTCAGGCCATTTTCGACACCCTATAACTTCGTTGTGGATAAAGCTAGAAGCCTGAATTTTTAATAACCAAGCAGGCATTGTATAAACTCGGTATGTTTCAAATTTCATTCAATTTGAACCAGTAGTTTAAGAATTATAACTAGTCAAAGTTTCTTAATTTCGTCACTCACTGACTGACTGACCGATCATCAAAACTCTAAGGCACTTCTAGTAGACATAGAAGCTTCAAATTTGGAACACAATTAGTGTTTAGTGTATAGATCAAGGAAAAACTAAAATATTTTGCAATTTCGGTCCAGCTTTCTAGATACATCAACTGCATAAATAACTTTGTAATCCCATATAAATATATAGGATTACAAAGTTACATTTGCAGTTAATTAATCACTGTACCTGTATAACAAAGTAACATTTGCAGTGACTGAATCAGTGTACCTGTATATAATATAATGGAATAATAGGTGTAGATAGGTACCTACCTAGATATAATTATGTTCAAAGGTAACTTGTAAAAGGCAAAAAAGTAGAACTATCTACAAAAAGAAATGAGATGCCATCAAAAACAAAACTTGTAAAAAAAACCAAGTCTCGCAACTCAGTTTTTCTACCGTAAAAAGTTGTGAGATCCATGTAATACCAAGTCGGTTAATTTATTCAGTTCCTACTTAAGGGTCCTTCTGTCTTAAGTTATTACGTAATTAGCTAACCTAACAAGTAACAACATCTTATAGTGACCATATTATCAATATTAAAAATCTTTTATGTTTTAAATAAATAGATTGACTTGGCAATCGCACTAAACAATCAAATTTAATATGATACGTAGGTATTACTTGTAAGTTGTAAGTTACATTGTGTTTTCATGCGATGGTCAAGTCGATCTATTTATTTAATACATAAAAGATTTTTAATATTGATAATATGGTCACTATAAGATGTTGTTACTTGTTAGGTTAGCTAATTACGTAATAACTTAAGACAGAAGGACCCTTAAGTAGGAACTGAATAAATTAACCGACTTGGTATTACATGGATCTCACAACTTTTTACGGTAGAAAAACTGAGTTGCGAGACTTGGTTTTTTTTACAAGTTTTGTTTTTGATGGCATTATCCTCTTTGAAATTTGAAACAAATTAGTTTCTTGTATAAAACCTTTGTGAGCAAATGCTGGATCTCATGTACCTTTGTCCCAATTGTGAAAAAATCTGGAATCCACTGGATCAAAACGCCCAAGGTTGGTCGGAAAGACGTTACTGCCCAACGGTAGACTTCAAAAGCTTGTTAGACGGGTTATACTTGTTTAATAATAATAATAAAATAATAATAATAAATAGTATTATTATTTAATATACTTGTAGCATAAAGGTTGTTAGTCAAAAGTTTAACATATTTCAAAGTAATTGTTTCCACCGATAACATATTATGTATTTAAAAAAAACATTAATCATCTTAGTTTAACTATTTTATGAGTTACGACTTAATAATCCTTATTTATGATTTTTATAAAAAATTATTATCTAATAAATAAAACATTATTGTCGAGAACCACATTTTGAACAAACGTAACTTAAACTTTGCTACATCGAACCTCGAATAAATAATACGTGTTAAAATATACTTGTAACAAATTTTGTTTATTGCGAAACAAAGTCATTTGTCATTCCATACAAGACCCCATGAGGTTACCCCATAGCTGTTACGGGGTCGCTTCACCCCGTAACACTATAGCTACTGCGTAGTAAATGGGCCTAAGGGACCCGTCGTTGTTGTAATGGTTAACAAGTTAATGGGAAATTTGATGGCGCTTGGAGGGTTAACTACCGTTTGAGGGTACCCTTATTATTGTATTATTATAACATTTAAATTGCGCTTTCACTTATTATCGATGCTACTAATAAAAGTAACGGATAAATCGGTACGTTTAATTATTTCTTTATTTTGAATTTACACCATGTTATTTAGATGGAGTAATTTTTTTTCGTTTTACTTTGTATATACTTCAGCAGCTGAACTCAGCTTTCTTTTCAGAACTGTTTAACATTGATTATTATTAGTTTAAGCCCATACATGATTTAGGAGGCGAAATATGCAAATTCTGCAAACTTGCGTCGTAAGTTCTATTCGAGGAGTGTCATATGCTCCTATTCCAATGAGGCATGGTGTCCAACTGAAGACTCAAAACTTAGATTTAAAACTAAAAATTACTGTAACTAACTTTTTATTACTCTATTAAAGTAGTACCATCAAGCACATAATTGCAACGGGACCCGACCATTAAACAATTATAGCATTGGGATGCAAATAGCCTTATAAATTTCGCAACAACAATAAAAGTTTAATTCGCCCGAAGAAAGATACATCTGGCGAGATCATTACAGTAACAAGTTTAAAATGAACCATCGAGCTTATGAAACAACGCCTAATCGAGGGGTCAGGGCAAGCTGGAGCAATAACAATCGTAAGTCTCCGCAAACAATCGTTTTGATAGAAGGGGACGGAATCCCCTCATAACGACACCCGCTCTGAATAAATACCGGTCTTCATTCAGAACGCACCCCCAAATGCGATTAAGTACTTATGTACGCGATTGTACTACTCCCCTAAGGATTACCGCGCGAATGAATCGCAAATATAACTTAGGTCGAGAGCGAGCGAGAGGAAAATATATAGGGGAGATACGCAATTAAGGGGTAGCACGTGAATTGGGCCGAAATTTAAACGGAAAGCTATTTATCTGTATATTACTTTATTGTCGATCCATTAGCGGGGGAAAGAGACGGCGGTATGCGTTGGAGAGAGACAGAAATGAGGACAAATTTGGATCGTTAGTTGCGAATTTTACGCGTTTATGTTCTTTTAGGGCAAAAGGATCATTTGTTAAGGTACAGTGGCGCCGAAAATACATAGATGATTGAGTCACTTAATTTTGAATTGAACAGTAGTAATTGATTGAATGAGGTAAGTAAATTAAAGTGATGCATTCAATGATAAAGGTTTAGATCTTATGGTTAGTTCATAACAGGTCTTCCTATGATGGATCCACGACTTTTCCATCCAGAACAATTTCAAACACAAAAGGGAAATATATTTTTATAACAATGATTTTGACGTGGCTTCAACCCATTAATGGCCCACTACCGGGCACGGGTCTCTCCTCACGAGGAGGCCTAGAGCATACTCCACCACGCTGCTCCAGTGCGGATTGGTGGAAGGGTTAGTGGTCAACCCGAGTGTCGGAAGTTTTCAAACCGCCCGAGGGCCTCCGACATGGCTTAACGACTTATCTAATGACAGCAACCGGGATTTTGACGTGGACTTCTAATGAATATGAAAGTTTTGTAAATAGTGAAGTGATGGAATATTAGGTACTATATTTTCCAAATCTAGGTACAATTGATGCACAAGTAACTATAGGTTTGAAAAGCATGGATTATCTGAGAATTACAATTTATGTATATCAAGTTACTCAGGTATTTGTTTTTATTATTCTCTGCTTACTTCCCACACATATTCCATAAAAAATGTGCCGAGAAGTTTCTTACGCTGTTTCTTCTAACGATTTGTACTTCTACTTTTAACGATTGTAATAAATCCAAAAAATATGTGTATACCTAAGTTGTTACGAATGATTTAATACACTTGACTTGCAGGTTACTAATCATTTATACAAATTTAAATATCAGTTACAATATAGAAGCTCTATAATAAATTAACGAGCTTTCGAAAGTTCCATTACTTGGTTATTGTAAGCTTTTGTGCTTTAATTGGTCAGTAGTTAATTTTAACGGGAGTTGCAAGTAGTTACTGTAATTTAGTAACAGAAAGGTCGAGATCTTAGGCAAACGCAATGCCTAACCGGTTGATTTATGACTTGTATTGTAATTAATCTTTGGTAATTACTAAGGCTCATATTAATAAACCGATCTCAAGATCTCTGCGATCTCAATTTCGGTTGGAGATGCTGAAATTATGTCAAATCGTATGTAAAAATTACATTTGTAAGATTTGAGATCACGCTGTTAAGCCGAGATCGGTTTATTAATAAGGGATTATGCTATCTATGTATTTATTTACACTTTATTATTAAGTGGTACAAAAGGTGGACAATGCTATAAGCATTCTTTGGTTTAAATAGAGAACAACGAAGGCGGTACAAGAATATAAAAGTAGAAATGAAGAAGGAAACAGAATGCGAAAAATACGATGAAATATATGATCGTGATCATAATGAAATGTTAAATACAAATAATATTATAAGCTTGAAAATAAATTACAGTGTTATTCTGCAAAAATAATTAAATTACATATAGAATATAATACAATACATAATGTAAGGTAAACTCATGAAATGCAAATTTACTAATACATTTACTTCAAAAAATGTATATAAATGTATACTACAGGAAGCTTACACCCCAATCGACCGAGTTAACCAACAGCGGGCGCGGTAGTTGGATAGGTGACCGTGCTTCGAAGGGCACGTAAAGGTGTTGATGATCCCAGGAACAGCGTTCGTAATATAATGATAATCTGAATTTTACCAAGAAAAAATAACTGATTCAAAATAACTCAAAAACTACTCGTCAAATCTCGCTCAAATTTAACTGGGACCACACGACAAGTACCAGCTTTCGATTAAAAAAGAATCATCAAAATCCGTTCACCCAGTCGAAAGTTCTGAGGTAACAAACATAAAAAATACAGTCGAATTTAATACCTCCTCCTTTTTTGATGTTTGTTAAAATTAAATATCAACGATATCCATTCAAATCGGTCTAAAAATCATAATTGCTGACCAATAAATCACAAACCGTTAGCCGGACAAGGAGGGAACGATTTCAGAACGGAACGGACGAAAACCGGACGCGAATCGTAAAGTCCGATTGGGAGCTGCAGTTTCCGGTCACATTCGGTCATTTCCGGATCTCGTTTGGGTGGTTCATCGATGTATTGTATTGAAATTTTGTAAATCTATTGCCATTTTATATCTCACTAGTAAACAGCCCTTGCTTCGTTACCGGAAACCGGAACCTTAGTAGGTACCCGCACTACAAATAATTGCTATTCACTTTTTCAGGGGTTTATCGTTTATCGTTTATGTACAAATGTAGTAAGATGTTCTTACTTCTTAATTGCAATAATGACAAATAACAGACGAATGTACTCGTAATAAAATGATTAAAAGGTAATAAAAATACATACTTACCTAACGCCCCAACTCAGAGTCACTAACCGTTACTAAAATCGCTCCTTAGTACAGTATTTGTATGTTATGTATATTAAAGTAATCGTTATTGACTGAGTTGAGGCGTAAATTAAAAAAAATACCAACAAAGTAAACCTAAATTACTTAACGTATGTTTGTGTTACTAGCGTATTTATTTTTAATTTTATATTGTCACTATAACAACTGCATCATTCAATACAATAAAAATACATTTAACGCCCAATTCCCCAAGACCGAACAAAGACATTGATCTGCAGATCATAAGATGGGGTGGACACCCGCGGGGCGCGACAGGGGGTTGAAAGGGATGTGCGAAAGAGATGAATGATACTTCTGACACTTTAATATTTTCTGTAGCTCTCAGATTGATATGTCTGTTATGCTTAATGTTAGTTGAATAGGTTTGTTTTTTGGAATAGATTAGGGCTTTATTCGTAAAGAAAAAATTGTTTTGTTTTACACCTATTTAAAATCAATGCCGGAACGACATAGGGTGGTAAACCCTTATTTCATTAATCGACTTCAAAAAAGGAGGAGGAATTTAATTCGACTGTATTTTTTTATGTTTGTTACCTCAGAACTTTCGACTGGGTGAACCGATTTTGATGATTCTGTTTTAATCGTAAGCTGGTGCTTGTCATGTGGTCCCACTTCTTGAGCTAGATCTGACGAGCAGTTTTTGAGTTATTTTGAAGTCGGTTATTTTTTCTTGGTAAAATTCTGATTATCTTAGAAAGATTTAAAATACCTACTGCTTATATTTTTATGAACAAGGCCGTAAAACTATTAGGTTACCTATGATGAAAACATTTCTTTGAAGGAAATATTAATTAAATTAATACGCACTGGAAGTTTGTTATCCACGATGCATCTATTTAATTAATCCTTCCTAATAGTATTATAGATATGAAAGATTACATGAATGTTTGTTACGCTTTTACACAAATTACTGAATGGATTTTCATGAAATTTAGCTCATAGATAGACCAATATATGGAATACGATGTAGGGTACCTACTTATTACTTCGGAAAACGCGGGCAAAATCAGCGTTAGTAGTATAGGTATTTTTTACTGTCACAATTTTTTTTATGGAAGTAGCCGGCAAACGAGCTGACGATCCACCTGATGGTAAGTAACTGTCGTCACCCATGGACATCAGCAATGCTAAGGCATCAGGTTGCCAGCCGAGAAAGAGAGAAGAAAAAGAAAGAAAGAACTAGCTCTCAAGCCCCCAGCCGGAACACGACGAATCGTTTGGCGGCTGACTCATGCTCAAGGGTGGCAGCTATCGAGGCGAACCTCATGAAGAAATAATAATAGTAATAATGGTATTCATTAACAATTAAAATCAATAATAGGTACCAATATAATTCCTCCAAGGGGTCCTACCACCAGCGGGCCGGATTTGTTGCCTCTTAGGACACCCATGTGGAATGAGATTGGGGTTAGTATTCTAAGCCGCCCCAATACGGCTAAAATATCATAAAGATGTCAATATTAGCTTCGGAGTTCCTCATGGGTTTGTACTGCGCATGTTCAAAACCTCCCACATTCTCTCCCCAACCGACTTACCTATGTGATATAGTACATACAATATACTCAAGAGATTTGACTGCACTGAAGATCAGTGTAAAAGTATATAGCGCAATGTTACAGATCAACATGATACACATTACGATGATTGAATTAGAAGATGATTGAATAAAAAACCTTTCGACATAAAATGTAAAAAATGCTAAAGTTTTTGATTTAAAGAATAGAATAAATTAATTTTTAAGTTCGGATTAGATAAGTTCTAAGTGTCTGTATACTTAGAAGGTAAAGTACTTTTATTATTGTACAGACAAAAGCCACAATCTAAAACCTAGCCGAAAGTAAAAAGACGTCTCTAGATTTAAGTGTAGTACCCATGAACGTCTAGGACGACAAAACGACGACGTTTTCAGAAAAATGTTTCAGATATCTTTACACAAACCTTTACTTTATCCTAATACAGATTATCTATCTATACAGTTATCTGTATCATCTATATTATTCTGTGCCGCAATGACGGTAAACTATAAAGACGTATTTCACAAAATAAGCTTAACCACAAACACGTAATTTACAAAAATGTCCCCACAAAGACGTATTTTATTTCTTCCTTGCGACTACAATGTTTACCACATTACACTTACCGCTACATCTCATCAAATTCTACAATTCATCTTGAACGTTGGATATCATCGATGTGAAAACAACCATTCATCCATCCATCCATCCATCTAGTAATTGGTGATAATATAGAAACCGGTAGTAATTTGTAAGAAGCTATTACCACAGTATGATAGAATTAGCGCAAAATTGAGCGCATCGCAAAACAGACCGCCTCTGAACATGAA
Organism: Thymelicus acteon; assembly: GCA_951805285.1. Lineage (NCBI taxonomy): Eukaryota > Metazoa > Arthropoda > Insecta > Lepidoptera > Hesperiidae > Thymelicus > Thymelicus acteon. Next base: position 2,205,657 of record OX638235.1, read on the forward strand.
AAATAAGATGGCGTTCCGTAACGAATCGAACAAAACTACATGGTTATAACCAATTTCTCATGCTTTTACTTGTACGTAAAACATGTTTAATAGAATCATTTAATTCAATTTTCACGCACTTCCAAACGTCGAAGTGTATAAATTTTGCACACTTTATAACTCTGACGTATCACAGTAATTTATTTGCAGCATTTCAATTACGATAAATGATTACAAAATGCACCACCTTTATTTATGAAAAATTTATAGAGTAATATTTTGACTTTAAAATAAAGATAGTTTGATTTATAAATCAACATCACAGTAGATAAACGAGTTTATTTTAGTTTTTGGAATAATGTTATGTCAGAAAGTAAAAAAGTTGCAAGTAATCCATCATCATATGCCGAGTTCCTATGGATATTAGGGTATGATTGTTATTAATTCCACTTTATTGGGTTTTTAATAAAACTATTCCTAAACAATTAATAGCTTTGACACCACAAGTGGAACTACGCAAAGGGGACTGCACTGTAAGCCAGTAGCCATGGTTTCTAGCCGTTCCTTGGCACAGCTGAGGGTAACCCCTTTCGTCATGTAGCATGGTGGTTGTGGTACGCAATGATATTATAATGTAAAAAGAGGTAGATATGTCACTAGCGCACCGACGATGAAGAACGTAAGAACAGGCAATTGACTGGTGCTCGTAGTCGCTCTGTCAATACGAGACGATACGCATGCTTTTGTTGTTGTCAGAATGGCTTGACATTTGACACACAGCGTTAAAATGCCTTCGTGTAATAAACCAATGTGATTGGTGTAGTGAAACAAAAGACAAACGTGTGTGTGTTGTAGCTCTTTTAGAAACAGATTTTTTGGTTGATTTGTAAGGGCATAACGTATCTATAGTTTTTAAATATCGTTAATGGTACGCACCAAATAATAATTTAGTTAATTAGTTACAGATAACCAAAAAATATTATCAGTACTTTTATTTTGTTAAAAGTATGTACCATGTAATAAGTTTCAACGTGGTAGAAAGAATTACTAATTAATAAAAAAAAACTGCAGAACCAATCGCTAAAACCAAGACTCGCACTTGACGAGTTTTTGTTTTTTTTCTGTTACAAGTTGATCGAATACCGCATTATTCCCGCACGGTACAATTAACATATAAACTAGCGGGTTAATGAGCCATGAGCAATCATTCTGAAATTTATGACGATTTGATGAGGGTTAAATCAATTTTTTTTTCATTTTCACGCAACTGAAAATACTTGCGCGGTTTCGTTGTTAGCTACACTGACAGCGGAGTGACAGATAAGATATAGATTTCTAATCTGTGTAATTATATCTTAGTGTTACATGTTTCAAATGTTAAAATTAAGAAACAGTTTCAGGTGTAATCACTTTTCAGTATCTGGTGGTTTTTATGTTTATGTCACACTTCTATTGGTACTTTATTATCTAGTCTTGGTTTCTATTAGATACTTTATTGATATTTGTTCAGTGGCCACTGCGACTCGTTTCAACTAGCTGTAGTTAGTAACCGTCTGTTCGGTTAGGGGGAGCGAATAAAACAGTCGGGAAATTATTGCGAATGTGGAATGTCTTGAAAAACAAGAACAAATAAAAAAACACGCATTTTATCAATACCGAGTTGTTTCATAGCAAATACAAAACCATTGTGATTTTGACCTTTTTCAGCTCTTAACCTTTTATGTATTTAACCTTTTAATAATTTGTAGCTACCACAATGATGTTGTATGTATAACCAGTTTTAATTTCCTATTAAATACGTACCTACTTGCGTACATCACGTAATGAAAATACAAAAATACCTACTAAGTGCTAATTACTGATTTATTCGAAATGAAATATTATGTCAAGATTAAAGTAAATTGGAGCATTCTACGCAATAAGAAATATTCTGACTACACTTAACGATTGTTACAACGAATTCCAATGGTTTAGCTACGTTATAAATATAATAAAACTATACCTTACATTATTTTAATTATTTGATGACTCGTTAAAGAACTTACACAGAGTAACCAAGAAATAAAAATATTCTTCATAAATAGATAATTAAGTAGTAAAAACACACTATGTAAGGCGTAATTATTGATGGCAATTTAACATTATACTACAATGTGTGTGAAGTTATGAAGAATAGAACCGATATAAACTACTTACAATGTTTAATGAGCCAGCGCACAAAAACTAATTGGCGGGAAAACGTATTTGTATTATCTGATATTGCTATATCTTCTTTTTCTAGCGAGGCAAAGACAACCAGATCAACAGCCAAGCCTTCATAAACGCTACAATTCTTTTTTTTGTGACCCATTCCTTGATGACGTATTCAGCCAGAACAGGTTACCCATGATACAAGTAATTTTATATTATTATGTAAATTATGCAGCTGGTCTGTCCGTGTGCTCATATAGAGCGAGCTATTAAGATAAAATGTTTACCGTACTTAATTCGATTATCGGAACTTGAAATAAGGTAGTTAATTTTGAGAGAAATGTTGCTCTATTCTTTAATGTTTTATGGTTTTTGCTCGTTAACCATACTTTTTTATCTGTGGATTACTACTGGCTGTCACTTTTATGTCTGTGAAAATTAGTCTATGACAAGTTTGAACGGTTGCGTGAATTGAAACATATTTTTTTCAATTAAATAATTAATAACTTGTATAGTAACCTGTAACAGGTATTTAATTAATTTATGTTGGTTTACTCCTTGTAAGAATATCGTATTTATTTAACATTAAATCATTGACTTATATTATATGGACGCGCTGTTTCTAAGGAATTTCGTGTCACGCTTTCGTGCCACAGAGAACTCAATCACAGAGTCACTATGCGCCCAGTGTTGCCAACACCCTACTCCGAAAGAGATCATGGATACATTACTATAACTGGACATATACCATGGATATATTACTCTGTCTGGATTACTTTGTAGAGGTACCTGAGGATTAATTACGTCATAACGGAATGACCATTGTGTTCATCCATTCATTGTGTTATCTGTAATCCCAGGATATCATTCAGCTGTGTTAAATTTTTTTTATAAGTGTTGTGCACTTAAAATAAAAGAAATGTACCGTAATAAATTACATTGTTTCATTTCATTATCACATTCAACATCCGTTTTCATGACGTAAGGACAATTTTGAAGAAATTATAATAAAATGTGTTAATACAATAATATATTTTTTTACCACCAGAAAAATTATTAGAAAACATTTGGAAAATAGGACATAACACCCCACAATTATGAAGGATAATCTCAATCCGGTCTGCGATTGGTCAAATAGTCATTCCGTTGTGACGTCATCTGTCTTCAAATACCTCGAAGTTATGTATCCAGTTAAAAGTTATAATTATATCCATGGCGACAATCATACGATTTATGCCTTTTTCCAGTTCATCTCGGAGTGACTACTATATTTTTTTTTAACATCGTAAGTAAACATTAATAATTTAAATATGTATTTGTATGCATTGTTAGAAAATTATGTACGAGTATAATAGGTTCATGATATAATTATTATAGGTTCATAGATTTATCAATAGATGGCGCACATTATAATTACCTATGTCCCGATATTTCTAAATTTATAATTTTGTATGTTATTATGTAAATTTATATTATAACTAGCTGCCCGGACAGACTTCGTTCTATCAAAAAAAAATTGCAATAAAATAATATTGCGACTATACATTGAGATGTAAGCTATCCTATCTTTCAAGTTGGATCAAACTGCACACGGTGTGCAAAGGGCAATGAACCTAGTTGGCATACCTACAAGTCCGCAATTTTGAAAAAACCTCGATTCGGCGGCCAGTGATGTAAAATATATCAATCGATAGAATAAATGATTATGATCAAAAAGTATTCAGTGACGAAATGTCGTAAGTGGTATACTTTCTGAGATATTTGAGTTCAAACCCGTAGAAAAATGAAGTAAAAAACTTTGTTTCGGCGGATATTGATAAAACATGTGTCAATCGATAGACTAAGTAATTACGATCAAAAAGTATTCAGTGATAAAATGTCGTAAGTGATATACTTTCTGAGATATTTGAGTTCAAACCCGTAGAAAAATAAAACATTGGTGATTAATTGTCTTTTTTATTTATTAGTGGATCAACACTATAACTATATACATATAAAATATCACAATATCATTAACAAAACTAAATAAATACATATTTATTCATATTTACATATATACATATTATATTATATATTAAGGACATAAATATTTATAACTACGTATATAACATGTGGTTGAAGACCACGGGCGAGGACATTCTAATTGCTTCAGGTAGTGCTGCCGGACGTGATTCTTGAAGGAACTTTTGGTAGTCTTTTGATGTCTACAAGCAAGGAGTTCCAGAACAGTATTGCAAAGGAATTCCCGAAATAAGCAGTGCTATGGGTTTCCTTTAAATAAACAGGAGAAGACACATTATTCAAAATAGCATAAAATGTTGAGAGAATTCTGAAGTTTCACCTGTGTCGAATTGGTAGCCATTTAAGTTAGGAATCAAACTGGGAAATGTGGTCATACTTACGTAAGCTGAAGATAGGTATATCGAAGTTTTTTTACTTTATTTTCCTACAGTTTTGAAATCAAATATCTCAGAAAGTATATAACTTACGACATTGTATCACTTAATACTTTTTGATCGTAATCACTTAGTCTATCGATTGACACATATTTTATCAATATCCGCCGAAACAAAGTTTTTTACTTTATTTTTCTACGGGTTTGAACTCAAATATCTCAGAAAGTATACCACTTACGAGATTTCATCACTGTAAAATTTTGATCGTAATCATTTACTCTATCGATTGACACATGTTTCATCACTGGCCGCCGAATCGAGGTTTTTTCAAAATGGCGGACTTGTAGGTATGCCAGGTTCCATACAAAAATGTTGGAAGCCCTTTGATTAAAATCGGTTAAGTAGTTTAGGAGTCTATCGCGGACAAACAACGTGACACGTAATTTATATATATAAAGATAAGAAGATTTTATTTTAATTTATAGTTTTACTTATTACTTTTCTTTCAATTTCGTTTTGTAGACCGCCATCTAAAACTAATTAAAGTTTTAGTACCTACATTAAATGAATCGTACTATTTTTTTTCTGGAGCCATCTTAGGAAATACGACTTTTATTTACCCACCGTACGATCTCTCACTCCGCGACGTCTGGCAACCCTGTTCCGTAGTGATTAAGTACTCTGTGTTCGTTCTGTCAAGTTTGGTTCAAGATGTCGGTATTAAATATTTGACACTAAATAATTTTTAAGACTGTAAATAAAAATATAGTTACTTACCAATTATGATTAAATAAAGTGAAATAAAGTTCAAACGTAAATAATGAGAACGTTTTAACTGTGCTCAATAAACAATAATACGTTATTAAGTGTTTTTGAACAGTCGGAGTTTTTCTAACGTGACATTTACTTGTGTAGCTTGCTCGCAGCCGACTAAAGTGACCTAAACTGAGTTGGCCCCAGTTGGGGTCAACACAGGTGAACAAAATGTAAGTACTGAACAGCCTGTCTATATAATATAAGTCAATGCATTAAATATGTTTAAAGTTAAGATACGGTCTATGGCATTCTGTGGAATAAAAAAAACATTTTTATCTTGAAAGACATTATTTACCTGTAATGTTGTTTTCCGTTTATTAGTCACAGACACAAAGGAGAGTTTTTTTAGATATATAAAATTCGAAAGAGCTGTTAAATGCTACGACACTGTAGATAACATATTACAATAATTTATTTGTCATGTATTTTTTTATCACAATTTCTTTTAATGTTATCCTATTAGGTTATATAAATGTGAAGGTGTGTTTGTGAGGATACATTGTATATGTATGTTACTTTTTCACTAAAAAACTACTGAACGGATTTAGCACACATGTAGACCATAATCTGGTTACATATACGGTGACAATTATCCCGGAAAATGTAGACAAAGTCGCGGGCAGAACGCTCGTATTTTATATAATTACTTATCATAAAAATATATGTCTCGGCTATAATCTGAGATTTATGTACACGATAACTGAGCCATCTTGCACATTGAAGTATTATTACTAGCATACAGAACTGACACCGCAAACACGATGTATGTCCCAATGAATTGGCGCCGGTCGGCTTCAATTTTCAATGGATTCGTTCGATTTTGAAAGGAGAACGGTTGCTCAATTTTGAAAATAGAACCTCCCGGCGGGACACACGTTTTGTTCGAGATGTCTGTTCTATGACATTATACTTTAATGATCTTGCATTAGTTTTGTACACATGAAAATGAAAATCTTAAATTTATCGGTACCATACACTTAAGTAGGTAAGTAAATAAATAGCAGGAATTTAATATAATAGCAACAAAAATCACTGATTATTTAAAAAATATATGTGCCAGGTTTTTAATTAAAAACCTTGAGCATGAGTTAACCGCCGAACGACTCATCGTGTTCCGGCTGGGTGCTTGAGAGCCAGTTCATTCTTTCTTTTTCTTCTCTCTTTCTTGGCCGGCAACGCATCAGTGATGCCTTTGGTGTTGCTGATGTCCATGGGCGAGAATAGCCACTTACCATCAGGTGGATCGTCTGCTCGTTTGCCAGCTATTTCCATAAAAAAATCTAGAAGGCTTCTATGCGAACCATATTGCTCATTAAGCCAAAACATTGTAATGTGTAATAGGTAGGTACCTACTTAATATTTTACATACCAACGCAATATTATGACCTTACTTAGACCGTACCTACACTAACCTCAATGGCTCAGACCTGTCCGAGCAGGCCATCTAACGACAGATTATTCAATTAAAAGGAAATTTCTAAACAAGTCTGCAGATAAAAAAGGGAAATTTTCCGTCCTTTAACGAACACTCGTACTAGCTGTAATGTACGTATTCAGGTGAGTTGGGCAAAAACTATCAATGTTATAGAAACGGGGCGCGTAATACCGGCGACCACACCCGGCTATGTACGTGTACCGTCGGCAGAATCATTTTCGTACGGAATTAGAGGCTCTCTTGTTACTGATGTTGTGCTGTTGACTTATTGACGACCCGTGTGGCGCAATGGTTACCATGCCGGATTACCACGCCAATAGTCCTGGGTTCGATTCTCAGCGAGGCGGAAATTTGAATGATGAGTTTGAATTTCTGTTCTCGGTCTGGGTGTGAATGTCCTTGTCTAGTGTGTTGTCCATGGCACCCACGACACAGGGAATCCTGGTGTGGGCCTATGATTGTGAAGCGTTATTTATTTATTATTTATTTATTTATTACAGCCTATACAGGGTGAATTTTTCAAGTGGGTAGATGGGTTAATCCGAAGTCATGAGGAATACTTATTAGCGCACCACAGACCCTATCGAATGGTGTAATAATAGAGGTGTTTTTAATCTAGGGCGCGCTAAAAACGTGGCTCTTTCCTTGGTACAAGTACCAATGCTCAATACTTATGGTGTAGTAATAAATGTTCTCTGCTAACCTAACCTATATGAATATGTGCGTCTAAATTTCACAGATCTTTTTCACTTACACTCAGACGTATATAGGACAATAAATTGAAGATTTCAAGACGTATAAACCATTGACAATATCTATTATGATCATGAAGTTTTGTAGCCATAGATAACTGTATTCTAATTCGGACATCCTACTTATTTAACACTCCAGACTAACACCTCCACTAACTCCACACTAACTCAGAGTTAATTGAATCGCTCATAAGTAAAGAATCACCATACAAATTCCGTACTAAGGAGCGATTTAAGTAACCGTTAGTGACTCTGAGTTGGGGCGTAAGAGACAGATGTTTTAAGGCTCCGCTGTTATGTAATGTCTCTGAAATATTTTCTCTTATTGAAGTTATTTATTCTATGTAACAATAAGAAATAGAATTATGTGTCTGAAAATTTATCATGAATTACAGTTTTTGACGTTTGGGAAACAGATAAATGTTATGATAAATGTATCTATTTCAGCGTGTGATGAAACAGCGCATTCGGTTACACATTTTTCTATACTTATCTACATTATAACGGTTCAGAATAAGTTGTATTCCATATTTTTATGACAACCTTAAGTTAAATGAAAAAAATGACTTAGAACAATGCATTATTTAAACGGTAATCATTGTTACTTAGAATGGCTTATTATTCTCCTGCTTATGTAACATCATAATTATCCCACAAAATGTTATTCCGAGGCTGATGAATACAATTATTCATTTGGTATTTAAAAAATATGCTCATTACACTATAAGGACACCATAGAGCAATCATAGGACTTTTTTGACATACAAAAAACTTAGACATTTAATTACCTAATAAATAGTTATTAATAAGCAATTAGTGATTAAAGGCAATTACTGATTATATCCACAAATGGTAAATACATTTTTAATTTTTCTTTTTTTCTGTCGCTACAAGACCTAACACACGCTACCTGCTAGCCTGTTTTTCTTTCAGTTAACAAATAGTTCTGTATGTTTAAGTGATTTCATTATTTCAATTATAACTTTAGTAATGTTGTGACTTTTGAACGCAGTATTCGTACAATGAACGCCAGGTGAGGCTTTTACGGTGAACTAAACTATACAGAATTAAGGTCTCTATAGTGGTAATTACAGAATCCTCTATTACTTATAGTAGGTACACATTAATATATGTATGTAATGTATTTTATATCTCAAATACCTACACGACTCACCTCAAACGGTTTTATTTAGATATTAACGTCCCAAGATCGTCATTTTTATCACTGACTGACCTATAGATCAAAACTCTGACCCAGTTTCAGATGACCTAGAAAGTTAAAATTTGGCATCCAGATAGGTAGTTGGGGGAATATCCTTTTTAGCGAGATTTAAGTACCCTAAATAACTCTGCATTTTTTGTGATTTCAAACACAAAATCCCAATAAATGTGTTCTAGCTTCCTCCCCAATAATAAAGGTTAATATAATTAAAAACAAAAAAACAACGCACAGATACGTCCCGCTACTCGCACACTGATCATAACAGATTATTATTATAGATAATTTTCTAATGAGCAAACTTTTTTGCGAACGCTACCCGAGCACGCACGAAGTGCCTAATGATCGGGTAATTAAACCGTTTTTTCCGACGGTTCAAACAATTAGCTGCGCCTCTGATATCGTTTAGCGATTTCGTTATTACAGTAACATCCACTGGACTTTTTTATAGTATTGTGGTACCCGATAGTGCTCAAGGTTGGTCTGTCCGGCGATAACCAGCGATAACCGGTGCCAACCGGTGCATCTTGAAGGAATTGTTTACTGATTATGTAATTAACCAAATAATCATACTTTAAAATTGTAACTTTAAATTGTAACGATGCAGTGATAGCCTAGCGGTTAGAACGATGGTCTCTCGAACGGAGGGGCCCGAGTTCAAATCCTGGCACGCACCTCTGATTTTCAAATATTATGTGCGTAGTAGAAGTTAATTATCACTTGCTTCGGTGAAGGAAAACATCGTGAGGAAACCTGCACACCGGAGAGTTCTCCATAAAGTTCTCAAAGGTGTGTGAAGTCTACCAATCCGCACTTGGCCAGCGTGGTAGACTATGGCCTGTACCCCTCACATTGTGAGAGGAGACCGAGCAGCAGCCAGCAGCCCAGCAGTGGGACAATTATGGGTTGTTGCTACTGCTGCTAAAATTGTAACCGGTCGATGTCTGATGGAAGATATTTGAGAAAAGGAAAATGATTCCTAGAATTTTCATATGTGTAACTTCCTACTAAGCAACGGCTTAACTGCTCACTGATGAACGCCCCAAGTCAGAGTCACTAACGGTTACTTAAATTGCTGCTTAGTATTGAATTTATATGGCGATTTTGTACGAAGGAGCGATTTAAGTAACCATTATTGACTCTGAGTTGGGACGTACGACATGAAGTGAATGAATATCGGTGCAAGTGCACTTAATTATCATTATTAATATCCGAGGCATTAGTCGATAATAACATTGTTGTGGGTTGTGGGCAGCTAATTTAATTGTTTTACGAGCTATTAACTATATCTTGTGCTCTGACGCCTCTGACCGCGTTCTATCATGTCACAGGCACTTGTCAACAATACTGCTTAGCACGCACAACTATATCACATCTAGTTGTACTTGGTACTTGACGACCTGTGTGGCGCAATGGTTACCATGCCGGATCGCCGCACCGAGGGTTCTGGGTTCGATTCCCAGCGAGGCAGAAATTTGAATGATGTGTTTGAATTTCTGTTCTTGATCTGGGTGTGTTCTTGTCTAGTGTGTTGTCCATGGCACCCACGACACAGGGAAACCTAGTGTGGGGCTATGAGTGTGAAGCGTTATATTATTATTTGGTAAACCTAGCAACAAACTAGATAATCTTAATGGCCACTGATTATGCATTAACTTTTTTATGCAAATTAAAGAATGCGTTGCCCCCCAAGAAAAAAGGAAAACAATAAAAGAAGGAATGTCACCACAATCACCCAAGCAAGGAGCCAATTATTAATAGTGGGCTGAACTAAACGCCTTAATTACATTGTTGCTTTACTAATAGAGGCCATACACGATCAAGTATACTTGTCAAGTTTGCAGCGGACTTGACGCGGCATCTAGTAAACTTGACGGTGTATGGGCACAGTATAGCGATCTGGCTATATAGTTATCTCATGCACACTGGATGCCGCGTCAAGTCAAACTGCAAAGACAAGTCAAACTGCAAACTTGATAAGTACATACACTTGATCGTGTATGGCGTCCATAAGCGCACTAATTTAGTAGTAAATAGAAGTCATAGAAGACTATTCATTTCTGACTCGAATCTTGAGCACACCCTTGGTAATCGAATAATTTAAAAACGTCTTCTTAAAAAGACTTAAACGAATACTTCAAGGCACTGGCAGCTTACATAATTTGCTTGTAAAAAAAAATAACAGCTGTCATTAGAGTCATGAACTAACCTGTGTCTCCGTCAAGCTAAGCGCCTGCGCGAGCTGTTTCCTCTCCGCGCCCACCACATAATGGTTCTTCTCGAAGGCGTGTTCTAGCTTGAGGAGTTGGGAGGGAGAGAAGGCTGTTCTGATCCGTTTGGGCTTCCGGAACGGCTGCAGCAGGAACCCTGGTATGTCTGGACCTGGAACGAGGGAGTTGGTTATTGGTCGCTCTCAAAGTCTTCAACGAATTTCATATTTGGTGAATTTGTCACCAATTTTTATATGAGTAGACGGTAAACGAGCAGGTTAGTGGACTAGCAACCTGATTGTAAGTGGGAAGCTTTGCCCATGGACATCAGTAAGGGGCCATCCATAAATTACGTCACACGTTAGGGGGGAGCGGGGGGAGGTCGATATAGTGTGACATTGTGTGACAAGGGATGGGAGGGGGTCCTAAATTTCGTAACGTCACATTTCAAACTCGAATAATTGGTATGGATAGGTAAATATTAAAAAAACTATTAATGGAAATAAAACTAATTTGGGAACTGCTGTTTTAATTTAATAATTTCTAGGTGTAAAACTTCATAATATGTGACGTCACACTAGGGGAGGAGAGGTCTCACAAATGTGACCAGCTGTGACAAGGACGGGGGGGAGAGATCAAAAAGTCATGAAATTAGTGTGACGTAATTTATAGATGGCCCCTAAGACCAAAACATTACCGAGGCCAAAAAGGAAGAGAAAACAAAGAGAGTTATGCCTCTCAACCCCCACTCAGACCACGACAAATCGTTTGGTGGCTGACACAAGCAAAAGTAGCGAAGGTAGCTAGCCACAAGTAAAAGTACAGTAGTAATACTGTATAACAAACGATGTTGGTACAACCAATGATATTATAATGTAAAAAAGAGGTAGATATGTCCTTAGCGCGCCGACGATGAAGAGCGTAATAACAGGCAATTGACCGTTCTGCTCGTAGTCGCTCTGTCAATACAAGACGATACTCACGCTTTTGTTGTTGTCAGAAGTGCTTGACATTTGACATACAGCGTTAAAATGCCTTCGTGTATTATACCAATGTGATTGGTGTAGTAAAACGAAAGATAAACGTGTGTGTGTTGTAGCTCTTTTCGGAACAGATTTTTTGGTTGATTTGTGTAATTGTAATAACGTATATATATTTTTTAAATATCATTGGCTGACACAAGCAAAAATAGCGTAGGTAAGCCACAAGTTAAAAGTACAATAGTAATACTGTATAACAAAGGATATAGGTACAATAATATGGACCTTGTCGTTACTAAACAAAAATATCAAAGAAATACAAAAATAAGTAAATGATCGTCATCTCATAGGGGAAAGTCGGTAATATTGGACCGCTCTCTAATTTGGACCACCTTCAAAAATTGGTGTAGTAGATATTTTATTCATAAAATGACTACACCAAAAGATGCGCACCTAACTCCATTGTACATTGGCCATTTTGAATCCGGCATTAAATGAGACGATTTTTTTTTATTTGCAAAAAACAATTTGTAATGTTTTGAATGTTATTTTTGAGTGGTTGTGCTAAGGGCATAGTTAAATTAAAGGTATGTTTTTATTTTCTTAAATTTTGTTTGTATTTCCGTTATTTACATGCAATCAACTGGTGATAAACGTTTGTCGGCTTTAAGAGATTATGTTTTGGTTAAGTGTGTTTTCTTGGAAAATTGTATGGTTCGTTAAAATGGACCACATGAAGTTTGATAAAATGGACCGGTCCAATTTACCTAACTAGTCTATCTATTAAATGCTAGCAATTCCCAAGAGTCTGTGCTATCTCCTACGCTTTTCATCCTGCATATCAATGACATGTTGCAGCATAAGAGTGGTATCCATTGCTATGCAGATGACAGACAGTACAGGGGATGCCTACTACAAAGCCCTCGCTAATGCCTCTCAGATGCAAGTAGCGGATAGCAGAATTAACTTTGTATCTGTTGTCGAGAAGTCTCTGGAGTAAGTCCGTAATGTGGTCAACTTAATTTGGTCGAGTTCAACCCCGCGAAGCACTCATAGCCCGGCGATTTGCGTCGATCCTATGTGATAGACAAAGTTAAGCAACAGCGGGCGCGGTCGGTAGTTGGATGGGTGACCGCTAGTGGCAAAAATTTCTTAAGCATTTCCGTGCTTTGGAGGGCACGTGAAGCCGTTGGTCCCGGTTGTTATCATAAGACGTTATCATAAGTCGTTAAGCAATGTCGGAGGCCCTCGGGCGGTTTGAAAACTTCCGACACTCGGATTGGCCACTAACACCTCCACCAATCCGCACTGGAGCAGCGTGGTGGAGTATGCTCTAGGCCTCCTGAAAAAGAGAGTCTCGTGCCCAATAGTGGGCCACCAAGGTACCACACTCACTGTAAGTAAAAGTGTTGGGAGTCTGGGAGTTGACACCTCGAGTGATGTTCGACGACGGCTTCATTTAGAAGGCAAAGCTATGCTGGCCTGGAGGCCAAGCTTTAGAAGCTTGGTGTCCTGAATAGGGCTATAAGCAGTACTTCTGCAAGGCTTCTACTCATGCTTTACAAAGCCAGTCCTTACATGTCGAGTACTGTTCTCACTTTTGCTACGCACGTGCAAACTGTGGAATGAGCTTCCTTCGAAGGTATTCTCAGAGTGCTATGACATGGGGTTCTTCAAAACAGATGTAAAAAGAGTTCTCCTTCAGGGACAGCGATGCATTGGCGATTCCTCTGGTATTACTCATGTCCATAGGCGACGCGACGGTGACCACTTACCATCTGCTTTTTCGTCAACCCTTCAGGCAATAGACTTGCAACGTGCAATCCAAAATTATTATAAAAAAATGTAGTTTTACGTTACTTTTATGCTGAAGTCCAATTTAACAACCCCATGGTCCAATTAATCGAACTGGTTGGGTAATTTGGACCTAAGACACGATCTCACATTTTGTTGAATTTTTAGAAATATATCAATGCCTGGTTGATTATTATTCAATTAAAATAAAACCAATTAAATTTTGTTTCATTCCATGTAAAAACATTCTTTAAAATACTTAAAAATATGTGCAATATATGCAGTTGAAAAAAAGTGGTCCAAATTAACCAACCTTCCCCTATATAAAATTCTCGTGTCACGGTGTTAGAAGTGGAACTCCTCCGAAACGGCTCGACCGATTTTCGTGAATCTTTGCGTGTATATCGGCTAGGGTTGAGAATCGGACAACATCTATTTTTCATCCCCCTACCCCTAAAAATTTTTTGGCAGAACAACGTTTGCCCGGTCAGCTAATTAAAGTATAATGTACTAAAGTACTAGAATCCAGAACAGACATCGCGAATCAAAATTGTGTCGCACCGGGAGGTTCTATTTTCAAAATCTAGCGCCCGTTCTCTTTTCAAAATCGACTGAATCCACTGAAAACTGTAGCCAATTGGCTACAGTTAATTGCGCAAACATAGTGTTCGCGCTGTCGGTTCTATACGCTAGTAATAATAGGTAGGTATTTCAATGATGATCGTTCATTTTAATCGTAAATAAATGTAGTACCAGTAAGTAATAAAAACAGAATGAGTTCATTATTCCTAATATACCATTCCTGGCTAAATTATATCATCCGTTTGATAAAAGATAAATAACGAAAATGAATGTAATTACTGCATCAATTACAGACTTAATGCGGTTTTAAGTAAAATCGGTAATTTGATTGAATTTACACTTTTTATATTAGACATGCATTATTGCAAAACGTCTTGCGTGTTCAGCAAATAATTAGACAGGAATAAAATTTAAATGTATTTATGTTTGAAAGTAGGTTCTAGATTCGAAGCAATGCCCTCTTCCAAACACAGTAAGGGCGCTTGTCCACTGCCGCCGTCACCGAACCGTCACGAGAACGAGATGACGGCGGCGAAGTCACTCATATTAAAAGCATTTTTATGATAAAAGGATATTACAAATTAGATGATTATTTTAAAGACAAAACTGCTTGGACATGAGTTTTATGAATATAGATTATAGTAAGTGATAAGTGCTATCTGTAACTGTGAGCAGGAAAAAAACAAACCCGGTAGTTTCTTGCTGCTTCTTCTCCCGGGCCCTCTCACAGTAGGGCCTTGTTGAAGCATTGGCGTAACTTGCATGACTTTCAAAAAGTGTTTGTAAACCCAACCAATTTTGAATAAAAACTTTTGATTTGATTTGAAGTAGCTTTTCATACATGTAGGGGAATGTGGGGTGACACCGGATAGTTAAGAAAAAAACACCATAAATTCGTTATAATGTTATATATTTAAAAAATCAACAACACTTCTCAAAGAACATAATGTAAGACATTACTTTGGCAAAAAATATCCGAAATCAAAAAAGATAAAAAGAAGTAGAAATTTATTTTAATAAAAAACATAAATCCGGATTCACCCCATACCTATGGGTAAAACCGGATACGCGTTTTTAGTCAACGGGGTGAATACGGATATTTTTTTTTATGCCTTAAGCAAGCAAACGAGCTGACGGGTCATCTGATTGTAAGTGATTACAGTCGCTCATGGACATTAGTAATACCGGGGGCGTCACCAATGCGTTGCCGGCTTCGAAGAATAACAATAGACCTGCTTCTTGAAGGACTCAATGTCAAAGCTTAGTGGGAATACCGATGCAGGAAGTTCGTTCCACAGTTTACACGTGCGTGGTAGGAAATTACATGAAAAGCGAACTGTGGACGAACGCCAAGTATTAAGGTGGTGTTGATGGAACCTGATACATCGCGATGCGTTGTGACGGAAATCAATCGCAGGTATTAAACCGAACAGTTCTTCAGAACATTCCCCGTTGTACAGACTGTAGAATACGCATAGGGAGCCTACGTCTCTCTTCAACTCAAGTGATACTGAGGTCCTGTAAACTTACTTATGAAAAATAAATAATGTAAAGGTTTAAGATTTTAAGTAAACAAGCAGACATAACCTATTCAATGATTGGGGGTGACACCGGATACCCGATATCACCCCGTCCGGTCGTACCCCACAGGTGCCACTTTTAAAATACTACTTGCAAAATTTTTATTCTTAGACTCACAACAACAATTAATGCTGTTTTTTTAACTTAAATAACCAAGATATTATGAAAAGAATGTTACATTATGATTGTACATGGCCAAAACAAATGAGAATACGTCAAAAATTACAAAATATTAGATAACTTACCAATTTTTTCTATTTTGTGGAGTACAAGCACGTGATGAAATTCTATCCTGTCCGCCTTTTGCAAGCAAACTGCCCGAGTGTTCCCAAATAACGTTTGACTATTTAGAACGAGATAGCTATATGCCTACTAGTAAAATAGTAACTATCTGTTTTCACCCCCTGTCCGGTTTCCCCCCACATTCCCCTACTATGGCCGCCTGTCCACCGCACGCCCGTTACCCAAGCGCCGTCATCCCGGCCGCCGATTTTCCGAGTAGTTTAGCATGACAGCTAAGTCTGGCTAAGTCGGCGCCGAGAATGTGACAGGCCGATGTGACGGCTATAGAGACACGTTCGTCATATTTTCACTGCCGCTGCAATGTTGCCAATGCTATGGCAATTACCGTGTTTTTACGGCTTTCAGGCCAAAAAATCACAAAATCCACGGCCTATGGCTGCAACCCTGTGGCCGTAGCAAATTCTACGGCTTTTTGCAAATTTTACGGTAATTTATTTATTTACTTATAACAAATTCACTTTTAGAGTATTCGACTATTTTATGTATATGGTTCGACTGCGAATGCAACGTTGTGCCTTGACCTTTTTTTTTGTCCGAGCGCTGAATCGATAGTAAATATATTGGCAGCACTGGAGACGGCCCACAGTTGATCTTTTCCATATATACACGACATTTTTATCTAATGTACAGGGCCGTCTAAAAATTTTGACAAAATTGCGCCGCTGTCACTTGTCACCGAGCCGTCAACGTGAATTGTTTTATTTGCGACGAGATCGGTGGCGGTGGACAAAAACCTAAGACTTCTCTTAACTTCTAAATCATACTCCAAAATGCTAATCTACAAATTGGTGGACGGATTGGCGGACGACCGCTACAGTTGGCACTCCTTTTATATTTGACAGCTGACGTTGAGGGGGCCCCACAACAAATATCGATATGGGGCCTCCTTAGGGCTAGCTACGCCACTGTTCTGACAACAACAAAAGCGTGCGTATCGTCTTGTATTGACAGAGCGACTACGAGCAGAACGGTCAATTGCCTGTTCTTACGCTCTTCATCGTCGGCGCGCTAGTAACATACTTATTTCCTCACGATGCTTTCCTACATTTAATCACCTAAGCAAGTGATAATTTTGCAATACAAAATACAAATTCCTATTTCATCTCATCCACTTCATTCGGATGACACATTTAATATGGATTAAAGAATGCTAAGTTATCTATGGTGGTAAATCTGGTGGCTAAACTAAGCCGTGGCTTGTATCTTAATACACCAGGGTTCCCTTAGATCAGTTAGTTAAATAATTACAGTGGATTACTCATTTAAAAAATTAGAGGCAATTTCGAAGAGATATGCCCATTCCACAGCTACCAGCTTATATCCGTGTTATAATGAACGATCATTAAATTATGACCTGTTAAATGTATTTAATACATCAATTATTTTCTAATGACAGGATACAAACTCTCAGTAGTTTTCCGATATTTGAACAATTACATTGGCTTGAAAAAATTCAACAACATTCATTATTTTATTTATTAACATTCCGATTTATAAAAGACGAGTAACCGCCCTCGCTTTGCTTCGGTTTTCTTATTTTTTTACACCTTGGGTTATATTATTTGAGTTTTATTAAGGATCCCTAATTTTTTGGAAAATATTATATAGCCTATGTTACTCGGGGATAGTGTAGCTTCCCAACAGTGAAAGAATTTTTGAAATCATTTCAGTAGTTTCGGAGCCTATTCAATGCAAACAAAAAATCAAATCTTTCCTCTTTATATATTAGCATAGAAAATCGAAGCCTTTTTACATTTTTACAGAAATTCCATATAGTTACCTACATGATATAACTATATGGAATTGCTGAATGATTTGTATATTTGACTGCTGTTTGAGCTAAGCCCAAGATAGTACCGACCTGAGCTTTGATCGCTTCACATACATATTTGCTACAATATTAATGTTTAATATATTCAGAAAGGCACCTTATATTTAGGTTGGTATATTAGCTGGTCTCCACTAAACAGCCCGTACAAAATCGCAGTAAACTCGCTATCATTTATCTTCACTCGTCCTTTTACCTAAGTAAGAAAAAGCCACTCGTCTCAATACCAACGATCGGGCGAAAGACAGCATTTAGGTTTGTATAGCGATTATGCGTTTACCTAACGTTAGATTAAACATTTACAATTATTATTTAATTGTTCTTATTGTATAGCATCAAAATAAAAACATCATGGCAGAACATACAAAAGAGTCTGAAAGTTTTTTTGATAATCAGAGAATTCTTCTAATCGGTTGTATGATGAAGCATTATTCAATACTTATTTTTTAACGATACGACGTCCTAAGCCGAGGTTCGAACCCTATAGGGGAAGTCTTTAGGTGTTAGCGACCCCTATTTCTCGAAGAGAATGAGCTAGTCCTCCCACTCCGCAAAAATTTCTTCTCAGCTGAGCCTTTCCAAGCTCTCGTGAATCAAACAACAGCAACTGTCAATTCGAAAAAATCTAGTCTCTCGCTATCTATCGCTCCTCGCAGACCGCTACCACTCATACAAGCGTCTCTCTCCAAGCCTGCAATTAGCGAGTCCCATATTATAATATCTGGTCTTTCATTACTTCATATTTCTCGAGTAAGCGACTGATAGATTGCGTACTGCCGGCCGTTTAACGGTAATCTTTGTTTAATTTAATTTTAATACCAGGACGGGGACTCGTGGAGCAGCGTGGTGGGAGGGGCCCATGTCCTAATACTTTGAGGTTTGTTTGTATTCAGTCGTTGTTTGATTATAGGTATTTAGTTTAATATTATTACTTCTTACTGATAATGCTTCCAGTAGGTTGGTTGGTGACGTCTGATTTTTTCCATTCCAAACATGGAATTCTAGAGTAGGGGTGTGTGTTTTATACATTGTTTTAAGCAGTTCTTCGTTGAGAAGAAATGAAAGAAACTCTTCGGAGTTTTTTTCTTGTGAAATTTAAAAAAAAAATACTTTATTTGCGTCTTTTCGTCACTTTTGTATGAATCTAATGAAGTTAAAATTTGATTCAGTTTGACCCAAAGAAGTCAAACCCTGAACCTACCACATTACGTCTACAATATTTCTTTAAAAAAATTTTTAGAATTTTTTCATCAGCCATTTTTTACCATCCACGACATAACCTCCTACATTTTATTATATATGGTAGTAAAAAATACGTAATAAATTTATTAAATGCAGGTAAATGTCAAAAAAGACAAATGGTTCCCAAAGTTTAGCTGTAATAAGGCGTAATGTATTGCTCCTTACCGCGGGCGTTTTTCATCTGACGACACGATAACGATATTTCGTGTATTTATTGTGTACGAGTAACCGCCCTCGCTTTGCTACGGTTTTCTTATTTTTTTTACATCTTGGGTTACATTATTAGAGTTTTATTAAGGATCCCTAATTTTTTTGAAAATATAATATAGCCTATGTTACTCGGGGTTAGTGTAGCTTCCCAACAGTGAAAGATTTTTTCAAATCGGTTCAGTAGTTTCGGAGCCTATTCAATGCAAACAAAAAATCAAATCTTTCCTCTTTATATATCTTTATATATTAGTATAGATGTTATATTACCTACAAGACACTTACAAGACGCTGACGAATTCAATTAGGGAATCCTGAGTTTTAGCGGGTATTCTTGCATCAGTGTCGGTGATTAGTAGTACAGTGTACCTAAATACATTTCCCAGCAATAAAAAAAGTTAGATACACATACAAACAATGATATTATAATGTAAAAAGAGGTATATAAGTCACTAGCGCGCCGACTATGAAAAGCGTAAGAACAGGCAATTGACCGTTCTGCTCGTAGTCGCTTTGTCAATACAAGACGATACGCACGCTTTTCTTGTTGTCAGAAGCGCCTAACATTTTACGTACAGCGTTATTTAAATATCATTTAATACAAACTGCGATGTGTGTGTATGAGACGCGTAGAGCTTTAAAGGTGTTACTAGCAAATGTTATAGTGTAGAGTATTTTAAAACATTTCAAAGTGCAGTGTGGCAGCATCTTTGTAAACGTAAATACGATCACGATAAGAGGAAAATACTCTTAATATAATTTTTACAACGAATTCTATTTGTATGTGGCTAAGATAATTTATAAATGTGTAACTTGTATTGTTAAATAAATTGATTTGATTTTGTTTGCTTTTTTTAATTATAGTGCCTAGTCGTTCCCGTGTCGTGTCGTCCACTAAAGAAGCCTCCAACGGCTCCCGAGAAGCGAGCGATAGCGATCTCAATTAATAAGGCGACCTTTCGCTTATTAATTGTTTGCGAACATCAAACACGGCCAATTGTTATGTGCTTGTAACTTTTTTATTTGGCACCCCGCAATTTGAGCAAAACGATAAGGTCGGTTGTTGTAAAAACATTGAATTATAAACTGATTACAGTAATTAATATGATGGTTGAAAATTCTTGGTTAATGGAAAGTAGATGCTTTGCAACGATTTTGTGTCGGCTTTTTTTTTATTTTTTTAACCGACTTCAAAAAAAGGAGGAGGTTCTCAATTCGACTGTATTTTTTTTATGTTCGTTACCTCAGAACTTTGGACTGGGCGAACCGATTTTGATGATTCTTTTTTAATCGAAAGCTGGTGGCTGTCATGTGGTCCCATATAAATTTTATTGAGATCTGACAATGGCATCCATGATGAAACCATATCACCCTTATTAATAAAAATCGCTTAATCCAAGCATCATCTGAAGCTACACTTGGACTAGTTAATTCTGGATTAACTAAGTAATAACTTCGTAATTGCAATGTTATTAATAAATATGGAGTAACGTCGAACTAACAATACATTTCTTAGTCCGGTTTCAGCGAGTAAAATATGGCAACCTTTGTAATTTAAAAGTAAAAAGAGTGAGTCAGTGAATGACTTCATGCATTAAAATGACAGTGACAACAATATTTTGGGATTGACAACTTCAAACGACGTGATCAGCTTTCAATTTCAAGCGCCTAATTTCGCTCCTCGCAGTTTGTTTCATGCTATGGTTACTTGTTAAATTTAAAATTGATTTACATGAACCAAAAACGTGCTCGCTCAGTTAACTGGGATGAAGAAGAAAAGGTCAAAGAAAATATCAATGTGAATGACGTTTAGTTAGAACAACGAAGTACTCTTGATATGCGTCAAGTCAACGTCAATGTCGTCAATGCACGCCTAGTCCACGCCTAATCAGTCGCTAAACTATGTAGCAACATGGACTAACTTTGATTCTGAGATTAGACTCGGAGTAGCTTACTTCTTCGTTACTCTATATTTATTAATACTGAATTGAATTAAATCTTATTTACGACAAGTTTTAAAGTTACTCTTGCTTTAGTCTATGTTTATTAATATGGCCGTATAAGTCTTAAATTACACTATTAAACTCAATATCACGCCAACCGATTTCGATGATTCTTTTTTTAATCGAAGGCAGGTGCTTGTCACGTAATCCCACATAAATTTGAACGAGATCTTAAAAGTAGTTTTATAGTAACTTTGAAGTCGGTTATTTTTTGTTAGTAAAATTTAGATTATTTTCTGTAAAAGAACAAGATAGTCATATTACATATTATTTACATTTAATTCGATTATTTTTCGATGATCAACTCTTACCTCGACTGTGTTGTGACTTTAAGTGTACCTTTTTATTATAAATCTTGTTAACTTAAAGTTAATAGCCTGATGATACTAAGGGATCAAAGATGCCCATGTCCATTAGCTACTCAAAAAGCTTGTATGAAAGTACAAACACTTTGGGCATCAAATAAGTATGTAAGACTTGGGACATCCGCTATTTAATTAGCCATCCGAAAATGCAACCAAAATTGATTATAACCATTTCACCTTGCCTGCGAAACGATGGATCCCGGGTTCGATTCCCAACCAGGGCAGATATTTATGTGACAGATAAATATTTGTACTCGGGTCGTGGGTGTTATTGTGATGTATTATATCTGTCGTCCATGCCACCCGCGACACAGATAAAAACTTAGTGCGGGGGTATGTGTGTGTAAGCGTTAATTTATTTATTTATTTCATAATTAATTCTAGTAGGTTTAGCGTCCTAGTTAGACACGCAGGGTAGAAACCCTGCTACACGAGTATCGATTAAGTAAATTAAAAAAAACTTGGTGGTCAGTTTATGGGGCCTAAAACCATCAGCAAGGAAGATCATTCAAAATAACCTCTGTCGTTCAACATGATACCACAAAGAGGCGAGATTGGCTTAACTCAACATTTTGACTTAAGTCGTTCTTCCACCAAAACACAACCAGCCCGTCATTAAAGGATACTAATGTCTTATTTGTATCGAATTGCCACTTAAATGTGAGTAAGGACAGCTCTTAAACTAAGTAGCCGACCGCATGAATATCGACACCATATTAGGTTGGTATCGGTACAAACAAACTGACATTAAAATAATTAGAATTAACTATACATATAAATACCGTAGGGTTGGCAATACCGAAAAATGACAGATAAATCATTATAAAAAAATAAAATAACAACTAAGTACTAAAATAATTAGGAATAAGAAGTGCCCTTGTACAAATTTTTTCATATCTTATTTCCTACGTATTTATGTGTGTACAAAATTAATAAATAAAAATAAAAATAAAAAAGAACAGCTGTCATGGGACGGCTGACAGATGTGAAACATCGAAATGCGTCGCCACGATCGCCAACTGTAAAATCAGGTTTACCCCTCGCGTAAAGATGTTTCACATCAAAAATTCAGTATTTTTAAAGTCTGTTGTTAGAGTTGACTTTTATAATATGTATTTTCAATAACTTGAATTTATATACTTTTGGGTTTTGACTGAAAGATATTTTTAACGAGAGACTTGTATAACTTGGGTACCATTCTTTTGAGTAAAATTAATTTTGGAAAGTGGCAACCCTAAGTGAAGCCGTGGGTGGCGACGCACAACCTTGCAACATCTGACATTTACTAATCCTAAAATAATTGCTCCACTGACCATCATAGGTTGACCCCTCATTTGCACATCTTACTACCAAGTACCTAGTACGAAGTACATACCAACCTACCTGCTATTTAACTCAGTAACTGATACCGCTGTATTTGTCCGTATGGGATAATGTGTATAGAGTTCCAAACACAAGATTTTTAAAGTAACTGTTATATTTTAAAAATAATGGACTTTTATTACAGCAGAATAAGTAAATTAGTTAGTTAACAACTTAGTTTTATACGATAAAATTAAGTTGTTGAATCCATAATCGCTGAATGGTTGGCTAGTTGAAAACTAGGCCATAGACGTAACCTAAAAACCACTCTTACCAATCTTGAGCCTTCTCAATTCAACGTCCATACAGCTCGAAGGACCAAAAATCCCCGAAGTAAGAATTTTCTTAGAATTACCAGTCATGACTTATTAAAAACCTAGTTTTAATGCTATATACGATGTTAATTGTTAAAAAAAGTTATTATGTATAGTTAAAATAAACTTAACTTTTAACATAAGTTAAGTTTATTTAACTGACTGCTACGTAGAGACATTGCTACAGTTTTGTATATAAATAACTTGGTATTAAGGTGTTTAATTATACTGGTTATCATTTAAATATGTAAGTGACGTCAATTATAGGACATAAGCCGTTTGCTTGATATTATCTTTGTCTTACACGACCTAGGCCAGGGGCCGGCAACGGAATTCATAAAAGACCTGGTTTTATAAAAGTGACACGTTTTTATGATGAATTTAATTGGATATATTACAAATACATCTCCGAAATTTAGGTATACTGGAGAAAAAAAACTGTGACTCCTGACTACAAACTGAGCGTTAAAGTCAAGAACATCTCCTAATAATATAAAGTAACTGTATGTGTACCTAGAGTACCTACCTATAAAGTATTTGAAAACTTTTCATGAAAAATATATTTTTATTTCAATGTAGAAACTGAAACATATTTTCATAATACGTTGTCAATCTGTGTGTCTGTCAAATCAAGTGAAAATGACCAAATACTTAGAATAAGATATTTGTTATCCCGATATAAGAAACCTTTTCGTTTCATGGCATGAACTCTACAAATCTATAAAGAGATTTAATAAATTATTGTTTCGAATTATTTTGTGTAAAATGTTACTAATTTAAAGAACAATAAAAACTAATGTAATACAAAAAAATAATATTAGTGCCTGATAAAAAGTTCCGAGTGCGGGTGCGGGTAAGTCTGACTTACACTACGCAAAACGAAGTCTGAATCCTACTAACATTACAAATGTGAATGTATGTTAGTTACTCTTTCACACAAAGACTACTGAACGGACTTTCATGAAAAACACTCAGGTTGACCATGATCTTAAATACCATCCTACTTATTATCCCGAAAAACAGGGACAAAATCGCGGGCGGAGCGAGTGCTCCGCCCGCGGTTTGTAGACTAGTGTCTATACATCTATACAAATAAATAAAATTAGAGTGTCTGTTTGTAATATTAAAATAACCGCTTTTTACTAAGTGCATTTGGATGGATACACAGTACATATACCAAAACAACATTTTTTACATTTTTTGTCTGTCTGTCTGTTTGTTCCGGCTAATCTCTGAAATGGCTAGATCGATTTTGACGGGACTTTCATTAGCAGATAGCTGATGTAACAAGGAGTAACTTAGGCTACATTTATTTTAGAAAAAAAAATGTTAGGCGATACGAAGTTCGCCGGGTCAGTTAATTATAAATAAATCATATCAAAGACCCACAGGTAACAAATCCCTGGCGTAACTAAAAAGGCGACGCATAAAGCGCTGATAAACACATCACTTAGTTATGACACTGCGTCTGAGATACGAGGTTTTTATTTCTGACACCATTAATGGCCGCGGCGTAGTTTAATGCAATTTATACACATAATAAAATCCATAAAAGGCCCGTCTTTGCACTGCATATTTTTATTCTGCCAAGTATGAAATGGTTTCCTTAGAAATAAAAAACTCTTATCTCCAACAATGTTAACTAATATTTATGCCATAGGATTAATAAAGACGAATTTTTATGAAAAGTTTATACTTGACTGCATTCATGCCTGATGGTAAGTGGCGTTGAAGTCCAGGATGATAGCCATTAACATTATGTATAAATATTGTTTCTTCATATTCATTATCTTCTTCTAAAATCACTCTTTACTTACACTTACACTTCTATTCTTCTTATTATTGTTTTTATTATTGTCTTACTATTGTTTTACATGTAATAATGTTGTTTTAATTTAATCGTTTTTATGTGTTCATTATCTTCTTCTAAAATCACTCTTTACTTACACTTACACTTCTATTCTTCTTATTATTGTTTTTATTATTGTCTTACTATTGTTTTACATGTAATAATGTTGTTTTAATTTAATTGTTTTTATGTGTTCATTATCTTCTTCTAAAATCACTCTTTACTTACACTTACACTTCTATTCTTCTAATTATTGTTTTTATTATTGTCTTACTATTGTTTTACATGTAATAATGTTGTTTTAATTTAATTGTTTTTATGTGTTCATTATCTTCTTCTAAAATCACTCTTTACTTACACTTACACTTCTATTCTTTTTATTATTGTCTTACTATTGTTTTACATGTATTACTGTTGTTTTAATTTAATTGTTTTTATGTGTACCTACCTGTTTGTTTGTTGTGTTTCTGTTCCGAGCTCCGTACGACCAAAATACTTTAAACTCGTGAGAAATTAGATTTATTTATGTATTTACTCTTTACTATACACTCTAAATAAGACTATGGCAATACGAATAAAACATTTTTGGAGCAAAACAAGGCCTACAAGTTCAACCTGAACTAAACCACGTAAAACCAGGTGTGAATACTACTTAGTAACATACACATAAATAACTTACAATGTTGTTAGCATCCAAGTCTGACTCATCTAGTTACAAAAGCGCTCGGATTAAAATGGACATAATTAAATGTTTTATGTTGCAGTTAATTTTATTCATATTTCTTAATGTTTTTTAATGGACGTTGAATTAGATAAAATTACATCTATGCATATTTGAATACAATGAGATATGATACTTTTCCGTATTGGGGCGGCTTAGAATTGCTGGCTTAATCCATGAATGGCCCAATACTGAGCACGGACGAGTCTCTCCTCTTGAGGAGGCCTAGAGCATACTCCACCACGCTGCTCCAGTGCAGATTGGACCTGAAGCCCTCCGACATGGCCTAACGACGTTATCTTATGAAAATAACCGGGAACGGTGATTTTTGCTTTGCCTCCAAAAAACTATACATAGCATGTATTTAGCCCAGCATACCAATTTTTTAACCAGCTTCAAAAAAGACGGAGGTGTTCAATTCGACTGTATTTTTTTATGTTTGTTACCTCAGAACTTTCGACTGGGTGAACCGATTTTGATGATTCTTTTTTTAATCGAAAGCTGGTGCCTGTCATGTGGTCCCACTTTTTGAGCAAGATCTGACGAGTAGTTTTTGAGTTATTTTGAAGTCGGTTATTTTTTTCTTGGTAAAATTCATTAGATACCCGTGCAATTCGGGTTAAACAAATAGGTAGGTGAAATAGGTACATAAAAAATCTAAAAATAATAATAGGTATTTTTCAACCATATACAACTGTTGATAAAATCATATCTTTATATTTAGTAGATAAACAGCTCATTCAGTAAATAGTTCATTCAATAAATATGGTTTCTGATCAAATCAAAGTTTTATTACGTAGATATATTGTTCAGATATTTAAAAACATCTTTGAACTCAGCCTCAGCATCCCAGCTAATAGTAACGCTATTGTATTGCTATTATATTATTATTATTATTGTATAACGCTATTAATTGTATGCATGATGTATTAAAACAGCTGACCTATCCACGGGCTATCCATCCTGACGCGTTGATACGGTAATCGTTAAAGTATAACGATACTTTAATCACGACGACCGGTTGACATCGCAAATGTGCCATTCGCGTGATTTGAACACTTAAAGGAAACCGTTTTACACTTGCCTTAATAATATCTTACGTTTACATCACAGATAGATTTATAATTATAACCTCAATAAAAGGCGTTAACAGTGCCAGCTTTTGTACCTTAAAAGGGACGACCAATCTTCATTAAATGTCAGTGCGAATTTTAGGTACAAAACGTGTGGCAAAATAATATTTGGATTTCTTGTCTTATAGTGTTTTTTTATTAATTTATTTCAAGAATTAATAAATGTTAAGAACTCCACAAATATATTAATAGGTATATTTTCATAATGTATATTGGGGATTATCATATTTTTATGTTTATCTACGTTGTCACAGTTTCAATCTACCCACGCTTACGTGCTTTGACGCCATCTTGAACATCGTCACATTAGCACGCAGTTAATTTTTTAATGTCGTAAAAACATAATTTAACTAGCTGCGACATTTTTCTGTCAAAAGTTTTTATATTTATTTTGAGATGTAAGCTATCCTGTCTTTCAAGTTGGATCAAACTGCACGCGATGTGCAAATTTGATTAAAATCGGTTAAGTAGTTTAGGAGTCCATCGCGGACAAACAACGTGACACATAATTTATATACATTAAGATAATATAATTCCTATCTACTTGTTTTGCTGAATACACAATATATTACGATATCCAGACAAAAGTTAAAGAAGTCCTATTAATAACGTTTTGTAGCTTTATGTCAGCAATATAAAGACAACGCATAGAAATCCTTCTCTTTGTATATTAAGTGATTACTTCATCATCAAAAAGTCATCCCTCAACCTTTAGGAGTCCGTTCTTAGACATTGGCCTTCCCCTAACTTACTCTACTCAGCCTTATCCAGATCCTTTCAATGTCCACTGTCTTTCCTACATTGGCGATCTACATCGGGGACTCTCATTAATGCTCCTATGGAAAATCCATGGTATTATTACCATGGATTTTTCGAAATAGCACATAATAATATGGAATTAAATTCTTATACAGATCCAAACAGACACAGTAAAACAAATGCTGTTTTGGTCTACATAATGTAGCCTACATCAAAATGACGGACCTCTTTTTCGCAACATGTCCATAGAATTAAATGGGTCCGCTTTTTTACAGATGAATATAAGTGAATAACCATTTACCTTCGCCTTCCGTTGCATGCATCGTTTGCTGTATTGAAAATATGATTTTTATTGCCTTATTTAGCGTATTAATATGGATATAATTGATAGATAACGACGTTTTAATCATACGCGCGGTCGAAATGTGCAATTCGCGTGATTGCGATACGTAAAGGGCGTTCGTTTCACACTGCGTAATAACGACTGTGAAATGGACTTGCCTTCCAAATTATTCTGTTAGTCCAAGGAAATTATACCTGATACTGGAATAAGTCTGCTTCTTTTATTTAATCCTTATGGAATATTATTTAGCAGATGAGTCACGTGACTCACGTGATGGTAAGACACCATCGACCATGGACATCAACAACAAATGCACTGGAAATAAAAAAAAGAAAAGAAAAAGAAAGAATGAAGGAAAGGTAAGAAAAATATTTTTTGTGTTTCATTGTTAGTATAGCTACTGGAATTACGAATTTTATGAGTTTCGATTAGTAGTAATGTAGTAGTGTATCGAATACGAACCTAGACAAAGTAATTTATTTTACCGCTATATTATATACGGAATCATATTTACCCATGTCATTCATGTAAAGAGAATCTCCATTGAATCGCCACTTGAAAGAAAGAAAGATAACTTTCACAAATCTGTCAAAGTTGTCAATGATAAATTATATATATATATCTCTACTTTGACATAGTCGCATGTAGACTTCGAGCCCCGAGGTAGCTACCAAACATAGATACGTCAAAATAGCCAAAATTTATACAAATATGCCCTGCGGACTCTGTTCCGATTATGGAGTCGTAAAGATTTGAGCACGAACAACTTTCTATCTACTGCTCTTATACACCTAGCTTCAACAACAAAAGTTATACTTAATAATTAGGCTAGTTTCAAACTAAAATCACTGTGAAGAACTGTTTCATTTAGAGTTACAGAACCTTTGAATTGAATTCAATTCAATTCAAAAATAATTTATTTCAAATAGGCCATTATGTGGCACTTTTGACACGTCATAATCAGTACAATAAAATTAATATAATACGATAAAATCAGTTCAATAAAATATTAATACACTGTTATAAATTATATAGGCTCAATTACCTAACGCTAACCCTAAACGATGAAAAGGTTTTTTTTTTAAGGAAATCTGTCAAAAATGGAAACAGCTAAGAGTGTTACGAATAACATACGCTTCTGTTATGATGATCTACTTATAATATTTTTGAAAGATCTTTTCAACGATACCCTACAGTCTACACTATGAGGTAGACTTGAATAAAGACTCTTTTATACATTGAAGTATGTCACAGAACAGACATCTCGAACAAAATGTGTGTCCCGCCGGGAGGTTCTATTTTCTAAATTAAGCCCCCGTTCTCCTTTCAAAATCGAACAAATCCATTGTAAATTGAAGCCGATCGGCGCCAATTCATTGGGACATACATTGTGTTCGCGGTGTCGGTTCTATATGCTAATAATAATACTTCAATGCTTTTAAATAGGTCATGCAGCAAGGTCTCTGCGATATGCTGCGGACGGGCGGAAATGACGAAACTGTAATTCGTTCTGACTCAGAACCATGGAGTATTGAAGTAGAAGGAGGTAGGAGGAATGGCCATCTCATATGAACGGAAAGTTGAAAAACTGTCCAGCTGTTTACAGAAAATACAAGTTCCATTAATGGCCATTTCTGAATGGCGCTTGTGTGTCACAAATAGATATATGAACATGGCTGTTGTAGACGGAGTAAAGTTTGCTGAGTTATGCCACCCGTAAGGAATGGCGCTAGTGTCCGCCAAATGGATATTCGAACATAGCTGTTGTAGACCGCACTGCAGCGCCACCCGTAATTTGACGCGTTTTTACGGACACTTTCAATATACAGAGATGGCCTTCCTTCTCTCTATCTTCCATGCTAAGAACCCAGAAAAACCCAGATTAATATAGGCCACAGTGCCACAGATCAAACAAACATTTCTCGTAACTCATCGGCTCCGTAACTCCGTCCGAGTCATTATCTATCGATTTTTATACGACAGTGGCGACACTGTGATTTACCGTCGGTTATCGGTAACCCCGGTGACCCCGTGTCGTCATGTCATGACACATAAATTGGTGGGTTTACGACTGCCGATAAAATTTCACGTTCTACTGTAGGCATGTTACTCTGTGGTAAACACCCCAGTCGTTCACTATTCGAATAGCGATGCATATCTATGGTATTCGAATGCTATGCTATCGTAGTTTTGTATTCGTTATCGAATCGATTTTTATCGATAAATAGTTTTATTGAAGTGTGTTGCAGCTCTATAAAGATTTTATGTGTTACAACCCATTAATGGCTTACTACTGAGCACAGGTCGCTTCTCTTGTGGAGGCCTAGAGCACCAGGCTGCTCCAGTGCGGATTGTTGAAGGGGTTAGAGACAAACCAGTGTTGTAATTTTCCATACTCGAAGGCCTTTGACATGGCTTAACGACTGTTATCTTAAGATAAAAACCGAGACCGACGGCTGTAATAATAATAATAACGCTTCACGCTCATAGCCCCAAACTAGGATTCCGTGTCGTGGGTGCCGTAGACAACACACAAAAAAAAATCAAAGACAACAACACTCACACATTTAGACCGAAAACAGAAATCCAAACTCATCATACAAATTTCCGCCTCGCCGGGAATCGAACCATGGCAACCATTGCGCCACACTGGTCAGCTACACGTGCCCTCTGAAGCACGGAAGCGGTCAATATTTTTTTTAACCTTTTATGTATTAATAGCCGACTAATCAACGACGACCCGTGAGTGATATCATCGCTATGGACATCAATAACACCAATAACATAATTATTGTGCTGCTGTACAAAAAGAACGCGAGAACCGGGACCCACATTACTTGTGGATATTTGCTCTCTGGTTTAAACAATAAACTTGACAATTGCGAGTTAAACTCGCTAGGAGAAGGTTCCGTACGTTGATTATGTATTTAGTTATTTTTCTACTTTATTTATTTTTGTACTTTTTTAAGACCATGTACTTCTTATAGGTTTTCCTGTAATATAGAACCATTTTCTGTATTTTTCTCAAAATTCTAGCCTTAGTAGTTACGGAGATAAGGTCGGGGGGAGGGGGGGGGGGGGGATGGTCAATTTTCGTCTTCAGTTTTCGCACAATGTGAAGGGTTAATGCAGTTAACCACGCTGACCAAATCCGAATTGACACTCCAATTTAGACAACATGATGAGACTTTGGTACGCAGGATTCCTTACCGCTCATTTACACGCGCGTGTCGCGGACCGTCTCGTGGCGCGTCCGTAAGCCACGCCCCCTACGCGCGTGTGAACACCACGCGAGCGCTCGCGCGAGCCCCTTTGGCCGCGCTTAACAAACCGCTCCCGCCGCGAGCCCGCGAGCCACGAGACGCGCCGCTGTCTGGTCCGCGAGCGCCCTGTTCACACGCGCGCGCACGCGCGCGTCTCGCGGATTGTCTCGTGGCTCGCGCGCGCGTGTAAATGGGGTATTATACCCCATTTAGACGCGCGCGCGAGCCACGAGACAATCCGCGAGACGCGCGCATACGCGCGCGTGTGAACAGGGCGCTCGCGGACCAGACCGTGGCGCGTCTCGCGCTCGCAGGGCTCGCGTCGGGAGCGGTTTTGTAGGCGCGCGCCAAAAGGGCTCGCGCGAGCGCTCGCGCGGTGTTCACACGCGCGTAGGGGGCGTGGCTTACGGACGCGCCACGAGACGGTCCGCGACACGCGCGTGTAAATGAGCGGTTACGATTTCATTCATCAAATGATTGTCATGTCATGGAACAGACACCTCGAACAAAATGTGTGTCCCACCGGGAGGTTCTATTTTCAAAATTGAGCTCTCGTTCTCCTTTCAAAATCGAACGAATACATTGAAAATTGAAGCCGGTCGGCGCCAATTCATTGGGACATACACTGTGTTCGCGGTGTTGGTTCTATATGCTAGTAATAATACATACTTCAATGGTCTACTCACACATTCTCTCAAACGATCTATCTTAAAAAATTGTCTAAAGATTTCTAAGCAACTAATAGTGATGTAACGAATTTCTGTAATGAACGTCACTTTAATTAGAATTACCGAATGGACAAGACAAGTGGACGTTAAAATGAATCTGGTTTGCTAATTAATGGTTGCAACTTTGTGTACAGCTTATAATTGTTTGTAATAAACTTTTTTACGTGTCACAGATAATTAAAGGTCAGCAGCATCCGGGTAGGGTTGTCTCATATGGATTTTAGATTTGGATTTGTATTTTTTTGTTTAATTTTTACAATATTTTTGAAGGAGGTGAAAAGACAGTGTGAGGCAACTAATTACCTAATTGAAATTAGGTAATATGTGACATACTAACCTGGGAAATAGTTAATCATTTATCTGTATTTTATTTAATACGTACATAACAATAAATTAGATAGATACATGTACTTGTGAATATTAACGAAAATATGTACCATGCGATTCAAAATAAGTGATTTGTATAAAAAATGAAAAATCATGAATGTTCTTTATAGTTGTACCTTGTCTAGAAATTCAGATTCGAAATAATAAATTATTAAATAACTTAAATCATCAGTTCTTCTTCTTAAATAAATAAAATAACATTTTGCCACAACTCAATTCGATTTTTGTAAAATCGCCAACCCTACTAGCAACAAAAACACTGATTGACTTACCGACAGCTCGTATTTAAGTTATAACAAATAATGATAAATTATAATGTTCAAACATCACTGACTCATTAAACTTGCTTATGAAAAGATTTTTTCTCATTGATAAACCACATACTGAATTAACATCGGCAGTAAGAATTACTTGTACTTACTTTGGATTTTTAACCGACTTCAAAAAAAGGAGGAGGTTCTCAATTCGACTGTATTTTTTTTATGTTTGTTACCTCAGAACTTTGGACTGGGCGAACCGATTTTGATGATTGTTTATTTAATCGAAAGCTGGTGGCTGTCATGTGGTCCCACATAAATTTTATTGAGATCTGACAATGGCATGCATGAGAAAACCACATAAGTCGTAAATTTGTGTTAAGATGTGCGCGACAAATTGACGAATAACTCAATATCACGCCAACCGATTTCGATGATTCTTTTTTTAATCGAAAGCAGGTGCTTGTCATGTGGTCCCACATAAATTTGAACGAGATCTGAAAAGTAGTTTTTGAGACTTTGAAGTCGGTTATTTTTTGTTAGTAAAATTTAGATTATTTTTAACAATATGGTTATCACTTTCTAAAGGGTACTGGACTATAGATAGCTCTTCTGAATAAAGATAATTTATCGTGCCTTAAGGGTAACTGAAAAATTTCGTAGTAGTTTTTATAATGAAAATAATGTTGGCAAACATTTTAAATTCAAATAGGTAAGTAGTTAAGGAGTTACGAAGGAATTTTCGGAATAAAGTAGTTTTGAGTCAATGATATTATAATGTAAAAAAGAGGTAGATATGTCACCAGCGCGCTGTCGATGAAGAGCGTAAGAACAGGCAATTGACCGTTCTGCTCGTAGTCGCTCTGTCAATACAAGACGATACGCACGCTATTGTTGTTGTCAGAAGTGCTTGACATTTGACATATAGCGTTAAAATGCCTTCGTGTTATTATACCAATGTGATTGGTGTAGTGAAACAAAAAATAAACGTGTGTGTTGTAGCTCTTTTCGGAACAGATTTTTTGGTTGATTTGTAAGGGCATAATGTATCTATATTTTTTAAATATCATTGTTTTGAGTAGTGACTCGAATCATCCTTTTACAATTGGTACTACTCGCAAATATCGATATTGTTCTTTGTATTTCTCAAAATAATATACTTTTTCTCAAAATAATATACTTAATATGTATTTTTATTTAATAATTATTTATAATACCATCAACTCTTCCACGATTCACTTAAACCTCTTTCGTCAAAGTTAACTGAACAAACAACTCGTTTAAAACTCGATTTTAAACACGGGCCAATTAATCATCTGTTTCCCATCCCTCGTCCAAACGTTAATCATTAAACAACTCTCAACTACCGATCTCATTCAAGATGGCGCGGACGCTACCAACAAGACGAACATAAATACTTATATTCGAAACGCTAGTTAACTTCGACGATCGCTCAGCTACAAACTGCTCTCAAATTACACCCAATTAAATCCTATTCAATCCTTTTAGAGAAAAACCGTAAAAAAACTAACAGGTAACAATCGCGGTCGTTATGAAAAAAGGCACGTAACGAAAGATGTGACGTTCAGTGCTACCAACATATTAAAAGGCCCACAGTAGTGATGTGACGTTGTCGATAAATAGTGCCATCGACAACTAGGCGCTATGCCATAAACGGAGAAAATTTTGCGTTATTTCGAACCATAAAGTTTTATGGCTGTTCATATAATAACAATGATGACCATATCATACTTAAGTATGTATATAATGTATTTAATACAACCCAATATCAGGAAAATCAGCCATAAACTATTATTGATTGCTGTTGATGTCATTAAGATGACCAATGAATCGTTAACCGTTTACACATTCTGATGGTTATTGCGTTTAATGCACGCGTTAAGTTAAAATTCATAATTATAATTTTCTGGAAGCAATTAAGAAAGTTGAAGGACAAATTGAGTCACTTTATATTTAACAGAATGTCAGATTATGTAATAATTATTCCTTTAGTGCATGCTGTTGTTCTAATATATTATTTTAGAAAAAAAATAATCGTACACGACCAGTACAACACTATAAAATAATCGAATTTGAAACAACAATAGCTGTGATAACCGGGCCGGCGACAAAAGTCCTTTCATTGTTACGTCACTATAGATAAAAAAAAAACTTTTTTTTTATACAATGCAATGAATGAGCGTGTTAAGCCGGTTTAATTAAATTTGAACGACTTTTTATTATGTAGCTTAGTTCATAAAAATAATATTGTCATTGAAGAGGGGTGGCCAATTGACGGGGGATTGCATGAGCCCGTTTATTTGCCGAATAATATTTTCTTTGTGAACGATCGCTACCTATATTTTTTGTTTACATAGGTAATGGCGCGATATTGCTTTTTTGGCGGGAGAGGGGATTTGCACAGATAATAACAGGATATAGAGCTGTCACTAAACGTAAGAAAAATGTCGTACTAAAATTATTTCTAAAAGTATTTAGAACTAAAAATAAAGCATTAAAATTTAACTAAAGTAAGTATATTGTTCAGTTACGTTCCTTTATGATTTATTAACAACACGGAACTGCAATCTCTTTGCAAATGACAGATTAATAATTACTTACTGATTACAGATAAATAAGAGCTGTTTAATTGTAAAATTGCTTATTATTAGCAAATTTTATTACCTAGTTATTAATCTGATAACGTTTTGTTTACTCAGATAGAACTGTTATCTGGTATTTTAAATTATTGCTAATACAACTACCTCCCTAGTAGATATATTTTTTCTTTTTTTTTGGTAGAGAAATGTGGAAACATTATTTTGAAACATTTTGATTTTTTATCTACAGTTTCATAGTTAGGATTAATGAGGCAATCAAATGAAGCGTAAAAAACGCTTGTGTGTGTAGTTATGTATGTACGCACGTAAGAAGTTACACTTACCTCTTCCTTATAAGTAGGTACTTCTCGCTCGCACCCACGACTCGGCGCGCGCTAGCAATCCAAAACAACTCCTAGCGAGTGATGTGCGCCTATATCACATGAATACCTACTATACAGAATGAAAACTTCATACTAACGCCATGCACGAGAACACTACTACATGCACATCTATGTGTGCGTGACCTGTCACCCTGTCACCGACAAGACGGGGGAGCGTGCGCTGGCCAATAAACTAACGCGCTGGCGCCCGCTCGGGTACAAACCGGTTCAGTAAGCGGGCAAGTTCAGGCGTGCCAGCGGCGCGGGCGGCGACACGAGCGACTTGTGGCAAAGTATTGTTTTTAAAGATGCCAAACTGTTGAACTGTTTATTTAAATAGGTACCTAATGGGAAAAAACCAAAGAGATTTCATTTTTTGTATATCCAAAGGATTTTGACAGGTAATAATTGTACACATGCTTATGCTCATTAAAGAAGTATTTAGTTACGAAGTAGGTACTTAATATCCAAAATAAGTGAAGTGGCGATACGGTTATTAATAATTATTATTCTCGTATATTGGCGTAAATATTAGTGTTCGTTTCCTGTTAGTTTTTATTTATTTTATCAGGTTGCTTTACTCTACTTACTTATACTGTTTAAATAAAATATTTTGATTCGAATGTTTTTTTTTTCATTTCTAACAATTAAGTGTAAGTACCTATTTAATATTAAACAAACTGTTAGATAGTCAATCATTTCATCTTTCAAAGTTACACCGTTTTTAATATACCAAAATTTTAAAACGGAAAACGTAAAAAATGTCCACACAACTGTCCATCCGTCTGTCCGTCTGTACTCATTGCTGACTCTCGCTCGATACGTAGGTACTTGCCCGTTTTATTTTTATTTTTAGTAACTGAGTGACAACCCTATAAACGTAGGTAAGAATTTTTGTGTCTGTTAGGAAGTTTTCATTCTGGTTGTTACCTATTCATGTGCCTATACCTTGGCTTATAGTAATCACACACCTACATCATGTAACGCAACGAAAGATACAGAAATACAACTCGTTTTAAAATTCTTAATATCCAAACAATAAAACGTCTTTTAAACTAATTATTCAGTGTCCCTAGTTTATTAACGGATCCTGGTAAGCTTCTCCATTTGGACCGTCCGAAAAAATCCCAATATTATCAAATCCGTTAGACCCAATGTACCGAGATGTAATAAAATATGTAGATCATTAAAAAATAATAATCAGTGTCGTATCCATAGTCGTATCGCTAAATTGTAGTTGCGATGACCTCTCGCAATCATCATTAAATTTTATCTGTGCATAATAAATCGCAGTGCAACAAAGTAGTGACGTTATATTGTAAACATTAAATTATAATTAAGTTATCTTAAATAATTACGACTAATGGGGCGATAGTTACAGTAACGGGTCGGGGGGTATCGGAACAATAATTATGAAATAAGAACGACCGGGTCACAACCTTTGATAGACGATTTCAAAATAACTTTTTAATTAGTTTGACACTGGGTTGTCACTTGTCACTTGTCTTGATATCAATATATATTTTAGTGTTGCCTTGTAACTGTAATGTGTCCTTATTATCCATTATTTGAATGGTTATCAACGTTTTTATTAATTATTTTTTGTTCCGGTTCATATCATCTATCATAATTCATAACATCACATCATATTAATTTTTGAGCGTGCGCAAGTAATCGAACCCGATTCCTTTTCTTAGCAGGCATGAAATATGAATCAACTACAGATAGAGTAGTCATAAATTAAAAAAAAAACGTAACATTCTTGTAAACTTAATGTAGCTACATAATGTTGGTGTTTATAATCTATAAACAAATAGAATTACAGTCTGTAGTGTGTACC
Source organism: Thymelicus acteon (assembly GCA_951805285.1). NCBI lineage: Eukaryota > Metazoa > Arthropoda > Insecta > Lepidoptera > Hesperiidae > Thymelicus > Thymelicus acteon. The sequence continues at coordinate 2,243,478 of OX638235.1, forward strand.
GGAAGACTCACACTTGACTGTTATAGAAAAGAATATTTTAAATTTAAATTAGGTATTCGCTGTCATATACTTTTTACTGAATGTCTTCATGTATATTATGTGCTATAATAAAATCCCTTGTAATCTACTCTGTTTAGTATGTTTTTGCCAAAACCCTTCACATAAAAGTACGCTTAATTAATGAAGCTCGATTGATGACTTAACCCTAAATATTAAAGCAAATTGCCTCACAAAAGAATAAGTACAACTATAGTTATTATAGATATTAACCGTAAGTAATTACCATAGTTAATAATATATCCGGAACTTCTAACAGCACTGTTTAAATAAGGTGTTTTTCTTACCTGCCGACATTAGAATTTTAATTGCCCATGAATATTCCGCAAAGGGTTAAAATATATCATTTGAATAATTACTACACGGTACCAATTTCTTGTAATTATGAAATATGTTTATATTTAAAAGGAATGGAAATATTATGTTATATCATTTATGGTTATTCAAGTCAGTTAATCAAGTGATCCCTGAAAAACGAGAGTTATGAGTTGTGATGATAAATAAATAAATAAACGCTTACACACTCATACCCCCGCAGTAGGCCTGTGTCGCGGGTGGCATGGACGACACATATAACACATCACAATACCACCTATGACCCGAGTACAAATATTTATCTGTCACATGAATATCTGCCCCGGCCGGGAATGGAACCCGGGACCCCTCGCTTCGCAAGCAGAGTCGCTACCAACTAAACTACAGGGTCGTCAAGTTTTTCGACAATTTTTGTTTTATTTCTTCATGCATATTTTCATAAACATGTTAAATTTTTCCATGGAATGAAACAATTTCGATTTATTGCGACAACTTTTTTAATTTCTCACAAACAAAGTACGTATACTTTCGTTCTATTTCTACATCAAACAAAACCCGTTCTCAGCCCAACCATACAAAGTGTCAGCTTATTTCAAATCTGATGGCGCTGACATTTGATTGTTTGTCGACAAACCGCCGCCACAGATAACTACGCCAGTTAATTATAGAAATTAATCTGTAACTTAGCTGTTGTCCAGTTGTCAGTAACGTTAAGTCGGAGACAAATATTAGGCCTCGACATATCACGGTAATAGATACTCGTATCTATCGGCCCTGTAGCCTAGTTGGTAGCGACCCTGCCTGCGAAGCGAGGGGTCCCGGGTTCGATTCCCGGCCGGAGCAGATATTTACGTGACAGATAAATATTTGTACTCGGGTCATGGGTGGGATTGTGATGTGTTATGTGTCGTCCATGCCACCCGCGACACAGGTAATAACCTACTGCGGGGGTATGAGTGTGTAAGCGTTTATTTATTATTTATCATGTTAATTAGTTATATATTTTAATATTGTTACTTCATCATAAGCCCCAATGGGATTAGGTCTATTCTTACATTGTGAGTCGTGATACATCTTCACAAGCTTTCACGTTTGTAATATTAGTTGAATAAATACCCACAGGTAATATTTATCATAATAATATTATATAGGTATAGATAGATAGATAGATAGATAACTCTTTATTGTTTGCACACCACAGAATAAACAGTCATACGAGGAGAACTATATAGGAGGATTATATAGTTATATGTGGAAGAAGGTGTATTCTATGCTATTGGTTATTCAATAATATTCCTTTTACTTTGCTCCATGATATATTTCCAGCTCTCCTAACGTTCACATCAATAACAATCTCTACTACTCCGTGATCAATAATAGGAATCCCATAAAACGTCCTATGCACGGACCTGAAAAAAAGACGGACGTAACCTCGTCTAATCGAGAGTGAAGCATAGCAATGGTCGCCTGCTTACCATGTGTGCGTAATATTTGATTCGCGATTGAAGCAATATGGTTTCAATGTGTGGGTGTGTGTACTTGTACGAATAGAGAGTTGGTATTACTATGGGTGCTTCACTGAATTTGTTGTTGGGATTACGTCCGTCTTTTTTTTAGATCCGTGGTCCTTTGTATGTTCCAAATAGATTGTGACACGTTCCTTAATTCTTAATATTTAGTTTTCCTTCATGACTCTTCCTACATGACAGCTTATGCATTGTCCGATCGTTGTAGATCTAAAGAGGTCGCTCGCTGACATAATATGGACGTTTGTTACTTGCTATATCTCGCAAAAACCACTGAACGGATTTTTATGAAATTTAGCACCAATTACTTTCTTACAATTTAGCAACAAATTTAAACCATGATATGTAGTAACATTTACCCAGAAAACGCGGTCAGAGCTAGTAATTATCGAAACTACTTCCTTCATGTTTTTAGACAAATAATATCTATCAGTCATGGACCTAAATTATTATTTAGGTCCATGCTATCAGTAGGATTTTTAAAATCTAAATTTTACTAACAAAAAATAACCGACTTCAAAGTTACTCAAAAACTACTTGTCAGATCTCGTTCAAATTTATGTGGGATTATGTGACAAGCACCTGCTTTCGATTAAAAAAAGTATCATCGAAATCAGTTGGCGTGATATTGAGTTATTCGTCCATTTGTCGCGCTTACTTAATACAAATTTAAGACTTATATGGTTTTATGATGGATGCCATTGTCAGATCTCAATAAAATTTACATGGGACCACATGACAGCTATCAGCTTTCGATTACAAAAAGAATCATCAAAATAGGTTCGCCCAGTCCAAAGTTCTGAGGTAACAAACATAAAAAAAATACAGTCGAATTGCGAACCTCCTCCATTTTTTGAAGTTGGTTAAAAACTGTTTAGAAGTGAGCCTAGGATACTCACAGCATTTTTGTTCTAAATAACTAGTAAGGCGGCTAAAGAAAAAGATGCCAGCAATTAAAATTTTGACAATTTTTTTGGATAACTTTTTAATTCGTAAAGAAAGGTTCAATGCAGGTGTCCAGACTCCAGCAGTAGGTATATCGTGAGTATATCAAAGCGACATCGAAGCCATTTATCGACTGTTTCCAAACAATTATATTTTTTGTTGTTAAAAAAAGAAACCTACAGTCAGAGAGATTAACGTATACATTTATCTTTAAGTTTTTACTTAAGCTTGTAATCTTTTTACGGTTTACAACGGTTGTCTGATCGGCCGCGAACCAACGGTATTATCTTAAGCTATATTATAAAAGCGTTAAAAATAATGAAATTAAAAATAAAAGGAGAGGCTGGTAAAATATAGCAAAATTAGCAAATGCTTACAAAAGAAACTGCAAACGTAAATCAGGTGGGATTGTGGTCAAGCACTTAATTTAAGTAAAAAAAAAACGCTCTAAAATAAACGCTACCACACTCATACCCCCGCAGTAGGTTATTACCTGTGTCGTGTGGTGGTCGGGTGGTATGGACGACACATATAACACATCAGAATCACACCCATGATCCGAGTACAAATATTTATCTGCCATATATATATCTGTCCCGGTAACAATCGAACCCGGGACCTCTCGCTTCGCAGGTAGAGTCGCTACCAACTAGGCTACAGGGTCGTAACATTATCTTTCATTATGTTTTTGAAAAATACTCTGAATTACAATATTTTTTTTACTCATTGCTATTTGCTTATAATGCTACAATCAGTTCCTTTAGGTAATAACTTTTTGCAACTATAGGTGATGTATCAATTAGTTTTAAAGCTGTGTTTTTATACTAAAGTGGACTGTATAATAATTATATTCCCTCTTTGGCCGACAACGCATCAGTGATGCCTCTAACTTTGTGGTGTTTCTGATGTCCATGGGCGACGAAAGCCACTTACCATCAGGTGGATCGTCAGCTCGTTTGTCGGCTATTTCCATAAAAATAACAGCATTTTAATAACTTATTTCTAGTCTAAGACATGGTGTGGTATCTCACCGTTTTCCCCCAGCAGTGAGACGTGTGGTTTAAACGCAATCTTTATACTTTTTTGCCTTATTTTTTGTCGCCGACAGCGATCTCAATGTGTTCTGATAACAACCGCTTTATCTTAATGGTGGCTTGTTTTGGATAAGGGCTTGCAAATGGTTTAATTCCGACCGAGTGTTTCGCTCCAGTAATGGTTTTATGCCGAGGAAATAACCAGAGAAGTTTTTAGGGGTCCGTGGATAATATGAAACAATTGGGTGGCCAAGAATAGCTCGACTTAAGTCCGGTTTACACGTATTAAGTAGTTAAGTAGATAACTAAATTTTAAGTGAATATTTTTTAGTGTGCGTCCACACGTAATAATTTAGTAAAGCTCTTTAGTTCATACAATTCTACTTAATTACTTAAGCATTTTACTAAATTACTTAATCACTTAAGCATTTTACTAAATTTTAACTAAAAAGTGCCTGTCCACACGTGTTAAGTGATAAACCCCGCCCACCTACTTAACAGAAAATAGAAAAATTTCTAAATTACTTGTCTACTCGATTACTAAACTACTAAATTACTAAACTACTAAATTGTCCGTTTACACGTATTAATTTACTTAAAATTTAGTTAACTACTTAACTACTTAATACGTGTAAACCGAACATTATTGACTTGTACGGTGTACCCTTGGATGGATGGGGCGAAGATAGATTGTAGCATAGTTGCGAGCGATGCAAAACAAGGGATCCCGGGTTCGATTCCCGACTATTGTAGGTACATCCTCACAAACTTACTTAGGATTATATTTTACAGAAGTTAACTACCTAATAATTAATTTTAAATGTGAGTTACATTCGGTTCATACGTTGTCACTGAGATATGGTTGTTTAAGTAATGCATTGTGTCCACTGTACGCCAATATTTCGACCCAGTTGCATGGATTAGGATAAGAAGGGATAGATTTTACTGATTTATTTGTTCACAACATAATGAGACGCCTACACGTATGATAAGCGTATCAAAATATTATGAACATTTAATTTCGCATCCAATGATATTATAATGTAAAAAAGACAGATATGTTACTAGCGCGCCGACGATGAAGATGACGACGATGAAGAGCGTAAGAACAGGCAATTGACCGTTCTGCTCGTAGTCGCTCTGTCATTACAAGACGATACGCACGCTATTGTTGTTGTCAGAAGTACTTGGCATTTGACATACAGCGTTAAAATGCCTTCGTGTATTATACCAATGTGACTGGTGTAATGAAACAAAAGATAAACGTGTCTGTGTTGTAGCTCTTTTCGGAATAGATTTTTTGGTTGATTTGTAAGGGCATAACGTATCTATATTTTTTAAATATCATTGTTCGCACCGGATTAAAATCATGTCTAAGGTAACGTTACCATGACAAACAGTGAAAGACAACATTTTAATGCAACATGTACTCACGATTAGTATTTTATAATACAGATATTTCGACCCAGTTACATGGATCGTGATCACGGTGAAACGGTATCTAAAAATAATAAAATGTCCTTCTACAACTTCGTTAAGGCTATGGATTGATATACATTTTATATAGTATGTTATATTTTACTATAATATGAATATAAATATTGATATAACTTTGTATTCATAGTTGGAAGGTTAGAGAGGGTCATAGGTTTTACAGTTGATTCCTCTTAGTAGCTTTTAAATTTTGGAACTGTTACTTAACTATTCTCGCACCAGAAATGTGTCATGCATGTTAAACAACTCATTGTTAGTTCCCTTTGAACACGCGGGCGAAGCCGTGGGTAAAAGCTAGTATCAGTACCTATATATAAAACACAAAAAATGTTTGTACGGATGTGCTTTATAGACTTTGAAACCTTCCAACCGATATGCCTCAAAATGGTTTCATTTGAAAGGAACTTAAACAATGCAATAGGCACATTATCGACTTTTTCCATACATTATGATATTTTCACTAGTCTATACTAATATTATAAAGAGGAAAGATTTGATTGTTTGTTTGCATTGAATAGGCTCCGAAACTACTGAACCGATTTGAAAAATTCTTTCACTCTTGGGAAGCTACACTATCCCCGAGTGACATAGGCTATATTATATTTTCAAAGAGTTAGGGATTCTTAATAAAACTCCAATAATGTTACCCAAGGTGTAAAAAAAATAAAAAAAAACCGAAGCAAAGCGAGGGCAGTTATTCGTATTTTATAAACATAAAGTTTGTTTGATTCCGCTCTACCAGCTTGTCCTAAATCCTTTCCCTGTCAGTCACTAACCAATTGATAAGCGAGTATGTTGTTGCCTCACATGATAATACTCTCGCGAATTTATAGCCCAAATAAAATAAACAACTCGTAAAATTTATACGATTTCGTGATTACTTCGTATTTTGCAACGAATGAGATAACGTTCAATGTGAACTATCTCGGTTAATGGATTTAGAGCCAGGGATGTTAAGGAGTTCCGTCACCGTAACCGAAACTATCGGATATCCGTCATAACAATCTATCCGGTATAAAATTTTCGGATAATTTGGAATACAAGCAGAGTGTAAATGAGAAATGTTGTGACAGGTTTTAATTTTCGGTTCTATTTGGTTCAGCCGATCGACACACAAGCCCTGCGGTCACTTGCATTGTTTATTCTTTTATTTTTACCTATTTCTATTTTACTGTTAAAAAATACTTAAGAAATTGATATCCGTAACCGAAACTAACGGATAATTGCCGGAATTCATATTCGAAACCGGAATTATAATACCTATTATTATTCCTAAGTACCTATATCTATACCCCTATCCGGATCGGATATTAGGAATCCTTAACAGGGATATAAGGTTTTGAGCTATTAAACCTAAACTATATATTAATACGTCGCACCTCAGAATTACAATGGTGTAAGTACAAATAAGTATCATGAATTCGAAAACGCATTTGAAACTGACCAATCAGGCGTTGTTGTCAAATCCCGCTCAAACCGACATTGACACTACTTCCATCTAGCGGATTTTACGGTAACTGCACGAGATGTTTTTTACACAAGATAATTCAATGCTTTATTGCCACTTAATAATGTATTAGGTAATTTGTAGCTTTTTAGTGTTTGTTGTACATAAGGTAATTGGACGATTTTTACACTTGCATCATTTTAATTTTAGAGGTGCAGGTGTCAATGGTAAGTGACCGACTGACTTAATCACTTTTGGGGAGTGGCTGACTGAATTTAAGTTAGCTAAGTGTTTCTTTAATGCTGGCCATATACGATCAAGTATATTTGTCAAGTTTGCAGCGGACTTGACGCGGCATCCAGTAAACTTGATGGTGTAGTCACGGTATGGCTATCTGGCCATATAGCTATCTCATGAAAGCTGGATGCCGCATCAAGTCAAACTGCAAACTTGACAAGTACACTTGATCGTGTATGAAGTGTTCATAGCCCGGCGGCTTATGTCGATTCCATCATCGACCGAGTTAAGCAAAAGCGAGCGCGATCGGTAGTTGGATGGGTGACCGCTAGTGTCAAACATATGTATGTATCTTAAGCGCTTCCGTGCTTTGGAAGACACGGAAGGCCGTCGGGTTTTTATAACATGTCGGAGGCCTTCAGGTGGCATGAAAACTACCGACACTTGGGATGGCCACTCCCTCTGGCCACTGAGCAGCACGGCGGAGTATGCTTTAGGACTCCTAGAGCTGTTCACTTGAGGAGCACTCATCAGTTCTCTATGTGAGCTCAGTAGCCATTAACAGATTGAAGCCAAATGTTACATTAAAGGTTTAATATTGAATTCAATTACATACATAAAATAAATTAACACGAAACCAAATATACGCTCTCATGCTCTCATATACGCTAACACACACACACTTTTAACGTCATCTTTTTCCTGCTTAATATGTGCTTTATGTAATGTACTATTGTTAGTAAATTTAAGCTTAGTTCATAATTTATTATCTTAATTATGATAATATATCACTGGGAAGTTGTTGATCATGTACAAGGCAGGGTATCCTATCAGGGGATCAACGTTCTAAGCCTATGATACCATTGTCATTATGAAATTTAACAATAAACAATATACAGAAATACTTATTTCTTACAATGTAATAAATCTATCAATGTACTCAATCTCTTAGTATAGTAAAGTAAAAAGAAGGAGAGTTTTATAGAGAGAAAAAAGAGTGAGAAAGAGATCCTCGTTGAAGAAGGAAAAGAAAAAAATATTTTAAATTCGTATGCAAACGTAGGTCTGTGCCGTCGGTGGTCTAGTAATGTGTTAAAACTAATCTGTATTAGTCTCTTTAATACAAAACACAAAATCCCACACTGAATATTTAAAATAGACATTCAAAAAGTAGTAGGCGTCATTATTAATTATAACGTCAGTATTTACACTAATTAATGAATATTAAATAGCCTTTTAATGGCATTAAAATCGGTTGGAAGTCAATAAAATGTCGGAAGAAGGTCAAATGTTATAATTAATTATAATTAAGGCAATTAAATATTAGGCGCCAAGCGAGATATTTTCATCAATTTTTATTCTAAGGACCTCTTTTACAAACAAAATTAGGTACATACCTTTAACATTTTCTATTGAGTTAAATCTCTGTTTTCATAGAGGATTTATTTATAAAAAATGGGGTATAAAATTAAAGGTTTTAGAAAAGCAGAGTAACGCCTTTTTAGTATTGTTAGTCTGGCTGAAACACATTGATCACCTTTTGAAATTAAAAAAAAAAAATCTTGTACCTAATTACGAATCTATAATTCTATCCGCCGGATATCTAAATAAACGTTTGTAATTACTCTGTGGGGTTCGAAAGGAATCAGTCAACTTTTTCAAAGATTTTTATTAATTGGAGGTGAAGTATAATTTTATTAAGCTACATTATATAAGTCAACAAGTACTGACTTCGGTAATAGTGTAATGTAGAGTAAAAAGTAGAGTCCAAAAACCTTCAACGAAAGGAAAGAGAAAATGACGATTACTTTTTATATCCTATAAAGGTTCCATTTACAAATTTCAGTATTTTTTTTTTATTACACCAGACACAACCTTCAAGGTCCAAATCCGTTTAAAACACAGCTTTTAATTTAAATAAAATTTCTACAAGGGATAAAAATCCATATCTTTTAGATACCACATAATATAATAGGCTAGCCTAGCTTGTAAAATCAAAACGGACTTACCCCCAGGGAACCTGTGCGGGAATATTCTGCCGTGCCTGTTGATGAGCCAGGGGTACAGCTGGTAGGACTCGCGGGGGACGGGCGCGGCGGGGTGCGGGGGCGGGTGCGGCGGCAGGGGGGCTCCGAACCCCTGCTGCTGGTGCGCGAGGGCCGCAGCCAGCGCCGCACCCTGGAAGTGCGCCAGGAATTGGTGGTGATGGCTCTGAGCTTCTAAATACGGCAGCCTCTTCAGCTCCGGCGAAGGAAACACCGCAGGGAGTGCGCTCGGTCTCAACAGCGGTCTCGGAGACGGGCTTCTAGGAGACGCGACTGGAGACGGCGACCCTGGACTCGCCAGCGGCGGCGATGCCTGCTTCCTCTCCGAGCCGCCGACGATACTGTCTATACTGAATCCGATCTTCGGCTTCGATGGCACCGCCACCACAGGGGTCGGTGCGAGAGGCATCATGTTACCACTGGACCGTCACAACACCAGACCTAGCACATGTCACAAGCACAATCCATCGTGACGCGATACGAACGCCAGGGCGGCGCGCGGCCGAATGACCGGCGAGCGAGCGGCGCCCGGCGCGCCAACATGGACGCTCGGCGGTGATTGGTGCGCGCGGACACGAGGCGGGGTGACGGTACTCGACTGCAATCGTTAACTGCTCAGCCGAGAGTTCATTGGCTGACGGTGTTCGGAGGGAGGAATTTGAATTCGAAGGCTCTACGAGTAGGCGGTTACGGGTCGACGCGCGTGATTTTCACCCGACCGAAATCCGTGGTCTCTGAACGCGTTAGTGGCGGGTCGAAGAGACCCGCTCCCGGACTTGGCCGGGTTCGATTCAATTAGCAGCCGATTGGGCTCATTGGGCAGGTCGGTTCGCTGCTCCTTTCGGCCCGCGCGGTCGCATCGGGCGATACTTTTTAATTAACTCGGATGCTTTATTAGCTTAATGTCTCGAGATAAAGTTTTTCAGTTTCCGAGTACGGAATAATCGAGCCGGCGCAAAATTGCTGATTTACTCGGGCGGTTCGCGTCGGCAATTTATTTTTATCGATAATAAAATAATAGTCCCCCTCCTCCGCCCCCTCCGCCGCGCCCCCCGCCGTCCTACCGTCGTTCTGTGATTCTGTTGATTTAAATTTTAATGAAACGCGATAAGGTTTGTGTTTCACGCAAATTTTACGCCATTACAAACTAAACAGTGTTTGGTAAATAGCTTGATTTTTTAATTAAAATTGTTGTTTGCGCGCTATTTCTACAGGGTGATTGATTTTTGTTTGAACACCGTATGCTAGTAAAACATAGACCTGACTGTTAATCAAGGAATTAATTGAATGTGAGCAATCTTATATTTACCTTGTTAGTAGGTAAGCATGTTCGGTAGCTATATTACTTCGTTAACTACCCACTTAAACTCTACCTTGGATACCTCCTATCATTAATTCTATTTTATACTTTAAAACTACTGTTAGGTAATTATAAAACCTTTAGTACCTACGCATTATCAAATCACGTGCCCTACAAGAGGAAAAGTAATACTCAAGTATTATTTTTCCTATAAAATGTAGAGACGGTTGCATAAATCCTAAAAAATATAAAATTTAGTCTACGTTTTAAACTTGTTTGTGAATTGAATGAATAGTCATTTACTTGTTGATAGTTTCTTACCCGAAGTTTCTACCGATATACCTGAATATCAGCAGCGGTTTCATTTTAAAATTGAATAATTAAAAAAGAAAAAATGGGGTAAAATAATTAAAAAATAATATTTATTTTAATTTTTATTATTGATAGGTACACAGACACACAATTATGTACATTATGTAGTAGGTACCTATCTATTAATAGATATTTAGGTATATTTATACACCAAGCAGTGTTCCTTAATTTATGTGATAATCACAACAATTTATCATACTTAATCATACTTAATCATATCATAATCATAATCATAAGTTTGCTATAAATGTGGTAGTACAATGGTGGTATTTAATACAATATGGTTTTCACATTTAGCTTGTCCAAGCATGCAAATATTTAAAGTATTATAATAATTGTAACATTTTATTCTAATAATAATTTAAATAAAATTTTAATTAAAGTCAATAGGTGTAATAAATGTCAAATTATTAATCCATTAAATAGTGATGTCAATCTGTTATTAAAAAAATGCTATGTAGGTAATAATAATACGTATTACAAATTGAAAGTGTCCTCAGCAGTGAACGAATTAGTTCATTGGTCCTCAGATATCATATGAGTTACGATAATATCTCCAAGATGCAATGAACATTATGTTGGAGCCATGTGCTTGGTGCTTTCTTAAATTTTATATTGTGTAAGACCTAGGTAACGATTTTAGGCAAAACGTCTTGACTCATAAGGTTAACATTAACAAACAGACCCAGTGTTTGTTACTCCCGTCGTATTACCTACATAACTGTACATTTTTAGGGTTCCGTAGCCGAATGGCAAAAAACGGAACCCTTATAGATTCGTCATGTCTGTCTGTCTGTCTGTCTGTCTGTCTGTCTGTCCGTCTGTCTGTCCGTCCGTATGTCACAGCCACTTTTTTCTGAAACTATAAGACCTATACTGTTGAAACTTGGTAAGTAGATGTATTCTGTGAACCGCATTAAGATTGTCACACAAGAATAGAAAGAACACAATAAATTTTGGGGGTTCCCCATACTTACAACTGAAACTCAAAAATGTTTTTTTCATCAAACCCATACGTGTGGGGTATCTATGGATAGGTCTTCAAAAATGACATTGAGATTTCTAATATCATTTTTTTCTAAACTGAATAGTTTGCGCGAGAGACACTTCCAAAGTGGTAAAATGTGTGTCCCCCCCCCTGTAACTTCTAAAATAAGGGAATGATAAAACTAAAAAAAATATATGTTGTTGTATATATGTACGTTACCATGCAAACTTCCAACGAAAATTGGTTTGAACGAGATCTAGTAAGTAGTTTATTTTTAATACGTCATAAATCGTAAACCACAAAAAACATTGATCAAAGTTACAACGAACTAAAAGAACTTTTATATTATGTTACTTGCTGCTACGGAACCCTTCATGGGCGAGTCCGACTCGCACTTGGCCGCTTTTTATTAGATGAGTCCTATTTGGTAAACAATCTTACAGTCTTTTTATCGTAATTTGTAATTTAAAACTAAGACAGACACAATGAACTTAACGATAAAAGGTAATAAAAGATATTAAATACCTGATAATTTTGTGCCAAAACTAATATAAATTATTATTTCAATAAAAAGAAGCGCGAATTTGCTTACCAAATAAGTCTCGCCTAAAAAAAATACAGCAATTCCTTACAATCATTATTTTCAACTCATATGCGTCTTTGGACTACATCAGATTAGAAAAGCTCATACGAAAATCTTGTTCGCAAACGCAAAGACTATAATTTATTTAATCTTTTATTTATTTAAAATTATTATCTACCTAACTATATATTTTTTTCATCCATCACGCTGTGCTTTCAGTTAGGTAGGTACCTACTCCCTATAATTAGGTAAGTACTTAGGTATTCCTGAACAATGATATTTAAAAAATAATAATGTCATCGTTCCTGAATGAATGTGATTAGGCGTTATCACTGTTTCGCCCAAACTCAGAGTCACAAACAGTTATTTAAATCGCTCCTTAGTAAAGAATCACCATAAAATTTCTGTACTAAGGATAGGATTTAGTTAGTTTAGTTGTTTGTCTTACTTACTTTACTTACTGATTTGGGACGTTTGTGTCCTATAAATATAACACTGATTTTGACGACCCGTGTGGCGCAATGATTACCATGCCGGATCGTCGCACCAAGGGTCCTGGGTTTGATTCCCAGCGAGGCGGAAATTTGAATGATGAGTTTGAATTTCTGTTCTCGGTCTGGGTGTGAATGTCCTTGTCTAGTGTGTTGTCCATGGCACCCACGACACAGGGAATCCTAGTGTGGGGCTATGAGTGTGAAGCGTTATTTAATTTACTTATTTAATACTACTTTTAATAGATATAGGTACCTAAATGCAAAAATTTGTGAAGATGTCGTTCCCGGTAGATAACAGTCGTTAGGTAAGCATTCTCGGGCACTGGCTCTGGGTAAGGCACTGGAGCGGCGTGAAAACTTCCCACATTTGGGTTGACCACTAACCCCTCCAACAAGTCCGCACTGGAACAGCATGGTGGAGAATCCTCTAGGCCACCTCAATACCTCGGAGTGACCCGCCATCCAAGCCAAGCCAACATTTATCTGTCACAAAGTGTCAGCTAAATATTAAACCCGGGAACGCTCGACAGACTGAAAATGTTATCATAATCTGGACTACCTGTTGGCAATTCGGTGATAAAGGATAACATAAAATGAAAAAGGGTTTAGGATAACAAGATAGGATTGGGAACCCATAGACTTAAATATATGGACGGGCTGTTCCGAACAAGCCTGTCTAGCCTACATAATTATTATGATTTTTATAAGAAGGTACTCCCGTCATCCATCCTGGTTCACCCATTTTTAAAGTTTATTTCATGTAAGGAATTCGCGAAATATCCAAGCACATTTGAGCAAGATGTAGAAATTGTAGCGTTAAGTTTTTAAAGTCAGGTCTTTTAAAGTCAGGCTTTTTAGAGTCAGGTTATTCAGAGCTAGGGCCTTGCTCAGTTCTCATGGTATTTTTTATCTAGCTTATGAGTCTTGACAACCTACACTTGTGTTGGGATTACATAAACAAATCTTAAAAAAGTCTACCTAACCCACGATAAGTTGCGCTAACCCACGGACCTAGAAAAAAGACGGACGTAATCCCAACAATAAATTCAGTGAAGCACCCATAGTAGGTAATACCAACTCTCTATTCGTACAAGTACACACACCCACACATTGACACCATACTGCGTCAATCGCGAATCAAAAATTACGCACACATGGTAAACGGGCGGCCATTGCTAGGCTTCACTCTCGATTAGACGAGGTTACGTCCGTCTTTTTTTCAGGTCCGTGCGATAACCGTATAATCTGTATATTGGTGTATAATCAGCAATGTATTATCATACCAGTGGTGTGGGTGTGGGCACGTCGTGACTTCATTTGAATAGCTGACCGCGGCTCCGACAAGCAACGCTATCTAATCAACTGTTTAGTTCCTTGTTTTACGAGCTCGACCGTTTGTTTATAGCCAGCCCTTCAATTTAGCGCTTAGCGCGTTTAGAGGTCCGTGCGATCGGTGCTATACGACGTACGTACCTATTTTGTACGTACCTTTTTCGGATCAAAAATGTGCTTACCATAATATATATTTTTATGTAGTAAAATAGCTTCAAAAAATTATCAGGTAACAAAATACTGACTAAATGTTTCTGATCTAATGCCGTCGAATGTATAACTGCATCCATATCGCCCATGAAATAACATCGACACCAGACGCGCCATCAGTCAGCTCTAGACGTTTTAAATGTAAAGGGTACTCACGATATTTGTATTTTATACCAATATTCCGACCGACCATACCATAACCCATTTAAGAGATAAGCGTGTTGCCTTAACTGATTTTTTTTTATGTTTATTAACATTTGACATCCTACCATCACATTTGTATGATGCAATATACTTTATCTACTAATTAAATAATAGTAGGTACCTACTTTACTAATAATAAGGAAATATACAAATATACAGCGCTAGGTAGGTATTAAGGTCCCAACTCAGAGTCACTAACGGTTACTTAAAATACTTAAATCGCTTCTTAGTAAAGAATCACCATACAAATTCTGTACTAGATAAGGAGCGATTTAAGTAACCGTTAGTGACACTGAGTTGGGTCGTAAGGTTTCCCTTACAAACTTTGAAAATCTTAAAAAAACTGAAAAAAATAAGGTCGCCCATTGTTTTGTATTCTTTTCTTGTGCTCTTATGTATATTATTTTTTGGTGTACAAACAATAAAGTGTTAAATAAATAAATAAATAAGTAAATAAATAAATAAATAAAATCGTCACCAAGGCAACCTCCTCACATGGCATCAATTCCATCTATAGGTCCCCCGCAATGCGCACAAAATTTCATCTTAGCGAATTGTAATCCATGTTAACAGCGGGAAAAAATGTAATTTAACCCTTTTTAGTCTGTTTCTTTATTTTCTTTTATCTGTGGGCATTTAATCAAATGGTAAGATTATGTTAACGGTAGATTCATTACAAAAACTTTTACTATTGCTCTGAAAGGATGTAACTGTTACTGACACTTTTTATTTATATGAATAAAATAAACAGGTTAGTATTATTTTAAATCTCTATTTTAAATCGCGCAAAGAAACCGACATAAAACCTCTATTAATCGAATTATATTCAGCTCTTCTTAAGCTGTATTGTTCTAAAATGTGACAAACAACAGCTCATCTTTACAACCCGTAAATTAATCCCGTATTTAATCTGTGGATTAAGTAACGGTCTGCTTTTTTAAACTAACCCTTTTAAAAGTTTTAAAATTAACTACCTATCTGTTAAGTTTATGTACCGTAACTCGCATACTTTATTTAATTTTAAAAGTTTAATTGAAATCGCTTTTAAATACGTAGGTACTATTTAGGATAAATAATCCGAGAATGCTGAAAAAGCGTAGACTTTGAATTACTTCACTTCAGTGAATAAGGTACCCATACTTCTAAGTTGACTTAATTAAGTATACCTACCTACTGATTTTTTAACTGGCTCTCCGAAACTGTACCCCAGACTTGTTAAAAGATAGTTCGATTGATGCGAGAAGGAGGTTGTAACTTGAAGAGGTGGTAACTAGCCGACTAGTTAAGGGGGATGAAAAAGTTCTTTTTACTAAGTGCATTTAGATGTTTACACGCTACATACAACCAAACAACATTTTTTACAATTTTTGTCTGTCTGTCTGTCTGTCTGTTTGTTCCGGGTAAACTCTGAAATGGCTGGGCCGATTTTGACGGGATTTTCACTGGCAGATAGCTGATGTAACAAGGAGTAACTTAGGCTACTTTTATTTTAGAAAAAAAACAGTTTGTTACGCGATACGAAGTTCGCCGGGTCAGTTAATTATGTATACCTAAAGCAGAACCCTTCACACGCCGAAACTTCCTCCGTTGCTCAGCAGGGTGCGCCACGAGAAGGGCAGATTGGCATCTCAAGAATAGCACCTAAAACATGCTGCATCAATTAGAATTAGATGTTCAATATAAATAGACCTACCTATGCCTTCTTTTTTATATTATTCGATAGAGATGACAGCACTCAAAGGACAATTGTATCAGTAGATAAATTGACGCTATATTTAAACAAAACACGTACAAGTGTATGTAACTAAATATATAACGCAACCAGCTATTGACCAATAGTAAAATACCCACCTCAACGATTCAGAAATAAAGATTAATTCTACTAACACTTTTGTTATCTGGGAGGAATTTTCAAAAGGATAAGCGGATATTCTTAGGCCCGTGTTAATAAACTAAGGCTCAAGTCATTAAAAACAAATGCAAATGTCAGTTATACGATCTAACGTATGTTAGTATTACCGAATCTTGAGATCGCAGGGATTTTGATCGGTTTCCGGTTCACGCAACCCTGGTCAAACATTTTTCAAATATTTGGCAAACATTTGGCAAATAGGCTTTATGAATACTGCGTTTGCCGTCAAATAAAGTTTTATATTAAATTCATTAAATAATCAAAGCACTTAAATAAAATCTATATTATGACAAAAAATATATAAAAACATTATGTTTAACAATTATAATTAGTGGCCTACCTAGGTCCTGGACCCAGCCCAGGGGAGGGGGTCATAACCCCCATGACCCCCCCCCCCCTGGATCCGCCCTTGGCCGCTTACCAACAGGTGGATCGTAAACTCATTTACCGGCTAGTTGGTCCTCGGACTCCTGGGAAGACTAGAGGTACACGTGTACCTCTTCACTCCTGGAAAGTCACGGATGTTTGTCGGGGAAAGGATATTTTATTATCAGTGAATTAACTAATTTGTGGCTATAGTGTCCTTTTATAATTTATAGCAACAAAAACAGCTTCACAGGTAGGGTTCATCATCTTATTATGTGACTCATTTAATTCGGTGACATAAATAATGCATATTTTTTGAGGACTTTGGATTTTATTTTTATATTAAAAATCACATTAATATTCAGAACTTACAATAATTAATCACTTTATTTTTACACCTTAATTTTATTATTAGTGATGTACTTAAGAGGAATTTTAATAAATTTTTACTATAGGTATAATAAAAATAAATAATTTGTTTTATTCCCAAGAATTAGAATCCTGCTTGTGTTAATATCTAACTACCTCCGTTCGAATTTAAAGTACCAATCTGGTTAGTAGAATAGTACCATTGCCATCTGGGATTCCTTCACGTAACGTTAAATTTATTTAACTCGCCGGTTAATATATAGGCAGTTTGTGTCATAAAGCGGACGGTAGTTGCGAAAGGCGTTTTTAAATGGCTTATTTGTACGGCAATGTCGTCCTCTATGTACCATCAGGGTTAAAATTATTCGTTTAACTCGGTACCTTAGTGATGTAATATTTACACTGTGCCTTAGTTGTCCATCGTTTTTTAATACGAAGTAGCAAAGAAGTAGACGTACATATAAAATTGGGTGAGTGAATATTTACTTTCGATGAAGTTAATTTAATAAATACCTGTCTCAGACCTAAAAATATAATTTGTGCTAAAAATAAATATCATTATTAATTTTAATATTATTAATTTTGTTCTGAATTAGCAATAGTAACCTAACATCTAAATTGGTGGTCCCACTTTACAATGTTAGCTGAACTTCAAACATTTTACGCCCCAACCACGCCCCAACTCAGAGTTACTTAAATCGCTCCTTCGTACAGAATCACCATACAAATTCTGTGTTAAGGAGCGATTTAAGTAACCGTTAGTGACTCTGAGTTGGGGCGTTAGTTAGGTAGCTCTCTCCACCTAACTATACGCTTGCTTTGGTAGAGCAAGCTCTACTAGGCCATGAGTCTTACCGAATCGTGATTTACGCATTCATTGAAAATTATAACCGAGTGTACGGCGACGATTCGGTAACTTTACGAGACAGATTAAGAACATAACGGAGGAAATTACAGAGCAAGTACAAAGGTTAATGGGCCGTGCAACCCACTGCGGTGGTTGGCCTCGCGATCGATAACAATGAGCTTTATATGTTATCGATTGTACATTTATTTTTCCCGCCAAAAAGACTATCTACATTCAAACATTTCAAATCTGTAGATAAAAAAGAATGTGTTTCAGCTCCGATGCATGACTGGAGTTTACTCCTTACTAACGATTATAATAAAACAAGATATTATGTAAGTTGCGCACGAATATAACACATAACGTAACGTAACGTAACGGAGAAAGTTTTATTTTACTCCTCGTACATTTTCATACCCCGAGCTTATAATTATATGAAAATCGATTCTTAAGACAATATTTCGGGCAGGAAATTCGAATTCACGTGGAATTTCTCGTCTGTGGTACCTACGTTGCAAATTGAATATCGGTTCTTTGAACATTTTTGTAGCCACGGAGAAATCCGGTTACAACAGTAGGTATATTCAAAAATCAAAACAATAGTCAAAGCATTGGAAAATCTTTAAAACGACTCCAAAAAAGCACAACCCTGTCGCCTGGCAATGTCTGATGATGACATGTCATTTATAGCGTCTTTTTAGGATTGAAAGGGTTTTTCATTGTGAACTCTACCTTGATAAAGGCAATACAATAAACTCCGCTTACTTTTGGATCTTTCTGCGTCATTTGCGTGAAGAAATTAAACAGAAACTCAGGACGACTCAGAATGAAAACGTTGTTTCATCAGGACAATACTCATCTTCAAATCGTCTCTTGTAACTAACTATTTGGCTAAAATTAGTGATTTCGTTAAGTTTCGAATTATTGCCACACCAGATTTTCTTGATTTAACAACATAAGACCTTAATCTGGTGTTCAAACTCAAAAACGAACGTACAAATATTTGGTTTTCTAGACTAGGCCGTGAACTTTGAACGACCCGTCTGGTGTAGACATGCTGGACCGCCATGCCAAGGGTCCTGGGTTCGATTATGATGAGCTAGAATTTATTTTCTCGGTCTGAGTGTTAAGTAGGCCTTATCTATACATCTTCTAGAAATAAATAAAATTGGAGTGTCTGTTTGTATTATTAAAATAACCGCTTTTTACTAAGTGCATTTGGATGTACCTATACACGGAACGTATACCAAAACAACAGGCTAATCTCTGAAATGGCTGGTCCGATTTTGACGGGACTTTCAGTGGCAGATAGCTGATGTAACAAGGAGTAAATTAGGCTTCTTTTATTTTAGAAATAAATAGTTTGTTAGGCGATACGAAGTTCGCCGGGTCAGCTAGTCTTTAAAATATGTGTTTTTGACTTCCAAGACACAGGGAACCCTAAGGGCTTAGAATGTGTAGCGTTTAAAAAAAGTCTTCAATCCATCCTCGTAGGAACAAGTAAAACGTCAATCGACATTGTGTCCACGTCGTCACGTCCCTACTTCCCTAGCAGAATCGGTCATAAAACGCAATAATGGCCGCGTGTGGCTGTGGCACTACATCTACACTACATCGGTACCGGCAGTGTGTGGTGCAGCGACGCGGGCGGTCCGAATTAGCGCTCCTGACTTGTTGGGTGGACAATTACTGCTCATTATTGAGAACAATACTTCTCTTAACATGTTTTTTAGAATGGTTTTTAGCTTCCCGCGCACAGATCCTCTACCGCAAGGCTATTCTGTTTTGTAACTCGACAGCGGAATCCGCGATCAGTGTCAAAATCCTATCTTTAGTCGTTTGAAGTTTGACACTCATCGCGGATTCCGCTGTCGAGTTACAAAACAGAATAGCCTTGCTGCTCTGCTCTCGTAACTATCTACTTATAAGAACATACACACAATAAAGGGATACTCATTATTATGTACATCCAATTAAAACCAGTGTAGCTATAAAATATATATATTTGTGGTGATATCTTCCAATAAAACACCGTCTTCAACACCACAACTCTTTATTCTTGTAGAAACACAGATTTACAAGAAAATCAACCGTTACAATTCGTCTTCGTCTTAACACACAACTTTCTCACACCACGTTCCGTCCACGACTCTGTCATTCTTCCTTCCATTCCATTCGTCTTAGCAAATCGTCATTCAGCCTAGGTCTACATTCAAAACTCACTCATTACGTTCCCTTCCATGCATCTCACATTCTTTACATCTTAAAATACCAATCCCACATATATTTTATTTATCCTAATTGTAGCTACTTGTAGCCAATGAAATAATATACCGTTCACTGCTTGTAGCTTATCTACGGACTCTACGGTATAATTAACGCCATCTATTGTCATATAATGGAAACTCTAATAATGACGATCCTGTAGCCTACCCTGCCTGCGAAGCGAGGCGCCCTGGGCTCGATTCTCGGCCGGGGCAGATCTTTATGTGACAGATAGGTAAATATTTGTGCTCGGGTGCAGGGTGTTATTGTGATGGGTTATTGTGTCATTCATGCCACCCGCGACACAGGTGAAAACCTACTGCGGGGGTATGAGTGGTAAGCGTTTTTTTACATCAACGAAGCGCTTATAGTCCGACGACTAGGGTCCATCTTAAGTGATCGAGTAAATAAAGCAACAGCGGGTGCAGTCAGTAGTTGGATGAGTGACCGCTAGTGGCTAAAATTTCTTGAGCGTTTCCGTGCATCGGAGGGCACGTTAAGCCGTTGGTCCCGGTTGTTGTGTCGTCAAAAGATTCTACCAATCCACACTGGAGCAACGTGGTGGAGTATGCTGTACTGTAGGCTTCCTCAAGAAGAGAGATTTTTGGGTTTTTGGGTACATTGGGTTAAAGCCAATGGTTCTACAAATTATACTTACGAAGTATACGTAAGTATACTTTACGATACAGAGAAGAGATTTTAAATACTTATTTACGGTGTAATACTTATTCTTTATAAAATATTTTTTCTTATTTAAATGTCACATAATCAGTTTTGAGGTACCTCTTCTTCTCTTTTCTCTAATCTCATAATTATGCTGGTTCATATAGGTGGTCCAAACAAATCCTGTGTCTACTCTGTTAATATCGTCACCAACTCACCAATGAATCATCATCAACTCACCTGTTCGAAGGCGTCCATTTTTAACTATATCACCTGGCCAACTCAATTCACAAAACCCACAAACGATGAATAATAGTCGCCATCGCACCGAGTGTAAAGCCGATTAACTTCCATTTACGAGAACAGGTGCAAGGTTTACATCTTATAGCCTCAAGGGATGATGGTACAGGCTATAGCAGACATGAGAGACACCTGATGGTACGTGATCCATGATTACCGACGCCAATGCATATGAGGATGGAGCAGAAGAGTGCGTCAGAAGGGGGCAAGTGACTCCCGATGGATTACGTATAATTGATTTGAAAGCCCCCCCCTGGCCAAAAAATGGATTTCTACCCAAAGGCCAAGAAAGAAAAAAGCTAAATCGTATTAGCCCTCCTGTGTTAGAAGTTAATTCCGCCCATGGACATGAGCAATTTGTTGGGGAACTACTGATACCTTTTTCCCTAAAAGAGAGCTTGAGGAAGGTGACGTTAGGAACCATTTACTAACTACGCATTTTTACTCCTTGAACTTACAACTTATCCTTCCCTTCCCTCATGTAAGATCGCATAAGATTTCTCTGTAAGGAATGGGGTCATGGCAGAGTCCTGTTGAAAGTAGGCTGTGGAATTCTTAATTCGACTGCAGGTATTTATTCTGGATTTATTAGATGACAGGGCTCTTCACCTGCCGGCTGCCTGAGTAGTTACTTCTAGAATAAACCGATAATTTTTTTAAAGTGCTACAATCTTGGACATTGGAGAAAGAGCCAGAAGAATAGACGCATAAAATTAACAGTTTTTTTTTCTCTATAATACCTACCTACCTACTTTTCTATAGTACCTACCTGTAAGTATACACAATTATGGTAAGTTTTTGTATTTGTACAATAAAGTTTGTACTTCTTAATTATTATCTACCAGTCCGCTTCAAGTTTGACAGAGTTAATGACTTTAATAATCATCCGAAAGGCGTCTCTTCTAAATGTTCTAAGTGGGCAATACAAAAGTTCATTATACCGGCCGTAGCTCGCAGCTACACATAAATAACCCGGCCCACTTCCCCAACTTATTCTGTTTGTTAATGCCTTTAATTACTCCCGGGCGCTTCGAAACCGTCAATTATTGCTTGAAAAATAAACTTAGAAATGCCACAATACGGGTTTTAACTACTTATTCTTAATTACGTATAACTAAGACGTAAGTCATGCGCTGAAAGTACGTATTTAGTGGACTTATCTCGGAAAGGACGTTGATGTATTGGTACGTGAAACGAAACGTATTTGTTTTTTTTTTATAATAATCGCCGACGGCGTAAGTCCGTTCAGTCAACGATTCAATGTGTAATTACATAAAAACTTTAGGTAATTAATTGTGGTACATTGCGCACACAAATGACTGTTTAAATTTATATTTATTGTAGCGATATTTCGTGCTATGAACGATTCTATTTAGTTGTAATTATTTTATTACGCAAAATACGATAAAGTTAGCTTTGATGTTTAGTTGATACCTAAGTAGGTATGTGGTTCCATCCTTCGATCACTTAAAAGACAGATAACACAGAGCACTTATAAACAGAAGATTATAGATCGATGGCTTGGGTTCCATCAAATGTTTTTATTTGAACGCACTGTTGTTTTTGTTTTCCTCTTAACATATGTAAGTTATTAGTCTATATACGTAGGTACTACTGCCGTGAATTTCTCACATGTTCGACACCTACCATTAACGCGTTCGCGCTGTCCTCGTGGGCGACTCAACGCGAACGCGAAGCAACGCGGCGCGACGCGAAAACAACAAACAGTCGAAATGTATTGAAGTGTCCTGCGTTACAAAACGCATGTAGAGTGCGCTGCTTAACACTAATAACAGCTTTCTAGCACCAAGGGTCTCTGCGCTGAGCTGCGGACAGACAGACGAATGAATGGACGGACAGACGCCCGGACGGGCGGACATGTCGAAACTTCGGGTTCCGTTTACTACGGAATCCTAAAAATTCGTTCCATTCATAAGCGACGACACCTACCTACTCACCTACCTCACCGTTGTTTTTGAAGTTAAAGGAACCATCAAGGAACGAAAAAAATTAAAAAAAAAACAGTAAACTTAACCGTGTGTAATAAATATAGTTCGTTCACAGATTATAGATTGCAGTTAATCATACACGTCCAGTGCAACAATGTAATTATAACTAACCCAGCCCGTGTCCTCGGGCTTTCCAATAATTAGTGGTCATTAATACTGTTACCCCTTAGACGTCTGACGCTTTCGAACAGTGCGATTTGCGGAGATGCGACTTTGCGACTTCGAATAGTGTTTCTTTATACCTACCACGCGTACCTACTATCTGCATTAAATAAATCTTATTTTACCAATGACGACCAAAAATGGCAGAACACAAAAAACGAAGAAAGCTGAGCCAGTTATAAAACAGAAACTGATAAATTAAACTAAACTTATCTATACTAATATATAAAGAGGAAAGATTTGATTGTTTGTTTGCATTGAATAGGCTCCGAAACTACTGAACCGATTTGAAAAATTCTTTCACTGTCGGGAAGCTACACTATCCCCGAGTAACATAGGCTATATTATATGTTCCAAAAAATTAGGGATCCTTACTAAAACTCCAATAATGTAACCCAAGGTGTAAAAAAATAAGAAAACCGAAGCAAAGCGAGGGCGGTTACTCGTCATTAATATTTTTACGGTAGGTATAAGGTAACGATATTTATTTTGTGTTTGTTGTGGTGTACAAAATAAATAATATATTAGTACTAGTATAAACCGTCTTACAGTAAAATGTGTTCTCGATGAGTTAAGTTTAAAATCATAAACTTATCGTTTTATTTTTCTAAGCGTCTACTTACGAGATATTGAAAGAGATTCTACTAAGAGATATCATATACCAACTTCATTAATTTCGCGTTAACCCAAAAATTATAACCACAGTTACTGAAAAAAATCGAATAAGCAATAACTTATAATGTAAATTGTATCCAGATAACATTCACGTTAGTCGCATAATCGCACGTTAGATAGTCGGAAGTCCACATAGCGTGCTAAGAGGCCATTTGAGAACGATTAATTAGCAATTCAAACAAATTTAGCTAATAACAACGCTAAAGCTGGTACCGATTGCGTTTAAACTATTTAAATCGTAATAGCCTGGCGGGGTCATGCATTACACGGCTGACAGGGTCAAGAGGCGTGGGTTATGAATAGTTAGGTTTCTTTGTTTTAAACAAAAAATATTTTATTAAGTAGGTATCTGTTCACTCAGTTTAGGTAGCCAAGCCTCCAGAAGTTTATTACAACTTAATTTTGTGGATAGGTACCACTGACAACTAAAAGCAAATTTTATTTTATTATTTTTAGATGAACCACGTCGTGACGTACCTACCTTCGAAAAGCAGAGCAGCAGATGAAGGACGACAACCAACTGACTACTTACCATCTGCTATCTCATCTCATACCTCATTACGATAGCAATATTCTAATACTCATCTTATCTACTGTTACATGACTGTTACTGCACTTTTGGTTTAAGAAACAACACACATTGCTACTTTTAAACTTTTCGCTCTAAAATGTTTATCGTTTATCAATACAAAAACGAAATCGATATAATATAATTACACTAGCACTCTGTCCGCGGCATTGCCCGCATTTTCCGTGATACCTTTTTCTTATTCTAAATCGTCGTCTACCTCATTGAGTTATAAGTATACATAGAGAAGACATCTCAAACAAAATGTGTGTCCCCGCCAGTGTTGCCAACTTTATTTTAACAATCCCACTAAACTCACCACCAGAAAAGGCAGAAAACCACTAAAAAACTAAAATATATATATATTACCACGGGCGTAGCCAGGTTTAAGTTTCGGGGGGGGGGGGGGGGGGGGATGGTAAAGAAAATTGAAAAATGTTTTTAAGGGTTTATTAGCACATAAAAAATTGCGATTTGTATTAACAAAATAAGATAAAAAAGGTATTTGGTTTTTTTAATAACTTCTAAAATAATGATATTTAAGGAATTTTGAAAAAAGATCCTGAAAGAGGAGGAAATTTCCAATAAAAAAGTCTCAACTCTATCTTATATATTTATATTTTTTTAACGCTGAAGATGGGTCTTTGAAAAGGTTATGGGTCTTCTAAGACCATTTTTGCAATTAGAGGTCCGTTTGCGAAATATTTGGCTTTGAATTGCTAATTTTGGTTAGAGTCAAGGGGGTGACCACCTGCCAGCTAAACGGTTGGAGTTGGGCAAGTGAAAAAATTGTCAGAAATGGATTATAATTCTGATGAATTTTTTTTTATGGAAATAGCCGGCAATCGAGCTGAAGATCCACTTGATGGTAAGTGGCTATCGTCGCCCATGGACATCAGCAACACCAAAGGCATCACTGATGCGTTGCCGGCCAAGAAAGAGAGAAGAAAAAGAAAGAAAGAACTGGCTCTTAAGCCCCTAGCCGGAACACGACGAGTCGTTTGGCGGCTGACTCATGCTCAAGGGTGGTAGCTATCCAGGCGAACCCCATGGAGAAATAATAATAGTAATAATGTTATTAAATAGCAATTAAAATCAATATTACCAATATAATTCCTCGAGGGCGGGCCGGTTTTAGTCGCCTTTTACGACACCCATCCGGCGTGGGAACTTGGTTAGTATTCTAAGCCGCCTCAATACGGCTATACAAGGAAAACTATCACGGCTATATTCGCTTAAGTAGATAAAGTGTAATAGTCGATAAAATTACTACATTGCGCATGGCCTGACACGCACTTGCCCGGTTTTTTATACTTTCCACGAGTTTAAAGTTTTCGGGCAATCTGTTTTTAGTTCATAAATCAAAACAATTAACAGAATACCCTATTACGGATTATCTCTTCGCCATTGCGTGGAAGCACAGATTACTATACTTGTAGTGAGTCCTTTATCTCTGATCGTTGTCAAATGAGTTTCAAATCAGAAGTAATTTTGTAAAATCGTCCTAGTGGTTAAATGTCATTCTACCACTAAATGAAAAAATCTTTTCCACTAGAAAATCCACTAGCCACTAAAATCAATATATCCCCACTAAAAGGGGTGTCGAAACCACCAGATCTAGTGGAAATTCCACTAAGTTGGCAACACTGGTCCCCGCCGCGCCGGGAGGTTCTATTTTCAAAATTGAGCCTCTGTTCTCCTTTCAAAATCGAACGAATCCATTGGACATTGAAAGAATCCATTGGACATTGTCTACCTGTGTGCTTTCATGAAAATCCGTTCAGTAATTTTTGATTGATTACAATTAAAATTAGAGTAACAAATGCGATTCAAAAAAGTCTGCACTTCGCTATAATGTTCATAACATTGAAATAGGGATTTTACAAATCAAAAATGTTATTTAAAATGCAATTTTTTATATTATCTCTTATTAAATATTTTTATTATTACCCTCGATGAACGTGACAATAACGCTGTTATTACATCCCTTTAATCGGTAATTACGGTTTTCGAAACTATAAAAACACCCATTTTTCTTATACCAGTGCAGCTGCTATGCGTGTAACGAAGACAGCTGACAGTGACATAATAACATGACAGTATTCAACTGTCAGTCAAGGTCATCAGAAATGTCGTGACGTGACGTACGGAAGACGAGCTGAGCGTGAGCAACTTTCAAGAAAAACTATTTTACTTTTCGTTTATTAACTTATTTTTGAATGAAAGCTTGATATTTGGGTGTAAATTATGTGTTCAGTACTTATAGTGTTCAATGTTTAGATATATTAATTTGATGGGGTATAGATTAACAAGTTCAAAATGTCTTACAATTTGTTTGTGTCTCACTTTTATTATGGGATGCTTTTTAGCATCTTTGCCTATACAAAACGGTAAGTGCAATATGCAGTTGTATAAACTTTGAAAATTTCCATGGGAGATCAGCATTAAATTGTAAACAATTTTGTTATTTGGATAAGAGAAATAGGTGAGCAACATAGTTTTTCACTTGAAGAATTCAACATTATCTTTAAATCTGACAATATTTTTATTTCTTAAATCTACAAAATTGTACAATTTCCTAAAATTATGATTAATATAATTAATTTATTTTATTAATTTATTCAAATGAATGAATATACTGTAGCTGTTATATCTGTAAAGAAATTCACTTAAAATTTTAATTAACATTCAAAAGATGCATCATTTTATGTGACTCAAATGAAATGATACATATAATCCAATAAGCGGAAAACTATTTATTTTAGAAAGCAATAATTACCCTAATTTTACTGTTTTGCAGAACGGGAAGCATTACCTAAGCCGATACGACACCAAATATCATCTAAATTGCTCAAGAAACGCCTCGCCATAATTGTCCCCTTCCGAGACCGCTTTGAGGAGCTTCTAGAATTTGTACCGCACATGTACAAGTTCTTAAACAAGCAAAACATACAATTTCATATATTTGTCATTCAGCAAACAGATAACAACAGATTTAACCGAGCATCATTAATAAATGTAGGATTTTTATACACGAAGAAAGACTACGACTACATTGCTATGCATGATGTTGATCTGTTGCCGTTGAACGATGATTTAAAATATGACTACCCTCAATTTGCACCGATCCACATATCGTCACCTCAAACACATCCCAAGTATCACTATGCAAACTTCATCGGAGGCATATTGTTGATAAATCGTGAACAGTATGAGTTAGTTAATGGAATGTCCAATAACTACTGGGGGTGGGGGTTGGAAGATGACGAGTTTTTCGTGCGTTTAAAGGACGCTGGACTGACAGTTATCAGGCCAAATGTGACTACAGGAACTGCAAATACATTTAAGTAAGTATCATACTTTCATTCATAATGGAACCCTCATAGTTTTGCCATGTCTTCCGCAGCATAGTGCAGAGACCCTAAGTGGTAGAAATCTGCAATTTGGCGTGGACATACATATTTATTATGTTAACAAAGTGATAGAATACAATCTTTAAAAATAAAGTTAATAGGTTAAAAAAACTAAAAAACACTTGTAGAAAATCCACCTAAAAATAAAAAAAAATGAGTTGAAAGCCCTATCCCCACTGTAATGGTTTTTAACACGACTTTATTAGCTTCATTCGTATACATAATAATAACTTTGAACATGATTTTGACCTCCTTTAAAACGGATTAAATCGAAATTTGGCATACTTATCAAGGACCGATGACAATTCGATATAAAAAAAAATTAGAAAGAAAAAAACGCAGAGCACTTGAGTTTCATTTAAAAAAATCAAACTATAAAATGAAAAATAAAAAATAATGATTTAAAAAAAAACACGCTTTTATAGAAAATCCAACTGAAAAAAAAATTAAATCAATTTGAATTAATAATAGTGTATTTGTAAAAAAAGCGTGGGGTGCATGGTGTCATTGAGTAGAAGGATTATCATATTGATGATATATTAAAAAGCACCAAAGCCTAAAAATGAAGCTAATAAAAACAAAACTGTTAAAAACCGTTATAGTGGGGATAGGGTTTCCAACTGAAAATAAGTGTCCAGACCTGAATACTAAGAAAAATCGCGACATTATGGTAAAAAAATGATTTTTTTGAAGTAGTAAAGTTGATAAAACTTTGTGTTTGAATGTGATTTGTTAGTGATAAGTTGATTTCACTGATTAGTATATTAATTTTAAAAAACTGATCAAATTCTTCTTTTTTATGTTTTTTTTTTTTTAAATTGGAACACCTACATAAAAAGTCGGACAGAAGGCCAAAAGTGTGAACATGTCCAGACAACTTCGAACAGTTAGGAATCCTAAGTAGGGATGATTTTTTTAATGTAAGCCTAATTTAAGCACTTATGACCTTGTGTTGTTCCTTTCAGACACTTCCACGACAAAACCTACCGCAAACGAGACATGCGGAAGTGCTTCAACCAACGAGAGGTGACCCGCCGCCGGGACCGGGTGACAGGCCTCCACAACGTGGCCTACGAGCTACACGGGACCAACAAGGTCACGATCGATGGCCTGCCGCTCACCGTGGTGGGAGTGAAGCTTGTGTGTGACACTAATGTCACGCCCTGGTGCCAGTGTCCTGAGCCACCGAAGCCTAAAAAGGCCTGAAGTGTTCTTTGTAGTGATGATGCCTTTGGTGTTGCTGATGTTCATGGGCGACGATAGACACTTACAATCAGGTGGATCGTCAGCTCGTTTGATGGCTATTCCCAAAAAAAAACTTAGCCAGGTAGGAAATATGCTAGCTAAGGAGTAACTTTGCCATAATTATAAATGGTCTGCAGGGCGGGCGATGTCGCGTGATGAGTTGTAAACGCATGTGGCGTCACAACCAGTTAAATTCATCGTTCTGTCGGCATTCATCAACTAGTGAAGAAGCCTGCCTGCTGGCTACCACCCTTGAGCATGAGTCAGCCGCCAAACAACCCACTTTGTTCCAGCTGAGGGCTTGAAAACCGGTTGTTTATTTTTCTTCTCTCTTTCTTGGCCGGCAATGCATCAGTTACGCCCTTGGAGTAGCTAAAATGTCTATTTTTGTGGCAAGATGGACAGTGGTCATTGTCGCCAATGTAAATTAATAACGTCAAAGGAGTTAATAAATCCTACAAAATTAAATCGTAGGGTAAAAAAATCTTAATACTCATAACTTTTACAGGAAAAATATTTATAATATTAGAATATTTTCAGTGAATGTAATATTATGATGTAATAATACAGCAATAGGTAGACAATAAGATGACGCAAAGGAAATTTATAGTTATACGAGTAACCACCCTCGCTTTGCTTCGGTTTTCTTATTTTTTTACACCTTGAGTTACATTATTGGAGTTTTATTAAGTATCCCTAATTATTTTTTTTTGAAAATGTAATATAGCCTATGTTACTCGGGGATAGTGTAGCTTCCCAACAGTGAAAGAATTTTTCAAATCGGTTCAGTAGTTTCGGAGCCTATTCAATGCAAACAAAAAATCAAATCTTTCCTCTTTATATATTAGTCTAGATTAAATATTATAATAATGTAATTGGTTTTTCATCAATAGCACTGAGTAGGTAGATAACACAAGACTTTCTATTTTTAAGAATCGATTGATTAAACTATTAGGCACAAAAAATATTGAAGTATTCAATTGAAGACTTAATTGAAGAATACAGAATAATTTGTATGTTTTAACTATAAATTATTCTCTTTAGAAAGTATGATGTATTTTTAATAATGTATTTATAACATTGAAAGCATGAAAGCAATATGTTATTATAATCGAATGAAATATAAAATATATTAATCAATAATATTTAGTATTTAAAACTATTGGGAGTTAGGTTCACATGTATTATGTATTATTATAGTGCATTCCTTCCTATCATATAGTTTTATCATATCTACTAAAATTTGACGTGTTTATCTTCGTATCTACAGATTTTGTAATCTTATTTTGATAAGGTTATTGGGAAATTGGCTTTAATATTATTATTAACAATTTAGGAAATTCAATAACTATGCGATCTATGAAGCTGATAGTAGTTAATGAGTGTTACGTTTGCTAGGAATGGATATTTGTTGATATTACGCTTAATGTGGCTGAATTAAATGGGTGAAAGGATGTTTGGAAATCTGCTAATTTTGAAGCACTACATGTGAAAGTTCGTTTATTCCCACTAGTCCTGTTAACTAATGGGAAAAAAAATCCCGCTATTCTGTTAAAAAAAATCCCACTAAGGTGCAGCGCAGACGGCACACTGTCCGTGACGCACTTTTAAGTCTGTGAAAATAGAACCTTTGCAATTATATGCAGTAACGCATACGACGCGCAAAAAAGTGCGGCTGCGCGCCATGTAAACATTTGTGCGTCCGCACACTCGATCGCACAAAAAGAGCGTCGTCTGCGCTGCACCTAACTCTGTGTCACTTTATTTCCGTGTCTGTTCGGGTTTTTTTTTAGGAATAAGGAAACACATGTTGTGAGTATTTGAAAATACTTCTAAGGAGAGAAATAAAAGTTTGGTTCAAAATCAGTAACTGGACTTTCAAGTGTGCAACAGCTTCATGCATATATTTATAAAATACGAGTAACCACACTCGCTTTGCTTCGGTTTTCTTATTTTTTTACACCTCGAGTTACATTATTGGAGTTTTGTTAAGGATCCCTAATTTTTTGAAAATACATATAATATAGCCTATGTTACTCGGGGATAGTGTAGCTTCCCAACAGTGAAAGAATTTTTGAAATCGGTTCAGTAGTTTCGAAGCCTATTCAATGCAAACAAAAAATCAAATCTTTCCTCTTTATATATTAGTATAGATATAGATAGATAACCTAGTCACTTCAAATGTCATGTCATTGCTATTAGCATTGCCATACTATATGGCAATATTTTTTCAGATACTCAACTATTTGTTTATAATATTATCACCGTATTGTGGGTGCTTTTACAGAGTCAAATAGAACGTTTTATTTCAACCCATGAAATGCATTAAAAACTTGGGAAAGGTCTATCATATTACTATTATTACTATATGTGACCAAGACAGTGGATACCATTTTTTACTGGACTCAAACTGCAGCCAAAACACATTTATTTGACTGTCGATTTTAGGTGATTGCTTACCATCTAGATATCTTACCATCCTTGAGTACCGCTGACATGTGTCTATCTTAGTGTAAATAGGTTTTTACTAAGTTAGTACCTTACCACCGAATTACATTGTTACTTACCATCATGGTTGGTAAAAAATATTGGATTGATGGCACCACCACCAGCGACCTTCTAACTAAATTGGCATAACCAAATTAACCAGTGACTCAATCTACCCAATATAATGTATATAGTGTAAAATATTGTACAGTTTTGAATAAATTAAACTCTTGACAGTAAATCATCTTTTATTTATTTAGCAAGTAAAGCATCTATTGGGCGCGTTCATAGACACACAGAATAATTATAAATAATAAAATATGATAGAGTCATTGGAGTACAGTCAGCATCAAATAGATGTAAGCGGTTAGGACAGCCAAATTGATCTCACATACATAAATTCATAAAGATGTACGCAGTCAGAGTATTCATATAGTTGTCAACATCTAAAGTGTTCATTAGAACTAAGCAACACAGTTTCCAAATTCTTGTAAGCCTTCAGGATGTTCAATTTTATGATTGCGAACAAAACGGTCAATGGTATCTAGGCACTGATAGTAATACAATTTTCCTTCAGAATTTTCAATGAACAGAGAACTACATATTTCTATAAGTAATAATGATGTATGTCAACTTTTACAAGCGTGCACTGTAACACCTTACGATATGGTCGATTTTGCAACAAAAACGCAAAGGCTATTTTGTTTTTGTCGACAGCATGTAAAAGACAGTTGTAAAATCTGAAAATTGCGGCTCTTCGTAAGTAGCTTTTGCAAACGATAGTGTCCCTTGCAGCGGTGACGCCATTTTTGACAATATGGAAATGGCAAAGGGGATAAAATATCACCTTATGAAAAAAATCGGTACCTTTATTTATTATCGGGTATCTTTATTTATTATTAATAATTAATGCTAATCATGATAAAAATCAGTAAATTAATTTCAATTAAAATCTGGATTGTTCTTGAATAATCAACAAGTTTGCACATCTGAAAGACAGCAGCCTGTACCTAAATGTTATCAATTAAATATGGCGATATTTAATTAATTAACTAATTTATGTAAATGGTTTATGAATCGCAATATGGTAGTCACTTCCAATGTTAAAAGTGGCGTCTCTTAAAACGTAGTGATTAAGTACTCTGTGGTCACGTAGTGATTAAGTAATCTGTGGTCACTTCATAATATAGAAATTATAAAGATGACACTGACAGTCGTCATTAGTATGTACTTAGATAACTTGTCAAACCCCATTTACACGCGCGCCCGAGCCACGAGACAATCCGCGAGACGCGCGCGTGTGAACAGGGCGCTCGCGGACCAGACCGCGGCGCGTCTCGTGGCTCGCGGGCTCGCGTCGGGAGCGGTTTTGTATGCGCGCGCCAAAGGAGCTCGCGCGAGCGCTCGCGCGGTGTTCACACGCGCTTAGGGGGCGTGGCTTACGGACGCGCCACGAGACGGTCCGCGTCACGCGCGTGTAAATGAGCGGTGAATGTTTCAAATGAGTAATCACTTTGATGAAATGTATTTTGATTAGGTACGTATTTTGACAACTATCGGTCGCGGTGCCTAGATGCCATTGACCGTTTTGTTCGCAATCATAAAATTGAACATCCTGAAGGCTTAAAAGTATTTGGAAACTATGTTGCTTAGTTCTAATGATCACTTTAGATGTTGACAACTATATGAATACTCTGACTTCGTACATCTTTATGAATTTATGTATGTGAGATCAATTTGACTGCCCTAACCGCTTACATCTATTTGACGCTGACTGTACATGTTTTGAAATCGCTCACCTAGTAATACAACGGCACATCTACGTTTGTCATATTTTACAGAAGCGAATTTAAAAAATTATATAAAAAATGTTTAAAATTAATTTATGGGTTCTTTTTACGTTTCTTACAGATTGTATGGGTTTGGTTACTAGTATAGACATTAATACATATTTACCACTATGTAGATTATGCACTTTTAAACACGTATACCATGTAAACTAAATTTCGCATTTTTTGCAGATGTGCCATTATATTACTAGGTGAGCGAAATGGTTCTTTAAATATAGTACATACTTACCAATACATATTATAATAACTTTTTTCTTTGTTGTATGTATTCTATATTAAAACAAACTTGTTTATAAATGACAATCAGTATGTACCTATGTAATAAAAATAATTGTTTATGTTAATCTAAAAAACTTTATCTATAAACGCACCCATGTGTATAAAGGCACGTCTACACTGAGTGCAGGAATATACTTTGGAATATTGAATTATATTCAGATATTAACAAATTTCAAGATCCTAATCTTACATTAACAACAATATTGCACCACTTAAGAAACAAACCCCCACTTTAAGGAACCACGAATTATATTTTTATTTTTATCCTTTACATTTAAGAATTAATAAGTACAATATGCATTTCAGAACACAACAGAAATTAATATTAATTAACATAACTATGCAGGGGTTGAAAACCTGTACGTATGGAATTATTATGGGTTCTTCCTATTAATGAATGTTCGTTGTAAAATACATCTAAGTAAAATGACAATTCAATAATAAGTAATCCCCATGCGTCATATATCCTTAGATAACGTTTAAACTAATCATAAGAAAATAATGAGGAATTTTGTAAAGTAAGTTTACGGCTTTCGGAATCTAAAATGTGTCTGCTATTCAACAGGTTTTATTTTCTTGTTTAATTCGGGGTTACGTATTTTTCGTCTTAAAAAACATCTAAATTTAATGGCAATGAAACATGGCATAGATACCTATGTATATATTTCTATTAATGGGTTTAACAGATCAGGCCCAAATTTAAATAAATCCTATGCTACTATAAGTAAACAAGCCAAATTATTATTTTTTTTTTATTGGCAATACTATGAATTGAGGTCTTCGCCAGGCAACGTACCGACTGTGAAAAGGAATTGTTAATATGAATTAGAAAATACTTGTTTATTAAATATCTTTTACCTTGCTATTCAAGCATAACTAGAAGCCAGATTTGTTTACGAGTGAGATAAAATTGTATCGTCTTTTTATTATTTTTATCTTTTTTGTTGCTACAAAATAACTAATTCGAGAACTTGTAAGTTTTGATAGCAATTTTTATAAGTTTTGATCTTTTGAGTGATTGAAATTTTGAGATCTACGAAAAAGTAACGAATTCCTAACAAAAACAACAATTACGCCCCAACTCAGAGTCAGTAATGGTTACTTAAATAACTCCTTAGTACAGGATTTGTATGGTGATTCTTTACTAAGGAGCGATTTAAATAACCATTAGTGACTCTGAGTTGGGGCATTAAACTTTTAGTAAGTACACAAATAGTATCACATTTAGGTCCAATTTAGAATGCACTAGAATACAACAACTATAAAAGAGCATCAAAATAGTATAATATTATTATAGCATCGAAAAATATACTCTACTTGAGATTCTGTTCCTAAGATAAAGATTCTAAAGAAAGAGGTAAGCTGAAAGCATTTTCAAAATGGCGGACGCGGCGAAAGCTGTTGCTTAAAATATTCTATATTTTAAATAGGAAACTATATGGTCCTTCGAACGCATAATATAAATCCACGACGCCAAAAAATGCCGCGAAAAACCTACAGACCATAAAACGACTTCCCAACTTAAGTGTTTCCATCTTTTATATCTATAAAAATAATGTAGAAGAATTCTTACAGATATTCGAGAAAATTATACGAACTTAAGACCTTTATAACGTTAAAAATACGACTAATAACCTATTCTTGTATAAATATTTTAAAAATAATATTTTGCATTAAGCTAAGCAATTAAAAGTTGGTAATACCTACTTATTAAACCTAAATTTGATCAAATGGCTAATATAACATCTACCTCTAGAAGATGAAGTCTAATTTCTAACCTCACAATTTGCAATACAATTTCTTTTCAATTTGACATCTTATGTACTTTCAGCAAAGAAAATAAAAGTTACTCTCAGTTTCTAAATAGTTTCATTAAATAGTGTATTATTAAATGGTATTTATCAAGCATCTAGTCGATACCACGATTTATTTCAGGCATTGATTAAATAGTTAAATGCGACTACTAGTTTGAAGTATTAAAAAGCTTTGAAGCCTGGAAATTTTGCTTTTCTAACAAAGTCTGCAATATAATAGCTCTTTTTTTAAACATCAACAAATATAGTTTCTTAAAAATCAACAAAAATCAATAAAAACCACAGCCAGGGAAACATTATAATCAACTTAAGTACTACAACTAAATAAGGATGAAGTAACTTACTTCTTTCTTCCTATAAGTGAACTCATTCCACAATGGCACTTAAAATCCATTGCATTGCGTCCATCTTTAATGTCCACTTTAATTTATGATCCATGAAAAAACCAATTGATGGATTTCCACTTTCATATTATCCTTAAAAAAATAAATCAATAGACATAAAGGTGGAAACAGGTACATAATGGATTTTTTCCAATAGATTTGATTCAATCCATCTTAATTTTTTTATCACATTACATCTAAATTAAGTTTAGAATGCATATTATCTCAGTAATTATTGTGACCAATTTTTTGTTATAATTTAATTCAAGAGCAAGGTCTAACATGCGAATTGGACATAGCTCCGACATACCCTTATGTTTGACTAAATCCAGAAAAAAAAATATTGTGTTATATTCAGTTTACACGTATTAAGTAGTTAGCAAAATTTTTAGTGCGCGTTCAAACGTATTAATTTAGTAAAACTCTTTAGTTCACACAATCTTCACAACCTACTTAATTATTGAAGCATTTTACTAAATAACTCAAAAATTCCTGTTCAAACGTGTTAAGTGATAAGCCCCGCCAACCTACTTAACAGAAAAATAGAAAAAAATCTAAATTAAGTACTTGTTTACTTGCGTACTAAATTTTAACTACTAAATTGCTCGTTTACAAGTATTAATTTACTTAAAATTTAGTTATCTACTTAACTACTTAATACGTGTAAACCGAACATAACGATGAAATAATGTTATTAGAACAATGTTATACACGTGTTATTTTACAAATAAAATGGCTTATCTATCGTTATTTTTAATATCGTTATTTTGGTAACGACGGTTAACATCAGCATATAAACCGGAAAATTTAAAGGTATATAAAATCTTCAGTCGCGCTTTAAACATTGTGTCTCAGTTTTTTGTCGGCTTGTGTTCATCATTTATTCGAATTTCGAGGGATAGTTACACAGATACAAAATTATATTTGGTCGAAACCGCCTTCAATAATTAAAAAATATTTTTAGTAATAAATACAAGGTAATCGTTTTGGTTACATTAAATTAAAAGGAACTGTCGGAACTATGTCTTTAGGTACATTAAGGCAACAGGCCGGCATGCGACTATTTATTTATCCATTTACAACTTTATGTACCAGCGATTTAAATTGTATGTTTATATTATAATTTACGTCAGATAAAGACAACATTTAACTTTTATTATAATTTAACATAAACCCTTAAAACCTGGGTATCTTGATTCTTTTTTAGGTCGACTATCGTTGGGTTATAAGTACCGATAACCAATGATTATATTATTAAAAATCGCTTGTACAGAAATCTGTCTTTAGATTTATTACTAAGTAGCTACAGCTATTATAAGAGGCACCTGCGACCGTCCTAGGCACTTACTCGAGCTTTGAGTTCTATCTTAAGGAATTCTCGTATAGACGCGTATTAACCATGTTTCTCACACACTTAACAGAGCGATACTGTATAATAATAAGGGGAAAATAACACGGACAGTCGCAAGCAACACTAGAGTTAAGTACTATCCCTTTAAGTAAAGGTGGTCATCCACTACAGCGGATCCTCGCGCGCGGCTCGCGATGCGCGCGCGCAGCACGTCAGCTACAACGCACAGCCGCCTCCCTACACACAACACGGACTATTAACAGCGGCTACACCAGGACAACACTTCTTTAATGTCTGCTTTACACGTGGTAAGTTGTTAAGTAGATAACTAAATTTTAATTTCATTTTGGGTGGTAAAATACATTTAAACAGAATTTAGTAACAAGGTACAAGTTGTAATTTAATTTGACAGTGAACTAGTCTAATCAACTTGATAAACATTTTATCTATTTTTCCATTAAGTTAATGGAAGGGGCTTTTCACACCTTAACTTTGGACATTGCCAACTAATAATTAAATTAATAAGTTTGGGCTAACATTAAAGAATTACTCACTGTAAATTAATTAAAGGTTAGTTATCTAGTTAACATCTTAATACACGTATTAACGACCGTAACTGATGGCAAAGGTTGTTATTATCGCAATGGTTTAGTCATCAATGTATGAAGAATTAGGAATTAGGGAGTTTTAGAATTTAGGAAAATGTAATAATCCCTAAAGCGATGAACGAGCAGACGATGGTAAGTGGTGACCATCGTCCATGGACATCAATAACACTTAAGTCACCACTGAAGCTATGTCGGTCAAAAAAGCAGGCGTGGACCCGAATTACAATCACTGAGGGTGCAATAAATATCTGTGACCACCGTAAGATGTCGCCAGATCTATCATGTTCTCACTGGGAAATCTGATAAGAGAAAATGTTCTATATCTAAATTGTGACAATGCATTGCGTTATTAACCACCGTTTAGATACATCCGTTTGGAAGAAGCCTTGAACATCTATAAGGATAGTCAATAAGGGAACAACGTTTTAAAAATATAGGACATAATATTTTAAAACAATAGAATCGTTCCTTGCATTTAAAATATGTCCCATTTTTGTCAAAATAGGGTAGAAAATTATTTTCAAGTTAAAATTAGGTTAGAACTTGCCTATAAGACTATAAGGAATTAGTTCATGCTAGGATAAATACACAATAAAATCAACATCAACAATTACAGCGTCTGCGGAAAATTCATCGAAAACATTTCATTGAATTACAATTCGCCGAATACAATACATCGAAAAAACATTTCGTCAAATAAAACGTAGAACAACCAAATCATCGAATGACATTTCCTTGAATAGCATTACGTAGAACAACTATTTCATCGAATGACATTTCACCGAACGACATTTCATCGTCATCATGGCAAATCATCGAATGGCGATTTATGAATGCGATATAATATTTTCAGAATTTGGAATAGCGGAAGTAATATGATGGGCGGAACAACAAAAATAGCACTTTGTCTCGAAAATGTTATCTATATCGATTTTGAGCAACGCAGATTTTGAATCCGATGTACGATTTTGATGCAGTTAACCAGTTAAAGATTAACACCGAGAAATTGTCATTCGTCGAAACAACTTCTATCGGAAACACGAATTTGTCAAAAGGTTTACGTTAGTAACAGAAACGATTCGCTGCAAAACAGACTCCACGTAGTCTTGTTTACCCTACCCCTAGAGTGTAATGTAAACCCACGTAGGCGAAGCGGGCTGCGAGCTAAGTAGCAGGTGGTTTTAATGCTCGCCGCAACAGCCGAGGCTGGCCGGCTCGGCTGGCCAGCTAGCCGAAGCTGCGGTGGTGAGCATTAAAAGCATCTGCGACGATAAGCTCGCGTGGGACCGCCGGAGCCCCGCAGCGCCGGAGCCGTGACAGAAACTGTGCTTGCTGCATGGTGCTTACGTCTTAGTGCTGCCTTTAAAGAATGTGTGACGTTTGAAATAATAAAAAATATTTATTAATGATCATATGAAAATTGTCATTCGATGAAATGTCATCGATGAACTGTCATTCGATGAAATGTCATTCGATGAACTGTAATTTATGAAATGTTTTCGATAAATTTTCCGCAAATCCAATTACAGGGATCTAAAACAACAAAGGTCTAATTACATAAATTCAATATTATCATTAATAAGTGACACTTGTAAATTGTTAATTATGTTTTCTCACTTTACTGTTAATTATTTATAACTGTTAAAGTACAATAAATGTCACTTATTAAACAAGGGGATACAGACAACATAAACAATAAAAACAAATTAAGTAAAGCTTCAAGGGAAAATAATATAAAAAGAGGGTACAAAATGGGGTTTTTATGTCATATACGAATTGTTATTTGTATAACACGGACTGAATACAATAATTTTTAATATTATTTTGAGTTAATTATATTTTTTTAAATATTTCTGAAATATGTTAAAACTGTTGTATAAATATACAATATTAACAATCAGTATATGACAAATTAAAATTTTGAATAAAAATCTGTTTTCAATCTATTATTTATTTTCCACGGAAACTTTACTAACAGTCAGGACAGACAAATGATTTTAAGAACTATAATATTTAACATGAAGACATAAAATACAATTTCTATCATGAATACATCAAATAAATCAAATCACTACAGTAATATTTCTACAATCGTAACGAATTTAATTAACCATGGTTGTAAACAATACATTTTAGCAGAATTTATTTTAAATGATTAATTAATGATAACAATACAGTAAAAATATGAATACAGTAAAAATGTGATATTATATTTTGTGGAGTGAATTGCCACTTGCCAGAGAAGATTTTAGCTAACTGATATTTTGAGTCACTCAAGCCTATGGAAATAATAACATTGCAATATATTAAAAACAAAATCAGATCATACTTTCTGAAAAATTATCATTATTCTACACACATGTACTTACACACATACATACCTATATATTACATAGGATAGGTTAAGATAAATTCTTTACCCAACCACCCTGAATACTTCCAACCAGTTTTGAAGCCGTTCAACACTAACCATAACATCCACGCTAAATTCAACTTTATAACCTTAACCCATCTTAGAACACTAGAGATAACTCTTATAAAATTGTCGACCCTGTAGCCTAGTTTGTAGCGATCCTGCCTGCGAAGCGAGGGGTCCCGGGTTCGATTCCCGGCCGCGGCAGATGTTTATGTGACAGATAAATATTTGTACTCGGGTCATGTGTGTTACTGTGATGTGTTATATGGGTCGTCCATGCCACCCGCGACACAGGTAAAACCTACTGCGGGAGTGTGAGTGTAAGCTTATGTGTAAGCGTATAAAATCCCTCACTATATTTTACTTTCAAGAAGCATAATAATTAACATGAAATATAACAATAACCAAATATCTTCATTAATAAAATGTGACGTGCTTTAAAAGAAAAATAAGAGCGATTTTAGTTTCACATACATAATTATTAATTATAGAATGACTTTATATTATACAATCAACATAAAAGTAAATTTCGATGCGTATTTAGTGGTTGCAAGATAATTGCAATGAATACTTTTGAATACAGTAAATAGTGATATAACTAATCAATGGTGCTAATGATATACATAATTATAATTTAATTATACATAAAATGCATGCATATGATATTTTCAATTCCTGTACTACAGTATATAATTAAGTAGTCAACAATTACAAATACAATTAGCTCTTTGGATCTCGATATTATATTATACATACAATAAAATCAATACATATTTCGAAAGTTTTCGGAGATTTTAATACATTTGGCACTACATTACATGTCTATCACAGAGAGTATATTAAAGAGTGTCCTACGTGTGTAGATAATATAATATCATAAACATTTACGGAATATCTAGAGACGATTGATCACGTAACCAATATCCTTTCAATTTCTAGGATAAATTATTAGGATTCATTATTACTAACTAGGTACATAAAATACATGCACTTACAGTACTTAAATTTATATCTTAATTCACTGATTCTGCATTAAAATTATACATTGTGAATCTGATTATTATTTTAATAACGAAATTAGCTTTTTTTTGTTATTATACATTATACTATACAGCCATCTGAAGGTACTGTTATTGTGTCAAAAGGTCACTATATTTTTATAATGATTGTATATAACTTTTGTATACTTATAGACAATATAAGTTTATTTTTTCCTTAATAAAACTAGAATTCTCAAACCAGCAATGTATAGACGTGTAATCTTGAATAGTATATTGAACCTTTTACAAGAAAAAAGAAAGTAAATCAATTTGAAGTCAATAATAAAGCATGTAACTTACATTTATGGTTATACTATATACATGCGAAAGAGTGTATACTGATAGACCAGAAATTTTGATCTCATACAATTCCGACAATTATATGAGCATAATTATACGGGCACACAGTAACCCGAAGGCAGCCGCTGGTAAAAAAGCTAGGATTATATTATTATACGTATATTATAAGGTTGCAAGTTCAACAATCGTATCTGGACATTCCGCAAAACATAATATAAATGTGGACATTACAATTATTTTAAAGATAAAACGCGCAGGTATACAAATACTGTAGACATGTAAACATCTCTCATATTGAAATTCGCACTTTTTATTAATAAATATGATATAATATAATAGCCCACGGAAGAATAATTCAAAAGGAAG
Source organism: Thymelicus acteon (assembly GCA_951805285.1). NCBI lineage: Eukaryota > Metazoa > Arthropoda > Insecta > Lepidoptera > Hesperiidae > Thymelicus > Thymelicus acteon. The sequence goes on from OX638235.1 coordinate 2,285,749, forward strand.
TTTTATAATTATAATAACACTTATAATTATAATTATACAACTATGTATGTTAATTTATAATAATTATTATTTAATAGTTTTTTCATTTTCTTTTTTTCAAATTTTTTATTATAAAGTTATGTTACTGAACACCGGAAGTCAAATTTAAAACTTTAATTGATTTATATGTAATTTATTTTTTCTTATGCTTATTTACATTTTTTAAACAAAAATGACTAGATTCACACAAATATACTTTTTTTTAGACAGGTTGATTACATATAATATTAATAATTAAGTATAATACAGTTTATGGTACAGTACACTTGTATAATAGCATATCGTTGAAAAATTGACATTTTGAATTCATTTACTTTAATAAAATATAACTTTATTTAATGTTTTATTTTAAATTTTTAGTAATTAACTACTCAAATTCAGGTGTCAGGAAGTGTATAATACTGTATTTTTATTTTCTTATATTTACATAATTAATATTTATTATTACTTTAAACTTACCACTACAAATTTACTTAAATTTTCGTTGGATACAAATATTAAATAATATAAGATTGCAAATGCCTTTGTGCTTGTAATAAAATTGTGAATATATTGATATTTGGCACATATAACTGCGTATTTGGATTATATTTTATTTTTTATTTGTTACGTATTTGTAAGAAGCATATTATAATAATTATAAATGTTGATTGGCTAAATATAATAAAAATTGTTACGTTTAATAATACTCAATTCTTATATATATAATTTACGACTACAATACAGTTTAAACATACTGATGAATACAGTGTTTATTAAATCAGACACACATAGTAATAAAATGATAATAACATTTTAACCTTACAATACAAATTTTGCATTGTATTGTAGTTAGTGTATTCTGTATTAGTTGACAGCAATGATATTATAATGTAAAAAGAGGTAGATATGTCACTAGCGCGCCGACGATGAAGAGCGATGAAGAACAGGCAATTGACCGTTCTGTTCGTAGTCGCTCTGTCAATACAAGACGATACGTATATGTTATTTAGAATATAAGCAAAACTTTTCGGTGGAATTCACCGACCAAATAATGTACCTTCATTGAAATTAATACGTAAATATCAATATTCATGTTATAAAAACTAAAATGAGTAGTTTTGATTGGTCTGAAATTTGCATACATGTTATAGAGAACAGAGAAGGGCATGTAATAATATTTGCCACTCCAAATTTAGTGAAGCCGAGTGTATAAGCTTGTATATTATATTCGTTACAAAAAAGTAAATGATACCTACTGAGTTAGTGTTAACTTGTCATGATATCATTTTATTACTATATATTACTATAATGTCCACTACATACAAAGCTTACAAAAACCAGAAACCAGTGCCGGCGTTAGAGCCACTGACGCCCTAGGAATATTATGGCGCCCACATAAGAAAATAAAAATCGAGCTTTTTTTTGCTCAAATTTACTGAACCAATGGGAAAGTTTATTGAGAATTTTATTTTTCCTTTTTTCTTTTTGCTCCTAACCCCAAATGTGGCGCCCCTCCAAATTTGGCGCCCTAGGCCGTCGCCCCCCCACCCCCACTAACGCCAGCTCTGCCAGAAACCTAAACAATGGCTTCAGTGTCACTGATGACATGTATCCCGTGCTTAGTGAGAATCAATTTAACAATATCGTTGCAACTCCTAGTCTTATAGTTCTTACCGTCTTTATTTCCTTGCAGCTTGATGCTCTTCATCTTATCACAAAGCTTGCTAACCTCAGATTTACTCTTTCTCATGTCATCGGACTTCAATTTCTTTACAGTGGAAGCCGAGCACCTCTTCTTAATGGTCTCCGGAGCATTCCCCACATTGCTATCACTAACCCGTCTGCTGTTATCATAATCTACATCCTTGGATAGATAGCTATCCAACGAGCTATACGTATTGTCATCAAAACTTACCTTGTCGTGTTTGATGTGTTTCCCATCGCTGGTAATCTTCACAGCTTTGCCCGGGACGTAGTTAGTTGGGACTTTATCCAGATAAGCCATTTTAGGTTTGATTGGGTCCAATAATGGGCTGACAGAATCCGTCATGGGCATTAGGAAGTTGGTTTTCTTCGGTCGTTTCACGGTGACAGTTTCATCGATGATGGTAGGTTTGTCTCGGATGGAGATGAGGATATTCTTGAAGGTATGCTCCTCTGGTGACGTCATGCTGATGTCTTGAGGTGACTTGTAGCCAGCTATCATATCGTTCAACAGATTATACTCACTGATCCGGGCAGCGTGGGAGGAAAGGCTTGGTTAGTCATCGCTGTCAAACATTGTGACATTTAGAATTTACTTGTTAGTAATAGTATTTGGTTTTCTAGGACAAAAATACTCATAATCGATTTATATAAAGTGAATGCCTGTATCATAATAAAAAGTGTATTATAATATATAATTCATGATGATAAATAGTTTAATATTTACATTTATAATTTGAGACTGCGTAAAGCGATTTTAATATGTTCGGTAACGCACCACGAAAAATAAATTCTTCCTTTATAACTATAACGATTAGAAATCTCATCGTGAATTGTGCACATTTACCCCGATACAGGTACTCAAATATTTATCTAGATATTTTAACTGATTTCACTCAAGACTCACTCTACGGTCTATTTTTACCATTTAAAAATGAATCGACCATAATTAATTTTTAAAGGGTAAAAGCGATTTTCGCCATATCAAGTATTAGGTACTTTTTGTTTCTCATAGTTTTTATACGCTCTATCCCTTATGGCCTTTATAGGTTACAGACTTAATCGTGGACAGTGAAATTATTTTTTTTTCGCCCAGGTATATAATATCAGCCTACCATATAGTGAGTTTAAATCAGTTCAGTTTACATCATCTACTTTATATCAGTATCATAGAAGCAGGTATATTACAGTATTTAAAGTAATATAATAAAGTAATCCTCACGTAACACTCGGCATAGCCCCATACAGCCGGTTCTGTCGGATGTAGGCCACCACGCCATCATCAGTGAGGTACTTGGCGCTCTCGTTGCGCCGCACCAGCCGCCTGATGACCGTGGAGCTCACCTCGTTGGCTATGTAGTTTGTTACCAGGGTCACGTTACGCTGGGTGAAGAACGGGTAGGTTGGGAGTTGTTTGGTAATGAACAGAACTTGAATTTTATCCCTTGCAGTGGCGTGGCTAGCCTTAAGGAGGCCCCATATCAATATTTTTTGTGGGGCCCCCTCGACGTCAGCTGTCAAATATAAAACGAGTGCCAACTAGCGGTCGTAGCCCGCTGGCGAGCTTTTTTAGGAGTGTTAGTGGGGCCTCTATAAGCTGGGGGCCCGTATACATAATTCATACGGCGGTAGCTACACCCCTGATCACTTAGATTAGATTGCATTCGCTTATTCTATCCTTCCCTTAAGCATTTATTTGCTTACTACTCATTCATTAATTAATTAATTCCTTGTATAACAATTTTTTTTAGTCATTACGCCATGTTTACGTCTAATACTTTCACTTAATTATTTGTTTTCTAATTCTAGTTTTGTAAATTGGTTTAATCATTCATTCTCTAAGTCATTATGGGCCATACGTAAGGGTCCTGACGGGGAGGGGGGGGGGGGGTTCTCTAAATTTCTAAATACCCTTATCCCAGAAGGAAGGGGCCCCATAAAGCCATTCTTATTTGATTTAAGTGAAATTATGAGTTTTAGTGCTTAGAACACTCACCCGATATTTGTAAAGTGCATCGGACTCGTATATGAACCGGCTGGGGTCGCTGCCCGCGCGGGACACCACCACTAAGCCATGGTGGCCCACTATGGCCTCTATCTGGAATGGAAACACCATGCCACTTACAACCATAGTAGGACACTAACGCCCCAACTCAAAGTCACTTACGGTTACTTAAATTGCTCCTTAGTGCAGAATTAGTATGGTGATCCTTTACTAAGGAGCGAATAAAGTAACCGTTAGTGAGTTTAGTGACTCTGAGTTGGGGCGTAAGAACAATAGGCTAGTTGATTAAATTTGAAAAATTGGTTAATGCATTACCATAGTATTTAGTTAAATCAAACAAGTTAATAGTTTAACACCCCAACTCAAAGTCACTAACGATTACTTAAATCGCTCCTTAGTACCTACAGAATTTGTATGGTGATTCTTTACTAAGGAGCGATTAAAGTAACCGTTAGTGAGTCTGAATATTACGTTATATTATATATAACGTTATATCTCAGAAACGGTGGCTCGTAGGAAAAAAGTATTAATACATTTTTATAGATAATTTTATGATCTACAATTTTTGTCTGGGGTACTTCATGATAAAACTTACCGTTTTGCTGAAAATCGCGAAAATCTCATTTTTTTGACCTTTGATCTTGAATTTATTTTTTCCATACACGGGAATGATGGGGAACTTAAAAATTTTATTTATAATTATTATGTTTTGCACAATCTTACTGATTTTCAGCTTGTTGGGAATTTATGCACCTTCGAATATTTAAATTGACCGGACTAATATGTAAATTTTCAATTCCTGGATACGAGGAAGTAGTCTAATTAAATTTGACCCACCCAAACGGGGTAAGTTAAATAAAAGCGTTTAAAAAAGGAATTATTTTGTTTCAATCATTGAATTATTTATGGAGTGATTAGCTCCACCCAAGTGTCTGAAGTCTTTATACATCCCAAAGATAATTCCACTAAATCACATCATCACAGTTTTCCACTCACATCCTCATCAGACCAAAGCCCAGGCGTGGCAAAGGACTCCAACAGATCAGCTCCACACAGCAGCTTGACGGTCACCCCTTCCTCGGGGTTCCCGTTCAACTTGGACACCAGATTGTCGGGTTCGTCGATGCTGTTCACATTCAGGATGTCGTCTGGCAGCCAGGATGGCGGGTCCAGGTTAACTGCGGTCAGGTTCGCGTTTATTGTGTCCTGTCAACATATTTATAACAAACTTAATAATCAAACTACGCTGTTTATTGAAACAAGTTAATTTATATCGCGAAAACAACGTCGTATCATGTGTATGTGTTTTCGCCTTTTAGCTTGAGTTTTACCTAATTGTTCAATTTCATAGCAAACACAGGATCAAAACCAGCCAGAGTGGCATAATTTAGAGAGCAGTGAACCTCCAAAGGTTTATGGATAAAGATCGCTGACAATCAGACAGTCGCATGTCGTTGTTAATCTCGCCCATGTCCACGCTACCTGATGGTGCTGCAACGACACCCTGGTCCGAGTCCAGCCAGCCTGCTGCGTCTCCCACTCCGACACCTTGATCCAGCCGGAAGACCGCAGCGCGAGCTTCAACATTGCTATCCTGTAACGTGGACACGTGTTTTTTTATGTAATGAGGATAGTAATAATAATAGAGATTTGTAAACAATTTATGGAAATAAAAGTTATTTCGGAACTGCTGTTTTAATTTAATAATTTCTAGGTGTAAAATTCCATAATATGTGACGTCACACTACGGGGGGGGAGGTCTCACAAATGTGACCAGCTGTGACAAGGAGGGGGGAGGGGTCAAAAAGTCATGAAATTAGTGTGACGTAATTTATGGATGGCCCCTTAGGACTGCTAGTGTGTCGCCCGATTCACGTACTCAATGAACATATAGATCGCTGGACGTACTACATTTCAACTGATCGATGTCTGTGCGAAAGGGTTTTGCTAAATACTAACAATAGGGTATATTGACGCAACAGATCCCATAACGATGTTTTTAAGAATTTTGTCTACTTGTTTGTACGTACCCGTTAATCAAAAAAAGACTAAACCGATTTTGATGCGGTTTTCATTGATGCGAAGTAGCTTGGGGTAACATTTAATATTTGTTTTATTATAATCAATTCATAAATTTAAAATTCACATCAATTAAAAAAACTCCATGTAAAAATAACATTTACGAGTAGGTAATTAATTACAAAAACTCGTAATCACGAAATCTACCAGGCCATTGTCAGCAGGCACTGATAAGTGACAATGATAACGACTGACATTCCAAAATACATCGACGTTAAAATATCGATAACGCTCGTATTTTATTCAACCTTGACCTACTGACTCACACGAGCGAATGCACTGCACGTCATTTATTTTATACTCCAACAAACAACACGAAAGAAAGACTAAAGAAAGCAAAGTTTTAAGACAAATTGTTGGAAAATTATACTGTCTTTTCAGGAAATTTGGAATAATGCCAATCGGAAGTAGGTCAAAACTAGCTCTCATAAACTATATTTGTTAAAATTCATAGTCATTTTATGTTCAATTCATACATGTGCTATGAATAAAAGATAGATTATCATGAATCATCTTTCTGACATTTTAGTAGCAATTAATTCGTGGAATGAATCATGCAAGATTTTTATAATGCACCTAATGGCAAGTAGGATGAAGTCATTGTAGTCTATGAAAATCTACAACCAACCAAACCGGACTTAGAATTTTATACATAAATAAACGCTTACACTGTCCATACACACTTATACCCCCCCCCCCCCGCAGTAGGTTTTTACCTGTGTCGCGGGTGGCATGAACGACACATCACAATAAAACCCGTAACCCGAGTACAAATTATTATTTGTCAGACAGCTATTTCTGTCACACTTTCTGCCCCGGCCGGGAATCGAACCTGGACGGGACCCCTCGAGCCCTTGCTTTGCTCACAGACAGGGTCGCTAATAACTAGGCTACATGCCTACCTAGCTACCTACGTAATTATATGGTCGATGGTCGTCAAACTCGTCAATAAAACGTCTTAGCCTAAGAACTCACGGAGCGATTTTCTCCCGCGCCCGCCGCGGTAGCGGTAATTTGAAAAAGTTTCGAAACTCACGAGACCGAAGTTTTGTGCGGTAGCGCAGCCGCCGCGGTTGCGATTATCGCCCGCAAGCCTGGCGGGCGAATATCGCAAGACGGGCGGTTTTACGATCTGTACCCCCCCTCCCCCCAGGCGCCCACCGCGGTCGCCCGCCAACCGACCGCAGAGCGTGCGGGAGCAACCCGCCGACGCTGCGGCTGACCGCGAGCCGCGCGGTTCTAGAAGTTGCCCGCCGGTGCAGCGGGCGCCGCGAGTAAACCGCGCCCGCCGCGGGCGTAAACCGCGTCGTGAAATATGCCGCTCGTTTTTACATACAAATCTGCATTCTACAGGAGCTGCGGGCCCGCTACCGCGGCGGGCGCGGGAGAAAATCGCTCCGTGAGTTCTTAGGCTTAATGAGAAAATTGAGAAACAAAATTATAATAAATTATATTATACGGCACTAGAAAGAGTGCCATTACAAAAATGCTAACATCAGAAGTGGGATCGTTCAACGCTCTTCAACACGTTGAACAATCCAAACTTACAGTATGAGGGTTACTTACATAATTTCCAAGAAATCTCAACAACGTGTTTCAGTATTCATTTTACTAGCGCCATCTATTGGCCCGGCTACAAACTAACTTCGTTTAATCACAGTCATAGTATGAAAGCTTCATAACCGCACCATATAGCACTCATAGCCTGGCACCTTGTGTTGAGCTTAAGTTATCGGCAGAGTTAAGCAAGGTTCCTACCTTGTTTGGGCTAGGGGACCATCCATAAATTACGTCACACTAATTTCATGACTTTTTGATCTCTCCCCCCCCCCCCGTCCTTGTCACAGCTGGTCACATTTGTGAGACCTCTCCTCCCCTAGTGTGACGTCCTATACAAATAAATAAAATTGGAGTGTCTGTTTGTAATATTAAAATAACCGCTTTTTACATAAGTGCTTTTGGATGTATACACGCTACTTAAACCAAAACAACATTTTTTACAATTTTTGTCTGTCTGTCTGTTTGTTCCGGCTAATCTCTGTAATGGCTGGACCGATTTTGACGGGACTTTCACTGGCAGATTTACTTTTATTTCAGAAAAAAATAGTTTGTTAGGCGATACGAAGTTCGCCGGGTCAGCTAGTTCGTTAATAACAGGGTTAGGTAGGACTGCTAGTGTGTTGCCCGATTCACGTACATTTCAACTGATCGATGTCTGTACGAAAGGATATTGCTAAATACTAACAATAGGGTATACTGACGCAGCAGATCCCATAACGATGTTTTTTAGAATTTTGTCTGCTTGTCTGTACGTTTGTTCCCGCTAATCTAGCTTGTTACACTAGCTCTCATAAATTATATTTGTTAAAATTCGTAGTCATTTTATGTTTAATTCATACATGTGCTATGAATAAAAGATCGATTATCATGAATCATCTTTCTGACATTTTAGTAGCAATTAATTCGTGAAATGAATCATGCAAGCTTTTTATAAGTTTTGTTTATAATACTTAACTACAAACAAACCCACCTAATAGCAAATGGGACGAAGTCATTGTAGTCTATGAAAATCTCAACCAACCAAACCGGACTTCGGGCTTTTATTATAAAACTCTTACATAAATAAACGCACACTCATACCCCCGCCGTAGGTTTTTACCTGTGTCGCGGGTGGCATGGACGACACATCACAATAAAACCCGTAACCCGAGTTGGCTTCAACCCATTAACGGCCCACTACTGAGCACGGGTCTCTCCTCTTGAGGAGGCCTAGAGCATACTCCACCACACTGCTCCAGTGCGGATTGGTGGAGTAACCCGAGTACAAATTATTATTTGTCAGACAGATATTTCTGTCACACTTTCTGCCCCGGCCGGGAATCGAACCGGGACGGGACCCCTCGAGCCCTTGCTTTGCTCACAGACAGGGTCGCTAATAACTAGGCTACATGCCTACCTAGCTACCTACGTAATTATATGGTCGATGGTCGTCAAACTCGTCAATAAAACGTCTTAGCCTAAGAACTCACGGAGCGATTTTCTCCCGCGCCCGCCGCGGTAGCGGTAATTTGAAAAAGTTTCGAAACTCACGAGACCGAAGTTTTGTGCGGTAGCGCAGCCGCCGCGGTTGCGATTATCGCCCGCAAGCCTGGCGGGCGAATATCGCAAGACGGGCGGTTTTACGATCTGTACCCCCCCTCCCCCCAGGCGCCCACCGCGGTCGCCCGCCAACCGACCGCAGAGCGTGCGGGAGCAACCCGCCGACGCTGCGGCTGACCGCGAGCCGCGCGGTTCTAGAAGTTGCCCGCCGGTGCAGCGGGCGCCGCGAGTAAACCGCGCCCGCCGCGGGCGTAAACCGCGTCGTGAAATATGCCGCTCGTTTTTACATACAAATCTGCATTCTACAGGAGCTGCGGGCCCGCTACCGCGGCGGGCGCGGGAGAAAATCGCTCCGTGAGTTCTTAGGCTTAATGAGAAAATTGAGAAACAAAATTATAATAAATTATATTATACGGCACTAGAAAGAGTGCCATTACAAAAATGCTAACATCAGAAGTGGGATCGTTCAACGCTCTTCAACACGTTGAACAATCCAAACTTACAGTATGAGGGTTACTTACATAATTTCCAAGAAATCTCAACAACGTGTTTCAGTATTCATTTTACTAGCGCCATCTATTGGCCCGGCTACAAACTAACTTCGTTTAATCACAGTCATAGTATGAAAGCTTCATAACCGCACCATATAGCACTCATAGCCTGGCACCTTGTGTTGAGCTTAAGTTATCGGCAGAGTTAAGCAAGGTTCCTACCTTGTTTGGGCTAGGGGACCATCCATAAATTACGTCACACTAATTTCATGACTTTTTGATCTCTCCCCCCCCCCCCCCGTCCTTGTCACAGCTGGTCACATTTGTGAGACCTCTCCTCCCCTAGTGTGACGTCCTATACAAATAAATAAAATTGGAGTGTCTGTTTGTAATATTAAAATAACCGCTTTTTACATAAGTGCTTTTGGATGTATACACGCTACTTAAACCAAAACAACATTTTTTACAATTTTTGTCTGTCTGTCTGTTTGTTCCGGCTAATCTCTGTAATGGCTGGACCGATTTTGACGGGACTTTCACTGGCAGATTTACTTTTATTTCAGAAAAAAATAGTTTGTTAGGCGATACGAAGTTCGCCGGGTCAGCTAGTTCGTTAATAACAGGGTTAGGTAGGACTGCTAGTGTGTTGCCCGATTCACGTACATTTCAACTGATCGATGTCTGTACGAAAGGATATTGCTAAATACTAACAATAGGGTATACTGACGCAGCAGATCCCATAACGATGTTTTTTAGAATTTTGTCTGCTTGTCTGTACGTTTGTTCCCGCTAATCTAGCTTGTTACACTAGCTCTCATAAATTATATTTGTTAAAATTCGTAGTCATTTTATGTTTAATTCATACATGTGCTATGAATAAAAGATCGATTATCATGAATCATCTTTCTGACATTTTAGTAGCAATTAATTCGTGAAATGAATCATGCAAGCTTTTTATAAGTTTTGTTTATAATACTTAACTACAAACAAACCCACCTAATAGCAAATGGGACGAAGTCATTGTAGTCTATGAAAATCTCAACCAACCAAACCGGACTTCGGGCTTTTATTATAAAACTCTTACATAAATAAACGCACACTCATACCCCCGCCGTAGGTTTTTACCTGTGTCGCGGGTGGCATGGACGACACATCACAATAAAACCCGTAACCCGAGTTGGCTTCAACCCATTAACGGCCCACTACTGAGCACGGGTCTCTCCTCTTGAGGAGGCCTAGAGCATACTCCACCACACTGCTCCAGTGCGGATTGGTGGAGTAACCCGAGTACAAATTATTATTTGTCAGACAGATATTTCTGTCACACTTTCTGCCCCGGCCGGGAATCGAACCGGGACGGGACCCCTCGAGCCCTTGCTTCGCCCACAGGCAGGGTCGCCTTATATCTTCTATAAATTACAATCTCTAATTCTAAATTCTATAAATTACGATCTTATATAAATTACACGACAGTCACGACACTAGAAAGAGTGCCATTTCAAAAATATTAATTCACAGATGTGACTTGAGAGAAGTTTCTGGATGATTCTGATTCAGTATGAGGGTTGCTTATATATTTTCCAAGAAATCTCAACAGCGTGTTTCAGTATTCATTTTACTAGCACCATCTCTCAGGCACCATCTATTGGCACGGCTACAAACTAACTTCGTTTTATCAGTCCTAGTATGAAAGCTTCCTTGTAATATAGCACTCGTAGCTTGTGTTGAGCTTAAGTTATCGGCAGAGTTAAGCAAGACAGGATGGGCTAGTGGCAAATAAATTCTTGAGCGTTTCCATGCCTCGCAAGCCACGTAAATCTGATGGTACGGGTTGTTCTTGTACGATTACAGTCAAGTAGCCATGTCGGAGGCTTTTGGGCAGCATGATAACCCCAACACTTTGGTTGGCCACTAACCCATCCACTAATCCGCACTGGAGCAGTGTGGTGAAATGTGCTCTAGGCCTCCTGAAGAGGAGATACCTGTGCTTAGTATTGGGGGATTAATGCTTTTGGTGTTTATGTATAGGGACAACAATGATCAGTAACATTAGGTGTCTCATTTGCTCATATTATACAAAAGAACAAACCGTAATTTACATTAAATCCCTTACCTGTGGTGTGCAGCCACCAAATCTTTCTTCCCATAGGCATCATGGACGGGAGACATGATGCCACCTATTATGGTGCCTAGCCCCAACGAGTGCATGTAGTCTCTAGCTATTTCTGCAAAATAAATTATAACATACTGTACAAATCTATATTTATACAAATAAATAAAATTGGGGTCTGTTTGTAATATTAAAATAACTGCATTTTACTAAGTGCATTTGGATGTATATGTTACCGGCAAAACCCGATTTCAGGTTAAACTAGTTTGGCCTAGGCCAAACTAGTTTGGCGCGACACGATTAGGCAAAACTAGTTTCTCGTCAATAAGTTTGGCTTATGTTTAACTTACCACCAAATAAATCATTGTTAACCCAAAAGTAAATGATCACCAAAATTAAAACAGCATTTTAATGTAAAATTATTACCAAAGATGGTAATTCATTTTTTGATTCACAAACAGGCTTCCGAACGTCTCCGGCGCTGCGGGAAGTGCAGCCCCTCCGCCCTTGCGTAACAAACTGCAGGCACTCCATGCTCGCCTCAGCCGCTTCGGCTCACATGGTGCCTGCAGTTGGTTACAGCGGGCGGGGGCTGCTCTCCCTCCGCGCCTCCGGGGTTTACATTCACTCTAGGGGTAGGGCAGACTAGTACCACGTGGGGTCGGGGTTGACTAAGTCGGTTTTGTAACCATTTCGACCTACATCTGGAAATTAGGAAGCGAGCAGTTAATTTGGTGATAATTTACTACCTAACTAGTTTAACCTGAAATCGGGTTTTGCCGGTAACATATACACGGTACATATACCAAAACAATATTTTTTACAATTTTTGTCTCTGTCTGTCTGTCTTTTTGTTCCGGCTACTCTCTGAAATGGCTGGACCGATTTTGACGGGACTTTCACTGGCAGATAGCTGATGAAACAAGGAGTAACTTAGGCTACTGTTAGTTTAGAAAAAAAAAGTTTGTTAGGCGATACGAAGTTCGCCGGGTCAGCTAATAAGTTGACAAGTTGACAAAATTTAATAACTGTATTTTCTCAAAGGTTTATAGTTATTTACTCAATACAAACCATGAAAACAAACTGTCTGTCTGTCTTTCTATTTGTCAGGGCTATTTTCTGGAACAGCTGAATCGATTTTAATTGAACTATCACTGGAAGGTAGAAGAGGTTATAGGGCAACATATAGGTTACTTTTATCCCAGAATAGCCACGGGATCAGATTTTACACGGGAAAAGCTTCCATGCGAACAAAGTCACAGGCTGGGCTAGTATTATAATAAAATGACTTTATCTTGAGTTGTCAGAGTGATGAATTTCCATTGCATTTATCTTCAATATCACTTATATCCTAAGTCAAATAAAATGAGTTTACCATGCTATATTAGTTATATGTATTACATAATTTATTTAAAGTTAATTTATGATATTTTAACATGATGTTCAGGTAGCTAGCAATTATTTAATTATTTATAATGTATGTTGTACATTTATTGTGTAACATATACAATGTATATTCTTATTGTGTATTCCTGTATGTATATTTAGGAGGCTCATAGGAAACTAGGTAATGGTTTGTGGCCTGAAAAGCCTGTGAGAGACCATGTTATGCAAAAATAAAAATTGAGAGAAACAACTATTTGCATAAAGTTCCATGCAATGACCAGCTAGGCATATACGTATATCAAAAGATGTATGAAGTACATAACATACATTACATTACAATTGAAAGTTAAACAAAAATAATGAATATTTTATTATTAAAAAATGATGAGTGTGGAATTCTACTGTAACTACCAATAAATATTAGGTACACACACTTGTGTTAAATAAAATAAATAAATTATAATAAATGCTAACAGTGAATGTTACCCCCGCAGTACGTTATTACCTGTGTCGCGGGTGGCATGGACGATACATATAACAGATCACAATCTCACCCATGACTTGAGTACAAATATTTATCTGTCATATAAATATCTGCCCCGCTCGGGAATCTAACCCGGGAACCCTCGCTTCGCAGACAGGGTCGCTTCCAACTAGACTAAAGGGTTGTCATATATAATTTAAAAATAAATAGGTACTTAGTATGGACTAAGGAGCGACAACTTACCAAACATTCGCTTCCAACTAGGCTAAAGGGTCGTCATATATAATTTAAAAATAAATAGGTACTTAGTATGGACCAAGGAGCGACAACTTACCAAACATTCGCTTCCAACTAGACTAAAGGGTCGTCATATATAATTTAAAAATAAATAGGTACTTAGTATGGACCAAGGAGCGACAACTTACCAAACATTCGCTTCCAACTAGACTAAAGGGTCGTCATATATAATTTAAAAATAAATAGGTACTTAGTATGGACTAAGGAGCGACAACTTACCAAACATTCGTAAATGCATATAAGTTGGAGGGCTAAAACTGCCACAGGCCATCAATACTATTTTTCCTTGAGACATTTTAATTTTGTTCACTTCACTACACCGTAGTAAATTGTTTTCCTATTATAATCTCATCAAACCGCAAATCTAAACACTGCTGAACTGCACATTTGATACTCTAAAAATCATCAGATGATCGATGGCGACGGAGAAAGAAATATATTACGAAATTACGTACTATTGCCTGACGTAGATGTTTTTGCTAGCCTGCAAAAATAAAAACTGGAAAATCTTTTTTAGAAATCGTTAAACTATCTATCTGAAATTCTGAATGAGATTTTTCAGATTTATGTCGAATGTCGATCACTTCGGTCTTCGATCACGATCAGTCGTCAGTCAATGTCATTAATGTCATTCCATCGATTTTAATCACAGAGTAAACACAGGATGGCTTATTTAAATGGTTTACAGCACGAAAGTTTAATCATTTATATGAAATAATATTGCAGGCAGATGAATTACGATGCTAAATCATATTTATACTTTAATAATTAATAATGAATTTTGTTGTTAATTAATATTTAAAAAAAAACATTTATCTGTCAATCAAAACAAAAATGTCAATGTCTTTTCGACGTTTTAACTTTGATAACTCTCAGTTTGGGCCAGTGTTGCCGTTTTGGCATTTTTAATGCTAAATTTAGCATATTTTCACCTTAGTTAGCATTAAAAAATTATACTTAGCATATTGCATTATTTTAGCACTTTTTGCTTGCCAAGCAAACTAAAAAATAAGTAAAAGTGTAATTTTATAACAAATAAGTTATAATTTACGTTTGAGCACATAGTGATTAAGTACTCTGTGGTTTAAGCATTGAAGAAACTGAAGAAATAATAGTATTTATGGTACTTTAAATTCAAACTTTAAACACACCTATCTAAATTCTAAACTACGTTACGCATTAGCAGCATGCTTGACATAAGGCAACGAAAGAGAGTACGTGCGCATACTTGTAAAAAGTTTTTTTGTTAAATTTTGTGTATCTACGTGTTTTGGGAAGATCATGGCCCCAAAATATTCACAACATTATGGTAAAGAATGGGAACAGAGGACCGAGTTTAAGGATTGGCTGTCACCAGTGTAAGATGATGCCACTAAAGCTTACTGTTTGTAATGTTCGTGGTTCTCTTTGTATTACTTTAAAAAGTGCTAAGTTGTAGGCATTCATAGAAGATCCGTTTTATTGCTGGATAAATAGCGCTAGCTGCTCAATAAGTCTCATTATCTGAAACTAAAATTTTTGAAGGTTTTACTTCTACTACGTGTGAATTGCACACATTAATTTTTCTTCTATCCATACATACAAATAAATAAAATTGGAGTGTCTGTTTGTAATATTAAAATAACCGCTTTTTACTAAGTGCATTTGGATGTATACATGGTACATAATATACCAAAACAACATTTTTTAAAATTTTTGTCTGTCTGTCTGTCTGTTTGTTCCGGCTAATCTCTGAAATGGCTGGATCGATTTTGACGGGACTTTCACTGGCAGATAGCTGATGTGACAAAGAGTAACTTAGGCCACTTTTATTTAAAAAAAAAAAATTTGTTAGGCGATACGAAGTTCGCCGAGTCAGCTAGTTTTAAATAAATATTTTCAATCAAATTGGCATTTTATTAAGCACTTTAAAAAAATATTTTGCATTTTTTAGCATTTTTCCGGCGAAAAGTTAGCATTTTGCTCAATTATAAAACGGCAGCACTGGTTTGGGCCTTGCAGTCGCATAATGTCAATGTCAGTGAGTGAAAGTGATGTTAGTAGTTCGAACTTCAAATGATTCCACTAATTTCATATATAAATTGAAGAAAAAGTAAATAATTATGTATCAATTACTGATTTTCAACCCAGTATCAAGAACTGTCATATGATATAAGCAGTTGTAAATAAGATAAGAAAAAAATAATCCTAACCTAAAGAAGCTGGAATCAGCTGTGAATTCACTTCGAAAAATGCGATTAACCTTTCGATTGTTGTCCTCTGTGGCACAAAGGCGACCTTTCTATGTGACCACGCCAATATTTTATGTAAATGCTGGTAAGTCTGCAACTTAAACCTACCATAATTATTGTGTACACAAAGTGTGGAATAGATTTATGCCGTATTTATTTACATTATAATATTTTGTCTCCAGCGCCTCACATAGGTCACCTGTACTCGGCAGTAGTAGCAGATGCAATCCAAAGATTTGAAAAGCTCACAAACCCAGATTGTAATATAATATTTTGCACAGGTAAGTCAAAATTTAAAAGATTTTTAACATGTTTTGGTCGCTATAAAATAATTGTCCGTGGGCTGTAGAGGATGGTAGACTGATGACGTAAAGAATACAACGGGAAATCGCTGGATTCAGGCCAGTTAGGGAAGGTCTATATACCACTGTGGACTTTAAAAGGCTGTTAAACACAATATATAAATGCCCCACAGGAACCGATGAACATGGCACTAAGATCCAGCAAGCCGCAGCTAAAGCCAAGCTATCACTGCCACAGTACTGTTCTAACATGGCTGACGAGTACCGACACTTGTTCAGGGAATTTGACGTTGAATACACAGACTTTATACGGACTACTGAGGAGAGGCACAAAAAAGCTGTTAGATATTTCTGGGTGAGTAATACAAACTGTGACCCCTTTTTTTTAATAAACACCATATATTCACTCATAGCCCCACACAGCCCACACTAGGATTCCCTGTGTTGTGGGTGCCATGGACAACACACAAAGACAATGACACACACCCAGACCAAGAACAGAAATTCAAACTCATTCAATTTTCTGCCTCGCTGGGAATTGAACACACACAGTAAAGCCACAGTAAGTTATGCTCTCAAAAGGGTAATGGAAAATAATTTTTATTTTTAAATATTAAATATGTTTCTTTTGTCTTTCCTCATTTTAAATATCTTTTAAATAACATTCATCAATGTATTGTTGTTGATTACTTTCATGGAAACACTTAAGTAAATAAATTTTAAGCCTAAGATAAGCCTAAGGTAAATAAATTTTAAGCCTAAGATACACAGAAAATTACACATTTAATTTTTTTTTTTTTTTTAGAGACTTTTGTGTAAATAATACTGAGCATTATTATGTATAATTAATTCAGCTTACTGTGTTCAATAAGTTTATTAGTTTGATTTGTGAAAAAATCTATTTTAAGACTGCCTAAACAAAGAGATGACTATGTTTGAATCAGTTAACCTTGAACAGTTTGAGAGATTGCTTTTTTCTTATTGTATTGTCATAAAAAATATTAACTGGTTACAAGGCCAGTAAAAATAAAAATAAAAAACATAAACTGTACAATACACACATAAAAGGGCAGGGATTTTGGAAGGAGAGTCAGGTAGTCAGGCATGAGGCAGGTAAAAACCAGTCCATCCATTATTCAGCAAGGTGCACCGTGTGACTCTTAGATTGGTGGAGCGATGGCCTAGAATTTTTCTCCTCTTAAAGCTCTTTAATCTTTCCGAAATCGATAAATATTAGGTTTAAGTATTTGTACATAGTACATGAAAATTTTTGTTGGACTTGACACCATAGGGCACTTTGGTACAGGAGTGTTATAGAGCCCTATAAATAGGTGCTATGAATCCCCTTACTTCATTCACACTTCATGTCTCCCTGCTATTGGTAGCAATATACTAAGCAAATAATTTATTGTCGTATTATTTATGATTGCAGAAGCAACTAGTGAAGAACGACTGCATATACAAAGCGCAGTACTCCGGCTGGTATAGCGTCAACGACGAAGCGTTCGTACCGGAGTCTCACACACGAGATGAGACCACTAGTGAAGGACCGGTGAGATACTATGAGATTCTTATAGGCTTACTAACTTCAAACCATTAATGGCCCACAACTGAAGGTCGCACCTTTTTTTTATACCGAATAAGTTAGTGCTTGACCACAAAACCACCTGATGGTAAGCAGTAATGAAGCCTTGGATGGTAAAGCACACTAACATAGTAGAAGCCTATTCAATCTTGACTTGAAGACACCCACATTATAATCAGAGGGGAACACCCACGCGGGCAATTTATTCCAGTCCCTTGCGGTACGTATAATAAAAGACGAAGCAAAGCGCGACGTCCGCACCGTGGAGACCCAGCGTCGAAAGATTGAATGCCACCAGAGGGCCTCCGACATGGCTTAACAACTGTTATCTTATGATAACAACTGGGACCGACGGCTTTACGTGCCATTTGAGTCCACTGGGGTAATTCCTAACTCTATGACTGTTCCCAGGTGAAGGTGTCAGTAGAGTCTGGCCATCGGTTGGAGTGGACGGAGGAGACCAATTACATGTTCAGACTGAGCGCCTTTAAGACACATTTGCAGAACTGGCTTAAAACTGGTGAGTGGTAGAGGACTGTCTATTAAAGTTGCCATGCTTAGTCTTTTTAACCCTCAACCCAAACACGCCTTATTTTTTTTATAGCCTGAAGGGCAGAAGAAAAAGCTTATGGGCCACCTGATGGAAAGTGGTTACCGTCGCCTATGGACATGAGCAACACCAGAGGAATCGCCAATGCAACGCCGGCCCTGAAGGAGAACTCTTTTTACACCTTTTTTAAAGAATCCCATGTCATAGCGCTCCGCTATTATAAGTTATGCGACTTATACATGTCTATCTTGTTTTTTATATACCCAATATGTGGATCTGTATGTTTGTCTGTGGCATCGTAGCTCTCAAACGGATGTACAGTCGACAAAAGAATCTAAATCAAAATAGGTACAGTCGGCAAAAGAATTAGTTATGCAGGACATGATTCTAAAACCTTTTGTAATTATTAATATTACAAATTACTTGTGTTACTATTAATGTTAAATAATACCTGTATACGTAAGGTATGATTTAACATAGATACTAACGTATACGTAACATACTACCATAAAGGTGACTTAATCGAGAGTGTTGTTAGATATGTTACTGTAAATATTGTAGATGGAGTGATACAGCCAGCTAAGTTCCAGAGGCAGCTAGTGGAGTACCTGGCCAGTGAGGCCTACTTCCCGGACATCTCGGTCAGCAGGCCAGCCTCTAGAGTCCACTGGGCTATCAGGGTAGGTGGCGTTCAGCACAGAAGAGAACAGAAATTAGAATGTACTTCCTGATAGTCTTGATCTTGCGTAGTAAAAGTACGAAATCTGTCCATACGTATCATCTCTCATCCGATTTTCGCAGCGCGCCAGTCGTAGTATAATTTAGCCTATATATATTTATTATGAAGGAAATGTAGAGAAGAAAAATATTCGATGAGCAGATTAAATTGATGACCCTGTAGCCTAGTTGGTAGCGACCCTGCCTGCGAAGCGAGGGGTCCCGAGTTGGATTCCCGGCCAGGGCAGATATTTATGTGACAGATAAATATTTGTACTCGGGTCATGGGTGTCATTGTGATACGCAGGTAAAAAAACCTACTGCGGGTATGAGTGTGTAAGCCTGTGTAATTTTAAAAATACAGCAGAGAATTTGATATTATGCAGATTTATTTAATATAAATAGCCGTCAAACGAGCTGACGATCCAAATGATGATGAGGCGCCAACGTCGTCCATGGACATCAGGAATACCAAAGGCATCACCGATTCGTTGCCGACCAACAAAGAAAGAAAATAGAACAGGCTTACACCCGAAACACGAGTGGTGGCTACTGACTCAAATAAAATAGTATTTACACAGTGAAGTATAATGTCATAGACTAGACATCTCGAACAAAATGTGTGTCCCGGCGGGAGATTATATTTCCAAAATTGAGCCCCCGTTCTCCTTTCAACATCGAACAAATCCATTGAAAATTGAAGCCGATCAGCGCCAATTCAGGTATACATGTCTGTGGGGACATACATTGTGTTCGCGGTGTCGGTTCTATATGCTAGTAATAATACTTCAATGTATTTACAATTTATTTGTTACTTTCTAAACTACAGTGTGACTTCCCTTGAACCGTGGTTGTCCATTTATCTTATAAACTTACAACATACTTGTCAGGTGCCAGACGACGAAGACCAGAGTATATACGTGTGGCTGGACGCCCTCATCAACTATCTGTCGGCTGTGGGGTACCCCGAGCGCGCCGCCATGGAGCAGCGTGGCCGGCCGTGGCCAGCGGATGTGCATGTTGTCGGCAAGGATATACTCAAGTGAGGGTACTTCTGTTTAGTGGCGTTGGGAGGTGTAGGCTATTGAGGGTACTTTTATGTTATTTTGTTGGAAAATATACTCAAGTGAGGGTACTTCTGTTTAGTGGCGTTGGGAGGTGTAGGCTATTGAGGGTACTTTTATGTTATTTTGTTGGAAAATATACTCAAGTGAGGGTACTTCTGTTTAGTGGCGTTGGGAGGTGTAGGCTATTGAGGGTACTTTTATGTTATTTTGTTGGAAGATATACTCAAGTGAGAGTATTTGTGTTTAGTGGCGTTGGGAGGTGTAGGCTATTGAGGGTATTTTTATGTTATTTTGTTGGAAGATATACTCAAGTGAGAGTACTTGTGTTTAGTGGCGTTGGGAGGTGTAGGCTATTGAGGGTACTTTTATGTTATTTTGTTGGAAGATATACTCAAGTGAGAGTACTTGTGTTTAGTGGCGTTGGGAGGTGTAGGCTATTGAGGGTACTTTTATGTTATTTTGTTGGAAGATATACTCAAGTGAGAGTACTTGTGTTTAGTGGCGTTGGGAGGTGTAGGCTATTGAGGGTACTTTTATGTTATTTTGTTGGAAGATATACTCAAGTGAGAGTACTTGTGTTTAGTGGCGTTGGGAGGTGTAGGCTATTGAGGGTACTTTTATGTTATTTTGTTGGAAGATATACTCAAGTGAAGGTACTTGTGTTTTCTTAGTGGTCTAGTATCGCCACTTATGTTGATTGATTGTGTTCTATAAGACTTTAAAATTCGAAATAAATAAGTTTATAACACAGACCTAAAAAAAACGGACGTAACCTTGTCTAATCGAAAGTGAAGCTGACAGCTGACAGCTCGCTTACCATGTGTGCATAATTTTGTAATTTTTGATTCGCCATGGTGTCAATGTCGTAGCCGTATGGTGTCAATGTGTGGGTGTGTGTACTTGTACGAATACAGAGTTGGTATTCCTATGGGTGTTTCACTGAATTTGTTATTGGGATTACGTCCGTCTTTTTTTTACGTCCGTGGTTTATAAGTACTTTTTCCTTCATTGAAAATGCATGTTGTTTTATTTATAGTTTTTGATGTTGATTTTATTATAATCAATCGAGGGTACTTCTGTATTATGTTCTTGGGAAAGATAAAAGTTTCACTTCAATAATAAAATTACAAACCTGATTATTTTTTAAGCATATCAATACTCACGATTTTTCAATATTTTGATCCAGTTACACGGATCATCCCACATGATCAGGCCCACCATGACAGTAAAAATATTGGTATAAAGCATGTTCACGCATGTCAAAGACACACACGCGTGGCAAAACTCCAGCCGTCCAAGACAAGACGTCTCTTCACTTCGAGGATTTGTAATTTTACTATTATTCGTTATTTAAATCGGCGAGCACTATTTTTATATTCTTCTTTTGTCTTTTTTCATTGTCAATATTGTCTGTGTCCTAATATGTATTAAAAATCTTTCACTCATTCCAAACGGTTATAATATTTTATTTAATTCACCGATCATCCCCGTCATTAACAAAGCACAACAATCTTCAAAACGTTAATGTCTGCGATGACATTCGTTTTTTTTTTACTTACAATAAACACACACACACACATACACGCACACACACATACACGCACAGACAAACACACTCACATATTTATATACTAACATACTCACAGAAATGCACATACACAAATTACTTTTAAGCGCGGTTTTAAGAATAGCAGCTGTTCATATAATCTTTTACTAGTATTTTTTGTGTAATCCGTTTTTGACCATAGCATTTAAGTAATTGTTTTGTCAGCAATAAGTAATTTTGTAAACGCTGTTGGATTACCTAAGAAATAAATAAATAAGTTAATGCTTGACCACAATCCCACCTGACGGTAAGTGGAGCGGTCCAGGATGTTGAGCGCACTAACTTAATAAAAGTTTAATGATTAATGATTAATCCCACGCTACAGGTTCCACGGCATATACTGGCCAGCATTCCTAATGGCGATCAACTACCACCCTCCCCGGCGGCTGGTGTGCCACTCGCACTGGACGGTGGACGGCTCCAAGATGTCCAAGTCCCGCGGCAACGTGGTCTGTCCGCGCGCGGTGGCGGCTGTGGCCACGCCCCAAGCCGTGCGGTGGCTGCTGCTGAGAGAGGCGACAATGGCTGGGGATGCCAGTGAGTAGCTGTTTGGTGTTTAGGTAGAAATAATGTAATCTATCCGACCCTGTAGCCTAGTTGGTAGCGACCCTGCCTGCGAAGCGAGGGGTCCCGGGTTCGGTTCCCAACCGGGGCAGATATTTGTGTGACAGATAAATATTTGTACTCGGGTCATGGGTGTTATTGTGATGTGTTATATGTGTCGTCCATGCCACCCGCGACACAGGTAAAGTGTGTAAGCGTTTATTTTATTTATTTATTTATATTTATTGTTACTCTTCAGCCTGAGGTTGTCTGGAACAAATCGCTTTTTAAACATATTTTCTTAGCTCCTTGTTGTGGTGTACAATATGTGTACAATAAAGCGTATTATCATTCCCCAGACTTCAGCGTTTCCAAGCTGGTGAGCGTGGCCAACGCCGAGCTGGCGGACACGCTCGGCAACCTGGTGTCGCGCTGCGCGGGCGGCGCCGTCAACCCGCGCGCGGAGCTCCCGGCGCTGCGCCCCCACGAGCTGGCGGGCTGCGCGCGGCTGGACGTGGGGGGCAACTTGATGGCGGCAGTGGAGAGACTGCCTGGTATGTCCAGTGTCCACCGACAGCAATAATGTGCGAGGGTGTAGATCCTCCACAATTAGTAGTAGTAAAGCTCACAGGGCGGGGTAGGTAAATTACTTGAATGAGGCACAACTCCGATTCTTCAAATTATTATATTGCGAAAGAATAGCCTTTACACACATTATTATTTAAACACGTTATATTACACGTTATCTATCATATTAAATAAACACTGTTAAAAAAAATATAAAAGTATTCCAAAATAAAAAGTAACGTTTTGTAAAAATCCCAGCTGACAGATTCATTTTTGAAAACCAACTGTCACGATTTAAAATTTGGAAGAAAAATGCATCTGCCAGCCAAGGAATATTGAACGAGGTGTTACACCTCGTTACAACTGTCAATATAAACGCTTACACATTCATACCCCCGCAGTAGGTTTTTACCTGTTTCGCAGGTGGCATGGCCCATACATATTATTATTATAACACTTCATAATCACACCCTACACCCGAGTACAAAATTATTTATCTGTCATATAAATATCTGCCCCGGTCGGAAATCGAACCCGGGACCCCCTCGCTTCGCAGGCAGGGTCGCTACCAACAGTACCAAACCAACTATGCTACAATCTACGTGCCTACATTACATACATTAATTAAAATCGTAATAATTTATTTACACGGCACTAGAAAGAGTGCCATTTCAAAAATACTTACAATTCAGAAGTGGATCGTTCAACGCTCTTCAAAACGTTGAACAATCAGAATAAGTACACGCTCACTTATCGATCTTTCAGCAGTATGGGTTACTTATATATTTTCCAAGAAATCTCAACAGCGTGTTTCAGTATTCATTTTACTAGCGCCATCTATTAGCACGGCTACAAACTAACTTCGTTTAATCGCGTCAAAGTGTAAAAACTTCAAAACCGATCTCTAGAAGAAATTTTTCTTGTAATATAATAAAAAATAATGAAAAAATATACGCTTACACACTAATACCCCCGCAGTAGGTTTTTACTTGTGTCGCAGGTGGCATGGTTAATACATATAACACATCATAATCACACCCATGACCCGAAGTACAAAATTATTTATCTGTCATATAAATATCTGCCCCGGTCGGAAATCGAACCCGGGATCCCCTCGCTTCGCAGGCAGGGTCGCTACTCGCTACCAACTAGGCTACAATCTACATGCCTACATTACATACATGGTCGTCAATAAAACGGCTTAATGACAAAAATCTAATTAAAATCGTAATAATTTATTTACACGTTACACGGCACTAGAAAGAGTGCCATTTCAAAAATAGACATCAGAAGTGGGATCGTTCAACGCTCTTCAACGCGTTGAACGTATAGATCGAATCTCATTAGAGTTTGAAGTATGAGGGTTACTTATATATTGTCCAAGAAATCTCAACAGCGTGTTTCAGTATTCATTTTACTAGCGCTATCTATTAGCACGGCTACTAACTAACTTTGTTTAATCGCGTCAAAGTGTCTTCAAAACCGATCTCTAGAAACAATTTTTCTTGTAATATACTAAAAAATAATGGATAAATAAACGCTTACACACTCATACCCCCGCAGTAGGTTTTTACCTGTGTCGCGGGTGGCATGGATGACACATCACAAAACCCGTAACAAGTAATACAACAACCCGTGACAACTTTGCTCTGTTCTGGCACACAAATGCAACGCTCAAAATGGGTTGTCAATTTTTTTTACACTTAAACATATGTAAATTACAACATATTAAAATTGTAGCCTTGTGGGAGTGGGATAAAAAAAATATTTTTTCCATTTTCAAAAATTTAAGGGACCATGACGCAACTGCGAGATGCGTGCCAGAACGGTACTTTCTTAATTGACTAATAATAAAATATCTTTTAATAAATTTCTAGCTTTGTGGGAAGTGGGTTATTCAAATGGTTCACTAGGTCTCCAGCTATTAACTTAGTTTGCCCAATTTCTACTAAAACTGACTCGTTTTCAATCTGCACATCCTATTGATTTTCAGTTTCATCTTTATTTTTAAAATCGTACATATTTTTATGAAATCTCTTTAAATGTTCATCAGTAGCATTGAACTCATAACAATTTTTAATTTCTGACTTTGTATTTAAAGTGCCTTTTATGGTGGTGGTAGACCGTTTATTTCTAAGTTTGAGTTACGCAGCGAATAAAATAGATGGCCTGCTTAGTATTATAAAGAAAAAACTGTAGATTTGGATGTCTAAACTAAAAACTGTGAAGATATCGACAAAACTGTAAGTCTTACAGTTAAAACTGTAGAGTTGGCAACTCTGCCTCGAGCTCTAGCTTCGCAGGCAGGGTCGCTAGGTCGCTATCAATGTGGCTACGTGCCTACAGTCTAGAGATGAGGCGTATATACTGGTACAGGTATAAAAACATTAAAAATCAAGTATGAACCTGACAATACGCAAACCGGGTATGTACGGCAGATACCCGGACCGCGTACGCGCAGTACGAAGTCGTGTGACGATACCTACGCGTACGGGCGAACAGGTATGACGTACATATTATTATGTATGTATCGCCCCAACTCAGAGTCACTAACGGTTACTTAAATCGCTCCTTAGTAAAGAATCACCATATAAATTCGGATTATACTCTTAAGGTCAAAAACGCAAAAAGTCAAACACGCAAAATGACAAAAAGTAAAGCGCTTCAGGCAAAATGTCAAATACGCATATTGTCAAACTCGTAAATTGACAAAGACGCAAATGGTCAAAAACTCAAAAAGTCAAATTATCTTACCCAATACGCTTAAGAACGTTTCTTCATTGGCCGGTATGATACTGATTGTTTTTTATTATTTCGACTTCCAAATCCGAACCCGACTCCGAATACAAGCCCGAACCCGCCTTCGAACCTGACTCCAACTCCAACTCCAACCGTGGAAACGGTTTGGTTCCACTCCAACGCCGACTCCTTCTCCAACCCCGACTCCTTCTCCAACCCCGACTTTGACCTCAAACCCGTTTCCGGTTTCTAACCTCTCTCTCTGCTTTAGACCAGACGACAATTAAGGCTAGGTTCACATGACTCACCGCGCGGTACAAGATCCAACTAAATAAAAGGCTACATTCACATGACCGTGCGGTGATCGTTCCGCACGGTACTGCGCAGTCATATGAACATAGTCTTTTATTTGGTGACCCAAAGCTGATAGAGTCTAATCTACAAAGCCTCGAGTACAGACGCAATTTGCCAGCCTCTCAGTATTCTATAGGATACATTTTGGAAAGTGTCCGCAGGAATTAAATGACTTAATTCCCCCTTTCCTTTCTACCATCGAACATCCAGACGCACGGCAGGTATACATCCCTTCATTGTCAACATCCCCCCGGTGCGGACGTCGCGTTTTGCTTCGTCTTTTATTATGCGTACCGCAAAGAACTGGAATAAATTGCCCGTTGGTGTGTTTCCGTCAGATATAATGTGGGTGTCTTCAAGTTAAGAATGAATAGGCTTCTACTAAGTTAGTGTGCTTTACCATCCACGACTTCATTACCGCTTACCATCAGGTGGTATTGTGGTCAAGCACTACATATTCTACATTAAAAAAAACTTGTACCGCACGTTCATGTGAACCTAGCCTCCATTTATTCATTCACTCATTCATTAATTCATTCACTCACTCATTCATTCATTTTATTTTATTCGAGTGTGGGTTTAACGAAAGTTTTACCGAAGCGAAGCGAGGGCATTTACTAATATATAGAATATAGTATAAAGTATTATCAATCCGCACTGGAGCAGCGTGGTGGAGTATGCTCTAGGCCTCCTCTAGAGGTGCGATCCGTGCTCTCTAGTGCGCCATTAATGGATTGAAGCCATAAGGTATTAAACCTCTATCGTTCAGCAGGTTGGACAGCGAGCAGGGAAAGTTTGACCAAATGAGGGTTGACCAAATGCGTTTTTGACCTTGAGCGTGTCTGTCGTTGAGCGTGTTTGACATTGTGCGTCTTTGACGATATGCGGATTTGACAAAGTGAGTGTTTGACTTTATGCGTTTTTGACCTTACGAGTATAATCCATAAATTCTGCCCTAAGGAGCAATTTAAGTAACCGTTAGTGACTCTGAGTTGGGGCGTATGTCGTCATACCTGTTACCTGATCATGCATATCGCACGCGATCCCCGACACCGCGCGCCCGACGGCGTTGATCAAAGGTGCTCGCCTACGATCACAGAGATTATATACCTTACGATCGTATGATTAACTTAACAATTATAAGTGAGCCATGTTTCTATGCACATAAGGAAGGTAATTGCGTAGTTGCGTTAGTATTAAAGACTGATGTTTACTTTGAATGACTTTATTTCACGAATAAAATACGACTATAATAATAAGGATGTACTTTACGACAATAAAGATAGAGGTGATTTTAGAATGGATGAAAATATTTTAAGATATTATTACATTAATGGACCGTATTTGATCACTTGACTTTTAAGCGGTTATAGTTTTTGAGTTGCAAACGTAACTAAAAAAAAACTTAGACGACCAAATACGAACTAATACTTCACATTCGCGAGAGCGAAACCGCGATAACTTGTGAGTGCGCCTGGGAGAAAGGGATGGATACAGGAAGCCTAGATACAAGTGTGGTACATTGCTTAAATGAAAAATCTTGTACTAGAATAACCAACACACAATATTTTTGAACACGATCGGACGAACTACAAAATATTTAGCTCCAGTCCAAATTTTATGTGTATGTATAAAACTATTTAATAAATTACCTATTTATATAAGATCAATAATTGAAAATGTCAAAGAATTTTCTGTACCCTCAAAGAATTTTGATTAAAAATGTTTTTACAATGTAATTGGGTATTTTGTCATTTATTATGTAATTTATTTTATGTAAGTGAATAAAATTATTACTATAAAGAAATCAACGAAATACTATTGCGTAGAAAAAATAATCGAATAAATCAGTTCGCTCCCGCTATTATTGCTATACCCTATCAGGGTTATAATGTGACTCTAAATACATACATACATATGTATGTATGTCAAATTGTCCATCATGTAACACCTAAATGTACCACATATATTGCAATAAAAATACTGAATACTGACTCGTCGTGCTCCGGCTGGGGCCTTGAGAGCCAGTTCTTTCTTTCTTCCTTTTTTTTCTTTCTTGACCGGCAACGCATCAGTGTTGCCTTTGGTGTTGCTGATGTCCATAGGCGACGATAGCCACTTACCATCAAGTGGATGGATCGTCAGCTCGTTTGCCGGCTATTTGCATAAAAAAAAACAACACCTCTGTAGTTTCTTGCTGCTTTTACGTCCCGGTCCTCTAAGTTTTCATTCTCGGTAGTGAAAGACCAGATGCTGAACGTATGTGAATATAAAAACAAGTAAAAATAATACACATATCTATTTCCAGGAATCTGTCACACGCACTACAGCAACTACCAGTTCTACAAAGTAGCAGACTCAGTGATACACGTCTTACACCTTGCCAACCTGTTCTTCGAGACCCTCAAGCCCTGGGAGCTGAGGAAGCACCCAGACAAGCAAAAGGAACTGGATGTAGTCCTTCACATCACGTTAGAAACCCTGAGGATATGCGGCATCATTCTCCAGCCAATCATTCCGGAGCTATCTAAAAGACTCCTGGATAAGTTGCAGGTACCCTCGGAGTGTAGACTGTGGAAGCACTGCGAACAACCCTCGTGGAGAATAAAAGGAGCTATACATGAAACAAAGAATATTCAGAGCGGCAAATTTGTACTGTTTCAACGCATTTATACGGATAAAAAAAGTGTTCAGAAAAAAGCAAGTGGTTAGTGTTTTAAACCGATGATTGTAAATTAATACCAGTGATATGTTCGGTTTACACGTAAACTAAATTTTAACTAAATTTTAAGTAAATTAATACGTGTAAACGGACAATTTAGTAGTTAACTAGTTTAGTAGTTAAATAATCAAGTAGATAAGTAATTTAGAAATTTTTCTATTTTCTGTTAAGTAGGTGGGCGGGGCTTATCACTTAACACGTGTGGACAGGCACTTTTAAGTTAAAATTTAGTAAAATGCTTAAGTAGTTAAGTAGAATTATATGAACTAAAGAGCTTTACTAAATTATTACGTGTGGACGCACACTAAAAATTATTCATTTAAAATTTCGTTAAAATTTACTTATCTACTTAACTACTTAATATGTGTAAACCGGACTATAGGGTAATGTTATAATTTTCTAAATTAATTCGTTATATATTGCTGTTTTACTCAGCGAATGTTTTCTGATTTATACAGTGATGAGCGATGTAAGAAATAATCGAATATAGGAAAATATGATAAGACCTTTGCAATATGTAAGTAGCACCTATCTCTTCCATCGAAGTCTGATAGAATATTGTTCCTGACATTTTTGAAAGTTGTGTTCATATTAGAAATTATTACTTGCTGAGGTAAGCCATGAGGAAATCACACGAGAGTTCTTAATTTTCTATTATGTGTGAATTATGTCACTCTGTATATAACCAGCGTGGTGGAACCGGGATCTTACCCTTTAGGGCCATCCATAAATTACGTCACACTAATTTCATGACTTTTTGACCCCTCCCCCCGTCCTTGTCACAGCTGGTCACATTTGTGAGACCTCCCCCCTAGTGAATTATGAAATTTTACACCTAGAAATTATTCAATTAAAACAGCAGTTCCGAAATAAGTTTTATTTCCATTAATTGTTTTTTTAATATTTACCTATACATACCAATTATTCGATTTTGAAATGTAATGTCACGAAATTTAGGACCCCCTCCCACCCCTTGTCACACTACATCGAATACCCCCCTTAAGTTGTGACATAATTTATGGATGGCCCCTTTCAAACTGTGAGAAGACATCAGAGTAGCATGTAGGGTAGTCGTTGTACAAACAGTGATTCAGGAGATTTTCATGGATTGTTTTTAGATGTATTTAGAAATGTAAATAGTGTACACATTTTTATGTAACGGGTGCTCTTAAAACCTCTTAAATATATCTATAAGAATGTCTGTATGTGTAGTATATTATTGTACTTTGTTTTCATTGCAAATAGTTTAAATCATAACTTTACCTATTGTTAGAGGTGGTTCGATTCGAGAAGACGCCGCCTTATTGACGTAAGTCTGTACCTTCGCTTTTTCAAATTAGGTATAAAAAATCCTACTGTTGATCATTTTTTATGGTATTGTTTTGTATACCAAACACAAGTACAGTTCGGCCGCTGTATCTTGGCGCGTCTGAACTTCGCGCAGAAGGCTGCGCAGTAACATAATTCGCCAATACTCGATACGCGGTGTATTGTGTCTCAGTCACACGTTAGCATGTTCGTGTTGCCATCTCTGTCTTACATGCGCTAAAGTTCGCAAAGCCTATGTTCAGACGCGCCAAGATACAGCGGCCGTACTGTAGGTTACTTTATACTTGTTTTATATGTATTTTTTGCTTCATGTGACGCGTTTTCGTGGATTGATCCTAGCCATGTCGTGGTCCGATTGATGAAATGATTGATAATATAAGATCATGGAATATTTGACCGTTCAATGTATTGCTAAAATTTCATGAAGTGATCAATTTTTGTTTGTCAATATCGTTCATTTAACGTTATAATATCCTATCATTTGATTTCGGTCATATCACTAAAATAAGTAGCTGTTGATTGTGACTGCCTGCGAAATGAGAAGTCCCGTGTTCGACTCCTGTGAGGGCAGACATTTTATGTGACAGATCTATTTAGTCATTGTTTGTTTAGATCGACTGTTGCGTTAGATACTGATGGTGCAGTTCTCATGTTTTTTACTTATAATAGCTAGTTATTATAAAGGATTACGATGACTGATGTTATTTAGATGTCTAATTTAGTCAATAAAAATTGTTGGTGTACATACACGATTTTTTTTGTAAGAGTACCTGTGTGGGGATGTGTGTGTGTTTAAGCTTCCCTGTATATCACATTAGATTACGGCACTGGCCGGGAACCGAACCCGATCCCCGTCTGTCTGACAGACTGTAAGGAACATAATTTGACAAACGTAAATAATACACCACGCTTCTATATCGGAGTCAATTTATTTATGAATACGCATATTAAATAATATTTGCATCAAAATACTGCAAAAACGACTAACAGTATCAAGAAAGCTAGTTACATCCGCTAACACTACCTTAGACCCGCTATCAATGCAAAATGTACTTTAACACTTCGACAAAGGGTTGAAAATTCGGCACTAGAAAACGGGTGTATATACAACGCCAGGCCTCCTTACCTTACAATATAAATACAACTTAATATCTCAATACATTTAGTCGAAAATGCAACAATGAGTATGTTATAGGTTGTGTCGTGCGACGCGTACCGACATCTGGCCACATCATGCGACATCTACCGACATCATCCGACATCCTTCAACAACTTTGAGCTCACTACCAAATATTGCATCGATTAAATCTCCTAACATTTTGTATAAAAACTACACATCACCATCTACTGATGGTACCCTTTCCAAATTGTGACTCTATTACAACTACGTATGGTTCGAAATACAAACGCTAAGGTACACTTACCTAGACGCGTTGCACGATACAATAACAATAATTCAATAAAGCCATACAAAATTCGGCGATGAGTGCATTTGACATTTGTCCAACTAGCTCCCGACCTATCTATGATACACGACGGGCTCCTAGACTATCTTTAGGAGGATACCGTCGTAACGATGAATAAAAATGGCATTTAAAGGTCCATATGTATCATTTGCTCCATCCCATTGTATCAAGCACCGCAATACCAAATCTTTACTCAAGGTCGTATTGTATCGCGTTAACCGATTCGCGTATCATAATAGTGTACAACCTTTCCACATAATATGCAATCAAACGCATCGATTCAGATCCTATGACTGAATTATCAGATTTGAAAATGATACATGTGAACAGGCCTTTAGATTCCATGCCGCCATTTTATCCACCATTACGACGGTGAGTAGGAACGCTATCGCTGTCTCTTTCCCGCCACATCCAACAGTAAAACGTTACAAGCATGTCATATAATGTATATTGTTACAAATTTACAAAATCTTAACTCTATGGCGATATGTATGGCAATACTCGAATGTCAGATCGAAACCACTATTGGTCTATTGAATCTACAGTAAAATTATATATTTTTTGATTTACCATTCGTGTTCAAAGGACCCCGCACAAAGCTAAGGGGTTAGCGCCCCCTGAAGGAGAACACACGCAATATACAACATACTAAAAATTCAGAATGATTCCTCTGAAATCGAATAAATAGACTGGGGGGAAAGTGCCCCCTGGAGGAAAAAATACGCATTTGGGGGGGTCGTGCCCATTCGGACTTTAATTTGATCAGTACGGTTAGGGCTACAACATACCAAAAATTCAGACCAATCCGCTGAAACCCAATTTCCATAAGATTAGTGCGGGGTCCTTTACCATTCAATTACTACTCGTATAGTATTCGTGTACCGGTTTCACTGCAACATTCGCAGCGACTTTGTCCTGTGAGATTCGAGAATAACCATGCTGACCTCGGAACGGATACATTTCGCGGACGGGGGGAGACAGACAGACAGCTTTTAGCTATACATACTTGTGCGAGAAACGTGACTTTCGGCAATATAATCACTTTGTACGCAGAAATCATATGCTCCAACCATGCCGTTACACCAATGCTTACAAAAATGGTATCAATAGTATAATTTTATGTTTTTACTCGAAAGAAGGTGATAATTTAGTTAATTCAGTGGGGATAGCAGAATTTTAGAATAATAAACCTACTCCCATTTAACTGAAATCGTAAGCTCACGCAAGGTAACCCAGAAAATATCGGAAATGGCCACTTAAACGTGTCTCATTCGACATAAAACCCTGTTTATCTTCTCGCAAGTATAGCAACATTGAATAATCTAAATTTTACTAACAAAAAATAACCGACTTCAAAATTACTCAAAAACTACTTGTCAGATCACAATAAAATTTAAGTGGGACCACATGACAAGCACCAGATTTCGATTAAAAAAAGAATCATCAAAATCGGTTCACCCAGTCGAAAGTTCTGAGGTAACAAACATAAAATAAAAAAATACAGTCGAATTGAGAACCTCCTCCTTTTTTGAAGCAAAGATTTCTGCACACCAAGTGACCCTCAATATAAACTGTATCCTTACACTACAACACTGCAACGCCAACGATCGCCTACGGCCGTTGGGAATCAAAAATATAATAAAAACGATACATCAAAATGCATTACCATACTTACGTCTAGGACAATAGGGAAGATATTCAACACTTATTGGCAATCAATCACCCGAACTTTACAAAATTTAATTTTGAATTAACATTTAAAACTGAAGATATATAATAATATATACATTTAAGTTTGCATACTTAATTGTGCACTGCATAAAACGTTATACATTGCTATTGCGAATAACAAACTTGTTTCGGTGTCTGGTATGTATAATAATATTATACATACAAATTGTGTATAATATATTATATTATACACAATTTGTGCTTTGAAAGGGCACATTTAAAAGTCCTTGTAAAGGTCATAAAGTCTTATCAAGATGGTAAAGAGAACAATATATTATAGAAAAGCATTACAAGGAACACAGTTCCAAATCCTTTGACTTAATACCAAACATAATTTTATACATTTGGGAACCCAATAATACAATAATTATTTGTACAGATTATTTTACAGAAAATATTTTTTAATAAGAAGTCGATCTTAGTATTTATCCCTTATAAAGGTAGGTTAAAAGACCATAGTATCTTTAGAGCCTAGAACAAAATTAGATAGCCTTAAAAATTTAGGGTACCCTAACTGTATCGTTTACAAGTAAGAGGTACGTTAAAAGAAGTTATGATCGTTTATCCGGTACAGGTAAAGGGATTTACAATAAAATTGTATTACACTATAAAAAAAGAATTTTAATATTATGTACCTCAATTCATAATTATAATTCAACATTTCACTCAGATAATTTAATTATGCCATTTTAGTGAACGCAGAAATGAGTTTCCCAATGATTTTAAAATAGGGATCAAACAGCACGTGTTTATTTTCTCAAAAACAATGAAAATATGTGTATAAAAGAGCACCATGTTTGTATTAAAATAAAATGTGAACGTTTCAAACATATCCATCTGCAATCAACGTTCGTGCTCGTCAAATTATAACCCATACTATGCTATATTACACAAAATCAAAATAAAATAAAATTGTAAATTCGTTACAAAACAATAATGGCATTTAATTTTACGAAAAAATATATAAAATTAATTTAAAATATCTGCACACTGCACAGCAAAAAACCTTTACTATTTACATTATCTAAACTGAACCAGTTGGCTTATAGCAATGATGGTTAACTTTAATGAACTTTCCCAGCAGATTTTAAACATTCAAGAAGGATTTATTAAATAAAATTATAAAATATCATAATTATGGTAATACGCAACTCAAAATGAGAATAGTTGTAACTATTCAATTGAACTGTTCCACCTATTCCCTAATATGTAATACGAGTAACCGCCCTCGCTTTGCTTCGGTTTTCTTATTTTTTTACACCTTGGATTACATTATTGGAGTATTATTAAGGATCCCAAACTTTTTTGAAATATATTATAGCCTATGTTACCCGGGGATAGTGTAGCTTCCCAACAGTGAAAGAATTTTTCAAGTCGGTTCAGTAGTTTCGGAGCCTATTCAATGCAAACAAAAAATCAAATCTTTCCTCTTTATATATTAGTATAGATGATATTACGTTACGTATTATGACAAGTAGCGTAGCGTAGTATCGCTGCGGCATAGGACGACGCAAGTCTAAAAAAATACGTAAATTTCCACCAAACACCTACAATTTACAAGGATACTAATTCCCTCACAATATCGATTCATTTTATTGCTCGAACCTAATTGATATCATAATAATATAGATTCAATTTAAACTCACTGCACTATCCTAAAGATCTCTATCCCAAAAAATATAATTCTTTTATAGTTCACAAATAAAATCTTCAAAAAATCTCATCAACTAAATAACGTTATTTTATTCTTATAAACCCGATTTTTAGAAGCTTTACAAAGCCATTAAACAGCGAGAGACTATTATTCCTCTCCTAATTACACGAATGGCAATCACGAATTACTTAAATACGTCAACATTATAGCGATGCAAGTACCTATATCTGAATCACGCATAAAATTTCTATCATCTTTCATTCTTTGATAATTATTTTCCCGGATACGACCTTAATCGAGTCATCTTGTATTTTTTTAGATATTGAGAGCGTTGAATAAGGAATTAGAAAATACAAATATTTTTTATCGAATCAATAGTTGGTGTTGGCACTAGAACGCTTCGCGCGGACAGCAGGGCGATCTTAGAAAGGCTCAGCCGTGAATATTATGCGAAGAGGGTGGACTAGTTCATGCAAAATAACGTATAAAAATCCTCTCATTTTGTAAGCATTAGGTTTGACAGCCAATAATCCAAATGGCTCGATTTAGGTATCCTATCAATTTATTACAGAAATTCCCTTTACATACATATTCTCTGAATACGATGATCGCAAACAAGTCACCCACACCAAATCGCCAACTAGTTTCCATAGATTAAAACCATTCACAATACGACAAGCATGATATTAAACTTTATCTTATTGTTAGTAAAACTTCGTAACACTATCCTTATCCCACAACTACGTATAGGAAACCGTCTATCAGTATATCGTAACCACAACCGAGACATAGAAAAATTGTACGCACGTTCGTAGCGAACTGTACGTAACTGTAGCGTACTGTACGTAACTGTAGCGTACTGTACGTAACTGTAGCGTACTGTACGTAACTGTAGCGTACTGTACGTAACTGTAGCGTACTGTACGTAACTGTAGCGTACTGTACGTAACTGTAGCGTACTGTACGTAACTGTAGCGTACTGTACGTAACTGTAGCGTACTGTACGTAACTGTAGCGTACTGTACGTAACTGTAGCGTACTGTACGTAACTCTAACTGTAAACTGTAGGGAGCTGTACGTAACGTAGCGTACTGTACATATATGTAGTGGTATTGTACGCAACTGTGGCGTACTGTACCTAACTGTGTATGTATTTCTGTATTAGCGTACTTATGATTTTCATGTGCTCGATATTTGAATTTTGATGTCCGCAAAGATAAAGGAATTACGTAAGTCAATCGATAGATGAAGATTACGATGATAGATGACGATGATAGACGAGCAACGAAGCCGAGGGTCATGTGTGATGACTCACCGACCGTGGTAACCGCAACGCGTTGTCGACCACAAGGTATGTATGCAAACATAAATATTCCTTTTGTATGCAACTTTATAACGTAATCAATATCTCTGAAGACCAATTTGTTTACTTAACAAATATTTGTTATGAAACCAATATGAAATCGACATAACTATCACTATTTTTATATACAGGCAGTCCTCGACTTACGTCGTTTCGATTTACGTCGTTTCAAGTTACGTCCAACAATGTTTTGACACTATTCCTCAAACATACGTCATTTGTTTCGATTTCCGGCATAGGAAAAATAACTAGCAATTTCATAAGTGCATATATAATTATTTTAAGAACTTACTTTTGATAATAAAGTATGTATATCCTTTGTTATAAATGCAGTTTTTTTTTAATTTCGAGTCCGTGTGGATCCTAAACCCTTGAGTTTTACATGTAAACATAATATGAAAAAATATGTCTCGACTTACGTCGTTTCGATTTACGTCGTTTTAAGTTACGTCCAACAATGTTTTGACACTATTCCTCAAACATACGTCATTTGTTTCGATTTCCGGCATAGGAAAAATAACTAGCAATTTCATAAGTGCATATATAATTATTTTAAGAACTTACTTTTGATAATAAAGTATGTATATCCTTTGTTATAAATGCAGTTTTTTTTTAATTTCGAGTCCGTGTGGATCCTAAACCCTTGAGTTTTACATGTAAACATAATATGAAAAAATATGTCTCGACTTACGTCGTTTCGATTTACGTCGCGTATTTCGAGAACCTAACATGCCGTAAGTACGAGGACTGCCTGTATTTTGAGATCTTGTAACTATTATTGCTCCATGTTTTATACAGCGATAATGTGCGTATTATTCTGATTGTAATAAACTTGATTAAAATATTATTTCAAGAGTAAAAAGTAAATAACGCTTTTGAATCCACTGATTTAATTTCTGCGACACTTATAAAATTCTCACCGCATTTACTTACTACTACAAAAGTAAAAAAATGACTTCTGAGTTCTCCTTAGATACGTAGTTCATTCATTCCTTATGCCCATTAGGACAATATTGATGTACATTTAAATATTTTTTAAGACTTAACATATTTCCAACAAAAACGAACCTTATAGTAACAATCAAAAGCTTCATACATTCTTTTATGCAATTGACACAAACATTCCCAGGGTTAATAACAGTAGATTTTCAATCCAAATTGTTTATAAAATAAAAATAAAAACGCTAAAAATGCAATACCCTTATCAAATAATATCAATTATAAAACTGTTATAGGAATTTTTAGTTTATTTAAAAGGCGGCAGTTAAATAAAGAACCATAGAGTTATAATATTTTCTTTACTGATTTTGGGAAGATTCGACCAAAGATGTTTTTTTTTTTACATAAATAAGTTTATGCTTGACCACAACCCCACCTGTTATAAGAGCCTATGTAAAGCAACTAAAATACGTTTTAGTTTTACGCAATTATAATTATGTCCACGGTCTTACCATGACAATATTCAAACGAGGTACGCGACAGTCATATATGACATTATATTTGCAGGGTACATATTTGGTCAAATCCACCCCTAGTGTTTTTATAACACAACAAAATGCAGGCATATCTATAAATACGGTTTCATGTGATCATTATACGAAATTCACATCGCACACTAACCTTTTATTACTATAATTCAACCGCAGACTTCAAGTAACTCCCTTAACGACGTAGGCATATTAATTCCGAATAGTTTGAATCCAAAAATTCATTCTCACAGACAAACTTTTACAGAATACATGAAACAAATCCCTTTCAAACATCCAAAAATATACAATAAATAATATTTATAATACATTACTAATATCAACCCTTACACCGCTGAGAAATAAATAAATATAAAATTGTTACAAACCCCCGACAAAACTTTGTGCTCAGTTGAAAGACTTAAATACTTTAAATAGTACATGCTGATGTCACGGACCTAAAAAAAAGACGGACGTAATCCCAACAACAAATTCAGTGAAGCACCCATACTACCCATAGTAATACCAACTCTCTATTCGTACAAGTACACACACCCACACATTGACACTTCACTGTGTCAATCGCGAATCAAAAATTACGCACAGATGGTAAGCGGGCGGCCATTGCTATGCTTCACTCTCGATTAGACGAGGTTACGTCCGTCTTTTTTCAGGTCCATGGCTGATGATTTAAAATTTATAAATTTGTTCATTTGTTCGTTTTCCGGGATAATACCTTCCCTATATGGTATTTCACATCGTGGTCTATCTGTTTGCTAAATTCCATGAAAATCCGTTCAGCAGTTCTTACGTGAAAGAGAACCAAACATCCATACATTGTCACAAGCATTCACATGTATAATATCAATAGAATTAATACCTGTACTGTAAATTGTACCTACCTAATATACAGTTTTTGATATAATAATAAATATATAATAATGTAACAAAATTATATAAAAAATCTTATTATTTATCTGTTTTGTTCAAACCTATTTAACAAAGATGTTCGTCAATACATAATGTCGGTCGGGGGTTAAAAATAATGTTAAATTACAATAACAAATGCAGTATTTTGTTCAATTCTAACTTTAGATTTGAGCTTTGTTCGGTATAAAAAGTAATACGTATAATAGGATTCGTCAGTCGATATAAAAAAGAAAGTGGATTTTCAAAGTCAAAAATTCCATTTTTAGTACAGGTATTAAATTATATTTCATTAATGTATAAATTTTCTTAAATTATAATTGAAGGTGTATTATTATTTCAGTATTTTTTTCAGTATTTTTATTTCAGTATTTTTTTGTTTTGCTTCTCTTCAGGTATTATCCAAAAGGTATCCAGACTATCCAGTGCAGTATACTAGTTTAATATTGAAATCTTCACTTCATCATTATTAGCAAATACTGACTTTCGATACAAGAAAAATATACAAATAAAATTATACAACTAAAAACATAATTATACAGTCTTCATTACCTGTATGCTTTTGACATTTTTGACTTTGAAAAATAAACTTGTTATATTGTAATAACAAAGATATCTACTTAACATATTT
The DNA here is from genome assembly GCA_951805285.1 of Thymelicus acteon. Classification (NCBI taxonomy): domain Eukaryota; kingdom Metazoa; phylum Arthropoda; class Insecta; order Lepidoptera; family Hesperiidae; genus Thymelicus; species Thymelicus acteon. The sequence goes on from OX638235.1 coordinate 2,324,975, forward strand.
GTTCATGTTATAATAAAATTTATGTGTTAGTATCTAACTCTCAGTTAGTTCGTGTAACGTAGTTTTGAGCGGTTAGTCTCAAGGGCGTTTTAAATCCAAAACTAAAAAAGTATACCAATGTAGCCGTTATTTTAAATAAAACATTGCAAAGTATACAGTTTTATGTTGCAACAAATGCTTATTGAGATTCTAAGCACCAATAAGTTGTTAGAATGTTATGAAAACCAGCTAAGTACATTCGTTTCCATTTGACCAACTATAGATTTAAAAATTACCTTTATATTTCATCCTCATTGCTGGGATGTTTAAAACTATACCATGTATTGGATACGTTCCTTCCAATGGGTATTAACATGATGTATCTTTCATATTATAGTTATAATTTTGTAAAATAATAATATCTCTCACATAGGCATTTTTGGTATTATATGGTTATAGATCGCAAAATTAAAAAACGCGGGGTTAGTACACGATAACGCACATTCATAAGGGGCCATCAATAAATTACGTCACACAAATTTCGTGGCTTTTTGACCCTCCCCCCTCCGTGTCACAGCTGGTCACTTTTGTGAGACCTCCCCCCTAATGTGACGTCACATATGATGAAATTTTACACCTAGAAATTATTAAATTAAAACAGCAGTTAGGAAATACGTTTTATTTCCATTAATTGTTTTTTACCTATACATACCAATTATTCGATTTTGAAATGTGACGTCACGAAATTTAGGACCCCCTCCCACCCCTTGTCACACTACATCGAACCCCCCCCCTCCCCTCTAAAGTGTGACGTAATTGATGGATGGCCCCTAACGAGAAACTATCAATTAAATGAATATCTGTGCTATAGCCAGTATCCTGCATACTATATGGTAAGGATATGTTGACATCTTGCTAGACAAATGATTGACATGAGTATAATTTAGCAAAATGTTTATAAGAATCTACTAATTCTAGTTTATTTAGTGTTTTCACAACGCTCGATATTGACTTTGTGCTAGTACAATATTATCTATCACATAATAATAGTGAAATAACAATTTTGACAGTAATGTAATATTATGTTGTCATACCTAGTACTCAATACTAGGTCTGTATTTCCTCAGTAATAGGTATCGGATACGCAGTAATAAGGGGCCATCCATAAATTACATCACACTAATTTCATGACCTTTTGATCCCTCCCCCCGTCCTGGTCACATTTGTGAGACCTCCCCCCCTAGTGTGACGTCACATTACGAAATTTTACACCTAGAAATTATTAAATTAAAACAGCAGTTCCGAAATATGATTACTTCCATTAATTATTTCACACAATGTCACACTACATCGACTCCCCCCCCCGCACCCCCTAACGTGTGACGTAATTCATGGATGGCCCCTAAGGAACATGACATAAGGCAAAAGATACACACATTTATTAAATATGTTAGCATTAAAATTTTCGGACATAGCTAAAGTCGAATTAATGTTTCAGATGTCCAGTTAAATACGACTTATTTTCAGAGCAAGATTGATTAAAAATATCATTACAAACTGTTTCAAAATCGCAACTGAGTATCAAAAACCATATTAATATGATAACGATAAAATAGTCTCCTCTCAAATAGGATACCACACCATAATGACCACAGCATAATCATCGTTTTCAAACGAGATTTATTGATTTAAAATATTTAAACTTAAAAGTATCTTTGTGAACTACAATTAGTATGAACGTTGAGGTATAGTGGCAGTCGCGGGTAGTATGATAAAACTGTTTTGTGTGGTACTTGTAATTTTTGTACCATAAATCAATTTGCACAAAAATCAACTAAATCAATTGCTATACGAAAACGGTACTTACAATCTATTTAGCGTTGATTTTTATGTCAACTACACCACCTAATGGTAAGTGGCCTTCGTCGTCCATGGACGTTACCAAGAACTTTATATATACAACTGGACTTAAATCTTCGAATATCCACACAAGTCCAGGATAACGTGAAATTGAACGAATAACTTAAGGTCGATGCATACGTAACGTGTTTTTACCCCGTACGGGACGGGGACGGGGCATAAATATACGTGCGTGCGCCGTTCCCGTTCCGTACGCGACTCCGCTACGTATGTACTATCGTATACATTTTCTATGAAACGATGTTTCCAAAACTTCACGTCCCATCCTTTACGGGAAAAAACCCCGTTACGTATGCATTGGGCTTTAGACTAATAATTCCTGATTGACGTTGACGTTGACTTTAAGACTCGTAGCTACTACAGGTGTAACTTCAACCAATGACAGGACGAATATTCATCCATATTCGTCCAATGTCACGTTTATTAAGCTACCTCTTTGAAGCTTACAATCCAGTTATATATAAAATTCTTGGACGTAACATTAGTCCTTGTTGCGTGTTGTTAGTACTACACAGACAATCCTAGTGTAGGGGTATGAGTCTGCAGCGTATCAAGGCGAGATAGTAACGAGACATCGTACGAGTTCAGCTAGGGGTACCTGGGAGGGTGGTAGGAGCGAGGGTAGTAAGGGTAGTGAGCGTAGGAGACAGGGTGGTCAGCTGTCGGGCGGCGGCGAGGAGGGCTGCAGCAGGTGCTCCGGGACCGGGACCGGCCGCAGGCGAGCCGGGACCTTCTTCTGAGGGCACAGTACCTGGGGGTGACCGGTGACGTTGCTGTTAGTTGTGGGGGATTTTAAGTTTATGTATGCGTAGTGTGTGCGTGCGTGTATGCGTATGGTATGTGTGAACGTGTATGTACCTCCGAAAAATAATACCTCAAAAAATTATAATTCCGAACACCACACATAAATTTGTTTATAGGCCACAGGTCTACGAGTATTTGGCTTCAGCCGGAGCACACATTGAATTGATAAATATCATTGAAGTATTATTACAAGCATATAGAACCGACTCCGCGAACACAATGTTTGTCCCAATGAATTGGCGCCGATCGGCTACAATTTTCACTGGATTCGTTCGATTTTGAAAGGAGAACGGGGCTCAATTTTGAAAATAGAACCTCCCGGTGGAACACATTTTGTTCGAGATGTCGGTTCTATGACATTATAATTCAATGATAAATATTCCTATTTTAAGCGTCACTGGTGCCAATTTTTTTTCCAAAATTCAGGCGGCAAGCTCAATGAATGCCAAACGCCATTTTACAATGGATCTCTATAATTTCTATACTCGTTCTGGATGTATGTCCTTATCTTTGTGTTATCCATGGCACCCACGACACAGGGAATCCTAGTGGGGCTATGTATGTATGAGGGTATGTAGCGTTATAATCCAGTCACCAAGTATGTATGTATGTGTGTATGTACGACTCACCCGGCGCGCGAACACGAAGCAGCCGGTGTCGACGGGCGGCGGCGCGGCGGCCGGCGCCAGCTGCAGGTCCGCTGTGCGCGCCTCCTTGCCGTCTTCTACCGGGCATACCGGACATACGTCAGACACTCACACGTACACAGTTATGTATCTTATACGTTCAAAGACAAAAAACAGCCATTGAGCGAAAATACAACTTACAAGGCATTTATAAAACGTCCACTACGCGAAATTCAGGTTGTAGCTCTCATAAAACGCCTACGACGTAACTAACTAATGTCAATAATTTAACATGTACAGTACGGCCGTTGTATCTTGGCGCGTCTGAACATAGGCTTTGCGAACTTTAGCGCATGTAAGACAGAGATGGCAACACGAACATGCAACCGTATGACTGAGACACAATACACCGCGTATCGAGTATTGGCGAATTATGTTACTGCGAAGTCTTCTGCGCGAAGTTCAGACGCGCCAAGATACAGCAGCCGAACTGTAACAGCACGCGCGGTCGGTAGTTGTGCTAGTGTTGTTACTAGTGGCAATTTTTAAGCGTTTCCGTTCTTCGGAGGGTACCTACGTAAAGTTGTTGATCCAGGTTGTAATTATAAGACAACAGTCGTCAGGCCATGTCAGAAGGCTCTCGGAGGGCATGAAATGTTCCGACACCAATAACAATAATCTGGAGCAGCATTGTGGAGTAGGCACTAGCCCTCCTCAAGAGGAGAGACCCTTGCTCAGTAGTGGGCCATTAATGGGTTGAAGAACTAACACCCCAACTCAGAGTCACTAACGGTTACTTAAATCGCTCCTTAGTACAGAATTTGTATGATGATTATTTACTAAACAGCGATTAAAGTAACCGTTAGTGACTGTGAGTTGGGGCGTTAGTCGGAATACGATTTAAGACAGGTGATAGCTAGCCAGGCTTCACGGAAAGATTATAATAACAACATCAGTACAATTCCCACCGTACCTCTAGCGAACACATTGAGCTCCTGGAAGCAGCCGGTCTCGATCATCTCGGCCTGCCAGGGGATGGAGACGGAGCCCGTGTTGAACTTGCCGTAGAACGTGTCGTCGGCCGCGTCCAGCGCCACGCCCTTCACCGTCGAGAACTGCTCGATGTCGAGCACGTCCTTCGCGTACACCGCGTGCGGCTGGGGAACGATCAATTAATACAATTATTCAATCAATGGGTTCAATACAATTATCCACTGCTACATTTTAACCATGGCGCATAGAATGTAGGAGGGCCATCTCTGTGTATGAAGTGTCCATTAAAACGCGTCCAATTACGGGTGGCACTGCGGTGCGGTCTACAACAGCTATGTTCGAATCTGGGGGCACGGCAGTGCCCCCGCCAAATCGAGCAAAAAAGCGGCACGGCCGTACCATCCTTTTCTCGAAGCAATTCAGGCCATTTTCGACCCCCTATAACTTCGTTGTGAATAAAGCTAGAAGCCTGAATTTTTAGTAACCAAGCAGGCATTGTATAAACACGGTATATTTCAAATTTCATTCAATTTGAACCAGTAGTTTGAGAATTATAACTAGTCAAAGTTTCTTAATTTCGTCACTCACTGACTGACTGACCGATCATCAAAACTCTAAGGCACTTCTAGCAGACATAGAAGCTTCAAATTTGGAACACAATTAGTGTTTAGTGTATAGATCAAGGAAAAACTAAAATATTTAGCAACTTCGGTCCAGTTTTCTAGATACATCAACTGCATAAATAACTTTGTAATCCCATATTAAATATATAGGATTACAAAGTTACATTTGCAGTTAATGAATTACTGTACCTGTATAACAAAGTAACATTTGCAGTGAATGAATCAGTGTACCTGTATATAATATAATGGAATAATAGGTGTAGATAGGTACCTAGATATAATTATGTTCAAAGGTAACTTGTAAAAGGAAAAAAAGTAGAACTATCTACAAAAAGAAATGAGATGCCATCAAAAACAAAACTTGTAAAAAAACCAAGTCTCGCAACTCAGTTCTTCTACCGTAAAAAGTTGTGAGATCCATGTAATACCAAGTCGGTTAATTTATTCAGTTCCTATTTAAGGGTCCTTCTGTCTTAAGTTATTACGTAATTAGCTAACCTAACAAGTTACAACATCTTATAGTGACCATATTATCAATATTAAAAATCTTTTATGTTTTAAATAAATAGATTGACTTGGCAATCGCACTAAACAATCAAATTTAATATAATATGTAGGTATTACTTGTGAGATACATTGTGTTTTCGTGCGATGGTCAAGTCGATCTATTTATTTAAAACATAAAAGATTTTTAATATTGATAATATGGTCACTATAAGATGTTGTAACTTGTTAGGTTAGCTAATTACGTAATAACTTAAGACAGAAGGACCCTTAAATAGGAACTGAATAAATTAACCGACTTGGTATTACATGGATCTCACAACTTTTTACGGTAGAAGAACTGAGTTGCGAGACTTGGTTTTTTTACAAGTTTTGTTTTTGATGGCATATCTATTTATCAGACGCTAGCGCCATTTATTACGAGTGGCATAACTCAGGAAACTTCATTCATAACAGCCATGTTCTTATAATATCTATTTTTCACACACTAGCGCCGTTCTGAAATGGCCATTATTGGAACCTCTATTTTCTGTAAACAGCTGGACACTTTTTCAACTTTCCCCTCATATGAGATGGCCCTCCTTCTACTCTATCCTCCATGATTTTACGCACCCTTTCGCTCGCGTTAAAGTTCTCGCTAAAACTAAAAAGTTCGCGTAAAACTTCAGTAAACTTTACTGAAGTGAATGTAATTTTTCACAATTTGAATTAGTGGATAATTTAATGAAAACGTAACAAAACTAGCAAACATACAAACTCAAATTCAAATCATCATACAATAATAAAATTCATACACTAATCAATAGGCTGTCGCTTCACTTCGGGTACAAGTCAATACCTGTACCATGAGAAGACAGAAAATTATAATAACAATAGCTTTCCTCCTCATGAATTTGGCGGAGCGCTACACAGCAAACTTATAATTGCACGCATTTGGTTTCCTCCTGTATCTCAATTATTATTCATTAAATATGACTCTACCGGCATAAACAACAACTCACATCCGGCACAAACGGCGCCTTCACCATCCCAGCTTCCAACCTCGCCCAGTTTAACCTCGCGAAGAACCGATGCGCCTTCACCGCGTGCGCGCCGCGCCGCCCCTGCGAGCCGCCGAGCCGCGCGCTCGCGCTCTTCGCCAGCAGGGCCGTGCACAGCGCGCGCGCGCACTCGCTGAACTTGCTCGAGTACTTCTCTTGCTCGTGCTGGGGGAGGTTACGAGATGGCGTTAGTTGTTGTTGGGTACCATAGACAATATGTTAGCATAAGCTGGCCATACACGATCTAGTTTACTTATCAAGTTTGCAGCGGACTTGATGCGGCATCCAGTAAACTTGACGCTGTATCGCTATCTAGCTATATAGCTTATCTCATGCAAACTGGATGCCGCGGAAAGTCCGTTGCAAACTTGACAAGTAAACTTGATCGTGTATGACCAACTTTAGCATAGGACAAGAACTTTATACATATATATACATTTGGCGGCCATGCTTCGAAGAAAACCTGAAGACGGATCGCGTTAAATCAATAAGAATAAGTTGTATTTTGTATTTTATTATGTAAACAAAATACGGTCAGAGTGTTTCAGTGAGCAGTGTGTTTGGTCGTTAAGCGATATTTGAGGCCCTCGGGCGGCATGAAAACTTCCAACACTTGGATTGGGCGATCCCTTCACCAATCCGCACTGGAGCAACGTGCTGAATTTGCTCTAGGCTTCCCGAAGAGGAGACACCCGTGTTTAGTCGTGGGCTATTAATGGGTTGAAGCCATATGACGATAATACTACAAAATAATTTAACGGCAATTTAATAATAACGTGGCATAATTTAACGGGTCCTGCGGAAGATCAGCGCTGGCTGTCTCCGGACTCCAGCACAATGCTGAGCAGGCTCCAATTTGTAAAGGGTCCACTTATAAGTTTAATTCTTACCTTGTGTATATAAGTATTGAATAGATAACCATAAGTATATCTTTTACAAATAAATGTATTTTCTTTCTCTTTCTTCTTCAAATTGGTGAACCATCCGTACCTTGACCCGGCGGTCGACCTCCTCCCGTTTGACCTTCTCCTTGCGTGCCCGGAAGGGCGCGCGGCCCTCGATCATCTCGTACACCAGGCAGCCGAACGAGAACCAGTCGGGGCTGAACGTGTAGCGCTCGTTGTCTATCACCTGTACATATAATAATCAAAAGTCAAAGTTACAACCCATAATTGTCCCACTGCTGGGCTCGGGTTTCCTCACAGAATATGAGCGTTAAAAGCCATAGTCTACCACGCTGACCTAGTGCAAGTTGATAGACTTCACATGTTTTTAAAATGTTATTGAGAACTTCTCAGATGTGCAGGTTTCCTCACGATGTTTTCCTTCACCGAAGCAAGTGATATTTTATTTATTACTTATTTATTTAAATGTTTATGTCACCTCTTAAGCTGAGGGAAGCTAAGCTTACAAAGGGAAAACCTAATGCCTAATGGCATTGTCAACCAGTCAACCCTGGGAGTATGTGGAGGAAGCTGATAGCAGGTGTTAAATGGAAATTGAAAGGAAAAGATAATACTAATAATAATACTACTAATGATAATACAGTGCCCGCGGCTTCGCCCGCGTTTACCGAGATAATAAGTACCCTATGTCCTATTCCAGACCCTGGTCTACCTGTGTGCTAAGTTTCATGAAAATCTGTTTAGTATTTTTTACGTGAAAGGGTGACAAACATCCTTACAAACTTTCACGTTTATAATAATTAGTAGGATTACAAACTAATTACATACAAATAGTAGGATTACAAACTAATTACATAAAAATTGCCCCACGGGCGCAGTGCTTGAAAATAAATGAATGTTTTGAACTAGTACCTCCGGCGCCATGTACCCCACAGTGCCCACGCGGCCGCGCACACTGCCCCCCTCGGGCACGTCCACCGCGAGCCCCAGGTCGGAGATGCGGACGTGGCCCGCGTCGTCCAGCAGTATGTTCTCTGGCTTGCAGTCCCTGAAGATATTGTATGATTCACTTGTATAGATAGTCTTCTTTAAAACATAATCGTTACTTTCAGCTGTATTGGGGCGGCTTAGAATACTAACACCAATCCCACATCGGATGGGCGTCATAAGAGGCGATCAAATCCGGCCCACTGGTGGTAGGGCCGCTCGGAAGGATAATATTAGTAATATTGATTTTACGAGTATTAGTTCATTAATACCATAATTACTATTATTATTTCGCCATGGTATCCACCTTGATGGCTACCTCCATCGAGCTTGAGTCAGCCGCCAAACGACTCGTAGTTTTCCGGCTGAGGGCTTGAGAGCCAGTTCTTTATTTTTATTCCCTCTTTCTGGCCGGCAACGCATCAGTGATACGTTTGGTGTCCATGGGCGCGACAGGCACTTCAATTAGGTGGATGGTAAAATGAACATGTGACCAATCTAATTCCCATATATATATGTTATATTAAAGAATGCTGTCTGCATTTGAGGAAAGAGTACTTATCTATACTAATATTATAAAGAGGAAAGATTTGATTGTTTGTTTGCATTGAATAGGCTCCGAAACTACTGAACCGATTTGAAAAATTCTTTCACTGTTGGGAAGCTACACTATCGCCGGGTGACATAGGCTATATTATATTTTCAAAAAAATTAGGAATCCTTAATAAAACTGCAATATGTAACCCAAGGTGTAAAAAAAAATTTTGAAAACCGAAGCAAAGCGAGGGCGGTTACTCGTTTACTAGAACTCTAAAGACCCAATACATTTTGTAGGCATCGTTTCGCGTGAATGCTTACAGAAAAGAGGCTTGTATTGTCCAGAGGCTGTCACCACCAGCCACTAGCTAACTAACCTGTACACGATGCCCATCTTGTGCAGGTGCTCCAAGCCACAGGCGACCTGCGCGGCGTAGAACCGCGCCCGCTCCAGGCCCAGCCCGCTCTCCGCGCCGCACATGTTGTAGATGTGGAACTTGAGGTCCCCACCTGGTCACATTACATACAATACAGCCGACGTATATTTGTGCGTCTGAACATAGGCTTTGCGAACTTTAGAGCTTGTAGGACAGAGATAGCGACACGAACATGCTAACGTATGACTGAGACATAATACGCCGCGTACCGAGCATTGCCGAATTGTGTTACTGCGCAGCCTTCTGCGCGAAGTATAGACGCGCCAAGATTCGTCGGCCGTACTGTACACACACTTTGAACTAAACATCAGCAAGAGCACAACTTAGACTCGCTGTCCATAGACGCACGTCATATATGCACGCTATCGTCAATTATTATTGTCGCTTGATTATTTATTTTCAAATTTTTCCTTTTTATTATTGCTTTGTAAATGAGCCTTAATATTTTTTATATTTTCTAACACCCACCTGACCTAGTACATCTATCTAATGCCCTTTTGTGAGAAAGAGAGGCCTATGCTAGGTCGCTAGAATAAATTGAGTATAGATAAGAATAAAAATTATATTCCATCCAATACACTGTGGCGATCGTAAACTGTTGAAGCCATAGAATAAATAATGAAATTACTCTGTTGAAGATTTGAATAATTCATACGGATATTGTTTATTGTTGATATAGCTAGAAGAACACGTGTAGCTGAGCAAATTAATACACACCGGCGCACCCTGCGAAAATGCGAATAACAATAACGATGTCATTAGTACTTCAATAACAATCTTTAAGACTTAGTTTTATTTCAATTTTGGTCCTTCGAGCCGGACTACAGAAGGTTTATTTTTTATTTCTACTTAAGAGTACAAAAAAATATAATATTTAAATTTTCGATTACCATTCATAATAGTGAGAACAAGACAAAGCGCATCCTTAGTCTCATACGCGTACGCTAGATTCACGACGAACCGTGAATTGATTCGCTGCAATATTTGCTTCTCTATCAACACCATCGCCTCTCCTTTTCTCTTTTTGATTCTCTTCTTTTCTAACTTCTTGCAGGCGTACATCTTGCCTGTGGCTCTGACCTGAAAACATCAACCATCATAATAATCATTAATCGTGATTAACATAATTTCATTTCACTAGTATTTTTTGCTTCATAGTTTAATGATACCTACTAGATAAACTATGATGTACTGTTCCGTTAAAGATAATTATTGATTGAAGACTTGTCATATACCGTTATACTTCGCAATTTTATACAACCTAGCATTTTCTACGTACCTACTTCTGTGCAGCGAACTGTCCAATATTTTAGTGCAGCATAGTTATATTAGAGTCTGAGGGTTTAAATCTACTCGTCTGTCCTTGATTCCAAGTACAGTGGCCGCCAGATACAGGCTTAACATTTCCGGGACAATTATTTTAATTGTTAATTAATACCATTATTACTATTATTATTTCTCCATGGGGTTCGTCTGGATAGCTACTACCCTTGAGCATGAGTCAGCCGCCAAACGACTCGTTGTGTTCCGGCTGGGGGCTTGAGAGCCAGTTCTTTCTTTCTTTTTCTTCTCTCTTTCTCTCTTTCTTGGCCGACAACGCATCAATGATGCCTTTGGTGTTACAGATGTCCATGGGTGACGAAGCCACCTACCATTAGGTGGATCCTCAGCTCGTTTGCCGGCTAGTTCCATAAAAAAAAATCTACTTGGATAGATGTTCTTTCATATTAAGTCACCTAGAATCGATCTTACAATGCATTTCACAAGGTTTTCGATTGCATAGATTACGCGAATTCCCCCCTTGAGAATGAGATTGTGTATGTAACCGGTCGTTTATCTGCTTCTTTGTAGTTGATACATAAATAGACAGTTTACTTGCAAAACGTAGAGATTATCAAACATAATCTAAATTTTACTAACAAAAAATAACCGACTTAAAAATAACCCAAACACTCCTTCTCAGATCTCGCTCAATTTAAGTGGGACCACATAACAAGCACCAGCTTTCGATCAAAAAAAGAATCATCAAAATCGGTTCACCCAGTCGAAAGTTCTGAGATAACAAAACATAAAAAAACAGTCAAATTGAATACCTTCTCCTTTTTTGAAGTCGGTTAAAAAGTGGTTCAGTATTGCTAATTATTTGTTAAAGTGCCACCCCCCCCCCCTCCCCCCCCTCCTCACCTGACAAGCGCACACCTCCCCGAACCCGCCCTTCCCGAGCACCCGGTACATCCGGAACGTGTTCTGCGTCACCGGCTGCGCCTCCAGCCACTTCCACTGCAGGTACCGGTGGAAGTACATAGACCGCTCGAACTCCGCGAACGGCACGCCCGCCAGGAAACTCTTCACGCAGCGGACGCACTCGCCGAATATGTCTTTTGAACCACCTGGAAGCATTCGATGAGAGTTATAGGTTTTTCTAGTAGACTTGCAGAGTTGCAGGCATTGATAAACGTATGTTAGATAATAACTAGCTGACCCGGCGAACTTCGTATCGCCTAACAAACTATTTTTTTTTCTAAAATAAAAGTAGCCTAAGTTACTCCTTTTTACATCATCTATCTGCTAGTGAAAGTCCCGTCAAAATCGGTCCAGCCATTTCAGAGATTAGCCGGAACAAACAGACAGACAAAAATTGGAAAAAAAATGTTGTTTTGGTATATGTACCGTGTATACATCCAAATGTACTTAGTAAAAAGCCGTTATTTTAATATTACAAAGAGACACTCCAATTTTATTTATTTGTATAGATGTATAGATTAATAACGCTTGACACTCATAGCCCCACAGGATTCCCTGTGTCGAGGGTGCCATGGACAACACACTTTGACAAGGACATTCACACCCAGACCGAGAACAGAAATTCAAACTCATTATTCAAATTTCCGCCTCACTGGGAATCGAACCCAGGACCCTTGGTGCGGCGATCCGGCATGGTAACCATTGCGCCACACAGGTCGTCATTGACATTATATTTATAAATTATCATTTGCTTCGATCAAACGAAATAATAACTTAATGCTTGACCACAATTTCACCTGATGGTAAGTGGGGATGCGTCCGTAATGGTGATTTCACTAATTTAGTAAAAACCTATTGTTCACTCTTTCTTATAAACATCCAATCCACGTATTACGCGGACGCATGCAACATATTCCAATCCTTCGCGGTTCACATAACAAATGACGAAGCAAACTGCGTCGTCCATGTCGGCGGGATAGCTTAATAACTATGTTACATTAAGACTCATAACTGATACGGCCTAGGCCCTAGAGCGTACTCCGACACGCTGCTCCACTACTGATTGCTGACTCACCATCTAACACACCACTACTGACTGCTGACTCACCATCTAACTGCAGGTTGACGTCGTCGATAACACTGGCCGGCACGACGTCGGTGACGGCGTCCCCATCCTCCGTCTTGAGGAACTTGCCGAACACCCTCCCCGCCATCGCCGCGCGCGACTCGTCCACTTCCACCTCATACTTATCTGCCTGGAACACAGATAATATCTTCTAATGTCATAAAAGTTGGAAAGGAAGCAGTGGCGTAGCTAGCCGTAAGGAGGCCCCATATCAATGTTTGTTGTGGGGCCCCCTCAATGTCAGCTGTCAAATATAAAAGGAGGTAGAGTCGTAGGCCGCTGGCGAGCTTTTTTTGGGAGTGTTAGTAGGGGCCCCTTTACGCTGGGGGCCCCGTATAATTGATACGGCTGATACGGCGTTAGCTACACCCCTGAAAGGAAGACATAGGTACACATAAATACAAGGTGACTAGGAGTATTTGTGCATGCCATTGATAAGAACACACAACCAGACCGAGAACAGAAATACAAACTCATTATCATACTGGATTAAATAATTGCATGGGGTGAATGAATGAATGAATGAATGATGACGATGTCGTGGTATTAAAAGAGTGCATGCAGTTCATCTGAAGACAGAAAAGTATCCCTAACCAGAGCATCCTTGAAGCAACATGATTTCTTGGTGAGAAGGCGATTTCTTGGTGCAGTGCGAAGCCAAATGAGCCGCAACAGCCAAGCTCCCACAGTCGATTACCCGGAGCGGAGCCGAACGATAGCTAGACTCAGCAGTCAGCACTACGCCAAGCTCATTATCATGATTAATGACGGCCGCAATCGGTACGCTCCATTAGCCCTAGAGATCATTCCGTCTAAACCCCTTTTTGGGGTTCCTGAGTTAGTGGTAAAAAACCCTTTTAGGATTGCGGGCATGTTTCGTAGTCATACATATTTTCCTCGTATTCATTGGTTGAAATTTTGTATAAGAAAAAGATGAAACATCATTTACGTAAAATGAGTAAACATTCCTCGAATAATTTAACCTTTTGTTTTACGTAAATATTGAATAACTTAATTTATGTTTTTCCACTGTCAACCCAAACGGAGGTATTATTTGTACAGAGATATGGAGTAAATGATGAATAAACATGTAAGCCAACCTAAAGTTTTATACAATATTTATAAAGCATTACTCAAGATTTCATGTACAACTTCATTTTGCCGGATAATCTTGATGTCATGTGTCGCTACCATGACAAAATTAAAACGAAGAACCAATATGATGAGCTGTTAAAATGTATAGGCCGCCATTAATATAAAAAAAAAAAGTTAAAAAGTTTTTATTTATGAATTTTGGCAAACTCATAACGTGATACCCCTATCATATTAAAATATTAATTATGGTACGAAATACCAATCGATACTCGCAGAACGAGAACTAGTCTACGGAACACTATACCGCAGGATCCAATAAACACTTCACCGGTTTCCCATTCACTTGTAACGTAACCCCCCTCTCCTCTAAACCCCCCGAGGGTGTTCGCAATCGACCCCCACCGAGGCTTGCAATTTTTAAGTGATGAATTAAATTTCACTTAGCTCCTCCGCCTGTCGCCGGGAGACTTGAATTGAATGACACTATTAGCGCTTCACGCTGTACTTAAGGGCCTGACTGAAAATAATATAGGCTTCACAAAAAGAGACAATCTTTTTTAAGATTAGGCTTAACATTTTTAAGAGTCCCTGCACAATTATGTGCGCTTATTTTGCCGGCTAAGTGGCCTCTATTTTTTCTAGTTTTAACACCCCCTTAAAGCTTACATTATCGTCCACTTTGAGAAACACTGTGCTTGTAGTCGCAAAATATTAGAAACTACGCTAAAAAAAAAACAAAATTTTGATTATGATTTTGGTTGATTAATATTCGATAGATAATTGTACACTGGCGAGAACTGTAACATAGTAATTAAATTAGCAGTACTCGTACAATACTCGTAATGAATGAGGCATGAGCTTGATATAATTAACCAGTAATATTTAATTTGCGGGTTAGCTAACATGATTGTTGTATAATTGAATGCGATCGATCAATCAATGACGTCACCGCTCCCTAAACAATTATTGGGACCAGATAATGTTGTTGGAAATTAGATGAGTACAAACTACAAAATACAAATCATGATAACGACCGAGTCGTAACCGCAGAAACCGCAATCACTTCGGTGTTTAGACGACATAGGTACGTATGTTTAGATGACATACTTCATTTCGTCGTTGCGACTTAAGACCTCATATGTGTTATGTGCCACTTTTGGCAAAATCACTTTTTTACGTCAAATGATTCTACATTTTAAAGCACTATCGAATTCAAAAACTCTCATGTGTGTACGACATTTACATCGTAATTTATTCATCAAATTCAAAATCACCTATGTGCTTGCTAAACAAAACTTTATCGATTTTTATCGATTCCCTCAAAAAGCTGATTTTTTACACATAAGAGATCTTAAAGTCACAACGACGATTTATTTTTAGTATCAGTTTAAGATTCAGCACAGAAGAAATAATAGTACTTATATTAAAATGTATTCAGTCAAATATTTAGTTACCAAAAAAGGTTCCATTTCCCAATAGTTTGAGATATACTGGTCTAGAGGACTATGCGCATTCGTATTTGTATTTATAAAAATGCAACCGATGATTCTTCCGCTGACTAAATACACTTTCCTTCCTTTGCTCAGCTTCTCAAGGAATTGATTAAAATTTTGTCGAGTTTTATTTTGAATTCATTTATCATTTATATGAAATGTCGGTGACGTCGACTTTATTCACCTGAGTTAATTCACCCAGGTGTCTTAAGTCCACTTTTAGTGTACTTTATTCACCTATGCACCTAGGTGATTTAAATCTACTGGCCGCAGGTGAATTGATATAAGTAGACTTAATTCACCTATCATTTTAGTACATGCAATTAGTGATGTTGGAATGTTATTCCGATTCGATTTTGTATAACAATCGATTGTATTTATGAAGAAATTTTAATCGATTTAATATAACACTACTTGTTGATTTATTTAGATAACATAATATTTTATTACATACGTATATTTATTATATACATTTATAATAATACCAGAGATGTGCAAAATACTTTTAAAAAGGTATTTAAATGGAAAATGAATACGCTTTTCATTTTTTCCATTTCAAACTCAAAAAATATTTAAAAAATTCATAGATTTAATAAAAAAAAATGAGAGGTGTCAAGGGACACCCGGATGGAACGAAGTTCCTTTCGATTAATACTAAGCGACCAGAAGTCTTCGAGGGTGCAACATCCATACATACTGTACAATCATAGTATGTGGCTGTCTTATTCACTCTTCGGTATATAGCATAGGCACAACAGGGACGTCTATATTACGATCATGCACATTAAGTTATTATTGCTATTTCTCTTGTCATGTCTAGGTCTAGGTCTCGCATTCACACTCGCCGTATACACTTTTTTCGTCAATCGTTCTTCATTCATTCTCTCGACATGTCCAAACCATCTCAGCATACCTTTCTCAATTTTTGTCACTACATCTTCTTTCACACCACAACGTTTCCTTATCTCACTATTTCTTATCCTGTCACTCAGTTTAACTCCTATCATACTTCTTAACGCTCTCATCTCAACTGCATTTATTCTGCTTTCATGTTTCTTCTGCCATACCCAACTTTCACTTCCGTACATGAGTGTCGGAACCAACATCCCCTCATGCACAGCCAAACGAGCCTTGTTAGACACCTTCCGACTGTTCATAAAGGAGTGCAAAGCTCCATTCACCGTGTTTCCTGCATTCACTCTTCTTTCAATATCACTCTCACACTTTCCATCTCTTGTAAACTTTGAACCCAGATACACAAACTCATTCACCTGTTGAATTTGTTCATCTCCAATCACGATATTGCAGTCTGTCACTGCCTCATCTCTTTCAAACACCATAACTTTCGTCTTCTTTACATTCATCTTCATTCCCTTTCTAACAAAAGCTCCATTCATAGCAGTTACATCTCCTGCAACTCCTCGGCTGAAGACGCAAGTAACTCTTAGTCATCAGCATAGAGAAAACATTTGACGAGTAACTCATTCATTCTCAACCCACTTTCATTCTCTTTTAAATCTGTCAAGCAATTGTTCATGAACAGATTAAACAGCCACGGTGACGCTACACATCCATGTCTAACACCTTTTTCGATATTAAACCATTCAGTGTATGCCCCGTTTATCCTTACACAAGCACTAGAATCCCTATAAAGAGATTGCAATGCTCGTATGAGGATACTGCTCACACCATTCACGGACAATGCTGACCACAATTCATTCCTCACCACTCTATCATAAGCCTTTTCTAGATCCACGAACGCGCAATAGACGTTCTTGTTTTTAGCCAAACACTTTTCGGCTATGCGCCGCAAGGAAAAGACCTGATCCGTACATCTCATTCCCTTTCTAAATCCCGCTTGTGCGTCCCATACTTTTTCGTCTGTTTCATTCACAAGCCTTTCAATCAACACTTTCGCATACAATTTACCGACGACGCTGAAAAGGCTTATGCCGCGGTAATTTATGCAGTCCTGCCGTGACCCTTTTCCCTTATACAATGGCACGATTACGGCTTTGCACCAGTCTGCCGGTACTTGCCCATTTCGCCAGCACAAATAGAAAAGGCGGTACAGCTGGCTAGCTACTATGCCCTGTCCAGCCCTCAGCATCTCGACGGTAATCCTGTCATAACCTGCTGCCTTACCTAATCTCATACTTTTCAACGCTTTCACTATTTCATCCATTTTTATCTCACTTTCATCAACATTTATATTAGTTTCCATGGAAGGTGCCGGATGTTGTACCTGCACTTCCTCTCTTTCAAACAAAGTTTCAAAATACTCTTTCCATCTCTTTAACACTCATTCTTCTCCTTTTAAAATGCTCCCATCTTGACTTCTGATTGTACTCAGCTCCGAGGTAGAAGTTTTTCCTCTGGCTGTTTTGATGGATTTCCAGAAAAACTTGATCTTCGACTGGAAATCTTCAGTGAGCCTCCTATCAAAATCATCCTTTCGTTCTTCTTTCTTTCTAGACACAACTTCTTTCGTTGCTGATTTCAATCTTTTATACTTCGTTCTTGCTTCCTTTATCTCGTCATCCGTTGCCTTTTGAACTTTTTGGTTAGCTTTTGTTGCTAACCAATCCAACCACGCTTTCTTCTTTTCTTGCACAGCCCTTTGTACATCTTTATCCATCCACACATTATAATTTTTTCTTCCTTTCCTTCTTTTAGCTACTCCGCATACCTCAGTAGCAACATTCACGACCCCTTTCTTAAATGTCTCCCACAAATCTTCAATCACACCTATCTCTTCTATGCCTTTAAAACTTTCTTTCAGTTTCTGTACATACTCGTCTTTCTTTTCTCTTTCTTGTAGATTTTCCACTTTTATTCTGTCCAAAACACTCGTAGGCTTAGCCTCTCGGTGTCGCCACCGTTTAAAGAGGCC
Organism: Thymelicus acteon; assembly: GCA_951805285.1. NCBI lineage: Eukaryota > Metazoa > Arthropoda > Insecta > Lepidoptera > Hesperiidae > Thymelicus > Thymelicus acteon. The sequence continues at coordinate 2,343,181 of OX638235.1, forward strand.
ACGCATTCGGGCTATGACCAGGAAGTGGTCTGTGTCGAGCCCTACACCGCGGTATGCCCGAGTGTCCATCACTTTCTTCCTCAGTCTTTCATCCACAATTACAAAATCAATCATACTTCTAGACTCACCCTCATTTCTTGTATACAAATGGATCTTTTTGTGGTCAAACATTGTGTTGGCCACGCAAATATTCCATTCCAAGCATACTTCAAGCAGGCTTCTCCCATTGTCATTCACTCTCTCGTCCCCAAACGTACCCAGAACTCCTTCATACCCATCACGCTTTACTCCAACCCACCCATTAAAGTCCCCTAACATCACTATCCTTTCATTTTCTCCGCATTTATTCAAGACCTCTCTCATGCTATCCCAAAATTCCTCTCTCTCTTGTTGGGCTTTTAATGACCCACAACTTTTCGTCTTAATTTTTTCCGTCTAGCCCCCTTTCGCAACGTGCGATAAGGAACTTCGTTCCAAAAATATATGTACTGCGAATGATGATTTTAGTTCATGTGAAGAATCCGATGATTTGTAATAATAAAAGTAAAATTACAGTATGCTACTTGTTTTATTTGTTAGACTTGTGTTATAACTTGCCACATTTTTATTTTCTCAATTTCTAATGGAAAAATCAGTCTGAATAATGATCGTTATGTAAGCAGTTAACTCGATAAATAACGATATTGATAAATGTTGGAGGTAAGATATATCGCATCACTAGTGACAAGAAAATGAAGTTCTATGAAGTAATGCATTTTTTTGTTTATGTTTGGTTGTCAATAATTATCGAGTATCATAGGCATGCATGTGTCAAAAATGAAATGCCAAATTATTGCAAAGAATATAGGTATACTACACGCGATATTACTTGATTTAATTGAACTATGCAACTAGGTGAACTAATTTGTTTTTGATATTTGGAATAATTATAATTATCTTATAACAATACCTATAGTTTTATAAGATTACAACTAGAAGAGGTTAGCGTAATCGAATATGTATAATTATTATGCGCATATCTTATCGACGAAATTATTCGTATATACTTATAATTCTGTATGTCATTCTGATCATTGTCTGGTGAAATCTGTATCGACATATTCCCCTCCGGACTGCGAGCCCTGTGGTAACCGACGAATGTGGCGATACAAGTCATCAGATTGGAATGAGATGCGACACTTCGCGTCTTATCCTTGGCGGCAGCTTTGCTTCTCTTCTGACAATCCGTCGAGCTCCGCAGATGCTATAACCGATGTGGTACGCCAAGAGATGGAATATTTCATCGCTTTTTCTGATGTACCCATCGGTGGCAAAGCTCACCCATGGTTCACCGCCGAATGTGAACAAGCTGAGCAGCGCAAGAATTCAGCGTACTTAGCCTGGGTGAATGCTCGAAGCCGCAAAGCTCCGGATGTCAGGTTAAGAAGAAAGCTTTTAATCAGGCCGCCAAGTTTTACAAAAAGGCATTACAGAAGGCAAATTCAGTCCGCATTAATCACATCGGCGATAAACTCTCTACCCAACCGTCCGGTAGTAGAGCTTTTTGGTCCCTGGCCAAAACGATCGAGAATAATTTTTTGGCCTACGCTGCCTCCACTGCTAAAACCAGATGGTTCCCTGGATCATATGGCTAAGGAGAAGGCGGACTTATTCGCATCTCTTTTTGCTGAGAATTCACGTCTGGATGTCAGCTATAACGTACCACCCCAGTTTACTCATTGCGTTATCTCTATGCCGGAGATCCGCATTACAAACAATGAAGTCCTTAAAACCTTGCAGTGTCTAGACGTGAATAAAGCCAGTGGACTGGCGGGATTCCAGCGATAGTGATCAAGAAATGTGCACCCGAGTTGTCTCCTGTATTGACACGTCTGTTCCGCCTCTTAATTTATACTGGATCAGTGCCTAAATGGCATACCTGGAACAGAATGACCTCCTTAGCGACCGGCAGTGCGGGTTTTGCCAAAACCGATCAACAGGAGATCTACTATAGTATGCCACACATATATGGGGCGAGGCCCTCGAAAAAAATGGGGAGGCACTTGCTGTCTCCCTTGGCATCTCGAAGGCCTTTGATAAGGTCTGACACGCTAGCCTTCTAAGCAAGCTTCCAGCTTACGGCATATCCCCTGGTCTTATCCACTGGGTAAAAGACTTCCTGAGTGACCGGTCTTTCCGCGTTGTAGTCGATGGTTGATCATCGGAAACGATGGCTACAAATGCCGGAGTTCCTCAGGGGTCTGTTCTCTCCGCCACTCTATTTCTGCTACATATAAATGACCTGCTTATACCCGGTATCTAAAGGTACCCAGACGATAGCACTGTGGTAGAGAGATACCTACCAAGTTCCAGAGCCAGTCGGGATGAAATTCAGTCTGAAAGAGAGGCCATGGTGGGTCGTGTGAATCTCACACTTCGGGCTGTGTCCGAGTGAGGCGATGCCAATCTTATGAGATTTAACGCCACTAAAACACAGACGTGTATATTCACCGTCAAGAGGAGCCCATTCATCTTAGCTCCTACTTTTCGGAATGTGTCCTTGGATTATACCGACTGCCTTCAGTTGTTAGGAGTAGAGATATCCTCGAAACTCTACTTTGGGCGGTTCATTGAGACCAGGGCTAAGGCCGCTGCAAGGAAACTTGGTGTCTTTCCAAAGGTGCGGCGGCACTTCACACCCAGGCAACTCTTAACCTTGTACAAAGCTCAGGTTTAGCTATGTGTGGAGTACTGTTCCCACATTTGGGCAGGCGCAGCCAAATGTCACCTTAATGCCTTGGACTCGATGGAGAGGCACATTTCGGAGAGTGTGCACAGGAATTATTTGAGATAATTCCCTCATCTCCGTTTCTCCATCGAACGACACGACGCACAGTGGGTATCCATCCTTTTGTCGTGAACATCCCACCGGTACGGACGACGCGGTTTGCCTCATCATTCGTTATACGCACCGCGAAGGACTGTAATAAATTGCCTTCGTCGGCGTTCGCGCCTGCCTATGACGTGGATCTCTTTAAGAAAGGAGTGAATAGGATTTTACTAAGTTAATGTGCTCACCACCTTGGACCACATCTCCACTTACTTCAGGTGGGATTGTGGTCAAGCATTAACTTATTTGTGTAAAAAAAGTCATTATCATGATTATGCCCCACCTAACAAGACTTTTGGCTTTCCTATTTTTTAAGATTTTAATAAAATTTTACATGTCTTCACATTAAATTTATCCAAAAAACTATATCTACAATTCACGATCGTAGCAAGCGCGGGTTCCATTCTATAGATCTCCGAAGATCTTCATCAGATTCGAATATGTAAAGAACTAAAAATAAAAAAATATCTAGAAACAGTCGATGTTACACTCAAATATTTTTTGATAAGGTGAATTAAGTTTATTAATACACTTCGGCATAGGCTCGTGTATAGCTGGCCTTAATCACCTGGGTGAATTTAGGTCTACCGATTTAGTATACTTAATTCACCTGCGGCCAGTAGATTTAAATCACCTGGGTATATAGGTGAATAAAGTACACTAAAAGTGGACTTAAGACACCTGGGTGAATTAACTCAGGTGAATAAAGTCGACGTCACCGAAATGTCACGGTAACAGAAGAATAAGTCTGCTCATTTAAAATATTTGAATGATTATTGAGCTGAATTAAGGATTTATATAATTAACTAGCTGACCCGGCGAACTTCGTATCGCCTAAGAAACTATTTTTTTTTTCTAAAATAAAAGTAGCCTAAGTTACTCCTTGTTATATCAGCTATCTGCCAGTGAAAGTCCCGTTAAAATCGGTGCAGCCATTTCAAAGATTAGCCGGAACAAACAATTTGTATAGATTTGTATAGATTTATAGATTAAAGAATAAATGCAGCAACTTCACGCCATTGTATTGCGTAATTTTTAAATGTCTTTTCATAATGGTTTACAAATAGCGGGGTCTGGATCGAGATTAATAGTACAGCCAGCCAAGTAGAGCCAAAGGAGTACAGTATGGCCGACGTATCTTGGCGCTTCTGAACTTCGCGCAGAAGGCTGCGCAGTAACACAATTCGGCAATGCTCAGTACGCGGCTTACTTGTCTCAGCCACATTAGCATGTTCGTGTCGCTATCTCTGTCTTACATGCGCTAAAGTTCGCAGAGCCTATGTTCAGACACGCCAAGATACGTCGGCCGTACTGTACACATCCTACGAAAATTAGAAATGTGAAAGTTTCTATGGATATTTGTCACCCTTTCACGCAAAACTAAAGAACGAATTTTCATGAAATTCAGCACACAGGAGATCATAATCTGGAATAACATACGGTACCTTATTATACTTATTATGCTGGAAAACGTGGGCAAAGCCAGAGCACTAATATTACATACAGTGTATTGCAAAGCTTACCTTTAAAAGCCAAAGGAAGATAAATGTCACAACAGGGCTGTAGATACAGCTTGTGAGCTGACGGCTTGTGTCTCACGACTCTCACGTAAATAAATGATCGATGGAGTTAAGTAACTTCAGCGGTGGCAGCTCAACTGATGGCCAACAGAGGGTAAACTTGAGAGCTTCTATCCTCATGAGAGTGCATGGCACTTCCGGTTGTTATATAAGCCGAAGAAAGAGACTCGTGCCTTGCTGTCAGACGCTAATTGGGCAACAAATATCCCAGTCCCACATTATGTACCTAAACACCTTCAGATATCTTTCAATGTGTTGACATGAGAACTTAATGTAGGATTAGAAACTACACGATCAATCTCTGATTGTACCAGGGTATATCAAAGGTATTTTGAAAAGTTCACATACTGAAAACTATAGGATTTTCTGTGTGATGGGTGTCTAAATATCACAAAGATACATGACTTGAGAATAACCTTTAACTGTCGCATTAATTCTACTAATATTATAAATGCGAAAGTTAATGAAGATGTTTCGATGTTTGGGGTTGAACCACGCGCTGATCGTTGGACGAATTAAGATGAAACTTGGCACACAGACAGACAGACATAAACTAGTATAAATTAAAAAAAACCGCCTGCCATCGAAAACGCTATCATGACACACCCTTTTGAAATCCTTTGAGCTTTAATTTGATACCCATATTGCATTATTCGATTCATTTTTATTTTTGATACCTCAGACAATGGCATCTCACAGCCACCATATTTGTTTTTTTTTTAATTTACTTTTCTAATCTGAACGCTTGGGTTATCAAGACGAAAAGCTGGTAGATTAAAAAAATGACGTGCGTAAGTGTATCAGTGATACCTATATGAATAAAAGATTTTGATTTGATTTGATTTGAATAATTACGATGCCTTAATTATATAAATCCGTTCAGCGATTTGGAAGATACGAGGTAATAAAGAATATTACATGCATACATACATACATACAAAATACGCGCGAAAAACATAACCCTTCCTGGCAGTCGGGTAAAACATAGGGTATTTCTATCCCGGTTATACGTTGTAGTTGGATGATTGGAACGTTTATAATTATGTTTGTAAAATCACTCTTTCGCGGACGAAGCCGCGGGCGGAATCTTGTATCTAATAATAGGCATGATGACAGTAAGTAAAAATCACTAAAATTATGTATTTATTTAATGAAACCCTATTAATGGATTACAAAACACGCATTTATCGTATTATTATTAGCGAGATAAACAATATTTTTGATAAAATAAAACTACAAAATACAGCAAGCCGCCATCTTAGCTAAAACGCCAGACAGTCTCAATAAGCGCGTATTACGTCACGCTTCTTAAAACAAATGAATATCACCATACTAATAATGACGTATCGTCTTTTGATTTCTTTAGGACTGACGTCACAATCACGCCCTGACGCTTTGAAGCGTTTTGGTGCGAATTTTAAACTTATAATTTGAAATGTATTTATTTTATACTAAACCTTATTTTTTTGCGGAAATATGATATACATAACGTTGTAATTAGGATAATATATTTCCCAACAATACAGAACAGTATTTTAAAATCTGTCATCATGCCTATTCTCTGGTAATCGACACTCATTCTTCGGCTTCGCTGATACGGTCATGACCAATTGGACTAAGTACCGGCTAATTACGAACTGACTTTTATTACGCTCTCGAAGTACCAAATATGTTCCCCATTGTTTGAAAGATTTAATGGCGTCGTGACATAACTATAAATTTTATAATTTAAAAACTCTCAAAAGTTTTGTTTATAACTAGTAACCACCCTCGCTTTGCTTCGATTTTTGTATAGAACCCGAATCTAATTTTAATTAAGATATAGCCTATGTTACTCGGGAAGAAAAGAGCATTCTATTAGTGAAAGAATTTTTGAAATCGGTCCAGTAGTCTTTGAGTTTATCCCTTACAAACAAACAAACAAAAAATCAAAACTTTCCTCTTTAAAATATTATAAACTTACATTAAAATTTGAAATAGCCAAGAACTATCTCAATTACGTCAGCTTTCGAACAAAAAACCGCATCATAATCGGTCCATTCATTTAGGAGCCACGAAGCCACAAACAGACATACATGTGAAACTTATAACACCCTCTTTTTGCGTCGGGGGTTAAAATCATCACGGCCTAGTGGTCAGACCATTAGCCACCGAGCACAAAGTTACAAATCTCGTTTCGCTCACAAACGAATCTACAGTAACGTAATACGATTTGCTTCCCAACGGGTCTCGCCTCGAAAAGCTGATAAAACGTTCGGGCCCCAAATTGCTAACACACTTACAAGGGACATTTTAGCGCTCCCGCTTCAAGAAATATGTATGAAAATATCTGATATTCAATATTGGATGGAATGTATTTGATTAGGTAAGGGTTCAGTTTACCCCGTCAACTATAATATAGGGTACTATTATGTACAAAGCGTCTCACGCGAAGGTTCCCCGATAATGTCCAACCGTTTTTGATACAATATACATATTATTATTATACATTTAATTAGGTGGTATGGTATTGTTGAAATTGATAATAGATAACAACACCAATTAACAATGAGCATGCATTTTCAATATGTATAGATAATAAGGAAAATTAATATATAAATATACATAGTGAACACGTAGGAGGTATAATATGACATAAATAATATAAATTATAACAATAATGTAATTTAATGCATGCTGTGTTCACCTGTAATTGTGGGAACACGAATTTTAGATATTATGTTAAGCTAGATATTATGAAATTATTGTGTATCCTGTGTTGGTGGACCTTAAATAAATAAACAAATAAATAAATAAATATGCGGAAGCAATTAAACGGTGTTAAGATTTTTATGAAGCCAAGAATCACTGTATTTATTTATTTACTCTTTATTGCAAACCTATAAATTAGATCACAATGGGCGGACTTAATGCCTGATGGCATTCTCCGCCAGTCAACCCTGGGCGATATGCTAAAAGTTGCGGTAGGTGCTACAGAAGAATTTATATTTAAATAATAAATATGTTTCAACCAAGAGTATTTCACTAAATAAATATATAATCACATACTTAAATACATACATATATATATATAGGTATATATCGAAACCCGCAATTAAAAAGGTTGTAACTGCAATTGCGTCATTTTCAGAATAAACAAAAAAGTAAAAGTTAAGTGTTTGAATGCTTTTTACGAAAAAAGTATTAAGTTTGCTAAAAAATTAATATGCGAATCAATTCTATAGGGGTAAATACTATAGTTTGATACGTGTGTATCTCAAAAAATACTGTTAGAAGCTGAGATAGCATTAGTTACAACCCAAGGTTTTGGATAACTTCAACAACGATAAGGTTGTAACTAGCTAGTTACAACCATCTTAGTGGTGAAATGTGGCCTGCTTATAATGGAAGTAAGTCATATTCTTGAATTTTAATGTTAATTATAATGCTAATAAAATAAATTATCAAGTTCAAATATGTTTAATTGCTCATGCTACCAAAACCAATGACGACTTCGGCACCTGGCAACATAATTATACCTCCAGGACACTGAGGACCAATGGAAAGATAAAAGAGCAGGAAGAAGCGATAGACAAGTTAAACTGGAGTATTGTGGGATTATCCGAAGTCCGAAGACAGGGGAATAATCCAGAAACTTGTCCTATTACCGACAGGGCAAACCAAAGCACCAAAGACCAACCAAAAACGCAAAGTGTTGTCGGGTTTCCATCCACAAGTCCCTCGTCAACAATATTGTGCAAGTTGAGGCATGTTAGCCAGGGTAAAGCAGGCACTAAGAACTACGAATATCCAAATTTATTCGTTAAAGGTTATACAGGTATATGCACCGACTTCGACACATCGCGACGATGAGATTGAGGTTATGTATTAGGACATTAGTAGAACCAGAGGTATCCTCTAAAGCTTATTATACAGTTGCGATGGGAGACTGGCATGCAAAATGGTGCCGAGATAAAGGTCCCTTCCCTTCGGAATTAAGACGACGGAACTTGCTGGCTAAATTTTACAGAGGTTTATGATGAATTTCCTCTTCAGAAAGAAGCCTCAACACAAGTAGACATGGATAAATCCCGATGGTTCCACAAATAGCAAGTTGGACTTCATTCTGGCGGACAAATGGCACATATTTAACAATGTAATCAGCAGGTTACAAACCAGTAGTGATAACCGTCTTGTAAGAGGCACATTAAATATCGACATCAAGCTGGAACGGTCACTCTTGATGAAGTCTACGCTTCGCTCAGCACCTGTCACGCCAGTGCACGAGTTTAATACTATTGTCCACGAGGTAGGATCGAATTATTTAAAGACCCACCCCAGTGGTAGACCTTATGTTGTGTCAGCACAAACTCTCAGTCTTATTATCTCAAAGTGCAGGCGACGCGATTTGCAAGAACAACACAAATCGCACAGTATAATACTTGTGTATCATTACCACGTTACCTGTTTTTTTTTTTAAGATTTGGTTCCGTCACTTTGTAGTTTTAGTAAATAATATGTATATCCATGCCAAATAACAGCTTTCTAGCACTAAAGTTCTCTGCGCTATTCTGCGATTGGACGGACGGACGGACGTACATACATGACGAAACTAAGAGGGTTCTGTTTTGACTATGGAACCCTAATAACCTCAAATTTTGATTAAAACACGGAGCTCAGATGTCGTTTTGCAGGCCAAATACACACTAATCGTATAAATATTAGCCGGTCGCTCAGTACAGCTAAGCCGTGACAAAGCAGTATCTTAAGTTAAGGTTCCGATACGTTTGTTGTGATGCCCGTTAAAAAGTTGTAAGAGATTTTACTTCCACATTCAACAACGAACATAAGAGACGTAATTTGCTTTACGTCTATAATATTGCTGGAAATCTTCATCATATGGCAATTACTACCTTCTTCGACTGGCTATTTTCGAAACTACGAATGCTAGAGATATGTCGATACTACTGTCGTGTAGCTCTTTTCACGGACTGTACTACCAGTGGTATAGTCGAAAAAGGTTGTAACTTGAGTTACAACCTTCTTCGTTGCGGGTGTCGATATATCATCTGTATGCTTTCCGAAAACAATAAAATTAAAAAAAATAAACACACACAGCATATGCCTAAAAAACGATGACTATTACAGCTAAACGACGAAGAAATTCCGCCAACAAATCAATCTCCGTTAAGTATTTATTTATTCAGTATTCGAACACCCTCGCGCCTCAAAATGCAGCCGACGAATCTTCCGGCGACAAAATGTGATTTCTTTCCTTTACTCAGCTTCTCAGGGATTGATAAAAATCTCGAGAGTTTTATTGCTAATTCATTTATAAGAATGTTAGTCGAATGGGAGTTTCGACAGCTCTGTTCATTCCTGCCATTCTTAGCGTTTTATCTAGATTTTTAACCGATTTCAAGAGGAAAAGGCTCTCAATTCGGTTGTTTTATAACGGTTTTATTCAGCTTCCTCTACTTGTGTGGGTCTTGCAAGCTTAATTAAATCTATTTTCTACTATCCCAAGGTAACGAGTTGAAATTGTACATATTGCTTTAGTTCTGACAACGCAATTTTGTGATAAGCATGACCTGTACCATTCACAGGTTTAGCTTCATGAGTGAACTTAACGGTTAACAGTACTCTTACAATTTTGCCCTGTAGCCTAGTTGGTAGCGACCCTGCCTGCGAAGCGAGGGGTCCCGGGTTCGAAACTGGCAAGGCAGGTATTTATGTGACATATAAATATTTGTACTCGGGTCATGAGTGTGATTGTTCCATGCCACCCGCGAAACAGGTAAAAACTTACTGCGGGGGTATGAGTGTGTAAGCGTTTATTTATTTATTTTCTTTAGTACCTACGAAACTATAGAACCATGTAGGTATTTAGTTTTTAAACTATTAACTTATTTCATGTACCTAAGTTTGTGATTTCCTTAAACCACTCTTCCGCGGCCGAAGCTACGACCGGAGACAAAATAATATAATTACTTAATTAACTAACCATCCCCAAGTAAACAGCCCTAACAGCAGGGGCGTAGCTACCGCCGTATCAGCCGTATCAATTTACGGGGCCCCCAGCGTATAGGGGCCCCCTCTAACACTTCCAAAAAAACTCACCGGCGGCCTACGACTGCTACAGTTTGCACCCCTTTTATATTTGACAGCTGACGTTGAGGGGGGCCCACAACAAATATTAATATGGGGCCTCTATAGAGCTAGCTACGCCACTGCCTAACAGTCCAGTTGTCGCACGTAAACAATATTACAGTCGGCGGCATAAACAGCGCAAACACTGTGTAGTCCTAGATTTGATTACCAAATATTTGATGTTCAAATATTTGACTAGTGCCTATTACCGCGCGAGTTCTTTGTCGCTCCCGCTATCGCACTGTGCTTGGTTTTATTTAAAGGCCAAATACTGATGCAACTCTCAAATGGGTGCTATTCCAACTTGGCCTGTTCACAATGTGACTATGAATCATTGTAAGAGATGATCCGAGCACAGCAGTGGAACAGTGATGGGCTGTTATGATAATTGAACCTGGACCATCCACTTGCAAGGCCATTTTTAACCTACTGGAGGCCCTGGGCATATCAGGATAATGGGGCCCCTATGACTTTGTCAGAATACTATTTTGTTAGAATAAACAAAGGAAATAGATAAGCAAGCCTCTAGATTTATGCAAAAGCTAATAAGCAAACTGGTATTGTAGTCAGTAATTTAGGTTCGATTTATTCGAATTAAAAAGTTTTTCGGTAATTAATATCGGTTATCTTTTAGTGACCTGGCAGGAACTAGGGGGCCCCTATCGATCACGGGGCTCTGGGCACGTGCCCAGAGTGCCCAGTGGAAAAGAGGAGACTATCCACTTGTAGTCTCTAATAAGTGCGCTACTGTCATATGGGGTACATTATGAGATCACTACAATATAGGAATCAGTTCTAACAGACCGGAGTGGCATGAGTCTTCTCGTCGTCAACATCTATCGATTCTATCCTAACTATAATTTCTACTGACAAGTGTGGAATTGTATTGTATCGTAACCAGTTCGTAAAAAAATTGTAAAGTACGTATCAAAGTTGCGTTGAATATGGTTCTGTACTATATTCGAATTTTTGTTAAATGAATTCAAGAAAATCCTTCGCTGAAGTAAAAATTATTAAATGTGATGAGCATTTCCTAATCGTAGAAAGTGTATCAACAAAAAAGTAGTGTCTGAAGGATTTGCTGTGAAAAATAATTGATCAGATACACTATCAGACATATTGAAACAACGATTGAACAACGTCTCAAGTACATTTTATCATCCAATATGCCAGTTTAATCTGCTCATCAAATATTTTTCTTCTCTACATTCCTTCATCTATACTCTATACAAATAAATAAAATTGGAGTGTCTGTTTGTAATATTAAAATAACCGCTTTTTACTAAGTGCATTTGGATGTATACACGGTACATATACCAAAAAAATATTTTTTTTACAATTTTTGTCTGTCTGTCTGTCTGTTCCGGCTAATCTCTGAAATGGCTGAACCGATTTTGACGGGACTTTCACTGGCAGATAGCTGATGTAACAAGGAGTAACTTATATAGGCTAATTTTATTTTAGAAAAAAAAATAGTTTGTTGGGCGATACTAAGTTCGCCGGGACAGCTAGTAATAAATAAATTGCTTCACTTTTTCAGTTTCAGAATCTTCAACAAAAATAGGTGTTACCAACGTGATAACATCTATAAACGATAACGATCATTTCATCGAATAAAGGGAACCCTATTAATACGTCACAACACAAGTCAAAAAAGAGTCGTTTACGAAACCAGTTTAGAAGTTCCGGCTTCGTAGCCGGCCGATGTATCATAATGATAATGATTATTAATGAAATATATTAATGATAGTAATCATTTAATAATGATACGAGTCTCTATGATTGCAAGTACCTACCGGCCAAGCTATCTGTCTAAACCACAGAGATAAAATAAAAAGCACCAGTATGAAAATGTAGATCTGTGGTCGGACAGCTTATAATAATAATCTCAAACTTTCATGCGATTTATATCAAAACGAGGATAAATTTCACAGAAACGAGACAACACAGAATATATGATATTTTTTGATTTTATTTAAAACTAGTTGTCCACGGCTTTGGTCGCATTTTCCGGAATAATAAGTAACTTAAATCTTATTCCAGTACGTAGTCTATTTATGCGCTAAATTTCATGAAAATCTGTTCAGCAGTTTTTGTGCGAAAGAGTAACAAACATCCACACCAACTTTTACACTGATATATATTAATTAGTACGATAATAGAATTGGATTCTGCAGGATCCGACAGACCAAAGCCGTCTTACAACAACCACATCAAGTATCACACCAATAGGGTATCTCTGAAGCACACTCCAGTTAAAGTTCGATGCATGCGTAACGTGGACGGGACGGGACGTGAAGTTATGGAAACATAGTTTCATAGAAAATATAAACGATAGCGCATACGCCACGGAGGCACGCACGGGACGGGAACGGGGCACGCACGTATATTTATGCCCTGTCCACGTCCCGTCTCCGTCCCATCCACGTTACGTATGCATCGACCTTAAGTCTCATTCTATGAGCAATGCGGGATGGGTAAACAAGGAGTCCCCTTCTTCCATCTGTTCCAGCAAAAGGAGAAAATTGTGTATTGGTCAGCAAGTCAGCTCGCAGTGACACAGTTTAACTCTATTAATACTTGGTTCACCTCCACCAATCCGCACTGGAGCAGCGTGGTGGAGTATGCTCTAGGCCTCCTCAAGAGAAGAGACCCGTGCCCAGTAGTGGAACGCTAATGGGTTGAATCCAATACTTGATAAGGCCCTGGGTTAAGGAGTTAAGTGGAATAAGGCCCTGCTCTGATCGTTCATGTTTGTCGGTATATAACTTTGATAGCGTGATTCAGGTCTGGCGTGACGCCACCGTGTGATGTTACAATGTCATCAACATTATTTGACGACCTGGGTGACGCAATGTTTATCATACCGGATCGCTGTGCCGAGGGTCCTGGGTTCGATTGCCAGCGAGGCGAAAAATTGAAAATCGTTTGAATTTCTGTTCTCGGTCTGGGTGTGTTATTGTCTTTGCGTGTTGTTAGCACCCACGACACAGGGAATCCTAGTATGGGGCTATGAGTGTGTAATGTTAGTGTCGTACTCACCGCGTCAAGAAAACTGTTGTATTTATGGTAGTGCGGGCGGTTCCGCTCGCAGAACTGTCGGAACAGCAGCTTGCCGATCGGCTGCTGGTCCACCACGTAGTCGTAGCCTACATCTGGAACAAGGGAACACAATGTCATCACCATCATCAACAACGTCATCACCATCATCAACAACGTCATCACCATCATCAACAACGTCATCACCATCATCAACAACGTCATCACCATCATCATCGTCTTCTCACCCCATAGCTGTTGCAGCAGTTCCCAAGAACGGGTCTCAAGTCATCTCATAATGTCACGGGTAAAACAGAAAGTCATAACGTAAGAGCGCTCCTCCCGCGACTTTGCTCGCGATTTCCGTAATAACTACCCTGTTTTATTCCAGATCATGGTTATTCAGAATAGGTAGGTGTAATAAGCCAATAGTACGGTATATAAGGCTGGCGGGCAAATTCGCTAACTTTACCTGGAAAATTCTCCAGCGAAGATATCTTTTCAAGATTTCCCTTTGAAAGCTCAAGGCACGACTTGCGTGACTTTAATGATTAGATTCGAACCCAACCCACTCGAAACTATTACTCTATCAGTACCATTACTTATATACAAGGAAGTACCGCGCTAAACCCATAATAAACCTCAATTCTCTTCCTGATGACGTCACACACCGCCATAATCTTGTTCCTTACCAAAACAACGGAAGCGAAGCTGAAAACAAATATTCCTCCAAAAACAATGTCCTCAGGAAAGCCATAACTCACACTAAATTATTCGAGTATTAAGTAAATAAGTTCACAAATGTTGTTATAATGATGACTGATGTACGCGCTTTGTGGGCTTTCGAGATTTGTGGCATTACAGGCACTGTAACGGATCTAAACGATGTGACAAAATGTCATGATTAAATAAGGGCACGCAAAATACTCCCCTGGATACAGGGGTTTCATCGAGAAGAGAAAAAAAACGGCCAAGTGCGAGTCGGACTCGCCCATGAAGGGTTCCGTAGCAGCAAGTAACATAATATAAAAGTTCTTGTAGTTCGTTGTAACTTTGATCAATGTTTTTTGCGGTTTACGATTTATGACGTATTAAAAAAAAACTACTTACTAGATCTCATTCAAACCAATTTTCGTTGAAAGTTTGCATGGTAATGTACATCATATATTTTTTTTAGTTTTATCATTCCCTTATTTTAGAAGTTACAGGGGGGGGGACACACATTTTACCACTTTGGAAGTGTCTCTCGCGCAAACTATTCAGTTTAGAAAAAAATGATATTAGAAACCTCAATATCATTTTTGAAGACCTATCCATAGATACCCCACACGTATGGGTTTGATGAAAAAAACATTTTTGAGTTTCAGTTCTAAGTATGGGGAACCCCCAAAATTTATTGCTTTTTTTCTATTTTTGTGTAAAAATCTTAATGCGGTTCACAGAATACATCTACCTACCAAGTTTCAATGGTATAGCTCTTATAGTTTCGGAAAAAAGTGGCTGTGACATACGGACGGACAGACAGACAGACAGACAGACATGACGAATCCATAAGGGTTCCGTTTTTTGCCATTCGGCTACGGAACCCTAAAAATACTATGTAAGTAGACTCTACGATGGTTAGTTGCAAAGTAGGCAAAGTTTGTTCGGAAAACTTTTTCATGTAACTAGCCGATATACAAACAGACGAGCCACATATGGTAATTGGGCATCGCCCATGGACACCAGCAACACCTTAGACATCCCGATGCGTTGCCCGACTATAAAGAAAAGATAAGAAAAAAAATTGTGTGTCCTTACGGAGAAAGTTTGATTTACTCTCTATAAAATTTCATACCGCGGGCTTAAATATGAAAATCGATAGATAAGGAGTTAAACTCCAAAACGCAAGAACTAGCTCTCTAGTCAAAGGCAACCTTACCATCAGGTGGACCGTAAGCTGATTAACCAGGTATATACAAAAAAGCCCCGACACGTACCAACGCCTACATTGTAGCGCCCGCCAGACGTTCATGAAACATTAAGTTAGCACAGAGTCCATTACATCCCAAGCACTAAATTCATTTCTAATTGACACCAATAACTGGGACCGCGGCGGACCCAGGTCAATTAGCCAAGTATATACTCAGAGCATCGCAATATTCAACCTTATCTCTATACACATACCGACGAGACTCGTAATCATTATTAATTAAACCGTATCGCGAAAGTAAAGTTATGCTTTTAATTATAAGTTGGATGACGTTAACCCGTGTAGGTAGCTCACGGTGATGAATACGTCAGGCTATTTTTAACTTGGTTAATGGATACTATCCTGAGTTAAATTAAGTGCATAGTTAAACCGTGGAAGTTGTTACGTAACTACTTTCTTTTTTTAAAAAAAAAAAGCAGATGTAATCTGTCTGACACGCGAATGGTGCGTTTTACATGGATCCTTGTCACGGCTTTATTTAGCAGTGCCATGGGATCGAAATATCGGTAGTACAATATACATCGTACATAAGCACAAGCGGAATCCATGATATGTTCAGCATCATGAGCTATTTTTAACCGACTTCAATAAAAGGAGGAGGTTCTCAATTCGACTGTATTTTTTTTATGTTTGTTACCTCAGAACTTTGGACTGGGCGAACCGATTTTGATGATTGTTTTTTTAATCGAAAGCTGGTGGCTGTCATGTGGTCCCACATAAATTTTATTGAGATCTGACAATGGCATCCATGAGAAAAACCAATCTAAGTCGTAAATTTGTGTTAAGATGTGCGCGACAAATTGACGAATAACTCAATATCACGCCAACCGATTTCGATGATTTTTTTTTTAAATTGAAAGCAGGTGCTTGTCATGTGGTCCCACATAAATTTGAACGAGATCTGAAAAGTAGTTTTTTAAAACTTTGAAGTCGGTTATTTTTTGTTAGTAAAATTTAGATTATAAATTAACGGGTACGGGATTTTGTATACTGATTTCATAAGTCTCGACCTGATTTGACCCATGTTACTGAGTGGAAATATTGGTATTAATTTATTAATATTGAAATACTTCAATAGAACGATCAATAAAACCATCAATGTTAGTTAGCATTTCCACAAATTGTTCACCTTATATCGGCGCTGGCGTTATCTGAAGTGGTCTGAACTTCATTTGCGTGCTACAACGTTACGGTAGCGATACTCAGGAGACGATAAGAAACCATTAGCAACATTGCATGTTAAATTAAAAAAAAAAACACTCACTCACACCTAAGGTTCCCAGTACCCAACTCTTCCGTAATCTGAATCGAAAGTTGCTCGAAAATAACGATACGCTTTGTCGTCGCCCCTCTAATGGCCACGCGCCCTTTTGATACTTGGGTTTCATTTAAAACGTGGCGCCCCCTAAAACAGACTAAGTTAGTGCGCTTTATCACAGATTGCATTTTATTATTGCATCTTCACTTCGCATCAACTGTCAATTAAGAACCAAGTCATGGTACCTAAGTCAAATAAATAAGACCATAAACTTCTTATAGCTTTCTTTGTAATATTTAAATGAATAACTACTTTCTGTATTTTTTTCAAAATTCTAGCTCTCAGCCTCTACCTTCATTCTAGTTTCGAATACAATAGGCGACAGGAATTGTCAATTTTCGTCTACTTTCTTGAATAAAAAACTATCTATTGTAGAACTATAACAAAACTATATTATTTGAGATCCCTTTAACAAGCCCTTTCATTACAGTACATACAACTTACATACATTATGCAAAACTTTTTTTTTAAATTCGCCGCCATATGACTTATGCAACCGTGGTGGTAAAACGTTGCATTTTATAACACCGCCTCAGACTCGTTTTATTTTAAATAGTTTAACTCCAAAATGTTTTATTTCAAAAATAAACAGCCTGTACCAGCTAGAATGTATAATTAGAGATAAAGCCGTTATAATTATTCCAATGACGTAAAACAAGTCCGTGAGCCACAAAAGCCGCAACGTAGGTATGAATTTTAATTGTTAACTCCATTATAAATTTATAAAAATGTCAAATAATGATAAAATTATCTGCAGAAAACGAGTGTGCTAGTGACGTAATTAACCCTGCAATGACGGACATAAAAAAAGAACGGACGTAACCTTGTCTAATCGACAGTGAAGCTGGCAGCTGACAGCTCGCTTACCATGTGTGCGTAATTTTGTAATTTTTGATTCGCGATGGTGTCAATGTCGTAGCCGTATGGTGTCAATGTGTGGGTGTGTGTACTTGTACGAATACAGAGTTGGTATTCCTATGGGTGCTTCACTAAATTTGTTCTTGGGATTACGTCCGTCTTTTTTTTACGTCCGTGCCTGCAATACACCAAACGAATAAAAAGTCACCATCATAGGTAACCTACATACACAACGAAGAAGAACCTCTATTATCAAGTTAAAAATCCGTCGCAAGCCCATAAACATGGGAACAAATAAACAAAGGTCCACAAACAACCATTACTCATCCCAACAACCAACAACCAACAACCCATTATCTGGTAAGTCTCGTATCTGTTGCAAAATACTATTACAAACTTTCCAATTTCCAATGTAACAGACAAATACGTAACAAACAGACCAACTAATATATTTGTTGCATTGTTATTGAAATATCAGAGAGAGATGGAGACCCATCTTTATTACATTAATACAGAGTCTAAGCCACCTGTTAATATTCGTAAATCCTTTTGAAAATCTAAAACGTAAAAATGTGACATATACATTATACATAAATGAAATGAAATAATCTTTTATTCATGTAGCTATATAGGTATTACTGATACACTTATGCACGTCATTTTTTTAATGTACAGCTTTTCGGAAAGGTGCTTTGTCATAGAGGAGAAGAAAAACCGTAAAGAAACTCATCAGCACATCTTTAATATCATAGATATGACAAATAATAGATTCAACTTATTAATGGCCAACTACTGACCACTGCCGCGGCCGCACGGGCCTCACCTCGTGAGGAGTTTAGAGCATTCTCCACCGCTACTCTAGTGTAACTGGTTAGTGAACAAGCCAAGTATCGGAAGTTTTCATGCTGCCGGGCCGAACTGTAATCTTACGATAACAACCGGGACCGACGGCTTTACGTGCCCTCCGAAGCACAAAGCTCTATCCAATTTCTAATCAATAATCTATCTGTCCATTATCTCTTGATAAGTTTGTTAGTGAAATAATAACGAATATTATGACTATGGTAGCTGCTAGGCAACAAACCTAAGGATTATGAATAGATATAATATTGAAAGCGGCCATTTGACCTCTCTCCGCGCGAAAAAGCCCAACAGCATCAGTCCATTCGAAAAAATCGAAGACCTGAAGATCTGAATGCAGGGAACATGGTAGCATTAGAATTACCCTAATGGAATCTTCAGCTCTCCTCAGTAATTAAACATCACCCTCTAAGATAACTATTATTCTCAAAGTTTTATCGACGGCCATTAGCAAGCTATCTCATTTAGAACTTATACAGCCACATCCTAAGTCGGCAAGTTTTATCGCAATTCGCTACGTGTCGACAACTTTGCCGATACACGGATACTGATACTTATATTTACGCAACTTACAGTCACGTCTCACACCCACACATATAAGCGAGTTTTGTTATAGCTTGAAGGGCTGAAGAAAAAGCAGACGGACCATCTGATGGTAAAAGGTCATCGTCGCCTATAGGCACAAGCAACACCTGAGGAGTCGCCAATGAATCGCGGGCCTTGAAGGAGAGCTCTTTATATGCATTTTTTCATATAAATCCTACGCTACAGCGCTCCAAGAAAAACTCAGTATTGACATAGAAAACTTAATAGCAATTGATTGAATATCAGTATTGAATTTATACGAAGGTATATCTTTACGATTTATCTTGGTAACAAAATATAAAACGACTTGGTCGCGCATTGTTTGTGAATCAACAATGAAATTAGTTTTTTTATAACTTCTAAATTTGAATATTTTTACCCTGGTACCTGCGACTTCTTCCTAGGAAATACTGGACTTCCAAGAGAGGAAATTAATATTAGGAGATCTTCGTTTTACCCCTTCAGTTGATTATTGTTTACAGGTACCTGATAACATTTCAGGACGTAGGTACTTTTATAAATCATTCAAAATTTTATTCCCATTTTACCCGACGTTGTAATCGATCGATAATGCCTACTACGCACGCAAATTATTCGATTCTGTATTCAGTCAGTCAGTCATCTGCCGTTGAGCATTTACACTATCTTTGTAACTATATAGCTAGTAGCTTCTTGCCTCACGTGAGACAACTTCACAGAATACATTTCACAAAGGCGCATCGCACTGTCCTTTTTACCATACCAATAAGAACGAAGGTTGACTGAACCCCGTGTCGTCAGATGCAATAACAACAACAGTTACGCGCAACTTTTATTGCTTAATTCTGCTAATGTTTCGTGTATTCGTGTTGCAAATCGTAAACGACCTGAAAGAACTGCTCGTATAGCCGTCTATGGAATAAGATATGAACATGCGTTATGCTCTTACATTTTACGGGCATTAAATACAAACGATTGGGATGTGATGTAAGGTGGGTGTTAACGTTTACGGACGTTTTCAATCCTATCTATAATATCTATTTCTATCCATAATCTCCGTAATCTCTGGATGAGTGATTAGATAACAGAGCAAACTCCCGGGAAATCCTTTTTATCTCTTTGCCTGAGGTCTTTTCTTCCAATTTCGCATTAGCGGAACTCTTCAGTCTTGTTTTTTTTCGGTGGCATAGTGATTGTTACAATAAACAACGCTACTTATTTAAATTGACTTCATACACACGAATAAACACTATAACTATCAGTAATCGCTTTAAAATTAATTATTTTTATTTTGTGAAGTTAGCAAAATGTCGTAAAGAGCGTGCGACTACCCTCGCATACTTTTCAAAGGAGGCGCTGAGGAATTTCTTTCGCCGTTTCTTCTCTTTTTGATAAAGCACCTTCTGAGAAACTTGAGCAGAAGCAAGATATTGATAAACACTATTAATATCTACCACAAAAACAAAATTATTTTGACCTTCAGTACATATTTATAACATACCATCTCAGCCAGAGAACTTGATAAATCAAACAAGAGATACGATTAAACCCAAACCGAATATGACATTAGTCGAATATGAGAAGCGGACGAAGTTGTCCATTATGGAATATTCCGTATTTGTTGACGACAGGGGAATCAATTAAGTTAGTTGGACTAATAGGACTAAATAAATATAAATTAATGGGCAGTAGGCCGGATCTCACATTATATGCTTTATTGAAGTGAGCTTAGAGCTTTCGTTATCTGCTAAATTTGAGCCAACATATTAACAAAGAAACATTATATAATAATGCAAATTAGCATTTAGATACTAAGATGATATGTAATTTAAATTACATTGTCATCAGAATAGATTGACAAATGAATACGCCATGCTTAAAAAGCATGAGACAACAATATTCCATTGCACGTTATGATATTAATCATTTATGTTATATTAAATGTTAACTAAGTATTAACAACTAATAATAACGTTATCAGAAATATTAATCAAACATTGATTGATTGATTACAGTGTCCTGCATGCAATGCAACTAAACGTTTCAAATTAGAAATCAATTGTCACTAGTTCCTTTAAAGGAACAAACCGCACGAAAGGTCTAAGGGTGCTTATCATATTATGTGTGTAAAAATATTTAATAATCTTCCAGATAATCTTAAACAATTACCGTTACATAAGTTTAAGAAACAATTACATGAGTGGCTAGTTGACAAATGTTTTTATAGTACCAAATCTTTTATGAAGGAAAAATATAAATAATATATAATAACAATAATAATGTACATTGAATTAATTATATAGTATATAGTCAAATTTCTTTTGCCTCAATAAAATTTGACATGCACAACTGAAAAAAAAGAAAAACAATGTAATATAATGTTATATAATTTAATAATAGTAATGATATATATATATATATAATTGTAATAATAATAGTAATATGATAGTGACATTGATGTTAAATTATTTAAATATAATGTAAATACATTTTAATAAATTTATATAGATTTGCACACCATCAACATGGTACATTGTGAGCTGCAAAAATCTAAAATTAAGACCTATATGTAACCACAATTTTTGCAAATAAATATTCATTCATTCATTCATTCATTCATTGAGTCTGAGACTTCTCCCATAATACATGATTTTAAAATTAACTCGTCGTGGACTGAACATATTTTATTATACGTATAATATGGTATTCACGATATTTATTTTGTACTCTGATACGTATCCATAATAGTCTTACGTCCAAACTCAGAGTCACTAACGGTTACTTTATACATTAGTAAATAATCACTATACAAATTCAGTACTAAGGAGCGTTTATGTAACCGTTAGTGACTCTGAGTTGGGGCGTTAAAGTCTTCCATTCCGCACTTGGCCAACGCAGTTGACTATAGCCTCTACCCCTCACATTGTGAAAGATCCCCCAGTATGTGGTTGTAATGACTAATTGAAATCATGTCTCTCTACACACGTACTGTACTGTCTCTGTACATACGTACTGTACATCTAATTATAAGCTCAAATACGTAAACACGTTCGGTGTACCCCAAGGAAGCACCCTACGCCCGCTACTCTTCTAACTATAGAAGGAGATATTTTCGCAACCAGCAACAAAGCAATCGAACCCATCAGCTTCATTGTATCAATCCTCATTTAGTCTATTTGTAAATACGTATGTCAGTGAGTAATTAAATTCTCATTCACTTGCGTCAATGCATTGTTTCGCGACCGGTTGCCCGCCGTGGGAACGATCTACTTTCAGACTTACCACAGTGCAACAACTTACAGTGGTCTTATGTTCATAGATTTTTATCGACTAGTGACTAAGTAGTGTATGAGTGGACTACATACGGGGAAGGTTATACATACATCATAGTGTTATAAGTATTATTAAAGGGTTTTTCATTTTTCGGGATCGACGAACCAAACTTAGTCTTGATTCTTATAAGCTGCTGAACGTCATTAAATCTAAACAATCTCACAGTGACTTTTTATCGTAACTTTTTCTTTTCTTTTTCTTTCTTTTTCTTCTCTCTTTCTTGGCCGGCAACACATCAGTGATGCCTTTGATGTTGCTGATGTTCATGGGCGACGATAGCCACTTACTATTAGGTGGATCGTCAGCTCTATGCCGGCTATTTCCATAAAAAAGATATACAAATTCTATTTAAATAAAAAGTAGTGTCAAGTTTGTTTACCAAATAAGTCTCGTTTAAAAGAACGGGCTATAAAATCTGCATTGTCCAACTGTAACTAACTTTCATTGGTATTTCAACGCACGAGTGGCGCTGCTCTTTTTTAATTCCATTATCATTGATTAATCATTAAGGGGTTTTTGTTACGAATTTAATTACAAAGTACTCTTAACAAAAGAAAGAAATATGATAGTTATTGAAACTGTTTAAGATAGAAAAAGTATTTGTCATAAATGTTGCAATAATTATAGTTACTATAGATGTAAAAGTTTCTGAGGATGTTTCTTACTCTTTCGAGGATGTTTCTTACTCTTTCACGCAAAAACTACAGAACGAATTTTCATAAAATTTTGCGTACAGGTAGACCATGATCTTTAATAGGATATATAAATAGCCTATACATATGTATAGATATATAGCCTATAGGGTACTTATTATCCCGGAAAACGAAGCAAAACCCAGAGCCGGCCAGAGCGCTAGAATGAAATATTACAGAACTTAGTAGAAGACAAACTAAGACATGGAGGGATGGTGAGTGGTCCTGTCTCCCTTGGACACCAATCGTTGCTGGACTAAAACGACGGGGACTCCGCTCTGTAGCAAGTTGAGCTGCAAAAGAATAACAGGAAGGCAAACTGATCTGGATCACACTGACAACCAGTATCTATATACCAATATATAAACGTGATATATACGTGAAAGTTCAGCCGATATCCGCTCTCGCAATAGAAATGAAATTGGCTCCAGCGAAGGAAATACATATTTTATGCGGAACCAGCGCCATCCGACAGAAAGAATATTGTAAGGGAAGGGAATATCTCGGCGCCAATGTCACCGGATGTTATTCTTCAGCAATAGTATTATGTAGTATAGTTTGCAACGTAGTTAATAAATTAATAGTAGTAGAAACATACCGTTAACAACTATTGATCGAATACTTTAATTTAGATGATATTACTGATATGAGACTAGTAGACAATAATTAAAAAAATAATTTAGCTTTAACTCGTAATTCAAATGCTCCATGAGGGAAATTTTGGAAATGTTCAATCTAAAATAAAACTGCCCTTTGAGTTTTATTATACATAGTACAGTTTATAATAAAATAACCTTCATTCGCAACGAACGATGAGCAAAGTTATTCCAAACTTCACTATAGCACTTTCCTGTCATCAGGACACACTCTGCCAACCGAATGACATGCACTGAGTAACACTGTTCCAGCTTCCTTCCTCTTCCTTTTAGAATAAGATTTGTTTACCTTGACTTTGAAAGACGTATTGTTGCGCGTTCGTTGTTACTCGCCGTTGGAAATAAATTGATTTAAGAAGTCATCAATTCTTTATGTAGGTTCCGTTTCGTTATTTCATTAACATCAATCGCGGGGATCCGTACAGATGTATGGATCTGTATGGATCTCCGCATCTATATATATTGGTATACGAGTAACCGCCCTTGCTTTGCTTCGGTTTCCTTAATTTTTTACACCTTGGGTTACATTATTGGAGTTTTATTAAGGATCCCTAATATTTTTGAAAATATAATATAGCCTATGTTACTCGGGGATAGTGTAGCTTTCCAACATTGAAAGAATTTTTGAAATCGGTTCAGTAGTTTCGGAGCCTATTCAATGCAAACAAAAAATCAAATCTTTCCTCTTTATATATTAGTATAGATAATGTATCTAGATAGATATACAATATTTTTAGGGGTTGCAATTTTAAATGTTGGACAGCGTCCAGTGGACTATCAGGGTGCCCCGTGGAACGAGGTTCTTCTAGAATATTTGGCTGAGCATTCATCATTACCAAAATACGGAATAATCAACTCACAAACTACAGCGCAATCCATCCTCGAATTCGCTGCCATGAACCCAGTGCTTGACTTTTCATTAAAATATGCCGCAGGAATGCCAAAAATTCGCGATTTGTTTAAAAAAGTTCTTTTTTTCACAGCCAAAAATTCATCTGTGGCAATTATAGTGCAGCTCCAACTGTAATTTTGGAAACTATAACTGTGACGGTTAAGTGGCCACTGTCGGCCATGGATACATTACAGGGCGAGGATATGGCATCACAGGATAGCCGGCAAACGAGCTGACGATCCACCTGATGGTAAGTGGCTATCGTCACCAATGGACATCAGTAACACTAAAGACATCATCGATGCGTTGCCGGCCAAGAAAGAGAGAAGAAAACAAAGAAAAACAAAGAAAAAGAAAGAAAGAAGGATTATCTACAAAAACAACTATCGTGAGTACCCGCAATCGTAACCACAGACGGCGATACTATCGAGGTATTATACTTATACTAGCTGTTGCCCGCAGCTTCGCATACGGAAATTATGTTTTACCTTATTTGTAACTGTTGCAGGAAAAAAAATTAAAAACGGTGATTTTATATTGAAGTACATATATTTAGTAATTTAAATACTAAAATCCACGATAAAATCACAAAGGATTCCTTCAGGAGCGGGTTTTGAAAAATAAGCAATATTCACATTATTTTTTATTTTTTTTCCTTTTATTTGCAAAATTTTGAAAAACTGAAAAATACGTGTTCCATCAATTTAATCAAGGAACATTATTTTGTTGCAAATTTAAAGCAAATCGGTTGATGTTTTAAAAATATTCCATACAAAATTTCATCCCATTTCCCGGGGAAACCTTTTAATTTTCCGGGATAAAAAGTATCCTAAAATATGACCCAGAATATTAGTAACAACAATTTTCATCGAAATCCGTTCAAGGGTTTTCATTTGATGCCCGGACAGACAAACAGACAGACAGACAGACAGACAGACAAACAGACAGAGAGACAGACAAAAAATATTTTTGTGCTCTAACACGTTATTGAAGTGCCCCCTAATCGAAAGTTTAAAAAAATATTCAATGTACAGAAAATTTGCCCTTTGAGTTTTATTATAGTAATAGAAGAAGCTGCGGAGTTTTTTGTTAGTTTGTTTTTTGAACGCGCTAATCTTTGGAAGTGAAATCGGATTTGAAAAAATCTTTCTATGTATGATATCCACATTCATAAGGCTAACACTGACTAAAAAAATATGGTTATGGGATACGTGTACTAAGATTAAGGAACCCGAAGGGAAGCGAGGGCGGATCACTAGAAGTAATTTATATGGACTACTTCTATCAAAATAATGAGCTTGTTATCTTCTTACTAACAAATAACTAACGCCCCAACTCAGAGTTACTAATAGTTACTTTAATCGCTCCTTAGTAAAGAATCACCATACAAATTCTGTACTAAGAAGCGATTTAAGTAACCGTTAATGACTCTGAGTTGGGGCGTAAGACATTTATAAAATCACGAACATGATAAAGATGATACAGATTTCAAACCGGATCCTTGCCGCTCGCTATCATTGCCTAAAAAACTAATGACACCAAATAACGCGGGTCAAATCTTGATAATCTTGAATCACCGTTTAAAAAGGTTGAGGCGACATTCCTACAACGTCTAATATCTAATTGATCTCTCACCGAAGCAGCTAGTTACACAACCAGATCCAATTATATATCTTAATCGCTGTTCTTAGGTATCATTATCGCTTGCAGTCTATTGTAGCAGTGTCGATTCAAAAGTAATAAATCCAATTTAAAGTGCAATCTAAAGTGAACCGTAAAATGTTAGTAATAAGGTCTGCAGTGATGTATGCGTAATGTCCGCGAGACTGGGGACGCCGATCCCGTAGTATATAGCGCGTTGAGTCAGCCTCCGTCTGTTGTGATGTTTGTCGGGCACAAGTGCTGAGTGATATGTTGACTGTACGCCATACGGTACGGTGGGGAAAAAAACAAATAGAGACACGTCGAGGAGACGTGCAATCTAATATACATATGTATAAAATTCTCCTGTCACGGTGTTAGAAGTTGAACTCCTCCGAAATGGCTCGACCGATTTTCGTGAATCTTAGCGTGCATATCGGCTAGGGTGGAGAATCGGACAACATCTATTTTTCATCCTCCTAAATGTTAAGGGTGGTCCACCCCTAAATTTTTGGCAGAACAACGTTTGCCGAGTCAGTTAGTATTAATATAATACTATCCCGACTGATACCATTCATCAATAAAGACATTGAATTTAAATGACAATCAATTTTTCGTGCTCTATTCTGATCTGATAAGAGATATTGCATGGCATGGCAGACCATGCCCGTAGATATCATTCCCGTTAAAAGTTTCACCGATGCGTTGCCGAACAAAACTAAAGCGAGGGACAGATAACTAATACCTTACATTGTTACTTTACATAGTCCACTAGAATTTTTGCGATATGAAAACATAAACGCTTAAAACGCTTACAGACTCATACCCCCGCAGTAGGGTTTTTTTCATATTTGCTCCGGTCGGGAATCGAACCCGGGACCCCTTACTTTGCAGGCAGGGTCGCTACCAACTAGGCTACAGGGTCGTACAAATAAACAACAAGACTAGAGACAAAGATTTATCTGTCAAATAAACGCTATATAGCATCAGCTGGGAATCGAATCCGGCTGTCTCTACATTATCAATACCAACTGGGCCATTTTCCAGAGATATTTAAGTTAATATTAGAAATTTAATTACTCGAATTTTCTCTTTAACAAGCTCAAAAAGGTACGCAAAATTATATCTCTTAAATAACCAAAAAAAAAACACTTTCAAGTTTCAGTTTAAAATCATGATGTATGTATGTCTGTCTGTCCGAACAGATCACGGGATCAAATGACGCTGTGAAATATAGGGCGACAGTGAATCACCGTCACCACTTCACAACGATAAATAAGTGTTCAAAGCCAAATACGGATCGTTATTCTCATTAGGGTTGGCAACTCAGCTTCTACTAGTGTCATGCCGTGCTAGCAATATTCACCGTAAGTATAATTTGGGTGAATATCAGAAACGTGCATTTTTTCAATTTTGGCGGTGATATTTTTTCTTCAGTTTTCGTGAAAAATGAGATTCTGGTATAATAAAAGAAAGACTAATTGTTACACTTTCTTTTCTTATACCAGGTCCTCATTTTTCATGAAAACTGAAGAAAAAATATCACCACCAAAATTGAAAAAAATGCACTTTTCTGATATTCACCCATTTACATAGTTTTGAGTAACTGACGTCGTCGTTGAGTTACCTATAAGTTATAGAAAGCTCATCTTATACAACTTGATTCTGAATCAATATTTAACTGACTTAGGTACTGTGAATATCGATAGTAAGGCAGAATAATACACAGAGCATAACATGGTGTAAGTATTAACGAATGTGCAAAGAAAAGTAATGGTCACCGTGGAATGAACTTCACTACCAAGTATTTCCGCAGGTCATAAAATGAGGTTCAGAAGGCAATGCTTTTATAAATTAAGAACCGAAAAACATCTAGTCTAGACCTAAGATTATAAACACATTAAAAAAAAATTTTCATCGCTGTATACTCAAATCTACACCAGCAATAACAGAAAGCGGCCAAGTGCGAGTCGGACTCGCCCATGAAGGGTTCCGTAGCAGCAAGTAACATAATATAAAAGTTCTTGTAGTTTGTTGTAACTTTAATCGAGGTAAATTGCGGTTTACGATTTATGACGTATTAAAAAAAAACTACTTACTAGATCTCATTCAAACCAATTTTCGTTGGAAGTTTGCATGGTAATGTACATCATATATTTTTTTTAGTTTTATCATTCTCTTAGTTTAGAAGTTACAGGGGGGGGGGACACATTTTACCACTTTGGAAGTGTCTCTCGCGCAAACTATTCAGTTTAAAAAAAAATGATATTAGAAACCTCAATATCATTTTTGAAGACCTATCTATAGATACCCCACACGTATGGGTTTGATGAAAAAAAAATTTTTGAGTTTCAGTTCGAAGTATGGGGAGCCCCCAAAATTTACTGTTTTTTTCTATTTTTGTGTGAAAATCTTAATGCGGTTCACAGAATACATCTACATACCAAGTTTCAACAGTATAGTTCTTATAGTTTCGGAAAAAAGTGGCTGTGACATACGGACGGACAGACAGACAGACAGACAGACAGACAGACAGACATGACGAATCTATAAGGGTTCCGTTTTTTGCCATTTGGCTACGGAACCCTAATAAAAAAGTGAAGTGTCTGATAAACACGAATCAAAAAACATTAAAAATATTTAACGGTTATTTCAGCTTATTTCAGTCCTATATATTTTAGTATCCTGTAAAGAAAGAAAGAAAGAAAGAAAAACGTTTATTTCTGTGCCAATTTGTTACACACACAAACATAGATATCAAAAAAAAATACAAACAGACGAAAAATTGAGAAAACAAGAATAAATATTTCTGACTACATTGGTCTGTAACGCTCGCATGTGTCCATGTGTCCAGTGGTCGAGAAAATGGAGCTCACTCAGTATAATGCCGTAGTGCTAGCTACGGCGCTGATTTTCAGTGAGTCCATTTAGTGATGCACAGACCTCAATGTCTTAATTACTAGAGCTATAACAGGCTTAAATGTGAGACTGCACGAGTATCCTCAGGATTGTGATGGT
This sequence comes from Thymelicus acteon, assembly GCA_951805285.1. Lineage (NCBI taxonomy): Eukaryota > Metazoa > Arthropoda > Insecta > Lepidoptera > Hesperiidae > Thymelicus > Thymelicus acteon. Next base: position 2,372,603 of record OX638235.1, read on the forward strand.
TGGTACAGCCTTGCCATCTCTAAAAGATACCTGGCACTACTGCTTCGCCAGTTCTCACTAAGCAACTGAAATTACGAGAAGAGAACGTTGTCATATACTTAGAAGAATTGGTAACACAAGCAGAAACTAAGGATCCATCGCTACATAATTCAACTCAAAATCAATTTAACCAACCGAAAAATGGACTCAATCACTATCAATCGGCAAGCCGACTCGTAACGGGCCACGACAAGCCGCTCAACTCCGCCATTTTCCTTCTCAATCATCTTATTATTGGCTATAAAGTCAATTCCGATCTGAGGATAGTGAGTTATCACCGCCCTCGATCTGGGAAAAACGACGGAGGAAAAACTGCAGACTTTCTATTGACGTTTGATATAGTTGATAGGACATACTGAGAGCAGTAAATTGTGGATCCCAATTTCTAATCAATTACAATCCGATAGCCTAGTGGTTTAAAAGCCGAGTACTGCATATACGACTTAATTTACGATTACTTGAGCAAAATGTACGAGCTATTATCTCTTGACAGACCATAACGACAGGAGAAAAATGTCTCGTTCTCTTATAATCTTCTAGTTTGCCCTCATGGTAGATTATGGCCTTATCTTTTGGTGAAATAACATTTAGAAGTCCAATAGATTGTGATGACAATATTTTTTTGGATTGTACTGATACCGAGTGATTATCTAAAAATCAATTGAATTCGAGCTCCATCAACATTTCTTGAATACTATTACTAGATTATAGCGTCCCATATATAATTTTATCACATGGACTTTGGAAACGAAGTTTACCGATGGCATATTAGATGCTAATATTTATAATACACACGTAAAACCTTAAGCAAGTATTAGCAATTGAATTTTAAGAATGTTTCCATAATTTCATAACCTTAAATTCGTTCGGTAAATACATGCGAATATACAGACTTTAGTGTCATCATACAAGCCATCAGATAAACGATTGAAATTCTCCAAACGATAAAGCGCTAAAACCTTGATCCCAACCGCAATTCAATTCCCAGTGAATCCGCGTCCACTCTAATTAAAAGGCACACTTGAGGGAATTAGGCAAATCAATAAACAACACCATCAATTTATCAAGCCTAAAGCGGGATTGAATCGCAATCTATCGCAGCCCATCAATCCGCAGTGGCCCGTGACAAATTGGGAAGGCAAATGGCGAACCATTGCAGCTATGTTGCCAATTTCCATCATTCGCGCTATCGCCATCGTTGATCTAGTAGACGTGGAAGAAAAAAAATTAATATCACCTCCTATGGAAAAATACAATGCTTGCTCAACCGGACAATAGCAGTTCTTTCAACGCTGAATTTAAATGTGAATATGATTTTCATGAAAAGCTTACAGGTAGACCATCTATACATGTCTATTTGTAATATTAAAATAACCGCTTTTTACTAAGTGCATTTGGATGTATTGTTACTAGCAAAATCCGATTTCAGGTTAAACTAGTTTGGCCTAGGCCAGACTAGTTTGGCGCGACACGATTAGGCAAAACTAGTTTCTCGTCAGTCTAAAACTGATTAGAACCGAATTGTTACGGATTTATATTTATTAAACAAATCTTTGTGCTTTAAACCTCTTAAATTACAGCTATTTTAGTCACGACTGCACTTCAAATTGTATTCGAACACCAAATGTAGTAAATGATCACCAAATTAACTGCTCGCGTATATATTGTTTCTTTTGAATTCTTTTAATTTCCAGATGTAGGTCGAAATGGTTACAAAACCGACTTAGTCAACCCCGACCCCACGTGGTACTAGTCTGCCCTACCCCTAGAGTGAATGTAAACCCCGGAGGCGCGGAGGGAGAGCAGCCCCCGCCCGCTGTAACCAACTCGCCTACGCAGCTTCAGCTTTTTGGTCGCCTGCGGCGACCAGCCTCAGCCGCTTCGGCTCACATGGAGTGCCTGCAGTTTGTTACGCAAGGGCGGAGGGGCTGCACTTCCCGCAGCGCCGCACAGTGGGAAATATTGGACAAAATTCTCGCCACTCGTCAATTTTCAGGTTATCGTCATAATTTTTTTTTAATGACCTTGTTATACACTGAAGTTTCATAATCCGGTGAGGTTTTTTGGAAAAACTTTTTTTTTGCCTAGAAACACTACTCAACCTCACATGGAAGAAAAAAGTTTTGGATACTCGATACTTTTAGCATGTAAAAAAGGGGGTTTGCTGCAATGTCAATGATATATAAGGCTTTTAGGTTAGAATTTGGTATAATAAAAATATTGTTTTGGTTTGGCCTAGGCCAAACTAGTTTAACCTGAAATCGGGCTTTGCCGGTAACATATACACGGTACATATACCAAAACAATATTTTTTACAATTTTTGTCTGTCTGTCTGTCTGTTCCGGCTAATATCTGAAATGGCTGGACTGATTTTGACGGGACTTTCACTGGCAGATAGCTGATGTAAAAAGGAGTAACTCAGGCTACTTTTATTAGAAAAAATAGTTTGTTAGGCGATACGAAGTTCGCCGGGTCAGCTAGTCTCTAATAAGATGTAAGATGAGAGGAAGTAGGTCTAATTCAGCTTGCGAGCTTTGACTTATACATTTTACATACTAACAAAGTAAAACTCAAGTTAAATGAAAGCTTATGATAAAAAGAACATTGGCTAAGTGTCCGGGATGTCCTGATTTATGAGAAGATTGAGTACAATGTGGAAACTAATGGATTGGAAAATTCCAACTTATCTCGAGTCTACGCGACAAATAAGTACCCTCCCTTACCATCACTCTTTTCTCGTCGTAATGAAACAGATACCAAGAAATATTTTTCTGTAATAATCGAATATATACTTCCAGATTTGTCCCATGTTTGTCAAAAGATGAAATATCATTCACTTTGTAAAAAGCGGTTAATTTAATATTACAAACAGACACTCCAATTTTATTTATTTGTATACATGTATATATCGCTCACCCAGTAATACAACGGCACATCTACATTTGTCATATTTCACAGACACGAGTATCAAAAATTTTATAAAAATGTTCTTGGGTTCTTTTTAGATTTTTTACAGATTGTTTGGGTTTGGTTACTAGTATAGACATTAATACATAATATTTACCACTATGTAGATTATGCAGTTTTAAACACGAATACCATTATGAACTCAATTTCGCATTTTTTGCAGATGTGCCATTATACTAGGTGAGCGATATACATATGTAGCACACGTCTAGATTGTTAATAACAATTAACTTGTTCCAAGTAACAACCAAAAGCTCAGTAACTAATATTAGTAGTAGTAATAAGAGATCGGATCTGTAGAATCCTTTTGGCTGTGTACCAAATTGAATTAATCCTGAAACTTATGTTTAGGAATCAGAAAGTTTAACGAAATACGTTACGCCTGACAAGATCCAGATATTCTACAGGTATTTTTAACCGACTTCAAAAAAGGAGGAAGTATTCAATTCGACTGCATTTTTTTTACGTTACCTCAGAATTTTCGACTGGGTGAACCGATTTTGATGATTCATTTTTTAATCCAAAGTTTGTGCTTGTCATCTGTAGCTCGAGCACGAATATTTGCGAGAAAGTATTCGTATGGTTAACGTAAGTAATTTGTATGGCATTTTTTCAAAAGCGCCTCTATCGTACGTAAATGGTACTAAAATGCCATACAAATTTGACAAATTGCTTACGTTAACCATACGAATACTTTCTCGCAAATATTCGTGCTCGAGCTACTGGTCCCACTTTTTGAACCAGATTAGAATAATTATTACTTTCACCTAATTAAATCCACTTCGTTTGAAGTTTTAGACATCGTTTTTCACAGAAGGCCAAATTCGATTACAGCTTGCGACTTTCTTCCTTAAGTTCCTCCACACACAGATATTATGACGAGATTCCCTTCCCCATACAATACAGAGTACAAAGCTAAGCTTGTAACTTAATAAAAATTTCGTCATTTATCAACCGATTAGGATTCTTTTAATTTCATTAAAGTCGATTATGTTTTTGGTAAAATTTTGATTACGATTTGATTTCTGCTATTTAGAAAGTGTAGTCAGATAATATGTATTCATTCTCCTTTTTTTACTCCATGTAGCGACGTATTCCCGTTGTAAAGAGGACATACAAACACGATCTGTTGACAGACAGGCAGCATTGTGAGTGCCAACAATAAAATATAAAGTCGGATCCCCTCGCAGTGAGCAAAACTTCCAAGGCCTACAAATATGATTCGCTGAGAGGACATAAAACTTATATTATTAGTTCTCCTCGCCGAGAATGCCGAGCAATAATAAGGAAGGTTTCCTGGATATTCACACCGAAGGCTTCGTGCCAAAGTTTCCTCGCGTTCTATACCTATAAAAAAAGATTCGCGCAGAATAGTAAATGTGTGCATAAATTTAGCTGAATTTGACTCGAGTAAGCGGTGGGGCCCTATTACTTATCTTTCTTATTTCTATACTCGTATATCTATACTAATATTATAATGAGGAAAGATTTGATTCTTTGTTTGCATTGAATAGGCTCCGAAACTACTGAACCGATTTGAAAAATTCTTTTACTGTTGGGAAGCTACACTATCCCCGGGTGATATAGGCTATATTATATTTTCAAAAAAATTAGGGATCCTTAATAAAACTCCAATAATATATCTCAAGGTGTAAAAAAATAAGAAAACCGAAGCAAAGCGAGGGCGATTACTCGTAATATATAAAAATCAATTGCTGTTCGTTTGTCTCGCTAAAACTCAAGAATTCCAGATTATATGAGTTTTAGCGACACGCTAAAACTCGAGAATTGCTGGACCGATTTGGCTAATTTTGATCTTGAAATATTTGTGAAACTTCATGGGGGGGTTTAAACGGCGAGAAACATAAGTAATTAAGTAACGGACAATACTAAAAACGACAATTTAATTTTCCAGTACAAAATGTTCCTAGCTGGGAAACATTTGATGTCTTTTGTCTTTTTAGAAATATTCAGTCGTTTGACAGTCAATTTTTATTTATTTATTTATTTATTTATTCTTTATTGCACCTTAAAATATAAAAGATACTTACAAAAGGCGGACTTAATGCTAAAAGCATTCTCTGCCAGTCAACCTTAGGGCAGTGGGAGAACAAAGAAGATATTCTGTCAATCGCGCCAGCGATTGACAGAATATGAGAAGCAGAGGGAGAGGAAGAGGAAGACGGAGCGGGAGAGGGAGAAGGAGAGGGGGAGGGGAAGGGAGAAGGAGAGGGAGAGATTGATAGAGGGTACAAAGTTTGCCGGGTCAGCTAGTACCCTACTAATATTAGAAATGTGAATGTTAGATAATTGTCTTCACGCAAAAAATACCGAACGGATTATCATGAAATTTTGCACACAGATACCTTGATCTCGAATAGGATGTAGAGTTCTTATTATTCTAGTCCGCAATAGGCATAACATCGGAATTTAATTTTATTAAGACGCTTTCAACAGATAGACTGTAAATATCTCTACCAACACCATGAAAGCACGCTTGATTCAGAATTGAAGGTTTATATGCCCAGCAGCGGATTTTAAGTCAAACTATTTAGATAGATTTTACTATGCAATAACCCTTAGTTAAGAAAATTAAAAAGTATGGATAGCCTCAGGGATCTCAGATTATTTACATTAAAAATACAATTATTATGACGACCTGTAGCCTGGTTGGTAGCAACCCTGTCTGCGAAGCGAGGGGTCCCGGGTTCGATTCCCGGCCGGGGCAAATATTTATGTGACAGATAAATATTTGTACTCGGGTCATGGGTGTTATTTGTGACGTGTTATATGTGTCGTCCATGCCACCCGCGACACAGGTGAAAACCTACTGCGTGTGAAAGCGTTTATTTATTTATTTTCCTTCTCTTTGTAAGTTAAATTATTTTCAATATTTCCATTAATACAATATTTTGCTATTTTTCTAGCTTGAACATGAATGACAATGGTGTTATTCTCAAATACTATGGTAAATAGGGTTGATCATCTACAATGTACAAATGCAGAGTCGCTACACATTCATTTATAAAAATAGGCTTATTAAAGAATGTACCGTACCGTAACTACCGTAACATTTTATTCTATTTTAAAACATCAAAACATTAATAACCAATTAAGCCTACCAACGTTTATCAACAAACATCTCGTTAAATACAAATAGGTCATTTAAATTAGTTGTAGACGCTATCGGCGTCATGTAAAGGTACAGTACGGCCGCTGTAACTTGGCGCGTCTGAACATAGGCTTTGCGAACTTTAGCGCATGTAAGACAGAGATGGCAACACGAACATGCTAACGTGTCACTGAGACACAATACACGGCGTATCGAGTATTGGCGAATTATGTTACTGCGCAGCCTTCTGCGCGAAGTTCAGACGCGCCAAGATACAGCGGCTGAACTGTACGGTGGCAGTGTCGGCGACTGGCGTGTCAATAATGACGTTGTTATCGTTGTGTCGCACTAATTAACATTGCGTGGGGGGGGGGGGGGGCAGCGTGTCAACACGAGAGCCAGCGAGGTGTGGAGTAATGTGGCCGACGCACGACATCACGTTTACACACCGCCGCTCGTTCTTCTTGATGACCCTTGTGGCGCAATGGTTATCAGATTCGATTTTCAATAAGGGTGAAATTTGAATGATGATTTTGAATTTCTGTTTTCGGTCTGGGTTTGTGTGTTACTGTCTTTGTGTGTGTCTATGGCACCCACGACACAGGGAATCTTAATGTGGGGCAATGAGTGTGTAGCGTTCGGTTTAAAGAATCTTCTTTACTGACCGACACGACAATGACACCGCACAGGCAACGACAGTACTAAACGACGCGACAGTCACGACACCGGTAACTACATGATACATTTTTCAGCACCGACATACACCGTACGGACACCACAGCGACAACGCACGGACACCGCACCAACAACGCACGGACACCGCACCGACAACGCACGGACAACGCACGGACAACGCACGGACACCGCACCGACAACGCACGGACAACGCACGGACAACGCACGGACACCACACCGACAACGCACCCCACGAGCACCGAAATCAGTGGACATCCGGAAAAGCAGACTAGATTCAGCAACACACTAATTCGAACATTTGAACTATATTATTATCAATATTACCATTACCTATTAATGTTAGCAATCAGAGAACTCACAAATAACAAATCGATAATATCGATACACGATGTAACACGATTATAACACCTTATTACGCACAGAACACACTCCTAATTACTCTATAGGGTTGCCACCTGTACTTTAATTTATATCCAACTAGCTCCCCGGACAAACTTCGTTCTGTCAAATTTTTTCTTTAATTAAAACCTTCCGTATGCCTTAAGGAACACTGTAAGCTATCCTATCCATCAAGTTGGATCAAACTGCACACAGTGTGCAAAGATTAAAATCTGTTAAGTAGTTTAGGAGTCCATCGCGGACAAACAACGTGACATGTAATTTACATATTTTAAGATATTGACTATTATTTTAACTATTATGTTCATTTTTTATTATATACTAACGATAACAAATGAGCTTACAGTTAGTTGTGGCACCATCCCCTACCGCTCGGCAGTACCTCGAATAGGACTTATGACGGACTGTTGAAAAAACATATTTTATTATTCACTTGATTATACTTTTGTTTTCAATTTCAAAACTACACTTTCCACGCAAAAATCACGCAGAAACACCAACATAAGGAATATAATATTAATCATGTTTATAAATAATAAACATCGGATAAAATATTGGCAGCCCTACCACGGCGGCGCGCCGTTTGAGTTTCGCATTAAAACTGTAAGCCAACTCACGTCGTACGCTCCACAGTCTACAGTCTACACGCCAATTACCTTGTGAAGCTGTAGATTGCTTCATTATCACCCTGTTCGCAATTGTTTCCTGTGGTTTCACGATCAATATTAATATGAGTTTACATCATTTGCACATCTTCGCCTATGTTACAGGCCAGGTAAAAAGGTTAAACTAGGATGTGTGTTAAAGGCTTTAGGTAGCTTTTACGTGAAAGAGTAACATACTTTCGTACATCTTCACAAACTTACATTTTTAATATTAGTAGGAAGTAGGAACACAAACAACCAATCAGCACTATCAGCACAGCTAACACCTAAGCTAGGGTTTGCGTCATAAGGGGCCATCTATAAATTACGTCACACTAATTTCATGAATTTTTGACCCCTCCCCCGTCCTTGTCACAGCTGGTCACACTTGTGAGACCTCCCCCCCAGTGTGACGACACATATTATGAAATTTTACACCTAGAAATTATTAAATTAAAACAGCAGTTCCGAAATAAGTTTTATTTCCATTAATTGTTTTTTAATATTTACCTATACATACCAATTATTCCATTTTGAAATGTAACGTAACGAAACTTCCACCCCACCCCATGTCACACAATGTCACACTACACTGACCCCCCCCCCCCCCCTAACGTGTGACGTAATTTACGGGTGGCCCTTAAGAACTGGTCAAAGACTTTATCGTAAAAAAATATCTAACTTAACAATTTATAAGAGGCCCCCGCCCAACTGCCCGAGTAATCTCAACTGAAGGCAGTTGAGCTTCAAGTCTTCAACAAGGGACGAAGCAGCTCCATTTTACGACTGGCATCAATCTCACTACCGCCGCGTCGGCCAACTTACAAGGCCTGAGAACAAATTACAGCTGGGATAATAACTCCGTTTTAATGTTCTTACTTCAACTAGGTTTTGGTAACAGACTCGGTAATAAAACTATTAAGGGGCTGAGCTTCTTCTATATAAAGTCATAGGTACAGTGAGCAAAAGAATTAGGTATGCAGGATATGAACGTAAAACCTTCTGTAATGTTTAATATTACAGAATGTTTCTGTTATTTATTATTAATTAATATTAAATGAAACGAGCAAGGTAAGGGGAGGTATGATTTAACTTTGCTAATAATGTAAACAACATGTACTTAATATTTAACTTTTCGGAAGTTTTTTTAAACATGCCTTATATACCTGTGTACATTAGTTTGAGAACGATCTAAGTGTGTAGGTGTTATAGTTAATAGTATCAGGCGTTACTTTGCGGAAATCCATTGCTATTAAGTTAGTATTAGTCTACTTTGCAACAATCCGCGGATAACATGTATGATGGTATATACTTTAAGACATGCGTGGCACCTCCCTCCCTCCCACAACGGAAACATGCACTACAATAATTAAAAGTATATACCAACATACATACCAGCACCAACACGTGTTTCGCCCCGAAACGGAGCATCATCAGGGTAAGTTGACTCTACGATGGTTAGTCGCAAAGCGATCTTAATCATACATGTTATCCGCGGATTGTTGCAAAGTAGACTAATACTAACTTAACTTAATGTGTAGGTGTTCCCGTTCGAATACTTAATTCGATATTGATTGAAAACCCAAGTCAAGCGTCAATATGTTTTTAACTACATTTTTTCTAGGTAAATGCACTTTACTATCCAAGTTTCGAGTAGCATGACCGCACACAAAGACTAAAAACGCTCAAAACCCGAGAAAATATTTTATTGGTCACACAAATGTTTGTCCCGGCCGGATGAAACCCAATAGTCAAAACCAAGTACGCTACGCTATAGGACAGTGGTAATCAACTTTTTTTTCATATGGGCCACAGTGTTAGTCACGCGGACCGCAAAGCAAAGAAATAAAAAAAATTGGTATTGATTTCTTAAGAAAGTAAGTAAATAAACCCAGAAGGGCCAACTACAAAAGCCTGGCGGGCCGTACTTTGAATATAGCTGCTATAGGATCACAAACACACATTCCAAACACTAAAGCCTTCTGTCCACGTAGACGCACGTCATGCGCATGCTATCGTCATTGTCGCTTGCTTGCATCTTGCGTAGTAAAAGTACGAAATTTGTCCACGGAGCGGCACTGACGCGACGTAAGCCTATTGACTATGTTTCATTAAGCAGCTTGTATGCAATCATCAAAATGCCCTAATAGAACGATAGATCGAGACATAGATGAATAAGCGGGGTCAGTTGCCACTGCCAGTTAGGTAAGAAAATGACTGGTGTTTATGCAGATGAAGACATTAAATCCACTTGCCATTGAGGACGGACATAAATCAACTGTGATAGAGTAATCTATTACCGGCGCTTGATGCGAATCGCTTGCATATTAATATTAACTTGAGTGGGCTGTGCTGTGTGCTTGCTATGTAATTTTATGGCTTGACTAGCTGAACCGGCGAACTTCGTGTCGCTTAACAATCTATTTTTTTCTAAAATAAAAGTAGTCTGAGTTACTCCTTGTTACATCAGCTATCTACCAGTGAAAGTCCCGTCAAAATCGGTCCAGCCATTTCAGAGATTAGCCGGAACAAACAGACAGACAGACAAAAATTGTGAAAAATGTTGTTTTGGTATATGTACCGTGTATACATCCAAATGCACGTAAAAAGCGGTTATTTTAATTTTACAAACAGACACTCCAATTGTATTTATTTGTACAGATGTATAGATTTAAATAATGAAATGACGCTTACACACTTAAAAGCCTTATTAGGATTCGCTATGTTGCGAGTGGCATAGACAACACAAATAAGACATTACTAATACTCATTAATTCAATGTGATCGACCGAGTTAAGCAGCAGTGGGCGTGGTGGGTAGATGGATAGGGGACCGCTAGTGGCAAACATTTCTTGAGAACTTCCACGCTTCGGAGGGCACGTAAAGCCAGTTGTTATAATAACAGTCGTTAAACCATGAGAGGCCCTTCAGTCGGCATCGTCGGGATAAAAACTTTCGACTCTCTTCCATCGTCTAACCTCCTCTATTTTTCGGTGCCTGGTGCTCGCTGCTGAATAAGGGACGAGGGTTATAGACAGGTCAGTCTATACTCTATTGTTACTAGATCGCTGGATTCTGGCTGCCTGGCTACCACTCTGCATTCACAATCGAATAATCCGTGACAGAAAATAACCGAATTCAAAATTAGGGATAACTCAAAAATCTACTTGTCAGATCTCGCTCAAATTTAAGTTGGGACCACATGACAAGCGCCAGCTTTCGATTAAAAACGAATCATCGGTTCACCCAGTGAAAAGTTCTGAGGTAAGAAACATAAAAAATAGGGTCGAATTGAATACCTCCTCCTTTTTTGAAGTCTGTTAATAAAATGGTTCCTTGAGTGTTTTCATCGCAGCATCGAAGAGCCTGAAATAACTCTCTTTTCTTCTGTTTTTGAACTGCCTCTAGTGATTCCTTTGTTTTAATTTCAATGGTCCATTGCCAGTTACAGGTAGCTTGTCTACCCTATCACATTTGCTACTTACTTACAAAAAGGTCAGAAAGATCAGACTTTTAACAGCGAAGCGGGCGGGCGATGAGGAAATAATCCGATTTTATAAAATAATCCGCGGGGCACAGCTAGTCCTTAAGGAGATGAGAGTAAGGGTGCGTTTCCACCAGAGATGCGTAGCGAGGGATGTGTTTTTAAGAACCAATAGAATCGCTTCATTTACCTAGCTAGGTTGGTTCTCACCTACCTTCCTACCTATTTTCCTACCTCACCAAGAGGAGCGTAGCTACCGCCGTATCAGCCGTATCAATTATACGGCTGATACGGCGGTAGCTACTAGCCCACTAACAATACCAAAAAAAAAAATGCTCGCAAGCAGCCTACGGACCGCTACAGTTGGCACTCCTTTTATATTTGACAGCTGACGTTGAGGGGGCCCCACAACAAATATTGACATGGTGCCTCCTTAGGGCTAGCTACGCCACTGTTCACCAACCTAGCTAGTTAAATTCGTATCCTCACACATCTCTGATGGACACGCACTCTAAGGAGGGCTTAATTTAAATAGCTCATCTCATTGTACATTCAGGGTCCCGTGTTACATTGTAATTAAACTTCGCAACATTAGCACAACAGCAACACAACTTACTAACTGTCAGTCTGTCATCCTGACTGCAAAGTCAATGTTGAATTAATTATTTTGTCAGCTCCCTTAACGAGCGTCAAATTTCACAAAACTGTAACATTAGCATAACATTATAAATACGTATTTGATTCCATTACCTTAAAATTATGAACAAGTCATATAATGATAGCCTTAAGCCGTAAGCTACAGCAGACCAGAAGAAAAATATTCTCCCAGTACTCTTTTTCTTTTTCTGGGTCTACATGAATACAGATTTACGCAACTGATGTAAAGTGTAATCTGCCAGAAAAGTGTTCCTTATTTTTCGCCCGAGATAGATATTTATGTAACAATCTCCAGGTTTAACTGTTTGTGACATGTAATATGTGTATGTCATGCCCAATGTAACCCTAGGGGAGTAAGGGTTGCGTGGGCAGAGCGACAGCGCGGCGTGAAAAAGAGGATGAAGTCTAAAAACGATTAACCAGTGTTGTAATATGTTTGTTACTTCAGAACTTTCGACTCGGTGAACAGATTTTGATGATTATTTTTTTAATCGAATGCTGCTGCTTGTCATGTGGTCCTACTTAAAGACCGAGATCTGACGAGTAGTTTTTGAGTTATCTCTAATTTTGAAGTTGCGTCGGTTATTTTTGTCATTATATCACTAACGGGGTAGTATTTTTAACTGTCACTGCTATGGGTAGAGTGTAATTATTTATAATTAACTAAATAATTACAAAACTTACCCACTTCCACAACTATTTAACGTTAAGAACTGAAGCTAACTGCCGGAGTACCAAATCAATACGGTCAAATAGAATTCTATCTTATTAGTTTGCTTTACGGTTCAATTCGGGTTAACACTGAGCATGGAAAGGACCGTTTCAGGCTTAGGGTGTTCATGTTCGGATGCCCCTCCGGATATTTATAACATCGCTAAGTAGTAAAACTGGGTGTTTACACATGAGTAGGAAATGTGTACAGAGGGCCAACTTCAAACAAACGCTAGCAAGATGAACTAATGTCCTCGGGCGGTTAGCACATCGATGGGTCCGTCGAAAAGCTCGTATTACGTAATTGTAGATGAGGTTGTATTTTCGTAGAAAAAGACGTAAGTATAATACAACCCACAGATATACATAGATAGATATACCTAATCTGTGATACAACCCGTTCCATCGCGCGATGGTATGGCGACCGTTTTACAAGTGTATCGCTACTTTCGCGCTACTAAAAGTAGCCGGTAAGTAGGTATGTGCCTTTAGCTATAAAGAAAGGAACTGCGCCTGCGTAACCGCGATTGCATCGCAACTGTTGAAGGACAGACTTCTTTCTGCCTACTTTCGTTACTACTTACTACTCACAAAACAGTCGCAATACACTATCACCACTATCGATCACGAATCGCTTTACTGATCGCTATTAAAATCAACGTAAAGGAGTAAATAAATAAAATAAATAAACACACTCATACCCCCACAGTAGGTAATTACCTGTGTCGCGGGTGGCATGGACGACACATATAACACAACACAATCACACCCATGACCCGAGTACAGATATTTATCTCTCAGATAAATATCTGTCCCGGCCGGGAATTGAACCCGGGACCCTTCGCTTGGCAGGCAGGTTCACACCAACTAGGGTAAAGGGTCGTCGATACAGAGACGGGTTCGGAGTCGGGGTACAGTAAGACGTAAAACACGTTTAATAGGGCGCTTGCCCTCTACACGACTGTTTACTCTTGCGACAATGAGTTTTGTAGCTCACTGGCGTACGGGATTTGTAATCTAACGCGCGAGTTAAGTGAAGTCGAGGGTTCTTTAATGTCATATAGATGGGGAATATCGCAGAGATCGTTAATTGGGAACTGGACACCTGTCATTGCCTGTACAAATGCGAGTTGACGAACATTACAAACCTTGCGACAAAATTCTTCAAAGATCATAGATTTCTTCACAATGTCTTTATCGAAGCAAGTTGCATTTAGTTTCTAATACGCACATAACTTTGAATAAATTAGAGTATGCAGAAATCGACCCAAAAAGAAGAACAACTTTCAAACCGCGAAAGTAGACCACAATACCAGAATCCAGCAGTAGGCCAGCATCAGATGCGATGGTGATAATAATGATAAAGATGAAGATAATAAATCATTAGTATCCTCATTACCATCATTATCTTCATCACATGTCACAACACAATCAGGACATGAACTCAATAGTGGTGAAGCTGAAGATAGAAATAAATCATTAGAAGAACCAACAAATGATGATAATGATGGTGAAAGTAAAGTTAATGATGAATAATCAGAAGAATCAAAACTTAAGAATCTTAAGCAGGTCGCGGCTCCTCATAAACCTAAGCCGAATAACAACATTAACAACCGTATTTCAACGAACTAAATTACACAAATTGCCTTTACAAAGAAGGATAATCTTTCAAAGATCCCCTCACAGATAATAAATGACCCGCTACTGCCCGCTAGTGCATTAGAGAAACAAAAGTGTAAAAGTTGTTACATCATCAATCATTCTATAAACGGGAGACCTTTGGGATGGAAAAAGTGATGATTAAAATTAACTTTGGTAAACACTCCTCCATCTATTTATAGTCATTAGTAGAGTGAAATTGTTTTCGCTTCGCACCCGAAGGGTGTACTGCCGGGAAATATTCTGTATCTATTTTGTAGGATGGTTGATGTTTTTCGGTTGAATTCAAAAGAATCAACGATTCAGTTCAATATGGGGTCAAGGATGGATTTTTTTGTGTGGACCAAGCTCCCGTCTTGGTGCACCCTGCTGAAGAATTGACAAGGCTATGGCATCACATCCCTCTAGTTGCAGATTACTGAGCTACGTCTATTCACTGTTGACTTGTAGAAACTAATCTATGAAACACCGACGCGAGCCGGTTACTACGCATAACAAATGAAGAAGCAACGCGCGTTGCCTATACCGGAGGAATGTTTACGACTAAGTAATCCATAATCAAATCTAGTAAGAATTCCATTAAATGTAGTATTCGTAATATCTTTTTTATACATTCTCTTTCACCTCATACATTATTTACGACATAATACCCTCTCGGCAATGCGATGCCTAAAGTCTAGCTCATAAACACATAATACAGATTTATGGAATAGGAGTTAGTAGCGTATAATTTAATTAACGCAAGCCGCATGGCCTTTAAACATAGTCTCTTGATTACTAAGTAAGTATGAAATACAATTCGGATGTAGAATAGTCTTGTTAAGAGGCCATCCATAATTACGTCCCACTAATTCCATGACTTTTTGAGCTCTCCCCCTCCTTGTTACAGCTGGTCACATTTGTGAGACCTCCCCCCCAGTGTGACGTCACATATTATGAAATTTTACACCTAGAAATTATTAAATTAAAACAGCAGTTCCAAAATAAGTTCCCAATTATTCGATTTTGAAATGTGATGTCACGAAATTTAGGAACCTCTCCCACCCCTTGTCACACTACATCGACCCCCCTCCCTCCCCCCTAACGTGTGATGTAATTTATGGATGACTAATAGGTGACAAAAGGGTTCTAGCTTCAAGTAGAAAGTACCCTATTGATAGGCTATCAAGTAGTTCAAGCAGCGATTAAATCGATTCACCTTTTATAGATGGGTTGAATTTACCATAAGACTTTTAATAAGTGAAAACAAAAATCAGCAGATTAAAATCATAAAGATCATCAAATACCACTTGTTACCACACAAACAAGCTTATCTATCCAGCCGTCCTCATTACATCAAAAGCAGTTCCGCTCTATCCGAGGCAGTATGTAATGTAAACATGTTTTTTGCGCCCGCTCTTTATGGGAGGAGTCGTCGAGCTGTCAAACTGTCAAACTGTCCGTCCGTCACTATGTCCACCGTGTTTGATCTAGGCTCAACTTTGGGGCTCACTCTACACTGTTACATGTATTACATAACGAATTTGCATAGGTTATTAAGGAATTAAAGAATTTTTATTGGTCCAAAAAATGTTACATAATTACATGTTGTTGGTCCCACCATAAGCATCAGAATGCCTGTGGTGAGTCCCGCAATACTTGCTATACTTGGATACCAATATTTTAGGGTTCCGTAAAGCTGGTAAAATCAAATCAATCAAAACAAATGTTCTTGTCTGTGTGTTGTCCATGGCACCCACGACACAGGGAATCCTAGTGTGGGGCTATGAGTGGGTAGCAATATTTATTTATTCTATTATACTGGGATCGCGTGAGACTAACCCATGGCACTAGAGCAGCATGGCGGATTAAAAAAAACTTAAAGGAAACTTAGCAGTCACGCGCTAATGGGCCCATTAGCTAAACAACTTGATGGTAATGGCATGACACAGCGAGCCCTGTCAAAATATTTGCGTGACAGTCAAATTACGGCCCTTTTACTATTCTATCGATAAACTGAGTCGATCGTATTCGGTTAAACCGAATGCAGCAGGCCGCGGTTAAACCTAATATAAGTATTCGTTTATGAATCAGTTGCGAAATCGAATGCGTTCGGCTTAAAACGAATTCGATTCGAAACATCAATTCGAAAACCCATATTTTCCATTACGTTGAAATTGGACAGTAAAGTGACGATTGACATCAAACGAAATTGAATATGACATTGAATATAAATACGTCATTTATATTCGCTCCCGATCTATCAACTCACAATTCGGGTAAAAGACAAAGTTAACACGTATTTTGGATAAAGATGGCACCATACCTATTTTTATTTCCTTATAATTCTTTTTTTATTATTTTTATTACCTTTAAGATTAAAAGCCCTAAGCTTTGAAAGGAACGTTTAAAGCCTCTTCAAAGCGTTTCCTTATCCCGCCAAGTGATAAAATATGAATTTGCTACGTAATAAAAAACCGTAATAAATTAAATCAGTAGCGACAGCCCTAGCTCGCCCTACAGCGATATAATAAGGCGCATCCTACTTCGAATGTAATACAGCCATGTTGGGAATCGCTTACGGATTTATATTTTGACTAGTAATGCCCTTGCTTTGCTTAAAAATAGTAACCGCAAATGAAATTCTTATCTACAATTTTTTATCAGGCACTCTTTATGTTTTAATTTTTTTTAAAAGAAATAGCCGGCAAACGAGCTGACGATCCACCTAAGTAAGTGGCTATCGTCGCCCATGGACATCAACAACACCAAAGGCATCACTGATGCGTTGCCGGCCAAGAAAGAGAGAAGAAAAAGAAAGAAAGAAAGAACTGGCTCTCAAGCCCCCAGCCGGAACACGACAAGTCGTTTGGCGGCTGACTCATGCTCAAGGGTGGTAGCTATCCAGGCGAACCCCGTGGAGAAATAATAATAGTAAGAATGGTATTAATTAACAGTTAAAATCAATATTACCAACATAATCCCTCGAGGGGCCCTACACCAGCCCCTACCTAATTTTTGATTCGCGATTAAAGCAGTGAAGTGTCAATGTGTGGGTGTGTGTACTTGTACGAATAGAGAGTTGGTATTACTATGGGTGCTTCACTGAATTTGTTCTTGGGATTCTTTTTTTTTAGGTCCGTGGATACTGCATGACCAATTTAATTATTTATTTATATTTATTTATATTTATTTTATTTATTTATAATAAGTACCCCATATTTTATTCCAGATCATGGTCTTTCTGTGTGCTAAATACGCTAAATAAGCTAATAAGCGTTATTAAAAACGCGCGTGACTAAAGAAGTATAACTTCAATAATACTCAACGTATCCACCCTATTTCCACTCTCCGGACATTAGATTCTCTCATGTTATCGGCTCATTTAAATTTCATTTCTTATATATTTTTTCTTAAGCACAATTTAAACAGATGCGACGGACCATAGAATTTACATGGAATAGAAATGACACGGACAAAAAATGCTTTTGTGTGAACAAAACCTGCTAGATTAAATAATAATTTATTCCTTCTCTCTTTCTTCTTGGTCGGCAACGTATCGGTGATCGGCAGCCTTCGGTAAGTTACTCTGTACATAAAACAGTGAATTTACGTTATTCAAGCAAATTAATCCGATCGTAAAACGTTAACCATTCCTAGCAGAGCCGTACTAATATTCTTGCTAGTTACCTTTTAAAGCGCGAACAAATTTTTATTACCCATCTAACAACTTCTAAAGTAGTAACTTGATCAAATTATCATTATTACCGCTGGTGCTGGAACCGAGGCAATGAAACACGTTAACTTATAAGAATCTTGGTGTACCATTTTGCCCTGGAAAATCAGCAGCTGTTGTTTTCCACGAACATTGCCTATGCAGTAGATTATGCATTTTATATGAGAAGCATTGCCTGATACTATACCCACGATTGGCTTCAGACGAGGGAATTTTTAGTAAATAGCTGGTACCATTAGTGAAGTAATTATATACCAAATAGATTTACAAATAATTTTAGTTTGTTCAGGTAGATAAAATAAAATAACACTGAAATGTTTTTTAAAGTTTTTTTTTAATAATTATTTTTCTGTAAAACTGAATACGTATATCATATCTTATTTCATTTATCTTAACTGAATTTAATTTTCATCGTTATAATGAACTGTTATGTAATAAATGTAATAATTTGAATTTTGAATTCCAATTTTCTTATTCTTCCATCAATTCTAGCCTTCACGTAGTCTATATAATCTATATTACAGGCGAATATCGGACAACCTGTTTCTGTTAGATTGGTCGTCGTCATAACTCATATCGTCTCGTGGATGTGACGTTATAACACGTCGCGTCGCGTTTTATATAGCGGCTTGAAATATGACTCTTCTGTTGTACGTTGTGAAGATAGATATACAAATGTATTTTGTTTCCTGCTGACGTATTTGTAACTTTAAACCCTATTTATTATTTTAAACTTAACTCATAGTGGATTGATTGAACACATTTTACTATGATACGGGTACTCACGATATTTATTTTGTACGCAATGATATTTAATTAATATAGATACGTTATATACCCTTACAAATCAACCAAAAAATCTGTTCTGAAAAGAGCTGATTGGTGTAGTGAAACAAAAGATAAACGTGTGTTGTAGCTCTTTTCGGAACAGATTTTTTGGTTGATTTGTAAGGGGTGTACCGTATCTATATTTTTTAAATATAGGATTTCACCCTAAGTTAGCAAGGGTTCAGCACTTACCTATTTTTGTTTTTATATATAAGCATTGCGATATATGTGGGAACTGGAGGATCTTCCGCCACTTCTTGCTCTTGCCCTTGTTGCTATCGGAGCCGCCTGCGGACAAACACAACTTATTAGTGGATAATCTTAAATTAAAATTTAAAAAGCCCCGACAGTTTTGTACACTAAACTCAGCTAAGAACTCAGTGATAGCCTAGCGGTCAGAGCGTCACGTTGGTCTCCCGAACGAATGGGCCCGAGTTCAAATCCTGGCACGCGCCTCTAATTTTCAAATATTATGTGCGTATTACAAGTTAATTATCACTTGCTTCGGTGAAGGAAAACATCGTGAGGAAACCTGCACACCGGAGAGTTCTCCATAAAGTTCTCAAAAGTGTGTGAAGTCTACCAATCCGCACTTGGCCAGCGTGGTAGACTATGGCCTGTACCCCTCACATTGTGAGAGGAGACCCCGAGCCCAGCAGTGGGACAATTATGGGTTGCTGCTTTGCTTTTTTTGCTTTGCTAGCTAAGAACATTCGAATAAGGCACCTTTCAAACAAAAAAAAACTAAATCAAAATCGGTTCATCAGTTTGGGAGCTATGATGCCACAGACAGGCATACAGACACACAGACACGTGAAACTTATAACACCCCTCTTTTTTCGTCGGGGGTTAATAAAATAAATAAATAAATAACCCCACACAGCCCACACAGCCCACACTAGGATTTCCTGTGTCGTGGGTGCCATGGACAACACACAAAGATAAGGACACACACCCAGACCGAGAACAGAAATCCAAAGTAATCATTTAAATATCCGCCTCTCGCCGGGAATCGAACCCTTGGCACAACAGTCCGTCCTGGTAACCATTATACATACCACACGAGTCGTCAAAGATTATAATTCTATTGTAATGTGTATTGTATAAGGTAAGGGAAAAAGGGGGCCTTGTGTAAAGTGAACAAATAAATCATAGGTGGTTTTGGTTTTTGTTTCTATATGCCGAAAGTCAAACCTCTGCTTCAACGAATCTTTTCTATAAGTCCCTGAAAAGAAACAGTAAGAAACTCTTGAGTAAGATTATTTTTCTGATTATCACTAACAGGAACTTACTAAATGTGTAATATTTCCATTTACCACTACTGGATAATTATGGCTCCTTATCAAGCACAGAGTCAAGCATCTTGTCTTTAAAATAGTAGTTTAATTACTCCAGCCTGGGTCGTGTGTACGCCATGTCAATTTATAAGATCCTGTGAAATTATACACGTTTCTAGCAATAAATAAATAATCATCCAGTCATAACTACGCCAGAATGCATTCGCCATTATTTTGAAATGTATATCAATTTAAAACATCTTTCCTAACGATAACTTAATCGGGTTCCTATCAAGCTTATCTACTGTAACAAAAATATCTCGAAACGATATCAGTTTTTGCGGTAACAAAAACGAAGTCAGTCAACAGTTTCAACTCATTATTTATATGACTTATCGTTATCGCGATAAGAATGATGTGATGAGACAGTGAATGGGGCGCGAGCCACTGATACGATACACCCATTGTTATACAATGTATTGAAATTTATATTTATGACCTAGGTAGCGCAGTTGACGTAACTTGGCGTACTTTCGTCCTAATGGAAATGGAACCCTAATATCGTAGTATCGAGTAATACATACGAGGTACTGAAAGTAGCGTGCAGGAATGAAAATCGCAGGTAGCTTACCCGCGTGGGTGGTCCCGTCCACCTACAATGAAGGCGTCTTCAAGAGTGAATAGGCTTTTACTAAGTTACTGCACTTCCCATCTTGTACTTCATCGCCACTTACCATCAGCTGGAATTGTAGCCAAGCAATAAAATAACTCATTCCATGTAAAAAAGGTAGTTTTTACGTGGACGTTAGCGGACATCGGTGGATAGGGCGGTATTGTCTTTGGAAATGTTTACACATCACGTACTTTGATTCCATGATAATGATTTTCTCAGAATCTCCGACCGTCCGGGCTCTTTTTGTTCGGAGGACTGTCCTCATCGGACAACTGGACCTCGTCTGCGCAGGCCATGACTATAGTAGTCGCAGTATCTCGCTGCACTCGTTGACGACAAAAGCGAGCAAGGCGAAGTATATTGCGCCTAAGTGCGAGTGAGCGCGCAATATGCTTCGCCCCACAGAAATCGATAGACCTATACGAGTATATCTGTGCTTCTCCCTGTCAATGAGTGCAGCGAGATACTGAAACTACTATAGTCACGGCCTGCGCAGACGAGGTCCGTTTGTCCGATGAGGACTAATTACTAACGAAATGTACTTATATTGTGCCCTGAATGCATTGAAGTAATGTCATAGAACAGACATCTCGAACAAAATGTGTGTCCCGCCGGGAGGTCTATTTTCAAAATTGAGCCCCCGTTCTCCTTTCAAAATCGAACGAATCCATTGAAAATTGAAGCCGATCGGCGCCAATTCATTGGGACATACATTGTGTTCGCGGTGTCGGTTCTATATGCTAGTAATATTACTTTAATGCCTGAATGCGATGTATTTCGACCTCGTTTCATGGATCGTGGGCACGGCTAAATAGCAGTGATGCAAAGAAAACTTGACAGGCTGACAGATGACACAAGTACACTAATAATATACGTGACAAGCCATTGAGCTATACGCGCTCAAATAAGTAAAATCAATACATTACGTAACAAAGTTTAAAGGTTTTTGTCTGTATGTGGTCGGTTATCTTGAATACGAGATATGGATCCGAAAGTTCCAAATAAACAAATTTTCATTCCTTGATTTTTTTTATGAAAATAGCCGGCAAACGAGATGACGATCCACCTGATGGTAAGTGGCCATCGTCGCCCATGAACATCAGCAATACCAAAGGCATCACTGATGCGTTGCCGACCAAGAAAGAGAGAAGAAAAAGAAAGAAAGAACTGGCTCTCAAGCCCACAGCCGGAACACGACAAGTCGTTTGGCGGCTGACTCATGCTCAAGGGTGGTAGCTATCCAGGCGAACCCCATGTAGAAATGATAATGGTATAAATTAACAATTCAAATCAATATTACCATCGATCCCTCCCCTCGCCCCTAACGTGTGACGTAATTTATGGATGGCCCCTAAGCTGTCTAATGGTCGTCAGTACAGAATTTAGTGTGAAGCCTCATACCTTGAAATCAGCGTCCGCTGGTTATCAAGACTTCAAACGATAACTCATTTATGGTATTATTGTAATAGCACACAATAAATAATAACTTATAATGTAAAACGAGTAGTTCAGAAGTTTTACGCGAACAGATAAACATTGTTGTCGACCCTGTAGCCTAGTTGGTAGCGACCCTGCCTGCGAAGCGAGGGGTCCCGAGTTCGATTCCCGGCCGGGGCAGATATTTATGTGACAGATAAATATTTGTGCTCGGGTGCAGGGTGTGATTGTGATGTGTTATATGTGTCGTCCATGCCACCCGCGACACAGGTAATTACCTACTGCGGGGGTGTGAGTGTGTTAGCGTTTATTTATTTATGTTTATTTATTATTTATTGTACATAAATACAGAGGTAGAGGCTATTGACACCCTCCTTCTTCATAATCAGGTTGAAAATTAGCGTTGCTAAAAGGCTGGTTTCAACACACTAATGGTCCACTACTGGGCACGCATCTCTCCTCTTGATGAAGCCTAGATCAAACACCACCACGCTGCTCCTAAGCGAATTGGTGTAGAAATAACTCGGTGACAAATATAACCGATCATTTTAGGCATTTTGAGGATACATCTGAGGTAATTAATCATATTGGCTTACGTCAATGCCTTTATTTTGTGCCTCGGAACTTTATTATCAAATTATATTATAGTTAACATAAATATTCACCTGTGTGTATTGTTAATTAAGATAATGTGTGTGACGATTAATGATTACAAATTAATAACATTACGTATCCAATTGCGTTCACTATGACGTCAGAGACTCTAATCAATAACATAATTGACCTTAATAGTAACTTACTGCAAGGTTTTTTTATAATGTTTTAGTCACCATGTCATTTTAGTACCCAAATCTTCAACGCAAGCGAGTTTTAATACCCCGTATTCGAATATTAGTATTTTACCATGGTTTTACCTCTTAGTGATGAGCGACTTTAAGAAGTATTGAAATCCCGAACAACCCAGCTAAGTCAGCTAGTATTTTATATATTAGAAGGGACGTGAAGGTCACATTAATTTATCGAAGCCGTAAATAGATCGAACCTTTATCCAACACATAAATACCGTCCCTTGCCGGCCTCCCTCCCGATCGTAGGGGCGTATGTTATTTATACTTACTTTAGAAATAAAGAAGGAACTAAATGGCATAAGTAAACTTAAAATATCTTTACATTTTAGCTGTATTGGGGCGGCATACAATGCTACCCCCAAACCCACGCCGGACCGTGTCGATTTAATCCAGCTAGTTCTCTCGTTCTTTTTCATCTCTTTCTTGACCGTCAACGTATCAGTGACGTATCAGTGTCTTTGGTGTTGCTGATATCCATGAGCGACGGTAGCCACTTACCATCAGGTGGATCGTCAGCTCATTTGCCGGCTATTTCCATAAAAAAATTGTACACCACGAGCAAGGGGGATTTGGATTCAAGGATAGTGCTCTTACATAACGTAACTGGTCCCATACCAGTGGACAATGTCAAATCAATATGCAATATACTTAGCTAACTCTACCAACCGAAGCTATACGTCTAACTAGTTGGGAACTAATTCCATTCCACCTCCACTCTACTCCACTCACTCCAAGTGAAGTTCGATTCGGGCTTCTAATACCGACCTTACGAACTCGACAAGTTAATTAAAGTGAGACGAGAGCTAAGATACAACGCGTAATTAATTACGTACCTAATAGGTACAGTCGGCAAAATAATTAGGTATGCAGGGCATGATTCTAAAACCTTCCGTAATTATTATTATTACATATTGTTGTTTACGTTATTATCAATGTTAAATCATACCTTACGTATACATGACTGTATTATTTAACATTGACAATAATATAAAAATTCTGTAACATCAATAATAACAGAAGGTTTTAGAATCATGCCCTGCATAACTAATTCTTTTGCTAGTCAGCAAATACAATGTACAGTCGTACATACCGTATCGTTGATACAGGGGTTACTGATTGAAAATTATTATTTTTAACCGACTTCAAAAAAGGAGGAGGTATGCAATTCGACTGTATTTTTTTTTGTTTGTTACTTTAGAACTTTCGACTGGGTGAACCGATTTTGACGTTTCTTTTTTTAATCAAAAGCTGGTGCTTGTCATGTGGTCTCACTTCAATTTGAGCTAGACTGACGAGTAGTTTTCGAGTTATTTTGAAGTCGGTTATTTGTTTCTTGGAAAAATTCAGATTATGATCGTCTTGGGATGAGTGTGATATACATAAATGATGATGGGAATTATCCTACCAATATTTTAAATGTGCAAGTTTATATGGATGTTTGTTACTCTTTCACGCAAAGACTACAGAACAGTTTTCATGACATTGAGCACACAGATAGACCGTAACCTGGAATATATAGGGTACAGTAATCTCCAAACTTATTAGCCAGGCTGAAGTTGGCGGAGCTGCGCGAAGGGAGCGCGCGGGTGATCGTAGTCGATGCCCCGTCCACCCGCGCTCCTCCGCTGATACCTTATTTTACGTTCTGCGCATCGACTCGCGCCTAACTTCAGCCCGGCCAATAACTTTGAAGATTATTCCGGAAAACGCAGGCAGAGTCCTAGTATTGAACTAAACTACATATTTATTAGTAAGGTAAAGCGCTGACCATCCTCATCACCACTTACCATCTAGTGGGATTACAGTCAATAATAATCTTAACATATGTAAAAAAAGAGTGCGATTAATTTTACTGCGAGAAGACTTGTGCCAAGCAGTGGGACAATATTGAGTTGTGATGATAATAAGCGGCCATTATAACTGATCATTCCAATAAAATAATCATAGTGAACAAAACGTCATTGGTGTTACTGATTTAAAAGATGCTATCAAAACATAAATTGCGTCATTCATTAACACTATCCTACGTTTTTATTACGCAGTGTATTTAATGGACCAAATAATTAAACTGCAATTAATCTACTTCAGTTATTATCATAATGGTACTGGGACTGGGTACATTATAACAGACCATATCATATCATTGGATGCTATGCGCGTCCAGCGTATCACCTAAAGTACGACGACCTACGAAGGCTAAAACGTGTGCCCAAAACTATAGCAATTATAATTAAAAGAATTGCCTAATTAAAGTGTTTTTTTACTCAAAAAATCTGATTTGTTAAAAACACAAATTCCCTGAACCACTGAATACTGCTGAAGACACATGGGGTTGAATTGGTAGGTACTGAGATCCCTTGGAACACCGTTGATCCACCTCCGTGTTACACCCTGTATATAATATGGACGTAACCGTCACACGACACCGAAATAATAAATACATCGCGGTATGATTTATACCGAGCAACAACTTCATTACCGCGAGATCATGATTTACGTTTCAAATAAATTTTAATATCACCCGGTGCGGTGCGAGCTAATTACCGTGTGGCAATTAAATCCTTATTTATGTACGGAACACGGTATTAAATTGAAAAGAATATTACTGAGTAACCGCGAGGAGCAGAAATAAATAATACAGACGCGATTTATATCGCGGGAAGGAATGGTTTTCTAAGTAACGAGACATTTACCGATATGACGCGTTTCGGAGGCGTATTTGCATATATATGGATTCCTATATTATATCCTTATTTAATATTACAAATTAACTATCTTTATCCATTTAACTACATTTCTTCAGGCTTTATTAAGTTAATGCGCTCCCATCCTGGACTACATCTACACTTACCATCAGGTGGGATTGTGGTCAAACAATTAAAAAAAAAATTACACTTGATCCATTGAACTGATTCAGATGAAATTGTGTATGGAGAGGAAAGCCTCTGAAGCTATATCTGATATTTTATCGTCTAGTTTAGTACTATCGTCTAGTATTACGTTATTGCCATCTGTTTTACGAGTACTCATCGTATCATTATTGTATTGATTGTATTGTATTATCATTATTATAAGGATGTCATCAATGTCATGTCAAGAATGATTCTCTAATATCAGGACATCATTTTATTTGCTCAGATAAAGACTTTCCGGTATTCAATTGGTTTTGTATCCATTTTAATCTGCATTAAAGTAATGTCCACACCGTAATATTTCAATTCAATTGCTGCGTGGCTGCGCCTGCTTGGAATTCAGCTAAACTTAGCTAAAACTTTTCTTCCCGGGCTACTTATCTATACTAATATATAAAGAGGAAAGATTTGATTTTTTGTTTGCATTGAATAGGCACCGAAACTACTGAACCGATTTGAAAAATTCTTTCACTGTTGGGAAGCTACACTATCCCCGGGTGACATAGACTATATTATATTTTCAAAAAAATTAGGGATCCTTAATAAAACTCCAATAATGTAACCCAAGGTGTACATAAATAAGAAAACCGAAGCAAAGCGAGGGTGGTTACTTCTAACAAATATTTTTAGTAGTACAACAATATATGATTTTAAGAAATAAATATTTTTTAATGACATGAAAGAAGTTTTGTTGAAGAGTGCCAAAAAAAAATTATACAGATATCTTTCTCCCTCGAATATTCACGGATTTGGGTACCCGGCGCATTAGTTGTTACAATAGCATAAAGCTATACTAGCTAGGAGTTCAACAAAAATAAATTGATCTTTTTTTATCTCCGCTCGTAATAGAATATTTAATTAGACGGTGTTGTCTGCAGTTTCTTTGATTACAAAATAATATTGTTAACAAACGCAGGATATCGCGGTTGGGCTTATGCAGATTACGAGTTTACTTACTTCATTTTGTTGCGGCTTTTGCTTGTTTGACATGCGTGTTTGTATATAATGTGAAAATTACAAATTCGTTTAAAAAGTTTTTCATATTTATTTTTTATTCAACTGTCTAGCTATTACGGCTCATGAGATACGGCCTGGAGACAGACAGACGGATAGGATCCCGTTTTTACTATTTGGGTACGGAACTCTAAAAAGTAACTTGAGTCAAAACCGGCCAGTTCCAACTCGACGCATTAAAAACAAAGGCTTATCTTTTTTCCTCCACGTTATCGTCTTCCCCCAGAGGGGCTACGTAAAGCACTTAAAAGATAAAATGCCACCGGTCACTTGTCAGGGATCTAACTAAAGTGTCGCCGACTGTACACAGAGCTATTTGGTTACAATCAAACATAATAAAATTTGGAGCGACTGATGTCCTTATCGGCGCGTATGTAAATTAGAACGCAGTTATAAATAAGATTAATTACTTACGCCCCAACTCAGAGTCACTAACGGTTACTTTAATCGCTCCTTAGCAAAGAATCACCATACAAATTTTGTGCTAAGGAGCAGTTTAAGTAATCGTTAGTGACTCTAGAGTTGGGGCGTTAGTACTTAAGGCTTTGTCCGCGTTTTCCGAGATAATAAATGCCCTATATTTTATTCCAGATCATGGAATACCTTTATATGGTCTAGAATCTAGATGGTCTACCTCAGTGCTGAGTTTCATGAAAATCCATTCAGTAGTTTTTGAAAGAGTAACAAACATCCTTAATAAACTTCCACATTTAAATATTAGTAGGATACCGCTGTATACGATCCTGTAGCTCAATAGAATAAATTGTTTTTCATGCCACTAGCCAACGTACCCGCAGACAGTCCACCAGTGTGTTTAGTCAGAGTTTTACTTGACATATCAGCGGCGTAAAGTAAACGCACGTTTATTATTTGTATGGGACCAAAGCTTTTCTCTTCACTGCCGCTAGATGGCTCTGCTTCGGTACCATACAAATAGTTTACGTGCGTTTACGCCGCCGTTATGTTAATTAAGTAACACTCGTAGTACAATCACCTGCAGAAAAAAGTAACCCATCTGTGTACAACGCAACAGGCAACTGAAACGTTGCTGCTGTTTGTATATTTATAAACAGATGGGTTACTTTTCTCTGCAGGTGACTGTACTAAGCACACAGATTGAACGTGTTCACTGTCGTGGTCACTAGTGATGGCCACTGAACATCAGCAAACACCGTTCATTCGGCAGTTCGGCAGGCGTCATGTCACTATTGTCCAGTCCATAATTCGACGGACCAAATTGACAAATAGTGTTGTATGTATTGACGAAAAATAGTAAAAGGAAAGTGTTGATATTTTAGTATCGACGATCGATCCACCGAGAAAGCTAGCGACGAAAAAACGGCATGGCGGGGCGTGCAGTCAATGATACGTTATTAGATAGTAGATTATTTTTCTTATCACTAACAGGAACTTACTAAATGTGTAATATTGCCATTTACCACTACTGGATAACTATGGCTCCTTATCAAGCACAGAGTCAAGCATCTTGTCTTTAAAACAGTAGTTTAATTAACCCAACCTGGGTCGTGTGTACACCATGTCAATTTATAAGATCCTGTGAAATATCTACCTGTGATTAGCTACCACCCTTGAGCATGAGTCAGCCGCCAAACGACTCGTCTTGTTCCGCGGCTGGAGGCTTGAGAGCCAGTTCTTTCTTTCTTATTCTTCCTCTTTCTTGGCCGACAACGCATCAGTGATGCCTTTGGTGTTGCTGATATAAATGGGCCACGATAGCCACTTACCATCACGTGGATCTTCAGCTCGTTTGTCGGCTATTTCCATAAAAAAAATATACAGGTTTCTGGCAATAAATAAATACTCATCCAGCTATAACTACACCAGAATTCATTCGCCATGACTTTGGAATGAATCTCAAGCGTTAGAGTCATATCTCCCTCTTTTTTACATTATAATATCATTGTTCTACCATACCAATTGAGCTTCACCACTTCATACAGGAATATCAAATTGTGCGGAAGGCTTATAATTTTGTTCCCACACTTACACAGCTTTAGCACGTTAGACGAGCTTATGAACAGTGTTCAATTGTTTGTCTTACAAGAAGTTTGTCTTGACTCTTGGAAGCAGTTAGCAGACATGTTTACGTTGTTACTTATACAACGTTCACTGCCTAAATAACATCTTAAATCAACTCATCAACAATACTCATAGCTTACATAAATCCTCTCAACTAATGAACAATGTAATGAAACTTTATGATAAAGTTTTACTTACAAGTCTAACCCCCGTATTCAAGAACAATACTTGTTTAAGTAAAGAAGCAATACTATGCGAAGTAAGGCATTTCTCAGTGCGTTCGTCATGACAACCTTTCTGTTTCACAGTCGACCCTTAAGTATCACTTGGCTGTGCGGACGCACAGGCTGTATACAGCCCTCATAGCCTAAGAACTCACGGAGCGATTTTCTCCCGCGCCCGCCGCGATAGCGGGCTCGCAGCTCCTGTAGAATGCAGATTTGTATGTAAAAATGAGCGGCATATTTCACGACGCGGTTTACGCCCGCGGCGGGCGCGGCTTACTCGCGGCGCCCGCTGCACCGGCGGGCAACTTCTAACCGCGCGGGTCGCGGTCAACCGCAGCCTCGGCGGGTTGCTCCCGCACGCTCTGCGGTTGGTTGGCGGGCGACCGCGGTGGGCGTGGGTGGGAGGGGGGCGGTACAGATCGTAAAACCACCCGTCTTGCTATATTCGCCCGCCAGGTTTGCGGGCGATAATCGCAACCGCGGCGGCTGCACTACCGCACAAAACTTCGGTCTCGTGAGTTTTGAAACTTTTTAAAATTTCCGCCACCGCAGCGGGCGCGGGTGAAAATCGCTCCGTGAGTTCTTAGGCTTATTGGTCCATTTGATGCGGCTAACTTCACTCAGTCATTTGACACAAGCAAAAGACAAAGATAACAATATGTATAAACAATCGATCCTTTCTTTCTATTTTGATAGAAGTCAAACCAATACTATGTGTTCGGTAAAGTAGCTCGGCAGCTACTTTATCGATTTTGACAAACGCACAGCGAAGGACTTCAATCAAGTATTGTTTACGAAATGATTTTAATGCCACTATGCACTCGCAAACACTGTGAGACCTCACAGTGTTGTTCTTGAATACGGGGGTAAGGTTACAAGGTAGTCTTGGTACCAAACTACCTAGGTATAAGAATTATGATCTCTTGTGAGGGAATAATTGACGACCCGTGTGACGCAATGGTTACCATGCCGAACGCCAATGGTCCTGGGTTCGATTCCCAGCGAGGCGGAAATTTGAATGATGAGTTTGAATTTCTGTTCTCGGTCTGGGTGTGAATGTCCTTGTCTAGTGTGTTGTCCATGGAACTAGGAATTGCAATCCGGAAAACCGGATCCGGTAATCCGGCCGGATCCGGCGTTTTTTACGCTTACCGGATCCGGTGGAAATTGCCGGATCCGGTGACCGGATCCGGTTACGCCAATTTTTGGCAAAATAATCACCCTATTGCTAGTGTAAATGCTTTGAATGCCTGGTATAAATGTTGCAATTAATGTAGTATTGCAATCGGGTATTACTAACTTTCAATAGGGATGTAATGTAAGTACTAAGTACAACACTTACTGAATGGATAAAAAACTAAAATTAAGTTATAAAAGCGGAAAATTATAATATTTTCGTTAATATTTCGTGAAATTATAATATTTTCGTTAATATTACTTCTTGTCTATTATATTTGCCCTTAATGTGTGTAGGTGTAAGCTATATCTATCTAACAGCCTTTTAAACTCCACTACTGGACATAGGCCTCCCCTAATTGGCGCCATTCCGACCGATCCTGAATCCAGCGGCTTCCCGCTGTCTTCTTTAGGTCATAAGTTTACCTGCGACCAGTGCTCCTTTTATTGAGACTGCGAGCTATGCCGGTAACTTTTGTTTACGAACTTCACTGTTACGAATCTTATCTCGTAGTGAAATACCTATCTAACATAGCTCGTTCCATAGCGCGCTGTGTGACTTTGAACCTACGAATGAGACCAACAGTAAAAGACCACGTCTTGGATCCATATGTTCACACTGACTACACACATTGCTCGAACACTTTCGACTTCAGGCACTGAGGAATTTTGGATAAAAAGATACATATGTCGTAATTTCCCGAACACTGCCCAGTCGAGTTGGATTCTTCGAGTTATCTCTTTCTCGAAGTTGGACTTACCCATCTAGATCATTTGTCCCAGGTAAATGTACTCGTCGACAACTTCGAGAGCAGTGTCGTCAACAACTACCGGTGCGGTTGTGACGAGAACATTAGACATGATTTTTGTCTTGTCCATGTTCATCTTAAGACCCACCCGTTGTGAGGCACTGTTCAGGTCCCCTAGCATAGTACTGAGGTCCTCCAGCGATCCCGCCAGGATCACTATATCGTCGGCAAATCGAAGGTGTGTGAGGTGTTCACCATTGATGTTAACGTCCCCTTATCTGACCCCCCTCTGCATTGGAAGGGGTTCGTGCTTCAGTCGTGTAATCGAACTGACACGGTGGCCGATTTATATACACACTTCAACACCTCGATATACCGGTACTAAGCTATAGGTGTACTTCAATTGATGTGACATGACAATAGAAAAACCCCCCTTATACATCTAAAGATGTTTAATTGTATGTATGTACGCTTGTTATTGGCTCCATCGTTAAAGAAAATGAAGAGAAAAAGTATCCATATTAATACATTTTTAGAAGATAAGTTATATTGATAATCTGTTCTACTTCTAACTAAAAAAATCAAAACTTTCCTCCTAATAATAAGTATAGATAATTATCATTAGCTACTATCAACATTACCTGACTTGACTCGTGGGAGTATTTATTAGGTCTTATTTGCATTTACTTTTGTCTCAATGCATTTTCATTGTTTTATAATACAAAGCAGTTTTTTGATTACCATAAAACAGTCTATATTGGCACGAGAAGGAAAATTCTAATCACTTGACCAATCCGGCCGGATCCGGCCGGATCCGACCGGATTGGCGAAAATCCGGTAAAATCCGGCCGGATTGAAAATGACACCGGATTGCAATCCCTACATGGAACCCACGACACAGGGAATCCTCGTGTGGGGCTATGAGTGTGACGCGTTATTTTTATGTATTTTTTTATTTTAATATGGAATAGACAGAATAAAAAAACCGGGAATCATGTGAAAGAGGTAGATTTTGAGATGACACTGTGTCATTATCGACGAATTTTTCTAATAGGGACATATGAGGGATATATGAGTAGTTAATAACATAAGTATAGTTATAAATGCATAGTGTAATTCATCCTCATCCTTATTTACTCCGTGTACTATAAAGTAGGTACGTTTTTACGTTTAGTTATGAAGCTTATGAATTATGCAATACAGAGTCCCATATTATTAATAAATTGCATAAAACAATGTCGCTATTTATATCTGTCTCTTTTTACTTTGTTACATTAGGATGCTTATACACCAATGAAGAATTTTTACTTTTGCTTTGGCCTAAGAAAAATATCCTGTATTTATATCTGATACGTCGAATAGCGTCCGAGATATTTAAGTTCTTTGAGCGGTGACGCACTCAGAGCGTAAACTCTCTGAACGTAAATCCTTTGACCCATTGCCGTAGTAGGGTTTATAGCTCGTATTTTAAAGGCTGCCCGAAAGCTACTTTTCAGCCCAGCCTCATACGAGCGCTGAGGGAACATGTGTAAACACATCGTCGAACAATCAATCATTAATTATATTGGTGTGTACTATGTGTAGGCATTAGGCACCTTAACGTATCAAACCGCTCCATTAATCCGAATTGGAGCAGTGTCGAAGGCCGTTCTAAGCCTCTCTCTTCAGGGGAGAAGAATCGTGCTCTCTGAACCATTAATGGGTTGAAGTTGAAGTATCGATTGTGCAAGGTGTTACTGGGCCTTCTATGACCCCTTACCATCGTGGCTCGACTGTTTGTTTGTCGCCTATTTACATACATTAAAAACAGTAGGCCGTCGCGGGGCGCCCGGCAGATGTGAATCATCTATGTATATGTATATATTTAAATTTATAATTAATAAATACCTAGAACGAAAAATTAAGTGAAATAAAGGAAAATAGAATTTCATTAATAATTTACAAACATATTATTTTAAAAACAATATACCGATTCAAGTCAAAGGTTAGTAAATATATTATCTATTAATATATTATTTTATTACTATTGCATTCAATTATTATTTGTTTATGTGAGGCTCGAAATGGGTCAAGTATACTATAGTATACTATTCTCACACAAAGAAGCAGCAATGTGTATAGTAGACATCAGTGGAGTAGCTAAGGAGGCCCCATATCAATATTTATTGTGGGGCCCCCTCAACATCAGCTGTCAAATATAAAAGGAGTGCCAACTGTAGCGGTTGTAAGCCGCTGGAGAACTTTTTTTGGGAGTGTTAGTGGGGGTCCCTATACGTTGGGGGCCCCGTATAAATGGTAGCTACGCCCCTGGTAGACATGCACGCACTCACAAGGGAGTCGAGAACGGTGGCGTAGAGGGGGCATCATGGCATGGCATAGTTATACTATTTGCTGTCATGACATTCGAGTAGATGTTTCACATCAAAAATATAAAAATCTCCATCTTTGTCCAGCGAACGGTGGACGACTCGAATCAACGTCAGCGCTTGCAACTTGCAATCCATCTGTTCAAAATGTAATCCAAGACATTCATGTAACACAGTAGTAAGGATATTGAATATCAATATTGACATCAATATTCCGTCTGCATTCCGTTTAAACACAATATTCATGTGTCTGTGAAATAATATTTCTAGAACAATCGCGTTCAACACACCGAACCGCTCCGTTCGCTCGTCACGTCTCGTTCACTCACTCAGACATTCAGTCACGCAGGGTTTTTGCATTTGGCGCCAAAATGTTTTTGATGTCTCACCGACATTGCGCATTTCATTCAGTTGTTGTCTGCTAACTTTTATTTTAAATATTTAACAATGTCTTAAAGTAACTGAATTATAAACCACCACTACAGCCTATCATGCTTGCCACGATAAGATTTATTTATTTGTCTCACCACTTTACGACCTTTTTCACAAAATAACAGATAGATACATCTTGTGAACCCAGTTTGCACCAAAATGTAACCTACCTTCCCAACATAGGGCATCATGATGATCACTGGACAGGGGCCATTCATTAATTACATAAGGAATTTTATTGTGATCATGATTTACCTGTGAAACTATATGTTTCAATCAGTATCAAAGAGCCATCAATGATGTGGGTTCCCTGTTTCCTCTAGTGTCAGCACATAGGCGAAGCTTTCAGTGTTATTTATGTCCACGATATGGCATCCACTTACCATAAAATGGCTTGCCTGTTTGCTCATTGCCTATTTACATATATATGGATTTTGCACATTTTACAGAACAAATTACGCTGCTTACGCCTTGGCTTCAATCAATTAATGGCCCACTACTAAGCACAAGTCTCTCCTCTCTCCACCACGCTGCTCCACTGCGGATTGGTGGAAGGGTTAGTGGCAGAGGACATGGCTTAATAACTAATAGTTTATGATAACAACTGGTAGCAATGGCTTTAAGTGCCCTCCAAATCAGAGAAACACTTGAGAAATGTTTGTCACTAGCAGTCACAGACTCAAACTGACTATTAATTGGTACATTGACGATATTGTATACTTTTTGGACCCAAGGCATAAATCATAGCAAATTTTGGGTATTTAAGATACACGGAAATTTATTTATAACATCAATTTTAATGATAACTAATGACACTATGGTAAAATAAAAATTAATGGTATTCAGTTTTAATAGAACACAGTCAAAAAATCTTTTTAACATACTAACTTACATTAATGAACACTATTATTTTCTATCTGTCCCAATCCCAAGTTAAGGACAAATGCCAATGTTTTTTAAACTATAATATTTTAAGTTTAATTAATGAGACACATTAGTAAATGAACACAACATGCAGTAGCTATTATTAATATATTATCGGAATTCATTATTATTTCCTCACTGCTCATGGAAGAAGAGTCGAGGTTACAGGAAATGTAATCACCTTGACTGTATGTTATTTTGCAAAAATGTCACTAATAAATGTTTAATAGTCATTTTAGTTATTATTTATTTTTAATTGACATAATTAAGGTCATACTGTCCTACTAGTCCTAGTAGATAATATTATAAAAGTTAAAGTATGTTTATGAGGATGTATATGGATGTTTATATATAGTATAACTTAATATAACTTAATCTATAGTATTGACTTGTAGTGCGCCTTAGCATACTGTAAGCACAACAAGTATGTTGTTTAATAATTAAAAAAATATATATATATACTAGCTGCCCGGACAGACTTCGTTCTGTTAAAAGCTTTTTTATTTTGAGATGTAAGCTATCCTATCTTTTAAGTTGGATCAAACTGCACACTTTGTGCAAATTTGATTAAAATCTGTTAAGTAGTTTAGGAGTACATCGCGGACAAACAGGTGACATGTAATTTATATAATTATATTAAGATATATTACTCTTTCATACAAAAACGAATGTTACTAATAGTTGCTAAATAAATAAATAAATAAATGAATGAATTTTTATTTACTCGTTTTTATTTACTTATCAAGTGGAGTCTTCAATGAATAAGATGAAATATACCTACGTATACCATTTTATTCTGCACATATCCTAGATACATTATTAATTTCCTTCATTAATGCGAAGTTGCAAACTTATAATATTCATACCTACCTACTGTTATTTCAACCTAAAATAGACTCTATGTCCCAATATTCATTTGAAACTTTTCATATAATACTTGTTAACGGATACCCGGCGTATGTTACTATGCAAAAAAATATAGAAGATAAAATGCACACAATATACACAGAAAAATTTTACTTAGAAACAACCATACAAGGGTAATACTTTACCCTCTTACTACAGTATGATAGCTACTAGGCTACCAGCTGGATACAAGGTCATTAATTTAATCAATAACTCCGTGGATGATGTGGATCCAGTGTCTCGTGTACTTAATTATCCAATTAAAACTTTCTATACAACTGAAAAAGTAACTTCATAACAGCATATTACATTGTAGATTTATAAACTTTACTGTTGTACCATGCTGTTCATTTGTAGTATGGTGATTAAAATTATAATACATATCGACGCTTGAAAGGCAAAAATTACCAAGCAACATGTTGACAACTTCACACTAAAGCATTTTAAAGTTTTTATTTTAGAAAAAAAATCGTAAAAATTGCTTTATTAAGCATTTGAACTGCATTTAACATTCATTGGTATGAAGTAGCTATGACTAATAGGCGGTTTTTTTTTTCTAAAATTAAAAACTAAAATGCTGTAGTGTAAAGTTGTCAACATGTTGCTTGGTAATTTTTGCCTTTTAACCCGTCGGTTACCGGGAACGTTCCAGCACGTTCGAACTCAAAGGTACCGCGATCACGCGGATCCTAACGAGTTAAGCGTTGATATAATATTTAAAAGTACCTATTATATTGGTGCTTTAACTCAATGATATAAAAATGATGTTAGAAAATCGTACATGAATGAGCATTGTAAATTAAAAAAGTTTAATATCAATAACATGTTTTAAGACATCAGGAAAATCGAGTTGAGATGGGGTTTTAGGGGCTTACTGCTCCCCCAAAATTATCTATGTTCATTCAGCTGGTTCAAGCAAAAAACAAAAACCCTGGATGCACCACTGTTTAAAGGCACATGTCACTGGTGTAGAGATAACTTGGCGATTAAAATATCGCACGATCAGTGGGTCAACGCACTGTCCATGTTTACCACTCCACGGTAAACACGCACAGCGTTTTGAATATATAACCACCTCATGAATTATTCCAACGGCTAATTTCAATTGTAAATCCACGTACCTTCTCTCGCTTTCAAGTAGACTGTGTTCGCTACTATATTTTCTAATTCCATCAGTTCCAGTGTGGCGGATTTTATTGAAGATCCTCCGAGAAGATACTCGCTGTAGCGGCCGCTCCGCCGCGCTTACAGCGTTCGGATATCCGCCCATCAATGAATAACGCGCGGTCTTACACAGAACTCAACACTATACACCATAGGTCTCACACGCGCTGGTAAACAGCTAAACAGTAAACAACTAACACACTCCGTATCACCGAAAAACTAAGACGCAACCGACCTCGGCAGGGTGTGACAGAATAACACTACCAGCATCTCTGTTTGACCACCTCATCCGACAACTCTGGCGCTGGAGGACGCGGGACACGAGGTTAGCCGGTCAGTTTCTCTCAACGCGCCAGCAGAGAACACGCCCCGATATTACAACGAGTTATTGACGTAAAGAAACGCTCGCGACAAATTACCACAAGGCATAGTTAGAGTAGCGATCCAGTTGCCATAGCGCGTTTGTATAAACTACTATTTTCTACCAAATGGATTTTTCAACGTTTCCATCCATTATTTGTATTATTCGTCCGTACATTTTATTTATTCGTACATGTATTCAATTTTTTTTAATTAAGAATGACTCGGATGATTAGCTTTTTTTAGTCTCCTTGAAAAAGTAACGTGACCGAAATCAATAAATAGTTAGGTTAGGTTAGTTAGGTTCCTGTTTTTATTTACGGGAAAAAAGGGACCCCGCGAAGCGGGCTTCCACGACATCTGTGACAAAGCCCTATTATCATGACGTTAATTGTATAGGTGAAGCCCCTCGCCCTGTAAAAATCACGTAACGATAATAATTTACGGACGACTTAAGTTATTTTACGAAGTGTCTATTCGTCCGCTAATAACATAAATTAGTCGTCCGCTAATTCGTACATGTATTCAATTTTTTTTAATTAAGAATGTAATTTACGGACGAATAAGGTTATTTTATTCGTCCGCTCAGCGGACGATTAGCAACAGCCTTTCGAAGTGTCTATTCGTCCGCTAAGCGGATGAATAACATATATTATTCGTCCGCTAAGCGGACGAATAGCAACAGCCATAATTAATTCGATTAAAAAAGTGGTACAAACCTCATAAACAAAAACTGGTTTATTAGTGAGAATGGTGAGGGTTGTAAGGGAGACAAAAGTCTACTTTAAAAATGAACGTGGGGACGGGGGTGCGTTATATTATTGTTATAACATGTATTGTGGCAATATTTAGGAAATATTCGATATTAAATAAATATAAATAAACATTTCCACTTAATGTTGTGTTAAATAAATATAAATTAATATTTCCACTAGTAAGTTATATACGATTTCTATTAAGTTTACATTTGAAATATGAATTTGTTTTAATGTGATATAAATAATGTGACAAAAATGATGCAAGTTTTACATAACAATAAAACTTGTATTATTGGCAGAGACGATGCACAGCATCTGTGAGAGTGCGTCAACTACTTCCCTTTTATTCTCAACCAATCAGAGCTCTTTCCGGTTAGTTCCGGCCAATCAGCGCAGAGTAATGTCGCGTGGTCTCAGGTGATCGCCTTCGTCGATAGTTACTTACGGATTTTGCCTCATAGAAGTCTCTCACCAGGAGACCCTAAGTGGATGCTGTGCATCGTCTCTGCCAATAATACAAGTTTTATTGTTATGTAAAACTTGCATCATTATTGGGCATGTGACGATGCACAGCATCTGTGAGAGACGTGTTTATATCTCCTGGTGACCACGAAACGATGCTATGTGATAGATCTCGAAACAGGGTAATAATAAAATACCCTATGAGAGAATAACAGCATTATATTTATAGATAAAGAGAAAATATGAAAAATAATAATAATAACAATCAACATATTTTGATATTGCATATTCATGACACATATAAAATTGGAAATTTAAAATAAGTAGATGTATACAAAAATATGACACTTAATAATTAACTCATCTAATCAAAGTGGTTCAAAGTTAGCTGCAATATTTAATTGC
Organism: Thymelicus acteon; assembly: GCA_951805285.1. Lineage (NCBI taxonomy): Eukaryota > Metazoa > Arthropoda > Insecta > Lepidoptera > Hesperiidae > Thymelicus > Thymelicus acteon. The sequence continues at coordinate 2,411,645 of OX638235.1, forward strand.
GAGGGCCTAGATTTACCTATAATCTGTTTATGATAAAACTTTGCAAACGTATTTTGCGTGCGCCAGTTACCACGCGCAAGTATCTCTTCTGTAGTGAAATTATCATACCAATTTAGAGATGCTACTGCCGAACGCATACTGCCAGGGGAAGCAAATATACCTGCATCTTTAAAGATTGATTTTATCCAATTCCCAATAACTGTTCGCGTAGCGGCTTTATTAAGGCCCCGTATTGTAATAAATAAGGCATTATGGCACTCAGCAGTACGTCTCTGGGTGCCCAAGAGAATAACCTGTCTTATCCAAAATACAGGACATATACTTTTATCGTTATGTTGTAAAAGCTTCCATCCCGATTGCCTGTAGGTAGAAGAGTCTGTCTTAGAGCCAAATGTTGGGTACAAGATACAAAAATCACCTCCGTCAATATAATGATCCGACGAGACTTTTAGTAATGTAAGGTCATGGATGCGTCTGCCTGACGCAAGCAGAAGTATAGTAGCTAATCTGCGGGAAGCTTCAAACAGTGTATAATTAGCTGGGGGATTTGCTTGCAACCAAGCAGCAAGGATACTGGGATCCCAAATTGGAGCTTTGTCTAACTTTGGTTTCTTAAGAGAGATAGCTTTAAGAATATGTTTAACCAAAAAATTGGAACTCAAATTTTCATTATTAATAGGTTTTCCAAAGGTTAAAACCACTGACTTATGTAATAATATGGTAGGGTAAGCTAAACCCTCGTCAATGAATAAGTGTGCCAAAAATTTTGATAAACTGACACCGTCTGGATGTTTGAAGTCGAAATTATTTCTATGACACCACCTAAGCCATCGATTCCACGCAGGTTGATATGTTTTTAGCGTTGATTTTCTCCAACTAGACGCAAGCAACGATCGCTCAGCTTCGGACCAATTTTTGGTAACATCACTCCAGCCCCAATTTTCCATACATATAGCTCCATGGTCTGTACTTGAGGTGGCGGCAGGCCGGTGCTCTGGTCTACCAACATTCGATCTAAGTTCTTGATTTTCATCGGCTTGCTGAGAGCCCGACGACAAAGGTCTGGGAACCAAAATGCTCTCTTCCACATTGGTGCTACTATTAGGAAGACTCCCTGTGCCGAGTTTAGATGTTGTAGGACACGTGGTAGGAGGCTCGGAGGTGGAAACACCCAGGCTAGGGAAAAATTCCACTCGCGGCTGAAAGCATTGCAGAATTGGGCTAATGGGTCTAAACTGTCTTTTGTCACATATCTTCTCAATACCCTTGCTTCCCTGCTGGCAAACAGGTCTATTTGGGGAGTGCCGAAATGATGGAATATTCTCTTGACAGCCGGTTGCAAGAGGTGCCACTGGGGGGTGACCTTTCCCCTTGACAATTTGTCCGCAATATCGTTGTATTTTCCCGGCAGATACTCTGACGAAATAGTTATGTTCCACCTGTCCAAAATAGTTAGAAGGTGATGAGTCATATTGAGAAGAGCCATGGATCGTGTGCCTCCTTCTTTTTGGATATAAGATATGACAGTGCGATTGTCTGATTGAATTATTAAATGGCGCCCCTGCAAACGAGATTTGAAGGTTCTTACTGCTGCAATGACCGCATACATTTCCTTGCGATTGCAGTGCCAACCTTTCTGATCGGGTTTCCATCTCCCCGATATCGATCGATCGTCTAGTTGAGCCCCCCATCCGTAATCGGATGCATCTGTTGTTAGAAAATGTTGTGCCAGTTGTGAATGTAGACTGCTTTTTGATCCCGAAGTTTTCATTGCTGCTATCCACCATTTTATATCGTTTAAGCAAGCAAGCGGTATTTGAATTTGTTTCCTGGCTGCCAGGCGGCCTATGATCATGCAAAATCGCTGAAGTTGACGGCAATGCAGCCGTCCCCTTGGTATAACAAAATTCGCGAAGTTGAGGGTGCCAAGAATTGTCTGAGCTTCCTTCAAACACATCTTTTTCTTGAGTAGAATTCGTGTCAATAGAACTGATGTGGTATGTATTTTTCTTACTGGTAGGCATTTGAAATTCTGAATGGTATTCCAAACTATACCTAGGTATTCCAGTTCTTGTGACGGAATTGTGATGGATTTCTTGTAATTTACCGTCCATCCTAATGATTCGAGGGTTTTCAATACTACTTGCACTTGAGATTGTAGAAGGGTTTTTGACTGGTTGGCTATCAAGAAGTCGTCCAGGTAAACAACAATTCTCATTCCCTGAGACCGGAGATATTGGGCGACCCAATTCGTTAGTGCTGAGAAATTCTTGGATGCACATGAGAGGCCGAATGGTAGGCAGGACATTTGTAGCACTTGACCCTTGTACACTAATCTCAGGAATCGTCGATGACACTCTGTAATGCTTACGTGGAAGTACGCGGAGGACAGATCGATCTTTACCATCCAGTCCAGTCTCTGAAGGAAATGTGGAATCTGGAAGTGTGATATAAGTTTGAAGGGCTTCGGGATGATGTATTGATTTAATTTTTTTTAGGTTGAATATAGGCCGGTCGTTCCCATCGCTCTTTTTTGCTAGGAACATCGTTGATAAGAAGCTGGGTCCTAGACACCGTTGATCTGGTACCTCCAATACTCCTTGGTCTAATAAAAGATTGATTTGTTCCGTCATTCTGGGTGATTGTGCAGTTTCGAATCGTTGAAGGGTTTTCGCTAAAGGGTAAACTAGCAGCGGTTTCGAGGTAAATGGCAGACGCATTCCCGAAATCATTTCGAGAAGAGCTTTCGGAGCTCCAACCGCCTGCCACTGCTTCCGATACGCTCGGAGGCAGCCCCCATAAAACCCGGTCATGTTTGCCGGCGAGTCATTTATTAGGTTGTTTTTTACTGGCATGGGCATTGAAATCCCTTTTGGACAAATTCCTGGTCTTTGTGGATTGTTTGAAGTTGGACGTGTTGCTGGGCTTAGCTTTTCGGTTGAACGCTTCCTGATCTCGTGATCGAAAGGACCGGTCTCTAGCATTGCTCTTACTTGCTCTATCCATAATTTTAACGCTCTGTTTGGGTGGTTCCTTCCCTGGAATGAACCATGGCTGAACCCATTTATCAATGCCTCCCGTGTTCTGTATATATGCGTGAAGTTCGATTTCATTGAACAGGCTTTTAGAACTTGGAGGTATCTTACGCAGACCCTCTCGCAAGTTCTTATTGGGAATTTCACACAGGATACGTTCCCGGCGAATTTCAATATATTCGGCTCGCTTTCCACAAACAAGCTGCATTATGTCCTCACTAGTCTTGTGGAATTTAGAGTTAGGTTGAAACAATCCCGATATTTTATCGAAAATACTAGAGGCCGACAAGAGGGTATCAGGCGATGCAGCCCAATCAACAAATTGTTGTAAATTACGGGTAAGTAAATCATGTTGCTCCAGCAAGGCATTACTCAGAGCTGCTACCATGTGCTCCGAGCTAGCTATATAATCTTTCCCTTTTATAAATTGCCGGAGTTCATCGTTCACCTCTAATTCCACAAATCCCGGAGACGCATGGTATGATTTCAGAGTATCATTGTACCTTACATCCTTCCAGTACGACTCATTAAAGCGTTGAAGAGCCTCGAGCTTCTTAACGGGTTCAGGGTCCGCCCGAGGGACCTTGGGGTCCTTCACCGCCGTATTTATATTGCTCAAATGTAATAAGTGTGGATCAATTGGTCCACTAGGCAGAGCAACGGTCGGTCGAGTCAAGTTGAAAGGCAAAGACTGCGAGCTAGGGCCGGGCACCGGCTCGGGACCGGGTGCAGGCTCTCCTGGGGGCAGCAAGGGCGTGCCAGTTTGCTGTGGTGGTTCGGTTACATTAGATGTGGTAAAATATTTATGCCATAATAAATTCGTCAACATGCTCACTTGATCGGTTAAATGTTGTATATCGGACTTACCTTGCTTGCCCCGTTTTACCTGGGGTTGTAAGTCATCCATATTAGTAGAACTGGATTCGCTTGATGTTGAGGATTGTCGGTAGCGCTTGCGAGACGCTGCCGTTTCGTCAGGTGATTCTGCGACCTCACATGGTGAATCCGACGAAGCACGTGGTGCTGGTGATCCGTTTATTCTGTTGTCACTCATTGCAAGAAATTGCGCACAGTTGACGATTTCTTGAGAATAAATATACCAATTAATTTTATTCACTTTAAATGCACTGAAGTTAACTTTGTAGAACAGAATTTATGTAGCTCCCGAAATACGTGTTCACTGTTCGAGAAGTAACGACGCTATGAGGCAAAATCCGTAAGTAACTATCGACGAAGGCGATCACCTGAGACCACGCGACATTACTCTGCGCTGATTGGCCGGAACTAACCGGAAAGAGCTCTGATTGGTTGAGAATAAAAGGGAAGTAGTTGACGCACTCTCACAGATGCTGTGCATCGTCACATGCCCAATAATGAAATGATTTCATTTCATTTCTTTATTTGTAGAAATGTAGTTACAAAGTTGGTCAAGTATTATGCAATCTATCTCATATTTGCCATATTATGGCGTATAAATAATTTTAGTATAGTATGTTAACATTATTTTAAATGAGAATATTATTTCATTATTGGGCATGTGACGATGCACAGCATCTGTGAGAGTGCGTCAACTACTTCCCTTTTATTCTCAACCAATCAGAGCTCTTTCCGGTACACACGAGCTCGAAGACGCCGCAGCGCCACTGCGGAGGAAAAGGCGGAGAAATACCGGGAGTATCGCGCCGCGACGATGAGACTGCAACTGGCCATTGCCGACAGCAAGGCCCGTAACTGGCGCGATCTCCTGGATGGTCTGGACAGAGATCCGTGGGGGCGGCCATACAAGATGGTCATGGGCAAATTACGCCCGTGGGCCCCACCCCTCACGGAATCCTTAGATCCCGCCTTCCTGTCCCAGGTGCTGGACACGTTGTTCCCGGAGGCAGAGGAGGACGTCCGCTCCGTACCGGAGGCTCCCTCCGACTGGTCGGATGAATTGGCCGTAACAGAGGCAGAACTGTGCATGGCAGCGAAGGCCTTGGCTGCGCGTAACAGCGCTCCAGGGCCCGACGGAATCCCGGGTAAGGCATGGGCAATCGCTCTGCCTATCCTATGGAGAAGGCTTCTGTGCCTCTTTACCAGCTGCCTCAGAAGCGGCCAATACCCTACCGAGTGGAAACTGGCGAGACTGGTGCTCCTACACAAGCGGGGCAAACCACTAGACTCGCCAGCAGCCTACCGGCCAATCTGTCTCCTGGACGACGTGGGCAAGCTCTTCGAGCGAGTGATTGCCAGGCGGATAAACGACCACCTCGGGCGCGATGGTCCCGACTTGTCCCCGAACCAATTTGGGTTCCGTCGACGGCGTTCGACATTGGACGCAGTCCTCCGTGTGCGGGCGCTATCGGAAGAGGCCATATCCCAGGGGAGAGTAGTCCTGGCTGTAAGCCTAGACATTGTAAACGCCTTCAACTCTCTCCCTGGGAAGGCGATAATGGAGGCGCTCGTATACCACGGAGTTCCTCCCTACCTGAGGAATGTGATACGGGCCTACCTTAGCGGTCGTAAGATCTGCTACCCTGGGCGTGATGGCCGTGTCCTGGAGAGAGAGGTCGTGCGCGGGGTTCCACAGGGGTCAGTCTTAGGGCCACTCCTCTGGAACCTCGGGTATGATGCGGTGATGAGGACGACGCTTCCACCTGGTGTGAGCGTCGTCTGTTATGCCGACGACACCCTCGTCCTCTCCGAAGGGAAGTCCTTCTCCAGGACGGCGAGGCTGGCCGAGCTCGGGGTGGCACGGGTAGTGGCCGGGGTCCAAAAACTGGGTCTGGCAATAGCGCCAAACAAGACCGAGGCACTATGGCTCCACGGTCTTCGACCCAGAGAGGACCCTCCGAACTCATCGGTGAGGATAGGTGACGTTGACGTTCAGGTTGGCCGTAGCATGACCTACCTGGGGCTGGTGCTGGACAGCCGATGGACCTTCGACGAGCACTTCGATCGTCTCGTCCCCCGGATTCACAAGGTAGCGGGTGCAATGCACAAACTGCTGCCGAATCTCGGGGGACCAAGGGGAGAAGTCCGCCGCCTTTACGCAGGCGTGGTGCGCTTAATGGCGCTCTACGGAGCGCCCGTATGGGCTGGCCGGCTCTCGAGCAACAAGCGACGTGCAGCGAAACTCAACGCTGCGCAGCGCGTGATCTCCATCAGGGTAGCTCGAGGGTACCGGACAATTTCATACGAGGCGGCTGCAGTCCTGGCGCGGTTTCCGCCCCTGGACATTCTGGCGGATATGGACGCAGAGGTCTTTCATAAGACCCGCGACCTCCGCCAGAGGGATGACCCCCACGAGGCGATCGGAGAGCTTCGACGAAGGTCGAAAAGGCGGGCCTTGATGCGCTGGCGTGAGCGATTGGCAGAGCCTCGCAGTGCGCGCCAGCGTATCGTAAGGGCTGTCCTGCCAAACCTCGAGCGCTGGCTTGAGAACAGCGGTAACGTCACCTATCGCCTCACCCAGATACTCACCGGACATGGCTGCTTCGGTGAGTATCTGCATAGGATAGGTAGGGAGGAGACGGCGCAGTGCCACCACTGCGGGCACTTGGAGGATTCCGCGCAGCACACGCTCGAGAACTGCCCTGCATGGGAGTCAGAGCGGCGGATCCTCACGGATACAATTGGGCAAGACCTTTCCCCGGCAGCCGTGGTCGCGGCGATGCTCCGGAGCAAGGAAGCATGGCGAAGCGTCACCTCCTTCTGCGACGCTGTAATGCTCGCGAAGGAGGACGCCGAGCGAAGCCGAGAACGCTCGGATCCCGCTCGGAGGAGGAGCCGCCGCGGCAGACGTCAACAACGTCCCGCGCCGGGGGGGTCTTGACTCCCGTGACGTGCCTGCCCAGGCACCGCGCTGGAGGGCACCGGTGCGTTCTACACAGAGATCCCGGAGCCCTCCGTAGCGCTGAGGATGGCGCCCGATGGGTTTTAGTGGGTATTCCGGCAGTAGGCCGGCGAGTCCCACACTCCGTGCGTAAAAGCATTTCCCATCGTTAAAAAAAAAAAAAAAAAAAAAGGCAGACGCATCCATGACCTTACATTACTAAAAGTCTCGTCGGATCATTATATTGACGGAGGTGATTTTTGTATCTTATACCCAACATTTGGCTCTAAGACAGACTCTTCTACCTACAGGCAATCGGGATGGAAGCTTTTACAACATAACGATAAAAGTATATGTCCTGTATTTTGGATAAGACAGGTTATTCTCTTGGGCACCCAGAGACGTACTGCTGAGTGCCATAATGCCTTATTTATTACAATACGGGGCCTTAATAAAGCCGCTACGCGAACAGTTATTGGGAATTGGATAAAATCAATCTTTAAAGATGCAGGTATATTTGCTTCCCCTGGCAGTATGCGTTCGGCAGTAGCATCTCTAAATTGGTATGATAATTTCACTACAGAAGAGATACTTGCGCGTGGTAACTGGCGCACGCAAAATACGTTTGCAAAGTTTTATCATAAACAGATTATAGGTAAATCTAGGCCCTCGCAATTAAATCTTGCAGCTAACTTTGAACCACTTTGATTAGATGAGTTAATTATTAAGTGTCATATTTTTGTATACATCTACTTATTTTAAATTTCCAATTTTATATGTGTCATGAATATGCAATATCAAAATATGTTGATTGTTATTATTATTATTTTTCATATTTTCTCTTTATCTATAAATATAATGCTGTTATTCTCTCATAGGGTATTTTATTATTACCCTGTTTCGAGATCTATCACATAGCATCGTTTCGTGGTCACCAGGAGATATAAACACGTCTCTCACAGATGCTGTGCATCGTCACATGCCCAATAATGATGCAAGTTTTACATAACAATAAAACTTGTATTATTGGCAGAGACGATGCACAGCATCCACTTAGGGTCTCCTGGTGAAAGACTTCTATGAGGCAAAATCCGTAAGTAACTATCGACGAAGGCGATCACCTGAGACCACGCGACATTACTCTGCGCTGATTGGCCGGAACTAACCGGAAAGAGCTCTGATTGGTTGAGAATAAAAGGGAAGTAGTTGACGCACTCTCACAGATGCTGTGCATCATCTCTGCCAATAATACAAGTTTTATTGTTATGTAAAACTTGCATCATTTCAAAAAAAATATAATTATGGGAAGATTACAGAGTGGACAAATGTTATAGGTTTTCGTGTTGAAACTTGAATAAAAACTCATTTCGTTTTTATAAAAAAATTCTCAAAAAACATTAAAATTTTAAAAACATACAAGTAATCAGTTTAAAAGCTTGACACACATATGTTTTTTGATCTGATCAAAAACCAATTTATACTTGTAAATTTTCACGACTTCGTTCGTAATTTTATTTATGAGGTAACCAGACTGAATTTAAATTTTGTTTTGTAAAATTTGTGCAATAATATAAATAAATAAAAATATGCTGTGCTGGTCTTCATATACGTAATACGAGTTTCAAGTATTTATAAAATCAATGAAACATTCCTGTAAATAATTGTAGTGTTGTAATTTTTGTACCCAAGAGCGATTAAAAATTTAACTTGCATTTTAATAAAGAAAACAGTAATTTTGAAACTTATAAATCTTGTAAATTACTATTACAAACATATTTTTTTACAATGGTAATATTGTAATTGTCAATGCCACCAACATAGTACGAACCGTTCGGAAATTAAAATTACTCTTTCACCTTTCCTGTCAATATTTGCTTCAACTTCAAACTAAATTTTTTTAATTGTAATGTATTGAGTACTTTTTAAGATTTTCTATTTAATTTGTTGACGAGATACCGGGCCAAAATTCCTATAAAATTACACTTATTTTCTTGTCATAGGCCTTAGACATAGGCAGCCCAACTGTCCATTGGTTGTCATTTTGTCAATGCCAATGTCAAATGTCAATTATTCTGCTAAAAATCATTATCAGTCAGCTGTAAGTTTCACGTGTGTAAAACCACTAAAACCTCAAAATACTTTCAACGCTTTTTTTACCTCTGGATTCTAGAACTTGAATTTAAATTAACCGAGCATTCTTATTTGTGATAATGATGTATTGATCTGTAATTGCATCGCCGCATAATATGTGTAAAAGTGAACTTTCATTTATGTTTATGTTAAAATCGAAAGGTTACCGGCATCCGCATGCTTTGATACATTAAAACTTATGATCCATAGATCTTGAGTATTTAAAAAGGCACAGGCTCAGACAAGAAACAGCGCAGAAGTTATTGTTAAGAAATAAGAATGGATCCGTGTAGTGTGTGCGGTGGTAAAGACAAGAACTTAGTGGATGGCTTCTACTACTGTATGGAGTGCGGGACCCAGGATGTCAACGTGCAGGAGACCGTCGTGGAGCAGACAGTCATGGGAGATGGGACCTTCGCTCACACCACCTCAAAAAGGTTCACCACCGTTGTTAAGGATGGGATTGAGAGTAAGGAATTTTCTTATATTGTGGTGGACAAAATCTCAACTAATAATTCGGTGGCATATAAAGTAACGATGAACCTATTGTAATGTTAAGACCTTAGTTAATTATTTTATACACTAATGCTCCAACTCTGAGTCACTAATGCTTACTTAAATCGCTCTTTAGTACAGAATCACAATACAAATTCTGTACTAAGGAGCGATTTAAGTAACCATTAGTGACTCTGAGTTGGCACGTAACGAATTATAATTTAAGTTAGCTTGACCACAATGCATGCCGTAACCTATAAATAAGACTACATTAAGTTTTAACTTTATGCATAATTTACATGTTATCATAATGTAATTATCTTGTTGGTTACTCGAATAAAATAAAATAAAAATAAAATAAACAAGGACTCGACAAGTCAATAACGTGCTGACAGCACGGACAGTATTGAGCGATTAATTGTGTGGTTTATTGTACTTACTGTAAAGGAGTAGAGGCAGCGAGAACCAGTTCCTTATTTCTCTTCTGTCTTGGTCGGCAATACATTTGTGTTCCTTTTGGTATTACTGTCTATGGGCCACGGTGGCCACTTACCATCAGGTGTATTGTGAGTTTGTTGTCAGGTCTTTATATTATAAAGGGAGTGGAATAGTTTGTCTGCCTGGACACTCCTAGACTATTTATAATATGAATTCCCACAAAAAGAGGGAATAACCTAATAATAAATGATACAATACACTTAAAAAAAATAATTTAGAAATAATGTTTTGTGTACTGAGGTTATAAATATAATGTCAAATGTATAATTATTTTTTTTAAACAATTTCAGTGAGCAGTGAATGGCACAAGTGGCATATCTTCAATTTCATTCTGGTTAGACTGACAGATGAGCTGATAGCCCTCGGAGCCAAACCTTCAGTCAAGATGAAGGTCCTGTGGGTCTGGACGAGATACGTCAAGCAGTTCCAGGTCAAGGATGATTTACAGTGAGATACACTTTTGTTTGTTGTTGTAGAATGAGTGGTATACAAAAATATCCATCCATCAGTCCTTGGAGGTCCACTGCTGGACATAGGCCTCCCCTAACTTGAGCCACTCTGAACGGTCCTGAGCCTTCTGAATTCAGCGGATGCCCACTGTCTTCTTCAGGTTGTCAGGCCACCTGGTCGAGGGGCTTCCTATTCTCCGTTTTCCGAGACGGGTACCATTCGAGGACCTTTCTTCCTCAACGGTTATCGGTCCTTTGAACTATGTGGCCAGCTCATTGCCACTTCAGCTGGATTATTCAATGAGGCAATGGTTAACCTTGTTCCACACAGATTTCATCATTTCTGACTCGATCAAAAATATCATGATTGCTAAAATATCAATGAATATAGATTTTCACTAAGCCCATAATCCTCAAACCTAGCAAATGTTTAGAAGTCAACATTACTGTATTAGTTGTTATTACTTTACCTACTAAGTTATTCAAAGCATTTTTGGCAATTCACATGCCATAATGATTACCATGCTGGATTGTAGTGCTATGGGTCCTGGGTTTGATTCCCAGTGAGGCGGAAATTTGAATGATGAGTTTGAATTTCTGTTCTCGGTCTGAGTGTGTGTGTTCTTGTCTTTGTATGTTGTCGATGGCACTCATGACACGAAATCCTAGTGTGGAGCAATGAGTGTTAAAAAAAAGCATAGAGCTACCGACACTATGAATGCGTAACGGGGTTCTTCAAAGGCGTAAAAACAGCTCTCGATCAAGACTGGCGTAGCGTTGCTGACTCTACCATGTCCATATAGATGGTGGTGAACACTTACCATCAGTTGACCCGTCTGTAATTTCGTCAGCCCTTCAGGCAGTTCAGATTATAAAAAAATATTAATATATTATTGAACATGCACGCATATTTCATTACAGCAATCAATCAATATCCTTTTGTTTTTGTGTAAAATGCAAACTTGAGCTCTCAGATAAAAGTAGCTCTGATAGGTTTTCATTTGTTTCATTCAGGACATTTAATGCTTGTTTAAAGACACGTTTAAAGCAAAAGAAAATTAAACTAACCATCATTATATTTTTGTTTCAGATCAAAAACTATGTTGGATATCGAGGATGGAAATGAATCATCAAAACAAGATGATAACAATGAAAATGAAAAAGAAGACAGTTGTGTCGATGACTCGGATCATGAATCTGGAAATCGTAAATCAAAGAAATTGAAATCAGATAAAATTCGTCGGGATATCAAAACCGTTACAAAAGGAACAATACTTACAATATTGTATGTAGCATTAAATTTAGATAGAAGTGATATACAGCTTTCACATCTACTGAGATTCATTAGAGAGGGACGCCTGAGTCTGTATGATTGCATGAAGTATGTGCCCAAAGAATTGAAGATGAATACTGTGAAAAACTGGAAAAGTTTCGTCCTGACCCTAAATGAATATGGTCCTGTCGCGATCCGTGAGTTAAGTCTGACATGCTTTAAAATATTGAAGCTAGGTGTTCCATTGGTGCCAGATTTGAGGAAGATTGTTGGGAATTTAGTTCAGGAATTATGTCTTCCCAGAGATGTAAAGGACCTTGTTTTTGCATTGATGCATTTTATGCCCACTGACTTTTTGCATATTGATGCTAAAATCCAGAAAAGCCTTGTACGTATTCCAGATTACGAGGGCATTTGTATGGCTTACATACTAGTTGCTTTAAAAATTTGCTTCGGATTAGATGATGATTACGAGGTGAGGATATCTAAAGCGGTCGATAAGATTAATGATGATGAAAATTATTTGAGATCTTACAAACTGGGTTTGTTTTCAGAACCCTGTGATAGATTGTTTTCTTTTAATGAATGGTGTCAGCATTTACAGTTTAGGAAACATATTTTGTGTAAGAATTACTTGCCAATGTCTCGACAGTTTAATAACCAAACTGATGATTTCGTTTTTATGGAACACCTTGAGAAAAGAAGAAAGAGAGAGGTAAAATTAAGTGATGATGTTACTATGGATATTTTAAACAAAATCAAATCTGATGAAGTATCTCAAATTATACCAAAAGCTGATTTTTCTGTAACACTTACTCCTATGTCCACATATATGGATATAATAGCACAGCGTGTGCAAGATCCGGATTTAAGACTACTAATATGTGAAGATTTTACTCAATACTCTTTAAAATATGCCATACAAGATTTGACGTTACCAGGTGACTTTACTGATTTAGATAACCCTATAATAGGTGTGTCTGAATCAGAGAAGACATTTAATAAGCATGTCATAGGAACTCTAACGGTACAGGAGGGCGATAAGACAATGGTTTATGTACGGAATTGTCAAAATAAGAATTGGTTGAAAACAGAACCACCTAAAATGCATCATGTAACTAAAGTTGGCATGAACGAAAGTGTTAGTGACAGAGATAGTGATCATGGTTATGATTCCAACACTGAAAACTCTAATCCTGAAAGTAATGTTACTCATGTTACTATTACCGATGAAACCGTCTATAAAGATGATAAAGTATTGGAAATTATTGACGATCCAGACGTCAATAAATCTATATTTGATGATAATTTTACGAACATACACGTAAACCTACCTAACAACGGCAATGTCACAATCAAAGAAGAACAAGTGGATAACTTTTTTGAAATTGATACTCGAAGTAACATAAATATGGAAGATAGTGAAGTTGATTTATTAAATAACATTGAAGATAAAAATGAAATACACGTGTCTATGCAATTTGACCCTAATATTTTCGACAGAGATAAAATGATTAAGGATTTAATTGAATTGGCATGTAAAAAATATAAAATATCGATACCAAAAGAAAATATTGTTAGGAGACAATGTAAAAGGAAGAACAATTTGGCAGACGATGAAGCTTCGTCAAGTGAGCCCAAAAAAAAGCGCACTAAAAATATATTAAAACCGGGGGAAACTAAACGTGACGTAGATAATTTTATAGCTGCTTATTACAATAGTTTACATAATAAGATTTTAAATGAAGTTTCAGGGCAGATTAAATCTATTATTCGGGATACAGATAGTACTAACAATTTAGTTTTGGACAGGCAGAGTGGACTAAATGAATCTTGTGTTATGGATATCCGGAATGATATAAATAACGCAAATGAGTCAAATTTAGAGGAAGGAGAAAATGAAAAATCTCACATGGAAAATAACGGTAGTGTCACAGAAAATAATCAGACTGTGATAGATTTAGATGGGAAGAGTCGAGACAATGTAATCTCAGGGGAAAGTGTAGAAGACGAATTTCTTGATGAAATATTTCCTAAAAGTGATCCGAAATTTGACGAAAAAGAACATGACATACGACAACTTTATGTAAAATTGGGAGAAAATTTAGATACAGATAATGTATCGATTTTAGATATAAGCAACGATCCCAAAATCGATAAAATAATCAAGAAACAAATGGAACAGTTCTCTAATATTGACAAAAACACTTTAGACAAGAATGAAAATGATATTAAAATAGATGAACTTGAATCCTCCAGCGATTCCGATGATGATGTTCCTCTCACCATATTAAAAGACACCCAATGTTTTGAAAAGGAACGAGTAGAAAAAAAGAAAGAAAAATTAGAGCCACTAATAAAGGAAATTTCTAATTTAAAGGAGTTTAAATATTGGGTGAGACATTACAAATCGAATTATGTGGTAAAATCTCGGGATGTAGGAAAGAAATTCGATCTAGAATTATATGAAAATCTCCCTGTAAGTTTTGTTTTTGTCATTCGCGAATGTGCTGCCATTCTTGGTTGTAGCATGTTCTCTCTTTACAAGAACATGCAAAATATTGAAGAAATTTTATTAGCAAATGGCTAATGAAGCAGTATAGTATAGTAATAGTGTTTAATCATTTAATAATAAAATTATTATGTCTGTATTGATAGTTTTATGTGCTGTTGTACACTATATAATGTAGGTTAAGTATCTATGATCTCATAATAATATATGTATCTTATTGATAATAATAAGAATGTAATATAAATGTTATAAAGTTATTTAATTTATTAAGGTTATTTGTTTTTTTTACTTAATAGTTTTAAAACTATAGTACTTTTGTGTAACTTTTGACTTGAACGTGATATTTGTCTCAACCAATAAATCCGCATTGGAACATCGTGGTGGAGTACGCTCTAGGCCTCCTGATGAGCAGAGAGTGCTCAGTGGTCTCTCTTGAGAAGGCATACTCCACCACGCTGCGCCATAATACCACTTCCCTAAATATTGAAGTTCAAAATTAATGTCTTCATCCCCAAAGAGGTTACTTATTCTTCATCACACTGGCTGCAAAAAACTGTTTTGGCACTCGAGTATTTTTTATTTTCGGTAAATGCCATTTTCACACACCATTTTCATTTTACTGTCAATAAATCTACAACCAAGTTGTGATTAAAATAAAAATATTAGCTGAAAATGCTTGGAAGAAATATTTTGAAATTGGTGCATAGAAATTTGCAACCAAAGTTCTGTGTTCCAAAGAGGAATTGGGCACAAGTAGGAATGGTGATATCGACTCCACCAAGGGTGCCGGTTTCATACGGGGTGAATAAAATTAGTACTATAAATTTTTATCAGAAATAGGTACTCAATATTTTTTATGAAAAGGTCTCGTAATAATGATGCTGGCTACAGAGTAAAACAATTCCCGGCCCAATGGGTCTATGTAAGATTTTGACAAATTAGAACTTTACTTTCCCTATGTTTTAATTCCCTAGGATTCATTTACCAAAAACCAACTGCATAGTGCATAATAATTATTATTCATCGCATTTTTGCAAGAGCTTTTTATTATTAATTGCAGGAGAAAGTGCTTCACGTACTATTTATGTACGTCGTGTGGTTCACTCCAATCGCATACTTCTTGACTCAACTCAAAGTTTGGCGCCGAGAATACATTCAAGAGCAATCGTAATGGTTCTTCTTCGATGTAATAAATGACCTATTAGTGTAACGTTTGAATTATTATTTCAAGTCTGATTGTTAGGTACATTAATATGGAGACGAGCATTTTCTTTAGTAATTGGAATTCGAGTATCCTACTCGGTGTCAACTGTGAAAACAGAAGACCGAAGGAGACCGCATTGGGGCGGTTAACAATACGATTTTTTTTCCCTCTTGTCCTGTTAACAGAACTAGTGGGATTTTTTTTCCCACTAGTACCTACTGTCAACAGGACAAGGGGAATAAACGCTATAAACCCCAATCCAATGCCGGCATTTTAGGGTGTCGTAGGTTGGTCGTAGGAGGCGACAAAAGCTAGCCCGCTTGTTGGTAATTACTCCTAAAGGGATAATAATATTATCAATTATTAAGTCAATAATATTATTATTGTTTGGCTTTCTGTGGTGCCTCCTTAGCTACCACTCTCTTGCTTGATTCAGTTGCCAAACAATCGTCGAGTTCCGACTGAGGGATTGGGAGCCAGGTTAACCCCTCTAGGGGACATCTTGGTGGGGATTTCAGGAATAATCCTTTCTTTCTTGGTTAGCAAGTTAGCAACGCATTGATGGTGTTTTTTGATGTTGCTTATGTAGGTATGTCCCCTTTTATTTCCTTCATCTGAGGTATGTCCATAGGCGACGTTAGCCACAATGGGGGCGGCTACTTCATGAGGTAGGTACATCATCAGCTCTAGCTTGTTATTAAATAACAGTTTTTGTTTTCACATGAAAGTCAAATTTCGGATAGCTGACGAAAATATGCACTTATCATCATTAAGTTAATACATATAATATTGAAATGAAGCTGGTCATGCTGATTGCTGGTAGATCTTGGTTACGGCCTCTGAGAGAGTTGAGAGATGAGCATTAAGAGATTTTTGTTTGTTGATAATGTCTATTTTTAAACATTGTTTCAATGCTTATGTCGCAATAAATGTTTTTTTCTTTCTTTACGTCTATTACAGGTTGGTGATTTGAAATTTATTTTGTTTATGGAATTCTGTTTATTATGAAATTCTGTGATATTATATAGTCTATGGCTTTGGTAGTATTCTGTGCACAGCTGTAGTATTATGTCTATGGCACAGCTGCTGTCAATCTGTCAGATCTCATCGGCCTCAATTCCGCCTCATCGCATCTAATCTGTGGTCAGCCGGCGTGTGAATTATAGCGATGGGCCGAGTAATACTTTTTGCAACTCGAGTTACTCGAGCAAAAGTAACCGTTTACTCGAGTAAAAACTCGAGTAAACTCGAGTAAGCTTAATGTCAAAAGTCACGAGTAGCGAGTACTGCGAGTAGTCGCGAGCTCGCGAGTAATTATACTCGTCGCGTCGAACTTACTGAGTTATTCGAGTTAACCGAGTACGAGTAGGTACCGAGCTGGCTAGTTGGGGAATAAATACGAAGATGTAACCGTGTCGAGGTATGAATGGTATGATTTAACTGGATATCTATCTCCTAAAAATAAAAATGAATTATAGTAATTGTTGATAACCAGAAACCGTGAAAACGAACCGATTTGGATATTTTTTGTTTTGTACTATTCATGATGGCTTTGGCCCATGATGGTTGTCACAGTGCGAAATCGAAGTTCTGATTCATGTAACGTCAAATCAAGGGATCAGTCCTTCGATCACTAATTAATAACAGAACTACAAGTACTACAACAATCCCATCTAAAATTAGCTTGAAAAGTGTCGTCGACTGTTTTTATGTACATCTAGTTGAAATAAAAATACGTTGGTACAAATTGAAACCTTATATAATTATGACTTAAAGTTGTATTCATAAAGCCATGCACAAAAACCAATATTTTTTGTGACCGAAGCAAGCTGGTCAACATCCATCATAACAAGTTTAACCTTATAAGCAAGATTTAAGGTACGATTTACAAAGCACAAAAATAAACAATAACATTTTACGACTTTACGACTGAGGTTCGCTTCTAGGACAAGGAAGGAGTGTGGAGTCAAACTGTTAAATATTTTTATACTGTATAATAAATGATATTTTTTTTTGTAAATTTGTTAATGGCGATATGTGTAATGAACATATTATTATAATTTACCTGAATGTAACTATTTATTTGGATACGGAAGTACATTAATTTATCAATGACACTGATGCAAATAGTCATAATTTATTCTTTTTCTTTCTTACATTTATTACTAGGCAACTAGGAAACTGACTGGTGATGGTAGGCTTTGTAAAATGCTTCGAACATACAACGCTTCCCTGGGTTGGCTTAAAGAATTCTTCGAATCTTTGACGTGCTAAAATAGATATCTATTTTCCACGCCACACGGGATCTCGAGGAAAGCTAAAAAACAATATAAAATCTCACATCTTAAATTTCATTACATATTCATATTTAAGAAAAGAATAACAACAAAAACAAACTTAACATAACAAAACGAGAAAACATTAAACACAATTAGGTATCGTTTTTCAAAACAGCAACTCGTGTTTACTTTTTAAATAATTAAGATTATTGCACTTGCACTTGCGTAACCGGGCGTAATAAATTTAATTAGTCTCCCCCGTACCATATCCCGAGCCGACTGTCCGAGTACAAACAATACAACTCGCAACACGAACCGAACCGAACCGACGCGACAGTGAGGTCAGCGAGTAGCCGACGCGACCGAGTAATGAGTTGACTGAGTAAAATCGTCGTGAGTAAAAGCGCGTCGGCGGCAACTCGACAAAGTTGACGAACGAGTAACACGTCGCGTCGCGGTCGTCGCTGAGTTAAGTCGGCCGAGTTTACTCGAGTACGTTAAATTGTTACTCGAGTTACTCGACCAAAGAATTTACTCGAGTTACTCGAGTAAATTTCGTCGAGTTGCCCATCGCTAGTGAATTATTGACATTTGACATTGACATGTCAAAAACAGTGTTTAATAAATTGAAGAATTTATATTATTTTAACAATGAAAGAGACTAAACAAAGTTTGGCAGAGCTTCGGAGTTACTTCGCGACTCACAATGTGGTCCGCGAGTACATCGCACACACGTCCAAAGTGCATTCTGTTGGCTGGTCCTGCGACGGCCGAAGACTTGCGTCTGGCTCCTTTGACAAAAGCGTTGCTATTTTCACTTTAGAGAGAAACAGACTTGTAAGTAAAATTTCCAGTTTTATATGTACGGTCAAATAGTTACTTTTCGATGGTATTGATTCTTTAAAGACAAGTGTCCTCATGATAAACTTCCTGTTCCCTTATAACTCGAATTTTACTGTTTCGAAGCTTTGAACATGTTTATTGCTTAAGATAAACAGCTGAAAACACTACGGCTTTGGGTTAAATATAAAAGTGAAACATTGTTAATAACCAAACTTGAATGAAGTTTATTACCGTTTGCACGGAAGGCAGGATCATTGAAAAATCAGCTCAGTACCTCTTTACAGCTGTGCTTTAACTTGCATTGAAGATATCTATTTATACAAGCTAAATATTTTCATGTTATAGGTTCAAGATTTTGTATTCCGAGGTCACACGGGCTCGGTGGATCAGCTCTGCTGGCACGCGTCTCACGCGGACCTCCTCAGTACAGCCAGTGGGGACAAATCTGTCAGGATATGGGATGTCAGGTGACTTTGATGATGATTTCTATGATGTGCATATTGAAGAGTGCACAAAAACATTTTATCAACAGTTATTTAATGACAAAATTGTCTTATTAGAAACCTATTTTTAAGTCATGTCATGTAACTAACGTTGGTTTGTAGAAAAATATTTTTTATTTTTATGAAAATAGCCAGAAAATAAGCTAAAAATCCACCTGATGGTAAGTGGCTATTGTCGCCCATGGAAAGCAGTAACAAGATATATATCACTGTAATTAAATATATCACTGATGCGTTGCGGCGAAGAAAGACAGAAGGAAAATAAAAAAAGAACAATTACACCATGTTCTTTTCAAGTAAAATAAGTTTGCGATTAGTGTAGATACTAGATATTTATTTTGTTTCTTTTCTTTAAAAGGTATTTTTCTGAAATGGTTCAATAGATTCATAAGGAAAATGATTTCAGAGATAATGATAACATCAATTGAAACAGTAAATTTTGTTTGCTTGTGTGTTGTGTAAAATGTTCGTATATAGTGTGATGCACATTTGCATGACTATTATATGGGTGTGGAGTCGTTATGTATGGGAATCATGGGAAGGCGTTCATGCAATCTACAGATGGCTTACCTTACAAATAATACTCCACAGGACCCACAAATGTGCAGCGACCATCTCGACAAAGGGAGAGAACATCAACATCGCGTGGTCGCCGAGCGGCGCCACCATCGCCGTCGGGAATAAGGAGGACCTCGTGTCCTTCATCGATGCCAGGACTTATAAAGTTGTATGTATCAACTTATTGTTATGTTAAAACCAGGGACGTAGCTACCCCCGTATCAGCTGTATCAATTATACGGGGCCCCCAGCATATAGGGGCCCCCACTAACACTCCCAAAAAAAGCTCGCCAGCGGCCTACGACCATTACAGTTGCCACTCCTTTTATATTTGACAGCTAATGTCCTACGAGGGGGCCCTATGACAAATATTGATATGGGGCCCCCTTAGGGCTAGCTACGTCACTGGTTGAAACTATAAATTATAAAATTCCCCTATTATTTTATTCATACTAAACATAGCTAAGAACCATACCAATCACGTTAGTGGAAACAATGCAATGTAATCAAAAATGAATGCTGATTTTCAAAATGATTGTTTACATGAGTTAATGGTTCTTGCAGTAAGCCGATGATATTCATGACTTAATAATAATGATTCTAATGCAAAGCCCTAACACCAAGCAGGGCTGGCTTCTCTCCCCTGTAACGTCACCATGGCCTATTTATTTTATTTATTTATTTATTTACACTCATCTACAAAATTACATGTAATGCAAATAGGGATTGCAATCCGGAAAACCGGATCCGGTAATCCGGCCGGATCCGGCGTTTTTTAGGCATACCGGATCCGGTCGAATTTACCGGATCCGGTCACGCAAATTTTGACAAACCATCATGTTGCTAGTGTAGATGCTGTAAATGCCTAGTATAGATTATGTAATTAATCTAGCATGGCATTCCGGTATTCCTAACGTTCAATAAGGATGTTATGTACAACACAAATTACTGAATGAATAAATTGTAAGTTAGAAAAGTATGAAATTATGTTCTCGTTAAATGGATGAAGCTGTAATCTGTAGATGTATTTCAATTGATGCGCGATAACACTACAACAGAAAAACGCCCTTAAACATATTATTATGAAGAAGTGTAGTATTAGTATACATATACACTTGTTATTGGCTCCCTTCTTAAAGAAAATAAAGAGAAATACAGCAATTGATATACGTATTTTTTAGAAGATAAGTTGTATTGACAATCTGTTTTATTTCTAACTAAAATTACAGTTTTCGGACTGTTTACATCCAGATGCAGGTATAGGGTGGCGCAAGAGTCATCATCACCCTATCGGAAGATGCTATATTTTTTTCAAATGGCGGTAAATATCAGTGTTGCTGTGACATTTGTGTAGAAAACAGTTACAAAATACACGTCAATAAGACTAAAGACTAAGAATAAACTAAAGTTTTTCATTTATTAAAAAAAAACAGTAAGAACATCGGATGGCAACTTTTGCTCCACCCTAAATGATAATCTAGCTGAACCGTAGCCACTTCGCTGGGCGTCAAACATTTTTACTTCTGATGAAGTAAGAAAAAACATATTATTAATCACAGTAAAATATAGCCTATCTCACTAAGGAATAATGTATGTTTTATTGGTGTAATTTTTTTTTAAATTACTCCAATAGTTTTTGAGTACATAAGTATATCCAATAAAAAAAAAATATCAGAATTTTCCTCATATCTAATAATAATAAGATGATTATCATTAGGTGCTACGGCTTTATTACGGCTCGCATTTGCGTTCGTTTATAATCCAAAAAAAAAAAACCTCAAAAACAGTCTATAATGGAACGAGAACAAAAATTCTGATCACGTGATCAATCCGGTCGGATCCGGCCGGATTGGTGAAAATCCGGTAAAATCCGGCCGGATTGAAAATTACACCGGATTGCAATCCCTAAATGCAAACTTACAAAACTAAACTAGGCCTTATAATTAAATAGTATGCAATTTTAATTACAAATGAGCACAGCAAACTTTAAAGAAGTGCATAAACATTTGAAAAGAAAGAAAACTTATGTTACATGTTATACTCGTATATTGATTAGGTTGAGTATAACTAAATATTTATTTTAAAAATCAGTATAGCCTAATGAGTATAACCTATCAGCATAGGGTCGGTATTCCAGGGCGATGATCTGTAATAGACTGTTTTAAATATTGTGTTTCATTTCTCTCTGCAGGCATCGGAAGAACAGTTCAACTTTGAAGTGAATGAAATATCTTGGAACAACACTTCAGACCTATTCTACCTGACAAATGGACTGGGCTGTGTGCATATATTGACGTGAGTTTTACAAAGATCTAGCATTTATTGATGATTTAATAATTATAATAATATTGATAGAATAATCTTTATAATATAGACCAATCAAGCCGGCTTCTATCGCCTCTTACGACACTCTACTGCCATGCCATGCCAACAATGGGATTGAATTCAGTATTGAAGGCTGCATTACCAGCTAAGAAAGATAGAAGAAAAAGAAAGAAAGCTTCAATACATATTATTATTATCTTCCTCTCTCCCCCAGGTACCCAGGCCTCGAGCTACAGACAGTGCTGAAGGCCCACCCTGGGACCTGTATCTGCATCGAGCACGACCCCACCGGCCGGTACTTCGCCACGGGCTCCGCTGACGCCCTCGTGTCGCTGTGGGACGTGGAGGAGCTCGCGTGTCTCCGGGTGTTTTCAAGGTGGGTGCGGTTAGATTGGATTTGATGAATTGAAGATAATAAATCAAGAAGTTTTTCTAACATAATGGAGACAAAAGTTTCGAAGAGGTATCTGAAGATGGATCACATGACTTGTTGTGCATTAATCTGCGCCTTATCATTCGTCAAAGTTACACCGATCTACGAGTGGCTATGAGTCTTAACTCATGTAATCCGTCTTCGGCTTCGGCTTGTTGCCGTCAGCTACTGCTGCGAGCATTAAAACCACCTGCTCCTAGCTCGCGGGCCGCCTCGCCCCTCCGCGCCTACGCGGGTTTACATTACACTCTAGGGGTAGGGCAAACAAGACTACGTGGAGTCGGTTTTGCAGCGCTTCGTATCTGTCACTAACGTAAACGTTTTGACAAATTCGTGTGTTCGATAGAAGTTGTTTCGACGAATGACAATTTCCGACGAAATGTTTTTTCCATGTATTGTATTCGGCGAATTGTAATTCGATGAAATGTTTTCGATGTATTCCGCAGACGCAACATCGACCAATCAGAGAGCAGTGTGTCATTTGCCGTATTTTAAAGAAGCGTAAAATTAAAAGCTCTTCTGTGATTGGTCGAACCGTTTAGAATCTTACGAATGGATATCTGTTAGATTATAAATTTACCACGAGACGTCGCAAATTGATAAATTTCCGAAAATGTGGCCGTAAAATATTACAATTTATCTCTCGTTTAGAATCCTACGAAGTTTTATAATTTTCCTAGGAAATTTGCGGTTCTTGTTATTTTCCTGTGACATATATAACGTTCTTGGTAAGTACCAACTGGGTTACGGGGTCATTGTGTGTGTGTGTGTGTCAGGCTGGAGTGGCCGGTGCGCACGCTGTCGTTCAGCCACGACGGGCGGCTGCTGGCCTCCGCCAGCGAGGACCACATCATCGACATCGGGGACACCGAGACCGGTATGTTGTTACTACGTTACCAGCTTCATACATCCAGCCTAATACGCATGATGACAGATTTTGAAATACTGTCTATATTGTTGGGAAATATATTATAATTACAAAGTATATCATATTTCCGCAAAAAATAAGGTTTAGTATAAAATAAATACTTTTCAACTTATAAGTTTCAAATTCGCACCAAAACGCTTTAAACTGTCATGGCGTCGATGTGACGTCACTCTTCAGGAAAATAATAGACAAGATGTCATTATCAGTATGGTCATATTCATTTGTTTAAAGAAGCGTGACATAATTCGCGCTGATTGAAACTTATTGGCGTTCAAGATATCATGGCGGCTTGCCGCATTTTGTAGTTTTATTTTATCAAAAATATTGTTCGCTCGTAATAATCATCTCGCTCATAATAATACGATAAATGCGTGTTTTGTAATCGAATAATAGGGTTTCATTAAATAAATACATAATTTTAGTAATTTTTACTAGCTGTCATCATGCCTATTGTCCCATTATTGTTATCAGTGATTTAGTTGAGTATTCTTTTTTATCGTGATAGTCTACTTTGATTACGATTACACGGTCTATCTTTCTTCTCTTCTATCGGTATTTTTTTGGCCGACAATGCCTTAGTGATGTCTATGGGTGACGGAGACCACTTACATCGGGTCGTTTGTAGGATATTTATATTAATAATTCTTGACAAAAAATAACCGATTTTAAAATGGATGATAACTCAAAAACTACTCGTCAGATCTCGCTCAAATTTAAATGGGACAACATGATAAGCACCACCTTTCGTTTAAAAAAAGAATCATCAAAATCGGTTCACCCAGTCGAAAGTTCTGAGGTAAGAAACATAAAAAAAATAAAAAAATACAGTCAAATTGAATAGTTCCTCTTTTTTTGAAGTCTGTTAAAAAAACTTTTTTTATGAAACGAGCCGATCAACGAACGATACGATGGTAAGTGATCACCTGCCACACAAGAAAGATTGAACTGGCTCTCAAGCCCTGACCTGGAACGCGAGTTGTAAAACACAGTTATGTATTTAACCAGTCCTCAGTTCTCCACAACCAGGCGAGAACGTATAAGTTACATAATATTAGTGTAACGCTATAACTCAGAGTCACTAATAGTTACTTAAATCGCTCCTTAGTACAGAATTTGTATGTTAATTCTTTACTAGACTCTGAGTTGGGGCGTAAGTCCCGTCCGTTAAGTCTGTGTTTCTGTCCCCAGGCGAGAACGTAGCCGAGATCCCCGTGTCGGCAGCGACGTTCACGGTGGCGTGGCACCCCTCGCGGCCGCTGCTGGCGTTCGCGTGCGAGGACCGCGAGCCGCCCGAGCGCAAGCGGGACGCCGGGAACCTCAAGCTGTGGGGGCTGGCGGGGAGCTAGCGGGGGGCGGGGGGCTGACACTTGTGTATAGTGCGGTACATAGTGGCCGCTTCTTCACGACACAATTTTTAATAAATTATATAATCTATACACGGACCTGAAAAAAAGGCGGACGTAACCTCGTCTAATCGAGAGTGAAGCATAGCAATGGCCACCCGCTTACCATGTGTGCGTAATTTTTGATTCGCGATTGAAGCAATGAAGTGTCAATGTGTGGGTGTGTATACTTGTACGAATAGAGTTGGTATTACTATGGGTGCTTATTGAATTTGTTGTTGGGATTACGTCCGTCTTTTTTTGAGGTCCGTGAATCTATACTAATATTATAAAGCTGAAGAGTTTGTTTGGTTGAACGCGCTAATCTCTGGAACTACTGGTTCGAATTGGAAAATTCGTTGTGTTTGATAGTCCATTTATCAAGGAAGTCTATAGGCTATATAACATCATAATATATTTTAGTAGTTAGTTTTCCACAAATTAACGCGGGTGAAACCGCATGGAACAGCTAGTACTGTACATTTGTATAATTGTATAATAATGTTGTATTTGCTCTCACAATAGTTTCCATGCTGCAATCCATCCAAAGCTTCCATGTGTGCATGACTGCATGTATACACAATACATACATAAGATGTTGTCATGTAAGATGTGTCAATGAAGAAGCAGCCATTTACTAGTTCCTCTGCATGTTAACTGTGCATCTTTTGTCAGCCATTTATTGACTATTTTTTGTATGAACGTGATTGTTTGATCAGAGAATATATAATTCTCGATTGACTTTTGTCGATTGAATGTTATGACTGAACAAACTTTTGAAACATGTATTTTTAAAATAAGGTTGTAAATATAAGTAGATTTTTATGAAAATAAACAAACTTGAACTTGCACATTGTTTTAATGTCTTTTAGATATCAATTGATAAAATATAAAAAAATTACATTACATACCTACTTTTTTTTACATAGCAATGAAAATTTGAGTCATTACATCCTTCAATAACTATTACAATTTGGCTACTAATAAGTCCCACTTGCAACATAAATAATATTTACAATGTAAGTGTATGATATTTATTTATTTATTTATTTATTTAATTAGAACGGTAAACACCAATTACACTAATTAAACACGAGCAAAAGAAAATAAAATATTAGCCAACAAAACAAAACAAAATAAAATAAAAAAGAGTGTCAAATCAAAATATCTCAAAAGTATAGAATAAAACATGAAACTTAATACAATAAAAAAAAAAAAAAAAAAAAATAACAATAACAATTCAATAAAATTTACAATTAAAATTAATAAAGTAAAGGAAAATTCAATCAACTCATGCATACATCACTCATTCGTTCACAATACTGCAGGCATTCTGTAAAAATCATCTTCCATTCATCCGCAAACACGTCAAAGTTAGGGGAGGCGTCCAGGAGAGCATTGAGTGTGTTGAGAGATCGTGGTATGGGAGATTTTAAATATGCTACCGTGCGACACTGCGGGACTGCAAGGAGATCGTGCTTTCTTGCCCGACGGTAATTGTCTGGTACATATAGTCTACACAGGTGGGCGTGTAGATCTGGTGCATCAACCATACCTCTGAGTATTTTGCACATTATTAATAATTGGTCTCTGTTTCTCCTCACTTCCAGAATTATAGCCGAGGTGACCCAAAAGAAATTTCGTCGGGTACATGAGCGGGTAATAACCATTCATGCGTTTGTAAAGATATCTCAGGAAAGCCTTTTGAACCTTTTCCAGGAGTAAAGTATACGTGCTTTCGTACGGATTCCAGACGCATGCACTCGCTTCCAGCTTGCTTCGAACAAGTGCACCAAAGATAAGTTTTATCACTCCGATATTGGTAAAATCTTTGGAGTTTCGTAGTACGAAGCCAAGGCGTCGGAAGGAATCTTGTGCCACTGTAAATATATGCTCATGAAATGATAACCTTCGGTCAAATGTAACACCCAGATCTTTGGTGTTTACTGATCTAGATATAACTGTATTGTCTAATTTATAGTCATAGACAACTGGATGTCGCATTCGCCCGAAGGTCATCACGGAGCATTTCAGTGGGTTAAATTCCATCTTGTTATCCGAACTCCATTGGACCACCGCGTCAATGTCACGCTGAAGCAAAATACAATCCTCCTCTGTCGTGATCTCCCTAAAAAGCTTCAAGTCATCAGCGTAAAGGAGACACTTTGAGTGTTTAATGACGGTTGGAAGGTCATTGATCATTAAAATGAATAAAAGAGGACCTAGTATTGATCCCTGACTAACTCCAGAACGCGTGTGATAGGGCTGTGACTCATAAAGCCCGAGGCGAACATACTGTTGACGATCTCGCAGATAGTCAGCGACAAACTTGAGCAGGCCTGGGGTTAAACCTAAAGCACTGAGTTTCTCCAACAGTATGTCATTGTTAACCCTATCAAACGCCTTCCGAAAGTCAAAATACAGGACATCAACCTGCCCCCCATGGTCAAGTCTGGAAGAGATAAAATTCACAATTGTAAGAAGGTTAGTGTTGACTGATCTTTTTTGTCTGAATCCATGTTGCTCATTACACAAGTATGGTTCTACCTGTTTGTAAATCTTAGTGTGAAGAACACGTTCAAAGATTTTCGCTAAGGTGGAGAGTATGGCTATTGGCCGATATTCTTCAACACTAGATTTCTTGGAGCTTTTTGGAATAGGAGTGACTCTAGACAGCTTCCATTGTGCGGGGTAGTGTCCCGTCCTTAGCGCTACATTGAATAGATGACAAAGTGGCTTAATCATACAATCCTTACATTCTTTGACAAGCCAAGGAGGAATGGCATCAGGTCCAATTGATGTATTTATTTTAAGGTTCCGGATTCCTTCTGCAACGTCCCTAACTGAAATTACGTTGATCTCAACATATCTATTTAAGTTAATTGAGCTCTGATGTGTTATATTTGCAGCATCGAGTCTAGGCAATTCTGGCAGGAACACACTGGAGAAAAAGGTTGCGAAAGCTTGGGCAGCTTTAACTCCACTCACAGTGATACCTTTATACTCTATATTAGACTCAAAGCCACCCTTGGATCGAAGGCTTGAGATGTACTGCCAGAACTGAAGAGGGTTGGATTTAATGTTCCGTTGAATATCGGCCATGTGAGAAGTAAATGCTTGTGCGATCCGTACCTTTAACTCTGCCCTACAATTAGAGAAAGCAATATAATCATCTTCTAATTTTGATATCTTCCAGTCCCGGTGCAATTTTAATTTAGTAACTGTGTCTCTAATTATATCCCGCGTAAACCAAACTGGATATTTATTACATGTAGTATTTTGACGCCTTTTTTTAGGTACACAAACATCTAATGCTCTATAAACTGAGTTATAGAAATATTTCGCACATAAATGAGAATCCTCCAGTTTATATAAGTCAGACCATGACGTTTCCGAGAGGATTTCGTACAATGCTTTACGATCTGCCTTTTTGAAATTCCAATCTCGACTACTTTTTATATTTGTGGGTTCTAATAGATCGGAATGGCGCAATGTATTAATGGTAATGCTTATGTCGAGCGGAGGATGGTAGTCATCAGGCGGTACTATTCCCTCTGATGTTATGACGCTCATCTCCCACGCATCAGTGCTCTCCCGTACCAGAACCACATCTAAGATTCCGCCACGCAAATTTGTCACATGATTATATTCTATTAAATTACAAAATGTCAAAAAACAACCATAATAATTAT